>CM038671.1:350424301-351744203 GCA_021605145.1 Aegilops bicornis | reverse complement strand
CTCCGTCACCCAGAATGAAAGGGGTGATCTCGTAGTTCTTGGTATGTGAAGATGCGTTGTTAGGTGCTCCATTTTCCCATTGAGGACTAACAATACAGTCTATAATGCTACGTCAACAGGTATAGTAAGAAAAATACTACGTAAAGAAAAAGGGGGGTCTTTTTTAGAAAAAAAAGATTGAGCCGAGTTTAATTGCAATCAATTAGAAGAATAAAGAAGAATTACTGCATTTCATAAATTATTTTTTTCTCTTTTTATTTCGTTTCTTTTTTATTTATACCTTCTCTTCTTTATCTTTAGTTTTATCTACCGTGAGAGCCAAATGAATCGAAAGATTCATGTTTGGTTCGGGAAGAGATCATAAAAGTTGTAAACTTACAAAATAATCTACTTTCATTAAAAGATTTATTAGATAATCGAAAACAGAGGATCTTGAGTACTATTCAAAATTCAGCGCCCCTCTACTAAAGTGGGTTGAAAGGCTTGTATGCCTAATCTATGCAGGATAGGTGCTCTATTTAACAGTACAGGATGTCCCCGCATAACTTCTTGAAGTATTTCCCATACAATGGGTTCTTTTTCCCAAATTTTCCTTTTAGCAGTCCTTACATTAGAAGTGGCGCGTTTCGTGATTAAATCGGCTCAACAGAAATCTCGTGAGCTCCGTTAGCGAAAGAAAACAAAATATCACTTCAAGTTACTGTAATGAACTCATTCTTAATTTATATTGGTGTTAAACCTACTGTATTCCAACTTATCTATGGATCATAAATGATTTTACTAGCCATAGATTCATCAAAATAAGCAAACAACACACGAAAAACAGAATCTATCAAAAACAGAACAGTCTGTAGTAATCTGTAACTAACGCAAACTTATGGAACTCCAAAAATTCAGCCTAAATAGGAAGACCTAGGCAATTTGTTTATTGATCAGAAGCAACTGGAATCACTATTTTATCACGTTCTGGTGATTTTTAACAATTGTTTTCGTGAACCGAAAGTTTCTGGAAATTACAGCAAGATCAAATAACTATTAACCAAGAAGATCCTATAGGTTTAACTCGGCACAAACACTAATTAAAACATAAAACCACATCCAAACAGAAGGTAGATGTATTATTTATTCCTAAACAGAAACAAAAACAGAAAACTAAAAATAAAATTGGGTTGCCTCGCAACAAGCGCTATCGTTTAACGCCCCTAGCTAGGCATAAAAAACAAGGATAGATCTAGGTATTGCCATCTTTGGTAGACAATCCATAAGTGGCTCTCATAATAGATTCATATGGTAATTTTATTTTCTTTCTAGGGAAGTGTTCCATGCATTTATTTAATGGAAATTGGAATCTAATATTCCCTTCCTTCACATCAATAATTGCACCAATTGTTCTAAGGAAAGGTCTACCAAGAATAATAGGACAAGAAGGATTGCAATCTATATCAAGAACGATAAAGTCTACGGGCACATAATTCCTATTTGCAACAATAAGAACATCATTAATTCTTCCCATAGGTTTCTTAACAGTGGAATCCGCAAGGTGCAAGTTTAGAGAGCATTCATCAAAATCACGGAAATCTAGCAAATCACACAAATCCACGAAGCTATTTAAATGAGTAGCGGCATCTTCACTGGGAAGGCCGGCGAATTGATCTTTCATAACAACATTCAATAAAGCAGTATTGATTTCGCACGATTCAGTATTGGCAAGAGGAGCAATCGGAGTGCTAAGGAAATCATTATTGTTGGTATTGTTAAAGTCACACAATTTGGCATTATCTTGAGCCATAGTGACAAGCAAGCAATCCAACACACGAGCAAACAGAAAAAGGGCAAGCGAAAAGAGAGGAGGAGATTGGGAAAGAGAGGGCGACTAAAATGGCAAGGGTGAAGTGGGGGAGAGGAAAACGAGAGGCAAATGGCAAATAATGTAATGCGAGAGATAAGGGATTGTGATGGGTACTTGGTATGTTGACTTGTGCGTAGACTCCCGGCAACGGCGACAGAAATCCTTCTTGCTACGTCTTGAGCTTCCGTTGGTTTTCCCCGAAGAGGAGAGGATGATGCAGCAGAATAGCGTAAGTATTTCCCTCAGTTTTTGAGAACCAAGGTATCAATCCGATTAGGAGGCCACACGCGAGTCCCTCGTACCTACACAAAACAAATAGCTCCTCGCAACCAACGCGAATAGGGGTTGTCAATCCCTTCACGGTCACTTACGAGAGTGAGATCTGATAGAGATGATAGATAATATTTTTGGTATTTTTGGTATAAATATGCAAAGTAAAATAAAAGGCAAAGTAAAGATCAAAGCAATAATAAAGAGTAGGAAGATTAATATGACAAAAATAGACACGGTGGCCATAGATATCACTAGTGGCTTCTATCAAGAGAATAGGTATTATACGGCGGGTGAGCGAATTCTTGTTGAGCAATTGGCAGAATTGAGCATAGTTATGAGAGTATCTAGGTATGATCATGTATATAGGCATCACGTCCGAGACAAGTAGACCGACTCACCGCATCTACTACTATTACTCCACTCGTCGACCGCTATCCAGCATGCATCTAGAGTATTAAGTTAATAAAAACAGAGTAACGCCTTAAGAAAAATGACATGATGTAGAGGAATAAATTCATGCAATATGATAAATACTCCATCTTGTTATCCTCGATGGCAACAATACAATACGTGCCTTGCTGCCCCTACTATCACTGGGAAAGGACGCCGCAAGATTGAACCCAAAGCTAAACACTTCTCCCATTGCAAGAACTACCAATCTAGTTGGCCAAACCAAACGGATAATCCGAAGAGACTTGCAAAGATAACTCAATCATACATAAAAGAATTCAGAAAAGATTCAAATATTTCTCATAGATAATCTTGATCATAAACCCACAATTCATCGGTCTCAACAAACACACCACAAAAAGAAGATTACATCGAATAGATCTCCACGAGAGGGGGGAGAACATTGTATTGAGATCCAAAAAGAGAGAAGAAGCCATCTAGCTACTAACTATGGACCCGAAGGTCTGAAGTAAACTACTCACACTTCATTGGAGAGGCTATGATGTTGATGTAGAAGCCCTCCGTGGTGGAATTAGGTTTTTGGCTTCGTATCTGATCTGACGGGGGTACGTAGGTATATATAGGAGGAAGAAGTACGTCGGTGGAGCCTCGAGGGGCCCACGAGGCAGGGGGCGTGCCCTCCACCCTCGTGGCTGCCTCGGAGCTTTCTTGACGGAGGGTCCAAGTCTCCTAGGTCTTATCCGATGAGAAAATCACGTTCCCGAAGATTTCATTCCGTTTGGACTCCGTTTGATATTCCGTTTCTTCGAAACAATGTGTAGGCAAAAAACAACAATTCTGGGCTGGGCCTCCGGTTAATAGGTTAGTCCCAAAAGTAATATAAAAGTGGAAAATAAAGCCCAATATAGTCCAAAACAATAGATAATATAGCATGGAGCAATCAAAAATTATAGATACGTTGGAAACGTATCAGGTATCTTCATACCTAGTTCAATCTCGTTACCTACAAGTCACTTTACTCGTTTCATAATACATCATCCCGCAACTAACTCATTAGTCACATTGCTTGCAAGGCTTATTATTATGTGCATTACTGAGAGGGCCCAGAGATACCTCTCCGATACTCGGAGTGACAAATCCTAATCTTGATCTATGCCAACCCAACAAACACCTTTGGAGATACCTGTAGAGCATCTTTATAATCACCCAGTTACGTTGTGACATTTGATAGCACACAAGGTATTCCTCCAGTATCTGGGAGTTGCATAATCTCATAGTCAAAGGAATATGTATATGACATGAAGAAAGCATAGCAATAAAACTTAACGATCATTATGCTAAGCTAATGGACGAGTCTTGTCCATCACATCATTCTCCTAATGATGTGATCCCGTTCATCAAATGACAACACATGTCTATGGTTAGGAAACTTAACCATCTTTGATTAACGAGCTAGTCTAGTAGAGGCTTACTAGGGACACAATATTTTATCTATGTATCCACATATGTTTCAAGTTTCCGGTTAATACAATTCTAGCAAGAATAATAAACATTTATCATGATATAAGGAAATATAAAATAACAACTTTATTATTGCCTCTAGGGCATATTTCCTTCAGTCTCCCACTTGCACTAGAGCCAATACTCTAGTTCACATCTTCATGTGATTTAACACCAATAGTTCACATCTTTATGTGATTAACACCCATAGTTCACATCGCCATGTGACCAACACCCAAAGGGTTTACTAGAGTCAATAATCTAGTTCTCATCGCTATGTGATTAACACCCAACGAATACTAAGTTGCAATCATGTTTTGCTTGTGAGAGAAGTTTAGTCAATGGGTCTGCCACATTCAGAGCCGTGTGTATTTTGCAAAAAAAATATGTCTACAATGCTCTGCATAGATCTACTCTAGCTAATTCCTCCCACTTTCAATATGTATCCAGATTGAGACTCAGAGTCATCCGGATCGGTGTAAAATCTTGAATCGACGTAACTCTTTACGACGAACTCTTTATCACCTCCATAACCGAGAAATATTTCCTTAGTCCTCTTAGGTAACTAAGGATAACTTTGACCACTGTCCATTGATCCACTCCTGGATCACTATTGTACCCCTTTGCCAAACTCATGGCAAGGTGCACAACAGGTTTGTTACATAGCATGGCATACTTTATAGAACATATGGTTGAGGCACAGGGAATGACTTTCATTCTCTCTCTATCTTCTGCCATGGTCGGGTTTTGAGTCTTACTCAACTTTATACCTTACAACTCAGGCAAGAACTCCTTCTTTGATTGATCCATTTTGTACTCTTTCAAAATTTTATCAATGTATGTACTCATTGAAAGTCTTATCAAGCGTCTTGATCTATCTCTATAGATCTTGATGCCTAGTATGTAAGCAGCTTCACCAAGGTCTTTCTTTGAAAAGTTCCTTTCAAACACTCCTTTATGCTTTCCAGAAAATTCTACATCATTTCTGATCAACAATATGTCATTCACATATACTTATCATAAAGGCTGTAGTGCTCCCACTCACTTTCTTGTAAATACAGGCTTCACAACAAGTCTGTATAAAACTATATGCTTTGATCAACTCATCAAAGTGTATATTCCTACTCCGAGATGCTTGCACCAGTCCATAGATGGATTGCTGGAGCTTGCACATTTTGTTAGCACATTTAGGATTGACAAAACCTTCTGGTTGCATCATATACAACTCTTCTTTAATAAATCCATCAAGGAATACAGTTTTGATATCCATTTGCCAGATTTCATAAAATACGGCAATTGCTAACATGATTTGGACAGACTTAAGTATCGATACGAGTGAGAAATCTCATTGTAGTGAACACCTTGAACTTGTCGAAAACCTTTTGCGGCAATTCGGGCTTTGTAGATAGTAACACTACCATCAGCGCCCGTCTTCTTCTTGAAGATCCATTTATTCTCAATGGCTTGCCGATCATCAGGCAAGTCCACCAAAGTCCACACTTTGTTCTCATACATGGATCCTATCTCAGGTTCAAGCCATTTATGGGAATATGGGCTCATCATCGCTTCTTCATAGTTTGTAGGTTCGTCATGGTCTAGTAACATGACTTCCAGAATAGGATTACCGTACCACTTTGGTGCGGAACTTGGTCTGGTTGACCTACGAGGTTCGGTAGTAACTTGATCTGAAGTTTCATCATTATTATCATTAGCTTCCTCTCTAGTTGGTGTAGGCATCATGGGAACGGTTTTCAGTGATGAGCTACTTTCCAATTCGAGAGAAGGTACAATTAACTCATCAAGTTCTACTTTCCTCCCACTCACTTCTTTCAAGAGAATCTCCTTCTCTAGAAAGGATCCATTCTTAGCAACAATGATCTTGCCTTAGGATCTGTGGTAGAAGGTGTACCCAACAGTTTCTTTTGGGTATCCTATGAAGGCGCACTTCTCCGATTTGGGTTCGAGCTTATCAGGGTGAAGCTTTTTCACATAAGCATCGCAACCCCAAATTTTAAGAAACGATAGCTTAGATTTCTTACTAAACCATAGTTCATACGGTGTCATCTCAATCGATTTAGACGGTGCCCTATTTAATGTGAATGCAGCTATCTCTAATGCATAACCCCAAAATAACAGTGGTAAATCGGTAAGAGACATCATAGATCGCACCATATCTAATAAAATACGGTTACGACGTTCGGACACACCATTACGCTGTGGCGTTTGAGGTGGCGTGAATTGTGAAACTATTCCACATTGTTTTAAATGAAGGCCAAACTTGTAACTCAAATATTCGCCTCCGCGATCAGATCGTAGAAAATTTATTTTCTTGTTACGATGATTCTCTACTTCACTCAGAAATTCTTTGAACTTTTCAAATGTTTCAGACATGTGTTTCATCAAGTAGATATACCCATACCTGCTCAAATCATCCGTGAAGGTCATAAAATAATGATACTCGCCGCGAGCCTCAACACTCATCGGACCGCATACATCGGTATGTATTATTGCCAATAAGTCAGTGGCTCGCTCCATTGTTCCGGAGAACGGAGTTTTAGTCATCATGCCCATGAGGCATGGTTCGCATGCATCAAATGATTCATAATCAAGTGATTCCAAAAGTCCATTTGCATGGAGTTTTTTCATGCGCTTTACACAAATATGACCTAAACGGCAGTGCCACAAGTATGTTGCACTATCATTATTAACTTTGCATCTTTTGGCATCAATATTATGAATGTATGTATCACTACAATCGAGATTCAAAAAACCATTCATATTGGGTGTATGGCCATGGAAGGTTTTATTCATGTAAACAGAACAACAATTATTCTCTGACTTAAATGAATAAACGGATTGCAATAAACATGATCCAATCATATTCATGCTCAAAGAAAACACCAAATAACATTTATTTAGGTTGAACACTAATCCCGAAGGTAGAGGGAGTATGCGATGGTGATATTATCAACCTTGGAATCACTTCCAACACACATCGTCACCTCGCCCTCAACTAGTCTGTGTTCATTTTGTAACTCCTGTTTCGAGTTACTAATCTTAGTAACTGAACCGGTATCTAATACCCAGGGGCTACTATGAACACTAGTTAAGTACACATCAATAACATGTATATCAAATATACCTTTTTTCACTTTTCCATCCTTCTTATCCACCAAGTATTTGGGGCAGTTCTGCCTCCAGTGACCATTCCCTTTGTAGTAGAAGCTCCCAGTTTCAGGCTTAGGTCCAGCTTTGGGTTTCTTCACGGGAGTGGCAACTTGCTTGCCATTCTTCTTGAAGTTCCCTTTCTTTCCCTTTCCCTTTTTTTGAAACTAGTGGTCTTGTTAATCATCAACACTTGATGCTCTTTCTTGATTTCTACCTTCGCCAATTTCAGCATCACAAAGAGCTCGGGAATCATTTTCGTCATCCCTTGCAAATTATAGTTCATCACAAAGTTCTAGTAGCTTCCTGATAGTGACTAGAGAACTTTTTCAATCACTATCTTATCTGGAAGATTAACTCCCACTTGATTCAAGCGATTGTAGTACCCAGACATTCTGAGTACATGATCACTGGTTGAGCTATTCTCCTCCATCCTGTAGGAAAAGTACTTGTCAGAGGTCTCATACCTCTCGACACGGGCATGAGTCTGAAATACCAATTCAACTCTTGGAACATCTCATATGCTCCGTGGCATTTCAAAACATTTTTGAAGTCCCGGTTCTAAGCCGTCAAGCATGGTGCACTAAACTATCAAGTAGTCATCATACTGAGCTTGCAAGACATTCATAATGTCTGCATCTGTTCCTGCACCAGGTTCGTCACCCAGTGGTGCATCAAGGACATAATTCTTCTGTGCAGCAATGAGGATAATTCTCGGATCATGGGCCCAGTCCGCATCATTGCTACTATCATCTTTCAACTTAGCATATCAAAAAAAAGAGGGGAGCTATACGCGAGCTATTGATCTACAACATAGATATGCAAATACTACCGGGACTAAGTTCATGATAAATTAAGTTCAATCAATCATATTACCTAAGAACTCACACTTAGATAGACATCCCTCGAGTCATCTAAATGATCACGTGATCCAAATCAACTAAATCATGTCCGATCATCACGTGAGATGGAGTAGTCTTCAATGGTGAACATCTCTATGTTGATCATATCTACTATATGATTCATGTTCGGCCTTTCGGTCTCTAGTGTTCCGAGGCCATGTCTGTACATGCTAGAATCGTCAAGTTTAACCCGAGTATTCCACATGTGCAAAACTGTCTTGCACCGGTTCTATGTGAAACGTAGAGCTTATCACACCCGATCATCACGTGGTATCTCGACACGGTGAACTGTCGCAACGGTGCATACTCAGGGAGAACACTTATACCTTGAAATTTTAGTAAGGGGTCATCTTATAATGCTACCGCCGTACTAAGAAAAATAAGATGCATAAAAGATAAACATCACATGCAATCAAAATATGTGACATGATATGGCCATCATCATCTTGTTCCTTTGATCTCCATCTCCAAAGCACCATCATGATCTCCATCGTCACCGGCTTGACACCTTGATCTCCATCGTAGCGCCGTGGTCTTCTCGCCAACTATTGCTTCTACAACTATCGCTAATTCATAGTGATAATGTAAAGAAATTACGAGGCGTTTGCATTTCATACAATAAAGCGACAACCATAAGGATCCTGCCAGTTGCCGATAACTTTTACAAAACATGATCATCTCATACATCAATGTATATCACATCATGTCTTAACCATATCACATCACGACATGCCCTGCAAAAACAAGTTAGATGTCCTCTACTTTGTTTTTGCAAGTTTTACATGGCTGCTAAGGGCTTCTACCAAGAACCGTTCTTACCTACGCAGCAAAACCACAACGGTGATTTATCAAGTTTGTTGTTTTAACCTTGAACAAGGAGCGGCCACAGTCAAATTTGATTCAACTAAAGTTAGAGAAGCAGACACCCACCAGCCACCTTTATGCAAAACTAGTTGCATGTCTGTCGGTGGAACCGGTCTCATAAACGTGGTCATATAAGGTTGGTCTGGGCTGCTTCATCCAACAATACTACCGAATCAAAATAAGACATTTGTGGTAAGCAGTATGACGATCACCGCCTCACAACTATTTGTGTTCTACTCGTGCACATCATCTATGCATAGACCTGGCTCGGATGCCGCTGTTGGGAAACGTAGCATGTAATTTCAAAAATTTCCTACGCTCACACAAGATCTATCTAGGAGATGCATAGCAACAAGAGGGGGAGAGTGTATCCACGTACCCTCGTAGACCGAAAGCGGAAGCGTTTGGCCACACGGTTGATGTAGTCGAACTTCTTCTTGTTCCGACCGATTAAGCACCGAACGTATGACATCTCCGAGTTCTGCAGACGTTCAGCTCGATGACGTCCCTCAAACTCTTGATCCATCAAAGTGTCGAGGGAGAGTTCCGTTAGTATTACGGCATGGCTGTGACGCCCGGATAATTAAGCTACAGTAAACCGTCGTTAATGGTGCCATGTCATCTCTCTTACTGTTGCTAATCCTCATCTGATCCAAGGCATAATTCGAATTCAAATTCAATTTAAAAGTCCAAATTCAAATTTCTCAAACATGCAAACAAAAATGTTCAAAGTATGGAAAATATTTCATAACCAATTATGGTGCTGACCCAACATTTTTTTGTAAAGTGTTTTCATGCCCTATAAAAATTAAAACAGGAGCTTAAAACAATTGTTAAATGTTTCAAAATACTAAACAAATATAAAACTATTTAATTAATGTGCCAAATCGTTTAGGTCAGTAGCCTAAATATAAACACTAATTTAGGGACTAAGTTTATGTTTTATAAAACCTAAAATAAAAAGAAACTAGAAGGAAGCAGAAACTATAAAAAAGAAAAACCAATAAAAGTAAATCAAAAACTAAAGAGCAGAGAGCCCCCCTCCCTTGTTCCCTATGGGACTTAGACCCCCTGGCCAGCCCAAACCTTTTCCCCTACCCGGTCGCCTCCCTGTACGACCGACCGAGGGGCGCGGTCGCCGCCGAACCCCCTCGCCGGCATCGACGGGGGAGGATAAGGACCCCCGCCCCCTCGGGCTCCTCCCTTCCTGCTCCATCTACTCGCCCACTTGCACCCTCTCTCCCTCGTCGCACTTCCTCTCCCCCCAGATCCAGTCCTCCCTTTGCCCTCGCCCTTCTCCACCCAAGCGCCCCCTGTCGTCATCCGCCGCGGCGACCATCGCTCCCCATCACGCACGATGCATCCAGGAGCCCCCTCTTCCTCGGTTACGTTGACTACCGCGCCCCGTTCAAGCTCAGCGCCACTGCAACGCCGAGGATGAGGTCATCTTCAACCTCCGACCACAGAGCTCCGCCATGTCGGATTCGTCACCCCCTGCTGCTCCTAAGCTGTCGCTGAGCCTCCGTGTGCTCCCACTGTGAGCATCTGTCGAACCCCATCTGTTTCCCTCCGTTTTGACGGCGTAGGGCGCTCCCGCCGTCACGCCCGAGCTCTTGAGGAGCTCGCAGTTGCCGCGTTCCCCATGCCTGGCGGCGTCGGTCGCGGCCGCAACGCGCCGCTTCGTGGTCGCGCCCAAGCGCTCCCCCGCCTTCCTTCGACCGTGCCCGCCCACACGCTGCAGCCGCCCTCTCGCCCGGCAACCGCGCATCCCGTAGCGCCCCCGCTTTCGCTCCTCGCTTTCGCCGTCGCGCTTTGCCCGTACGCCGAGCCAATCCGCCGCTGCTGCTGGCTCCGTCCTCCCCACCTCGGCCTCACCGGCTCACGCGCGGCCTGCCTAGCCCCAGCGCGCCATCTACCGATCTTTGGCTCACGCATGACCGCCTCGCTTTCGCCTCATTCGCCGACCGACCCCCTTGTTGCTACCACAGTGCTCCCGGCATTGCCGCAGCACCGCCTCCGCCCGACCATGCTCTGATGCCGCCATTGCCGCTCCCCGGCGTCCCGGCCTCCTGTCGCTGACCGCGGACCCCCTCCAGTCCATGCCTGTTGGTGGCCTCGCCGAAGGCCGCGCCCAGCCGCTGCGACCGACTCCCTGGTCTCATGCGTGCCCGGGTCTGGCCTCCACTGGCACCCGCCTGATAGCCAATGCCAGCTATGGCCTATGGGCCACACACACGTGGGGCGTAGCCATGGTTTTTAAACAAAAAAAGATTAAAAGAAACAAATAATAAAATTAATTAATTAATTAGGTAATTGATTAACTTAATTAACCTTGCTTAATTATTCTAATCAACTAATTTAGTTAATTCAACCCTGTTAGTTCAGTTAGGTCAATGACAGGTGGGTGTCTAGCGTCAGTTTGACCAGTCAACTGGTTGGTTGACTGCTGACATCAGGATGACGTCATGCTGATACAGTATTTATCTTTTTAGTTAATAACAATTTCAGAATATTGCTAAAACTTTAGAAAATCATAGAAAATAATCCGTAACTCGGATGAAAAAGTTTTATACATGAAAGTTGCTCAGAAAAATATGATGAATTGGAGTACGCTCTCCATTCGTCCGTCACGTGCCCCTAGCATAGCAAACATCAAACTTTTCCCCTCCGGTCCGTCTGTCCGAAAAAGCGTATCTCCGGGAAAACTTTCCGGTTGTTATCACCCTTCGCCAGTATCATGTAGCACCGCGTTAGAACACGTCTAGCTCTGCCTATTGTCATGTTATGCACTTGTTTGCCCTGTATTTATTGTTTCTTCCCACTCTTCTCCCCGGTAGACCCTGAGACCGTTGTCGATGCTGTTGTGATCGACTACGTCGATGACGACCCTTCTTCCTTTTCAGCGGAGCTTCCAGGCAAGCCCCCCCTTTGATCATCCCGATATCGCCCATTCCATTCTCTCATGCTTACATTAGATTTTGCTACTGTAATTGATTGCTCCTATTCTGATGCATAGCCTGATTTTGTAACCTGCTTACTGTTACCTACCTGCTTATCCTAAACTGCTTAGTATAGATTGGATAGTGATCCATTAGTAACCTCCACCTTGTCCTTGTTGCCCCTACTTCATCATCGACAACTCGATCAACGTGATCGATGACCAGAGCCCGACACCTCACATCATATCATGCCCCTTTAGTTGCTCGACTCTTCAGAGCTACTATCGACTGCCGAGGCTGATCCCTCATAACGCACTCCTGATGTTAATTCTGTAGTGTAGCTATTTGGTCGTGGTCATCGAGGGTGATTTCCTCTTTAACCGTTCCCGATATGGTTCTGTCGTGCAACACCTCAAGTGTGAACCTCGAGGGTGGTCCCTCTTACGTTCACCTTGATGATTACATTGAGGGGAATCCACCAGGGGTGATTCCTCGGGTTTTCCTCTTGATGTCTGGACACACAGTTACCTTGACTTTACTTGAGACCATTGTGAAAGTCGGGCGGGCCCGGAGAGCACCCGAGGAGTTGCTACGGTGGCGGCTGGCTGCTTAGCGGTATCACCCGGGAGGGGGTGATAGCTCCGGACTTGTCCCGACATCCGTCACTTCTTTTAGTAATGCACTAACAGGTTTGGGTATTTGTTCTGAATTGGCCTTTGGCCTATACGCACTAACCACCACGCGATAATAGTTATGGGCCTCGATGTCGTGGTATTAGCCGAAGCTTTGTCAGACATCCAGTTGAGCATTGCGGCACAGCCTGGTCGGCGCCCCAGTGGAGGTGGCCTGTATCAACCTACGCGCAATGATCCAGAGTGCAAGGGGCGATGGGCCCACACCCCGGAGTGCTTAGGATGTAGATCGGCGGGGACCTCTCTGCTGAGCCTAGGTAGGGCTGCGACGTGTTGATCTGTCGAGGCCAGGCATTGACCCCAGAAAGGTGTGTCCGGCTAGAGTGATCGAGCGTGTTGGAAAACATGGTGCACTCCTGCAGGGAAGATACTTATTCGAATACCGTGTCCACAGTAATGGACGTTCAGTCTTGTATCCTGATCTTATACAACTAGAAATGGATACTTGATATGTGATGGATATGTGGCTCCGGGATTGCTTTCTCGCAGGAGTCGAGGAAGGATCTCTGGGCATTAATTCTACAACATTCTGGTTAAATATAAACTGCTATTCTATACTCTTCTAAATGCTGCAAGATGCTTGGAGCTGCTTGAAGATGCTAGTCTTTGATAGGCTAGGCCTTCCCCTCTATTCTGGCATTCTGTAGTCCAGTCCACAGATACAACCCTTTCATTTGATACCGATGCATATTTAGTATAGATCTGATGCTTGCGAGTACTTTGGATGAGTACTCACGGTTGCTTTGCTACCCCCTTTTCCCCCTTTTTTTCATTCTTTCCGGTTGTTGCAACCAGACGTCGGAGCCCAGGAGTCAGATGCCACCGCTGATGCCTACTACTACATGGAGACCGCCGACGACCAGGAGTAGTTAGGAGGTCCCAGGCAGGAGGCCTTCCCTCTTCGATCGTTGATGTTTGTGCTAGCCTTCTTAAGGCAACCTTGTTTAACTTGATGTCTGTACTCAGACATTGTTGCTTCCGCTGACGCTTGTGTATCGAGCTTGTATTCGAGCCCTCGAGGCCCCTGGCTTGTAATATGGAGCTTGTATTATTTGGATTTGTGTCTAGAGTTGTGTTGTGATATCTTCCCGTGAGTCCCTGATCTTGATCGTACACATTTGCGTGTATGATTAGTGTACGGTCGAATCGGGGGCGTGACAAGTTGGTATCAGAGCCAACTGTCTGTAGGACCCCCCTTTCCAACTCCTTGGCCAAAGTTGAGTCTAGTCTTTGGAAAACTGTTTTACTAAAATGGCTGTGTGGCTTACGGGCCCACGTCGCCATTGGGTGGTATTAGGATCTTTTACTCCTCGTCTATACTTTGGGACTCTGACCTCTCTTCTGTTTGGGTTAAATGAATTTGCTAAATCTAACATTAGGATCTCGTGATCACATCCACCCGGAGATTTGTATTACACCTTTCTTGAGTTGAGGGCCAGGATCTGCTTCACATTGTTCACTGACCTCAGGATCCTCTTATTGAGGGCACCCTGCGTCGTCACTTTCAAATCCCTCACTCTAGTGGTTTTCTTCGACGCTGATGTAGCCTTTGCTATGTCCCATTATTGTATCCCTCCATCGTGTGCATGTGTGTTGCCTGGTATGTCTAGAATGTTTCTCTTGTCCGAACTCATACGAACAACGTGTAATTGGCCCCGTATATGTATATGTATGTCTTCAATGACTACGCCTTGTACACAATACACTTTTGCTCATTGCTCTGATTACATCATGAGTGACTCCTTACACTTGCTCCATCCCTTGCTAAACTACCCTCTATTGCATTTAAACAGGATGGTTAGACCCGCTGGTCATGACCACCCGAATACATGGTTGGAATGATACATCAGTTGAGTTGAATCTCCAGTTCATGGTACGAGTCATGGCTCAGTTCCCACACCCCAAAATGAATCAGCAACCAACCCCAGTGACACTGCAAGACTTTGCACGTCTCAACCCAACCATCTACCGCAGCTCAACTCACCCTCTTGATGTTGATGATTGGCTCCTTGTCATCACTTTTGAGTTGGATTCTCCTAATGTCCTACCAACTCTGACACCTTTGCGACATCCCACTTGAAAGTTCCCGTTGCTCAAATGGTGGGACAGCCACCGGCGTTCCTTACCTGTTGGAACAGCCATCGCTTGCCCGAAATTCCAAGTTGCATTCCGCGGGCCAATGTCGAACCACCATGGTTAGTCACAACGCCCCCGCTGAAATTGAAAGGTTGGAATTCCATGTTCCCCCCATTGATTTGAATTCGTCCAATATCGACCTCATCCAGGGAATGAAATGGTTGAAAACACATACGCTTCTATCAACTCCGCTATTAAAATTGTTCATCTACTACATCCGTAAGTGAGTTAGTGAGCTACCATGCTCATCTTGTTCGGAATGCCGAAACACGAATATATTCCTCGAATGCGTTAAATGCTTCTCCTCTTGTCAGAATTGAAAAATGCTCAAGTCTTTTCTGAATTCCAAGATGTCCTTCCAAAAGATCTACCCAGTCCATAACCTTGAACTTGCTGCAGTTAAATTTGCCCCGAAATTGTAGCAACATTTCCTGGTTGTAAATCATTGCGAGATCTTCATCGACCATCAAGTCTAAAGTATTTGTTTACTCAGCTAGATCTTGATCTCCATCAACAATGATGTATGAAAACAATTTCAGGCTATGACTACGGTATTTCCTATACCCCTGGCAAGGCTAATCTTGGCCGATGCCCTGAGTCGCAAGTCTTATTGCAACAACCCCATGGCCTATAAACCTCAACCCCTGCAAGAAGATCTCACTTGCAGAGAGCATCTGATCCGCGTTCTCGTTCCAGCTGAACGTCGCGCCTGTCTGTGGGTTATCAAATTTCTAAAAGTTCAGTGGTCAAATCCTTCTAAAGATGAAGCCACTTGGAACGCGAGGATCGTCTTCAAGATGAATACCCCGTTTTGTTTCCGTCTACCTTGTAAAATCTTAGGACAAGATTTCTTGTAGTGGAGGAGAATTGTGACTCCCGGATAATTAAGCTACAGCAAACCCTCGTTTATGGTGCCATGTCATCACTCTTACTATTGCTAATCCTCATCTGATCCAAGGCATAAGTTGAATTCAAATTCAATTTAAAAGTCCAAATTCAAATTTCTCAAACATGCAAAGAAAAATGTTCAAAGTATGGCAAATATTTCATAACCAATTATTGTGGTGATCCAACAGTTTTTTGTAAAGTGTTTTCATGCCCTATAAAAATTAAAACAGGGGCTTAAAACAATTGTTAAATGTTTCTAAATACTAAAAAAATATAAAACTATTTAATTAATGTGCCAAATCATTTAGGTCAGTAGCCTAAATATAAACACTAATTTAGGGACTAAGTTTGTGTTTTATAAAACCTAAAATAAAAAGAAACTAGAAGGAAGCAGAAACTGTAAAAAAGAAAACCAATAAAAGTAAATCAAAAACTAAAGAGCAGAAAGCCCCCCTGTTCCCTTTGGGCCTTAGACCCCCTGGCCCAAACCTTTTCCCCTCCCCGGTCGCCTCCTTATATGACCCGAGTGTGATCGCCACGAACCCCCTCGCAGTATCGGCCAGGGGAGGATAGGGACCCCCGCCCCCTTGGGCCCCTCCCTCCCTGCTCCAACCACTCGCCCCCTTGCACCCTCTCTCCCTTGTCGCGCTTCCTCTCTGCCCCCAGATCCTGTCCTACCTTTCCCCTCGCCCTTCTCCACCCAAGCGCCTCCTATCGTCGTCCGCCGCGGTGACCGTCGCTCCCCATCCCGCACGATGCATCCAGGAGCCCCCTCTTCCTCGGCTACGTTGACTACCTCGCCCCGTTCAAGATCAGCGCCACTGCAATGCCGAGGACGAGGTCATCTTCAACCTCCAACCACCGAGCTCCGCCGTGTCGGATTCGCCGCCCCCTGCTGCTCCTAAGCTGTCGCTGAGCCTCCATGTGCTCCCACGGTGAGCCTCTGTCGAACCCCGTCTGTTTCACTCCGTTTTGACGCCGTAGGGCGCTCCCGCCGTCACGCCTGAGCTCCTGAGGAGCTCGCAGTTGCCTCGTTCCCCATGCCCCTGGCCACGTCCGGGTCGCGGCCGGGCCGCGCGCGCCGCTCGTGGTCGCGCTCAAGCGCTCCCCCGCCTCCTCTCGACCGTGCTCGCCCACACGCTGTAGCTGCCCCTCTCGCCGGCTTCACCCGCATCCCATAGCGCGCCCCGCCTCGCTCCTCACTGCTCGCCCGTCGCCTTTGCCACGCCCGGCCAATCCCTTGATCTTTATTGCGGCTCCGTCCTCCCCCGCCTCGGCCTCACCAGCCCACTCCTGCGGCCTGCCTAGGCCCCCCGGGCGCCCATCTACCGATGCTGGCTCACCGCGACCGCCTCGCACTCGCCTCGCTGCGCCGACCGACCCCGCCGCTGCTACCTTGCTGCTCCCGGCCGTTGCATGCAGCCCCGCCTCCGCCCGACCATGCTCGACGCTGCCGTCGCCGCTCCCGGCGTCCGGCCTCCTGCCACGGCGGCCCCCCCTCCACTCCATGCCTGCCGGTGGCCTCGCCGGAGGCCGCACCCAGCCGCGCCGCCGGACCCCCTGGTTTCGTGCGTGCCTGGGTCTGGCCTCCACGGGTACCCGCCCGATAGCCAATGCCCGCTATGGCCTATGGGCGACAGACACGTGGGGCCCAGCCCTGGGTTTTAAACAAAAAAAGATTAAAAGAAATAATTAATATAATTAATTAATTAATTAGGTAATTAATTAACTTAATTAACCTTGCTTAATTAGTCTAATCAACTAATTTAGTTAATTCAACCCTATTAGTTTAGTTAGGTCAATGACAGGTGGGTCCCTAGCGTCAGTTTGACCAGTCAACTGGCTGGTTGACTGCTGACGTCAGGATGACATCATGCTGATACAGTATTTATCTTTTTAGTTAATAACAATTTCAGAATATTGCTAAAACTTTAGAAAATCATAGAAAATAATCCGTAACTCGGATGAAAAAGTTTTATACATGAAAGTTGCTCAGACAAATATGACGAATCGGAGTACGCTCTCCATTCATCTGTCATGTGCCCCTAGCATAGCGAACATCGGACTTTTCCCCTCCGGTCCGTCTGTCCGAAAATGCCTATCTCCGGGAAAACTTTCCGGATGTTATCACCCTTCGCCGGTATCATGTAGCACCGCGTTAGAACACGTCTAGCTCTGCCTATTGTCATGTTATGCACTTGTTTGCCCTGTATTTATTGTTTCTTCCCCCTCTTCTCCCTGGTAGACCCTGAGACCGTTGTTGATGCCGCTGTGATCGACTACTCGATGACGACCCTTCTTCCCTTTCAGCGGAGCTTCCAGGCAAGCCCCCCTTTGATCATCCCGATATCTCCCATTCCATTCTCTCATGCTTACATTAGATTTTGCTACTGTAATTGATTGCTCCTATTCTGATGCATAGCCTGCTTTTTTAACCTGCTTATCCTAAACTGCTTAGTATAGGTTGGATAGTGATCCATCAGTGACCTCCACCTTGCCCTTGTTGCCCCTGCTTCATCATCGACGACTCGATCAACGTGATCGACGACCAGAGCCCAAAACCTCACATCAGATCACGCCCCTTTAGTTGCTCGACTCTGCAGAGCTACTATCGAGTGCCAAGGGTGATCCCTCATAACGCACTCCTGATGTTAATTCTATAGTGTAGCTATTCGGTCATGGTCATCGAGGGTGATTTCCTCTTTCACCATTCCCGATACGGCTCTGTCGTGCAACACCTCAAGTGTGAACCTTGAGGGTTGTCCCTCTTACATTCACCTTGATGATTACATTGAGTGTAATCCACTAGGGGTGATTCCTTGGGTTTTCCCCTTGATGTCTGGACACACAGTTGCCTTGACTTTACTTGAGACCATTGTGAAAGTCGAGCGGGCCCGGAGAGCACCCGAGGAGTTGTTACGGTGGCGGCTGGCTATTTAGCGGTATCACCCGGGAGGGGGTGATAGCTCCGGACTTGTCCCGACAGCCGTCACTTCTTTTAATAATGCACTAACAGGTTTGGGTATTTGTTCTGAATTGGCCTTTGGCCTATATGCACTAACCACCACGCTAGAATAGTTATGGGCCTCGACGTCGTGGTATCAGCCGAAGCTTTTTCAGACATCCAGTTCAACATTGCGGCACGGCCTGGTCGGCGCCCCAGTGGAGGTGTTCCGTATCGCCCTACGCGCAATGATCCGGAGTGCAACAAGCGATGGGCCCAGACCCCGGAGCGCTTAGGATGTAGACCGGCGAGGACCTCTCTGCTGAGCCTAGGTAGGGATGCGACGTGTTGATCTTCCGAGGCCGTGCACTGACCCCAGAAAGGTGTGTCCGGCCAGAGTGATCGAGCGTGTTGGAAAACATGGTGCACCCTTGCAGGGAAGATATTTATTCGAATACCGTGTCCACGGTAATGGACGTTCAGACTTGTATCCTGATCTTATACAACTAGAAATGGATCTTGATATGTGATGGATATGTGGCTCCAGGATTGCTTTCTCGTAGGGAGTCGAGGAAGGATCTCTGGGCATTAATTCTACAACATGCTTGTTAAATATAAACTGATATTCTATACTCTTCTACATGCTGCAAGATGCTTGGAGCTGCTTGAAGATGCTAGTCTTTGATAGGCTAGGCCTTCCCCTCTATTCTGGCATTCTATAGTTCAGTCCACAGATACAACCCTTCCATTTGATACCGATGCATATTTAGTATAGATCTGATGCGTGCGAGTACTTTGGATGAGTACTCACGATTGCTTTGCTACCCCCTTTTTCCCCTTTCTTCATTCTTTCCGGTTGTTGCAACCAGATGTCGGAGCCCAGGAGCCAGATGCCACCGCCGAAGCCTACTACTACATGGAGACCGCCGACGACTAGGAGTAGTTAGGAG
Source organism: Aegilops bicornis (assembly GCA_021605145.1). Classification (NCBI taxonomy): domain Eukaryota; kingdom Viridiplantae; phylum Streptophyta; class Magnoliopsida; order Poales; family Poaceae; genus Aegilops; species Aegilops bicornis. The sequence goes on along the minus strand of CM038671.1, from coordinate 351,724,690 downwards.
GCCCCAGGCAGGAGGCCTTCCCTCTTTGATCGTTGATGTTTGTGCTAGCCTTCTTAAGGCAACCTTGTTTAACTTGATGTTTGTACTCAGACAATGTTGGTCCCGTTGACGCTTGCGTATCGAGCTTTTATTCGCGCCCTCGAGGCCCCTGGCTTGTAATATGGAGCTTGTGTTATTTTGATTTGTGTCTAGAGTTGTGTTGTGGTATCTTCCCGTGAGTCCCTGATCTTGATCGTACACATTTGCGTGTATGATTAGTGTACGGTCAAATCGGGGGTGTCACAATGGCGACGGTGATGGTGAAGTGATCCACGCAGGGCTTTGCCTAAGCATTACGTGAATATGACCGGAGGCGTAAACTATGGAGGGCGGTGCCGCACACGGCTAGGAATCAATGTTGTGTGTTCTAGCGGTGCCCCCCTCATATATATAGGTTGGAGGGGAGGAGAGGCAGCCAAGGGGGCGCCCCAAGTAAGAGAAATCCTACTTGGGCGCCTCCCAATTCGGTCTCCCCCCTTGGCTGAATCCCTCCCCTTCCTTTCTCTCTTCTCCGCTTTCCTTCCCCCTTATTTTGGCCTACATGGGTCGCACCAGTCCCCTAGGGGCTGGTTTGTCCCCTTCTTGGCCCATTAGGCCCATGGAGTTGCCGGGGGGATGCCCGGAACACCTTCCGGTGACCCCAGAACACTTCTTGTGTCCGAGTATCATCGTCCTATATATGAATCTTTACCTCTCGACCATTTTGAGACTCCTCGTCATTTCCGTGATCTCATCCGGGACTCCGAACAACATTCAGTCACCAAATCACGTAACTCAAATAATACAAAATCGTCGTCGAACATTAAGCGTGCGGACCCTATGGGTTCGAGAACTATGTAGACATGACCGAGACACCTCTCTGGCTAGTAACCAACATCGGAACCTGGATGCTCATATTGGTTCCTACATATTCTAAAAAGATCTTTATCGGTTCTACCGCAATGACAACATATGTAATTCCCTTTGTCATCGGTATGTTACTTGCCCGAGATTCGATCGTCGGTATCTTCATACCTAGTTCAATCTCATTACCAGCAAGTCTCTTTACTCGTCCCGTAATACATCATCCCGCAACTAACTCATTAGTCAAATTGCTTGCAAGGCTTTTTATGATGTGCATTACCGAGAGGGCACGGAGATACCTCTCCGATACTCGGAGTGACAAATCCTGATCTCGATCTATGCCAACCCAACAACACCTTCGGAGATACCTGTAGAGCATCTTTATATTCACCCAGTTATGTTGTGATGTTTGATAGCGTACATGGTATTCCTCCGGTATCCGGGAGTTGCATAATATCAGAGTCAAAGGAATATGTATATGACATGAAGAAAGCAATAGCAATAAAACTTAACCATCATTATGCTAAGCTAACGGATGGCTCTTGTCCATCACATCATTTTCCTAATGATGTGATCCCGTTCATCAAATGACAACACATGTCTATGGTTAGGAACTGTAACCATCTTTGATTAACGAGCTAGTCTAGTAGAGGCTTACTAGGAACACAATGTTTTGTCTATGTATCCACACATGTATCAAGTTTCCGGTTAATACAATTCTAGCATGAATAATAAAAATTTATCATGATATAAGGAAATATAAAATAACAACTTTATTATTGCCTCTAGGGCATATTTCCTTCAAATTTACGATACGCTTGATGGATTTGTGACTTTCCACCACACCACATCCTATTAAGTAGTCTGTACGACATACTATCATGTGTTTGCATTGCTACTAACCATGGTAGGATCACAAGCGCAAGAGTTGGACTGGGAGAACATGACAAATAAGGAACTTCATGATAAATTTTAACAAATGTTGGGTGAACAAGTGCAAGACGTGATGAGCAGCTTTGGAAAGGCATTGGAGAGGATAGATGACATTGACAAGACAATTGACACCAAGTTGGACGCAAGTTTGATGAAGTGCTCGCGCGTCTCCCACCACCACCTGCTGCCCCTGTTGCACCATTGCAATACCAACAATAACGTCCTCCACATCCTGATCCAGTAGGACGAGTGAAGCATGTTCCTCTTGAGGAACGCCAACATTCTAGTGCCGCTGCTACTACTGTTGATTATTCTGTGCCTCCTGCTGCTACTATCGAGGAGGAGGACGATTATGAGGGTGATTACGAGCATGAGGTTGTGCAAAATCATAACTACGTGCAACCACCAGCACCACCACTAGGTCGTCCACATGCATATAATCACAACGGTAGGGCTGCACCACCGCCTTAGGTACGAGATCATGACCATGTTCCCAAACTAAAATTGAATATTCTACCATTTGAGGGTAGATACATTCCTGATGTCTATCTTACTTGGGAGTTAGAAACCAAACAACGTTTTACATTTTTACATTATCCCAAGTATAGACGTGTTGCTGTTGTTGTTTGTGCATTCACTAGTTTTGCTTGTGCTTGGTGGTCTAAACATTGTAGATCATATCATGATAGTATCCCAACTACTTGGGCTGCTTTGGAAACTGATATGCGTTCTCGTTGGGTTCAACTGTATTATCAACGTGAATTACTCCAAAAAATGCAACGTTTAAGAAATGGCAAAAATTCTATAGAAGAATATGAGGAATTACAAACTGGCATGATTAGATGTGGTATTGTTGAGGATAATGAAGCTATGCTTGCATGTTCTATGGGTGGATTAAACAAAGAAATTCAAACCATCTTAGAGTATAAGGACCATAAGAATATCACTCGTTTATTCCATATTGCTTGCAAAGCTGAACATGAAGTGCAGGATCGACAGACATTGGCGCGAATTAGTTTTTTTGCAGGTCGATCTTCACCATGGACAACACGTACATCATCTACTTCCACACGTCCTGCTGCAGCATCGACTACTTCAGCCAACTCCAACTCCATCCAAGATACAAGAAAACAAGCACCACCACCATCCCCCAAGAGCACACCTTCTGGTCCCGCAAACAACTCTTCTTCATCCATGGCATCAACAGGGCAAACACATGATATTATATGTCATTGTTTCAAGAGTCGATGTCACATTGCGAGCCAATGCCCATCCCAATGTGTGATGTTCATTAATGAAGATGGTGGGTATGAGTCCACTAGTTATTATGATGAGGAGAGTTTGTCTCTTATTGCGAGTGAAGAACAAGGTGGAGATGATTCTGAACAAGAGATGCAATACATGGCTGCTGAAGGTGCTGACATGTATGAAAGTTTAGTTGCCCAACGTGTTTTGAGTGTGCAGGTAACACATGCTGAGCGAAATCAAAGCCACAATTTTTTTCCATACAAAGGGATTTGTGAAGGAACATTCTGTCCATGTCATCATTGATGGAGGGAGTTGCAACAACTTGGCTAGCATGGAGATGGTGGAGAAGTTGTCCCTCACCACCAGACCACATCCTTATCCTTACTACATACAATGGTTCAACAACAGCGACAAGGTTAAGGTCATTCCTTTTGGGTTAGCTAATCACTATTGCAAGATGGTCCAAAGCGACACGACAATCAGAGACCCTTCAACGAAACTATGTGCGATGCGTTAATCGTAAATGGTGGTGTAAGAAAACCGTAAAAAATGATACAAACTGTTTATGATTGAGCAGACATCAAACACAATTTAGATCAGAGTTGCATGTGCGATATATGGCATACGGTTGGTCCATACGAACTGTTTGCGATAAGCACAACAATAGAAACAGTTAGCCAAATGAAGGTGTGTGCGATATACGTCATACAGTTCACTAGGATGAACTGTTTGTGATTAGGCAATACAATAGAAACGGTCAGCCAGATCAAGGTGTGTGTGATAAAGGGCATACAGTTCACTCTGGTGAACTGTTTGCGATGAGCCAAGACAATATGAATGGTTCAAAAGAAAAAGATGTGTGTGATACGTGGAAAATAGGCCCCTAATCAAAAATGTGTGCAAAGACCGATAATAACACAAAAGATTGCTACTAATAAGCTGTGTGTGCTGCGGGCAAATGCTTGCTAGTATACAATTGTCTCTGGCTGATGAATTCATCACCGACGGGTTCCCTAGTTTACTCCGTCTGCGATGTGACTTGCTCTGTCTACAGAAGAACGACATATATAACCAAAATAAACATCCAATTACATAAGTGACTATACAAATCATTCACACACACCTCAATAAGCAATTACATGCATTCTAAACTAGGAGAAACGATCAACTAATCATCTACTTCTTGTGACGCCGCCGCCACTGCTCTGTGGCTCGATCCCTCATCTAGGGCAAGACGAAGGAACTTCCTCATGTCAATGAACCGCCTGTACATCTCGTAGCTTGTGTACGCGTCCATGGCCGCATACTTGACGTGTGCTTCATCCAGTCTCTGCTCCCATGCATTGTGCCAGGCAATCATGTCCTTCTTGCACTCATCCTTCATCTTCATGTAGTAGGGTTTGATGATGGCCGAGGTGAGGTCAACCAGGGAGTTCTAATTGTTCTTGGTGCTGCCCTTGACCTTGTAGAGGTCACGGATGTTGACAAGATCCTGGTAGGGCAAACCCGAAACCTCGAGCACTTTTAGATCGTTGGGGGTGTCCACTGTAGCGAAACTGTAGTCAAGGCTATTGATAAACCTGGCGAAACGCTCGCAAGGCCTTGTGGCCAGGTGGTGGTAGTAGATGAGGACGTCATGGCGCACAGACAACTGGGCGGCGATAACCTTCTGATCATGCCCGGCAGGACCGACGGTGAACTCGAGGTCGAAGCCGACCACTTGGTACTTGTCCTCAGCAACCAACCACTCCATAGTTTGGATGGAGCTCTCCACCGAGACCGACTCATTCATGTACACCACCGACAGGTCCTTCCCCCTCATGTGGGTGTCCACCATGTGATGTGTGGTGAACTGCCCCATTGTCGTCATTGGCCGCTGGGAGCGCCATTGGAGCCACAAGGATCACCATTGGAACAACTGAATATCCTCTTTGTATGTGTCGTCGTGGGTGTGCTTATTGTGTCGTGTGGCACAAGAGATGAAGGTAAATGGCCGCGGGGATAAATGGGGGCCGGGCGGCCTGGATTCTCGGCACGTCCGCATGGCAGTTTTTGCAGCGGGTAACTACATCGTGGCGCCGCACCCGGCGCAACTACATGCATAATGGCAGGACGAACGTACGTGATCGTGCGCCCGCCCGAAAAACTAGTAGCGCGCGTGAAGGGACGCAAGTAGAGTGCATAGAGGGACGTGAGAGTAGAACGTGCGCGGCGGGACGTGAGCAGATCGCGTCGTGGCTGCCTCAAACGCGGGCAACCACACGCATAGAGCAGTTGACCACGCGGGAAATGGTCGTCTACAAGCTGACCGACAGTTGCGAGCCGGCGGCATGATGTCAAACTACGTCGCATTCCACACTACATGGTGGTCGAACAATCATTTGCGATGGCGCGTAGAGAGCGGCCGTGTGCTACTACCTCCGTGTTGGTTTATTAGTCCCCTTTATATTCTGTGCCATATTTTGACCTTAAATTTAACTAACAAAATATGTTAATGCATGTTATAAAATAATATAATTAGAAACTATGTTCAAATACAAATCCAACGATATAATCTTTGGTGACATGCATTCGTATTTTATTAGTTAAATCTCTAGTCAAAATTTGGCACAAAAATACAAAGAGGACTTATAAGAACGGAGGGTGTAGGTAATTAAGTCACATACGTTTTTTTATTAATCGTCTATGTACGTGTCGTTTCATCCTCCTCTCGCACGCCTTGTCACCCCACTACCGTAGACGGCTTCGAGCGCAAGCTTGAGCAATGCGCAGGCACCTTTTGTCCAAACTGTGGCTCGAAGTTGTCAGCGTTCTGGGAACGGGGGTACCCAGACTTGACTTCCTGCGGCCCATGACGTGGCTACATCGACGGCCTAGTACGGCCCAGCTTCAGCATCAACAACTCAAGACCCTCACGAGGGGCCAAGCCTCGCGAGGTGGACGGCACCAAGACCTCCATGAGGGGCGGCCTTCCAGGCTGGCTCCCAAGGAGCGAAGATTTCTATGCAAGCCTCACCTCGTGAGATCCAGATGACGTGAGCCATGACGATCAAGGCCAGGCGGGGGCCAGCGGGCGCAGTGTACCAGTTTCCTCTTTGGTGCTAAGGAAGCAAGCGTAGACGCGGAGCCCCGAGGAATTAGCCAAAGGTTTCCATTCCCGTGCAACAAGACAAAGACCGCCAGGAAGGCAGGACGGAGGTCATCGCCGAGCCCACCACGGCGTCACGACCAGAGGCTTTTGCAGTCGAAGACTAGTTTTGTCTGGATAGCATGTACTAGCTGTCCCCCTTTGAATTTGGCTGTTGTGGGATCCCTTCCCGCCTACATTTGGGAAGAGGACCAAGGCCACTATAAATAGGACCTAGCCACCACCGTAGAAGGGGACGGATCATTCAGATCATCCTCACACCCACTAGCTCATCGAGCACAAGAACACCTCTCCTCCTGAGGTTGTTCTCCCACTGTACTAGTTCATCCTCAGCCCCTCGAGGCCAATCCACCACAAAGAAGGAGTAGGGTTTTACACCGCAAGGTGGCCTGAACCTGGGAAAACTGTTGTGTCTCTTTTCCATTCAATTCTTTGAGCTAGGCCATGAGATTAGCGAGCAGGCAGACTGGTGAGGACGAGTTCTTTACATGCACCCCAGAGTTCGAACCTCTCAAGGGTCTGCGGAGCTTGAAATTCGACATTTGGCGCGCAAGGTAGGGGTGCGTTGAAACTTCGCCACTCCGTCCGCATCGCCTCTCCGTTCAGCTCTCTCATGGCGGGCACCGCTCCTTTGGCCGGATCGACGGGCGTGCGCGGAGGCGTCGTGGGTCTCCGGGCCTTCATCCCCGCCTTACGACAAGTGTAGTGGCCGCCCAAGTTCAGGCCGGAGATGTCGCCTCGCTACGACGACGCTGCGGACCTGGCAGGTTTTCTCCAGGCATACGAGGAGGCCATTTGGGTGGCCGGTGGCGACGACAAGGTCATGGCCAACTGGCTTCCCATAGCCCTCGAAGGGGTACCGCGCGCCTGGCTGCTCAGCCTGCCAGGATCTTCTGTGGCCTCCTGGGAGGAGCTGCACGGCCTCTTTGTCGCACGCTTCACGGCACCTGCACCCCACAATGTCGCAGCCCTCCTCAGTGGCTTGCAGGCACTGCCCTCAGACCACCACATCAAGCAGTTCTTTCGCCAGGTGGGTGCCGCCCGCAGGTAGGTGAGCTCCTCCGGAATGGGCAGCACCCAAGGCCGACCTCACCTTCGACTCAAGGGACTACCCAACAACCACCGCGGGTGCATGCACGCTCCCGATGCTCTGCACCCCCACCACCTGCAACGTGGCGGTAACCAAGACCCTCATCGACGGAGGATCCAACCTCAATGTACTCTCCGTGGAAGCTTTTGGCTAGCTTCACGTGCCCCAAGGCCGGCTCCGCCTCACCAAGCCTTTCTCCGGGGTCGTCGACGGTTCTACCTGCCCCCTGGGGCAGATCCACCTCCCCGTCACCTTCGGCATCCGCGACAACTACCGCACCGAGCTTATCGACCTCGACATCGCCCGCATCGGCCTCCCGTACAACGCCATCCTCGGGTATCCGGCCCTTGCCAAGTTCATGGCAGCGACTCACCCTACCTACAACGTCATGAAGATGCCGGGAAGCAGTGGCGTCCTCACCGTGGCAGGAGACACCAAGGACGCGCTGCTGACCCTCAAGCTCGCCTTCAGGGCCGCAACAGCAGCGCACCTGGCTGAGGAAAGGTCCCCAGAGGTCCCAGGGGTACGCCAGCAAAGAAGAAGTAGCTGTTCTCTCAAGAATGGGCCGAGACGAAGTAGGTGCCGGTCGATGAAGATGGGGCATCAGGTGCCACCTTTAACATAGGTGCCAACCTATCTCCAGAACAAGAAAAGGTGTTGGTCAACTTCTTGTGCGCAAACAAGGAAGTGTTCGTGTTGGAGCCCAAGGATCTAGTTGGGATCCCGAGGGGAATAATCGAGCATCACCTGAGGGTGTGCCCCAATGCACGACCAGTGAAGCAGAAGGCGCGGCGGCAGTCCACAGAAAAGCAGTCGTTCGTCGTCCAAGAGACCCGCAAGCTGCAAGATGCTGGTGCCATTCGGGAGGTGCGGTACCCAAAATGGCTGGCGAACCCAGTCATCGTCCCCAAGAAGGGCGGAAAGGAGCGCATGTGTGTCAACTTCATCAACCTCAACAAGGCTTGCCCTCAAGACCCCATTCCGCTTCCACGTATCGATCAGATTGTCGACTCCACCGCTGAGTGCAACCTGCTGTGCTTCCTGGACGCCTTCTCAGGCTATCACCAAATCTAGATGGCGTTGCAAGATGTTGAGAAGACGGCTTTCCTGACCCCATGCGGGGTGTATTGCTACACCTGCATGCCGTTTGGACTGCGTAACACTGGAGCAACCTTCCAGCGGCTGACGCACATCGCTCTGGGCCAGTAGCTCAGGAGGAACGCTGAGGCATACGTCGATGATATAGTTGTGAAGTCTTGGGAGGCGAGGACCCTTATTGAAGACCTAGAAGAAACATTTGCCAGTCTCCATAATGTAGATCTGTGACTCAACCCGGAGAAATGTGTGTTCGGCGTCCTTTCCGGCAAGCTGCTGGGCTTCTTGGTGTCCCACAGAGGGTTCGAGACTAATCCAGAGAAAGTAAAGGCCATAGAAAGGATGAGCCCATCGCAGACTCTCAGGGAGATGCAGAAGCTAGCGGGTTGCATGACCTCGCTGGGGCGTTTCATCTCCAAGTTGGGAGAACGCGCCCTCCTGTTCTTCAAGCTGATGAAAAAGAAGGGGTCGTACGAGTGGACTCCGGAGGCTGACACGACATTCCAAGACCTCAAGAGATACCTCACCAGCCCACCGGTGATGGTGGCACCGCGTCCTCTTGAGCCCCTCGTGCTTTACCTGGCTGCCACGCCTCACTCTGCCAGCGCAACGCTGGTGGCCGTCCGGGAGGAGCGCCAAGCCAAGGGCCTGCCACGCGATGCTGCGCACCCGGTCAAGATGGCGCAGCTTCAGGACGGCACTCCTGAGGCCTTGGCGACACCAACAGATGAACAGGCTCCTCAGGACGGCGCACCTGAGGCCCTGGCATCCCCAACAAATGGCCAAGCTCCTGAGGTCCTCCAGCCTCAGGAGGTACAAGACCCCACCAATACTTCTGCCCTCGTCGAGCACCTAGTGTACTTTGTCAGCACGGTACTGCGTGACACGCGGGCACGCTACCCCATGCCATAAAAGCTCTTGCTCGCGCTTCTTGTCGCCTCCCGCAAGCTGCGCCACTACTTCCAAGGCCACCCCATCAAGGTTGTCTCGGCTTACCCACTGTAGAGAGTGCTCCAGAGCCCCAATACTGCGGGGAGAGTCGCCGAACGGAACATCGAATTGCAGGCATTCCTGTTGGAGTTAAGCACCACCAGGGTCATCAAGGGTGTTGCACTCGTCGACTTTGTGGCGGAATGGACCGATGTTCCCAGCCCCGAAGCAGGCAAGGACCAACCCCTCTCACCAGGAAGCGAGGCACCAGACAGCTAGGTCATGTACTTCGATGGCGCCTTCGCGCTTCAGGGCGCGGGGGCTGGACCGTGCTCATCTCGCCCACCCAGGACAAGCTCTACTACGACGTGCAGCTCTGCTTTCAGCAGGGTGAGAAGGTCTCCAACAACATCACGGAGTACGAAGGCTTGATCGCAGGTCTCAAGGCTGCGTCAGCCTTTGGAGTGAAGCGCCTCACCATCAAGGGCGCTCCCAGCTCCTTGTCAACTTCTCCAACAAAGTATACGAGCCGAATAACGAACACATGGAGGCATACCTTGTGGAGGTACCCAAAATTGAGAAACAATTCTTGGGCCTAGAAATGCAGCATGTGCCGCACGACATGAACAAGGAAGCAGATGACATTGCCAAGAGGGCGTCCCGGCGCCTGCCTCAGGAGCCCGGCGTATTTGAGGAGCGGCTCTTCAAGCCTTCAGCAGCCCCTCCTGCTGCGGAACCAGCATCGCTTCAGGAGGAGCTCCCCCCAGCACCCCCCTTGGGAGCCCCCGCTTGCAGCCCAACCTCGGGAGCGCATCTACTCCTCACGCTCGAGCCTCAGGAGGGCTGCTGTACCGAAGAGTTCAAGGCGTACCTGCTTCAGGGACATTGCCAGAGAAGGAAGAAGACGCGGAGCACGTGGCTCGACATGCCACTGCCTACTGCATTCAGGACGGTAAGCTTTATCAGAAATGGCCAAACGATGTTTCTCTGCGATGCATCTCCAGGGAGCAGGGGTGCGAGCTGTTGGCCGACATACACGACAGGGATTGCGAGCATCACTCGTCATCGTGCACCCTCGTGGGCAAGGCGTTCTGCAGCGGATTCTACTGGCCCACGGTGCTCAATGATGCCACCGAGCTGGTGAGATCCTGCGAAGCCTGCCAGTATAGTGCCAAGCAAATCCACCAGCCTGCTCAGGGTCTCCAGACTATCCCGCTCTCGTGGCCGTTCGCGGTCTGGGGGCTGGACATCTTGGGCCCATTCCCTAGAGCGCCCGGGGGCTACCGCTACCTCTATGTCGGCATCGAAAAGTTCACCAAGTGGGCGGAGGTGGAGGCTGTCCGCACCATCCTAGCCGGCTCAACAGTCAAGTTCATCAAGGCCTCGTGAGCCGGTTCTGGGTCCCTAATCATATCATCACTGACAATGGCTCGCAGTTCACTAGCAACCTCTTCAAAACATATTGTGCTAACCTTGGAATGCAGATATGCTACGCTTCAGTGGCACACCGCAGGAGCAACGGCCAAGCCGAGCGCGCCAACGTGGAGGTCCTAAGATTCCTCAAGACAAGAACCTTCAAGAAGAAGCTCGAGGCCTGAGGCAGGGGCTGGCTTGATGAGCTCCACTCTGTGCTGTGGTCCATCCGCACCACCGCGACCAAGCCAATGGGCGAGACTCCATTCTTCCTCATCTACGGAGCCGAAGTGGTTCTCCCTCACGAGGTCAAGCATCGCTCCACGTGGGTCTTGGCACTTTAGGAGGCACGCTAGGATGCCACATGGGGGATGGACCTCGGGTTGGGGGAGGAACGCCGCCGTCAGGCCTCGCTCCGAGCGGCAAGGTACCAGCAGGCGCTGCAGTGGTACCACTGCTGCAACATCCGCTCCAGGACGCTCGAGGTGGGTGATCTCATCCTGAAGTGGGTGCTCTCCAGGGAGGGGCAGCATAAGCTCTCACTCATGTGGGAGGGCCCGTTCAGGGTTGCCCGTGTCTCCAGGCCCGGCGCTGCGCGCTTGGAAAAACAGGACGGGGTTCCCATCCAGAATGCCTGGAACATCCAGCTCCTCCGGAAGTTCTACCCATGAAGCAAGGCCCCGTGCTTGTGAAGGTCTCCGCTCGTGACACTCTCACGTAATAATGAGTGGGACTGTACAATTCCCGAAGTCTCTTGAGTGTCACATATAGGCCTCACGGGGCTCCCTCCCACGTCCTAGTGGCAGCACTTAGCTCCGCGCTGGTGAGAAGACTAGACTAGGTGCCGGACACGACTCTTCATTTGCTTGCTTTCTGTAGCTGGTTTGCAACTTCTTAATGGAATTTGGAGTTCTAGTGTTTCTCGATTGCCAAGTTGGATTTTCTCTTTTTGCTTTGCTCGCCTCTTTTGTCCTAGCTCAGGGAGAGCGGCAGTTGCCCGTCGCTCCTCCTCACACGCCTCGCGCGGAGGCTGGGCAGGTGTGTCCGTGCGCTGGGTTCGCCCGCGCCGCGAACACACCTCGCCAAAGCCCTGTCGCCCCAGAGCTTCGCCTTCCTTGATCTTCACGAGGCACCCTCGAATGAGGTCGTGGATATGCGCACCCTCTTAAATCCGTGCCCCCAGGTAGCGCGACGTGGTGCACTAAGCCACGACTAGCCCATGCCTGAGGGCTCGAACAAGGAAGAACAAGGCACCCGTCAAACTTTCTAACAACTCTCCACCTTTACGATGTCTCCTGAGGCCAACGGCTCCCGAGTCGGCAGCAAGGGGGCTTCACCAAATGCCGAAGGGCGCGCCCTCGCAAGGTGGGAAACTACCGCGAGCGTATCAAGCTAAGTTATCCTACCGCACCTACTCAGAACATGGATATCACGACATAACATCAGAACAATAAGCTATGAATATCCACTTTCATAATTATCATAATAAGATTCAACATCCTCCAAAATAGTGGGATCATTACTTCCTAAAGTTGACACTCTTCCAAACCCACTTTCATCAATATAATCATCATAAGTAGGAGGCATGTTATCATCATTATAAATTTGCACATCAAAACTTGGGGGACTAAAAATATCATCTTCATCAAACATAGCATCCCCAAGCTTGTGGCTTTGCATATCATTAGCATCATGGATATTCATAGAACTCATACTGACAACATTGCAATCATGCTCGTCATTCAAATATTTAGTGCCAAACATTCTAATGCATTCTTCCTCTAGCAATTGAGCACAATTATCGGAATTCTTATTTTCACGGAAGACATTAAAAAGATGAAGCATATGAGGCACCCTTAATTCCATATTTTTAGGTTTCTTTAATAAACTAAACTAGTGAGAAAACAAGAAACAAAAAGATTCGATTGCAAGATCTAAAGATATACCTTCAAGCACTCACCTCCAAGAACGGGCGCTTAAAAGAGCTTGATGTCTACTACACAACCTTCTTCATGTAGACGTTGTTGGGCCTCCAAGTGCAGAGGTTTGTAGGACAGTAGCAAATTTCCCTCAAGTGGATGACCTAAGGTTTATCAATCCGTGGGAGGCGTAGGATGAGGATGGTCCCTCTCAAGCAACCCTGCAACCAAATAACAAAGAGTCTCTTGTGTCCCCAACACACCTACAATGGTAAATTGTATAGGTGCACTAGTTCGGCGAAGAGATAGTGATACAAGTGCAATACGGATGATAGATATAGGTTTTTGTAATCTAAAAATATAAAAATAGCAAGGTAACTAATGATAAAAAGTGAGCGTAAACGTTATTGCAATGCATTGAAACAAGGCCTAGGGTTCATACTTTCACTAGTGCAAGTTCTCTCAACAATAATAACATAATTGGATCATATAACTATCCCTCAACATGCAACAAAGAGTCACTCCAAAGTCACTAATAGCGGAGAACAAACGAAGAGATTATGGTAGGGTACGAAACCACCTCAAAGTTATCCTTTCTGATCGATCTATTCAAGAGTCCGTAGTAAAATAACACGAAGCTATTCTTTCCGTTCAATCTATCATAGAGTTTGTACTAGAATAACACCTTAAGAAACAAATCAACCAAAACCCTAATATCACCTAGATACTCCAATGTCACCTCAAGTATCCTTGGGAATGATTATATGATATGCATCACACAATCTCAGATTCATCTATTCAAACCAACACAAAGTACTTGAAAGAGTGCCCCAAAGTTTCTACCGGAGAGTCAAGACGAAAAGGTGTGCCAACCCCTATGCATAGGTTCATGGGCGGAACCCGCAAGTTGATCACCAAAACATACATCAAGTGGATCACGTGATATCCCATTGTCACCACAGGTAAGCACGGCAAGACATACATCAAGTGTTCTCAAATCCTTAAAGACTCAATCCGATAAGATAACTTCAAAGGGAAAACTCAATCATTACAAGAGAGTAGAGGGGGAGAAACATCATAAGATCCAACTATAATCGCAAAGCTCGCGATACATCAAGATTGTATCACCTCAAGAACACGAGACAGAGAGAGAGATCAAACACATAGCTACTGGTACATACCCTCAGCTCCGAGGGTGAACTACTCCCTCCTTGTCATGGAGAGCGCCGGGATGATGAAGATGGCCACCGGTGAGGGATCCACCCCTCCGGCAGGGTGCCGGAACAGGGTCCTGATTGGTTTTTGGTGGCTACAGAGGCTTGCGGCGGCGGAACTCCCGATCTATTTCTGTTCCCCGATGGTTTTAGGGTATATGGATATAAATATGCGAAAGAAGTCAGTCAGGGGAGCCACGAGGGGCCCATGAGGGTGGAGGGCACGCCCAGGGGGGTGGGCGCGCCCCGTGCCTTCCTCATTGCTTCCCTTATGTATACTCCAAGTCTCCTGGATTGCTTTCGTTCCAAAAATAACTCTCCTGAAGGTTTCATTCCTTTTGGACTCCATTTGATATTCCTTTTCTGCGAAACACTGAAACGAGGAGAAAAACAGAAACTGGCACTGGGCTCTGGGTTAATAGGTTAGTCCCAAAAATAATATAAAAGTGTTCAGTAAAGCCCATAAACATCAAAAACAGATAATATAATAGCATGAATACTTCAGAAATTATAGATACGTTGGAGACGTATCAGCATCCCTAAGCTTAATTCTTGCTCATCCTCGAGTAGGTAAATGATAAAAGAAATAATTTATGAAGTGTGAATGCTAGCAGGTGCACAAGTTTGATCAATGATAATTTCAATCACCTTTTCTAGCATCATTATATATCATAACAGTAGCTCAACTCATAGGACTTCTCATGATCAAGTAACAAGCTATTCACATGTTAAAGTATAGATCATAAACTTTCTTGAAAACTAACAAACCGTGTTATTAATCATCAAACAATTACAATTCATCTTATTTCCAGGAAGAGACTATGTCAGAGCTTTGATTTAGCAAACTCCACATACTCAACTATCATTTAGTCTTTCACAATTGCTAACACTCACGCGATATTCATGGGCTCAAAGTTTTAATCGTATTACGAGAAAGATAGGGGCTTATAGATTCGCCTCCCAACCTTTTACCTCAAGGGTAATGTCAACAATAATAGCTCATGATGCCTTACATCCAATTGGATATATATATATATCAGAATCTTTCCAACACAATGTGCTTGCAAAAGAATAAAATGTAAAAAGGAAAGGTGAAGATCACCATGACTCTTGCATAAGGTAAAAGACAAGAATAGAAGATAGGCCCTTCGCAGAGGGAAGCAGAGCTTGCCATGCGCTTTTATAGTTGGATGCACAAAATCTTAATGCGAGGGAACGTCACTTTATATTACCACTTGTGATAGGGACCTTTATTATGCAGTTCGTCGCTTTTATTGCTTCCGTATCACTAGATCGTATAAAGCTTATTTTCTCCACACTAAAAGATCATACATATTTAGAGAGCAATTTTTATTGCATGCACCGGTGACAACTTACTTGAAGGATCTTACTCAATCCATAGGTAGGTATGGTAGACTCTCATGGCAATACTGGTTTAAGGGATGTTTGGAAGCACAAGTAGTATCTCTACTTGGTGCAAAGAATTTGGCTAGCATGAGGGGGAAAGGCAAGCTCAACGTGTTGGGCAATCCATGACAATATACTTTATTTTTGATATAAGAAAACATAACCCATTACGTTGTCTTCCTTGTCCAACATCAACCTTTTAGCATGTCATATTTTAATGAGTTCCCACAATTACAAAAGATGTCCAAGATAGTATATTTATATGTAAAATCTCTCTTCCTTCAATATTCTTTCATGAATTGTTCAAGTGACTGATACAATGTTTGCTAACCTTCAATAAATTTACCACCTCCACTTCTTATATGTAAAGTCATTACTCCCCATGGGATAAGCATATGAAACATATATAAATTCAGATTTATGATATTCTCTCATTCAACTATTTACTCATAGGATATAAGTGAAGCACACGAGTAAATGACAAACTACTCCAAAAAGATATAAGTGAAGATCAATGAGTAGTTAAATAGTTATGTAGCTATGTGAAGACTCTCTCTCATTTAAGAATTTCAGATCTTGGTATTTTATTCAAACATCAAGAAAAACAAAATAAAACGACATTTCAAGGATAGCACTCATCATGTGAAGAAGCAAAAACTTAGCCTCAACCGATACTAACCGATAATTGTTGAAGAAGAAAGGTGGGATGCCTAACGGGGCATCCCCAAGCTTAGATGCTTGAGACTTCTTGAAATATTATCTTGGGGTGCCTTGGGCATCCCAAAGCTTGAGCTTTTCTGTCTCCTTAATTCCTCTCATATCACGATTTCCTAAATCTCGAAAGCTTCATCCACACCAAACTCAACAGGAACTCGTGAGATAAGTTAGTATAAACCAATGCAAAAACCTTATCATTTTCTACTGTAAAAAATCACTAAAATTATTATTCAACATTGCATACTAAATGACCCTGCATATTTAATACTCCTATCCTCAAATAGAATCATTAAACAAGCAAACATATGCAAACAATGCAAACATAACAACAATCTGCCAAAACAGTACACTCTGTAAAGAATGCAAGATTCATCATACTTCCCTAACTCCAAACATTATGAAATTCTACCACATTGTAGAAAATTTATCAGAGCTTATTATGCAAAAATTTCCAATATTTTATCATATTCTGGCTTTCCTAGGGAATTTTTGCAACAGCGATAAACTTTCTGTTTTGAAACAGCAACATGTATACTTGCAAAATAAGCATGGTAAAGGCTATCCTTAACATTTTTATTGAAAATAAAGATGCAAACATTATTCTAAATAACAACAAGCAAGTACTAACAAAAGAAAATGACGCTCCAAGCAAGACACATATCATGTGGTGAATAAAAATATAGCTCCAAGTAAAGTTACCGATGAACGAAGACGAAAGAGGGGATGCCATCCGGCATCCCCAAGCTTAAACTCTTGGTTGTCCTTGAATATTACCTTGGGGTGCCTTGGGCATCCCAAAGCTTAGGCTCTTTCCACTCCTTATTCCATAGTCCATCGAATCCTTACCCAAAACTTGAAAACTTCACAACACAAAACTTAACAAAAAACTCGTAAGCTCCGTTAATATAAGAAAATAAATCACCACTTAGGTACTGTTGTGAACTCATTATAAATTCATATTGGTGTAATATCTACTGTATTCCAACTTATCTATGGTTCATACCCTCTGATACTACTCATAGATTCATCAAAATAAGCAAACAACACATAGAAAACAGAATCTGTCAAAAACAGAACAGTCTATAGTAATCTGTATCAAACATATACTTATGGAACTCAAAAAAATCTGCCAAAATAGGAAGACCTAGATAATTTGATTATTGATCTACTACAATTGGAATAAGTATTTGATCACTTTTTGGTGATTTTTAACAAATTTTTTCGTGAGCAGAAAGTTTCTGTCTTTATTAGCAAGATCAAATAATTATCATCCAAGAAGATCCTATAGGTCTTACTTGGAACAAACACTAACTAAAACATAAAACCACATCTAACCAAAGGCTAGATTATTTATTCATTACTAAACAGGAACAAAAAGCAAGGAACACAAATAAAATTGGGTTGCCTCCCAACAAGCGCTAACGTTTAACGCCCCTAGCTAGGCATGATGATTTCAATGATGCTCACATAAAAGATAAGAATTGAAACATCAAGAGAGCATCATGAAGAATATGACTAGCACATTTAAGTCTAACCCACTTCCTATGAATAGGGATTTTGTGAGCAAACAACTTATGGGAACAAGAATCAACTAGCATAGGAAAGCAAAACAAGCATAGCCTCAAGATTTTCAACACATAGAGGGGAAACTTGATATTGTTGCAATTCCTACAATCATATGCTCCTCCCTCATAATAATTTTCAGTAGCATAATGAATTAATTCAACAATATAACCAGCACCTAAAGCATTCTTTTCATGATCTACTTGCATAGAAAATTTACTACTCTCCACATAAGCAAATTTCTTCTCATGAATAGTAGTGGGAGCAAACTCAACAAAATAACTATCATGTGAGGCATAATCCAATTGAAAATTATAATCATGATGACAAGTGTCATGGTTATCATTATTCTTAATAGCATACAAGTCATCACAATAATCATCACAGATAGCAACTTTGTTCTCATAATCAATTGGAACCTCTTCCGAAATAGTGGATTCATCACTAAATAAAGTCATGACCTCTTCAAATCCATTTTCATAATTATCACAATAATATTCAACCATCCTCCAAAATAGTGGGATCATTACTTCCTAAAGTTGACACTCTTCCAAACCCACTTTCATCAATATAATCATCATAAATAGGAGGCATGCTTTCATCATAATAAATATTCTCATCAAAACATGGGGGGATAAACATATCATCTTCATCGAACATAGCATCCCCAAGCTTGTGGCTTTGCATATCATTAGCATCATGGGTATTCAAAGAATTCATACTAACAACATTGTAGTCATGCTCATCATTCACATATTTTATGCCAAGCATTCTATGTAATTCTTCTTCTAGTACTTGAGCACAATTTTCCTTCCCATCATTTTCACAAAAGACATTAAAAAGATGAAGCATATGAGGTAACCTTAATTCCAGTTTTTAGTTTTCTTTTATAGAATAAACTAGTGATAAAACAAGAAACTAAAAGATTCTTCTCATTCGGAATAGTGGGAGTATCATAAGAGACTTGAATCTATAAATTGTTTCCATATTAAAAGAGTAATGTTCAGAAAAAGGGTAATCATAATCATGACAAGTTTTATAAATATAATCATCACTGCTTTTTATAGCATAAGTTTCATCACAATAATCATCATAAGTAGCAACTTTGTTCTCACCATAATAAATTGAAACCTCTTCCAAGATAGTGGAATCATTACTAAATAAAGTCATGACCTCTCGAAATCCACTTTCATAATTATCATAATAAGATTCAACATCCTCCAAAATAGTGGGATCATTACTTCCTAAAGCTGACGCTCTTCCAAACCCACTTTCATCAATATAATCATCATAAGTAGGAGGCATGTTATCATCATTATAAATTTGCGCATCAAAACTTAGGGGACTAAAAATATCATCTTCATCAAACATAGCATCCCCAAGCTTGTGTCTTTGCATATCATTAGCATCATGGATATTCTTAGAATTCATACTAACAACATTGCAATCAAGCTCATCATTCAAATATTTAGTTCCAAACATTCTAATGCATTCTTCCTCTAGCAATTGAGCACACTTATCGGAATCCTTATTTTCACGGAAGACATTAAAAAGATGAAGCATATGAGGCACCCTCAATTCCATTTTTTTTGTAGTTTTCTTTAATAAACTAAACTAGTGATAAAACAAGAAACAAAAAGATCTGATTGCAAGATCTAAGGATATACCTTCAAGCACTCACCTCCTCGGCAACGGCGCCAGAAAAGAGCTTGATGTCTACTACACAACCTTCTTCTTGTAGACGTTGTTGGGCCTCCAAGTGCAGAGGTTTGTAGGACAGTAGCAAATTTCCCTCAAGTGGATGACCTAAGGTTTATCAATCCGTGGGAGGCGTAGGATGAGGATGGTCCCTCTCAAGCAACCCTGCAACCAAATAACAAAGAGTCTCTTGTGTCCCCAACACACCCAATACAATGGTAAATTGTATAGGTGCACTAGTTCGGCGAAGAGATAGTGATACAAGTGCAATATGGATGATAGATATAGGTTTTTGTAATCTGAAAATATAAAAACAGCAAGGTAACTAATGATAAAAGTGAGCGTAAACGTTATTGCAATGCATTGAAACAAGGCCTAGGGTTCATACTTTCACTAGTGCAAGTTCTCTCAACAATAATAACATAATTGGATCATATAACTATTCCTCAACATGCAACAAAGAGTCACTCCAAAGTCACTAATAGCGGAGAACAAACAAAGAGATTATGGTAGGGTACGAAACCACCTCAAAGTTATCCTTTCTGATCGATCTATTCAAGAGTCTGTAGTAAAATATCACGAAGCTGGATCATAAAACCACAATTCATCGGTCTCAACAAACACACCGCAAAAAGAAGATTACATCGAATAGATCTCCACGAGAGAGGGGGAGAACATTGTATTGAGATCCAAAAAGAGAGAAGAAGCCATCTAGCTACTAACTATGGACCAAGGTCTGAAGTAGACTACTCACACTTCATCGGAGGGGCTATGGTGATGATGTAGAAGCCCTCCGTGGTGGATGCCCCCTCGTGAACTCGAATAGGTCCCAAGATGGGATCTCGTGGATACAGGAAGTTACGGCGGTGGAATTAGGTTTTTGGCTCCGTCCTTGATCTGTTGGGGGTACGTAGGTATATATAGGAGGAAGGAGTACGTCGGTGGAGTGTCAGGGGGCCCACGAGGCAGGGGGGCGCGCCCACGAGGGAGGGTCGCGCCCCCCACCCTCGTGACCGCCTCTGGCACTCCTTGGAGTAGGCTCCAAGTCTCCTAGATCACGTTCGGTGAGAAAATCACGTTACCGAAGGTTTCATTCCGTCTGGACTCCGTTTGATATTCCGTTTCTTCGAAACACTGAAATAGGCAAAAAACAGCAATTCTGGGATGGGCCTCCGGTTAATAGGTTAGTCCCAAAAATAATA
Source organism: Aegilops bicornis (assembly GCA_021605145.1). Lineage (NCBI taxonomy): Eukaryota > Viridiplantae > Streptophyta > Magnoliopsida > Poales > Poaceae > Aegilops > Aegilops bicornis. Next base: position 351,704,231 of record CM038671.1, on the reverse strand, counting down.
TAAAAGTGGAAAATAAAGCCCATTATAGTCCAAAACAATAGATAAAGTAGCATGGAGCAATAAAAATTATAGATACGTTGGAGACGTATCGGGCATCCCTAAGCTTAATTCCTCGTCAGACTCGAGTAGGTAAATGATAAAAGAGAATTTTTGATGCGGAGTGATACTTTGGCATAATTTCAATGTAAATCTTCTTAATTGTGATATGAATATTCAGATCCGAAAGATTCAAGACAAAAGTTCATATTGACATAAAAATAATAATACTTCAAGCATACTAATCAAAATAATTATGTCATCTCAAAATAACATGGCCAAAGAAAGTTCATCCCTACAAAATCATATAGTTAGGCTATGCTTCATTTTGGTCACACAAAGATGTTCCCAACTTCTATACCCCCGGTGACAAGACAAGCAATTGTTTCATACTTAAATAATCTCAAACCTTTTCAACCTTCACGCAATACATGAGCGTGAGCCATGGATATAACACTATGGGTGGAATAGAATATGATGATGGGGATTGTGTGGAGAAGACAAAAGGAGAAAGTCTCACGTTGACGAGGATAATCAACGGGCTATGGAGATGCCCATCAATTGATGTCAACATGAGGAGTAGGGATTGCCATGCAACGGATGCACTAGAGCTATGAATACTCAACAAAAGAAAACTAGTGGGTGTGCATCCAACTTGCTTGCTCATGAAGACCTAGGGCATTTGAGGAAGCCCATTGTAGGAATATACAAGCCAAGTTCTATAATGAAAAATTCCCACTAGTATGAAAAAGACAACTTATGAGACTCACTATATGAAAAACATGGTGCTACTTTGAAGCACAATATATGAGACTCACTACATGAAGAACGAGGTGCTACTTTGAAGCACAAAATATGAGACTCATTACATGGAGAACATGGTGCTACTTTGAAGCACAAGTGTGGAAAAAGAGATAGTAGCATTGCCCTTTTCTTTTCTTTTTTTGGGCCTTTCTTTTTTTGGCCTTTCTCTCTTTTTTTGGACAATGCTCTAATAATGATAATCATCACACTTCTATTGATTACAACATGAGGATTACAACTCGAAACTAGAACAAGGTATGACTCTATATGAATGCCTCCGGCGGTGTACCGGGATGGTGCAATGAATCAAGAGTGACATGTATGAAAATAATGCATGGTGGCTTTGCCACAAATACGATGTCAACTACATGATCATGCAATGGCAATATGACAAAAGTAACGTATGGCATAATAATGATGGTGGAAGTTGCATGGCAATATATCTCGGAATGGCTATGGAAATGACATAATAGGTAGGTATGGTGGCTGTTTTGAGGAAGATATAGGGATGTTTATGTGTGATAGAGCGTATCATATCACGGGGTTTGGATGCACCGGCGAAGTTTGCGCTAACTCTCAATGTGAGAAAGGGCAATGCACGCATCAAGAGGCTAGCAATGGTGGAAAGGTAAGAGTGCGTATAATCCATGGACTCAACATTAGTCAAAAGAACTCATATACTTATTGCAAAAATTTAGAAGTCAACAAAAATTCAAGTACTACGCGCATGCTCCTAGGGGGATAAATTGGTAGGAAAAGACCATCGCTCGTCCCCGACCGCCACTCATAAGGATGCACAAGCCAGGTACACTTCATGCTTCAAATTTGTTACACAACTTTAACCATAATGCATGCTACGGGACTTACAAACCTCAACACAAGCATTTCTCAAATTCACAACTACTCAACTAGCAAGACTTTGATATTATTACCTCCATATCTCAAAACAATTATCAAGCATCAAACTTATCTTAGTATTCAACGCACTCAAAAGAAAGGTTCACATATCTTGAACACAAAGTATATTAACATTAAGCAAATTACCATGCTATTAACGACTCTCAAAATAATCTAAGTGAAGCATGAGAGATCAAGTTTCTTTAAAACAAATCCACCACCGTGCTCTAAATGATTTAAGTGAATCACTAGAGCAAAAATTATCACGCTCAAAAAGATATAAGTGAAGCACTATGAGCAAATTATCAAGCTCAAAAGATATAAGTGAAGCACATATGTAAGTGCATCTAGTGCCCCTTAGTGATTTTGGTGTATTGAAGACTTATAGGTTAAGGGACTAATGTGTTTATGAGTGTACACAGGTCTATAAGTCGACGAGGAGTTTGATATTTACAGAGAAAGTCGACCCCTAAAAATGAAGTTCTTCGACTGAAGACTTTGATATTCTGAAGACTTTCTGAAGATTTTGAAAGTGAAGAAATTGGTGTGACCTTGAAGACTTGGTATTCATTTGAGGAACATGAAGCCGAAGAATTTTGTTTTCATAGTTTCGCTTTTCTCTTTCTTGAGTCATAGGAAACACCGCATCGTTAAAGGGGTCGAGGAAATACTAAGGAAAAATTTCCATGTGATGCTCAACTCAAAATCCTACACCTACCAATCCCTTCGAGTGAAGCCTTTGGAAATCTCATCTGATTCAGTCAATTTCTTCAAAGGATGAGACGAAGTTCTTCCGTCGCCGAGGAATTTGTTCTGACCGAGGAGTTAGGAATTCGCCAAAGGCGGATTGCCTACACAAAGTGAGGAACATGATAGCCCCGAGGAATTTGAGATTCAAATTTCCGATCGTTCTGTCTTCTTGGCGCGGCTGTCCCAAAATATCTTATCCACCTAACGGTCATATCATTGAAGGGCATTTATGTCTTATCATGTCGGGCTGCTCCCTAGGCTATAAATAGCCGCCCCTACAACCACTAGCTGGTTGGCTGCTCCGAGAGAACTTGACACTTGTCATTTGAGAGCAACCCATCCTCCGAGGACTTTGAGCGAAAATCATCAAGTGAGGAAAACCCCAAAAACCAAACCCTACAAACCCAAAGTGATTGAGCATCATCAAGAGATTGATCTGCGTGGATCCGACGCTTGTTACCTTTGAAGACTGTGCTTCTTCCAGACGGTTAGGCGTCATGGTCTAGAGCATCCAAGAGGAATTGTGGATCGCCGAGTGACCAAGTCTGTGAAGGTTTGGAAGTCGCTCAAGACTTACCACGAGTGATTGGACGAGGTCTGTGTGACCTTAGTTCAAGGAGAATACGGTGAGGACTTGGTGTCCCGAGCTGCGTGCTCAGCCGATCGGGTGTCCGGACTGTGTGTCCTCGAAGTTTAAATACTCACCGCTTCCAACCAGACGCATAACCGAGACAAAGTAGCTTGAACCGGTCTACCAAATCATTGTCTTCACCAACCTTACTGGTTCTATCTCCTCAACCCTTTCATTTCCTCATTCTTTGTGTTGAGTGTTTGTTCATATCTGTGTTTGAAGACTTTGATCAAGACTTTCTCAATTTCCTCAGTTCAATTTCTTGATCGGTTTGTCTTCATCTTGTGTTATCCTGTGATTACGCTTTACGTACTCTGTGTTTGTCTTCATTTCATCATGATGACCATGCGTATTCTGTTATGCTTACTTCGAGTACTTATTCCATGCAGAAGTAGTTCTTCGCTAAGGAATTTCCTCACCGCAAATTCCTCGGTGAAGAATTCATAAAATCGCCTATTCACCCCCTCTAGTCGATATAACGCACTTTCAATTGGTATCGAGCAAGGTACTCCTTGTTCTGTGTGATTTTGGTTTAACCTCCGGAGTTTTAGTTATGTCAACCGCAGTATGATCAAGGTCTCGGCAGGGTGTCCTACCTTTGATGGGACGGACTACCCCTCTTTGGAAGAACAAGATGCGAATGCATCTTGAAGCAATTGACAACGATCTACGGTATGTTGTGGAAAATGGTGTTCCTCACCACACCTTCTCACGAATCTGCCGACGTGAAGAGATTCAAGCAACTCGATTCTCAAGCGAAGAATATCATATGTGGCCATCTGAGCTAAGGTCAATATGGAAGAGTGAGTGCTTTGGAATCAGCCAAGATCATCTGGGACAGGCTGTCCAAAGTGAATGAAGGAGTCTCAACTCAGCGTGACTCTCGAGTTGATGTTCTTCGGAATCTCTTCAACCGCTTCAAAAGACTCGACAACGAAAATGTTCAACAAACCTTCGATCGCCTCACTGACATCTCAAATGAGCTTCAAGCACTTGGTGCCACTGACATCACCGACCATGAGGTGGTGAAGAAATTGTTAAGATCGCTTGATTCCTCATTTGATACTCCGCACCGATGATACAAGAGCGTCGCGACTACAAGTCACTTGATCCAGCCGATATCCTCGAGAGGCTAAATACTCATGAGTTTCAGCTGGTCAAAAGAGAGATCTCTATGGTTCTAGCTATGGAAAAACACGTGCCTCAAGGCCAAGGCTGTGTATGCGAATCGAGTGTGAAGACTACGTAGTAGCCTTGGAGATCTCAAGAATTAGGCCAGGAGCTAGCACCGCCGTGAAGAAATTCCGAAGTTCTCAAGACGTGGTCGATTTGGAAAATCCTCAAGGATCGGTGATTCCTCATCCAAAGGACTATAAGAAAAGACTTTGTCACAAATGCAAGAAACCTGGTCACTACATCCAAGATTGTCCTCGATGGGAAAAGGAATTAAAGAAGAAGAAACACAAGGATTACAGTTCGATGACGCCAAGAAGAAGAAGAAATCATCGAAATCTTCATCATCAAAATCCTCAAAGCCTTCTTCTCACAAGAAGAGCAGCTCCAAAAGGCTCGGGCATTCATTGGCAAGGAAATGGACTCAAGCTGAATCTGAGGAACATGAGGAAGAGGAGGCATCGAAGAATCTGAGTCCGGTGTGGCGAGTCTAGCTCTCGCCATCGCTTTCGCCAAGAAGTCCATCTTCAACTCAAGAAAATGACCTCACCAACAATCTTGATGAAGATAGTGATGACTACACTCCCACCTATTGCTTCATGGCAAAGGGTGCCAAGGTACTCAAATATACCTCCTCTGAATCTAGTGAAAATGAATCGATGAAGATCTAAAGCCCGATTACTCAAAACTTGCTAAAATTGTCAGAAACAACAAAGGGCTTTGGAAAAGGTTCAAAACATGCTAGATAAGAGTGATGATATGTTAGGTGAAGAAATGGATCGCACTAAAGCCTTGTTGAAAATCTTCAGAGACTTCAGTCTAGGTTTGATAGCCTTCAAGGTCATCATAACACTCTCTTATCTGATCATGAGAAACTTTCTTATGAATTTCTTCAAAGAAAGCAAGACCTGGAGAAGCTAAGTGTGAGTTATGAAGATCTTCAGAAGGAGCGCGATTCATTACTTGCTCAACAAATCAGCGCTTCTCAAGAAGAATTTGTTCCTCCATGCTTAAAGTGCATTGAACGTGAATCTGCTAATTCTTCACCTGAATGTTCAAATGCTTCAACTGTTACAAATTCTTCACCTGCCGCTATCACTAGTTCCTCATCCGAGGACACTGCTAGTATCACCGACGATGCAGGGCTGAAGGAATTGTATATGATGTGCATGTACAAAAGCCTCAAAGGGTATCAGACTCTTTGTGATGTGCTTAAAAGCAGATCCTCAACAAGAACCCTAGGAAAGAGGGTATTGCCTTTGAGAGGAAACTCAATGTCGATGGAACATATTGGAAGCCCGAGCGGTATCCCAAAACCTCATGGGTTCTGCAAAGGGACCTCCGATTGATCCATCTAACTTATCTGGCTTTACATGCGAATCTCCACATTCTTCTGATGAGTCATTTGACTCCAACTATAAACTGTTCAAAAATCAGAATGGTGAAGTATTTGCTAGATATGTTAGCGCTAACTGCAGGAACGGTTCCCCTATGAAGAAAATCTGGGTTCCCAAGAAGTGCCTTGAAAGTCTTCAGGTGAATGTCCTCATGACACCACCTGTGAAGAATAGGAACCCCAGATCAAATTCTTCATATGGACCAAATTCTTCATATGGATCCAAGTCCTCATACGGACCAAATTCCTCACGTGGATCAAATTCCTCAAAAGGATCAAAGTCCTCATATGATTATCATCGTGCTAACAACTCTGTTTCGCATGAGGTAGAGCTAAGGGCTATGAATATGTGCATTATTCTTCAAACCAATATGTTCATAAGTCCTCGAAGAATTTCTCTGCTTATTCATATGCTTACCCTAACCCTCTTATGTGAAACGAAATGGTTTGGCTTCTATGCCACCATTCTCGTATGGCGCCGCAGAATGATGAACTCTTTGCCACCCCTTCAGATGTGGGTGGTGAAGAAAAGAACTAACCTCTTCTGCAGGGTCAGGTCTCCGGGCGTGCTTTAAACGTCTGAAGAATTTCTTTGGGGACCCGATTTAAATTGCACGAAAGGACGAGGGCTAATCATGATGAAATGAACTTTCATTTCACACGTCCTCATATCGCTTATCTGTTATAATCGACCGATGAAATTCATCCGATGAACTTGATATCATATTCTGCACTGATGAAGTATATGAGATCGTATGTTGTACCAATTCATCTGCAGGATGATCAACCCAAAGGCACTGAGTGGGTTCTCGATAGTGGATGTACAAATCACATGACTGGTGACAAGAATCTATTGATGGATGCTCCCTTATCACCATCACATCTGAAGCATATCATCTTTGCTGACAAAGGCAAAAGTCAGGTATTGGGTCTTGGTAAGGTTGCGATCTCTAAGGACATACACATGGACAAAGTCATGCTTGTTGAGTCCTTAGGATACAACCTCATGTCGATCTCAATGCTTTGTGATCTTGATATGGTTGTGATCTTTGGCAAGTATCGTTGTGTTGTGATTATGGAAGTCGACAATTCCAAAGTCTTGAAGGCTTTAGGAGAGGAGACTTGTATATTGTTGATTTCTCTACAGACCACAACCAGCCGTGTGTCTACTTGCAAAAGCTTCGTATATTGGCTATGGCATCGGCGACTTGGTCACGCAGGCATGAGGAATTTGCACATGCTTGCGAAGAAGAAGCATGTCATTGGCATTGAGAATGTCAAATTCCTCAAGGATCACTTATGCGGAGCCTATGAAGGTTGAAAAATGATCAAGGCCAAGCATCCAGCGAAGACTATCATGACCACTACTCGTCCCTTCGATTGCTTCACATGGACCTCTTTGGTCCCAATCATTACTCAGCTGTCGTTAATGATGCATCTCTATATGGCTTTGTTATTGTTGATGATTACTCTCACTACACATGGGTACACATTGTTACTTACAAAAATCAAGTGCGTGAAGTCTTCAAACGATTTTCCTCGAGGGCTTCAACTAACTTTGGTGTGAAGATCAAGCACATCAGAGTGACAATGGAACTGAGTTCAAGAATTCTGGTCTTGATGACTATCTTGATGAACTTGGTATCACTCATGAGTTATCCGCTCTTTATACTCCTCAAAGAAATGGCGTCGTGGAGCGCAAGAATGTAACTCTTGTTGAGATGGCTCGCACTATGCTTGATGAATACAAAACGCCTAGTCGCTTTTTGGATTGATGCAATTGATTCGGGCGTGCCACATCATCAATGTAATATATCTTCACAAATTCTTCAAGAAGACCGCCTATGAACTCCTCAACGACAAGAAACCCAATGTAAGTTATTTCAAAGTCTTCGGTGCTAAATGCTGGATTAGAGATCCTCATCACAATTCTAAATTTGCACCGAAAGCACATGAAGGTTTTATGCTTGGTTACGGAAAGGACTCGCACACCTGCTGCATTCTTCAACATCACTCTTCACAAGATTGTTGACACTTTGTAGATGTGCGGTTCGATGAAACTAATGGCTCGCAAAGAGAGCACCTACCTTCGTGTTAGATGAACCGGCACCGAGGAATCTATCAAGTTCAAGGCAACCGAGGATGTCATTCCCATCAAGAAACTGCTGAAGAATTCATTCCTCAGACGCGAAGAACGTCGAGCTGATGCACCTGAAGATAATGCTGAAGACAATGGTGCTGAGGAAAATGATCAAATTCCTCGACGACAACCAGCTCATCCTCGTGTTGCAAAAGAAGTGCAAGTGGAGAAGATCATCGATGACATTAAAGCGCCAGGTCCTCTCACACGCTCAAAAGCTTCACATTTATCTAAATTTTGTGGGCACTATGCTTTCGTCTCTATCACAGAGCCCACTAAGGTAGACGAAGCATTTCTGGAGCCGGAGTGGATTCAGGCTATGCAAGAAGAATTACATCGATTCGAGCTCAACAATGTCTCGAACTGGTCAAACGTCCAGATCCTCGCCAAAGATAATATCATTGGCACAAAGTGGATCTACCGCAACAAGCAAGATGAGAATGGCCTTGTGGTGAGGAATAAGGCACGACTAGTAGCTTAAGGCTACACACAGGTTGAAGGAATTGATTTCGATGAAACTTTTGCACCTGTTGCTAGACTTGAGTCTATTCGCATATTACTCGCCTATGCTAACCATCACAATATCACTTTATATCAAATGTATGTGAAAAGTGCATTCCTCAATGGTAAGCTTGAGGAAGAAGTATATGTTGCTCAACCCCCAGGTTTTGAAGATCCAAAGAATCCTGACAAAGTCTTCAGACTTAATAAGGCCCTCTATGGTCTCAAACAAGCCCTACCAAGCGTGGTATGATACATTGAAGGAATTCTTCGTGAAGAATGGCTTCACACCAGTTCACTCGACCCTACTCTCTTTACTAAATCTTATGATGGTGAACTGTTTGTGTGCCAAATATATGTTGATGATATTATCTTTGGTCAGATTGACCAACGTTATAGTGATGAATTTGCCTATATGATGAGTGAAGAATATCAAATGTCTATGATGGGAGAGTTGAAATTCTTCTTAGGTCTTCAAATTCGTCAACAACACAATGGCATATTCATATCTCAGAGAAATACCTCAAAGATGTCCTGAAGAAATTCGGCATGCAAGGTTGCAAAGGCGTCAAAATTCCTATGCCCACAAATGGCCATCTATGCAATCGATGAAAATGGTATTGACTTGATCACAAGGTATACCGCTCCATGATTGGTTCTTTATTGTACTTATGTGCATCTAGGCGGATATAATGCTTAGTGTTTGCATGTGTGCCCGATTTCAAGCTACAATCAAGGAATCACACCATAAAGCCGTGGAAGCATATTCTTCGATATCTAGCTCACACACCAACACTAGGATTATGGTACCCCAAGGGCTCTGCTTTTGATCTCATTGGATATTCTCGACTCGACTATGCTTTGGTGATCGTGTGGACCGCAAGTCAACTTCCGCACTTGTCATTTCCTGACGATCTTTGGTCTGTTGGTCCTTGAAGAAACAGAATCGCGTATCACCGCTTCATCATGGAAGATGAATACATTGCTGCCGCTCGTGTTGTGCTCAATTGCCGTGGATGAAGCAAACTCTCAAGGACTACGGCATCAACGCCAAGAATGTGCCTCTCATCGTGACAATGAGAGTGCCATTAAGATTGCTCACAACCCAGTTCAAAGACTTTCGAAGACAAAGCACATTCAAATTCGTCATCATTTTCTTCGTGATCATCTGTTGAAGGGCGACATCTCTATCGAGCACGTGAAGATCAAGAACAGCTAGCCGATATCTTCACTAAGCCCTTAGATGAGAAGAGATTTAGCAAGTTATGTGTGAGCCAAATATCTTAGAATCTTCGAATGTTCTTTGAAAAGGACACACATCCTGACACTTATGCAAAATTGATGAGTTAGATGTGCAACACATGAAGAAACGCTTTTCTTCAATCAATGAAGAATAACACTCTAAGTGTGAAGAAATTAATGAAGAATTTGATTCTCAAAACCCTACGACAATTGTACGCGGTGTCTGAAATCATCATTCTTATACGGTGGGTCACACCACCACCAAAGTTGAAAATCTTCAATTTGAGTTTTTCCTAAGTTTTGAAATTCTTCAGTTTTCAAATTCTTCAACTTTGCAAAATCTTCACTGTTTCCGTCGTCTTTCTTCATTGGCTATATATATATATATGGGTTTATGTCCTCTACAGCATTCACTTGTAGTTATTTCTTCAAGTCGTCTTTTTCTGCTAAGTGAGTGTGATCGGACCCTTCCGCCTCTATGCTATACTCAACCCAATCTATTCACAAATTCTTCATGTGCGTTCTATTTGAAACTCGTTCAAAATCTTCACCGAGTCCCGTCAATTTGAAGAAATTGCGAACGAAACTTTAAAACTGATCTTATCCAAATTTTTGGTTTTGTCATTAAACCGCTCCGCATCCCACGATGCATTATTTTACTCACCCATGATCGTACACGATCTCCACTACACAAGACGTGGGTGACACATGTCGTGAGAAGGAGAATGGTCAGGCACGCTCGTCCCAAATCTTCGGGTAACAGTTTTTCACCTTGTCTATAAATACCCTCTCCCCTTCCTCACTTCTTTTACCCCGCTCGACCTCTCTCTCCCGTTCGAGCTCCTCAAACCCTAGCGCCGCCGCTACTCCATCGTCGCCGGTGAGGAAGAGCTTCACTGCCTCGACCTCATCGCCGTCGTACTCACTCCGCCGCTGCCGTAGCTGTCTTCCTCCGCCAAGTTAGGGCGTGGAAGATCTGAACAGACGAGCTTCACATCTACAACACCCAGTTCGTCGTGTTCTTCATTTAGGGTAAATAAAAGTTACTTTTATTACTCGCTTTGATTCTCAAGCTTTCCTGAAAATCTTCAAATGTGTTTATTCTTCAAATCCTCACACACAAACACCTCACAAGCTATCTGCTCTTGATTCGTGTCTCTAAGCAATCATTTTCTTCAAGATTCCTTCATTGTGTGGATCCTCGATCTGTACAACTCTGGAACCTAAGTCAAAGAACGCTTAGTGAAATTCTTCAAGGCTCATCTGGTCAAAATCCTCAAAACTTGTTCTTTTGAAAACCTTACGAGAACGCATATGACCTCTCCAAATTCCTCGCAACTATACTCTGTTCACGGTACACATGTCATTCTTTGAATCACTAGGTTCTCATCAACTTAACTCATTTGCAGCGTTCCTCGAAGAAAAACTGCATACTTCTTCAGAGAACTCAATTGTTCAATTTCCTCAACTGAAGAATATGGCAGACGGTAAGAAGCCACAGAAAGGAGGAAAGAAACCTGAGGTTATGACTGCTTTTGAGATCCCTGAGGAAATTTATGCTGACTACTGCACACCTGATGAAGAAAACAAAAATCAGCGCAAGGTGCGATTCGTAAGATTGAACGGAGATGGGCAAGGGAATGGAGGGAATACAGATATGTGACTCCAAAGTACATGAAGAAATTCGCTCTCAATCCTCCATGCCCAAGAGCTCCATTGGCACTGGCCAAGTAGCCGACCCCACCAAAGCATCAAGCGTGGTGAGGACTTTCTGAAGAATGGGCTAAGCGCCAAGCTAAATTGGCAAGACAAGCCAAGGAGGCGGTGAAGAAATTCAATGAGGATTCTCGCCATTGCCACAGCATCGAGGCCTCGGTCAAACCGAGGAAATCCATGCCAAAGAAGCCTGCTCATAAGCCAAGTGCTTCACCAGCAGCCCCCTCACGGCAAATTCCTCACACTGCTACAGCTCCACCAAAGTCCTCAACAGCTCCGTCAAAATCCTCATCTCCTGTGCATCTGGCTACATGTCAAAGGACTGCTGGTTTCTCGATTGCCTCTGGAGTTTCAAAGAAGTTTCAAAGAAGCACCAATTTCATCATCTGGCCCGACTGTGCAGAAGACCAAAGCAACAGATGGACGAGGTCCTCGGCCAAGTCCAAAGAAGAAACAAGTAGCATTCCATGTGCCTTATGATGATGAAGCTTCTGAGGATGAACTTGCGGAAATCATCGAGATCGCCAAGAAAGGGCCGCTAGAGCCAAAGGCACATTTGTGCCATCGCTGTTGGATCCGAGGAAAATCCTCGATTATATTGATCTACGCACAAGGATCCAAATACCCCTATGACTGACTTTCATCGACCCTGGACAAAGTCATATGTTGACCCATTTCATCGCTGAAGAGAAATGGAAGTTTGAAAAGGCAAGAGAGATCAAGAAGGCTCAATACGTAAAGGAGAAGTTCTCAAGAAAACGTTGTCAAAATGACACCTAAGGAACTTCTTAAGGTCCATCTTGAAATTCAAGACCTCAAAGAAAACTTCGATTCTTATTATGCTGATTGGCAAGGAGCCAAGGTCGATTCTAACTGACGAAGAAATTCACCAATGTTGCTGCCCCAACGCAACATGAAATTCCTCAGTCAAGCCTCACCAGCCGATCAAGAACTTGCCACAAGACCACCGATGAAGTTCAGCGGCTGATGAAAATGCTAGTTCTAGGGCTGATGATTCCATTCCAAATTACCGAAGAAATTGCCAGGCATCCACTAGTGGTGCGCTGAAGAAATCGAACAAGACAGGCAACTGATCGCCAGTTGTGCTCAAGAAATTCAACCAGATTCCTCAGCTCCTCCTGCGCCAACACCAACTCCAATTCTTCCATCTACCTCTGAGGTGAAGAAAACCAAGGTTGCAGAACGAGCTGCAGTGAAGAAAAGGAAGGCATCAGCTGTGTCATATTCTTCGGCTGCGAAGAAAATGAAGCCAATGACCAGCTCATTTGAAAATCCAATTGATGCTGTTCCGATTTCCTCCATGCCATCAAAGGACCTTGTTCCTTTTGGAGAAGACTATGAGATCCCAATCGGATCTGATGAAGAACATCATTCTGCTGCTTCGTCAGAGCAGATTGATGAAGAAATTGAAGTGGACGCAATCCCTTCAACCACAGTCATTTCCTCACCTATGCCTCAGTTCACAGCTGAAGAGGCTGGTGTTGAGGAAATTGAAGATGAAGATGTGGATATAGGGTGCACCACACCAGTGATGAATGATGACTTTTGGGAAAGTCTGCATCCCAATACTCCTCTCTTCACCCCGCTCCAACAAATTCCTCAGTCCCCTGCACAAACAGTCCAAATGGACTCTGAAGAAACTCAACCCACTTGCTCTGTGCATGAAGAAATTCCAGCCACTAGTCGATGAACTCTTGTTGATCCACAGATCGCACTGTTGAGGAACAAGAAATTCCTCACCAAGAACCCGAGATTGCGATTCCAGAGGCCGTGATGCAACTCATCGACACTCCATCGCCAAAGCCAAAGAATCCCTTCTCAACAAAGCAAAAGTTCAAGGCTGAAGATTTCTTGAAAGCACGTATTCTTCATCGACATACAATCCATATGATTCGCTCGCATAAGGAAGAGGCGCTTCGGACTGCCACCAAGCCAACTTCTATTCCTCAAGGTGCTCTTCAACAAAGACAAAGTCTTCGATCATGCTCATATTCCTCATGTGGACATGGAGTCTCGCCAAGCTTTGAGCCAGTCCTCGGTGTTCTTCACGACGCAGGACTTCAATTTCTGCACCGATATCTGTGGATCGGAATGAAGAACTAATTCTTCAATTCTATGCAACGCTGCACATCACCGGGACGCCAAGATGTGAACTCATGGGTATTAGACTGGATGTCCGAAAATACTCACTACAAGGCACCAAAGAATCGAATTGCTTCGTGCTCTACCACTAAGTCCTCCACTTGATGGTGCACGTTGTATCTACAACGAACCAGAACTTTCAAATCACTATATGGAAGTACTGATGAAGCCTTTGAAGCCAAGGCAGGCCCCAAGAACCAAATTCCTCGTCAAGGAATTATTGTATGTGCCTCGGACTGTCTATCGGATTCTGACGAAGACAATGAGTCCTATCAAAGGCCACGACTTCGAATGATGAAGAAGTCGTTGGCATCATGAAGAATATGCTTTTCTACATCATCCATGGCGTTCCCATCAACTTCCATGATTTCTTCATGAGGACTCTGGCAAACATTGCTATGTCACCATTTGAGCTAAAGCCTTATGCGCCTTGGATAATGAGATTCATCAGGACAAGGTCTTCACTCAATTACAAGGTCGATACTCAACCACCGCAGCTACTTGCCCTCGATTGAAGTCCTCAAACGGACATTTACCTCGAGATGATGACAAGGGCAAGGCTATCTGCTGTGATAGATGAAGGCATTCGTCCATTGGATGGACAGTTTCAAAGCAAGCATCCTACTCCACCAATGATGACTCGCCACCCATGACTCGCCGCAAATACCTCGCCAAGCAAAGTCCTCAAGCCACAAAGCACCTGTGGTGATGACCGATCGTGAGTTACTCCTCGCCTTTCATCGGAAGGTTGATCGCAATCATAAATGGGTCAAGCGCCGCTTTGGTTCAATTCTTCACAACATGACCTCAACACACAATGCGGTGAAGAAAAACCACTACTACCTCCATGAAACCTTCAAACGCACTGGGCTGTTCTTTCACATGTCTACAAGTGTAAGAACCGACGTCAATGGGACTCAAGGAAGAATTTGACTGGTCCGCACCTCCTCCGAAGAAATACAAGAAGGTCAAAGTTCCTTCCTTGGTGGCCAGCTCCTATTCTTCATCGCGACATCGATGAAAATGAAGACTTGGACGACACCGCTGCAGGTCCTACTACAACAACCGACCCCAACAACGCCGGGCGCTCCTTCTTCAACTTGAAATTCTTCAGAGCGTTAGTCCTCGATTCGATCCTTTTGGTCATTTGATGACAAAGGGGAGAAATTTGAGTTACTCTTCAAGCGGGTCTAGTTTATTGCCTATATACAAGAATTTATTTTGTTAAGTTACAACTCTCGCTCTTCCGAAACTTTTATTGGATCGAGTTGTAATCTTAAACCCGATGGTGCTTTGATACTTTTGATGCATTATGCTCTTGCACTACGCTCTGATTCTCTTGAGCTCCTTGAAAATCTTCATAGCAAATCTATTTGAGCTCTGATACTCTTGATGCGTTATTTTGCATGCTTGTTCCTCATTAATGTTATCACACGCATGCTGAATTACATCAAGCACCATATTTCATTATGCATTTCAAATTCTTCATATTATATGACAAATGCGTGTATGAATTACAAGATATAGGGGGAGATCTCCATGATTCAACTCTTCAAATGTGCATTGCCTCAAAAGCAAATTCCTCACTATGCACATCTTTAGGGGGAGTTCTTCTATATCTTGCAATCAAATTCCTCAATATCGTATTTACACTTCACGTGTTTATCCCGTTGAAAACTTAACCTATATTGTCATCAATCACCAAAAAGGGGGAGATTGTAAGTGCATCTAGTGCCCCTTAGTGATTTTGGTGTATTGAAGACTTATAGGTTAAGGGACTAATGTGTTTATGAGTGTACACAGGTCTATAAGTCGACGAGGAGTTTGATATTTACAGAGAAAGTCGACCCCTAAAAATGAAGTTCTTCGATCAAGACTTTGATATTGAAGACTTTCTCAAGATTTTGAAAGTGAAGAAATTGGTGTGACCTTGAAGACTTGGTATTCATTTGAGGAACATGAAGCGAAGACTTTTGTTTTCATAGTTTCGCTTTTCTCTTTCTTGAGTCATCGGAAACACCGTACTGTTACAGGGGGTCGAGGAAATACTCAGGAAAAATTTCCATGTGATGCTCAACTCAAAATCCTACACCTACCAATCCCTTCGAGTGAAGCCTTTGGACATCTCATACAGCTTCAGTCAATTTCTTGATGTAGACGAAGTTCTTCCGGTCGCCGAGGAATTTGTTCGACCGAGGAGTTAGGAATTCGCCAAAGGCGGATTGCCTACACATGAGGAACATGATAGCCCCGAGGAATTTGAGATTCAAATTTCCGACCGTTCTTTGTCTTCTTGGCGCCACTGTCCCAAAATATCTTATCCACCTAACGGTCATATCATTGAAGGGCATTTATGTCTTATCATGTCGGGCTGCTCCCTAGGCTATAAATAGCCGCCCCTACAACCACTAGCTGGTTGGCTGCCCGAGAGAACTTGACACTTGTCATTTGAGAGCAACCCATCCTCCGAGGACTTTGAGCGAAAATCATCAAGTGAGGAAAACCCCAAAACCAAACCCTACAAACCCAAAGTGATTGAGCATCATCAAGAGATTGATCCTGCGTGGATCCGACGCTTGTTACCTTTGAAGACTGTGCTTCTTCCAGACGGTTAGGCGTCATGGTCTAGAGCATCCAAGAGGAATTGTGGATCGCCGAGTGACCAAGTCTGTGAAGGTTTGGAAGTCGCTCAAGACTTACCACGAGTGATTGGACGAGGTCTGTGTGACCTTAGTTCAAGGAGAATACGGTGAGGACTTGGTGTCCCGAGCTGCGTGCTCAGCGACTAGGTGTCCGGACTGTGTGTCCTCGAAGTTTAAATACTCAGCCGCTCCAACCAGACGCATAACCGAGACAAAGCAATTGGAACCGGTCTACCAAATCATTGTCTTCACCAACCTTATCGGTTCTATCTCCTCAACCCTTTCATTTCCTCATTACTGTGTTGAGTGTTTGTTCATATCTGTGTTTGAAGACTTTGATCAAGACTTTCTCAATTTCCTCAGTTCAATTTCTTCAGTCTGTTTGTCTTCATCTTGTGTTATCCTGTGATTACGCTTTCTGTACTCTGTGCTTTTCTTCATTTCATCATGATGACCACGCCTGTATTCTGTTATGCTTATTTTGAGTACTTATTCCGCTGCAAGTAGTTCTTCGCTAAGGAATTTCCTCACCGGCAAATTCCTCAGTGAAGAATTCATAAAAATCGCCTATTCACCCCCCCCCCTCTAGTCGATATAACGCACTTTCAACATAGAGTATTCTATCAAATTCTAATTCATATATGGCTGTCTCAAAAGGTGTGTACAGCAAGGATGATTGTGGTAACTAATAAGCAAAGACTCAAATAATACAAGACGCTCCAAACAAAACACATATCATGTTGGTTAATAAAAATATAGCTCCAAGTAACTTACCGATGGAAGTGGATTTAAAGAGGGATGCCTTCCGGGCATCCCCAAGCTTTGACTTTTGGTGTCCTTGGATTATCTTGGGGTGCCATGGGCATCCCCAATCTTAGGCTCTTGTCACTCCTTGTTCCATAATCCATCAAAAGAATTCACCCAAAACTTGAAAACTTCACAACACAAAACTCAATAGAAATCTCGTGAGCTCCGTTAGAGAAAGAAAACAAAAGACTACTTTAAAGTACTGTAATGAACTCATTCTTTATTTATATTGGTGTTAAACCTACTGTATTCCAACTTCTCTATGGACCATAAACTATTTTACTAGCCATAGATTCATCAAAATAAGCAAACAACACACGCAAAACATAATCTGTCAAAAACAGAACAGTCTGTAGTAATCTGTAACTAACGCAAACTTCTAGAACCCAAACAATTCTACCAAACTTAGACGACCTGTAAAACTTGTTTATTGATCAGCAGCAATTGGAATCAGTATTTTATCACGTTCTGGTGATTTTTAACAATTCGGGCACTGAGCACAAAGATTCTGGAAATTACAGCAAGATCAAATAACTATCATCCAAGAAGATCCAATAGGTCCAACTTGGCACAAACACTAATTAAAAGATAAAACCACATCTAAACAGAGGCTAGATGGATTATTTATTACTAATCAGCAAGGAAAAATATTGGGTTGTCTCCCAACAAGCACTTTTCTTTAAAGCCTTTTTAGCTAGGCATTGAGATTTCAATGATGCTCACAAGAAAGACAAGAATTGAGGCACAAAGAGAGCATCATAAAACATGTGACAAACACACTTAAGTCTAACATACTTCCTATGCATAGGCATATTATAGGCAAACAAATTATCGTAGCAAGCAAAAACTAGCATATGCAAGGAAGCGGAAAGGAACAATAGCAATCTCAACATAACGAGAGGTAATTTAGTAACATGAAAATTTCTATAACCATCTTTTACTCTCTCATAATAATTACATGTAGGATCATAGGCAAATTTAACAAAATATCTATCACAAAGTATATTCTCAACACGATCCACATGCATGCAAAGTTGATACTCATAGTGGGATTATCATTAACTAAAGTCATGACCTTTCCAAACCCACTTTTATCAAAAACTTCATAAGATTGAACATTCTCCAAATATGTGGGATCTAAAGTTGACACTCTTCCGAACCCACTTTCAATATTATTGCAAACAATATTATCAACCTCATATTTATCATGGGGCTTAAATAAATTTTCAAGATCATACGAAGAATCACCCCAATCGTGATCATTGCAACAAGTAGTAGACATAGCAAAACTAGCATCCCCAAGCTTAGGGTTTTGCATCTTATTAGCACAATTGACATCAAAAGAATTTATAATAAAATCATTGCAATCATGCTTTTTATTCAAAGATCTACCGTGAGTCACTTCACGGGTTTCAGCAAAACCTTATAAAGATAATCCAATGCATCCAAATCACTAGGAATTGGTTCATCATAATTGGATCTCTTAAAAAGATTGGCAAGCGGATCAGGATCCATAGATATTGGCTTCTTTGTTTAGGAATAAATAAGCATCTAATCCAACCAAACGAGAAATGAAAGGGCAAGCAAAAGAGAGGAGGAGATTGGGAAAGAGAGGGCGAATAAAGCGGCAAGGGTGAAGTGGGGAGAGGAAAACGAGAGGCAAATGGCAAATAATGTAATGCGAGAGATAGGGATTGTGATGGGTACTTGGTATGTTGACTTTTGCGTAGACCTCCCGACAGCGGCGCTGTAAATTCTTCTTGCTACATCTCGAGCTTGCGTTGGATTTCCCCGAAGAGGAGAGGATGATGCATCATAGTACGGTAAGTATTTCCCTCAGTTTTTGAGAACCAAGGTATCAATCCAGTAGGAGACCATGCGCAAGTCCCTCGTACCTGCACAAAATGATAGCTACTCGCAACCAACGCTTAGGGGTTGTCAATCCCTTCACGGTCACTTACGAGAGTGAGATCTGATAGAGATAATATTTTTGGTATTTTTGGTATAAAGATGCAAAGTAAAAGTAAAAGAAAAGCAAGTAAATAAAGTGATGTAGATTGATATGATGAGAATAGACCCGGGGGCCATAGGTTTCACTAGTGGCTTCTCTCAAGAGCATAAGTATTCTACGGTGGGTGAACAAATTACTGTTGAGCAATTGACAGAATTGAGCATAGTTATGAGGTTATCCAGGCAATGATCATGTATATAGGCATCACGTCCGTGACAAGTAGACCGAAACGATTCTGCATCTACTACTATTACTCCACTCATCGACCGCCATCCAGCATGCATCTAGAGTATTAAGTTAAAAACAGAGTAACGCCTTAAGCAAGATGACATGATGTAGAGGAATAAATTCATGCAATATGATAAATACCCCATCTTGTTATCCTCGACGGCAACAATACAATACGTGCCTTGCAACCCTTTACATCCTTTGGGTAAGGTCACCGCAAGATTCAACCCAAAGCTAAGCACTTCTCCCATTGCAAGAACTACCAATCGAGTTGGCCAAACCAAACGGATAATTCGAAGAGACTTGCAAATATAACTTAATCATACATAAAAGAATTCAGAGAAGAATCAAATATTTTCCATAGATAAGCTGGATCATAAACCCACAATTCATCGGTCTCAACAAACACACCGCAAAAAGAAGATTACATCGAATAGATCTCCACGAGAGAGGGGGAGAACATTGTATTGAGATCCAAAAAGAGAGAAGAATCCATCTAGCTACTAACTTTGGACCCGAAGGTCTGAAGTAAACTACTCAAACTTCATCGGAGGGGCTATGGTGATGATGTAGAAGCCCTCTATGGTGGATGCCCCCTCCGGCGGAGCTCCGAAACAGGCCCCAAGACGAGATCTCGTGGATACAGGAAGTTACGGCGGTGGAATTAGGTTTTTGGCTCCGTCCCTGATCTGTTGGGGGTACGTAGGTATATATAGGACGAAGGAGTACGTCGGTGGAGCGTCAGGGGGCCCACGAGGCAGGGGGGCGCGCCCCACCCTCGTGACCGCCTGGTACTCCTTGGAGTAGGGTCCAAGTCTCTGGATCACGCTCGTGAGAAAATCACGTTCTCAAGGTTTCATTCCGTTTGGACTCCATTTGATATTCCGCTTTCTTCAAACACCGAAATAGGCAAAAACAGCAATTTCGGGCTGGGCCTCCGGTTAATAGGTTAGTCCCAAAAATAATATAAAAGTGGAAAATAAAGCCCATTATAGTCCAAAACAATAGATAAAGTAGCATGGAGCAATAAAAATTATAGATACGTTGGAGACGTATCGGGCATCCCCAAGCTTAATTCCTGCCGTACTCAAGTAGGTAAATGATAAAAAGAGAATTTTTGATGCGGAGTGATACTTTGGCATAATTTCAATGTAAATCTTCTTAATTGTGATATGAATATTCAGATCCGAAAGATTCAAGACAAAAGTTCATATTGACATAAAAATAATAATACTTCAAGCATACTAATCAAAATAATTATGTCATCTCAAAATAACATGGCCAAAGAAAGTTCATCCCTACAAAATCATATAGTTAGGCTATGCTTCATTTTCGTCACACAAAGATGTTCCCAACTCCTATACCCCGGTGACAAGCCAAGCAATTGTTTCATACTTAAATAATCTCAAACCTTTTCAACCTTCACGCAATACATGAGCGTGAGCCATGGATATAACACTATGGGTGGAATAGAATATGATGATGGGGATTGTGTGGAGAAGACAAAAAAGGAGAAAGTCTCACGTTGACGAGGATAATCAACGGGCTATGGAGATGCCCACAATTGATGTCAACATGAGGAGTAGGGATTGCCATGCAACGGATGCACTAGAGCTATGAATACTCAACAAAAGAAAACTAGTGGGTGTGCATCCAACTTGCTTGCTCATGAAGACCTAGGGCATTTGAGGAAGCCCATTGTAGGAATATACAAGCCAAGTTCTATAATGAAAAATTCCACTAGTATGAAAAAGACAACTTATGAGACTCACTATATGAAAAACATGGTGCTACTTTGAAGCACAATATATGAGACTCACTACATGAAGAACGAGGTGCTACTTTGAAGCACAAAATATGAGACTCATTACATGGAGAACATGGTGCTACTTTGAAGCACAAGTGTGGAAAAAGAGATAGTAGCATTGCCCTTTTCTTTTCTTTTTTGGGCCTTTCTTTTTTGGCCTTTCTCTCTTTTTGGACAATGCTCTAATAATGATAATCATCACACTTCTATTGATTACAACATGAGGATTACAACTCAAACTAGAACAAGGTATGACTCTATATGAATGCCTCCGTGGTGTACCGGGATGGTGCTATGAATCAAGAGTGACATGTATGAAAATAATACATGGCGGCTTTGCCACAAATACGATGTCAACTACATGATCATGCAATGGCAATATGACAAAAGTAATGTATGGCATAATAATGATGGTGGAAGTTGCATGGCAATATATCTCGGAATGGCTATGGAAATGACATAATAGGTAGGTATGGTGGCTGTTTTGAGGAAGATATAGGGAGGTTTATGTGTGATAGAGCGTATCATATCACGGGGTTTGGATGCACCGGCGAAGTTTGCGCTAACTCTCAATGTGAGAAAGGGCAATGCACGATACCGAAGAGGCTAGCAATGGCGGAAAGGTAAGAGTGCGTATAATCCATGGACTCACAAGATCGTATAAAGCCTATTTTCTCCACACTAAAAGATCATACATATTTAGAGAGCAATTTTTATTGCATGCACCGATGACAACTTACTTGAAGGATCTTACTCAATCCATAGGTAGGTATGGTGGACTCTCATGGAAATACTGGTTTAAGGGATGTTTGGAAGCACAAGTAGTATCTCTACTTGGTGCAAATAATTTGGCTAGCATGAGGGGGAAAGGCATGCTCAATGTCTTGGGCAATCCATGACAATATACTTTATTTTTGATATAATAAAACATAACCCATTACGTTGTCTTCCTTGTCCAACATCAACCTTTTAGCATGTCATATTTTAATGAGTTCCCACAATTACAAAAGATGCCCAAGATAGTATATTTATATGTGAAATCTCTCTTCCTTCAATATTCTTTCATGAATTGTTCAAGTGACCAATACAATGTTTGCTAACCTTCAATAAATTTACCACCTCCACTTCTTATATGTAAAGTCACTACTCCCCATGGGATAAGAATATGAAACATATATAATTTCAGATTTATGATATTCTCTCATTCAACTATTTACTCATAGGATATAAGTGAAGCACACGAGTAAATGACAAACTACTCCAAAAAGATATAAGTGAAGATCAATGAGTAGTTAAATAGTTATGTAGCTATGTGAAGACTCTCTCTCATTTAAGAATTTCAGATCTTGGTATTTTATTCAAACAACAAGAAAAACAAAATAAAACGACTTTTCAAGGATAGCACCCATCATGTGAAGAAGCAAAAACTTAGCCTCAACCAATACTAACCGATAATTGTTTGTAGCGACCCGACCCGAATGGATCAAGTCTCTGTGCTTAAGTGTCATCCCTGGATCGGTATGTCGACACACAAGACTGTGGATTTATAATGCAGGTAAATCACATGTATAAATAACGTAAATACTATTACCTCAATCCAAATAGCGGAAGTAACAAGGTTGTGGATTCCCATCAACACCAACGACGAAGTTGAGTGTAGAAATCGTAACCCTAACGTATCACTTACTCGTCATCTGAAAAGTCTGCAACATGAAACGTTGCAGCCCGAAAACGGGTCAGCACATGGAATATGCTGGCAATGTAACACATAGAGAGTAATGAAAGAATAAGCCTATATTATATGCATATATCGCTGTTGGAAAGCTCTATGGTTACTGGGTTTATGAAAAGCCAATTTTTCCCTACTGCAAAGGAATAAATTTATTTAACTATCATGGTGGTTGTTGAACATTGAGAATGGTTGACAGCATCCTCAATCCCAATTAAAAGTACTCATTAACACCCAACAATATTAATTAGGGTAACATGATGAGATTCACATGATATCCAAGTACTAGATACTCAAGATGTCCATAACCGGGGACACGGCTAATCATGATTAGTTTGTACACTCTGCAGAGGTTTGTGCACTTTTCCCCACAAGACTCGATCTCCTCCGTTTGATTCCTCGCACTACATGATGTTTGAGAAACGGATGACCGAGTCTTAGTCTTTCTAAGCGCTTAGCACCTTACATAGGGTAGACCGGTACACCTACTTTCCCTACATCTGCTAGTCTACCCGTAAGAGTTCACACGACTTAATCAACTATGCCAGAGCCCATAATGGCTTGTGGCTACACACATAAGTTTCTAGCATGAATAATCTTATGATCCCTTTGAGCCTGGTTGGCGGTCCGAAGAAAAACAGGCAAGTCCTAATGGAAACCAGGTGCCTCAATCCACCCAGATGTGCGTTTAAGTTGCCACCTTAAATAAACCATTAATTTAACAATCTCACATCTGTCATGGACACACTCACCCAATCCACGTCTACTAGCATAGCATGGCATAATAAGGAAACGTAGAAGTAACTCCCAAGGGTTTGATAATAAATCAGGTAATAGGTACTACCTCAAACTACTTCCCAAAACCCACAATTTAATTAGATCCTAATCATGCAATGTTTGAGGATAGATCTAATGCATAAAAACTGGGTATGAAAAGTATATGATCAAAGTGTTACTTGCCTTTAATGTTGACGAAGATGGTTCGCACTCAAAACTCTTGATAGTTCAACTCGTCACACTCCGGTCAATCTATCGTAATCAAATAATAGTAGCCACACATAAGCAATCACTCAAAAGATCAGAAAGAACGAAGAAACAATTCGGAAAACATCAGAACCAAGCAAATAACTCTTGGAACATGAAACAATTTCTAACAGTACCAAAATTATGTGAATTTGGCCTTATCAGAAAGTTTAGGTCAAGAGCTTCGATTTGCAAAAAGAATCAACTAAATCGGAGTTACGAAACTCAAGTTATGATCAAACGAAGTTCAAATTCAAATCTGATCTAATTCAAATTTTAAACTTTCAAAAACATGTTTTAGTTGCATTACTGGATAGAGGAGATCATAACGAAGAAGTGGGCGTTGGTTTCGTTGAATTTGGACTAACGAGTAAAAAGTTATAGCCGTTTGAAAACCAGGGGCTAATCTGCAGAAAAAGTATTCATAGATAGGTCCCTGACCGAAAATTAAAAAGAAAAAAAAGAAAAACTCTACAGAACGAACCTTTCGTTTTCTAACTCTAACCAGCTAACGCTCTCTAAATAACTGGACTAAAACAGAAAACCGGGTTTTAAATAAAACCGAAACCCTAAAAAGAAAAACCAGTGAACCGGGCGGTTTATTACCGGACCGGGAAAACTGGCGGGTCGGGCGGCGGATCTGGCGGTTCCGGCGAGGCGGGGGCGGCGGCACCGGCGGTTGTCGAGGCCGGCGAAGTGGTCGGGAGGCGGTTGGGCGTGGGTCGATGGTGGCTCGGCGGCGGTTGGCGGTGGCGGTGGAGTCTTGAGGTGGCGGCGGAGTTGCGGGCGGGCGATGGCAGACGGCACAAGGGCGGCTCGGCTTCGAGCGGCGAGATGCGGGAGAGATAGGCGAGAGGAGAGACGAGGCCGGGGCGGCGTCCTTTTAAGGGCGTCGGGGCGAGGTGGTGGCATGGAGGAGGGGGCAAGGCGGCGGGGTTGCCGGGTCGGTCACCAAGGCGGCATGGCCGGGCGTGTTTCAAGTGACTCCGCCTCGGTCGGTGGCGAGGGCGCGCTGGGCTGGGCCTTGGCCTGGCCGGTTGGCTGGGCCAGCCCAGTCGGCGGGAGGATTTCTCTTTTTTTTTAAACAAACAAAGAATTAAAACAAAAGAGATAAATACAAAATATAATATAGGCATATTATATATCAAAATTTTCAGAAAAAGATTTTCTACAAGATGAACATTATTCTAGCTTCAAATAAAATACTGTGGCGCCCGGATAATTAGGCTACTGTAATCCCACGTTAATGATGCCATGTCACCACGGTTACTGTTGTTAATCTCGCGTTAGTTCAAAACCGGTTCAAATTCAAATTTGAATTTAAGTCAACCAACAAAATTTTTCAAATATTAAAACCAAATTGTTCGGGTTGTGCCAAATAATGCATAAGTAATTATGGTGGAGAAACTAAACTTTTATAAAGTGTTTAGCTACTCTTAAATAAATATGACAGTAGCAAAAAAATTAATTAAATACCTTTTACAATTAATAAAATACAAAACAGTTTTGTTTTGTCACCAAACTTTTTGTGGCATTGGGGTATTTTGAAACACTAATTTAGGTACTACTTATATATTTTATAAAACAAATATACATAGAAAATAAAATAGAAAACTAATAAACAGAAAATAGATAAAAACCAAAAACTTAAACAAAAGTGAAATAAAACAAAGCCTCCCTCCCTTGGGCCACCCGGCCCATCTACCTAGCGAGCCGCCCACCGCTCCCGCCGCCTCCACTGCTCACAGGGGATCATGGACAGAGCCGATGCCTTCCACGATCAGCCATCGCCGTGGCGGCCATCCGCCGACTCCCCGCCTATAAGGCCGGGCGCCTTCCCCGGTGAACCCTAATCGCCCAATCGGCCCCCTCTCCCTCGCCGCCTCTCTCTTGCCCAGATCCGCCTCAAGACTGACCGCTATCGCTTGCCGTCCCGCTATCACGACCGGTGTGGCTGCCGGTCACCTCGCCGCCTCTGTGACGAGAGACTCCGGCCGCCTCGCCTCGCTCTCCTTCGCCGCGGAATGGAGCCAGAAGCTCCTCCAATGACGCCAGACCAAAGCTCGCCATCCTCATCTTCTTCTACCTTCGGCCGCAACGCTGTTGCCGATCCGCCGCCTCGGTCCTCTCCGACTACAACGAGCACGCCAAGCACCCGCCGTGAGGCCCTCCCCTATTCCCCTGCTTTTCACTTCGATCCATTCATATGCGGCCGTCCCGTGCTCGCTCGTGGGCTGCCATGGCCGGAGCTCGTGCTCCCATGTCGCTTGCCATGGCCCTTTCCCCTTCACCTCGCGCCTCCCGGCCTCGCTCGGCTGTGCACACACGCAGCGTGTTCGCGCTGGTCAGCGCCACCTTAGTCGCCCACACGCCCGTAGTCGCCCGCTACCGTGGCCCGCTTCCTCGTCAAGCCGCATCGCCCGCCCACGCCGGTTGTTGCGCGCCATCGCCATCGCTTCGCCATCAAGCTGCTACTAGTGCTGCTACTATCTACCTTTTATCGCCGCTCCTATCGATCGCTAGCTACAAGAATATTCGCCATCTGTAGCTGCAGCTAGCTTCGCAAACTCACATTGAGTAGCCCTTTGACAGCCAATAATCATCCACAAAACAAGTTCTTATGTGGATAAAAATAATTTGGGCAGAGAGTATACTTGACAAACTCCATTTTATTCCATCGACCAAATCCTTTCGATGCCTGGATTAAATCCTATCAAAATCGCAAAATGCCTTGTTTTGTTAAAAGAAAACAGAAGTAACTCCTAGCTACATGCACTGTGTGTGTGCGTGTGTGTGTGGCCGATGTGCCATGTGTGTGGGGCTGCCCCAAAATTAGTTTAGGTCTAATTTAATTAGATGGATTAGTTTTAGGATTATTTTTGACCCTTAGCTAGTTTTATTAGTGCTAAGTTACTTTAGTAGTAGATGACATGTGGGTCCTCATTTAGATAAGTTAGGTTTATTTATTTGTTTAGGAAAATAGTCTATGACATGTGGGCCACACATGCCCTTTTGACTAGTCAAATTGACTTGGTCAATTCGGATTAAACTAAATATAATAAATCCAGAAATTTCAGAAAATACTTAAAACATTGGAAAATCATAGAAAATTAACCATAACTCCGATGAAAAAACTTTGTACATGAAAGTTGCTCAGAACGACGAGGCGAACCCGAATACGCAACCCGTTCGTCCGCCACACACCCCTAACATATCAAACTCGCAACTTTCCCCCTCCGGCTCCTCTGCCCGAAAACACGGAACACCGGGGATACTTTCCCGGATGTTTCCCCCCTTCACCGGTATCACCTCATACCACGTTAGAACACGTCTAGATCTGCATGTTATCCTGTTATGCACTTGCTTGCTATGTATTTACTGTTTCTCCCCCCTCTTCTCTTCGGTAGATCCCGTGGCAATGCTGATGCCCCTGTGGTCGACTACGTCACCGATTTAATTCTCCTTCTTGTCTGAGCAACCAGGCAAGCCCCCCCCTTTGATCAACAGATATCGCCTACTCTTCTCTATACTGCTTGCATTAGAGTAGTGTAGCATGTTACTGCTTTTAGTTACTCCTATACTGCTGCATAGCCTGTCCTTGCTACTACTGTTGTTACCTTTACCTTAGTATAGGATGCTAGTATTCCATCTGTGGCCCTACATTCTTGTCCGTCATTGTGCTATACTATCGGGCCGTGATCACTCGGGAGGTGATCACGGGTATATACTTATACTTATACATGATACATGTGGTGACTAAAGTCGGGTCGGCTTGTGGAGCACCCGCGAGTGATTCACGGATTGGGGGCTGAAAGGACCTTTGTCCCGACAACCCTCTGGATGGATCTTTGTGGCGGAGCGACAGGGCAGGTTGAGACCGCCTAGGAGAGAGGTGGGCCTGGCCCTGTTCGGGCGTTCGCGGATACTTAACACGCTTAACGAGTTCTTGGTATTTGATCTGAGTCTGGCCATTTGGTGTATACGCACTAACCAACTACGTGGGAAAGATATGGGCACTCGACGTCGTGGTATCAGCCGAAGCACTTCGTGACACTAACGACTGAGCGGCACGCGCCGGATTGGAACGCAAGCCTGCTCTTATATTAAGGGGGCTAGTTCTGCTTCCGGTCGCGTTCGCAACGTGCAGGTGTGCTAAAGGCGATGGGCCTGCACTTCGTGGCGCTTAGGTTTAGACCGTGTGCAGGCCTCTCTGTTGTGCCTAGGTGGGGCTGCGACGTGTTGATCTTCCGCGGCCGGGCATGACCCGTAAAAGTGTGTCCGCCAAGTGGGATCAAGCGTGTTGGGTTATGTGGTGCACCGCAGGAAGTTAATCTATTCGAATAGCCGTGATCTTCGGTAACAGATCGACTTGGAGTTGTACCTTGACCTTATGACAACTAGGACCGGATACTTAATAAAACACACCCTTCCAAGTGCCGATACAACCTGGTGGTCGCTCTCTCTCGTGGTTACGAGGAGGGATCGCCGGGTAGGATTATTGCTATGTGATGCTACTTGGAGGACTTGATCTACTCTACTCGCTACATGCTGCAAGGCGGAGGCTGCCGTAAGCGTAGTCTTTGACAGGATTAGCTATCCCCTCTTATTCTCAGAACATCCCAAAATTCTAAATTTTGGAATGTTATATTAAATAAATAACTATGATTGTTGTCGATTGTTTGTCCGATTGATTGAGTGAAACTGAGTGGAATTTGAAAACTTTTGAAAGTTGAATGAGAGGGAATGAAATGACTTTCCCAAACTTTTCCCTTTGCCTTTTGGATCCCAATGAATTCAAGTTCATTCCAACACCAAACCCTAGAGTGAAGATGACATGACTTCTTCCATTTTGAAATGAAAAGGGTTTTGGAAAAGATTTAAATTTCATTTGGGAATATTTCAAATTCAAAGCTTTATGCAACTCAATGATTTTCATGAGGGAAGATAAAATGACTTCTTCAATTATATGAAATATGAGTTGGAAGTTAAAAGGTATCAAATTGAAAGTCATTTGAAAGTGCCTTGAAACCCTCTTTCAAATTGAGTTTTGGAATTTGAATTCAAACATTGGCAAGTGGGAATCATTTCAAAATCTATGCCCGATAAATACTTGAGCAAAAGTATGAGAGGAGTAAATATGACACTCCAAAAATATCGAGGGAAACAATGCCAAAAGTTTTGAATTCAAATCTGAGTTTTATTTGAATTTGAAAAAATGAATTTTTATAAAGTTTGGATTTTGCCTTTGTAAAAATGTTCAAATGATAGGAATATTCGCCGATCATTTTGGTATATATATACCCTATATAAAATATTTATAGATTCTGTTTTATTTTTGTTTTTGTTTTATTAAAAAATAAATTCAAAAAAAAGAAAACCCCTGGCGCCACTAGGCCACCCCAGGCCCAGCCAGCCCACCACCCACCCTTTGGCTCAGCCAGTGCCCACTGCCAGCCAGCCGAGCCGAGCCGGCCAAGCTCACCTCCCTCGCTCAAAACCTTTGGCGCGGCCGCCTTCGCCCACCCTCCTCTCTCTCTCTCGACCCGTGGGCCCCGCCCATCTTCTTCCCTCGCCCACGCAACGCAGCTCATGGAGATCGCCGGATCCCGGCGATCCGGGATCCCGATCGCCTCGATCCCCCGGCGAGGACGACTGGCTATAAAAGCCGAGCCCCGCACCCCATTCCCCCCTAGCCTCACGGAGCCCTCTCCTCTCTCTCCCGAGCACTCCGGAGGCCCGAGCTCACACTGCCCGCCATTGTCGCCGCCGACGCCTCTACCCCTCCCGACCACCCCGACCCCACCGAACCACTCCCGTGCTCCCTCAAGCATCCTCCCGACGACTCGCGGACCTCCCGACGCTTTCGGCCCCAAGCTCCGACGCCGCCGCCGCCATCATCGCCGGACTCCAGTGACGTCGTCGGAAAACATCCCCGTCCGATCCTAAATAAGCGGCTAGGATTAGAACGCCAAGGGGTAAGTTTTATTAGAAAACCGGCCGGTTCTTTCCGGTTTAGTATTAGTTAGGTTTTTATTTTCTAGGCCCGGTTCGTTTTAGTTAACCCTAGGGCCCGTTTAGACTATTTAACGCCTAGTGCATGATAGGCCCATTAGGCCTTTTTCTTTTTAATTTGATTTTCTGTTTTAGCGTAATAGTTTCTGCTTTTCAAAATTGATATCTTTTATTCTGTTTAATATTTTTAGGTGATTCTTTTTTGTTGGATTGCAAATTTTATGTAGTTTCTGTAGAATACATATTTAGCTATGTTAAAATTAATTAAAACTGCTTTTAATTTAGTTTTAGTCAGAATAGTAAATCTGCTATAACTTGAGTTAGAAAAATTATTTTTGCATGATTCTTTTTGTCCCAACTTTATTTTGACATTGCCAAACCATAAAAATTAACTTGGGTATTTTAGGATTAATAAATAAATTAGTTTAAGCAGAATCTTATTAATCCTATTTAATTAGCTAGCTACTGCTTTTCCTATTAATTTAGTTAGTAAATAAATTTATTTTTAACATGTGATTGATTATTCTAGGATAGTTTCTGTCACTTTATAGGATGAACTTTTATTTATAATAATTTTAAATTAATTCTTTTTGCTCCTAGTTGATTAATGAAATCCTTTCTGTTTAGTTAACCTAAAACCATGATTAGGTTATGTTGAGAAAATTTTGTTATATAAAACTATTTTAGTTGTTGCTTGAAGTAGGAAAAACTTTGAATTGGTTTTCTTTGAGTTTTCCTTTGGATTTGGTTTTGATTCGCTTTGATTTTGATGTGTTATGTTGCTATTGCTATGCTATTGTGTTATGTGATCCTATGCTATGTGCTTATTGTGATTATTTGTTTGTCTCGGTAGAATTTTCCGGAGTGCGAAGATTGCTACTACGAAACCCTAGTTTTCGAAGATCGTCAACCAGGCAAGTTCACTTTGACCATTGCTTTCATACCTATGTTTTTATTGTATTTAGTGGCATCCTTGCAACCACACCTCAGTAGTGTTATTGAATCCTTGTAGTTGAGTAGTATGCATGAGGTAGGAACCCATCACCCTGTTACCAAGCCCGGACGTTTTATTTAAATGCTACGCTATAGTAGACGGGGTTTGGTATGAGTGTTCGGGAGTGGTGTGAGAAAGGAGGACTCTACGCCAATGACGACAACTCCATGATGGCATCTGCAAGGATCTGCATCTTCAAGGCCTCAAGACTTCAAGACTCGAGACAAGAATTCAATACACACTCTTTGGGTGAAGGACGGTTGACGGGCACCTGGAGAACCCGGTGGTTGGCCGGGATGCATGGAGAAGCGCCATGACATCTTGCGGAAAGCTTCACCCAGACTCAAAGAGACGGAAGAATACTTCATGACCGAAGCTTACCTCGTGCAACAGAAGTCATTATGGGCTCGCTTGGTTGACCTTAGTGGTGACTCTGGCTGGGACGGTACTAGCAGATGTAGAACTACGGTAGGATGGGATGAGTACGGACCCCGTGGTCGAGGAACTCTTTGGAAGACCATGTTTCGGTCATCTTGTTCTCAAACACCTGAAGTGCGAGAACGTAAAGAGAGGGATCGAATCTTGCGGGTAAAGTGTACAAACCTCTGCAGAGGGTTTTAAACCTAATCGATTAGCCGTGTCCCCGGTTACGGACAATTTGAGCATCTGGACTTGGATCTATCTCGGAACTCTCAACACCGGATTGATAACTTAATTGTGGGCAACATATGATGATTTTGGGCTATGAGACATCGGTTGGCGGAACCATGTCAAGATAGAAAACTCCATAGTACAGACTTCATTTATTCCTTTGATGTAGGGAAAATAAAATCAGCTTTTACATAAACAAAACTCAGATATCTGAGCCATAAAGCCATATTGCATAAAGTATAGTTTTATCATCTGCTTATTCATGTTGTGATCTTGCGGTACATTCAATGTAATCGACCTACACGGCTGCAACGTATCATGTTGCAGATATTTTCCTCGACGAGTAAGAGTACGGTATAGGGTTACGGTCTACACTCAACCCGCCGATGGCGTTGATGGGACTCCACACCCGCTTGATTGTTTCACGAGTATTATGAGGTATATATCAGTTTTACGTTATTTATGCATGTGATTGCACTTTGATATATACATTGATGTACTGTGTGTGCCAAAGATCTTGATCCAGGATGGCACAAGAATACGTAGGCTTGACCGTCTCGAGGTCGGGTCGCTACATATTACGGCATTCTGCGATTCAGTCATCGATATGGCCCTTTACACATATATCCATGCATATGTAGTGTAGCTCCTTGCTTGCGAGTACTTTGGATGAGTACTCACGGTTGCCTTGTTGCCCCTTTCCCCCCCTATCTCTACTCGATTGCTGCGACCAGACGATGGAGCCCAGGAGCCAGACGCCACCGTCGATGACGACTACTACACTGGAGGCGCCTACTACTACGTGCAGCCCGCTTGCGACGACCAGGAGTAGTTAGGAGGATCCCAGGCAGGAGGCCTGGGCCTCTTTCGATCTGTATCCCAGTTTGTGCTAGCCATCTTATGGCAACTTGTTTAACTTATGTCTGTACTCAGATATTATTGCTTCACGACTGCCTATGATCGAGCACTTGTATTCGATCCCTCGAGGCCCCTGGCTTGTATTATGATGCTTGTATGACTTATTTATGTTTTAGAGTTGTGTTGTGATATCTTCCCGTGGGTCCCTGATCTTGATCGTACACATTTGCGTGCATGATTAGTGTACGATTGAATCGGGGGCGTCACAAATACACACAATTTCAAATAAAACAAAGAGTGCTTCTGCTACAATAAAACCTCATAAAAGTCATTTTAAAAATACCAAAATTAATTCAAATTTATTTCTCTCCATTTTTCTGATGTAGGGAATTATGTTACCCTATTTTCCATATATTTTATTTTGGAGAAAAATAATTTGAATAAAACTCAAATATCTCCAATTGAAAATAAATTCAAAAGAACTTTGAATGTAAGTCTTTGAAACTCCCAACTCATATTTCATATAATTTGAAGAAGTCATTTTATCTTCTCTCATGAAAATCATTGAGTTGCATGAAGTTTATGAATCGAAATATTTCCAAATGAAATTCAAATATTTTCAAATACCCTTTCATTTAATTAAATGGAAGAAGTCATGTCATCTTCTCTCCAGGGTTTTGTGATGAAAAGAATTTGAATTCCCGAAGATCATAAAAGCAAAAATGAAAGTTTGGGAAAGTCCTTTTATTCCCTCTCATTTAACTTGCAAAAAGTTTCAAATTCACTCACTTTCAGTCAATCAATCAAACAATCAATCATAACTATCTATTTAATATAACATTCCAAAATTTAGAATTTTGGGATGTTACAAAACTACCACCCTTAAAATGAATCTCGTCCTCGAGATTCGGAGAGGCTAGAAAGAAATGGGTTAGGTTTGGGGTCTTCTCAAAATCCATCGATCATCTCCGGGGTCCCGGGTGCTACCACCCTTAGAAGCATGGTTACGGTTCTATCAAAACTCATATACTCCATCCTTATTACTAACAGTGTCGGTCTTCTCAGATTGTAAGGATAATTCCTTCTCTGGGCTCTTTCGGTAGTGGCATAACCTTTTCCTCAATTCTTTTGTCCTTTCCTCTTGGTAAGGCTATCCCGAAACTGGGTCCTCTTAGCTGACGGGTCTGGCGCCAATTTTAAACAACTATCGTTATCTCATGGTGGTCCACAATTTTATGGTTTCTCCTGTAGGAAACGGGTCTGGGTTGAACCTCACCGTATGACCTACGTTTGGCAACAAATTGCCGTGGTACAAGGGAAAATACTTATACCATTCTAAGGTTCAAACAAGGTTTTGATCATCGTCTCTCTACTATAGGTAAGTCACTCAGATTTACCATCCCATATAGCAAGGCGAATAATAAGAGTAAGTCGGTATGGTGATCAATCCATCCCGCACCCAAATCATTACCTTGTACATGGTTTAGCGAATCTCGCATTCTAACACTCGGTCATCCTCACAAGCATTGCAGAATTCCTCTTGTCGACGAACCAAGTTCGGATAAATCCATTGATTCTGCAAGCCAAACAAACATCTATCGTTCCTTAACAACCCTCGTGTTTTATGTAAACTCCTATAGAATCGCGGTTGATAAAATCGTAACTTCTTCTAGGGTTTTTTCCTTCTGCAAGAGTGTGCTTGCTTCTTGGCAGGTCCTGGGGCCCGTGGGTTATGGCCCATCTCATCACTTGTAGTCCTTGAACTTATCCTCGGGCTTCTGATCATTATTCCAACTTCCAACTTCCTAGTATTCTTAAATCCATCCAATTGTAATGTCTTCCTTCCTTCTATTGGCACCAAACTAGGACATGATTACTCAGACTCATCATGGAATTTCCATTGATCCATATTTCCACAATCATACCTCCTTTATATCCAATAGTAAATCATCTCTTCATCCTCGTGGGATATCCCACATACCAAGATAAAAACTTATACTTATGAAGTCCATACTCCACTTCGTGGAACATCATTATCCTTTCCAGGGTCAAGCGTCCTTTCAAAGGAATATTGGCCATCTCTGCATGGCACTTCTTCAACTGGGAAACGTGAAACACCTCATGAACTCCTGACATTCCTTCGGGTGACTCCAATTTGTTGGCCACTTTTCCCATACGCTCCAAAACTCGGTATGGTCCTACAAATCTCGGGGCTAACTTTCCTTAATTCCAAATCGTTTAACTCCTCACAGAGGGGACACATGAAGACATGCTCTGTCTCCAGTTTCATAGACTACCTCCTTGTGTTTTTGAGTCTGCATAACTCTTCTGCCTGGACTGAGCTTCCTTCAGTCTATCTCGAATCCACTTAACATTCTCTTCTGACTCCTTGATCACATTTGTTCCAAACAATTGACGGTCTCCAACTTCATCCCACATCAACGGTGTCTGGCTCCTTCTCCCATACGAAACTTAAAAAGGGGCCATCTTCAAACTGGCTGGGTAACTGTTGTTGTATGAGAACTTCGCGTAAGGTAGATTATTATCACTACTAGATCCATAATCTAGCGCACACGCTCTCAACATGTCCTCCAGAATCTGATTGACTCTCTCGGTATATCCATCAGTCTGCAGATGAAAGGCTGTACTGAACTCTAGCCTAGTACCCAAAGTCTGGTGCAGCTGATTCCAAAACTTTGAGGTAAACTGTGTTCCTCTATCTGATACGATGGTCCTTGGAACTCCATGCAGACATACGATCCTGGTCAAATATATCTTGGCCAACTTCTCACTTGTATAGGTGGTTTTCACTGGGATAAAGTGAGCCACTTTGGTCAAGCGAGTCAACTACTACCCAGATAGAATCATATCCCGTTCAGGTTCTGGGAAATCCGGTAATGAAATCCATGTCAAGATTATCCCACTTCCATTCGGGTATCGGCATAGGCTATCGTAATCCTGCTGGCTTTTGATGCTCTGCTTTTACTTTCTCTGGCATACATCACCTACGACTACATACTCCGCAATATCCTTCTTCATACCAGTCCACCAGGAACACTCCTTCAAATACAAATACATCTTGGTGTTTCCAGGGCGAATCGAGTATGGTGAGTCATGAGCCTCCTGAAGTATTAACTCCCTGATCTTTGCATTACTGGGCACATTTACACGGTCCTCGAACCATAAGGTGTCGTGCTCATCCTTACGAAAACCTTTGGCCTTTCCTTTGCTCATCCTCTCTTTTACCTCAGCAATCTCTTTGTCATCCTTCTGAGCTTCACGGATCTTTCCCAACAATGTAGGCTGAACTTCCATTGCTGCAACAAAACCTTTGGGAACAATCTCCAACCGAAGTTCCCTAAGATCCTCGGCTAACTCCTTGGGTAATCCCCCACTTATGAGGGTATTCATCCTGGTGTTCTTTATAGTTGTGTCCTATTTCTCCACAAAGCTTGTATGCACAAGGTTTCTTCATATCCTTTCCATAAGGCTTCATCTTCTGGGACACAAGCCGAGATCTTAACAAAGTCCACTTAAAGTCCTTCCAGGTGGTTACTCCTTGCCACCCATTGATGGTTTGGTACATCCTCTACCAGGTAGTGGCACCTCTTTCAAAGCACTCAAGAGCATGCTGGGTCATATCCTTTCTAGCTATAGCGTTATTCTCCATGTGATCCTCCATGTTCTGAATCCATCGGTCTGTCTCCAATTGACTCATTGGTCCACAAAATACAAGCTCATCTCTATTCATCCTCTATGGGGTCCATGGGTTTTGGGGTGGGATAAGAGAGATAGAGAGGGATACACACAATACAAACAAAAGTTTTGAAAAGACAGATTTTATTTGTGGCTGTCGGAAAAACATCAAACAAATGACAGCTCACAAACGTCGCATCTAACATAGGTATATAACTGGGGTTTGGTCTTCTAAAGGTCAATGTCGTCAAACTATTCAAGTCTTGGTCATGTCTCTGATGGCTCCTTCTGATCATGCTTGTCCTTCTCATGTTCTTTTGCCAAATCATCTATGTTGACGCGAAGTCTCTCGCGACGTCCTTTAATATTTCTGGAGTTGCATTCCAAACTTCTGGTTTCAACTTCCTTGACATGAACCATGATCCTATTGTCCTTCATCTGATTTAATCTTTGATGTCTCAAGGTTTTGCTCCTCTAGCTTGGCTACTTTCAGTTTCAGGTTCCTGAATTCTTCATGAATTGCCTCCTTGTCAAATACGGCTTCCTGCAGGTCCACCCTAAACTCCTTGATGTAATACTCCAGATCCTGGTGATACGTGAGCTAAGGTTAAAACTGCATCTTTTGCTGACAGATGCTCCATCAGCTTTCTACCATCCAATCCTTCCATGCATCTGCATGCTTATCTCAGCACGGTGACAATAGCATAAGCAGGCGATAACATCATGGATAGCGTGTTTCTGCTCTTGTCATTTCCATGAGCTATCATTCCATAGTTGATATCTCATGCCTTAGGGTTTTCCTGACAAAAACTTTGAGTTCCTAACTCTCCATGTTCCGGTCTTACTCCAATACACCTTGATCTCGGGTATTGACAGCTTCCATAGTTTGCTAAGTTCCATAAGGGGTGCCTTCCTAGGTCATACAAATCCGGAAATTCTTCAAAGCCTTCAAATTCTCCTAGTCTTCAGAGTCTTCACCGT
Source organism: Aegilops bicornis (assembly GCA_021605145.1). Lineage (NCBI taxonomy): Eukaryota > Viridiplantae > Streptophyta > Magnoliopsida > Poales > Poaceae > Aegilops > Aegilops bicornis. The sequence continues at coordinate 351,667,343 of CM038671.1, read as the reverse complement.
TGTAGTTTCCGTCATTGTAATGCACGGTAAAAATCCTCTTCATTCCAAATGGTCTTAGCTGTCCGATATATTGTACTTCTTGGAGTGGTCTCATCAGCCGAATCTTCGAGTGGTCAAAAAGGGAAAAGGGGTATGGTCTCACTAAAAGGGAATATTTGAATAAGCTCGGAAGAGAAGAGAGGTAAAAGATCTTTTTGAAAAAGAAGTTGTAGAGAAAAAATCTTTCCTATGGGCTTGCCAGTTTCTAGGGTCACGTCCTCATACCAACATGTGCTCGATACCATCTTGTAGCGACCCGACCTGAATGAATCAAGTCTTCGTGGCTTAAGTGTCATCCTCGGATCGGTATGTCGACACACACAAGACTCGAGGATTTATAACAGAGGTAAATCACATGTATAAATAACGTAAATACTATTACCTCAATCCAAATAGCGGAAGTAACAAGGTTGTGGATTCCCATCAACACCAACGGCAAAGTTGAGTGTAGAAATCGTAACTCTAACGTATCACTTACTCGTCGTCTAAAAAGTCTGCAACATGAAACGTTGCAGCCCGAAAACGGGTCGGCACATGGAATATGCTGGCAATGTAACACATAGAGAGTAATGAAAGAATAAGCCTATACTATATGCATATATGGCTGGTGGAAAGCTCTATGGTTACAGTTTTGCGAAAAGCCAATTTTTCCCTAATGCAAAGGAATAAATTTATTTAACTATCATGGTGGTTGTTGAACATTGAGAATGGTTGACAAAGATCCTCAATCCCAATTAAAAGTACTCATTAACACCCAACAATATTAATTAGGGTAACATGATGAGATTCACATGATATCCAAGTACTAGATACTCAAGATGTCCATAACCAGGGACACGGCTAATCATGATTAGTTTGTACACTCTGCAGAGGTTTGTGCACTTTTCCCCACAAGACTCGATCTCCTCCGTTTGATTCCTCGCACTACATGATGTTTGAGAAACGGATGACCGAGACTTAGTCTTTCGGAAGCGCTAGCACCTTACATAGGGTAGACCGGTACACCTACTTTCCCTACATCTGCTAGTCTACCCGTAAGAGTTCACACGACTTAATCAACTATGCCAGAGCCCATAATGGCTTGTGGCTGCACACGTAAGTTTCTAGCATGAATAATCTTATGATCCCTTTGAGCCCGGTGGCGGTCCGAAGAAAACAGGCAAGTCCTGATGGAAACCAGGTGCCTCAATCCACCCAGATGTGTGTTTAAGTTGCCACCTTAAATAAACCATTAATTTAACAATCTCACATTTGTCATGGATACACTCACCCAATCCACGTCTACTAGCATAGCATGGCATAATAAGCAAACGCAGAAGTAACTCCCAAGGGTTTGATAATAAATCAGGTAATAGGTACTACCTCAAACTACTTCCCAAAACCCACAATTTAATTAGATCCTAATCATGCAATGTTTGAGGATAGATCTAATGCATAAAAACTGGGTATGAAAAGTATATGATCAAAGTGTTACTTGCCTTTAATGTTGACGAAGATGGTTCGCACTCAAAACTCTTGATAGTTCTACTCGTCACACTCTGGTCAATCTATCGTAATCAAGCAATAGTAGCCACACATAAGCAATCACTCAAAAGATCAGAAAGAACGAAGAAACAATTCGGAAAACATCAGAACCAAGCAAATAACTCTTGCAACATAAAACAATTTCTAACAGTACCAAAATTATGTGAATTTGGCCTTATCAGAAAGTTTAGGTCAAGAGCTTCGATTTGCAAAAGAATCAACTAAATCGGAGTTACGAAACTCAAGTTATGATCAAACGAAGTTCAAATTCAAATCTGATCTAATTCAAATTTTAAAATTTCAAAAACATGTTTGAGTTGGATTACTGGATAGAGGAGATCATAACGAAGAAGTGGGCGTTGGTTTCGTTGGATTTGAACTAACGAGTAAAAAGTTATAGCCGTTTGAAAACCAGGGGCTAATCTGTAGAAAAAGTATTCACAGATAGGTCCCTGACCAAAAATTAAAAAGAAAAAAAAAGAAAAACTCTACAGAACGAACGTTCGTTTTCTAACTCTAACCAGTGAACGCTCTCTAAATAACTGGACTAAAACAGAAAACCGGGTTTTAAAAAAAAACGAAACCCTAAAAAGAAAAACCGGCGAACCAGGCGGTTTATTACCGGACCGGGAAAACCGGCGGGTCGGGCGGTGGATCTGGCGGTTCCGCGAGGCGGCGGACTCGTAGGCGGGGCGGCGTTCTGGCGGTCGCCGACGCCGGGCGAAGTGGTCGGGATGGGCGGCGCTTAGGCGGCGGGGTCGATGGTGGCTCCGGCGGCGTGGCGGTGGAGGTGAGGCAGGCGGCGGAGTTGGCGGGCGGCGACGGCAGACACAGCGCGGCGGGCTCGGCTTCGAGCGGCGAGATGCGGAGCGAGAGGCGAGAGGAGAGACGGGCCGGGCGGCGGCCCTTTAAGGGCGTCGGGCGAGGTGGTGGCGTGGAGGAGGGCAAGGCAGCGGGGTTGCTTGGTCGGTCACGGGCGGCGGCGGTGCTCAAGGCGGACTCCGCCTCGGGATCGGTGGCGAGGGCGCTGGCTCGGCCTTGGCCTGGCCGGTTATTGGGCGGCCCGGTCGGCGGGAGGATTTCTTTTTTAAAATGCACAAAGAATTAAAACAAAAGATATAAATACAAAATATAATATAGGCATATTATATATCAAAATTTTCAGAAAAAGATTTTCTACAAGATGAACATTATTCTAGCTTCAAATAAAATACACACAATTTCAAATAAAACAAAGAGTGCTTCTGCTACAATAAAACCTCATAAAAGTCATTTTAAAAATACCAAAATTAATTCAAATTTATTTCTCTCCATTTTTCTGATGTAGGGAATTATGTTACCCTATTTTCCATATATTTTATTTTTGGAGAAAAATAATTTGAATAAAACTCAAATAACTCCAAATTGAAAATAAATTCGAAAGAACTTTGAATTTAATTCTTTGAAACTCCCAACTCATATTTCATATAATTTGAAGAAGTCATTTTATCTTCTCTCATGAAAATCATTGAGTTGCATGAAGTTTATGAATCGACATATTTCCAAATGAAATTCAAATATTTTCAAATACCCTTTCATTTAATTAAATGGAAGAAGTCATGTCATCTTCTCTCCAGGGTTTTGTGATGAAAAGAATTTGAATTCCCGAAGATCATAAAAGCAAAAATGAAAGTTAGGGAAAGTCCTTTTATTCCCTCTCATTTAACTTTCAAAAAGTTTCAAATTCACTCACTTTCAGTCAATCAATCAAACAATAAATTATAACTATCTATTTAATATAACATCCAAAATTTAGAAATTTGGGATGTTACATTGTTGAAGATGAAAGGTGGGATGCCTAACGCGGCATCCCCAAGCTTAGATGCTTGAGACTTCTTGAAATATTATCTTGGGGTGCCTTGGGCATCCCCAAGCTTGAGCTTTTGTGTCTCCTTAATTCCTCTCATATCACGGTTTCCTAAATCTCGAAAGCTTCATCCACACCAAACTCAACAGGAACTCGTGAGATAAGTTAGTATAAACCAATGCAAGAACCTTATCATTTTCTACTGTAAAAAATCACTAAAATAATTATTCAACATTGCATACTAAATGACCCTGCATATTTAATACTCCTATCCTCAAGGAGTTCCCAACTTCTATACCCCCGATGACAAGCCAAGCAATTGTTTTAGACTTAAATAATCTCAAACCTTTTCAACCTTCACTGTCGGGGGTTGGGTGCGACATATGCCAAAGGATGGCTTATCATGGTGGGGGCGAGTAGAAGGTCGTCGTTGCCTGGAAACGGGATGAGGCGAAGGCATGCACACCGGCGGATCTTACCCAGCTCCAGGGCTCTCCGTGGAGATAACACCCCTACTGCTGCTCTGCGGGGTCTCCACATGATCACTAAGGCAAAGTGGGTACAAGGTTGCTCCTTGAGCTGTTCGGGGTGAGGAAGGAGAAAGGCAAGGCTAGCTCTTCTCTTCCCTCTATGTGTGTCTAAAACTATTAGGGTCCAACTTCTTGTATGGGTGCCCCTTTGGGTTTATATAGGCCTACCCCCGGGGGTACAATGGTAATCCGGCTGGGCGCGGGTCCCAGCCGTCAGTCTCTTAGGTCGTCGTCTTCTCCGCCGACTTCTGGGCCCGCCGACTAGCGGGCCCCACCGACGGTCCAGCATGGGGCCGACAAGCCTTGTCCGCCGCGGGCGGGTCTTGCCGGCTGCGGATTACTGTAGCCGCGCCTCTAATGACGCTAGCTTGGTCATGGGTCATGGCAACAGTGCCGCCGCCTGACGGGCGATCACTGTTGCCATTCCCTGTCTTGTCTGGTTAATGGCGTGCGGAGCCCGTGGGAGGGGCCGGCCGACTCTTGGGGGCCGACTCCCAGCGGATCCCTCTTGGGGCGCTCTGCCGTCTTCTGCACTCCCACCGATAGGCGGGTCCCACCGTCTTCGGGTCGCATGCATGCACTGCCGTGGGTACGAGGATCTGCCCACGGGGCTGATGTCAGGGGCGTGGCAGTGATGCAGCGCCGGACTATGATCTCCACAAGACGGGCGACTGTGGCCATGCATGCCCTTCGTGAACGGGGCAGGGATGGGCTACGTGGCGGCCACATCCCATCCCGCCCGTAGTCGCATAGGCAGGAGGTGGTTGGAGTCGCGGGCCGACTCCCCATAGCCGGCTTCTCTAGAAGCCGCCAGTTGGGAGTCGGCTCGTCTCGAGGCCGTCTCTGGGACTCGGTGGGGAGGGGCAGTCGGCGGTTCTGCCGCCGACTCTTAGAAGGCGGCTCTCCGTCTTGGGGTTTTGAGGGGCGCAGTCTGCCCCGATGTTTTGAAAAGGTCTGGGGGCTCGGGTTTGCCTACCCGTGGCCCATTACTCCAACAGTAGTCCCCGAAGCTGGTGAGGCGCCGAGGGCAACATATCGAGGAGCCTCAACACTTTCATCCCACTGGTGGAAGAATCTGGGCTTGGGTTGCCGTCTTTCTCTTAGGCCGACTAGCTGGAGTCGGACTCGCAGGAGGCCGTCTTGCTCCTCAAAGGGTTGAAGGTCGTGGCGGGATCCAGGCAGCGTTCGATAAGCTTCCGTGCAGCTGCCCGTAGACCCGTCCTTGTGACGACGCCACGCCGGCAGGTGGTCTGCGCACCACCACGCTGTGACGAGACAGCCTGTCAGCGGGGCCCGCCACTACCGCGCCTCGGTGCACGGAGGATCCGTTCGGCCGCTGGCGGTTGTTCCCACGTTGTTATCAAGGCAAAGTAACTTCGTGGGTTAAATCATGGGGGGCGTGGGGCAATCCCACGCCCGCCCCATCGGCTTCTCAGCCCGTGGGCCTATAAGTAGGCGAGGAGGAGGGGGGAGGGGGCGGCAAGCACGCGCACCCATCTCCCCGCTTCCCCGCTTCCTCTTGCTTCTTCCTCCTCTCGCTTCTTCCTCTTGCCGCCGTCGCACCAAACCACGCCGCGCCGCGGAGATGAGCTCCTCATCCGCCGCTGCGCCTCCCGCCCCGCGCTCCGGCGTGTGGGACGGCTCCGAGGTGGACGACGACCACATAGAGTTCCTCCGCCAGACGCGCCGCATCTCCGGCAAGAACTTGGTGCAAACCCGCGCTGCGCCGGCGGGCGAAATAAGTCCGGCGCCGGAGGAGGGCGAGCGGGTCATATTCCGCTCGCACCTCATGCGCGGTCTGGGGCTGCCGGCGAGCGGCTTCTTCCACGGGCTCCAGCCGCACCACCTCACTCCGAATACGGTGGTGCTGCTGGCCGCCTTCGCCTCCTTGTGCGAGGGCTTCCTCGGCGTTCTCCCCACCATCAAGTTGTGGGGGGAATTCTTCCACGCCATGCTCGGCACGCACGTTGCCGGCGTGCCAGCTTTGTGCGGCACCTTCATCGCGATGCGGAGGCCGGTGGGCGACAGCCCATTCCCCGCCATCCCGCTGATCAAATTGGTGAAGATGTGGTAGCGCTGCTACTTCTACGTGAAGAACGTCGCCTCGGAAGGCGACTGGGTTAATCTGCCGCTTTATGAAGCCGGCGTGCTGTCGAGGCGGCTCCCCAGCTGGTCCCATCGGGCCAAGACGCTGACTCCTGCAGGCACCACCGCCGTCACGCGACTCCGAGAGCTGACGCGGTCGGAGGGCCTGATTGGGGCCGACTTGCTGGCCGCCTTTGTGGTGCGCTGAGTCCTTCCGCTCCAAGGCCGACCTCATCTGATCTGCCGATGAGCGCCACCGGACCCCTGCCGGTGTGCTCCAAGGACATGCCCCACGCGGAGGTGGCGGACACGGTGAACTTCTGGCGAATCGCAACCTTTCGGCGGACTGGCAGTTCGGCAAGGAGCCATACTCGCGCGCCAACCCCCCGCCTGTGGTAAGTCATCTCTTTTCCTCTTCTGTTTTCTTTTTCAGCCGAATCCGACTCCTTATCTTTTTTGGTTTTTCCGAGTCAAAACCCCCTCATGCAGCCCTCTGCCGGCACCACGGGCCGCCCGTGAATTCGCCCCGACTGGTGGAGAGCGACGCCGACGACCTCGACTTGGGGGCGGCGGTGGAGGAGGAGGGCTGACGACTTCAGTGCCCTCGGCAACCTTCGCCGACCGGCCTCAAGATGACGGGCAGAGGGAAGTCGCCCCCGCCGCCAACCGGTGGTCGGCCATCCGGCGCGAAGTTCCTCCGCCAAGCTTGGTGGTCGAGGCGGCGCCAAGAAGCGGCCGGGCCGAGCTTCGCTAGGGCGGCCGGCCAAAAGTTTAAGGGACGGCCGCCATGACCAACGGGAAGAGGCGGTCGCGAAGGCTAACCGCTTCCGCAAGGAAGTGAAGAAGCCGCCTCTGGTCTCCGCGTAAGTGCTTTTACTTTGTCTTGTTTTCTTCTGATTCATCTTGTCCAAATCTTTACATGTCTTTTCCGCATCAGGGCTCCCCTTACTTTAGAGAGGGTCGCCGCCGCCTCCGTCATGGGGTCGGCAGAGACATCCGCTAATAGTCGGCGGATTGACCCCACTGCCGACCTCCGGGAGGCGACGGAGCGGAACGCGCAGGAGAAGCGCGACGAGGAGGAGGCCGCCTGCCTGTAGAAGGCGGAGGCCGAGAAGGCGGCGGCTTCCGCCCAGAGGAAACTGGAGGTGGCCGAAGCCGCCGTCGCGGCTAAGCAGCGAGTCGAGGAGGCCGCGCGCCTCCAATCGGCGCTGTTCGTCACCCCGCTGAGCTCTGCGCCGCCACCGCCGGAGTTCACGGGGCAGACAGAGGGAGCCGGCAGCGAGTTCCCCATCATGGAGAGGGGAGGCGGCGAGGCCTTCATGTTGGGCATGGCCGTGCCGTCACCGTCGCCTCCGCCGCCGTCTGAGAGTGCGCGGGGTAAACAGCAGGCGGACCCGCCGGCGCTGCCGACTGAAGACGAAGTTGTGGCGAAGCTGCTCCTTCAAGTCGCCTCGCCAGCACGCCGCCGTCTTGAGAAGGCGACTTCGGCACCAAGCCCCTTTGAGACTGGCGCCGCCAGCTCGGCCATTCCAGACGCCAAGGCGACAAGCGCGCGCCTGGTGGTGCGAGGAGGCGTACAGCCCGCTGAACCAGCGCTCGATGTTCAGCGGTTGCGAGCTGAAGGCGACGCCATCCAGAACTGCACCAAGGCGCACTTGCCGTCGCGAACCGTCGTTCGAGTATGTTTCTTCTTTGAATTTTTCCTTGTTCTTTCTTCGTGCGCCAGCACTCCACCGGATGTAGTCCTCGAAGTTTCGGGCCGGTCACCGAAAGCAGCGGCTCGGAACTCTATCTGTCGATTTCCAAATTTTTACCTTGTCTGAAATGCTTATTGCAGGAGTATCACAACCTCCGCGCCACTGCCTTCAACCGCAACGTTGAGGAACTGGGCAAGCGGACCGCCGACTTGTCGAGAAGCCGGGGTGAGTCTTCTTTCTTCTTCGCGGGGGCACACTGGCGCACCCGCGGGCTGTACTCCCCGAGATTCGGGCCGACTGCTGAGCATTCGGGCCGGATCTTCCTGGCGACCTTCTTAGTTGACGACTTAACGTCCTTTTTCTTTTTGTTCTTCAGAGGCCAACGCCACTCTCCGACGGGAGCTGAGCGCAGCCGACACCGCCTTTGCTGGCCAAGGGGAGGAGTGTAGCAAGATCGCCAGAAGCGACCATTGCTACGCAATGGGCGGAGCAAAGGGAGCTGCTTAAGAAGGCGCAGGACGAGGCGGAGAAGAGAGAGGCCGCTCTCCTGGCCGAGTTCGAAAGCGAGCGCTCCTCCTGGACCGACAAGGAGGCACAGCTGACCTCCGGCTTCCACGAGATCGAGGACATCATCGACGGTGAGTTTCTTTACTTTCCTTCTTTGAGCCGCGACTATTGGTCGGTGACTCGGTTTTTGACTTGCTTCTTCTTCGTCTTGGCAGACTTCTTCCCCGCCATACGCAGCGGCCAATCAAGCCATTGAGGCTGATCGCGAGGCGCGAGGAGGCTTAGTGGTGCTGAGATTGCCGCCAACGCCCGGACCCTTTAACGAGCAACTTCGAGCATTGAGGCTCGCTCTGCATCGCCCATCGGATGTCGCGCGGCTTCAACGTGTCGGCACCAAAGCGATTGCTGCCCTATGGCCGAGACATGCCGGCTCAGATACTCCGCCAGATCGCCGACCGGCCGGAGGTCGCGTGGCCTTCTTGAGGCTCGGAAGGGTTCTGCGGTTCGGCTGGAGCGCCGCCAGCCTTGGAATTCGTCAAGGCATGGTATCCGTGGCTGGATCTCGACCGGCTGGCCGCTGCTCGTCGAGGCTCAGCGGAGCTGGCTGCGCAGAATACGCTTCGCCGAAGCGTGGCGGCAAGGATCGCCGACTACACGGACACCAGCGTCTTTGTCCTCGAAGGGCCGAGGACGGCGAGGCGCCATAGAGTGGTTCGGGATGAACCCGGATTACGACGAGGACTCAGCGGAGGTGATCGGCTCTAGCGCCGAGGAGGACGGCAAGGCGGAGGACGGAGATGAGATGGAGGCGCCAGAAGATGGAGCGGGCGACCAGCCTCAGCTCGATCGCGCCTCCAGCAACGAGCCGCGCCCGTCTGGGCTGGCTGCCGCCGGAGATGATCAAGCCAAGACTGCCCAGCCGGCCGCCCCGGCGCCTGACGCCGCCGTCTCCTCCGGCCCTCCAAACCCGTCTGCCGCTTCCTAGGCTGCTGTCTCGTCTTTATTTTATCTGCTTTGGTAGTCTTCTGAAAAAACTTGTTAATTCGCACAATTCCGCCCGCGGGGTGTATTTTGAACTTCTACTCGAAGATTCGGCCAAAGGCCTATGCTGTGTAAACATTATCTAATTCTATCTTCCCTTGCTCATTGCTCTTATGGCTATTTCCTTTGCCGCCTTCCCTTAGTCGCCGCCTTGCCCATCGGACAACCGCTCTGCGGACTGCCGTTTGGATCAAGTGCTTGGCTACTCTTGGGAAGGAAAGTACTTGGCCATTTTTTAGAGTCTTTTAAACAAGTTGGATAGAAAGCGGCAAGCCGACTACTCAAGAGTCGGTTTTTGCAAAAAGGGTTTGGAAGCCGGCTTAAGCTTTGTTTATGCTTTGGGTCCTTAGCCATTTTTCATGTGGGCGCCCATTCTTCCTTACTCCTGCCCACCAACCAGTCGCTCTCATGAGCAGCTGCAGCTCGACAGAGACGGCTTAGGCAATCAAGACACTACTTGTCCGACTGCAGGAAGCATTCATAGCGCAAGGCGGCGAGTCCCCGGGCCGACTAGTCGAGCCCGGTGCGAAGCGGCGTAAAGAGTAACATACTCAAAGGCATTATTCTTATCATATAGATAACAAAAAAGGGCAGTCCCCAAGCTCGTCTCGGGGGGCCCAAAGTCTTGGTACTTTAACACAAAAGGTAGCGTGGTACATACTGCATCAACTATAAAATCTTCGGAGAAGATTTGCGTTCCATGGGCACTCCGTATCTTTGCCGGAGTCGTCCCTCTTGCGTGCTCGGGGCTTCTGAGTGTCGATTAGGTAGTAGGAGTCGTTGCCCAGCACTTTGCTGATAATGAAGGGGCCTTCCCAAGGCGCCGACAGCTTGTGCTGGCCGGCTGTTCGCTGGATCAGCCGGAGCACAAGGTCGCCCTCTTGGAAAGATCTCGGCTTGAACTTCCTGTTGTAGTAGCAGCACAGGCTCTGCTGGTAGATGCTGGACCGGTGAGTGCCAACAGCCGACCCTCTTCGGCAGATCGACGCCGTCTTGACGTGCTTCTTCTGCTTCCTCCTCGGTGTACATGGTGACTCGCGGGGAGTCGAACTCTATATCCGTTGGGATGACGGCTTCGACACCGTAGACGAGGAAGAAGGGTGTGAAGCCGGTTGACTTGTTTGGAGTCGTGCGCAAACTCCAGAGGACAGCTGACAATTCCTCAAGCTAGCAGCCGGCCGAACGCTCCAGTGGTTCGACCAGTCGTGACTTGATGCCAGACAAGATGAGGCCGTTCGCTCGCTCCACCTGGCCGTTTGACTGCGGATGGGCAACGGACGCTAAGTCTAGTCGGATGCCTTGTGTCGCGCAGAAACGGGCTAGGGCGCCCTTGGAAAAATTTGTGCCATTGTCAATGATGATGCTATGTGGTACACCATACCGAGTCGTGAGGTCGGCGCTGAAAGTCACTGCAGTTGGACCATTCAACTTCTTGATGGGCTTTACTTCTATCCACTTGGTGAACTTGTCCACCGTGACAAGTAAGTGAGTTAGGCCGCCTCGTGCTGCTTTGAATGGTCCCACCATGTCCAGGCCCCAAACAGCAAAGGGCCAGGCGATGGGGATAGTCTTGAGTGCGGAAGCCGGCTGAAACGGCTTGGAGCGGAACATCTGGCACCCCTTGCATTTTTGAACTAATTCCTTGGCCTCTTCTAGGGCAGTTGGCCAGAAGAAACCGTGTCGGAAGGCTTTGGCGACGAGTGCTCTTGAGGCCGCATGGTGGCCGACTCGCTTTGATGAATGTCTTCGAGAATCGCTGGCCTTGTTCTCGCTCGGCCTTGGCTGGTAGACACCAAAGTGACGCCAGGCTCGACCAGCTCTCTGTTGACTTTAGTGTAGGCTGCCGCTCGGCGTTGTACTTGCCGAGCCAAGATTTCATCGAGTGGTAGCTCTCCGCTTACTAGGAACTTCAGGATGGGCTGGGCCCATGAGGGTGCTGCTATTTCTTCAACTGCCAGTACTGCCACTTGGACGAGGGCGGCTGGGCTGGGAGGCGGCGGGCTGGAGTCCGCAGCCGCTTCTTGGGTTGATGAAGTCCCGGGCCGTGGTGTAGTCCCGAGCCGAAGTTACGGAGTCTTCGCGATGGTCGCTGCAGATCACCGGGCCGGTTACGAAGTCCCGGGCCTGCTTCGATTGCATTCTTGGGGCCGTCTGCAAGAATTCTCGTGTCGTCTTTGAGGCTTTGGAGTCGGATCCGACTTCTTCGTGGGGAGCCGCACAAAAATGGAGTCTGATTCTGGTGAAGGCTTGACAGATGGCTTGAGGAGGCGTCAAGGGCTTACACCGGATGGTATTGCTGGCGGGTGGAGCCGATTCTTGCTGTGGTATCTGCTTGGTTGTTGTCGTTTCTTGGCACGTGGACGAACTCGCACCCTCAAAATATCCACTCAACCGCTGTACCAGAAACGGTAGCTTCCATGTTTGCATCTTTGGCGTCGATACGGATGACTGTTGGACCACCAAGTCGGAGTCGCCATAACACAGATCCGGCGAATGCCAAGTTCTTTGGCAAGCCGAGTTCGGTGAATGAGCGCCAGATTCGGCGACGTTGTTGGAGGCGGCGAAATGGATCTGCAGCGCATGCTTGAGCTTGTCGCCTTTGGGGGAAGTGAGGACGACGCCGGCTCCCAAGCCGGTGCGCATCTTGGAGCCATCGAAATGCATTCGCCAATGGGTGGAGTCGGTCAAGGCGGTGATATCGGAGTCTCGGCCGGTCGACAAGGAAGTCGACCAGTGCTTGCGACTTGATGGTGGTGCGGGGCTGGTAATAGATGGTGTAGGGGGCCAACTCTATGGCCCATTTGGCCACTCGGCCAGAAGCGTCTCGGCTTCCGATGATCTCGGCAAGTGGGGCCGTGCAAACCACAGTGACTAGGTGCTCTTGAAAGTAAGGCTTCAACTTCTTGGCGGCAAAGTGCACGCCGTAGCACATCTTCTGGTAGTGGGGGTAGTTCTGCTTGGAGGTCGATAGTACTTATTTCGGGTAATATCTTGGTCTCGGACAGGTAGCTCCTTGCCTTCCTCCTTGCGCTCAACTACAATAAATGTGCTGACTACCCTGCTGGTGGCGGCAATGTACAAGAGCATGGGCTCCTAAGGAGTCGGGCCGCCAAAGATGGGGGAGTAGTCGACATTTTCTTCAATCGGAGAAAAGCTTCATCCGCCTTGTGGTTCCATTCAAGAAGGTGGTCTTCTTCATGAGCTAATACAACAGAGAGCTTTCTCGCCCGGCCATCGATGAATCGGCCGATGGAGGCCAAGCAGCCGGTGAACTTCGCACATCTAGCAATGGTCGAGGTACTTCCATCCTCTCGATGGCCTTTGATCTTCGCTGAGGTTGCACTCTATGCCGCGTTCGGAGACCAGGAAACCAAGGAGCTGGCCGGCTGGTACTCCGAAGACGCACTTCTCAGGGTTGAGCTTGATCTGGAATCGGTGCAGGTTCTCAAAGGTCTCCTTGAGGTCTTCCAGCAGTGTTCCTCGCTTTTCCGTCTTCACCACCACATCATCCACGTAAACTTGGGCGTTCTGCCGAAGCTGCTTGAGGAGGCACTTCGCATGCAACGCTGAAAAGGTGGCGCCCGGCATTCCTAAGCCGAACGTCATGGTCGCAGCGAAGGCTCCAAATGACGTGATGAAGGCGGTCTTGATCTGTCGGCGGGTTCAGCTTGATCCGGTGATATCACGAATATGCATCTAAGAAGCTCAACAGCTCGCATCCGGTAGTGGAGAATATCACTGATCAATTCTCGCAGAGTTAACGGGTCCTTGGGGCAAGCTTTGTTGAGGCTTGTGTAGTCAATACACATCCGCCATCGCTTGTTCTTCTTGATACCAAGACCGGGTTTGCTAACCATTCGAAAGAACACTTCCATGATGAAACCGGCTGCTAGTAGCCGGGCTATCTCTTCTCCAACAACTCTTCTTCTTCTCTCGACAGCGGCGCAAGGATCGCTCGACGGGCTTCACATCGATCGGACATGTAACTTGTGCTCGGCGAATTCCGTCGGTACACCGGCATGTCTTTAGGGGACCATGCGAAAATGTCCCGATTCTCACGGAGGAAATCGACGAGCTCGCCTTCCTATTTATCGTCAAGGTTTGCACCTATGCCAGCGTACCTCTCCGGGTGCTCCGGGTCCAAGGGTATCTTCTTCGTCTCTTTGGCCGGCTTGAACGAGCCCTCAGCTTCCGACTCCTTGGGGTTGGGCGATATTTCGGGCTGCTTGCCGGCCATCGCCACAACCCGATCAAGAAGCCGCTTCTCAGCTGCGATCACAAGGGACTCGGCCAGCCGACTGCTTTCAGCACAAGCGACGACTTTCGGTAGTCGCCGCCACGGTCCAGATCCCCTTGGAACTTGGCATCTTCATCTTGAGGTAGGCGAGTGGGGGACCGCCATGAACTTGGCCAAAGCAGGTCGGCCAAGCGGGCGTGGTACGGGCTTTCGAGGTCCACCACTTCAACCAGACCGGCTCTCGGAGGAAATGATCTTTGTCCCCAAAGAGGACGTCTATCGAGGATCTTGCCGACCGGTGAGCAGGAAAGGCTGTGTACAATGCCGTGGAACACGCAGTCCGGCTACTCAAGTCGTCTCTGCTGATTCCTAACTTCTCCATCGTGTCCTTATGCAGGATGTTGATGTTGCTGCCTCCGTCTATCAAGACCGCGAGAAGCGGCGGCCCGCCTATCCACGGCAAGGGTGGCTCCCAAGACCAGGGCGTAGGAGCCCGGATTCGGCATCACCTCTGGGTGATCAGGTCTGCTCCAACTGATAGGTTTCTCGGACCAGTGCATGAACTCTCGAGTATCTGATGCTACCGCATTCACTTCTTGCTGCTGCAGCCGCCTGCTGCGTCGGTCGTCGGCCACACTGGTGAACACCACATAAGCCCCATGCTCTTCTGGGTACTCGTCTTGCATCAAGGCCGACCGGGCTCGACAACGGCTTGGGGGCGGCGGTGGAGGCGGGCGCCCAAAGAAAGCGGGGAGGCAGGAGGCCGTCTCCCTTGGCGATCCTGGTGAGCCAGTGACACTTTCGGGTGGTGTGGTTTGACGGCTTCGCGCCGCTATGGAACTTGCAGGGACCGTCTAGAGTCTGCTCGTAAGAGAAGGCCGGTAACCAGTTGGACTTGCCGCCTTTCGGTCGCTTGGCTGGAGGCTGCCCCTCTGGCTGCTGGTTCGATGTCGCCACTGCCGGCTGCTGGAAGCCGGCTGTGGGCCTTGCGCTTGTGATTGTTTTGTGTCGCTGCACGTTGGTGTCTCAGTAGGAGTTCGGGAGCTCGAGGAGCCACCTTGCGGTCAGATCGACTCCAATCTCCATCTTCATGGAGGAGTCGGCCGTGGCATACTTGTCTGCTATGATTAGCAGCTCGTCGAAGGTCTCCGGCTCATCGCAAAGGAGCTTGTGCTTGAGGAGGGTGCCTTCTCTGCACCCGGCGGTGAAGTACTCGATAGCCTGCACCTCGTGCACGCCCTCGCAGGAGTTCCGGAGCTCGGCCCAGCGTGTGAGGTAGTCGCGAGTTGACTCGTTGGGGCCTTGCACGCACAAGGAAAGCTGGCGAGGCTTGGGTGGTCGCTTATACGTGCTCGTGAAGTTGCGGACGAAGGCCTCGGTGAAGTCGACCCAGCTGTTGATGCTGCGGGGCTTCAGGCTGTTCAACCATGTCCGGGCCGTGCCCTGGAGCATGAGGGGAACGTACTTCACGGCAACACGCTTGTTGCCGTTCGCTATGTTGACGGTCGTGGAGTACTCAACTAGCCAGTCTTCCGGCTTTACGGAGCCGGTATACTTGGGCGTGTCTCGGGGAGTGTGAACCCTCTGGGGAAGGGCTCGTCTCGGATGCGAGGTCCGAAACAGGGCAGACCCAACTCGTCTTCTTCATCCAGCGCCAGTGATCGGTGGAGTCGGTCGATCCGGTGGCGGGCGTCGTTTTCTCCGACTCCCTCTCGGCGACCAAGGCGGTCGCTGAGAGTCGGATGCTCGACGGGTGGCGGGGAGACTCGCCATTCTCTGCGGGGAGGAGGAGGCAGATAGTCGTCCTGCCGCTCCATTGCTCTTGGGCGGCCGTCTTGGTCGCGCCGATGGAGATGTGAGTCCGATCGTGGCTGATACCGGATCCTTGTTTTTTTCTTCGCGGACACCGCCCGGTCGGCGTCCGAGATGTCGCGCCTTGTTCTCGGTGGGGAGGCAAGTCGTCATTTTGCCGTCATGGCGCGCGCGGTAGCCGGCTTGCCTCGCGCGGCAGCGCCGACGAGCCGGACTTCGCTCCATCATCAGGCGCTCCTCACCCTCGGTTGTCCAGCTCGTCCGCGCCGCCTGGCGGCGCGGATGTTCTCCACAGTAAGCGTGGCGTACAGGCGATTGGCCCGAACAGGTTGGCGATGGCTATGCTGCCGCTTTGACCGCGCCTAGGCGGCTAGGCCCCGTCGGGGCCGGCGAGCTGCCCACAGCGCGATCCATCTCACGCTGGTAGGCTTCTGACAAGCGCCTCATGCCAGCTTTCTCGCGCCTTCGACGAGCTGAAGGCGGCGTGCCTCCAGCATCTCGGCGTCAGCGCCTTCCGGAATAGGCGCAGTCAGGTCTCGCAAAGCCGCGTCGAGGGGGTCATGAGCTCCTTCGCCAGAATGCTCGCTATGACCGGTGACAAGCACCTCAGTGACGGTGCTTCCGCCGCTCCCCTCATGAGGGAGCGGCTCGTCGTAGACCACCACGTTGGTGGGGAACGCGTCGAGTGACGCGGTGTTGGAGTCGACCAGCATCGGGTCGGTGGAGCCTACAGACTCCAAGTCCGCGGCAGGCTCGCCGGCGACGTGGAGTTGCTCGAGGAGGCCCGCGAGGAGGCTCTCGGGGCCGCCCGTGCCTGCGTCGGATGCGAGCTCGTCGAGGCGAACCTCGCCAACAAGTTCGGCGAGGCAGCTCACCGTGAGCGATCTCAGCGCCCGTCTGTGGCGTCAGCCTGTGAACTTCCGTCTGGCGTGCCGGGCTGGCCGCGCTCGCCAGGGAGAAAAAGGGTTCCCGTCCAGAGCAGGTCTCCGGACGACGGTGCACCTAGCCCCATGGTGGGTGCCAAATGTCGGGGGTTGGGTGCGACATATGCCAAAGGATGTCTTATCATGGTGGGGGTGAGTTAAACGTCGCCGGTGCCTGGAAACGGGATGAGGCAAAGGCATGCACCCGGGCGGATCTTACCCAGCTTCAGGGCTCTCCGTGGAGATAACACCCCTACTGCTGCTCTGCGGGGTCTCCGCATGATCACTAAGGCAAAGTGGGTACATGGTTGCTCCTTGAGCTGTTCGGGGTGAGGAAGGAGAAAGGCAAGGCTAGCTCTTCTCTTCCTTCTATGTCTCTCTAAAACTATTAGGGTCCAATCTCTTGCATGGGTGCCCCGGGGGGGTTATATAGGCCTACCCCCCGGGGGTACAATGGTAATCCGGCTGGGTGCGGGTCCCAGCCGTCAGTCTCTTAGGTCGCCGTCTTCTCCGCCAACTTCTGGGGCCCGCCGACTAGCGGGCCCCGCCGACTAGCGGGCCCCGCCGACGGTCCAGCATGGGGCCGAGAAGCTTTGTCCGCCGCGGGCGGGTCTTGCCGGCTGCGGATTACTGTAGCCGCGCATCTAATGACGCGGGCTTGGTCATGGGGTCATGGCAACAGTGCCGCTGACGGGCGATCATTATTGCCATTCCTCGTCTTGTCTAGTTAATGGCGTGCGGAGCCCGTGGGAGGGCCGGCCGACTCTTGAGGCCGACTTCAGCCGGATCCGTCTTGAGGCGCTCTCGCCGTCTTCGCACTCCCGCCGACAAAGCGGTCCCGTCGTCCTTCGGTCGCATGCAGACAGCCGTCGTGGGTGGATTCGCCCACGGGCTGATGTCAGGCCGGTGTGGCATGATGCCACACGGACGGTGATCTCCGTCAAGACGGCACTGCGTGGCCATGCTCGCCTCTTCGTGAATGGGGCAGGGTGGGCTGCGTGACCACATCCCATCCGTCCGCCGTCGCATAGGCAGGAGGTGGTTGGAGTCGCGGGCCGACTCCCCATAGCCGGCTTCTCTGGAAGCCGCCAGTTGGGAGTCGGCTCGTCTCGAGGCCGTCTCTGGGACTCGGCGGGGAGGGGCAGTCGGCGGTTCTGCCGCCGACTCTCAGAAGGCGGCTCTCCGTCTTGGGGTTTTGAGGGGCGCAGTCTGCCCTGATGTTTTGAGAAGGTCCGGGGGCTCGGGTTTGCCTACCCGTGGCCCATTACTCCGACATTCACGCAATACATGAGCGTGAGCCATGGATATAGCACTATGGGTGGAATAGAATATGATGATGGGGATTGTGTGGAGAAGACAAAAAAGGAGAAAGTCTCACGTTGACGAGGATAATCAACGGGCTATGGAGATGCCCATTAATTGATGTCAACATGAGGAGTAGGGATTGCCATGCAATGGATGCACTAGAGCTATGAATACTCAACAAAAGAAAACTAGTGGGTGTGCATCCAACTTGCTTGCTCATTAAGACCTAGGGCATTTGAGGAAGCCCATCGTAGGAATATACAAGCCAAGTTCTATAATGGAAAATTCCCACTAGTATGAAAAAGACAACTTATGAGACTCACTATATGAGAAACATGGTGCTACTTTGAAGCACAATATATGAGACTCACTACGTGAAGAACGAGGTGCTACTTTGAAGCACAAAATATGAGACTCATTACATGAAGAACATGGTGCTACTTTGAAGCACAAGTGTGGAAAAAGAGATAGTAGCATTGCCCTTTTCTTTTCTTTTTTTGGGCCTTTCTTTTTTTTGGCCTTTCTCTCTTTTTTGGGCAATGCTCTAATAATGATGATCATCACAATTCTATTAATTACAACATGAGGATTACAACTCGAAACTAGAACAAGGTATGACTCTATATGAATGCCTCCGGTGGTGTACCGGGATGGTGCAATGAATCAAGAGTGACATGTATGAAAATAATGCATGGTGGCTTTGCCACAAATACGATTTCAATTACATGATCATGCAATGGCAATATGACAAAAGTAATGTATGTCATAATAATGATGGTGGAAGTTGCATGGCAATATATCTCGGAATGGCTATGGAAATGCCATAATAGGTAGGTATGATGGCTGTTTTGAGGAAGATATAGGGAGGTTTATGCGTGATAGAGCGTATCATATCACGGGGTTTGGATGCACCGGCGAAGTCTGCGCCAACTCTCAATGTGAGAAAGGGCAATGCACGGTACCGAAGAGGCTAGCAATGGCGGAAAGGTAAGAGTGCGTATAATCCATGGACTCAACATTTGTCAAAATAACTCATATACTTATTGCAAAAATTTAGAAGTCATCAAAAATTCAAGTACTACGCGCATGCTCCTAGGGGGATAGATTGGTAGGAAAAGACCATCGCCATTCCCCCGACCGCCACTCATAAGGATGCACAAGCTGTGTACACTTCATGCTTCAAATTTGTTACACAACTTTAACCATACGTGCATGCTACTGGGACTTACAAACCTCAACACAAGCATTTCTCAAATTCACAACTACTCAACTAGCATGACTTTGATATTATTACCTCCATATCTCAAAACAATTATCAAGCATCAAACTTATCTTAGTATTCAACGCACTCAAAAGAAAGGTTCACATATCTTGAACACCAAGTATATTAACATTAAGCAAATTACCATGCTATTAACGACTCTCAAAATAATCTAAGTGAAGCATGAGAGATCAAGTTCCTTTAAAACAAATCCACCACCGTTCTCTAAAAGATTTAAGTGAAGCACTAGAGCAAAAATTATCACGTCAAAAAGATATAAGTGAAGCACTATGAGCAAATTATCAAGCTCAAAAGATATAAGTGAAGCACATAGAGTATTCTATCAAATTCTAATTCATATATGGCTCTCTCAAAAGGTGTGTACAGCAAGGATGATTGTGGTAACTAACAAGCAAAGACTAAAATAATACAAGACGCTCCAAACAAAACACATATCATGTTGGTGAATAAAAATATAGCTCCAAGTAAATTACCGATGGAAGTGGATGAAAGAGGGGATGCCTCCGGGGCATCCCCAAGCTTTGACTTTTTGGTGTCCATGGATTATCTTGGGGGTGCCATGGGCATCCCCAAGCTTAGGCTCTTGCCACTCCTTGTTCCATAATTCATCAAAAGAATTCACCCAAAACTTGAAAACTTCACAACACAAAACTCAATAGAAATCTCGTGAGCTCCGTTAGAGAAAGAAAACAAAATACTACTTTAAATTACTGTAATGAACTCATTCTTTATTTATATTGGTGTTAAACCTACTGTATTCCAACTTCTCTATGGACCATAAACTATTTTACTAGCCATAGATTCATCAAAATAAGCAAACAACACACGCAAAACAGAATCTGTCAAAAATAGAACAGTCTGTAGTAATCTGTAACTAACGCAAACTTCTAAAACCCAAACAATTCTACCAAAATTAGACGACCTGGAAAATTTGTTTATTGATCAGTATCAATGGGAATCAGTATTTTATCACGTTCTGGTGATTTTTAACAATTCGGGCACTGAGCACAAAGATTCTGGAAATTACGGCAAGATCAAGTAACTATCATCCAAGAAGATCCAATAGGTCCAACTTGGCACAAACACTAATTAAAAGATAAAACCACATCTAAACAGAGGCTAGATGTATTGTTTATTACTAATCAGCAAGGAAAAATATTGGGTTGTCTCCCAACAAGCGCTTTTCTTTAAAGCCTTTTTAGCTCGGCATTGAGATTTCAATGATGCTCACAAGAAAGACAAGAATTGAGGCACAAAGAGAGCATCATAAAACATGTGACAAACACATTTAAGTCTAACATACTTCCTATGCATAGGCATATTATAGGCAAACAAATTATCGTAGCAAGCAAAAACTAGCATATGCAAGGAAGCGGAAAGGAACAATAGCAATCTCAACATAACGAGAGTTAATTTAGTAACATGAAATTTTCTATAACCATCTTTTACTCTCTCATAATAATTACATGTAGGATCATAGGCAAATTCAACAAAATAGCTATCACAAATTATATTATCAACACGATCCACATGCATGCAAAGTCGATACTCTTCCAAAATAGTGGGATTGTCATTAACTAAAGTCATGACCTTTCCAAACCCACTTTTATCAAAAACTTCATAAGATTGAACATTCTCCAAATATGTGGGATCTAAAGTTGACACTCTTCCGAAACCACTTTCAATATTATTGCAAACAATATTATCAATCTCATATTTATCATGGGGCTTAAATAAATTTTCAAGATCATAAGAAGAATCACCCCAATCGTGATCATTGCAACAAGTAGTAGACATAGCAAAACTAGCATCCCCAAGCTTAGGGTTTTGCATCTTATTAGCACAATTGACATCAAAAGAATTTATAATAAAATCATTGCAATCATTCTTTTATTCAAAGATCTATCGTGAGTCACTTGAGGATTTCAGGCAAAACCTTATAAAGATAATCTAGTGCATCCAAATCACTAGGAATTGGTTCATCATAATTGGATCTCTTAAAAGATTGGCAAGCGGATCAGGATCCCTAGATATTGGCTTCTTTGTTTAGGAATAAATAAGCATCTAATCCAACCAAACGAGAAACGAAAGGGCAAGCAAAAGAGAGGAGGAGATTGGGAAAGAGTGGGCGAATAAAACGGCAAGGGTGAAGTGGGGGAGAGGAAAACGAGAGGCAAATGGCAAATAATATAATGCGAGAGATAGGGATTGTGATGGGTACTTGGTATGTTGACTTTTGCATAGAACTCCCCGGCAACGGCGCCAGAAATTCTTCTTGCTACGTCTCGAGCTTGCGTTGGATTTCCCCGAAGAGGAGAGGATGATGCAGCACAGTACCGTAAGTATTTACCTCAGTTTTTGAGAACCAAGGTATCAATCCAAAGAGGGAGACCACACGCAAGTCCCTCGTACACTGCACAAAGCGATAGCTACTCGCAACCAACGCTTAGGGGTTGTCAATCCCTTCACGGTCACTTACTTAGAGTGAGATCTGATAGAGATAATATTTTTGGTATTTTTGGTATAAATATGCAAAGTAAAAGTAAAAGAAAAGCAAGTAAATAAAGTGATGGAGATTGATATGATGAGCATAGACCCGGGGGCCATAGGTTTCACTAGTGGCTTCTCTCAAGAGCATAAGTATTCTACGGTGGGTGAACAAATTACTGTTGAGCAATTGACAGAATTGAGCATAGTTATGATGTTATCTAGGCAATGATCATGTATATAGGCATCACGTCCGTGACAAGTAGACCGAGACGATTCTGCATCTACTACTATTACTCCACTCATCGACCGCTATCCAGCATGCATCTAGAGTATTAAGTTAAAACAGAGTAACGCCTTAAGCAAGATGACATGATGTAGAGGAATAAATTCGTGCAATATGATAAATACCCCATCTTGTTATCCTTGATGGCAACAATACAATACGTGCCTTGCAACCCTTTACATCCTTTGGGTAAGGTCACTGCAAGATTGAACCCAAAGCTAAGCACTTCTCGCATTGCAAGAACTACCAATCTAGTTGGCCAAACCAAACGGATAATTCGAAGAGACTTGCAAATATAACTTAATCATACATAAAAGAATTCAGAGAAGAATCAAATATTTTCCATAGATAAGCTGGATCATAAACCCACAATTCATCGATCTCAACAAACACACTGCAAAAAGAAGATTACATCGAATAGATCTCCACGAGAGAGGGGGAGAACATTGTATTGAGATCCAAAAAGAGAGAAGAATCCATATAGCTACTAACTATGGACCCGAAGGTCTGAAGTAAACTACTCACACTTCATCGGAGGGGCTATGGTGATGATGTAGAAGCCCTCTGTGGTGGATGCCTCCCATGGAGCTCAAACAGGCCCCAAGACGAGATCTCGTGGATACTGAGGAAGTTACTGGCGGTGGAATTAGGTTTTGGCTCCGCCCCTCGATCTCGTTGGGGGTACATAGGTATATATAGGAGGAAGGAGTACGTCGGTGGACCGTCAGGGGCCCACGAGGTGGGCGCGCCAGGGGGAGGGCGGCCTCGTGACCGCCTCGCACTCCTTGGAGTAGGGTCCAAGTCTCTGGATCACGCTCAAGTGAGAAAATCACGCCCGAAGGTTTCATTCCTTTTGGACTCCGTTTGATATTCCGCTTTCTTGAAACACTTTGAAATAGGCAAAAAATAGCAATTCTGGGCTGGGCCTCCGGTTAATAGGTTAGTCCCAAAAATAATATAAAAGTGGAAAATAAAGCCCATTATAGTCCAAAACAATAGATAAAGTAGCATGGAGCAATCAAAAATTATAGATACGTTGGAGACGTATCAGGACTCCATTTGATATTCCTTTTCTGTGAAACACTGAAACAAGGAGAAAAACAGAAAGTGGCACTGGGCTCTGGGTTAATAGGTTAGTCCCAAAAATAATATAAAAGTGTTTAGTAAATCCCATAAACATCAAAAGCAGATAATATAATAGCATGAATACTTCATAAATTATAGATACGTTGGAGACGACAAGATCCCCAAGCTTAATTCCCGCGTCCTCGAGTAGGTAAATTATAAAAGAAATAATTTATGAAGTGTGA
This sequence comes from Aegilops bicornis, assembly GCA_021605145.1. Classification (NCBI taxonomy): domain Eukaryota; kingdom Viridiplantae; phylum Streptophyta; class Magnoliopsida; order Poales; family Poaceae; genus Aegilops; species Aegilops bicornis. The sequence continues at coordinate 351,644,432 of CM038671.1, read as the reverse complement.
ATGCTAGCAGGTGCACAAGTTTGATCAATGATAATTTCAATCACATTTTCTAGCATCATTATATATCATAACAGTAGCTCAACTCATAGGACTTCTCATGATCAAGTAACAAGCTATTCACATGTTAAAGTATAGATCATAAAATTTCTTGAAAACTAACAAACCGTGTTATTAGTCATCAAACAATTATAATTCATCTTATTTTCAGGAAGAGTCTATGTCAGAGCTTTGATTTAGCAAACTCCACATACTCGACTATCATTTAGTCTTTCACAATTGCTAACACTCACGCGATATTCATGGGTTCAAAGTTCTAATCAGACACAGAGAAAGATAGGGGCTTATAGATTCGCCTCCCAACCTTTTACCTCAAGGGTAATGTCAACAATAATAGCTCATGATGCCTTACATCCAATTAGATATATATATCAGAATCTTTCCAACACAATGTGCTTGCCAAAGGATAAAATGTAAAAAGGAAAGGTGAAGATCACCATGACTCTTGCATAAGGTAAAAGACAAGAATAAAAGATAGGCCCTTCGCAGAGGGAAGCAGAGGTTACCATGCGCTTTTATAGTTGGATGCACAAAATCTTAATGCGAGGGAACGTCACTTTATATTGCCACTTGTGATATGGACCTTTATTATGCAGTCCGTCGCTTTTATTGCTTCCATATCACAAGATCGTATAAATCTTATTTTCTCCACACTAAAAGATCATACATATTTAGAGAAATTTTTTTATTGCATGCACCAATGAGAACTTACTTGAAGGATCTTACTCAATCCATAGGTAGGTATGGTGGACTCTCATGGCAATACTGGTTTAAGGGATGTTTGGTAGCACATCCATGACAATACTTTACTTCGGATATAAGAAAACATAACCCATTACGTTGTCTTCCTTGTCCAACATCAAACTTTTAGCATGTCATATTTTAGTGAGTGCACACAATTACAAAAGATGTCCAAGATAGTATATTTATATGTGAAATCTCTCTTCCTTCAATATTCTTTCATGAATTTTTCAAGTGACCAATACAATGTTTGCTAACCTTCAATAAATTTACCACCTCTACTTCTTATATGTAAAGTCATTACTCCCCATGGGATAAGCATATGAAACATATATAATTTAAGATTTATGATATTCTCTCATTCAACTATTTACTCATAGGATATAAGTGAAGCACACGAGTAAATGACAAACTACTCCAAAAAGATATAAGTGAAGATCAATGAGTAGTTAAATAATTATGTAGCTATGTGAAGAATCTCTCTCATTTAAGAATTTCAGATCTTGGTATTTTATTCAAACAGAAATAAAAAAAATGACATTTCAAGGATAGCACTCATCATGTGAAGAAGCAAAAACTTAGCCTCAACCGATACTAACCGATAATTGTTGAAGAAGAAAGGTGGGATGCCTACCAGGGCATCCCCAAGCTTAGATGCTTGAGACTTATTGAAATATTATCTTGGGCTGCCTTGGGCATCCCCAAGCTTGAGCTTTTGTGACTCCTTAATTCCTCTCATATCACAGTTTCCTAAATCTCGAAAGCTTCATCCACACCAAACTCAAAAAGAACTCGTGAGATAAGTTAGTATAAAACAATGCAAAAACCTTATCTTTTTCTACTTAAAAAATCACTAAAATTATTATTCAACATTGCATACTAAATGACCCTGCATATTTAATACTCCTATCCTCAAATAGAATCATTACACAAGCAAACATATGCAAACAATGCAAACATAACAGCAATCTGCCAAAACAGTACACTCTGTAAAGAATGCAAGATTCATCATACTTCCCTAACTCCAAACATCATGAAATTCTACCACATTGTAGAAAATTTATCAGAGCTTATTATGCAAAAAGTTTCAATGTTTTATCATATTCTGGCTTTTCTAGGGAATTTTCGCAAGAGCGATAAACTTTCTGTTTTGAAACAGCAACATGTATACTTGCAAAATAAGCATGGTAAAGGCTATCCTTCACATTTTTATTGAAAATAAAGATGCAAACATTATTCTAAATAACAACAAGAAAGTACTAACAAAAGAAAATGACGCTCCAAGCAAAACACATATCATGTGGTGAATAAAAATATAGCTCCAAGTAAAGTTACCGATGAACGAAGATTTAAAGAGGGATGCCATCCGGGCATCCCCAAGCTTAGGCTCTTGGTTGTCCTTGAATATTACCTTGGGGTGCCTTGGGCATCCCCAATCTTAAGCTCTTGCCACTCCTTATTCCATAGTCCATCGAATCCTTACCCAAAACTTGAAAACTTCACAACACAAAACTTAACAGAAAACTCGTAAGCTCCGTTAGTATAAGAAAATAAATCACCACTTAGGTACTGTTGTGAACTCATTATTAAATTCATATTGGTGTAATATATAGTGTATTCCAACTTCTCTATGGTTCATACCTCTGATACTACTCATAGATTCATCAAAATAAGCAAACAACACATAGAAAACAGAATCTGTCAAAAACAGAACAGTCTGTAGTAATCTGTATCAAACGTATACTTATGGAACTCAAACAAATATGCCAAAATAGGAAGACCTAGATAATTTGATTATTGATCTACTACAATTGGAATCAGTATTTAATCACTTTATGGTGATTATTAACAAATTTTTTCGTGAGCAGAAAGTTTTTGTCTTTTTCAGCAAGATCAAATAATTATCATCCAAGAAGATCCTATAGGTCTTACTTGGCACAAACACTAACTAAAACATAAAACCACATCTAACCAGAGGCTAGATTATTTATTCATTACTAAACAGGAACAAAAAGCAAGGAACAAAAATAAAATTGAGTTGCCTCCCAACAAGCGCTAACATTTAACGCCCCTAGCTAGGCATGATGATTTCAATGATGCTCACATAAAAGGTAAGAATTGAAACATAAAGAGAGCATCATGAAGAATATGACTAGAACATTTAAGTCTAACCCACTTCCTATGCACAGGGATTTTGTGAGCAAACAACTTATGGGAACAAGAATCAACTAGCATAGGAAAGCAAAACAAGCATAGCCTCAAGATTTTCAACACATAGAGGGGAAACTTGATATTATTGCAATTCCTACAAGCATATGCTCCTCCCTCATAATAATTTTCAGTAGCATAATGAATTAATTCAAAAATATAACCAACACCTAAAGAATTCTTTTCATGATCTACTTGCATAGAAAATTTACTACTCTCCACATAATCAAATTTCTTCTCATGAATAGTAGTGGGAGCAAACTCAACAAAATAACTATCATGTGAGGCATAATCCAATTGAAAATTATAATCATGATGACAAGTGTCATGGTTATCATTATTCTTAATAGCATACAAGTCATCACAATAATCATCACATATAGCAACTTTGTTCTCATAATCAATTGGAACCTCTTCCGAAATAGTGGATTCATCACTAAATAAAGTCATGACCTCTTCAAATCCATTTTCATAATTATCACAATAATATTCAACCATCCTCCAAAATAGTGGGATCATTACTTCCTAAAGTTGACACTCTTCCAAACCCACTTTCATCAATATAATCATCATAAATAGGAGGCATGCTTTCATCATAATAAATATTCTCATCAAAACATGGGGGAATAAACATATCATCTTCATCGAACATTGCATCCCCTAGCTTGTGGCTTTGCATATCATTAGCATCATGGGTATTCAAAGAATTCATACTAACAACATTGTAGTCATGCTCATCATTCACATATTTTATGCCAAGCATTCTATGTAATTCTTCTTCTAGTACTTGAGCACAATTTTCCTTCCCATCATTTTCACAAAGGACATTAAAAAGATGAAGCATATGATGTAACCTTAATTCAATTTTTTAGTTTTCTTTTATAGAATAAACTAGTGATAAAACAAGAAACTAAAAGATTCTTCTCATTCGGAATAGTGGGAGTATCATAAGAGACTTGAATCTATAAATTGTTTCTATATTAAAAGAGTAATGTTCAGAAAAAGGGTAATCATAATCATGACAAGTTTTATAAATATAATCATCACTGCTTTTTATAGCATAAGTTTCATCACAATAATCATCATAAGTAGCAACTTTGTTCTCACCATAATCAATTGAAACCTCTTCCAAGATAGTGGATTCATTACTAAATAAAGTCATGACCTCTCCAAATCCACTTTCATAATTATCATAATAAGATTCAACATCCTCCAAAATAGTGGGATCATTACTTCCTAAAGTTGACACTCTTCCAAACCCACTTTCATCAATATAATCATCATAAGTAGGAGGCATGTTATCATCATTATAAATTTGCGCATCAAAACTTGGGGGACTAAAAATATCATCTTCGTCAAACATAGCATCCCCAAGCTTGTGGCTTTGCATATCATTAGCATCATGGATATTCATAGAATTCATACTAACAACATTGCAATCATGCTCATCATTCAAATGTTTAGTTCCAAACATTCTAATGCATTCTTCCTCTAGAAATTGTGCACACTTATCGGAATCCTTATTTTCACGGAAGACATTAAAAAGATGAAGCATATGAGGCACCCTCAATTCCATTTTTTTTGTAGTTTTCTTTAATAAACTAAACTACTGATAAAACAAGAAACAAAAAGTTTCGATTGCAAGATCTAAGGATATACCTTCAAGCACTCACCTCCTCGGCAACGGCGCCAGAAAAGAGCTTGATGTCTACTACACAACCTTCTTCTCGTAGACGTTGTTGGGCCTCCAAGTGCAGAGGTTTGTATGACAGTAGCAAATTTCCCTCAAGTGGATGACCTAAGGTTTATCAATCCATGGGAGGCGTAGGATGAGGATGGTCCCTCTCAACCAACCCTGCAACCAAATAACAAAGTGTCTCTTGTGTCCCCAACACACCCAATACAATGGTAAATTGTATAGGTGCACTAGTTCGGCGAAGAGATAGTGATACAAGTGCAATATGGATGATAGATATAGGTTTTTGTAATCTAAAAATATAAAAACAGTAAGGTAACTAATGATAAAAGTGAGCGTAAACGTTATTGCAATGCATTGAAACAAGGCCTAGGGTTCATACTTTCACTAGTGCAAGTTCTCTCAACAATAATAACATAATTGGATCATATAACTATCCCTCAACATGCAACAAAGAGTCACTCCAAAGTCACTAATAGCGGAGAACAAACGAAGAGATTATGGTAGGGTACGAAACCACCTCAAAGTTATCCTTTCGGATCGATCTATTCAAGAGTCCGTAGTAAAATAACACGAAGCTATTCTTTCCGTTCAATCTATCATAGAGTTTGTACTAGAATAACACCTTAAGACACAAATCAACCAAAACCCTAATGTCACCTAGATGCTCCAATGTCACCTCAAGTATCCGTGGGTATGATTATACGATATGCATCACACAATCTCAGATTCATCTATTCAAACCAACACAAAGTACTTCAAAGAGTGCCCCAAAGTTTCTATCAGAGAGTCAAGACGAAAACGTGTGCCAACCCCTATGCGTAGGTTCATGGGCAGAACCCGCAAGTTGATCACCAAAACATACCTCAAGTGGATCACATGATATCCCATTGTCACCACAGATAAGCATGGCAAGACATACATCAAGTGTTCTCAAATCCTTAAAGGCTCAATCCGATAAGATAACTTCAAAGGGAAAACTCAATCCATTACAAGAGAGTAGAGGGGGAGAAACATCATAAGATCCAACTATAACAGCAAAGCTCGCGATACATCAAGATCGTATCACCTCAAGAACACGAGTGAGAGAGAGAGATCAAACACATAGCTACTGGTACATACCCTCAGCCCCGATGGTGAACTACTCCCTGCTCGTCATGGAGAGCGTCGGGATGATGAAGATGGCCATCGGTGAGGGATCCCCCCCTCCGGCAGGTTGCCAGAACAGGGTCCCGACTGGTTTTTTGTGGCTACAGAGGCTTGCGGCGGCGGAACTCCCGATCTATTTTTGTTCCCCGATGGTTTTAGGGTATACGGATATATATAGGCGAAAGAAGTCGGTCAGGGGAGCCACGAGGGGCCCACGAGGGTGGAGGGCACGCTCAGGGGGGTGGGCGTGCCCCCCTGCCTCGTGCCTTCCTCATTGCTTCCCTTACGTATACTCCAAGTCTCCTGGATTGCTTCCGTTCCAAAAATAACTCTCCCAAAGGTTTCATTCCGTTTGGACTCCGTTTGATATTCGTTTTCTACGAAACACTGAAACAAGGAGAAAAACAGAAACTGGCACTGGGCTCTGGGTTAATAGGTTAGTCCCAAAAATAATATAAAAGTGTTTAGTAAAGCCCATAAACATCAAAAACAGATAATATAATAGCATGAATACTTCATAAATTATAGATACGTTGGAGACGCATCAGCATCCCCAAGCTTAATTCCTGCTCGTCCTCGAGTAGGTAAATGATAAAAGAAATAATTTATGAAGTGTGAATGCTATCAGGTGCACAAATTTGATCAATGATAATTTCAATAACCTTTTCTAGCATCATTATATATCATAACAGTAGCTCAACTCATAGGACTTCTCATGATCAAGTAACAAGCTATTCACATGTTAAAGTATAGATCATAAATTTTCTTGAAAACTAACAAACCGTGTTATTAGTCATCAAACAATTATAATTCATCTTATTTTCAGGAAGAGTCTATGTCAGAGCTTTGATTTAGCAAACTCCACATACTCAACTATCATTTAGTCTTTCACAATTGCTAACACTCACGCGATATTCATGGGTTCAAAGTTCTAATCAGACACAGAGAAAGATAGGGGCTTATAGATTCGCCTCCCAACCTTTTACCTCAAGGTAATGTCAACAATAATAGCTCATGATGCCTTACATCCAATTGGATATATATATCTGAATCTTTCCAACACAATGTGCTTGCCAAAGGATAAAATGTAAAAAAGAAAGGTGAAGATCACCATGACTCTTGCATAAGGTAAAAGACGAGAATAAAAGATAGGCCCTTCGCAGAGGGAAGCAGAGGTTACCATGCGCTTTTATAGTTGGATGCACAAAATCTTAATGCGAGGAAACGTCACTTTATATTGCCACTTGTGATAGGGACCTTTATTATGCAGTCCGTCGCTTTTATTGCTTCCATATCACAAGATCGTATAAAGCTTATTTTCTCCACACTAAAAGATCATACATATTTGGAGAGCAATTTTTATTGCATGCACCGATGAAAACTTACTTGAAAGATCTTACTCAATCCATAGGTAGGTATGGTGGACTCTCATGGCAATACTGGTTTAAGGGATGTTTGGAAGCACAAGTAGTATCTCTACTTGGTGCAAAGAATTTGGCTAGCATGAGGGGGAAAGGCAAGCTCAACGTGTTGGGCGATCCATAACAATATACTTTATTTCAGATATAAGAAAACATAACCCATTACGTTGTCTTCCTTGTCCAACATCAACCTTTTAGCTTGTCATATTTTAATGAGTTCCCACAATTACAAAAGATGTCCAAGATAGTATATTTATATGTAAAATCTCTCTTCCTTCAATATTCTTTCATGAATTGTTCAAGTGACCGATAGAATGTTTGCTAACCTTCAATAAATTTACCACCTCCACTTCTTATGTGTAAAGTCATTACTCCCCATGGGATAAGCATATGAAACATATATAAATTCAGATTTATGATATTCTCTCATTCAACTATTTACTCATAGGATATAAGTGAAGCACACGAGTAAATGACAAACTACTCCAAAAAGATATAAGTGAAGATCAAAGAGTAGTTAAATAATTATGTAGCTATGTGAAGACTCTCTCTCATTTAAGAATTTCAGATCTTGGTATTTTATTCAAACAGAAAGAAAAACAAAATAAAACAACATTTCAAGGATAGCACTCATCATGTGAAGAAGCAAAAACTTAGCCTCAACCGATACTAACCGATAATTGTTGAAGAAAAAAGGTGGGATGCCTACCGGGGCATCCCCAAGCTTAGATGCTTGAGACTTCTTGAAATATTATCTTGGGGTGCCTTGGGCATCCCCAAGCTTGAGCTTTTGTGTCTCCTTAATTCCTCTCATATCATAGTTTCCTAAATCTCGAAAGCTTCATCCACACCAAACTCAAAAAGAACTCGTGAGATAAGTTAGTATAAACCAATGCAAAAACCTTATAATTTTCTACTGTAAAAAATCACTAAAATTATTATTCAACATTGCATACTAAATGACCCTGCATATTTAATACTCCTATCCTCAAATAGAATCATTAAACAAGCAAACATATGCAAACAATGCAAACATAACAGCAATCTGCCAAAACAGTACAGTCTGTAAAGAATGCAAGATTCATCATACTTCCCTAACTCCAAACATTATGAAATTCTACCACACTGTAGAAATTTTATCAGAGCTTATTATGCAAAAAGTTTCAATGTTTTATCATATTCTGGCTTTTCTAGGGAATTTTCGCAAGAGCGATAAACTTTCTGTTTTGAAACAGCAACATGTATACTTTGCAAAATAAGCCTGGTGTCGGTGTCAAAACCGGCGGATCTCGGGTAGGGGGTCCCGAACTGTGCGTCTAGGCGGATGGTAACAGGAGACAAGGGACACGATGTCTTTACCCAGGTTCGGGCCCTCTCGATGGAGGTAATACCCTACTCCGCTTGATTAATATTGATGATATGGGTAGTACAAGAGTAGATCTACCACGAGATCAAGGAGGCTAAACCCTAGAAGCTAGCCTATGGTATGATTGTTGTTCATCCTACAGACTAAAACCCTCCGGTTTATATAGACACCGGATAGGTTAGGGTTACACAGAGTCGGTTACAATGGTTGGAGATCTACATATCCGTACCGCCAAGCTTGCCTTCCACGCCGAGGAAAGTCCCATCCTGACACGGACGAAGTCTTCAATCTTGTATCTTCATAGTCCAGAGTCCGCCAACATTGATAGTTCGCTATCCGGACACCCCTAATCCGGGACTCCTCAAGAGCCCCGAACCAGGCTTCAATGACGATGAGTCCGGCGCGTTGATTGTCATCGGCATTGCGAGGCAGGTTCTTCTCCAAATTCCATATACTTGTCGAATAGTGTCCGGCTTCTGATAAATGCTACGCTCCTTGGCTTCTACGCCCAATAAAGGCCATCTTCCACGTGTTTGAATGAATGCGAAAAGCCAGGGTATTTTTACAATTACCCCCCTAGCTGCGCAAGTGAGCTGCCTGTAAAAGGGGCGAGGTTCTAGATCTGAGTCACATCATCCCCTTTCGCGAAGCTTTCACCTGAGCGCCTTTGACCAAAGCCCATTCCATCATGGACCGACGCTGCTCCTCCTCTCGCACTCCCAGCCCTCACCGAAATTGGGGAGATGCTCGACCCCAAGATAGCGAGCTAGTTATACTCCAAGCCAAGGGATTTCTTCCCCCGGCCTTCATGGTTCCGGTTCGAGCCGGACTTGCCACCTACAAGGGCGGAAAGCAAGCGGAGAGCGTCCCCGATCCCTCTAAAGGAGAGAAGGTATGCTTCATCTCTTATCTAGTAAGAGGACTCGGATTTCCAATCCATCCGTTTCTCCGGGGGCTCTTGGAGTTCTACGGCCTCCAGCTGCACCATCTTACTCCTGCCTCCATCTTGCACATCGCGGGCTTCGTGGCCCTTTGCGAACTGTTCTTGGGCGTCGAAGCTCATTTCGGGCTGTGGAAGAGAATATTCTGCCTAGTACCCCGTTCTCACGAGGGGTCAATATATCAAGTGGGCGGAGCCGAGCTATGGCGCATCGCCGGACCGGATACCTATCCGGAACCCCAAAGAAGGCGTCCAAGACCGGCCTTGGAATGGTTTTACATGGAGGACGCCCCGCTGCCGGATCCTGTTCGGATCGGCCTTCCGGAGTTCACCAATGCTCCTTCAAGAAGCGCCTTTGCCGGGCGCCTCGAAGCCCGGAGGGAAAATGACCGGATGTCCTTTATTTGATGAGCCGAATAAGGTTATCGGCTCATGCCGGATTGACCATGATTGGAGTCATGGCAATCAGTATTATGAGGGGAGTGCGGTCGCCCAATATAGGGGCCACCCGTGTGGGACTTCAACGGGAGGACGATGTTACCCGCCACGGCCGCAAAGGGCGGGATCGGTCACCGAACCGGTGAAGATCTTGTGTGCCATGTATAAAGGGAGGAGGAGGATTTCCTCCGCCAATCCATCGAAGGAGTTTTCTTGAATAATCCTCGAAGCTGGGTAAGCAAACATCCTTGTGACTGTCCAATCCATGTTCCCATGGTTAAATATCTCATTTTGTGGTTTCTCGCACAGAACCGCGCTGCAGACTATGGAGAAGATACACAGCCCGCCCCACAACCCGAGGATCCGAACGGTCCCTCGATCCGACCTCGAAGAGGATCCGGATATAAAGGTGGAGTTGATCGACGGGGTATTCCACCAACTTAGCATCGACAATGCTTTGGTTGCCATCACGGCCGATTACCGGAATACTTCCACCTCACATGTAATCGAGACCGAGGCCCCAATATTACGATAATGACCCACCTGTGCTTATTTCTTGATCACCAGATACCAATGGTGCTTCGCAGGGGTACCTTCAAGGCAGGAAGCCGAGCTCATGGGCGGTTGGCCAACAAGGCAAGACGGCCTCAAGAAGTTAAAAGAAGTGCGGTCCGGATCGAAACTCCGCCAAGAACGGTATGGCCTGTCACCATGTTCCTAGGATCGATTCCTAGAAGGCGATTAACGCCGACGCTCTTTTCAGAAAAAGCGCCACGGACCGAGTCCCGAGAGGTTATAATCGAACCTCCGCCGGCCAGGCTCCAAAGCTGGGTCCAGAAGCGGAGGCGAACACGAGGCGTACGTTGGATGCTCCTCCGACAGAGGATGCCGACTGAATGTCCGCCACCAACTCCGAGGTGGAGAGCGCCTTGAATCACAAAGCGCCATTGATGCTTCTTCGTGGACGCATGTTTCTCCCAAGAGGCCTTGAATGCCTTCAATTGGAGATGCGCACCTCCGTGCCGCTCAAGATGGTCTAGCCAGAGCCACGGAGCGGTATGTAAAGGACATACGGGTAAGGAAATTTGTGATTATATATGCCAAGAGTCTCAGAGACTTAAAATAGTTAGAATAACTGATTTAAGGATCATTTGTTATGCAGGATCTTCTGTAAAAGAGTACTGACTGTCCCAGGAGCTAGAAGAGTGCAAGGCCCAACTTGAGGCCAAGACTAGCCGCCATGTGGGGAGCCACAGAGACCCCCTCTGGTAATATACGCTTCAAAAGATAAATAGTTTATGAAGTGCGGCGGGTGTGTAAATCTGACAAAAACATTGCAGATGGCGCCGGACTGGATCCGGACAAGCAACAACTCTTGCGCCAGCTAAAGGCCGGCGAGAGCGTGCTTACGAGGGTGCGGCAGGAGAAAAATAACCTCCAGGATGCCAACACCAAGCTGGGTGAGGAACTAAAAGATGTTCGTGCCCAGTTGTCTGACTCCGTAAAGGAGAATCGGCGGCTTGCCGCGGCATTTTCAAGAAGTGCTTGAGCGAACTTTGAAAGAGTTCGGCGAGGAAGGCGACTAACATAAACATGTATGTAGGTTTGCTCACAGGTCGCCCCGAGGAGGAGATGCCCATTCTTCCGGTGATCTTCTTCCCGACTATCGGCCACCGCACGAACGAGTCCGGCAGTGATGAAAGGCATTGGCCAGGCCTTGTGGCCATCTATCTCCCCGCCTCAAGGCATTGGGGAGTGGCAGAGCGGCTTCAAGGAGCACGGCGGCGCTTCCGACTATGGAAGATATCGGCCTGCCGTCAAGGCGCCAGGGAGGCCCGGGCCATGGTAAAGACGCGGTATATGAAGGCTGACCCAAACCACATGGCCGAGGTCGGACCTGTGGGGCCTGATGGGATGGAGATCCTCAGAAGTTTAGTGTACGGCCAAGTAGAATTGGCCGCCAAGTATTCCCAGCAAGATTGTAAATTAGATAGCCTATTAGATGGCATTGAGGAGGAATACAATGAGTCGAGTTGACTATGTAAAAAAATATGACATGAAGAAAAATGTCTTCTAGCCGGATTGTAGATCGTTTGTCATAGTGGACCTTTTTCGCCCGACTCGGGACCCAATAGTCCTGAGTGTGTCCGAATACCTTCGTGGTTATATAAGAACCGGGTATGCATGGAGACAAGGCGAGGGGTCATTGTTGTCAGATCGCATAAGTGCCCAACTAGTTATGTTATATTACATGGGTAGTAAGAAACATCTTCCAGGAGAATAGTTCCGTTAAGGGTTCCTTTTCATGGGATGCACGCCCTAAAGTGCATGTCAAAGCTGCTATGAAAGCGTAAAATAATCTGGGGGCAGATGGGTAAATAATTAAAAATCATCTTTCAGTTCACCGAATCAATATTCCCTTAAGAACGCTTAGCTTTCAGCTTCACTCGGTCGAGGTACACATCCGGCTGACCCGGCAAGAATAATCGCAGAGGTGCTCCCTTTACCACCTAGCCGAACAATCGGGAACGTAGGGGTAAGCATAGGAGCCAGGCAACCCAGCTTTGCCAAAACTTAAGTCATATCGATGCATATAATGGTGAATAAAAGGTACATGCGTAAGTTTAACGCATGTGTTGGGCATGAAGCCCGTATAGATAAGCTTCTGGTAAAGAAGCCCCCAGGTATAATGAGCGTGGACAGCACGTCAAGTATGTGCGAAAAAAGTGCAAAAGAGCCTCTAGAGGCTTCAAGAAGAAGGAGGAGGAAGGAGAGAAATAAAAGACAGCAAAAATAGAAAATGCGGACGGAGGAAGGAGACGAACTTGGAGTCCGGCGCTTAGGCGTAGAATCTTCGTAGATGGGCTGCGTTCCATGGGTTTGGCTCGAGTCGGTTATCCGATGTGTTTCACAGACGGTATGCTCCGCCGGTCAGGACCTGGTCGGTGATAAAGGGACCTTCCCGTTTGGGCTTGAGTTTGTCCTTTTTCTTGTCTGGCATGCGTAGAACTAGTTCGCCAATGTTATAAGCTTTGGCCCGTACTTCCCTGCTTTGATATCTTCGAGCCTGCGTTTGATAGAATGCGGAACGAGCTTTTGCCACGTCGCGCTCCTCCTCCAATGCGTCCAGACTGTCCTTCCGATCGAGCTCGGCTTCTCTTTCTTCATACATGCGCACGCGAGGTGAGTCATGTATTATGTCGCAGGGCAGGACTGCCTCTGCACCATACACCATAAAAAATGGTGTGAATCCGGTAGTACGATTCGGCGTGGTCCGCAGCCCCCAGAGTACGGAGTCGAGCTCCTCAACCTAGTGCGTGTTAGATTCCTTGAGGGACTGCACTAGTCTGGGTTTGATGCCGCTCATGATTAGACCATTTGCTCGTTCGACTTGGCCGTTGGTTTGAGGGTGATAGACTGAGGCATAATCGAGCTTGATGCCCATGTTTTTGCACCATAATTTGACCTCATCGGCCGTGAAGTTGGTGCCGTTATCGATGATGATACTGTGGGGACACCGTGAACGGTGCACCACCCCGATATGAAGTCTATCACCGGGTCCGGATTACGCTGCTTTAACAGGCTTGGCCTCTATCCATTTGGTGAATTTATCCACCATGACCAATAAGTATTTTTGCTTGTGGGTTCCTCCCTTAAGGGGTCCAACCATGTCAAGCCCCCAGACCGCAAACGGCCAGGTGATGGGTATAGATTTAAGGGCGGTGGGTGGCATGTGGCTTTGGTTAGCAAAAGTCGGCAGCTGACGCATCGTTGGACTAAGTCCTGTAGCGTCTGCCGAACCGTCGGCCAATAAAATCCTGTCTGGAAGGCCTTGCCTACAAGGGCCGGGCTGCGGCGTGGTGCCCACCCAGTCGGCATGAATTTCAGCCAGGAGGTTTCGCCCTTCCTCTTCGGAGATACACCTTTGAAGGACTCGGTAGTGCTTTTCTTATAAAGCTCTCCCTCATGGACTTTATAGGCTTTAGATCGCCGTACTATGCAGCGAGCCTCATTTTGGTCTTCGGGGAGTTCCTGCCTAGTTAGGTAGGCTAGGAATGGTTCCGTCCACGGGGCGACAACCGCCATTATTTCGTGAGCGGAGGGTGTTATCTCGGGGGCAGAGCCTCCGGTTGTGTCAGAGTGTTCGGCATCAGGCAGTGTGGTTGGGTCCGGATTGTTATTGCTGGATTCCCCTTCCCATAGTACGGATGGCTTGAACAGCCGTTCCAGAAAGATATTGGGTGGGACGGCATCGCGTTTTGCACCGATGCGTGCCAATATATCCGCCGCCTGGTTGTTATCCCGGCTATATGATGAAATTCGAGCCCTTGAACCGTACTTGACATTTTTAGGACCGCATTGCGGTATGCTGCCATTTTCGAATCTTTGGCATCAAAGTCCCCGTTTATTTGAGATATTGCGAGGTTCGAATCCCCGCGCACCTCTAGGCGTTGAATGCCCATGGAGACTGCCATCCGGAGGCCGTGCAGAAGGGTCTCGTATTCGGCTGCATTGTTGGAGTCCGTAGACATTATCTGAAGGCCGTATTGGACTGTGTCCCCGGTTGCGGACGTCAGGACAATGCCGGCCCCCAGGCCGGCCAACATTTTGGAGCCGTCAAAGTGCATGATCCAATTGGAGTATGCGCCGTACTCTTTAGGGAGTTCGCTTGATCCATTCGCCACGAAGTCGGCCAAAACCTGTGACTTAATAGCTCGTCGTGGCTTATAAGTTATGTCGAATGGAAGGAGCTCTATGGCCCATTTAGCAATCCGGCCCGTTGCGTCGCGGTTTTTTATAATGTCATTAAGAGGTACTTCGGAGGCTACCGTTATCGAACACTCTTGAAAGTAGTGTCGCAGCTTCCAGGATGCAATGAACACCGCATATGCTATCTTTTGATAGTGTGGGTACCGGGACTTGCATGGGGTTAGGACAGTGGACACATAATAAACCGGTTTTTAAAGAGGGAACCGGTGTCCGTCTGTTTCTCATTCGACAATGAGCACCGCGCTAACAACTTGCTGTGTTGCGGCGATATATAATAGCATTGGTTCGCCCACGTTGGGCGCGGCCAGGACCGGATTTGTTGCCAAAATGGCCTTTATTTCTTCGAGTCCGGCCGTGGCGGCATCGGTGCGGCGGAGGAGGCGGTAAAGGGGTAACGCCTTTTCTCCCAAACGGGAAATAAAGCGGCTTAGAGCCGCTATGCATCCCGTCAATTTTTGTATTTGTTTGAGGTCTTTTGGAATATCCAATTGTGACAGAGCTCGGATCTTGGCTGGGTTTGCTTCAATTCCTCTAGGACACAATGAAGCCCAGAGCTTTCCTACCGGAACGCCAAGACGCATTTTTCCGGATTGAGCTTGATGTCATTTTTGAAAATTGTCGAATGTGAGCCTCAAGTCGTCTACTAGAGTTTCGACGTGCTTGGTTTTGACGACCACGTCATCTACATATGCTTCCACTGCTTTTGCCGATCTGGTTTGCCGGACATGTACGAATCATGCTACCGATATGTTGCGCCGACGCTTTTGAGCCCAAAGGGCATTGTATTGAAGCGTAACGGGTCGTATGGAGTGATGAATCTTTGTTGCAGACTTGGTGCAGCTCCGCCATCTTTATTTGGTGGTAGCCGGAGTATGCGTCGAGGAAGCACAATGAGTCGTGTCCTGCTGTGGCGTCAATAATTGATCAATTCGAGGGAGGGGGAAGGGATCCTTTGGGCAAGCCTTATTAAGGTCTTTAAAATCAACACATAGGCGCCAGGATTTATCCTTCTTTGGTACCATCACCAGGTTTGCTAGCCATCCGGATGTTTTATATCTACGATGAATCCGGCTTCCAAAAGTTTGGCTAGCTCCTCTCCCATGGCCTTTGTCTCTTGGGTTCGGAAAAGCGCCAAGAGCCTGTTTGATCGGCTTGAATCCTTTTAGGATATTTAGGCTGTGCTTGGCCACCGACGTGGGATTCTGGCATGTCTCAAGGGTGCCGTGCAAAGATGTCCCAGTTTTCTTGTAGAAATTCTTGTAGTGCGGTGTCTACATCAGGGTTTAATTGTGCCCCAATGGAGGCCGTCTTTGCAGGGTCCGTTGGGTGGACTTGGAATTTGACTATTTCATCCGCTGGTTTAAAAGAGGTGGACTTGGATCTTTTATCAAGTATCACATCGTCCCTGTTTCACCGTGGAGCGCATCGCGGTGAGTTCCTCGGCCGCTAGAGCTTGGATAGTGCCTCGAGGGCTAGTGCGGCTGTCTTGTTTTCGGTAGCGAGTGCTATGTTTGGATCACTAGCGAGAGTGATGATTCCGTTAGGTCCGGGCATTTTAAGCTTCATGTACCCATAATGGGGTATAGCTTGAAAAATTGTGAATGCCTCTCGTCCTAATAAAGCATGATATCCGCTGTTGAACGGGGCCACTTGAAATGTGACCTCCTCGGACCTGTAATTGTGCAGCGGGCGAACACTACGCCCGCGTGATTTTTCCTGTAGCAAAGCATGCTTCCGGCTAGGGATTATTCCTCTAAAGGTTGTGCTGCTTCGCTCAATGCGGTTCGATCTATTTCCATTTTGGAGGGTTTCCTCATAGATGAGGTTTAGTCCGCTGCCGCCATCCATGAGTACCTTAGTAAGGCGTAAAAGCCGTCCACTATCGGACCGAGGACCAATGCGGCTAGTGCTCGGGCTGTTTGAATTTAGGTTAAATCGCGGCATTAAAGGTAATAGCCGTGTCCTCCATGGATTTATTGTTGCTACTTGGTAGACTTGGCAAGGTTGCGAAGTGTTCGTTGCATGTTATTTGATGCGAAAGTCTCGAAGACTGTTAACACTGCATCGGGTGTTGCTAGGCTGGGATTCGAAGCTAGGAGCTCCTCACCACTTTTGGCCACCGCCAGTAGTATCCAACATGCTCAAGGCTATGAGTTGGAGTGGCGCCCTACGTGCTATGAATTTTGCAGGGTCCGTTTAGCCAACCCTCCAGTACGGTTCCGTACCCTTTAGGGGTTTTTGGTTTTTTGGTATTTAACCCAGGTGCTTGATAATGATGCACCCTTTTATTTCGGACTAGGGATGTATTCGGGGCCGGATTATCCCAAAATTTACTTTCGGTTTTCCAGGTGCTCTCCATCGCACAGTACTTTTTGTACTATGGTCACCAAGTCGACCAAAGCGTGTAATTTCGCGATGACTTATGGCGTTTAGGATTCCTTTGTCCGTGCAATTATTGCAGAAAATTGGGATTGCGCCCTCCTCTCGGCGATCCTTTATCCTGTTCATAACCGGGAGGAACTGGCCCGATAATGATGTCTTTGTTTCAGCGGGCTCTTGCCGAATTCGAGAGAGATCGCTAATGTTTGGGTGGGCGGGTGGAACTAGATCTAGAACCCGCCCAATTTAGGACTCAGGGGCCGAGAAGTTTACGAACTCGGATGTTTGGTTTTTTGAGTGTTATCCATTGAGTCCGTCCCGCCGCCTAACTTTAAGTTCAGGGCTTGATCGACATCCGTCCCTCCGCAGGAATCCGGCATGGAGGGATCGGGAATCCGGACGTAGCTAGTCCTTAAGATACAAGAAGAATCGCCACATTGCTCCTCAATCACAGCAACATGATGGGTAGCCTGGGGAGAGTTGATCTCTCTCAGATCGGTTTTAGGCCCGATCCGGTCGTAGTCTGTGGCGACTCTCAGGGCGGCGATGCGACCCAAGAGCTCGTTTACGGAGGAGAGCTCGATTGGATCTAACTGTTCGGCAAGTTCCGAATTAACATGGAGATTGGTTTCGATGACTCGAGAGGTCATCATCGGCGCGGTGGCCGGACTGGCGGTCATAAGAAAACCACCTAGCCGAAGAGTCTGGCCAGCGGCCAAGGCTCCTTTGGTGATAGTATCGTCTTTAAAGACGAGATGAGGCATCCTACCTGATGGCGACGACACGAGGAACTCTCAATGAAAGCACCAATGTCGGTGTCAAACCGGCGGATCTCGGGTAGGGGGTCCCGAACTGTGCGTCTAGGCGGATGGTAACAGGAGACAAGGGTCACGATGTTTTTACCCAGGTTCGGGCCCTCTCGATGGAGGTAATACCCTAATCCTGCTTGATTAATATTGATGATATGGGTATTACTAGAGTAGATCTACCACGAGATCAAGGAGGCTAAACCCTAGAAGCTAGCCTATGGTATGATTGTTGTTCCTCCTACGGACTAAAACCCTCCGGTTTATAT
The DNA here is from genome assembly GCA_021605145.1 of Aegilops bicornis. Classification (NCBI taxonomy): domain Eukaryota; kingdom Viridiplantae; phylum Streptophyta; class Magnoliopsida; order Poales; family Poaceae; genus Aegilops; species Aegilops bicornis. Next base: position 351,626,192 of record CM038671.1, on the reverse strand, counting down.
AGACACCGGATAGGTTAGGGTTACACAGAGTCGGTTACAATGGTAGGAGATCTACATATCCGTATCGCCAAGCTTGCCTTCCACGCCAAGGAAAGTCCCATCCGGTCACGAGACAAAGTCTTCAATCTTGTATCTTCATAGTCCAAGAATCCGGCCAACGGTGATAGTTCGGCTATCCGGACACCCCCTAATCCGGGACTCCCTCACCTGGTAAAGGCTATCCTTAACATTTTTATTGAAAATAAAGATGCAAACATTATTCTAAATAACAGCAAGCAAGTACTAACAAAATAAAATGACGCTCCAAGCAAAACACATATCATGTGGTGAATAAAAATATAGCTCCAAGTAAAGTTACCGATGAACGAAGATTTAAAGAGGGGATGCCATCCGGGGCATCCCGAAGCTTAGGGTCTTGGTTGTCCTTGAATATTAACTTGGGGTGCCTTGGGCATCCCCAAGCTTAGGCTCTTGCCACTCCTTATTCCATAGTCCATCGAATCCTTACCCAAAACTTGAAAACTTCACAACACAAAACTTAACAAAAAACTCGTAAGCTCCGTTAATATAAGAAAATAAATCACCACTTAGGTACTGTTGTGAACTCATTTTAAATTCATATTGGTGTAATATCTACTGTATTCCAACTTATCTATGGTTCATACCCTCCGATACTACTCATAGATTCATCAAAATAAGCAAACAACACCTAGAAAACAGAATCAAAAAACAAAACAACAGATGTAGTAATCTGTATCAAACTTATACTTATGGAACTCAAACAATTCTGCCAAAATAGGAAGACCTAGATAATTTGATTATTGATCTACTACAATTGGAATCAGTATTCAATCACTTTATGGTGATTTTTAACAAAAAAATTCGTGAGCAGAAAGTTTCTGTCTTTTTCAGCAAGATCAAATAATTATCATCCAAGAAGATCCTATAGGTCTGACTTGGCACAAACACTAACTAAAACATAAAACCACATCTAACTAGAGGCTAGATTATTTATTCATTACTAAACAGGAACAGAAAGCAAGGAACAAAAATAAAATTGGGTTGCCTCCCAACAAGCGCTAATGTTTAACGCCCCTAGCTAGGCATGATGATTTCAATGATGCTCACATAAAAGATAAGAACTGAAACATAAAGAGAGCATCATGAAGAATATGACTAGCACATTTAAGTCTAACCCACTTCCTATGCATAGGGATTTTGTGAGAAACAACTTATGGGAACAAGAATCAACTAGCATAGGAAAGCAAAACAACATAGCCTCAAGATTTTCAACACATAGAGGGGAAACTTGATATTATTGCAATTCCTACAAGCATATGTTCCTCCCTCATAATAATTTCAGTAGCATAATGAATAATTCAGCAATATAACCAGCACATAAAGCATTATTTTCATGATCTACTTGCATGGAAAATTTACTACTCTCCACCTAAGCAAATTTCTTCTCATGAATAGTAGTGGGAGCAAACTCAACAAATAACTATCACGTGAGGCATAATCCAATTGAAAATTAAAATCATGATGACAAATGTCATGGTTATCATTATTCTTAATAGCATACAAGTCATCACAATAATCATCATAGATAGCAACTTTGTTCTCATAATCAATTGGAACCTCTTCCGAAATAGTGGATTCATCACTAAATAAAGTCATGACCTCTTACAATTCCACTTTCATAATTATCATAATAATATTCAAACATCCTCCAAAATAGTGGGATCATTACTTCCTAAAGTTGACACTCTTCCAAACCCACTTTCATCAATATAATCATCATAAATAGGAGGCATGCTTTCATCATAATAAATATTCTCATCAAAACATGGGGGAATAAACATATCATCTTCATCGAACATAGCATCCCCAAGCCCGAGGCTTTGCATATCATTAGCATCATGGGTATTCAATGAATTCATACTAACAACATTGTAGTCATGCTCATCATTCACATATTTTATGCCAAGCATTCTATGTAATTCTTCTTCTAGTACTTGAGCACAATTTTCCTTCCCATCATTTTCACTGTAGCGACCAGACCTCAAACAGTTTGATCTCTGTGCTCAGTTTCATCCCTGGATCAGTAATGCTGACACCACATAGTACTCGGAGGATTTATAACAGAGTAGCAATCACACACTTATTACAATCGAATGTCTCAAGAGAGAACTTAATAAAAACAAATATGGCTTAAGGCCATCTAATTACGATAATAGCGGAAGGCTTGGAAGAATAAGCGAGTCCATCAACTCCAACGGCATCACTGAGTATAGAACCACGACTTAAGCACCTTACTGGTAAATGCGAAAAGTCTGCAACATGAAACGTTGCAGCCTCAAAACGGGTCAGCACATGGAATATGCTGGCAATGTAACACATAGAGAATACTAGAATAATAAGCCTATACTACATGCATATTTGGCTGGTGGAAAGCTCTATGGTTACAGTTTTGCATAAAGCCAATTTTTCCCTACTTCAAAGGAATAAATTTATTTAACTATCTTGGTGGTTGTTAAACATTGAGAATGGTTGACAGCATTCTCAATCCCAATTAAAAGTACTCATTAAAACCCAACAATATTAATTAGAGTAACATGATGAGATTCACATGATAATCCAAGTACTAGATACTCAAGATGTCCATAACTGGGGACACGACTAACCATTATTAGTTTATACACTCTGCAGAGGTTTGCGCACTTTTCCCCACAAGACTCGATCGCCTCCGTTGGATTTCTCAAGACTACGATGTTTGAGAAGCGGATGACCGAGACATAGTCTTTCGAAGCACTAGCACCTTACTTGTGGGTAGACCGCACACCTACTTTCCCCTACATCTTCTAGTCTACCCGTAAGAGTTCGCACAACTTAATCAAGTATGCCAGAGCCCATAATGGCTTGTGGCTGCACACGGAAGTTTCTAGTTTGAATAATCTCATGATCCCTTTGAGCCTGGGTGGCGGTCCGAAGAAAATACAGGCAAGTCCTGATAGAAACCAGGTGCCTCAATCCACCCAGATGTGTGTTTGAGTTGCCACCTTAAATAAACCATTAAATAACAATCTCACATTTGTCATGGATTCACTCACCCAATCCACGTCTACTAGCATAGCATAGCATAATAAGCAAACGTAGAAGTAACTCCCAAGGGTTTGATAATAAAACAGGTAATAGGTACTACCTCAATCTACTTCCCAAAACCCACAATTTAATTAGATCCTAATCATGCAATGTTTGAGGATAGATCTAATGCATAAAAACTGGGTATGAGAAGAGGTATGATCAAAGTGTTACTTGCCTTGCCGATGATCCATGAAACCTAGAGACTCAAGTAACAAAGCGGCGCACTCGGGTATTCTATCGCAGACAAACAAACAAGCATATAATAAGTACTCATCTAATGCATGGTAAACTCAAATAGATCTAACCAGATAGTTCAACTTAAGAACTCCGGTTTGCAAAAAGAATCAAATCAAACGAAGCAACGAAAGTCAAACGGCGGAAGAAAACAGCTTCATTTTACTAATCTTGATCTAAGTCAAATTTTACAAAAGCAAAAACTTGTTTAAGTAGATTATTCAGAAAGAGGGTTTCGAGACGAAACTCCAGGCGCCTGAATCGCCTGATACCGACAAACGAGCGAAAAGTTATACTAAAACGAAAATCGGATCAGGAATCGCGATAAAAAAAATCGCGGATTAAATCCGAGAAAAAGAAAAACGACGAATGGGTTAACGAACGGACGTTCGTTAACTAAACTAATCCGATGAACGCGTTCGTCTAAACGAACTAACGGACGAACGTCCGCTAATTAGCCTAAACCGAAAAAAACTGAAACTAATAAAAAAACAAAACTAAAAAAAAACCGAAATAAAAACCGCCCGGTTTTTAAGAAAAACCGGCGGCACGCGGATCGAGGCGGCGGCGAACCTCGGCGGCGGCGGCGCGGGTCCCATGAGTCCGTGCCGTGGCGTCGGCGGGCGGCGGGGGGGCGCTAGGGTTAGGGTTTCGGGTTGGAGGCGCGGTGGCTCGGTTGGGCGCTGGCGGCGCTATTTAAAGGCGCCCCCCGAGCGGAGTCCCGCTTGGGCACGGCCAAAAGGCGGTTCGTTTTTTTTAAATAATTACGCATAGAAAAAAAATAAAAATAAATACTAAACGGACTCCAAAAATCCCGAAATAAATTTTCCCCGGCTTCTAAAATCAAGCCGGACAAGATGAACTTTTATTTGGGGCCTAAATGCAATTCTGAAAAACGCACATTTTTCCTAAATTCAATTAAAAAGGTGAAAAACTCCAAAATAAAATCTTATTTGATTTTATTATTAAATCTTCATTATTTCTTTATTTTGGGAAGTCATTTTATTCCCTCTCTCATATTTTGATAGTAGAAATAATTGAAGATAAAATAATTAAAATCAAATGATCCTATTTCCAAAATTTGAGAAAACTCAAATATGAAAATAACGAAAATCCCCAACTCTCTCCATGGGTCCTTGAGTTGTGTAGAATTTCTAGGATCGAGCAAAATGCAACGAAAAATATGATATGCAATGATGCTCTATGTATAACATTCCAAATTGAAAATTTGGGATGTTACAAACCTACTTCTTAAGATGAATCTCGCCCTCGAGATTCGGGTTGGCTAGAAAATAGGTGAGGGTGGTCTTTAAGCAAATCTTCCTCTTGCTCCTGTGTGGCTTCTTCCTCGGTGTGGTGGCTCCAATCGAACTTTGCAAAACTTAATGACCTTGCTTGCGGGTGACTCATTTGGCATACTCCGTAATCTTAACTGGTTTCTCCTCGTAGGTCAAATCATCATTCAACCGAATCGCTTCCAGTGGCACTGTATCTCTCAGTGGTATATCAGCCATCTCTGCGTGACACTTCTTCAACTGAGAAACATGAAACACATCATGAACACTTGACAATCCTTCGGGTAGTTCCAACTTATACGCAACTTCTCCCATGCGTTCCAAAACACGATAAGGTCCTACAAATCGGGCGCTTAACTTTCCTTAACTCCAAAACGCTTAACTCCTTGAAGCGGCGATACTCGAAGATAAACTACATCTCCGACTTCAGATTACGCCTCCTTGCGTTTTGAATCCGCATAACTTTTCTGTCTTGACTGGGCTACCTTGAGCCTATTCCGAATCAACTTTACTTTCCGTTCAGACTCCTTAATCAAATCCGGTCCAAACAACTTGCGGTCTCCAACTTCATCCCACAACAATGGGGTCCTGCACCTCCTTCCGTACAAGGCTTCGAAAGGTGCCATCTTCAGACTGGTTTGGTAACTGTTGTTATAAGAAAACTCCGCATATGGCAAGTTGTCATCCCAACTTGATCCATAATCCAAAGCACAAGCTCTAAGCATATCCTCCAAAATCTGGTTGACTCTCTCGGTTTGTCCATCTGTCTGTGGATGAAAAGTTGTGCTAAACTCCAGCCTGGTTCCCAAAGTTTCGTGCAACTGCTTCCAGAACTTTGAGGTAAATTGGGTTCCTCCATCTCGATATGATACTCCTCGAACTCCATGCAAGCATACAATCCTGGTCATGTATATCTTAGCCAATTTGGCACCGCTGTAGGTAGTCTTTATCGAATGAAATGAGCTACCTTCACAAACGATCGACTACAACCCAAATCGAGTCATAGCTCGAACGAGTCCCGGCAATCCCGTGATGAAATCCATACCTAGTTTATCCCACTTCCATTCGGGTATAGGCAATGGCTGTAATAACAATCCTGCTGGTTTCGATGTTACGCCTTCCCCCTCTGACATACATCACAAACTGATACGTACTCTGCAATGTCCTTCTTCATTCCGGTCCACCAGAAAGTATTCTTCAAATCCAAATACATCTTGGTATTTCCTGGGTGAATCAAATATGGTGAATCATATGCCTCTTGTAGGATCAACTTCCTGATCTCCAGGTCATTGGGCACATAAACACGGTCTTCAAACCATAGGGTATCATGCTCATCCTCACGAAATCCCTTAGCTTTTCCTTCGCTCATCCTCTCCTTTATAGAGGCAATCTCTTTGTCAATCTTCTGGGCTTCCCTGATCTTGTCCATCAAAGTTGACTGAATCTCCAATGCTGCTACATAGCCTCTCGGAACTATTTCCAAGCATAGCTCTCAAAGATCCTCGGCTAACTCCTTTGGTATTTCTCCCGTCATTAGTGTGTTGACGTGACTCGTACGGATCAACGCGTCTGCTACAACGTTAGCCTTTCCAGGGTGATAATGTAATCTCATATCGTAATCTTTGATGAGCTCCAACCATCTCCTCTGCCTGAGATTTAGCTCCTTCTGTGTGAAGATGTACTTCAAACTCTTATGATCTGTATACACCTCACAATGGTTCCCAATGAGGAAATGTCTCCATGTTTTCAACGCATGCACAACGGCTGCTAACTCCAAATCATGTGTAGCATAATTTAGCTCATGAGGCTTAAGCTGTCGTGAAGCATACGAAACAACTCTTCCCTCCTGCATAAGCACTGCTCCAAGTCCTCTTCGTGAAGCGTCGCAATACACCTCATAATCCTTGGTCCGATCCGCAGAATTAACCTTTGGTGAGGTAACCAAACATTTCTTCAACTCTTGGAAACTAGCTTCACACTCCTCAGTCCAAATGAACTTGGTATCCTTCTTCAAAAATTCTGTCATAGGCTTCGCAATCCTTGAAAAATTCTCAATGAATCTCCGGTAGTATCCTGTGAGTCCAAGGAAACTCCGGATCTCTCCAACTGTTGTTGGCGCTTCCCGCTTGTTACAAAGTGACAACTTTAGTGGGGTCATCGCTATACCTTCTCCGGATATAACATGTCCAAGAAATCCAACTTCCTTCAACCAAAACTCACACTTGCTGAACTTGGCATATAACTGATGTTCTCTGAGCTTCTCGAGTACCAAACCCAAGTGTTCCTTATGTTCCTCTTCATTCTTCGAGTAAACCAAAATATCATCAATGAACACCACGATTTAACTTATCCAAAAACTCCATAAACACTTTGTTCATCATGTTCATAAAATAGGCAGGTGCGTTAGTCGACCAAATGACATAACGGTATACTCATACAGCTGCACTGGTGGTAAAAGCCGCCTTAGGTATATCCCGCTCTCGAATCTTCAATCGATGGTACCACGATCGCAAATCGATCTTGGAAAACACCTTAGCTCCTTGCAATTGGTCAAACAAGTCATTGATCATCGGCAAGGGTACTTGTTCTTAATGGTTACTTCATTCAATCCTCGATAATCAACAACCATTCTTAGTGATCCATCCTTCTTCTCCACTAGAAGTACTAGTGATCCCCAAGGCGAAGAACTTGGGCGAATAAAACCTTTATCCAAAGAACTCCTTAATCTGCTTCTTAATTTCCTCCAAATCTTGGGCTGGCATCCTATACGGTCTCTTAGATATCAGCCCAAAGGCCCGGCAAGAGTTCAATCGTAAACTCAATGTCTCTATCCGTGGCATGCCCGGCAACTCTTCCGAAACACATCGGGAAATCCCTTACCCACGGTACTTCTTCCGCACAACTCGATAAGGAATTTACATATGCCCTTCTCGGCTCATGCCGTGATACATACTTGATTGTCCTTCCTTCGGTGTCGAAGAAAATTGTCTTATCTTGGCGCAATCGATGTTTCCTCCATACATCGACAACCAATCCATACCTGCATTACATCCACACCTTGGGATTCCAATATATTTAAATCCGTTGGGAAAACATGCCTCCCTATACTTAATGGCACTTGAAAACATCCTTGACTGGCCGTATACTCTGCTCCCGGTGAGCTTACTAGCATGGGTGTCTTAAGAGTTCTAGTGGGCAGGCTAAACTTATCCACAAATCCCCTTGATATGTATGAATGCGATGCACCAAAGATCAAAAAGAACTAATGTAGTAAATGACTTAACCAAAAACTTACCTATTATCAGATCCGGCTGAGCTTCAACCTCCTCCACGGTAACGTGGTTCACTTGTCCTCTGCTGAAAGGGTTCGGCTTCTTTCCCGAGCTTCCATTGCCATTTCCATTTTGGCCTTCTCGGACAATCATTTGCATAATGCCCGCCTTGCAAAGCACTTAAAGCAAGCGATGTGGCTCAGTCTACCTTGGATGGTGTTGACGGGTTGGTGCGGTTTTGTCCATTGCTTCCTCCATTCCCTGCTCCCATTCTTGGTGCCATTATGGTTGTGCGAAGCTACCTCCTCCATGGGTATGCTGAAATTGTCCTCTGTCTTCGGGTAAAGCGAAGTTTCATGAGCTCCGAGTTATTCTTCCCCGTCCATACTTCCTCTTGCGATAGTCAATCTGGCCGCTTCCCTTCAATCATAAGAGCATGATCTACTAACTCCGGTAGTTATTGAAGGTGGCTACCATCAACCGCATGCTCAACTCATCATTCAGTCCTTCTAGAAACTTCTCCTCGCTTAGTCAAGGCTCAGAGTAACGCTATCCGGGGATAACATGCTAACTTACTAAAATCATCCACATATCGCCAATCGTCTGTCCTCCTTGGCTAAGTTGCTAAACTCACGCTTCTTCATGGCCATAGCTCCTGGCCAAACATGGGTAGTACGGAAAGCTTGCTAAAACTGATCCCATGTGATGGTTCATGGTGGTAAGTGGTCTGTAAAATTCTCCCACCATGCCGCAAGGGTCCTTCGAGCTGATAAAGCGACAAATTTAACCCTTTCTCCATCTGTACATCCCGCATGGTCAACTCCCTCCCTATCTTACGGAGCCAATCATCCGCAACAATCGCTCGGTGCTCGGAAAACACCGCGGATTCAGCCTTAAGAAACGGGTCAAATGGTCAACGGTGGTGGTGGTGGTGGGTTGTTGTTGTTGTTGTTGTTGTTGTTGCCTTGGTTCGTACCAATGTTTGAATCAAGGAATTCTACCGCTGAATCAACTGAGTGATCTCTGGCGGAAAACAAATCCGGGTCGCGCCCTGAGGCATCTGAGGGGTTTAAGAAACGACGAGAGTTAAGAATAGAATGAGGTCTAGGGAGAAACACTACCCATATGCACATGAGACAAAAATCACACAATATCACTCCAATCAATTCAAACGAGGGCATACAACAGTCTACCTATCGTTACAAAGTGCTGGAACTAAAACTAATTATAATGGGGGAAATCTACTACTGTTATGGTGGTCAACTAGAAAAACTGTTCTGATGAAGACTCCATGATATCTGCTCCAGCTTCATCTTCGTAATCTTCATCACTAGGATCACAATCGGTGTCGTCGATGATGATGTAGTTCTCTGGACAGGTGCAATCTTCATCTTCTCCTCCGGGTGCTGGATTTCCCATGAGTTCTTCAATCTTCTCCTTAAGATCGCCGTTTTGTCCCACTAGAGCTACAATCTCCTCCATGGAGTCCTTGCGAGTGGCCTTCGCCTCCTTCTAGTTCGATAATCTTGGCTTTTGCTGTCTTCAACTCCATCATGTCTGCCAAGACATCCGGTTCTCCTGGCGCCGAATGTGCTGGTTTAACTCTGGATGAAAGCTGCAATGGATCGATCCTTCTTAGTGCCAACTATCTCCCATTGTTCATCTCGGCGCCCACAAATCTGGTAGACAAGATCCTTGAGGTCTTCTTTGTAAACGCTCTCCAATGCGCCCCATGGTTATGTGAGCTGCCATGCTCTTTCCTGACTCTGTGTTGGTGCATTGAAAACACACTCCATGGGCTCTGTGATTGGCGCAAATGTCCTTCCGGGAACTTGAGCTTGAATCTTCCAGCGCTCTTCTTTGGGTAAAGTGGAATTGTAGGTCCCGGTGAAACTTGGTAATCCGATGTTAAGGTACTTAGTGACTTCCTTCGTGTGTCGTCCAAGGGTGTATCTTCATCCGTTTGGGTGAACATGATCCTCGCCTGGTCATCCTAAAAGAGTAGAAAAGATGAGGAGTTAGAAATGAGAAGAGAGAGTAGTGATCTAGGGCTTTAGCTTAATGGTCGTGGTCCTACAGTGGTGTGCTCGACATACAATCTTTGTAGCGACCAGGACCTCAAACAGTCCCGATCTCTCGTGCTCGTTGTCATCCTCGGATCAAGAATGCTAACACCACACAAGATTTCGGAGGATTTATAACAGAGTAGCAATCACACACTTATTACAATCGAATGTCTCAAGAGAGAACTTAATAAAAACAAATATGGCTTAAGGCCATCTAATTACGATAACAATGGAAGGCTTGGAAGAATAAGCGAGTCCATCAACTCCAACGGCATCATCGAGTATAGAACCACGACTTAAGCACCTTACTCGTCGTTCGAAAAAGTCTGCAACATGAAACGTTGCAGCCCGAAAATGGGTCAGCACATGGAATATGCTGGCAATGTAACACATAGAGAATACTGGAATAATAAGCCTATACTACATGCATATTTGGCTGGTGGAAATCCCTATGGTTACAGTTTTGCATAAAGCCAATTTTTCCCTACTGCAAAGGAATAAATTTATTTAACTATCATGGTGGTTGTTAAACATTGAGAATGGTTGACAACATTCTCAATCCCAATTAAAAGTACTCATTAAAACCCAACTATATTAATTAGAGTAACATGATGAGATTCACATGATAATCCAAGTACTAGATACTCAAGATGTCCATAACCGGGGACACGGCTAACCATGATTAGTTTATACACTCTGCAGAGGTTTGCACACTTTTCCCCACAAGACTCGATCGCCTCCGCTGGATTCTCGCACTACCCGACGCTTGAGAAAGCGGATGACCGAGACATAGTCTTTCTAAGCACTAGCACCTTACTTGTGGGTAGACCGGTACACCTACTTTCCCCTACATCTGCTAGTCTACCTGTAAGAGTTCGCACAACTTAATCAACTATGCCAGAGCCCATAATGGCTTGTGGCTGCACACGAAAGTTTCTAGTTTGAATAGTCTCATGATCCCTTTGAGCCTGGTTGGCGGTCCGAAGAAAATACAGGCAAGTCCTGATAGAAACCAGGTGCCTCAATCCACCCAGATGTGTGTTTAAGTTGCCACCTTAAATAAACCATTAAATAACAATCTCACATCTGTCATGGATTCACTCACCCAATCCACGTCTACTAGCATAGCATAGCATAATAAGCAAACATAGAAGTAACTCCCAAGGGTTTGATAATAAAACAGGTAATAGGTACTACCTCAATCTACTTCCCAAAACCCATAATTTAATTAGATCCTAATCATGCAATGTTTGAGGATAGATCTAATGCATAAAAACTGGGTATGAGAAGAGGTATGATCAAAGTGTTACTTGATTTGCTGATGATCCGTGAAACCTAGAGACTCGAAGTAACAAAGCGCAAGACCGGTATTCTATCGCAGACAAACAAACAAGCATACAATAAGTACTCATCTATTGCACAGGTAAAACTCAAATAGATCTAACCAGATAGTTCAACTTAAGAACTCCGGTTTCCAAAAAGAATCAAATCAAAGGAAGCAAAGAAAGTCAAACGACGGAAGAAAACAGCTTCGTTTTACTAATATGGATCTAAGTCAAAGTTTACAGAAGCAAAAACTTGTTTAAGTATATTATTTGGAAAGAGGGTTTCGAGACGAAACTCCAGGCGCTTGAATCGCCTGATTCCGACAAACGAGCGAAAAGTTATACTAAAACGATAATCGGATCGGGAATCGCGATCAGAAAAATTGCGGATTAAATCCGAGAAAAAGAAAATGACGAATCGGTTAACGAACGGACGCTCGTTAACTAAACTAACTGACGAACGCGTCGCTTAAACGAACTAACGGACGAACGTCCGCTAATTAGCCTAAACCAAAAAAACCGAAACTAATAAAAAACCAAAAAAACCGAAAAAAAACTGAAATAAAAACCGCCCGGTTTTTAAGAAAACCGCAAGACGCGGATCGTGGTGGCGGCGAACCTCGGCGGGCGGCGGCGGCCAAGTGGCGGGGTCGGGCGCTAGGGTTAGGTTTCCTGGTGGGCTGGGGCGGTGGCTCGGGTGGCTGGGCGCCGGGCGGCGCTATTTAAAGGCGCCCCCCCGAGCGGAGTCCCGCTCGGGCACGGCCCAAAGGCGGTTCGTTTTTTTAAATAATTACACGCAGAAAAAAATAAAAAGAAATACTAAACGGACTCCAAAAATCCCGAAATAAATTTTCCCCGGCTTCTAAAATGAAGACGGACAAGATGAACTTTTATTTGGGGCCTAAATGCAATTTTGAAAAACACACATTTTTCCTAAATTCAAATAAAAAGGCGAAAAACTCCAAAATAAAATCTTATTTGATTTTATTATTAAATCTTCATCATTTCTTTATTTGGGAAAGTCATTTTATTCCCTCTCTCATATTTTGATAGTAAAAATAATTGAAGATAAAATAATTAAAATCAAATGATCCTATTTTCAAAATTTGAGAAAACTCAAATATGAAAATAACGAAAATCCCCAACTCTCTCCGTGGGTCCTTGAGTTGTGTAGAATTTCTAGGATCGAGCAAAATGCAACGAAAAATATGATATGCAATGATGCTCTATGAATAACATTCCAAGTTGAAAATTTGAGATGTTACATTCACAAAGGACATTAAAAAGATGAAGCATATGAGGTAACCTTATTTTCATTTTTTTAGTTTTCTTTTATAGATAAACTAGTGATAAAACAAGAAACTAAAAGATTCTTCTCATTCGGAATAGTGGGAGTATCATAAAAGACTTGAATCTATAAATTGTTTCCATATTAAAAGTGTAATGTTGAGAAAAAGGGTAATCATAATCATGACAAGTTTTATAAATATAATCATCACTACTTTTTATAGCATAAGTTTCATCACAATAATCATCATAAGTAGCAACTTTGTTCTCAACATAATCAATTGAAACCTCTTCCAAGATAGTAGAATCATTACTAAATAAAGTCATGACCTCTCCAAATCCACTTTCATAATTATCATAATAAGATTCAACATCCTCCAAAATAGTGGGATCATTACTTCCTAAAGTTGACACTCTTCCAAACACACTTTCATCAATATAATCATCATAAGTAGGAGGCATGTTATCATCATTATAAATTTGCGCATCAAAACTTGGGCGACTAAAAATATCATCTTCATCAAACATAGCATCCCCAACTTGTGGCTTTGCATATCATTAGCATCATGGATATTCATAGAATTCATACTAACAACATTGCAATCATGTCATCATTCAAATATTTAATTCCAAACATTCTAATGCATTCTTCCTCTAGCAATTGAGCACAATTATCGGAATCCTTATTTTCACGGAAGACATTAAAAAGATGAAGCATATGAGGCACCCTCAATTCCATTTTTTTGTAGTTTTCTTTAATAAACTAAACTAGTGATAAAACAAGAAACAAAAAGATTCGATTGCAAGATTGAAGGATATACCTTCAAGCACTCACCTCCCCGGCAGCGGTGCCAGAAAAGAGCTTCATGTCTACTACACAACCTTCTTCTTGTAGACGTTGTTGGGCCTCCAAGTGCAGAGGTTTGTAGGACAGTAGCAAATTTCCCTCAAGTGGATGACCTAAGGTTTATCAATCTGTGGGAGGCGTAGGATGAGGATGGTCCCTCTCAAGCATCCCTGCAACCAAATAACAAAGAGTCTCTTGTGTCCGCAACACACCCAATACAATGGTAAATTGTATAGGTGCACTAGTTCGGCGAAGAGATAGTGATACAAGTGCAATATGGATGATAGATATAGGTTTTTGTAATCTGAAAATATAAAAACAACAAGGTAACTACTGATAAAAGTGAGCGTAAACGTTATTCCAATGCGTTGAAACAAGGCCTAGGGTTCATACTTTCACTAGTGCAAGTTCTCTCAACAATAATAACATAATTGGATCATATAACTATACCTCAACATGCAACAAAGAGTCACGCCAAAGTCACTAATAACGAGAACAAACGAAGAGATTATGGTAGGGTACGAAACCACCTCAAAGTTATCCTTTCTGATCGATCTATTCAAGAGTACGTAGTGAAATAACACGAAGCTATTCTTTCCGTTCAATCTATCATAGAGTTTGTACTAGAATAACACCTTAAGACACAAATCAACCAAAACCCTAATGTCACCTCAAGTATCCGTGGGTATGATTATACGTTATGCATCACACAATCTCAGATTCATCTATTCAAACCAACACAAAGTAATTCAAAGAGTGCCCCAAAGTTTCTACCGGAGAGTCAAGACGAAAACGTGTGCCAAACCCTATGCATAGGTTCATGGGCGGAAAACTGCAAGTTGATCACCAAAACATACATCAAGTGGATCACGTTATATCCCATTGTCACCACAGATAAGCATGGCAAGACATACATCAAGTGTTCTCAAATCATTAAAGACTCAATCCGATAAGATAACTTCAAAGGGAAAACTCAATCCATTACAAGAGAGTAGAGGGGGAGAAACATCATAAGATCCAACTATAATAGCAAAGCTCACGATACATCCAGATCGTATCACCTCAAGAATACGAGAGAGGGAGATCAAACACATAGCTACTGGTACATACCCTCAGCCCCGAGGGTGAACTACTCCCTCCTCGTCATGGAGAGCGCCGGGATGATGAAGATGGCCACCGGTGAGGGATCCCCACCTCCGGTAGGGTGCCGGAACAGGGTCCCGATTGGTTTTTGGTGGCTACAGAGGCTTACAGCGGTGGAACTCCCGACCAATTCTGTTCCCCGATGGTTTTAGTGTATATTGATATAACTAGGGGAAAGAAGTCGGTCAGGGGAGCTACGAGGGGCCCACGAGGCTGGAGGGTGCGCCCAGGGGGTGGGCGCGCCCCCTGCCTCGTGCCTTCCTCGTTGCTTCCCTTACGTATACTCCAAGTCTCCTGGATTTCTTCCGTTCCAAAAATAACTCTCCCGAAGTATTCATTCCGTTTGGACTCCGTTTGATATTCCTTTTCTGCGAAACACTGAAACAATGAGAAAAACAGAAACTGGCACTGGGCTCTGGGTTAATAGGTTAGTCCCAAAAATAATGTAAAAGTGTTCAGTAAAGCCCATAAACATCAAAAACAGATAATATAATAGCATGAATACTTCATAAATTATAGATACGTTGGAGACGTATCAGCCTCCACGATACCACGCAAAGCTGTTTTTTTTCTCTGCATGCAGCAGAGTCCCGTCAAGTCAAACGGTTACCAAGGCAGCGTGGGGAAGCAGAGATGCCCACGTCCCATCAACTCCCACACGTCGACCAAGGACACAGGCGGTTAGGGCTCGCGGCGCTCCGCACTTGCCCTTTGGCTTTGCATCGAAGCCAAGTCCGAGCGCGCCTTGGCCCCGAGGGCTACTGTCGGCGTTCTGGGAACAGGGGTACCCAGAACTTGCCTATCTGCGGCCCATGACGTGGCTACATCGACGGCCTGGTACGACCCATCTTCAGCATCAACAACTCAAGACCCTCACGAGGGGCCAAGCCTCGCGAGGCGGACGACAACAAGACTTCCATGAGGGGCGGCCTCCCCAGGCTGGCTCCTGAGGAGCGTAGATTTTTATGCAAGCCTCACCTCGCGAGATCCAGATGACAAGAGCCATGACGACCAAGGCCAGGCGGGCACTAGCGGGTGCATTGTACCAGTTTCATCTTTGGTGCTAAGGAGGCAAGCGTAGGCGCGGAGTCCAGGACGGCAGGACGGAGGTCATCGCCGAGCCCACCACGACGTCACGACCAGAGGCTTTTGCAGGCGAAGACTAGTTTTGTCAGGATAGCATGTACTAGTTGTCCCCCTTCGAATTTGGTCGTTGTGGGATCCCTTCCCTCCTACATTTGGGAAGAGGACCAAGGCCACTATAAATAGGACCTAGCCACCACCGTAAAAAGGGACGGATCATTCAGATCATCCTCACATCCACCAGCTCATCGAGCATAAGAACACCTCTCCTCCCGAGGTTGTTCTCCCACTGTACTAGTTCATCCTGAGCCCCTCGAGGCCAATCCACCGGAAAGCAGGAGTAGGGTTTTACACCGCAAGGTAGCCCGAACCTGGGAAAACTGTTGTGTCTCTTTTCCATTCAGTTCGTCGAGCTAGGCCGTGAGATTAGCGCGCAGGCACACTGGGGAGGACGAGTTATTCGCACGCACCCAGAGTTCGAACCTCTGAAGGGTCTGCGGAACCCAAAATCCGACAGAAGTGGCGCAAATGAATCATCTGTGAGCCCATTCCCGTGCAAACGCGCTGGTTCCCGCGCATAGCCGTGCAAGCTTCCCGCCCGACTTGGCGAAATCCCCTAAAATCCCAATGCTTACTAGCCTGCTATATAAATCCTCAAGACCGGCGAACCCTGCATTCCATTTTCCCCTCCCTCCCTGTAGCTTATCTTGTCTTCTTCTCCCACAATCGCCAATGGCACCGGTCCATCATTGTCGCTCAGCCATTCTGCCATCATCAGAGCATAGCTCCAGCTAGGTGGCTAGACCACGGCAGCGACGCAGTCGCCGGTGTAGTGTAGTGCGTGTAGCATCCCTGTTAGGTGTGCGCGCAACACCCACGACACGCTCCGCCTTGCTGCCCATCGGGAGCTGTTGCCAGCTGCCGTTGCCTCCACCCCACCGTCTGCTGCCGTGGCCGCCACAACATCATCGAAAGCCAGGTCCATCGTCGGCTCCGCCACCATCGCCCGAAGGCGGGTGGTGGCCGTCGTGGCCCCCACCCCATTGTCAGCCACCGTGGCCATCACCTGCTCCGCCACCGCGACCCGAAGGCGGGAGGTGGCAGTCGTGGCCGCCAGCCCACCATCAACCGCTGGGGTGATCACCCGCTCCGCCACCGCCGCCCAAAGGTGGGAGGTGGAGGTGGATCCCCGCATGTGCGCCAGCGACCTTGCACTACACTGATTTCCCGCGGGAGGAGGAGGAGCGCCTGGTTGAGCATGCAAAGAGTCTTACCACCGCCGTGGCTGTAGCACATGCCGCCACAGAGGCGCAGAATGAGTAGATCTACGAGGAGTCCCCCTGCCTCTAGAGGGATCATCTGGAGCGGCAGAGGATGTTCGAGGTGAGCGTCGCCAAAGGTGCAACAACGGAAGATACCAGATTCCAGTTGTCCAGCTCGTCGCTAGGCTCCTCCTCCTCTGCCTCTTACTGAGCATGCTCGGCAGAGGAGAGCCTACTAGAAGTAGTACAAAGCCCCTCTGTAGTAGTAGTATTTAGGTGCTATTTTGTTCAGTTCATATGACTATAGATGTGGTTGAACTATACAACGTACTTAAAATTAGCTAGTATATAGTTGAACTAGCTATTTTAGTATGCGGTTGACAATAATTGGGGAGAAATTTGGTCGGTTCAGCTATCGAGATAAACTATTTGTATAAAGAACGACTGCTTAATCTATGAATGAAATCTATGCTTACTGAATTTTAGTTGCAAAAATTAGTTAGTGCTAGTGATTTTTAGCTGCAAATTTTGACAAATGGCAGTCTTACAAGGTAGACAAAGGGCAATGTTACTAGATCAACAAATGTCAATCTTTCTAGTTTGAAAAATGGCAATATACCCAATATGACAGATGCAAATCTTACCAAATTGTCTGTATGTCATTGCACATGGGTCATCCAACAAATCGTTTGCGTTGAAGGGATGTACAAATCCTGTGAGCTAGATTTTCTCTTGGCTTAGTGGCGAAGGAAGCGTAGCTCTGGCTTTGCATACCGTCTTCAATCTGAACTATTTGCAATGAAGAGATTCACAAATCCTGCATGGCAAAATTTCCCATGGCTTACTGGGGAAGGGCCATAGATCTCGCTTTGCTACGAGTGTTCTACGTAAAACATTTGCGATGAAGAGTTGCACAAATCCTGCACGGCACATTTTCCCTTGGCTTACTGGGGAAGTTGTCAGTTTGCATATGGGTGTTCTATCTAAAACGTTTGCGATGAGTGTTTTAAATTTTAAAACCATTGATGTTTAAAAAAATTATTTGATAAGTATGTACATTCAGACAGAAAAATGCAAGTTTGTTCAAACCATAGGTTTCATTCAGTCATAGTGAGACTATATTTTCATACGATCAATGTCGTGTTTTGTCATGGCAGATGTCCTAATGTAAGGACTTAGTCGTGGAGCCATCACAACGTAGTTAACTAAAAGGGGTTAAAGCGGGACAAAGGACGCAAGGAGTTTATACTGGTTTGGCCCCTTGCGGTGAAGGTAAAGGCCTAATCCAGTTGATGTGGAATTGCTAGGGTTTCGATGACCAGGGAGCGAATCCCCTATGACTGGCCCTCGAGTTGTTGTTTCTTGTCCCTAAACCGCCGCCGGGTCGTCCCTTTATATACACAGGTTGACGCCCGGCAGTTTACAGAATCCCGAGGCTGGCTCATAAACATGTTCGGCTCGGTTTCTACCCTTTCCTATCTTACAACACAAGTTACATATCATATGGCGGTTTATGTCTACAGGCCCTAATCCGCTTTTGGGCCCTAGGCCTTCATGTTAGATCTCCTCCGTAAAGAGCCATACTCCTTGTCTTCATGGGCTTAAATATGAATAAATCATTATGGGTATAACCCGACCCCTCCTGGCCAGTTTATACTCAGTAGTAATATCCCCACCATTAGGCCCTAGACTGATTTGAACCTGTTCATGTCAATCTTCAATACTTAGGAAAATTCCTCCTTTAGGACCTTCGCATAAACCTTGTAATCCGGGCATGACATCATCTTCCAAGATTATATTAAACCACCATGACGTCATCTGGTATTAAAAATGGTATATATCTCACCTTCATTAATGAGCATCCGGCAATCGAGGTGACAACTCTGTCACATATCCAATTTTTGGGCTCCTCGATTCTCGCGCCTGTCACTTATCCCTTCGCCTTATAAATAAGGCCGAGGGTCATTTTGATCTTTCCCCCTCGTGCCTCTTCACATCGTCCCCTTCCTTGCGTCGACCTAGCCCTCGAGCTCTGCCGCCGCAGTCGACCTTCGCTTCTGACCCAACAACGGCTGCTGCATCACCCTGATCGAACCAGAGAACTGCGGCGCCTCTCCGCTGCTCTTGTGACACTGGTAAATCCTCTTTCCTTCCACCCTAGATCTGTCATTAGGGTTCCAGTGTTCATCGGAGTTCGCCGGTGTTCATCACTGTGCCATGGCTCTTAGATTCAAACCTTAACTTTTTTCCTCCGTTTAGTGATATCTGTATTCGTTTTCCATTAGTGCATCTCTATAGCGTAAAAATCCCATCTGGATCCCTTGACTGTTCAAGTATCAGAATATTTAACCCTGAATATTTTTCCATTTATTGACACACGGTAGATCCAAATTTGTGATGCCAATTTATGAAATCTATTTTTCCATCACTTAGTTATTTCAGATCTGTACCTTCCTTACCTGTATAGGCGGTTTAATTTTTATAAAATGATAATCCGGCAGGTACCATTAGCCCTCTTTTAAACCACCAATTCCTTTAACCTTCCAATGTCAGACTCCGGTTTAACAATGTGTATACGCCTCAATGTTTTCTCCTTCTGATCTTGCGTCGCTTTATACTTGTGAGTCATGAATCTTAAACCGGCATTGATCTTTTTCCACTTTTCATTGAAATGGCCAAACAATTTTATGCCTGTAATTGGGTCCCCTCCCGGGTTACTGAAGAGCAACTAAACGGATGTGTCGCAACCGGCGCTTTAGCAAATAAAGAAGTCGTCCACTGGAGGGCCCCTGGTCCAGAAAATCCTCCTGAGCCCAAGGATGGAGAAGTAATCGTGTTTGTTGACCATCTGGGCCGAGGGTTTAGCCCTCCCAGATCAAATTTTTTCTGTGATGTGCTTGCTAGCTTCCAACTCCGTCCTCAAGATATTGGACCAAACTCGGTGTCCAATGTTTGCAATTTTCAAGTATTTTGTGAGGCTTATCTGCAAGAGGATCCCATAGTTGAACTGTTTAGGGATTTCTTCTATTTAAACCGTCGTACAGAATTTACATAAGGACCCAATACTGAACTTAGCGGGATGGCAATCCAAAGAGGAAAGATGTCAGCTTCCCTCACGCCAAGCATCGTAGTCACCCCAATGAATGGAATCAGACTTGGTTTTATTGCCGAGACAAGTCTCCAACTGATGAGAATCCTCTGTCGGGTTATCGTCCTCACCGGCTTACCAACACACATCCATTTCCCCAACGACTTAGCGCCAAAGAACGATCCAAGTATGCACCACAACTTTCAAAGCTTCGGGACTTCATTGCGAACGGGTTAACAGGTATTGACTTTGTCCGTTGCTGGATCTCCTGGAGCATTCTGCCTTTAAGCCGATGCCCCGGTTTAATGTGCGAGTACACAGGGGACTTGAAAGACCCTCAACGGCATATCGACATTCAACTAACAGAAGCTGAAATTACAAAGGTTGTCAAGAAAATATTGAATGAACCAGAGGCTGTCTGCAACAAGACAGGGCTAAGTCCTTTCTGCACTTCCAATAAACCGCCAGCTGTAAGAATCATATAACTTTTGTTTTAGCCTGATCCTTTTAAATATTCCCTCAAAAAATTTTCCATCTTTGACAGGGCGATGATCCGTTATGGAATAAGAAACCACAGGATAAACCGGCAAAGACACCTCACCCCAAGACTAAGGTTATTAAAAAACCTGCCAAGAAGGGAACCGCTGAATCCTCTGAACCAAATGTTGATGATGATCTGGATAATCCGGAATCATAGGTAGAACTTGATTCTCTTGGTTCTTTTTTCATACACCTCATTGACAATGACTATTATCAGGATGACGCTGAAGGCAGCCAAGCTGATGATGTAGAGGTAATTATTCTTTCCTCCGGTTCAGATCCACTGCCAACACAGAAAATCCGTCAAGCAAACCGGAAAGTAAGATTTTCTCACCCCCTAGCTCACTTGGACCCAAACTTTCTTTTGAAGAAGCAGCAACACGAAGCTCGCCGCACAACCCGGCATAGCGGCCAAGTAGTTACTTCAACCGGTTTACAGAACACTCTTGTCGTGGAATTGTCACGGCAGATGTCCTCATGAAAGGACTTAGTCGTAGGGCCATCGTACGGGTTAACCTAGAGGGGTTAAAGCGGACACAAGACATGGGAATTATACTGGTTCGGCCCCTTCGATGAAGGTAAAGCCTACATCCGATTGCGATGTGATTGATATGATTTGGCGACTAGGGAGCAATAGCTTTGCCTTAGCCTCAATTCTCTCTCCCCAACTTCGCCACGGGTCGTCCCCTTATATACACGGGTTGACGCCGGCCGGTTCTGAGAGTCCCGATCCGGCTCATACAAGCGTCCGGCTCGGTCTCTTCTTTCTTAACTTACAACACAAGTTACAATACTAAGGCGGTTTACATAAATGGACCTTAATTCGCCTCTGGGCTCCGTGGCCTCCTCCGTGGGCCTGAATCATGGATTTAGGTAAACCGGCCCCTCGGGCGGTTCACGCCAAGAGTTGTATCCCCAACATTAGGCCCCAGATTGACTTGAACCGGTTCATGTTAATCTTCAACACCTTCAGGAAACTCTTGATCTCTTTTCACATTTTGTAAACCGCCAACTGCTTGAACCGCCGTGATGTCATCTTCCGATCCGCGTGTCAGGGCGTCTTGACGTCATTTTTAATAAAGAAATCCAAACAGTAAGATTCCCTGCATTTAATGCCATCCCGGAAATCGAGGCGGCCGCTGCACCGTCCGCCGCTTTTGACTCCTCGAATCTCGCGCCCGTTGATTGCTCCGGTTCCTTATAAATAGACCGGCCGCCTCCTGTCTCTTCTTCTCCTTCCTCGCGCCGCTCTAGTCTTGAAGCTTCGCGTCGCCTCCGACCTTCGAACGACGCGTTAACGCCGAGCCGCCAGATCGACTGACCGTATCGAGTCTTCCGGCGCTCCTCCTCGGCTTCGCCATCGTAAGGTCCTTTTTCAACCCCTAGATCGCATTCAGAGACCCCTGTTCATCCCGCAGCTTCATCTCGGTTTCTTCACACCTGCTCCGCCATGGCCATGCGATCCAACAGATCGTATATCCTGTGCAGGGGACTGCCCGCCGGCCCATCTAACCCTTCACGCATCGGCTTTTTTCCGTAGATCCTCGAGTTTAGAATACCCGAACCCTCCTGTTCTTTCCGAGGTTTGCATAGGTCGTGAAGGTTTTTTCATCTGGAACTTCGGTAGATCTTGATTACTTCCCTTCGCATGTGAAAACTGTTTTTGTCCATACTTAGCAGATTTTTCAATTACGCCTTGTTCGGGCGGTTTAACTTTTGATAGCTAATCCGTCTACTCCATTAGCCCTCGCTTAAACCGGAATGGGAGGCCGGCCGCTGAATCGCCGGTTTAACAATGCATAATATGCCTGAACTGCTTAATGGTGAACCGCTTTCTCCCTTTATTCCACAGCTTAGTCTTCCTAATGGCTCCTCAATTCTCAGCTTGCAATTGGGTCCGGTCAAAAATCACCGAAACGCAACTCAACGGCTATGTCACCACCGCTGTCGGTTTGGCTCCAAAAATGCCCTCCATCGGCGTGTTCCGGATGGCGAAGTTTCCTCCGGAGCCACAAGAGGGAGATGTAATTGTGTTTATGCAGCATTTAGACCGGGGTTCTGCCCGCCCGTTCAAAATTTTTCCGGACGCCCTTGCAAGCTTGCAACTCCATCCGCAGGATATCGGCCCGAACTCGTGGTCAAACATATGCAACTTTCAAGTCTTCGTGAAGTCTATCTTCGTGAAGAGCCCTCTGTGGAGCTATTCCGGATTTCTTTCACTTGAACCGTCAGACGGAGTTTTCTCGATGGTCCCAACACGTAACTAGGCGGCGTTTCAATCCGTAAAAGGAAGGAAGCGGACTTTCCTCACGCCAAACACCACAACCATCCAAAGGATTGGAACCAAACCTGGTTCTATTGCGGAACACCGCCTCGCCAACGAGAATCCCTTTGCCGGGTTACCGTCCTCACCGCTCAAGAACAACCATCCGCTGCCTTTTACGCTTAACCGCCACGGAACGGAAGAACTTTTGCACCTCGGATCATAAAACTCCGGGCTCTAATGGCCAATGGACTAACCGGTGTGGACCTTATGCGATCTTTGGGTTTCTTGGGGCATCTTGCCCTTAAGCCGCCGGCCCGGATTGATGCTGCGAGTATACTTTGGCAGCCTCAAAGACCCTCAAAGACGTCACGAATTACCAATAACTGAATTTGAGGTTACAGAGGTCAGAAAAAGATGCTTGATGAACCAATCTCCGTCTGCAGCCCTAACCGGGTTGGCTCCGTTACGTGTTGCCAACCCGCCACCTGCGGTAAGACTTTGCTCACCGCTTTTCGGGCTTTTAACATTTTGTTGATATTCATTAATCCTTTCTACCTCGCAGTCGACAGCTCTTTCCGAGACGGACCAAACCGCCCGAGCTCCGCGTGATAAAGTCCAAGGCTACCAAAAGGTCAAAAAAAACCGCCGGGTCTTCGATCCGCGGAAGATGAAGAATCAAGTCGAGGTAAAACTTGATATCCTTACGAGGGAGCCGCCAGAAACCGGCTCTCCTCCTTGTGTTTCTTCTTATGATTTATCCCTCTATTCTTCCCTCTCAAAAAAATGTAACTCCCAGATGATGTCAAGCCAGCCATGCCGACCATGTTGAGGTAACCCTTCTTTCTTCCGACTCCGACCTGCGTGCGGTTAAAAGAATTCGCCGCTACTGCTCGGAAAGTAAAAAATCGCATTCCTCTACTTATTTGAAGACACAAAGAAGTCAAGAGCGCCGCACAACCCGGCACAATGGTCAACAGATTCTATCCTCCGGTTTACGGATACACCAAACCTAAGCGCCGCCAGAGGTGACTTGTTCTCCGAAAAACGTTATCCCTTAAAGGGTTTCTTACGATGTCCTCTTAATTCGTCTGACCCGAATTATCAGGCCTCTTCCAACTCTTATGGCGGTTCATCAACCACGCAACTGCCTCCGCTGAAAGTTGCTGCAGGGTATGTAACTGTTGTCCATCAGTTCGATTTACAACTGCCTTGGTTGATTTGCCTTAATCCAATTCTGAACATTGCAGCACCAAGGTTCGCTTGAGTAAGAAAGCGAAAACCTTGACCCTCATGCGGATGTTGATCCGAAAAAGACCGGAACAAACCCACGAAAATCACGAAGTCGCCAAAGATAGCTCTGGCGAGTTGTACAAAGACGATACTCGATCCGCGGTAAGCTGAACCAGAGGTCCAAATGGGAACTTCACACCTGCTCCACCAAATCCGCCGATAGAGCGAGTCAGAATAGCTTGAACCGTCGAGCGAGTAAGCAAACATCAAGCCCAAAGAAGACCGCGAAAATGACGATGTTATTGTGACAGGGCAGCTACGCTGCTCCTAGCCAACCGGTCGCCTTAACAAAACATAGTGCCAAGGGCGAGTCGGCCGCCGTGAGTAAAGATAAAGGAAAACAGACACTGTCGACCACGACAACTTCTGCCCAAGAACCGACTCGGGTTTACGAACGGCTCTATACCAGCCGTGACCTTGAAGCTGATGCAGTAAACCGGATGAAGGACCGCTATGAGGTAATGAATTATGTCTTTCTGTACTTTAGCTGTATAGTAGCCCCCAAAGGGTCGGTTCAACTTAGCATAGTTAAACCGGGACTTAATTTCTATACCCAAATGGCAAACTGAGATCAATTAGCCATTAGCCCCAAGTGCCAAGGTGAATATGTATATTGAGCTTGGGACTTGATAATGAGACACCTAACATGCTTCCTTTGTTACGAGAATGAAATAGAGCGACAAAGCGTGCAACTCAAAGACCATGCGAGCCAACTGGAGACTCAGCAAGCGTAAAACCACTAAGGCCAAGGACGAATTGAGAACAGCCTTGGCCACTACTAACAAATTGAAGGAGTGGTATAACCGAACGGGCCAACTGGGACACCGAGAAGGCCGGTTTGAAAAAAAGCGGCGGAAGAAGCGAAGCAGCCCTTAAACCGGTGATCAAGAGCTTACGGACTCAAGCGCCAAGTGCATGCCATGACCTCTGCCGTCTTTGGTAAGAAACTATGCAATCGACTATCTTAATTTTGATATTTCCGCGGTTTACCCTCGAGTTGTCTTAAACCGGTGCGAAAGCGTATTGCACATATGGGCTCGATGTGGGGAAGAAGCTCAAGGCCGCTTATACGCTGATTGAGCAGTTGTATACCGGCGCCAATGAGTCATATGTGCTACATCATACGACAACACGGGCGCCGTCTCGATCAGAGAAACCCTGGACCGGTTGTCCATGGTTCCGGCAGCTTGAAGAGTTGAAGCGATCCGCGGCTCGGCCGGCACCTTCTTGGCTCGGCAGCGCCAAAGGCGTGGATAGCGAGATCTTGATCCGGTGACATAGCCAAAGGTTTCCCAGTGCTCAAGAGAATGGTGAAGCCTTTGATAACGACGCCTCAAACGGATCACAAGGGAAATGCGTCACCGGGCGAAGTCAATCGGCAGACGAAGCCAACCTGACGGTTCACCGCTCCTTTTATGACGCCAACAACAAGCGGGTGGAGTTTGTCATCCACGAAGTGCGAGCCTTGTTCCCTCAATCCGTAAGCACACTTATGCCCCGACGTTGATCCGCTGAGCTGATAAGTGAAGAAGCATCTTCGTGCCTTAACCCGGATTGGTGGTCTACCAATGACTTCCGGCTTTGGGTGAGGAAGAAGAAGAAGTTGAACCGACGTCAGCGCCTCTACCTCACGCCAACCCGGCGGGCAGCGTAATTCGTCAAGCCGGGTGACGCCTCCAAGCTTCAAGGCATAACCCCACATGAAACGCCGGCCTCAAAAGGCTTTGTAATAGGATAGTCGATTTTGTTTTAAACAATGCCGTTACAACCTCGGTCTGTAAACTTTTGCATGGCGGTCTTGGATACTTTGGTTTTGAAGTAGTGAATCCTTCAACATATTTTGCCTCGCAATCACAAATTCTTAAACCGCCATGGCGGCTTGGCGCCTAGCCGGATTGTGATGCCAATATATTTATATAAGAAAATATCGAGGTATACGATCAAAATTTTGTAATACAAACATATACGCCAAAGGTCGGGCACACAGTTGGCTTTAGCCAATCTCAAGCGGAGGCTTTATAAACCATCACCGTCAAAGGAGAACAATCCCTGTGCGTATAATACCGATTTACCGTGTAAATCGTGTCGGGCATGATAAGCCCCCTGTTACTCCATAATGGGATGTTAACAGCAAAATCAAACCGGAACAATCAATCGCCGGATTTAAAAATGGACCAAATTCTGAAAACTTGAATCCGGTTGAAAGAAGGTTTGTCGGTTTAAGAAAACAAACAAAAAGCCAAATTATACGTATAAAAAACACATGGAAGCAAAAACAATGACAAAGACTGTTTGCAAGAAGAGGCTTTATTGAGTCTCGATCGATGGCGTTACCATGGTCGGACAGACCAAGCTCCCTATAAGGTGTAGCGATGGTTCAAGTCAGCCAGTCCCCAATCGACATCGTGGCATTACCCGATCAAGTGGCATTGCATTGGTTCGGGTTCGACCAAGCCCCAAGTGATTCTATGGCCTTAGGCCGACCAAGAGGCGTGGATCGGGTTCAGACGTGACCATGTCCCCAAGTGATCTGGTGGCTTTCACTTTGTCAAGAGGTGTTATGTTGGTTGGACACCACCAAGCCCCCAAATGATCTGGTGGCTTTACCGCCAAGAGGTGTTGCATTGGTTCGGACACCCACCAAGCCCCCAAGTGACAAACATTTCACAAAAGCAAGGCCAAGGGTTAAACCGGAGGCCGCTTCACGACAAAGATCTCCATGTACCCAAACCGGACTTTTTATACGTAATGATACCCCGCCTTAGCCGAGGATCCGGTTTATTGCCTTTATTCATAATATATACATTGTCTTAATATGTACATAAGTGGAGCCAATGGCTCAGGTATAATAAGGTCAAGATGAGCTATGTTCCACGGCTCGTTGGTCTCCTCCTCCGACGTGCGTGAGTCCTTTCGCTCTCGAACATCAATCGATAGTAGGACCCGTTGTATAGATTCTTGCTGACCACAAAAGGCCCCTCCCAAGGTGGGGATAGCTTGTGCATATCTTTACGGTCTTGAATGAGCCGCAGCACGTAAGTCTCCTTCTGAAAGGTTCTGGTTTTAACCCGCTGTGATACCGGCGAAGATCCTGTTTGGTAAACCGAACGAGCAGCTGCCATATCGCGCTCTTCATCCGGTCGATCCAAATCGTCTTGCCGTGCTACCGCTATATCTGCCTCAACATAAGCTGCCACTCGAGGCGTAGTCGTGACGGATATCGGCTGGGAAGGACCGCCTCCGCTCCATAGACCATAAAGAACGGCGTGTATCCAAGTGGATCGGTTGGGGTAGTATTTATACTCCATATCACCGATGGTAGCTCTTCCACCCAACAACCCGGCGTCCTCTCTAAAGGGACCATAAGTCGGGGTTTGATACCTTTCAAGATCTCTGATTAGCTCGTTCCGCTTGACCATTGGATTGCGGGTGGGCTACGGAAGAAACATCAAGCGGATGTGCTCGCTCACAAAATTCCTTCATAGCTCCTTTGGACAAATTGGTGCCATTGTCCGTGATGATACCGTGTGGAAACCCAAACCGAAAATCACCTTTTGATGAACTGAACCGCCGTGGCCGCATCACACTTGCTAATGTGCTCTGCCTCAACCCACTTGGTAAATTTATCAACCGCCACCAACAGGTGGGTCTTTTTGTCCTTGGACCTTTTGAAAGGTCCAACCATATCCAGCCCCCAAGTCGCAAACGGCCAAGTAATTGGAATCATCCTCAACTCTTGGCCGCACATGAGCACGCCTCGAGAACATTTGGCAACCATCACATCGTCGACCAGATCCTCCGCATCGCGATGGGCAACAACCAATAGAAACCATGGCGGAACGCTTTGGCCACCAAGGACTTTGAACCGGCGTGGTGACCACAATCCCTTCATGGATCTCTCGCAATATCTCACAGCCCTCTTCGGGGACACACACGTCAAACGCCTCGACACATCGCAATGGTGCAACTCGCCATTAACAATGGTCATAGACTTAGACCGCCGAACTATCTGCCGGGCCAACGTCTCATCTTCTGGTAACTCGCCCCGGTTCATGTATGCCAAATAAGGGAGCGTCCAATCCGGAATGACATGCAGGGCCGCCACCAATTGAGCCTCCGGATCAGGGATAGCCAAATCAATTTCATCAGAAGCTTAAGCGACGGATTGTGCAAGACATCAAGGAAGACGTTAGGCGGGACCGGTTTACGTTGAGAGCCCAGCCGGCTTAAAAGCATCACCGCTTCGTTCTTCCGACGATCCACATGGTCCACGATATCCTTTAAAATGTCCCGCAACAACATCCACCCCGACGATATGCAGCCATGAGTGGATCTTTGGGATCCCAAGTACACGATACTTGCCGGGCCACCAAGTCCGAGTCACCAAAGCATTTAACCCGGCTGAGATTCATTTCCTTAGCCATCCGGAGACCATGGAGCAAAGCTTCATACTCAGCTGCATTGTTAGTACAAGGGAACATTAGGCGGATAACGTATGTAACTTGTCACCTCGCTGGGAAGTTAATACGACTCCAGCCCCGAGCCCTCCAATTGCTGGACCCATCAAAGTGGATGGTCCAATAGGTATGATCCGACTTCTCTTCAGCGCTTGCAACTCCGTCCCAATCATTAATGAAATCCACAAGTGCTCGAGATTTTACGGCCGTCCGAGGCACATACCTTAAACCGTATGCCCAAGTTCTATAGCCCACTTAGCAATCCGCCGCCGCTTCCGGTTGCTCAGTATGATATCGCCCAAGGGAGCCGAATCGACCACCGTGATGGGGTGCCCTTGGAAATATTGCCTTAGCTTCCGCTTGCCATAAAAACCTCAGATACCAGCTTACGCCAATGCGGATATCTTCGCTTAGACTCAATGAGGACCTCGCTGATGTAATAAACCGCCGTTGAACCGGATACTCCTTCCCCGCCTCCTTCCGCTTCCACCACGATAGCCACGCTTAATCGCCTCGGCATTAGCGACAACACATAGCAGCAGCGGCTCTTTGTCAATGGGGCGGCTAGAACCGGCGGGTTGGCTAACCGCCGCTTCAAATCCTCCAATGCTTCATCGGTAATGAACTCCGCATAAACCGATCCGCTTTTCTTCAACATCCGGTACAAAGGAATGGCCTTCTCGCCTAGACGGCCGATAAACCCGGCTTAGCGCAGCAATCCGCCTGCCAAACGCCGGACGTCATTGATGCACTTCGCTTAGCCAAGGAGGTGATAGCCGTAATTTTTTCCGGATTAGCTTCGATCCCCTGTTGGACACGAAAACCCAATAACTTTCCCCGCCGAACACCAAAACGCACTTGGCCGGGTTGAGCATCATCTTGTACACCCGCAAGTTGTCAAAGGTTTCCTTTAGATCCTCAATCAAGGTTTCCTTCTTCCTTGACTTAACCACGATATCATCCACATAAGCATGCACGTTACGGCCGATCTGTTCGTGCAAGCAACTCTGAACGCAACGCTGATAAGTCGCTTGGGCGCTCTTGAGTCCAAAAAGGCATAGATACATAGCGTAAGGCTCCAAAGGGGTGATAAACGCCGTCTTCTCCTGGTCCTTAATCGCCATCTTAATCTGATGATAACCGAGTACGCATCCAAAAAGCTCAAACGCCACAACCCGCCGTAGCATCAATAATCCGGCAATGCGGGGAGGGCGAAGGATCTGCTGGACAGGCCTTGTTGAGATCTCGTGTAATCCACACACATGCGCCAAGTGCCATTCTTCTTAAGAACCAACACCGGATTGGCAAGCCACTCGGATGAAAGACTTCGACGATAAACCCCGCCGCCAAGAGCCTAGCAACTTCTTCTCCGATGGCCTTGCGCTTTTCCTCATTAAACCGCGAAGAAGCTGCTTTACCGGTTTGTATTTTGGGTCAACATTAAGAGTGTGCTTCAGCGAGTTCCCTCGGTACACCCGGCATGTCGAAGGCTTCCATGCAAAATGTCCCGATTCTCACGGATGAACTTCGATGAGCGCCGCTTTCCTATTTAGGATCCAAGTTGGCACCGATGGTGAACTGCTTGGACGAATCGCCGGGCACAAAATCAACAAGCTTCGCCTCACCGCCGATTTGAACTTTAAGTCCGGATCATGCTCCGTAGTTGGCTTCTTCAAAGGGGTCATATCCGCCGGATCAACATTGTCTCTATAATATTTTAGCTCTTCAGTGGCACAAACCGACTCTGCGTAAGCCGCATCACCTTCCTCACACTCCAAAGCGATCCGGCGGCTCCCATGAACCGTTATCGTTCCTTTGTGACCCGGCATTTTCAGCTGTAAGTAAACATAACAGGGCCGTGCCATAAACTTAGCATAAGCCGGCCGCCCAAAGAGGGCGTGGTAAGGGCTTTGAATTTTCACCACCTCAAATGTCAATGTTTACGATCCGAGTCATGTTCGTCCCCAAAGGTCACCTCCAGAGCTATCTTACCGACCGGCACGCCGACTTGCTGTGCACCACTCCGTGAAACACCGTGCTTTGGATGGCCTAAGATGCCTATCCGTCAACCCCATACGCCGGAAGGTCTCGTAGTACAGGATGTTGATGCTGCTTCCTCCATCCATAAGAACCTTGGTAAACTTGTACCCTCCTACCTGGGGTGCCACCACCAGGGCTAACTAACCCGGATTGTAAACCTGGGGAGGATGGTCCTCTCTGCTCCACACGATCGGTTGCTCGGACCAACAGAGGTAATGCGGGCGCAGCCAGTTCAACAACACCGACCGCCCGCTCAAGTTTTCGGTCTCGTCTGTCCAAGCTGGTGGTAAAGACGTGGTATCGCTCCACCGTTCAACCGCTTTGGGTTACTTTGATAACCCGATTGCCGCTGTTGTTGATTGTAGCCCCTTGGTTCTCGATTGTTCGACTGCTACGATTACTTTGATTATTCTGATTGCCTTGGGCCCGGATTACCACGAATCTCGGGCGAATTTCCTCCATCAGAACCGGGCGGACCAACCGCCGGGCCGGGCCCTTGATCATACCGGAAAGAGTTGGAGTTTTTGAACTCCTGCATAATGTAACAATCCTTCCAAAGTTGGTTTGACGGTGCCTCCTTCGTCTCATGCTTCGGACAAGGTTGATTCAATATGAAATTCAAATGATCTGGATTGTGACCGCCCGGTTTGATTGCCTACCCTGCGCGTGACCCTTGTCCTCAGCGTTGGTGTTAACCACAAAGCCCATGTTGCCGCTTCGCTTTACGCTTGTTCCCTCCATTGCTGCCGAATGATGCTGCTGGCCCCTAGAGTTGCCGCTCGCTTTTCCCTTCCCACTTCATCATTCTCAGATTCGGGATCCTTGGTACTATCGTAATCAGCGTACTTTACCAAAACGCCCATTAGAGTGCCCATGTCATGGCAAAAACGCTTCATGCGGCCCAGCTTCAATTTCAATGGCTCGAACCGCAATTGGCTTCCAAGGTCAAGATCGCGGAATCAGGGTTGATCCGGTCTGAAGAATGTAAAACTTCCGAAACGCGGCGCACCCAATGGGTTGTGGATTCTCCCTCCGCCTGGACACAAGCTGCTAAATCCACCATAGACATGGGCTGCTTACAGGTGTCTTTGAAATTTTGAATGAATCGGGTTCGCAACTGGGTCCACGAATCGATAGAGTTGGGCGGCAAATTTTTCAACCAAGTCCTGGCCGTTCCTTCCAACATCATTGTGAAGTACTTCGCACATGCGGCTTCATCCACATCTAGCATCTCCATGGCCATCTCATAGCTTTCTATCCATGCTTCGGAGCCAAATCGGCAAGATAATTGGGCACCTTGCGCGCCCCTTGAAGTCCTTGGGCAAGCGCACGCTATGAGAGCGGGACGAGGCAAGGCACCCCAAAGAGCCAGACGTGACCCTGGTTCAAAGATGGTCAGACGAACCGCGCGAGCGGATGATCCTCCGCTTGTGCCGCTAACTCGGCCTCCCCACGTGCCTGGCGCGGTCCACTACCACTTGAGCATCCTCAAAGCCGCCCGCGGATTGTTGCCGCGAGGCGGACCACGCCGCGCATTGCTTGACACGGCTGGTTCGTCGACGCCGCCTATAGCTCCGGCTTGGGCGGGGTGGAGTGGATCCGATCCCGATCGTATGAATACGCTTCTTGCCGAGCCAGGCCGCCCCGAGGAGCTCCTTAACCCGGGCGTGTCTCTACCGCCGTGGTGAATCGCCTTCAATTGGAATCGCCTCCAACCGTGCCGCAGCCGCCACGAGGTTATCTATCGGGTTGGAGTAGTGACCGGAGGTGTTCGCACGGTCCGGGGCGCACGGTATGATGGCGAGGTAGATCTATCACACGGGCTGAACCGGTGCGGCCCCCAGTGCTTCCGGCCGGTTTACCAACGGCGGCGGACATCGGGTCCTCGCCTTACAGGGTATTGAAAAGCTCCTTCCCTCAAAAACTGAAGGTAAACGGGACCTGTATTTCCTTTTCATGACTTCTGTGACGCGCTTTCCGGTCCAGCTGCGTCTATAAGCTGCGCAGATCCAAAGCGGCCTGCCCGCCGCCATCCTTTCGTCCGCGGCTGCCAGTCCGCTTTAGCATTAGTGATCTGTTCCTCACCTTTTGCAATCTCCGCGTTGTGCAGATCCTGATCCGGCGGATTAGCTTCCGCCATGAGCACAGCCAATGCGTCGAAAAGTTCGACAAAACTTGAGCGGCGGGCGACAGGGGCCTCCTTCCCGCTGCCATCACGGCTGTTGAACCGGGCGACTGTGGGCGCCATGATCGAAGAGTGAAGCGCCACTGTACCGCCATGAAGATCCCAACCCGGTTGGGTAGATCGAAGGTCCGGAATACTCTCACCGTCGAACAGCCCCGATCCGCCATCTTGCAACCGGTATAGAGACTCGGTTTCTCGGCCGACGATTCGTCGCCAGAGTAGACAACAGCCATTACCAGATGCTGATCCGTCCTCGTAGCCTCCGTGGGCGACTCCCACTTAAAACATGCTCGACCGCCGGTTTAGCGAGGCAGGACTCTTCTTCGCTCACTGAGCCGTCTCGACGAGGTTAGTGCAGACGTCGGCCCAGCCCTGGCTCGCCGATCTTGCCGATGAACACGTGTATGCCGCCAAAGGGGACCCGGTACCCGTACTCAATCGAGCCGCCTCGGGCCCCAGTCCGCATCGTCGATGTAGAGCTTGCCGCGACGACTCTTAGTCATCCGCCCATCAGATAGCCTTCGAGTCCTTCGAACTTGCCCTCTAAGATCATCAAACCATCGTGCGATAGCCCCACGGTGGGCGCCTAAATCGTCGTGGAATTGTCACGGCAGATGTCCTCATGAAAGGACTTAGTCAGAGGGCCATCAGACGGGTTAACCTAGAGGGTTAAAGCGGACACAAGACACGGGAATTATATCGGTTCGCCCCTTCGATGAAGGTAAAAGCCTACGTCCGATGGCGATGTGATTGATATGATTTGGCGACTAGGGAGCAATAGCTTTGCCTTAGCCTCAATTCTCTCTCCCCAACTTCGCCACGGGTCGTCCCCTTATATACACGGGTTGACGCCTTGCGGCCGGTCTCTGAGTCCCGATCCGCTCATACAAGCGTCCGGCTCGGTCTCTTCTTTATTAACTTACAACACAAGTTACAATACTAAGGCGGTTTACATAAATGGACCTTAATTCGCCTCTGGGCTCCAGGCCTCCTCCGTGGGCCTGAATCATGGACGAGGGTAAACCGGCCCCTCCGGGGCGGTTCACGCTCAGTAGTTGTATCCCCAACAACTCTAGTCCGGAAACGTCGATCTGAGGTCTCATATACTTCTGATATTTCTTATCCTAAGGCGGGTTATTTCCAACAACCTCTTAATCCATCCGATTCAAATTATCAGGGAACACCTCACTCATCATCTCGTGAGTCAACGGCCACACAACTTCCAACCCTCAAAACGGTTCCTGGGTGAGTTATGCTTTAAATTTACCTTTAACACCTTATATTTGCCCGATGTATTGATCTTTATACTTGTTCTTCTCAGTGCCAAGCCTAGACCCAGCCAAAAGGCCAAATTAAATAAACCGGTTGATGACAATGTGGTCACTGAACCGGAGAGAACTCCAGAACCAGGAGAAACAAATGCTGACGTCATGCTTGATGATCCTCCACCGCAAGATCATGACTTTGTTGTTGAACAAGTGGAATTTGATCCAATGGGCCATGCTGATAAACCGACAAGCCCGGTCCGAACTGCTGATAAGCCGTCAAGTCTAGTTAAGGCTGCTGAAAAACCGTCAAGTCCAGTGAAGGCTGCTGATGAAAAGGAGGATGATGTTATGATTACTGGCTTTGGCCACACCACCCCTGGCAATCCTGTCGCTTTATCAAAGCATAGTGCCAAGGAAGAAGTTTCTGCTATGAACAAAGGCAAGTGGAATACAGATTTGTCCAGCTACGCCCACTTCAACGCCCAAGACATTCATTCTGGCTTTTTGAACCGTCTGTACACAAGCCGCGACTATGAAGCCGGTTTAGTGAACCTGATGAAAGAGCGATATGAGGTAAATGTTGTTTAAGTCTGCATAATTGTTTCTCTCTTGAGTTCAATTTCTAATCCAACTCCAGTAGCCCCCAAGGGCCGGTTTATGATATCAATGTACCCCGGGAGTTTGTAATATCTCAACTTTGCTTGTGTAGCCCCCAAGGGCCGGTTTATCTTTTCAAGATGAACCGGGACTTTAGAATATTATTCTTGCAACTTTCGCCTATGTAGCCCCCAAGGGTCGGCTTATTTTCTCAAAATGAACCGGAACTTATATCCTGCCAAACTTCTTTGCTGAATTTTGTTGTATACCAATTGTCCACTGACTAATGGGAGAATACCCATAATGTTATGTTGAGCAAATATACATTAGCCCCCAAGTGCCAGGAATAATACTTGTATTGAGCTTGGGACTTGTAAAAATTTCTGATAACAAGCAAATAGGCATTAGCCCCCGAGTACCAAGTGTATAACTTGTTATGTGCTTGGTACTTCAAATATGTGCTGCCAACTCATGATATGTATGTCTCTTATAGGCTAAGCTGAGAAAAAAGGAATCCCAAAGCGCTGAGCTCCAAGAAAACATCAAGTCTCAACAAGCAGAAACCTCGAAAGCCAAAGATGAGCTGACCAGTGCCATAACAGCCATGGAGAAGCTGAAGGAGAGTTTCAAGAAGGAGCGGGAAGATTGGGACATAGAGAAAACCACATTGCAAAAGAGAGCTGAACATGCAGAAGCAGCCCTTAAACCGGTGGTAGAAGAGCTGACTGGTTTGAAGTGGCAAATAGATGCCATGACTTCTACTGTTTTCGGTAACAAACCTCTTCATAAACCTTTAGCATGGAATGTCTATAAATCTACCAGTTTACTGATTATTGTGTATAATGCAGGACCCCGCATCGCTCACCTTGGCTCGGACGTGCGGAAAAAGTTGAAAGATGCCTATACTCTCATAGAGCAACTTTATACTGGTGCACAACGGATTATCTGCACGGCTTCCCACAATAAACTGCCCAAGACCTTGATCAAGGAGACGCTTCATAGATTGTCAATTATGCCTGCCCGGTTTGAAGAGCTAAAGAGATCAACTGCAAGGGCAGGTGCTCTGACAGCCCTAACTCGGGCCAAAGCGTGGGTACCTGATCTTGATCCGGCTGACATGTGGAATGTCTATCCAAGCTTAAGGGAGGACGGATCAGATTTTGATAATGATGATCTCTGAGCTTTGACGAGGGAAATGCGCCCCTTGGCTAGCAAGCTGGCCAAAGAAACTGATCTTTCTCATTATCAATCGATCTATGATGCTGATAATTAGAGAGTCAATCTGCCAACCTATGACACTCCAACGCTTATTCCTCCAATCCGTAAGCATACTTAAACCCCTGATGTTGAACCTTCCACCCTTATAAGTGATGAAGCTGTATTCAAGGCCTTAACTGGAATCAACTGGGCAACCATTGACTTCCAGCCACTGGGTGGAGAGGAGGAGGATGAACCGGCGCAGGATGATCCACAACCTTCAAGTCAACCTGGCGATAATGCATGAACCGAAAGACGGTTTATCTTTCTGCACACTGCAACACTTGATTGAAAAACAATTATCCTTATGGGCATCAAAGCGGCTTGTAATAGGCTAGCTTAAACACTTGGTCTGCTATGCCGTCGTGCACATTTATTTTGCATGACATTGTTAATCCGCCATGCTTAGGATATATTATGTCTGCTCATAATCCGTAGCAGTTTGTTCAAACTGTTCCTGCTTACAATAAATTGAAAGTGTCCTGGCGGTTTACCGCCGGACGGGTCATGATGCCCAAACGTATAGCCAGGGTTATAACCAAGGTTGTATTTAAAAATAATCAAATATGAAATAGATGATACCTATGACATTGAATCAGATCGTTGGTTTACCAATGTTTTGTAGTAAGGGTGATAACCCAAATCTTGAGTATGGATAACTCCTCCCATGTTTTGCCGGTTTATAATAAAACCGTATCGGGTTGTAATAAACACTGGAGTAACCATATATAATACTGGCGACTTATAGTCGAAACCAGGTCGGGTCAATAAACGCCGGTTTATCATAAGATATTATAAACCTCATCAAAGGAGAAAACATGTGGCAAATAAAAAAAAGAACATGCGAGGCTATTCATGGGCTGCCAGGCCCAAAATTGAGGCTTTTCAAGGGCTGCCAGGCCAGTGAGTTAAACCATTTTACAAAGCCTTTTAAGATGGACCTCACATTAACCAATCGTCGCTTTAACTTTGACAAGTTAAGGGTCTGTATAAGATTGACTTGCCAAACGTTCGGCAGGTCATACCAGGATTACCTGGATGGAGTGGCTTACTTAAAAAAGGCTTGATAACCCGGGGTTTTAGGTGAATGCACCTGGCTTCCAAGCCTGGCTTGATAATCTATTACAAGGGTGTAGACTCTTTGTTCTTTGAGAAGCAAAGATCCCCCGAGCAATATTTTGAGCTGTGCTAATGGTACCTGCCGGATTATCATTTTATAAACCCGGAGATTATCAAAAGTATCCTTCAAATCATCTATCAACGTCTCCTATTTCCTGGACTTCACCACAATATCATCCACATAAGCATGAACATTGCGCCCGATCTGATTATGAAGACAATTCTGCACACAACGCTGATAAGTCGCCTGGGCACTCTTGAGCCCAAAAGGCATAGATACATAGCAGAAGGCTCCAAAGGGAGTTATAAATGATGTCTTCTCCTGGTCCTTAACTGCCATTTTAATCTGATGATAACCTGAATAAGCGTCCAGAAAACTCAAACACTCACAACCCGCTGTAGCATCAATGATTTGATCAATACGAGGGAGAGCAAAAGGATCCGCTGGACAAGCCTTGTTCAAATCTGTGTAGTCCACACACATACGCCAAGTGTCGTTCTTCTTAAGTACTAGCACCGGATTAGCCAACCATTCAGGATGAAATACTTCAATGATAAACCCAGCTGCCAAGAGCCTGGCTACCTCCTCACCAATGGGTTTGCGTCTTTCTTCATTGAAGCGACAGAGAAACTGCTTGACCGGTTTAAACTTGGGATCAATATTAAGAGTGTGCTCAGCGAGTTCCCTCGGTACACCTGGCATGTCATAAGGTTTCCATGCAAAGATGCCCCGGTTCTCATGGATGAACTCGATGAGCGCACTTTCCTATTTCAGATCCAAGTTAGCGCTGATGCTAAACTGCTTGGATGAATCACCAGGAACAAAATCAACCAGCTTAGTCTCATCAGCCATTTAAACTTCAAGGCCGGATCATGCTCTGTAGTTGGATTTTTCAAAGAGGTCATATCCATCGGATCAACATTGTGTTTGTAGAACTTCAACTCCCTTGTTGCACAAACTGACTCAGCATAAGCCGCATCACCTTTTTCCCATTCCAAAGCGATCTTACGGCTCCCATGTACCGTGATGGTCCCCTTATGACCCGGCATCTTGAGCTGCAGTTAAACATAACAGGGCCTTGCCATGAACTTAGCATAAGCCGGCCGTCCAAACAAGGCATGATACGGGCTCTCGATTTTTACCACTTCAAAGGTCAATGTCTCTGATCTCGAATCATGATCATCCCCAAAACCAACCTCCAGAGCTATCTTACCAACTGGATACGCTGATTTACCAGGCACCACACCATGAAAAATGGTGTTTGACGGTTTAGGATTTTTATCTGTCAACCCCATGCGACGAAAGGTTTCATAATAAAGAATATTGATACTACTCCCTCTATCTGTGAGCACCTTGGTGAACTTATACCCTCCAATCTGAGGCGCCACCACCAATGCCAGATGACCCGGATTATCAACCCGAGGCGGATGATCCTCTCGACTCCACACAATGGGCTGTTCGCATCAAATAAGAAGTAACGGGCACCGCCGGTTCAACAGAGTTCATCGCCTTTTATGAAGCTTACGATCGGCGCTTGCATAGGCTAGTGGTGAAGACATGATATCGCCCACTATTCAACTACTTCGGGTTGCTCGTAACCCGATCGCCATCGCCGACTTCGATGATGATAACCACCCTGGCTACCCTGACTGCCTTGATTGCCATGTCCGCTTTGATTACCTTGAAATCCTAATCCAGAACTGCCTCCACCATAACCGGCCCCATGAGAATTGGGTCCTGAACCGTCGGACAGTCCATGATCATATCAGAAAAGATACGAATTTTTGAACTCTCGCATAATAAAGCAATCCTTCCAGAGGTGCGTGGCTGGCCTTTCTCGCGACCATTGCTTTGGGCAAGGCTGGTTTAACAGGCGCTCAAGATTGGGACCTGATCCTCCACTCCGCGGGGGCGGTTTACCCTTACGACGCTGACCATTATCCCGCGTGTTGGTGTTAGCCACAAAATCTAAATTGTTATCCACTTTACGCTTACCGTTGTTTCCATGACTCGCCAGGTTATGCTGCTGCCCTTTGGTGCTGCCACTCTTCTTTCCCTTTCCTGGCTTTTCATCGTCAGACTCAAGGTCCTTGGTACTATCAGGGTCGGCATACTTAACCAAATGCCATAAGCGTCCCCATGTCATTGCAATGACGCTTGAGCCGTCCCAACTTCAGCTTCAGAGGTGTGAACCGGCAATTGCCTTCCAACATTAAAACTGTTGTATCAGCGTTGATGCGGTCTGATGAATGCAAGATTTCTGAAACCCGGCGCACCCAATGGGTTGTCGATTCTCCTTCCTCTTGGACACAGGCAGCTAAGTCCACAATTGACATGGCTGCTTGCACGTTTCCTTGAATTTCTGGATAAACAGGGCCCTTATCTCGGCCCATGACCCAATGGAGTTAGCTGGCAAGTTTTTCAACCAAGTGCGAGCTGTTCCCTCCAACATCATGGTGAAATATTTAGCACATGCCGCATCATCCACATCCAGCATCTCCATAGCCATCTCATAGCTTTCAACCCATGGCTCGGGGGATAAGTCGGCAGTGTAATTGGTCGCTTTACGTGGACCCTTGAAATCCTTGGGTAGCCGTACATTACGTAAAGCCGGGGTGAGACACGGCACCCCCAAAGAACTGGAGGTAACTCCTGGCTCTACAGAAGTTGTCGGACGAACCGGAGTAAGCTGACGGGTCATGTACTACGCCGCTAACTCGGCTTCTCGACGTGCTCTTCCTTGGCCCACCATGTTCTGAGCATCAACACCGCCACCCACCGGATTATGGCCACAAGGCGGATTACGATTCCGTGCACTGCTCGACACGGCAGGTTCATCCATATGCCTGCTATAACTCCGGCTTGGGCGAGGGGTGGAATGAATCCTCTCGCGGCTGTATGAATAGGCCTGCTGCTGAGTCAAAGCTGTCTGAAGGAGCTCTCTAGCCCGTCGTGTTTCAGCCATCGAGACTTCGCCGATCGACGGCAGAGCTGCCAATCGTGAAGCAGTAGCAACGATGTTGTCCAACGGGTTAGAGTAATGACCCGGAGGCGTTGAAACGTGCTGCGACAGGACATTGTTCTGACGAGGCGGATCCATCGTGTGCGGTTGAACTGGCGCCCCCGTTCCAGGTGCCTCACCAGGTTTACCACTGGCTGGTTACTGGTTCCTGCTCCTGGCGTGTTAAAGAGATTCCTTGACTCATAAACCGGAGGCAGGTGAGACCGGTACCTTCTCCTCATGACATCATTTGACGCGCTCTGATCCAACATAAGCCGGAAGCCTGTGCCTCCAACTCAGCCTGCTCCGCAGCCATCCTGGTATCCTCAGCTGCCAGGTCTGCCTTGGCTTGAGTTATCTGATCCTTCACCTTTGTGATTTCCGCGTTATGCTCATCCTGATTCGCCGGGTTAACTTCTGCCGCCAGCAGCGTTGCCAAAGCGTCGAATAAGCCAGACAACACCTGAGCCGGCAGCCTCGCAGGGCCTCCTGCCCCCCTGCTGTCGCCGGTGCTGACCCGGAGATCATCACTGCTGCAGTCGAAGAGTGCTGCACAGGCTGTGTACCGGCCATGAAGATTGCAACCCGGCTCGG
This sequence comes from Aegilops bicornis, assembly GCA_021605145.1. Lineage (NCBI taxonomy): Eukaryota > Viridiplantae > Streptophyta > Magnoliopsida > Poales > Poaceae > Aegilops > Aegilops bicornis. The sequence goes on along the minus strand of CM038671.1, from coordinate 351,585,531 downwards.
CGGATCAAAGGGGTCCAAAATACTGTCGCCACCGGAACGGCCCCCAAACCGGCCATCCTGTAGTTGGTACAATGACTCGGTCTCTCAGTAGACGACTCGTCATCACAGTAAATGATGGTTTCTCCACCAGACGCCGATCTAACCTTAGATTCCGCTCCGTGGACGACTCCCATGAAGGCACGCTTCATGGCAGGCTGAACCCGGGCGGGTCTCGCATGCTGAGCCGTTTCAACGATGTCGGTGCAGATGTCCGGCTCAGGGCCCGGTTCGCCAATCTTGCCAATGAAAACGTGAATGTCACCGAAGGGGACCCGGTACCCGTACTAAATTGAGCCGGCCTCGGGGCCCTAGCCTGCGTCGTCGATGTAGAGCATGCCCGACGACTGTTGGTCATCTGGCCCATAGCGTATCCCTTGAGCCCTTCGATGCTGCCCTCTAAGAACTCGAAACCATCATGCGATAGCCCCACGGTGGGCGCCAACTGTCGTGGTTTTGTCACGGTAGATGTCCTAATGTAAGGACTTAGTCGTGGATCCATCGCAACGTAGTTAACTTAAAGGGGTTAAAGCGGGAGAAAGCACGCAAGGAGTTTATACTGGTTCGGCCCCCTTGCGGTGAAGGCCTAATCCAGTTGATGTGGAATTTCTAGGGTTTCGATGACAACGGAGCGAATCCACTATGCCTGGCTCTTGAGTTGTTGTTTCTTGTCCCTAAACCGCCGCCGGGTCGTCCCTTTATATACGCAGGTTGACGCCCAGCGGTTTAAAGAATCCCGAGGCTGGCTCATAAACATGTTCGGCTCGGTTTCTACCCTTTCCTATCTTACAACACAAGTTACATATCATATGGCGGTTTATGTCTACAGGCCCTAATCCGCTTTTGGGCCCTGGGCCTTCATGTTAGATCTCCTCGGTAAAGCGCCATACTCCTTTTCTTCATGGGCTTCAATATGAATAACTCATTATGGGTATAACCCGGCCCCTCCTGGCCGGTTTGTACTCAGTAGTAATATCCCCAACAATCAAGATACAACATCAAACCCCAAAAACCTAATTCCAGTGGTGGCGGAGGCGGCGTGCTGCATCGGCGTTGTCGTTGTCGTTCTCCAGGACGCCGTTCTTGAAGTCCTTAAGGCAGCACAAAATGTTCTTCACTTGGAAATCAAACATCGCATCCTTGCGTGATTGACGGGCAGGCCGCGGGAGGACGACAAATCACGGAGCTGTGAGGTAGCGATCGACGGCGGTATCCCATGACGCTGAGGGGCACCTGCACGGGCACTGGCACGGCGGGTGCAGGTAAACGCATGGGGACCGGCACCATGGTGGGTGCAGGGGCGTGCACGGGCTTGGGCGCTAGCACTGTTATTTACACGAGGTCGCGCAGGTCCGCGGGGACCTCGCTGATGCCCGCAGCTTCAAGCGCTGTGATGGTGCTTGGCGACCATCCCGTCAATGCTACGAGGATGGTCGCTGGTGCGGGCGCAGGGATGGGACCTGGGACGGGCGCAGGGGTAGCAACCGTCACGGCCAGCTCATTCAGGGTTGTCGGCATTCTGGGAACCGGGGTACCCAGACTTGCCTGCCTGCGGCCCGTCACGTGGCTCCATCGACAGCCTGGTACGGCCCATTGATAACCCACAAGTATAGGGGATCGTTTGTACCCTTCTTCGATAAATAAGAGTGTCGAACCCAACGAGGAGCTAAAGGCAGAAAAAATATTCCCTCAAGTTCAATCGACCACCAATACAACTCTACGCACACTTGATGTTTGCTTTATCGAAAACAAGTATGAAACTATTTTGTAGGTGTGATGCTAGAACTACTTTGCAAGAATAAAACTAGAAGTACTTTTCAAGATAATAAAAGTTAGGTGTTTAGAAAAAGGGTTTGTGTCAACAAGAAAGTTATTTGTCCCTAGGCAATCGATAACAAGTACCCGTAATCATTCTTGTAATTTTATATGAGGGAGAGGCATGAGCTAACATACTTTCTCTACTTGGATCATATGCACTTATGATTGGACCCCTAACAAGCATCCGCAAGTACTAAAGATCATTAAGGTCGTGAAACCCAACCATAGCATTAATTATCAAGTCCTCTTTACTCCCATACGTCATACCCCACTTACTCGGGTATAAGCTTCTGTCACTCTCGCAACCCACCAAAATCGAACCATGAACATATTGCAACACCCTACAGTGGGGCCCCTCACATTTGTGCGAGAACGGAGGGCACCGTAAGATAGAACAATAAATAAAATATACAATCTTACCAACCAAGATCACGATTAACCCACAGGACAAAACAGATCTACTCAAACATCATAGGATAGCCAAATATCATTGGGAAATAATATATGGAGTTGAGAACAATGTTTAAGTAGAGATTACAGTGGGAGAAGGGGTGTTACACTGCTGCATAGAGGGGGAGAGAGTTGGTCTTGGCGATAGCAAGATTCTTGATGTAGATCGTCGTCCCGATCGTTGCCCCGGCGGCACTCCGGCGCCACCGAAAGCGAGGGGGAGAGAGAGCCCCCCTCCTTCTTCTTCTTCCATGGCCTCACCCTAGATGGGAGGAGAGTTCCCCCTCTGGTCCTTGATCTCCATGGCGACGGAGGGGATGGAGCCCCTCCGAGATTGGATCTCCCTCTCTGTTCTCTTTTGTTTCACGTTCCCCTGATCTGGCCGAAAACCATTTCTTATATTCCGGGATGTGCTGAGATTTTAACAGGATTATTTTCTAGATATAAGCTTCCTTGCGCCCGAAGTAGAGTTCCAACCGACACCCGAGGAGGGCACAACCCACCACCACGTGCCAGGGGCCTCTAGCGCGCCCTGGTGTCTTGTGGGCCGTGTGGGCCTTATTTTGTGGTGATTCCGACTCCCAAAAATCACATATATTCCAAAATAATTGTCCGTAAAATTCTATTGCACTTGGACTTCGTTTGATATGGATACTCTGCGATACAAAAAACATGCAGAAAATAGGAACTGGCACTGGGCACTGGATCAATAGGTTAGTCCAATAAATCATATAAAAAGTTGCCAAAAGTATATAAAAGTTGTATAATATTGGCATGAAACAATAAAAAATTATAGATACGACGGAGACGTATCAACATCCCCAAGCTTAATTCCTGCTCGTCCTCGAGTAGGTAAATGATAAAAAACATAATTTTTGATGTGGAATGCTGCCTAGCATAAACTTGATCATATATCTAATCATCGCATGAATATTAATACATAAGTGATTCAAAGCAATAGTTTATAATTTGACATAAAGACATCAATACTCAGGCATCCCAACAAACAATCATGTCTTTCAAAATATCAACGCTAAAGGAAGTTATCCCTACAAAATCATATAGTCTTGTCATGCTCTGTCTTCTTTACACAAAGTATTTATCATGCACAACCCCGATGACAAGCCGAGCAATTGATTCATACTTTTTAACGCGCTTCAACTTTTTCAACCCTCACGCAATACATGAGCTCAAGCCATGGATATAGCACTACGGGTGGACTAGAGTATGATGATAGGGGTAATTATAAAGAAGACAAAAAGCAAGAAAGTCTCACACCGACGCGGCTAACCAACGGGCTATGGAGATGCCCATCAATTGATATCAACGTGAGGAGTAGGGATTGCCATGCGACAAATGCACTAAGAGCTATAAGTGTATGAAAGCTCAATATGAAAACTAAGTTGGTGTGCATCTAATCCTATAATGAAAAATTCCCACTAGTATATGAAAGTGACAACATAGGAGACTCTCCATACGAAAAACATGGTGCTACTTTGAAGCACAAGTGTGGTCAAGGATACTAGCAATGCCCCATCTCTCTTTGTTTATTTATTTTTTTCTTCTTTTCTTTCTTTTTCTTTCCTTTTCTTTCTTTTTTTTCTTTTTTTACTTTTCTCTCATTGTCCGGAGTCTCATCCCGACTTGTGTGGGAATCATAGTCTCCATCATCCTTTCCTCACTGGGGCACTGCTCTAAAAATGAATTATGATGATCATCACACTTCTATTTACTTATAACTCAAAAGAAATAAAAATTACAACTTGATACCTATGACAAAATATGACTATATGAATGCCTCTGGCAATGTACCAGGATGTGCAATAATCTAACGTAACATGTATGAAAAATGATGAACGGTGGCTGAGCCACAACTACTATTTCAGCTATATCACTACTGCAGAATGGTACAAACGCGACACTACGATCAGAGACCCTTCGACGAAACTGTGTGCGATGCCATAATCGCAAACGGTGGTGTAAAAAACCCGTCAACAAAGGTGCAAAACATTTGTGATGACAGATGCATCAAACATGGTTTAGAATTTAGTTGCGTGTGCGATGCAGGGCATACGGTTCAGCTCAATTAACTGTTTGGGATGAGGAGGAACAAAAGAAACAGGTAGCCAGATGAAGGCGTGTGCAATATACAGCATACGGTTCACTGGGATGAACTGTGTGTGATTAGGCAACACAATGGAAACGGTTCAACTGAACAAGATGTGTGTGATACACGGCAAACAGGTCCGGAATCAGAAATGTGTGTGAAGACCAATAATAACACAGACGATTGCTGCTAATAAGTCGTGTGAATTGCTCTGTCTATAGTAGAATAACAGGTATATGTATAACTGAAATAAACATCCAATTACATAATAAGTGACTATACAGATCATTCGCACACACCTCAACAAACAATTGCATGCATTCTAAAGTAGGAGAAACGACCGTCTAGTCATCTACTTCTTGTGACGCTCCCTCCACTGCTATGTGGCTCGATCCCTCGTCTGGGTCAGGAAGAAGACAGTTCCTCATGTCAACGATCCGCCTGTACATATTGTAGCTTGTGTACGTGTCCATGGTCACAGCATTTGACATGTTGTTCATCCAGTCTCTCATGCCACACACTGTGCCAGGCGTTCTTGTCCATATTGCTCTCTTCCTTCATCTTCGCGTAGTAGGGATCGATGATGGCCGAGTCGAGGTCAACCAGGGAGTTTAGTTTGTTTTTGTCGCTGCCCCAGACCTTGTAGTGGTGCTGGATGTTGACAAGATTCAGGCATTTCATGTCCGAAACCTTGAGCACTTTTAGATCGTTGGTGGTGTCCACCGCAGCGAAAACTGTAGTCGGAGCTATTGATAAACCTGGAGAAATGCTCGCAAGGTATTGTGGCAAGGTGGTAGTGGTTGACGAGGACGTCATGTCGCACGCACAACTTGGCGACGGCAACCTTCTGATCATGCCCGACACAACTGATGGTTTACTCGAGGTCGAAGTCGACCACTCGGTATTTGTCCTCGGCAAGGAACTGCTCCATAGTTTGGATGGAGCTCTCCACCGAGACCGAATCATTCGTGTACACCATCGAGAGGGCCTTCCCCCTCACGTGGGTGTCCACTATGTGATGCGTGGTGAACTACCCGCCGTTGTCGTCGTCGGTCGCTGGGAGCGCCATTGGAGGCACGGGGAGCGCCATTGGAACCGCCGGATGTACTCTCTGTATGTGTCCTCGTGGGTGTCCTTATTGTGTCATGTGAGACGAGAGATGAAGGTACATGGCCGCATGAATAAAAGGGGGCCGGTCAGGATGGATTCTCGGCATGTCCGCATGGCAGTTTTTACAGCGGGTAACTGGATCGTCGCGCCACGCCCAGCGCAACCACTTGCACATGAACGTGCGTGATCGTGCGCCGGCCCCAAACACTGGCAGCGCGTATGGAGGGACGAGGGCAGAGCACCCGGAGGGATGCGTGAGCAGAGCGCGCCATACTTTGCCCTCAAATTTAACCAACTAATGTTAATGCATGTTTTAAAAGTTATATAATTGGAAACTATGTTCAAATAAAAATCCAACTATATAATCTTTGGCGATAGACATTCGTATTTTATTAGTTAAATCATACTTATAAACCAGGACGCGCGGTAGTATAGTAGGTAATTAAATTGCAAACGTTTTTTTATTAACCGTATGAGTACATGGCCTTTCATCCTACTCTCGCACGTCTTGTCACCCCGCTGCCACAGACGGCTTATAGCGCAAGCTTGTGCAGCGCATGGGGGCGTTCTTTTGGCCAAACGGTGGCGCCAATGAATCGTCGGTGAGCCCGTTCCCGCGTAACCTCGCAGGCTCCCGCGCAAGCTTCTCGCCCAACTCGGTGAAATCCCCCAAAATCCCAATGCTTACCGGCCTGCTATAAAAACCCTCACGGCCGGCGAGTCATGCGTCGCATTTTGCCCTCCCTCCATGTAGCTTATCTTGTCTACTTCTCCCACAATCGTCAATGGCACCGGTCCGTCGTCATCGCTCAGCCACTCCGCCATCATCAGAGGACAACTCCAGCTGGGAGGCTACACCGCGGCGCCGGTGCAGTCCCCGGCGTAGTGTAGTGCGCGTGGCGTCCCTGTTGGGTGTCCGCAGAACACCCACCAAACGCTCCGCCGCCGCTGCCCGTCGGTAGCTGTTGTTGGCCACCGTTGCCGCCACAACACTGTTGAAAGCCAAGGCCATCACCCATTCCGCCGCCGCGGCCCAAAGGCGGGTGGTAGCCGTCGTGGCCGCCACCCCACTGCCGGCCACTGTGGCCATCTCCCGGTCTGCCACCACGGCCTGAAGGCGGGAGGTAGTAGTAGTAGTAGTAGTAGTAGCAGTAGTAGTAGCAGTAGGAGTAGTAGTAGTAGTAGTAGTAGTAGTAGTAGTAGTAGTAGTAGTAGTAGTAGTAGTAGTAGTAGTAGTAGTAGTAGTAGTAGTAGTAGCAGTAGTAGCAGCCGGTGGTGCCGGGCCGGTGGTGTCAGCTGTCTCTACTACTACTACTACTACTACAACAACAACAACAACAACAACAACTACTACTACTACTACTACTACTACTACTACTACTACTACTACTACTACTACTACTACTACTACTACTACTACTACTACTACTACTACTACTACTACTACTACTACTACTACTACTACTACTACTACTACTACTACTACCATCGCTCACATTCTACTTCACTACCATCATCGCCATCTACTAAGCTATCCCATCACTTCATCAACATTGGTGGTCTGGCCGGTGGTGCCGTCATTGTGGTGTCAGGAGTCCGGTGCCGGTGTCAGTGCCGGTGCTGGGTCACCTGTCAGCCGGTGTCAGGTGTCAGTCGGTGTCATTCGCCATCAAGCTATCTTATCGCTATCGCTATTATCGCTATCGCTATCGCTATCGTTATTATTGTTACTACTATTATTATTATTACACATTATTATTACTATTACTTATTACTATTACACACACACACTACTATTACTACTATTACTACACTACTACTACTACTACTACTACAGCACCAAAGAAAGACCAAAGACCAAAGATCAAGACCAAAGACCAACACCAAAGACTAAAGAAGAAGAAGACTAACACAAAGACTAAAGACTAAAGACTACCAAAGAAGAAGAAGACCAAAGAAGAAGAAGAAGAAAGACCACCACCACCACCAAAGAAGAAGACCAAAGAAGACCAAAGAAGACTACCACCACCAAAGCAGCAGAGAGCAGCAGAGAGTAGCAAGAGGAGTAGCAGTAGTAGTAGCAGTAGTAGTAGTAGTAGCAGTAGCAGTAGTAGTAGCAGTAGCAGTAGTAGTAGTAGTAGTAGTAGTAGTAGTAGTAGTAGTAGTAGTAGTAGTAGTAGTAGTAGTAGTAGTAGTAGTAGTAGTAGTAGTAGTAGTAGTAGTAGTAGTAGTAGTAGTAGTAGTAGTAGTAGTAGTAGTAGTAGTAGTACTAGTACTAGTAGTAGTACTAGTAGTAGTAGTAGTAGTAGCAGTAGTAGAAGTAGTAGCAGTAGTAGTAGTATTTAGCTTCATATTTTGAAAAATCGCAGTGTTACAAGGATTGACAAATCTTACCAAATTATTTGTACGTGGTTGCACACGGGTCATCCAAAACAACCGTTTGTGTTGAACGGATGCAAAAATCCCGCGCTGCTCTAACTTTGCATACAGGTGATCTATCTAAAACGTTTGCGACCAAGAGCTGCAGAAATCCCGCTTGGCACATTTTCTCTTGGCTTCATGGGGAAGCTGTCGGTTTGCATACGGGTGTTCTAACTAAAACGTTTGCGATAAGTGTTTTATATTTAAAAACCGAATTAAACTGCGGCTTGGGTGCCAGAGGATGCGAGCAAGGCGGCGGCCATGGAAGTCAAAGGGCTCGCTTCCAAAGGAGCTCACAGTAGCTGCATACGTGACGCTTCACGGTGAGCCTGCGCATTCGAGGACAGCTTCCAACTCAGGTCTCACAAGCTCTCTACGCGCTGAAAATCTAGGCGCAACCCGCCTTGAGGCAGGACCTCCTGAGCCCCACGCTGGCTCACGAGCGTCTAGATACACCTCCTCAAAGTTCTGTCATGCGAGCGACGCGTATGAACGGACTGGTCTATACATGCCCGGAGACTCTAGCGCAGAGCTCCCTACCCACGCCCAGTGGAAGCCCCATGCTCTGCGCTGGTGGATCCGGTCGCAATACGACCATGCCCACGCTCAGTGGAAGCCCCATTCTCAGAGTTGGCGGATCCGATCGCAATACAACCATGCCCACGCCTAGTGGAAGCCCCATGCTCTGCGCTGGTGGATAAACAACTAAGGGCGCCCTATGGGTTGCATGAACCTCAGGATGTCCTCTCGGCTCTCTAGCAACGGTCCTCATAGCCTTCCCCTTGGTCTCGCGCGAGCGGGGGCTGGACATGGCACCTGTGCTTGGGCCAGTCCCAGCAGCGACGGGGAACCCAAGGAGTCGGGTTCTAGCTCGCGGGCCTGCCCCACGCACGTCACATCACCAAGGTCCTTGATCTCTGGTCTCCTCGCATACACCCCCCAGGCGCAAGCTGACGAGAAAAAGGTATGAAGGGCCCCGGGTTAACCTCGTCGTCGCCCATGTTCCCTCCATGCAAGCCGCTTGCATGTCAAGGGGGACCCCTGAGCATCGCGACTCAGGAGCCTCACTAGTCCCGTAGCCCCTCGGCTCTTGGCTTTGTCTTGGCATCGCGACCTGATATTCCAATGGTGGCCGAGGTGTTGGGGAACGCAGTAATTTCAAAAAAATTCCTACGATCACGCAAGATCTATCTACGTGATGCATAGCAATGAGCGGGGAGAGTGTGTCCACGTACCCTCGTAGACCGAAAGCGGAAGCATTATATCAAGGCGGTTGATGTAGTCATACGTCTTCCCGATCCGACTGATCCTAGCACCGAACGTTCGGAACCTCCGTGTTCAGCACACGTTCAACTCGATGACTTCCCTCGTACTCTTGATCCAGTTGAGGTCGAGGGAGAGTTTCGTCAGCACGACGACGTGGCGACGATGATGATGAAGTTACCGGCGCACGGCTTCGCCTAAGCACTACTACGATATTATCAAGGTGTGTAACTGTGGAGGGGGGCACCGCACAAGGCTAAAAGATCAACTTGTGTGTCTATGGGGTGCCCCCTCCCCCGTATATAAAGGAGGGGAGGAGGAGGAGGGCCGTACACAAGGGGCACACTCAAGGGGGGGATTCCTACACCTAGTAGGAGTAGGTTTCCCCCTTTCCTAGTCCAAATAGGACAAGAAGGAAGGAGAGGGAGGAGAGAAGGAAAGGGGGGCTGGCCCCCTAGTCCAATTAGGTTTGGGCTAGGGGGGTGCGCGCCACACCTTGGCCTGCCTCCTCTCTTCCACTACTAGTCCCATGAGGCCCAATAACCCCCCGGGGGGTTCCGGTAACCCCCCGGTACTCCAGAAAATACCCGATACACCTTGGAACTATTCCGGTGTCTGAATATAGTCTTCCAATATTTCAATCTTTATGTCTTGACCATTTCGAGACTCCTCATCATGTCCGTGATCTTATCCGGGACTACGAACTACCTTAGGTACATCAAAACACATAAACTCATAATACCGATCGTCATCGAACGTTAAGCGTGCAGACCCTACGGGTTCAAGAACTATGTAGACATGACTGGGAGTCATCTCCGGTCAATAACCAATAGCGGAACCTGGATGCTCATATTGGCTACTACATATTCTACGAAGATCTCTATCGGTCAAACCGCATAACAACATATGTTGTTCCCTTTGTCATCGGTATGTTACTTGCCCGATATTCGATCGTCGGTATCACCATACCTAGTTCAATCTCGTTACCGACAAGTCTCTTTACTCGTACCATAATACATCATCCCGCAACTAACTCATTAGTCACATTGCTTGCAAGGCTTATAGTGATGTGCATTACCGAGAGGGCCCAGAGATACCTCTTCGATTCACGGAGTGTCAAATCCTAATCATGATCTATGCTAGCCCAACAAACACCTTCGGAGACACTTGTAGAGCATCGTTATAATCACCCAGTTACGTTGTGACGTTTGATAGCACATAAGGTGTTCCTCCGGTATTCAGGAGTTGCATAATCTCATAGTCGGAGGAACATGTATAAGTCATGAAGAAAGCAATAGCAATAAAACTAAACGATCATTTATGCTAAGCTAACAGATGGGTCTTGTCCATCACATCATTCTCCTAATGATGTGACCCTGTTCATCAAATGACAACACATGTCTATGGTCAGGAAACTTAGCCATCTTTGATTAACGAGCTAGTCTAGTAGAGGCATACTAGGGACACTATGTTTTGTCTATGTATTCACACATGTATCAAGTCTCCGGTTAATACAATTCTAGCATGAATAATAAACATTTATCATGATATAAGGAAATAAAATAATAACTTTATTATTGCCTCTAGGGCATATTTCCTTCAGTCTCCCACTTGCACTAGAGTCAATAATCTAGTTCACATCGCCATGTCATTTAACACCAATAGTTCACATCACCATGTGATTAACATCCATAGTTTACATCGCCATGTGACCAACACTCAAAGAGTTTACTAGATTCAATAATCTAGTTCACATTGCTATGTGATAACACCCAAGAGCACTAAGGTGCGATCATGTTTTTCTTGTGAGATAAATTTAGTCAACGGATCTGCCACATTCAGAGTCATATGTATTTTGCAAATTCCTATGTTTACAATGCTCTGCACAATGCTACTCTAGCCAATTTCTCCCACTTTCAATATGTATCTAGATCGAGACTCAGAGTCATCCAGATCGGTGTCAAAGCTGGCATCGACGTAGCACTTTATGATGAATTCTTTATCACCTCCATAACCGAGAAACATATCTTTATTCCACTAAGGATAATTTTGACCGATGTCGAGTGATCCACTCCTGTATCACGAGGTACACAATAGGTCTGGTACATAGCATAGCATACTTTATAGAACCTATGACTGAGGGATAGGGAATGACTTTCATTCCCTTTATATTTTCTGCCGTGGTCGGGTTTTGAGTCTTACTCAACTTCACACCTTGCAACACAGGAAAGAACTTCTTCTTTGACTGTTCCATTTTGAACTACTTCAAAATCTTGTCAAGGTATGTATTCATTGAAAAAATCTTATGAAGCGTCATGATCTATCTCTATAGATCTTGATGCTCAATATGTAAGCAGCTTCACCGAGGTCTTTCTTTGAATAACTCCTTTCGAACACTCCTTTATGCTTTCCAGAAAATTCTACATCATTTCCGATCAAAAATATGTCATTCACATATACTTATCAAAAAGGTTGTAGTGCTCCCACTCAATTTCTTGTAAATACAGGCTTCACCACAAGTCTGTATAAAACCATATGCTTTGATCACACTATCAAAGCGTATATTCCAACTCCGAGAGGCTTGCACCAGTACATAAATGGATCGCTGGATCTTGCACACTTTGTTAGCACCTTTTGGATCGACAAAACCTTCTGGTTGCATCATATACAACTCTTCTTTGCGATATCCATTAAGGAATGCAGTTTTGACATCCATTTGCCAAATTTCATAAAATGAGGCAATTGCTAACATGATTCGAACAGACTCTAAGCATCGATACGAGTGAGAAAATCTCATCGTAGTCAACACCTTGAACTTGTCGAAAACCTTTTGCAACAATTTGAGCTTTGTAGATAGTAACACTACTATCAGCATCCGTGTTCCCCTTGAAGATCCATTTATTCTCAATGGCTCACCGATCATGGGGCAAGTCAATCAAAGTCCATACTTCGTTCTCATACATGGATCCCATCTCAGATTTCATGGCCTCAAACCATTTCATGGAATCTGGGCACATCATCGCTTCCTCATAGTTCGTAGGTTCGTCATGGTCTAGTAACATGATTCCCAGAATAGGATTACCGTACCACTCTGGTGCAGAACATATTCTGTTTGACCTATGAGATTCGGTAGTTACTTGATCTGAAGTACCATGATCATCATCATTAACTTCCTCACTAATTGGTGTAGGCATCATTGGAACTGATTTCTATGATGAACTACTTTCCAATTTGGGAGAAGGTACAGTTACCTCATCAAGTTTTACTTTCCTCCCACTCACTTCTTTCGAGAGAGACTCCTTCTCTAGAAAGGATCCATTCTTAGCAACGAATAGCAACGAGAGCGCCTAGAGGTTATCACATGAGTTGGGAGAACGCCGGCGCCCACTCGGCCTCGCCTCCCCTGCCTTGCTCTGTCCGAGCGGGAGGTAGGAGACGGCCTGAGCATCGGGCCCCGCTCGTCAGCGACCCGGTGGGCGGGCCCCGCCCGTTTAAGTGGAGACGGCTTCGGCCGGATCTGCTTTCCTCGCGCGTTGGCGCACTTCAGGAACCCGCCTCCGACGCTGCCTCCTCCGGGGTTCAAATGAGCCACTGGGCCGACTCCATCGCTAAAGCTGCGCCATAGCTGGATAAGGGTAAAACCCTTTCCCTTTCCTTTTTCTTTTTCTGTAAATTTGTAAAATCCACAAATAAATCAAATGAACTCCAATTTGATGATTCAAATTTCTAGTGACTCCATAAATCAAGTTCTATTTAATAGGCCACAGTGGACATTTTTGTTGTTCTTGGTTTTCAGAACCTTTTAAAAGGTCATTTATCCACATAAGTCCACTTCAAAAATCCATATTATATTCATTTCAACTCCAAATCCAGTGAAACCACTTTCTAAATGTTTCTAAAATCATGCCTGAATTAATGGGTACTTTTACTCATTTTTATAAAATGGCATTCTGTGGACAACTTGTGGATCCATCAAATCCATTGATTCCATCATATTGAAATGTTCAGAAATATCCACTAATCCAATTCCAATAAAACCACTTTGGTAATTTTTCATATGACCAAAGGCATCCTAGAAAAGTCCAACTCGCATTTTTAGAGCACTTTTATTTTGCCTTGTTGTGTTGCTTATTGTGATTATTTCCGTCGTTAGTTGATGAAGTAGACGGAGTATTTAGAGAAGGACTAGAAGATTTCAAGACTCTGATGAACCAGGCAAGCAGCCCTTTGACCATGACACCCCTCTTGTTCATCGGTACCCTTTTTCCGGTTGCATGATGATGAAGTATGACGGTGGTAAACTTGTTGTGAACCCCCACATGATGCATACCCCTACTCATGACCTTACCTTGTTCGTGATTGCATTTTCAAGAGACTATTTGATGCATAATGATGCATGTGTACCATGAACTCTTCATGGTTACATTCTTTCGAAAACCCCATCGGGTGCCCCTAATGCCCTTGGGAGATGTTGATCTAAGGTCACCACTTGAGGAAGAAGTGGTGTACTGGAGAGAGATTTTGGTGTGTTTGTGTGTAAAATGATGGATTAGATTTATGTGTGATTACCTTCCCAACCAAACATGTGCAACCACTCTACCCCTTTATGGGATGGGCATTATTAATTACCTAGGCCGATACTAGCTTGGAGCCCGCATTACTAGTGACGGGGGAGAGTTGGTGCTCTCTCTCGGGACGGGTCGTGCTGTGTAGGGCGGCCATGACTGTTTTCACAGGGCACTGGACACACCGTTGGTCCCTTCGTGTATGCATAATAATGTGAAAAGGGCAGAGTCCCACGATCTTTTGCTTATACACGAGGGCCGTGTATCAATGAGTGGACTCCTTGTTAGTGTCTTCTAGGGAAAGATAGTGATCGGGTGCTTCCCCCGAGTACTTGAGGTACAGCGGGATTGTGGATGACACAAAAGCTTCCCGGATCTTGTGGGTAAAGTGCGCAACCTATGCAGAGTGTCAAACTATTCGAATAGCCGAGTCCATGGTCATGGACAGTTGGGAGGTGCTACTTAAACTATGTCCAGAAATTTTACAAATCACGATGCATGTGTGTGTGGAAAGGAACTATTGTGTCAAGGTGGAGACTTGACATGTTGAATGACATGAAGTTGATTCAACTCTATTTATGTTGATATATGTAACCTGTTCTCGAGGTTACCCATGTTTTATTGATGCATATCTCACAAGTTGATAGGACATCTTAACTAGCTTGAAGCTAGGTTGCTTACTCATTGTACAATTGCATTGTTACTTTGAACCAAATCATGGGTTGCTTAAGTAGTACATTCAAAGTACTCATTGGCTTGCCACTGGTTATTTTATTGGCCAGGCATGAAAGAACAAGATATATTGAAGAGTTCCTTGGTGACGATCGTGCGAGCTAGGACGCTTTCCTAGTCAGAATGCCTGTAGGGTTAAGGCAGATGGCATGGGTCCAAGTTATCGATTTAAGATTTCCGCTATGATGATATACTCAAGACTTGACCGTAATGGTCCTACTTGTGTAAACGGTATGTATGGATGTAAAACTCTTGTTATTCAGCTTACGTGTGTTCAGTGAGCATTGATCTCGGGATCATCAGACACGCAGTGCATTCGGTGATCACGACTTATGAGTCGGGTCCCCACAGAGCTGGTATCAGAGCCATCCTGACCGTAGGAAGCCTTAGTTAGCATGGTCGTTAGTTAGGGTAAAATTATTTCCAAAACTACTGCTAGTTTTCAAAACTATCTATACTTCTCTTCCCTTCTCAGTTTTTCGAAAACTAAGGTATACTTTCCTTATTGATCTCTTCCCCTTCAAAACCCTTGGTCGCTAGAACCCTTATGCCCCTGACCACTGGATTCCTTGTAATCCTCGTGGATAATCTAGAAGGAAGATGCCTTGCCAGACATTCACCCACATCTCCGTAACACAAGATTGGCGACACCACAACAAGATGATACCAATGTAAGATACATCCTCGAGGGATGAGGACCTCAAGACCTGTGAGATGGTGACACCCTTGACATCGCCCCAAGATGACGCAACCTTATCCTACGCATTTATCAGGGCATAGGATATGCAAGATCATGATATACATCGCTAATAGGGTAACCCTGTCACTACTGTTGTTGTATCGGCAACCACCGGTGGATGAGAACCTAGCCATTTGGTCCGCCTCACTATAGTGAGCAGGAAAACGGTTCTCTTCATCTCCCGCTCTCGGTGACGATATTGTCAACAATGTGTCCGACGGTTGGACCTCTATTATGCCTTGTTAATGTCATTGCATACAGGATGGCCACCTGGAACCGCCGACACCTTAAAAAGGCAAAAGCGATCATCATGATTAAGAGGACAAGAGAAGACCAAGTCAATGCCAGCTACGAGGAGCCACCTTCACCCCATCATCTCATTGGGCGAGAAGTGTTGAAGATTCTTCAGGCCAACCTGGATCATTTCATCAAACAACTACAAAAGACGTAGCGACACCTGAGGAAAACCCAGAAGACTGCATGAGGCACGAAGTAAAGCACAACTACTTAGTCCGAGAACCGAGAACCCCTAGGGTAGGATGAGTCGTGTACCCCCTATGCGCAGTCGAGTCCGTATGATGGTTCAAATAGAACCATGACTGTGTGTTGCTTGTTTTTATTTGTTTGTGTTTTGATGTAAGTCGCACTTTTGCCCTAGGCAACACGTACGCGACTATATCACCTTCCTTGTTTTCCTTTGTTTGGCCCTTTTTGGCACCCGTTTATTTGCACATGCACTATAGAACCCCCTTTAGGCATTCCCCTCCTCTATGTTACCTCCCCCTCGCATCTTTCTCCTCAATTGAAGTCTAGAAAGACAAGATACACCAAGGATTCTACTTTGGCAACCAACCAACACTGAAGACTTTTGCTACAACCTCCTCGACCAAGTAAAACCCCGTAGAGTTATGTTTAACCCCCCAGACTAGAAACCCATTCCTAGACCCTTCGAGACTTCACGAGATACCCCATCTTAAGTCCTTAACCATGTGCTTAACCCATAGAATTGCAAGAGAACCAGTTAAGCCTCTGTAAACCTTGCACAACACTGGGTTCATTATGGAACTAGTGGACATAGTGAACGAGCACATTGTCATCCTAAGATAGCACCAAAACTGACGATGCCATAGGGAAGACTGATTTGAGGATACAGGAATAGAGGACAAATGACTTGATGAGTTTATATCAGAGACCTTGAGGAATTATCCGAGACTTCTTGGTGGATTATGAGGTTTTTATGTTAGTTGATGAACTTGGTGGGATCATGTTAATAGAGTAGCATAGCATTCATTACCCGTGGAGTAAATTTGATTTTTTTAAGGACAATTATGATCACAAGCTGAATCTCCTGGGAGAGCAAGGATTTGACTTGACAAGGTGATATTGATAGGAGACAGTTGATATTACATAAATAACTTGAGGTAAACATGTAGGATTCCTCGTTGGACAAGAGATTTGGATTTAAATAGGTGATCCTAGTTGAGTATAGATGCTGAGTAAGTCTACATGGTTCGGAGTAAATTGGATTTAGACTGATGATCTCGATCATGATACCATGTTTCTTGGAGGGCAATAAACTAGGAGGTTGGGTTAAATTTCGGAGTTGATATAAGCTTGACCTTGGAGTTTACTTGACCATGATAATGGAAATTGGTGGACTTAATATAGAAATGGATAGCCCTTTCAAGTGTTTGGGGATTATAGGAACCTTAGGAGATCATGTGGAACACCATAACCATTGGATTATAGAATTAAATGGATTATGTAGTGATTGATGGAAGTTAATGGGCTGTTGCAGTTGAGTCAGAGGAAGGAAACAAGATCTTGGAGTGGCTTACGACGTGTTTCCTTAGGATAGAGGTGCTTTATCTTAGACCTTGGAAGGATAGGCTGAGCACTTGGATTGTCACGTTCAAGCCTAGTAGCTTATATGTTCTAACCATGGATTTTTAGGGGTACACATACATATGGGTTTGGGGATTGTAGACATATATGATTTTGTTAGACCTCCTCTCGGGAGTCACGAGGATATGGATCACATGAGTGATGATTGGAGTTGACCTATACGAAATGATACTATCAGTGATATGATGTGATTTGTTTAAAGGACTAGATAGCGCAATTGGCATCTAATAAACTGTCCTCAAGGATGGGATGATAAACATTCACTCGCACACTAGAATCCTTGAAACCCTTACGCCCTACCAAGCCACAACATGGTCGGATCCTGACCTTGGGCTTTGGCTCTAGATCGATAAGACCTTGGACAATGCTCAACCGTTACCACCACCAATGCCCTGACCTACCTTATGTACCCCATGAACAGAAACTTCTTGGAGTACTTGGTCACGTTGGTTGTCACTTTTACTTGGTGACCTACTCGCCTAATCAAGATGGAAGAAGAATCGTTCAGCTGGTTAGGAAACATTTGAAGACCGCCATGCCAAGGAGGAAGAACTATGCCAACCACCATCTTCAAGAAGTATACTTCCGCGTCAAAGACCATGTGTATCTGCAAGCCACTCCTCTCCAAGGAACCAAGCATTTCCAAGACAAGGAGACCCACACCAAGATTCATCGGCCCCCTTCGAGATCACTCCAAGATTTAACAACCCCCTCTCAGATCACTACGAGACGAAGAGAAGACAGTTACCAGCTGGAGTTGCCACCTGAGTTACCTGATGTGCACAATGCTTTCCATGCATCACAACCCCAGAAGTGTTTCCAACTTCCTAACTTGCCCGATCTCTACGAGGGCAT
Source organism: Aegilops bicornis (assembly GCA_021605145.1). NCBI lineage: Eukaryota > Viridiplantae > Streptophyta > Magnoliopsida > Poales > Poaceae > Aegilops > Aegilops bicornis. The sequence continues at coordinate 351,567,530 of CM038671.1, read as the reverse complement.
TAACCATCGAGCCATCAACCCCGAGCCCAATCTAACCTACCGCGAGCTACCCAATAGCAACCTGGATCAAGAGGAGCGTCACACACGAAGCCACACCATCAAGTACTTCAAGCTCAATGGAGCACTACACGGAAGCAGAAGCAACATGAGGACTTGAAGGCTACCCCAGATCCAAGTTTCTATATCCCTTTCTGCGCCTAGTTTGGGAATCTCGGGGACGAGATTCTTTTAAGGGGGGTAGGTCTGTCACACCCTGATTTTCATGCCACTACACTTAAGCTAACAATCATGATAAAATGTGGTTTGACAAAACTTTTGAGTGTTTTGGACCTTGCCTTGATTGGTTTTTGTCTGTTGTTTGCAAGTGCTCTAAAAATAAAATAAATCCTCCAACTCTTATACTCCTTCTCCTTGATCTAAAAACCTTTCCCAATGATCATGCCATGTGTATAGGACATAAAACTAATTTCTTGCAAAAATAATTTGGCCAAAAAGTATTTTTAAAAATTTGTTTTCCAAAAACCCCTGAATCGAGGTTTGCACTGCAAGTACTTAATTAAGGGCAGTAAAAATCGTTCCAAAAATATATTTGACTCCTATTAGATATAGGATACCCAGAAACCATAAAAATATAATTTTAAAAGTTATTTTCCTATTTTATTTAAAGGTTGTTTCTTAAGGCTAGAAATGGTCTTTAATAGGTTAAAATTGTTTTAATGCTTTAAAAATATTTGGGGAAAACCTAGGGAAACTCAGTGGACATATATTGTCCATATATAAGAGTTTCAACACATGGTCATGTTCAAAACATTGGTCAAATCCCTCAAAAACCCTTTCTAGATATTTCAAGCTTTTGAAATATTTACAAAGGAAATATTCTCCAGAAATTCCAAGAAAATTCTAGCATGTCACATATGACGTGTTTGATGATCTTGACAAGTATCATGTCATGGAGAATAGTATAACCCCATGAAATCCTCAAAACCAATTCTGTCCATTTTGAAGTTTGAGCAACTTTACATTGCCAAACATGTCCAAATGCTCTCAAATATTGTGTACATGCTCAAATGGTCTAATCATTCATCTAGACCAAATGGCACAAGTTGGAGAAAATGTTATATTGATCAAAGTGCCCCAAAACCCTCTCGACTGTAATCAAATTTGAACAACTTTGTACTACCAACTTTCTCTCTCCTTGACCCCATCTTTGGTGAGGTTGTTCACATGAACAAATGAGGCCACCACACCAAGTGGTGCATCAAGGAGAAGTGATTTGCTCAACTAGATCTACACAAGTTCATTTCTGCTAATTCCTAGGGTTTACAAAAGTTGCATTGGCAACTTTTCCCAAATAAGCTCCAAATTGGTGGAAGGCCCTAATTATATGTGTCATTTCACCCTGTGGACTCTCATGGCAATTGGAAACCTTTTCCTTGCCCAAACCATTATCAAACACCTTCTGCCACTTTTCAGAAATCACCATTTTGACCACTATCACTATTCTCCTTGAGCTCAACTCTTTACCACAGCTCCTCCTAGACATCTTCTATCTCCAGTAGCTCTCCCTGGCTTTTGCTCAATTATTGATGGGTGAAGCACCCTCATTTACCCTTCTGGACAGCAGCATTCTTCTCCTTTCTCACCTCCCTCCTCACTCCAGTGGGTATCCAGAGCATCCGATGCCCCTCCCCAATTGTTTACTTCTCCCTAGCGCTACCAGACATGAGTGGGGACGCCCCTGCCCCTTAAACAATGCCATGGCAGTCAAAGGCACGCTCTGGAGCATGCTACAGCGCGCTCCCGCACAGTAGCTGCCCCCTGCCAAGCACCTCCGGCCACCTCGGGCCTCCCCAGCACGCTCGACGAGGTGCCTCGGCGTCCGCGACACGCCACGGACTGGTCCCCCTCCTTCTTCTCCCTCCTGCCCTCAAGACGCTGCAGCTAGAGCCGCCTCGAGAGCCCCAATGGCCGAGCCCACACGCTGTGCTCGCCACTCCCCGCTCTCTCTCTCTCCTTCTCCTCGACTTGGACCACGCCCACAAGCGCCGCAGACAGCCCCGAGCCTCCTGTCGTGGCCACTGCGGCCATTTCCACGGGTGCCCGTAGGCCACGTCCACGGTGAGCCACGAGCGTCGCCGGAGGTGGCTGGTACCGCCGGGGAGAACGCTGGCGCCCGCTCGGCCTCGCCTCCCCTTCCTTGCTCTGTCCGAGCGGGAGGTAGGAGACGGCCTGAGCATCGGGCCCCGCTCGTCAGCGACCCGGCGGGCGGGCCCCGCCCATTTAAGTGGAGACGGCTTCGGCCGGATCCGCTTTCCTCACGCGTTGGCGCACTTCGTGAACCCGCCTTCGACGCCTGTCCAGCCGAGCCACTGGGCCGACTCCATCGCTAAATCAAGGCCCAGTTATACTGGATAAGGGTAAAACCCTTTCCCTTTCCTTTTTCTTTTTCTGTAAATTTGTAAAATCCACAAATAAATCAAATGAACTCCAAATTTGATGATTCAAATTTCTAGTGACTCCATAAATCAAGTTCTATTTAATAGGCCACAGTGGACATTTTTGTTGTTCTTGGTTTTCACTGAACCTTTTAAAAAGGTCATTTATCCACATAAGTCCACTTCAAAAATCCATATTATATTCATTTCAACTCCAAATCCAAAGGAAACCAATTTCTAAATGTTTCTAAAATCATGCCTGAATTAATGGGTACTTTCACTCATTTTTATAAAATGGCATTCTGTGGACAACTTGTGGATCCATCAAATCCATTGATTCCATCATATTGAAATGTTCAGAAATATCCACTGATCCAATTCCAAATAAACCACTTTGGTAATTTTTCATATGATCAAAGGCATCCTAGAAAAGTCCAACTCACATCTTTAGAGCAATTTTATTTTGCCTTGTTGTGTTGCTTATTGTGATTGTTTCCGACGTTAGTTGATGAAGTAGACGGAGTATTTGGAGAAGGACCAGAAGATATCAAGACTCTGATGAACCAGGCAAGTAGCCCTTTGACCATGACAACCCTCTTGTTCATCGGTAGCCTTTTTTTGATTGCATGATGATGAAGTATGACGGTGGTAAACTTGTTGTGAACCACCACATGATGCATACCCCTACTCATGACCTTACCTTGTTCATGATTGCATTTTCAAGAGACTATTTGATGCATAATGATGCATGTGTACCATGAACTCTTCATGGTTACATTCTTTCGAAAACCCCATCAGGTGCCCCTAATGCCCTTGGGAGATGTTGATCTAAGGTCACCACTTGAGGAAGAAGTGGTGTACCGGAGAGAGATTTTGGTGTGTGTGTGTAAAATGATGGATCAGATTTATGTGTGATTACCGTCCCAACCAAACATGTGCAACCACTCTACCCCTTTATGGGATGGGGCATTATTAATTACCTAGGCCGATACTAGCTTGGAGCCCACATTACTATTGACGGGGGAGAGTTGGTGCTCTCTCTCGGGACGGGGTCGTGCCAGGTAGGGCGGCCATGATTGTTTTCACAGGGCACCGGACACACCGTTGGTCCCTTCGTGTATGCGTAATAATGTGAAAAGGGCAGAGTCCCACGATCTATTTCTTATACACGAGGGCCATGTATCAACGAGTGGATTCCTTGTTAGTGTCGTCTAGGGAAAGATAGTGATCGGGTGCTTCCCCCGAGTACTTGAGGTACAGCGGGATTGTGGATGACACGAAAGCTTCCCGGATCTTGTGGGTAAAGTGCTAACCTCCGCAGAGTGTCAAACTATTCGAATAGCCGAGTCCACGGTCATGGACAGTTGGGAGGTGCTACTTAAACTATGTCCGTAAATTTTACAAATCACGATGCATGTGTGTGTGGAAAGGAACTATTTGTGTCAAGGTGGAGACTTGACATGTTGAATGACATGACATTGATTCAACTCTATTTATGTTGATATATGTAACCTGTTCTCGAGGTTACCCATGTTTTATTGATGCATATCTCACAAGTTGATAGGACATCTTAACTAGCTTGAAGCTAGGTTGCTTACTCATTGTACAATTGCATTGTTACTTTGAACCAAATCATGGGTTGCTTGCGAGTATATTTAAAGTACTCATTGTCTTGCCACTGGTTATTTTATTGGCTAGGCATGAAAGAACAAGATATATTGAAGAGTTCCTTGGTGACGATCGTGCGAGCTAGGACGCTTTCCCAAATGTAATGCCTGTAGGGTTAAGGCAGATGGCATGGGTCCAAGTTATCGCATTTAAGATTTCCGCTGCGATGATATACTCAAGACTTGACCATAATGGTCCTACTTGTGTAAAACGGTATGTATGGATGTAAAACTCTTGTTATTCAGCTTCTGTGTGTTCAGTGAGCATTGATCTTTGGGATCACTGTACACGTGCATTCGGTGATCATGACTTATGAGTCGGGGTCCCCACAACAACTATCGCTATCGCTTAGTGATAAAGTAAAGAAATTACATGCCGATTCATTTCATACATTAAAGCGACAACCATATAGATCCTGCCACTTGCCGATAGCTGTTACAAAACAGACAATTTATATATCATCACGTCCTGACCATATCACATCACAGCAAGCCCTACAAAAACAAGTTAAATGTCCTCTACTTTGTTGTTGCAAGTTTTACGTGGCTGCTATGGTCTTCTAGCAAGAACCGTTCTTACCTAGACATCAAAACAAGAATGATTTTTCATCAAATGTGTTGTTTTAACCTTGAACAAGGACCGGGTGTAGTCAAACTCGATTCAACTAAAGTTGGAGAAACAGACACCCGCTAGCCACCTGTGTGCGAAGCACGTTGGTAGAACCAGTCTCATGAAGCGGTCATGTAATGTCGGTCCGGTCCGCTTCATCCAACAATACCACCGAATCAAAGTAAGACGTTGCTGGTAAGCAGTATGACTATTATCCCCCACAACTCTTTGTGTTCTACTCATGCATATAACATCTACACATAGACCTGGCTTGGATGCCACTGTTGGGGAACGCAGTAATTTCAAAAAATTTCTTACGATCACGCAAGATCTATCTAGGTGATGCATAGCAACGAGCGGGGAGAGTGTGTCCGCGTACCCACGTAGACCGAAAGCGGAAGCTTTATATCAACACGGTTGATGTAGTCGTACGTCTTCACGATCCGACCGATCCTAGCACGGAATGTACGGCACCTCTGTGTTCAGCACACGTTCAGCTCGATGAAGTCCCTCGTACTCTTGATCCAGTTGAGGACAAGGGAGAGTTCTGTCAGCACGACGGCGTGGCGACGGTGATGATGAAGTTATCGGCGCAGGGCTTCGCCTAAGCACTATGACGATATGACCGAGATGTGTAACTGTGGAGGGGGGCACCGCACACGTCTAAAAGATCAACTCGTGTGTCTATGGGGTGCCCCCCTCCCCCGTATATAAAGGAGGGGAGGAGGAGGAGGGCCGACCACAAGGGGCTCGCCCAAGGGGGGGATTCCTACTCCTAGTAGGAGTAGATTCCCCCTTTCCTAGTCCAAGTAGGAGAAGAAGGAAGGAGAGGGAGGACAGAAGGAAAGGGGGGCTGCCCCCCCCCCTAGTCCAATTCAGTTTGGGCTAGGGCGGGTGGGGGGGGGGGCACACGCCACACCTTGGCCTGCCTCCTCTCTTCCACTACTAGGCCCATGAGGCCCAATAACCCCCCGGGGGGTTCCGCTATCCCCCCGGTACTCCAGAAAATACCCGATACACCTCGGAACAATTCCGGTATCTGAATATAGTCTTCCAATATATCAATATTTATGTCTCGACCATTTCGAGACTCCTCGTCATGTCCGCGATCTCATCCGGGACTCCGAACTACCTTCGCTACATCAAAACACATAAACTCATAATACCGATCGCCATCGAACGTTAAGCGTGCGGACCCTACGGGTTCGAGAACTATGTAGACATGACTGAGACTCATCTCCAGTCAATAACCAATAGCGGAACCTGGATGCTCATTTTGGCTCCTACATATTCTACGGAGATCTTTATCGGTTAAACCGCATAACAACATATGTTGTTCCCTTTGTCATCGGTATGTTACTTGCCCGAGATTCGATCGTCAGTATCACCATACCTAGTTCAATCTCATTACAGGAAAGTCTCTTTACTCGTTCCGTAATGCATCATCCTGCAACTAACTCATTAGTCACATTGCTTGCAAGGCTTATAGTGATGTACATTACCGAGAGGGCCGAGAGATACCTCTCCGATTCACGGAGTGACAAATCCTAATCTTGATCTATGCCAACCCAACAAACACCTTCGGAGACACCAGAGAGCATCTTTATAATCACCCAGCTACGTTGTGACGCTTGATAGCACACAAGGTGTTCCTCCGTATTCGGAGTTGCATAATCTCATAGTCAGAGAAACATGTATAAGTCAGGAAGAAAGCAATAGCAATAAAACTAAACAATCATTTATGCTAAGCTAACGGATGGGTCTTGTCCATCACATCATTCTCCTAATGATGTGACCCCGTTCGTCAAATGACAACACATGCCTATGGTCAGGAAACTTAACCATCTTTGATTAACGAGCTAGTCTAGTAGAGGCATACTAGGCACACTATTTTTTGTCTATGTATTCACACATGTATCATGTTTCCGGCTAATTCAATTCGAGCATGAATAATAAACATTTTTCATGATTTAAGGAAATAAAATAATAACTTTATTATTGCCTGTAGGGCATATTTCCTTCACGAGGTATGCGCAGGGCTGGGTCCTGCCGACGCAGAGCACAAAGGCAATCAGGAAGGAAATCAAGCACGAAAAGGAAATTACGGAGTTCAAATAATTATTACAGTCACCAAATGTGTCACGAATTCAAACAAAGTCTTATGCCTCCACGAGGCACAATCAGTTGTTTGCAGGATAAACCTAGGAAGTGGAACCGTTGCCGCCATCGCCGCCATCCGCCTCGGCCGCTGCAGGACTGATATTGATGTCGTAGATTAACTTCCTCAGCAGCGCGGTTACATAGCCTTTCACGGCCTCCGTCGTGTGTCGTGGGTGGACACGATCACCTATGGGTCCACTGGCACCTTTTGGTTCGGCAAAGGGGGAAATCACTTTGCATAAAGAGCGGAAGCCATGGGGGCAGCGCGACGGCAATGACACTGGTGATTTTTACCCAGGTTCGGTCCGCCATGAGTCCTAAAACCCTTCTCCTGCTTTTGGTGGATTGGATGGTGGAACACAACAGCGTGCAATGCTTGAGCCCGGAAAGGTGGCCTCGGGGGAAGCACTACGCGCGTACAAGTGTGAGGGGGTCTGAATCCCTCTCTAGATTGCCATGGCCCTCCTTTTATAGCTCAAGGGGTAGCCACAGTGGCAAAACAATCATTATCTAGTGATTAGATAGCTAACAGTGCTATCATACATCATTATCTAGTGATGAGATAGCTAATAGTGCTATCATACATCATTATCTAGTGATTAGATAGCTAACAGTGCTATCATACCTAACTCTGGCAGTTAGGACAAAGTGCAGTAAATGCACCGCTAGGTGTCATGCTAAGGATGAATCCCAGCAAGCCCATCGTGCCACTTAGTCATCTTCTGCTTATCTGCTTGACACGCTTCTGGACTGGTGTTAGATGACCATAATCTGTCTTCCAATGGGCTGCCACATGCTTAGTGGTAGCCACTTAATCACTTGGAGGATCGATACCACATTAATAAATGATTTGCATTGCTGTGCGATGGAGCGGTGGTGTCTTGGCGGCCCCGGCAAGCCTGCCGGGGAAATCTTGGGCTTACCCTTGGGGCGGCGTCAACCCGGCCAAGCTCTCCTGCCCAGCAAGGGAGGCCTTCCCAAGATGATGTGTTGGTGTCTTGTATGACTTGGTCTTTTTGATCTTCTCCTTGATCTCACGAAGAGCGTCTTCTCTGGCTTGGCCTTGCTCTTATATACTTGTGGTGGCTATGCAATGCCGGCACGCCTGTGTATATGTCTAGTCAAGTGCACATGTTCGTTGCACCGACAGTAGCACCCAGACTGGCCGATACATGTCGCCAGGCATTGTTGGGGTAGGCCCCAACAAATACACAGGTGAACGTTTCGGCATAACCGCAGCGGGATCCATGTCTGTCTTGATATCTTCCTTGCTTCTTCATTAACCTGTAATAGCATCAGTTTCTAGTTTCCCCACACGTCATGCGGGACGACATGGGGCAGTTTACTCTGCGGCCCATGAGCTACCCACGCTCCACGCTGACGGGGAGGTAACCGCCATTTTACTCATCCTACTACCTCTGTCATTTTCACCATGTACGCTGCATGCATTGTGCAGGGTTGGTGGCGGGCGCGTAGGGCGTGGGAATGAGTGCCATGGCAGAAAAACCAGCACTGTGGATAGGTGCAGGAGGGCGGTCATTGATTTTGTACGCTGTCTGTGACGCAGAGGGAATGGATTGGCAGAGCGGGGCGGTTGTCTCCTCGGTGGTGAGGAGCCATCCCCCGGCCATGCCCCTCTATAATAAGAGGTGTGGGCGAGGGGGCTCATCCACACATACATCTCATCCTTCTCCTTCTGCAACTTGCTTCTATCATGGTGATGGGAAGAGGATGTGTGAGAGAGTCCTGGATTAGGGGGTATCCGGACAACGGGACTATGTATAACGTCCGGACTATTGAAGCGTGAAGGTACAAGACTCAAGACTTCGGCCCGTGTCCGGATGGGCCTTTCCTTGGCGTGGAAGGCAAGCTTGGCGATCCGGATATTATATTTCCTTCCTTGTAACCGACTCCATGTAAGCCCTAGCCTTCTCCGGTGTCTATATAAACCGGAGAGGTTGGTCCTTAGAAGGCCGATCACAATTACATTCATACCATCATAGGCTAGCTCTTAGGGTTTAGCCTCTATGATCACGCGGTAGATCTACTCTTGTACTACCCATATAATCAATATTAATCAAGCAGGAAGTAGGGTTTTACCTCCATCGAGAGGGCCCGAACCTGGGTAAACATCTGTGTCCCTTGCTTCCTGTTACCATCGGCCTTGACGCATAGATCCGGACCCCCTACCCGAGATCCGCCGGTTTTGACACCGACATTGGTGCTTTCATTGAGAGTTCCTCAGTGTCGTCGCTGTCAGGCTCGATGGCTCCTTCAATCATCATCAACGACGCTGTCCAGTATGCAGATTTTTCTCCCGGACAGATCTTCGTGGTTGAGCGGCTTCGACCGCGGCCAACTCGCTTGGCCATCTGGAGCAGATCGACAGCTACGCCCCTGGCCACCAGATCAGGTTCGGAAACCTGAACTACACGGCGGACATCCGCGGAGACTTGATCTTCGATGGATTTGGGCCTATGCCAGGAGCACCGAACAGTCACGACGAGCATGGCTTAGACCTGCCATCGGACGAAGCTCGGGGTATCACCCCTAGTATCCACAGACCTAAATCCGGAGCAGGCCGCGCTGCCTAAGGACGGAGGGATGGACCCTGCCCCGCAGGTCGCGCACTCATCGGCGATGGAGCCGAACACGGGTCTTACCTCTGTGGTGACCTGTAACTCCGGACCCCTGGATTCGTATCCGGACGAGGGTTCCAGTCCGCGCACTCCTGAGCCAGCCGAGCTAGGTTGGGCTCCGGTAATGGAGTTCACCGCTGCGGATATCTTCCAGCACTCGCCCTTAGGAGACATGCTGGACTCATTAAAGTCTCTCTCTTTGTCAGGAGGCTCGGGGCCAAACTATGTCCAGCTCGAGTGGGAAGCAGGCGATGAAGGAATTCCTTGCCCACCCACCACCCACTTCATTGCCACGGTCGATGATTCAACCGAGGTACTGGACTTCGACTCCGAAGACATCGACGGTATGGACGACCATGCAGGAGAAGAACATGAGCCACCGCTCACTGGGCGGTGGACAACCACCTCTTCCTATGATATATATATGGTGGATACTCCAAAGGAAACAAATGGTGACGAGGCAACAGAGGATAAAACCTCAGGGAAAAAAGCAAAGAACGGGCGTCGTCGGCGCCACTCGAAGCCCTTCCACAACAATACCGGCCCAGGAGACGAAAACAATCCGAATGGTGCCGAAGAAGAATACAACCCTGATCACCCCGCCTTCGAGCAGGCTGAACAGGAGGATGAGCAGGTCAGCCCAGAAGAACAGGCGACGGACGAATACCCAGTGGAGGACAGCTACATGCCCCCCTCTGAAGACGAGATTAGCCTCGGCGACGACGAGTTATGCGTGCCTGAGGATCCCGTAGAGCAGGAGCGCTTGCCGCCGGCTTATAGCCACCGCGAGGAGCCCGAAAAAGAAGCAAAGAAGAACTCCAAGCTGATCAAGACCTGCTCACGCAGACGGATGGATCAAGTCCTGGCAGCCGAGGAATACGGACTCGAGCACCATACAGCTGACCGGCCACCTCGTGGTCGGGATAAAACGGCATACCAGTCCGCATACCAGCCAACACCCCCACGCCAACACACTACGGCCCGGGGCAACAAAACAGGACAACCAAGATCGATCTACGGATCGCGGGGGCGCGCCTCGGCACGCGACAACGACCGTCATGCCGAACACACCTTCAACAAGTGCGGCCGGGCTGAATATAGCCACCCAGAGCAATTCGACCTGCGTAGCCACATAGCCCGGCACAGAGGCGCCGCGCACCCCCTCTGCTTCACTGACGAAGTAATGGATCATGAATTCCCAGAAGGGTTCAAACCCTTAAACATCGAATCATACGATGGCACAACAGACCCCGCAGTATGGATCGAAGATTTTCTTCTCCACATTCGCATGGCCTGCGGAGACGATCTACACGCCATCAAGTATCTTCCCCTTAAGCTCAAAGGACCAGCCTGACACTGGCTAAACAACCTGCCAGCAAATTCCATTGGCAGTTGGGAAAACCTGGAAGACGCATTCCTCGACAACTTCCAGGGCACATATGTGCGACCACCCGACGCTGATGACTTGAACTACATTACTCAACAGCCCGGAGAGTCAGCCATGAAATTCTGGACTCGGTTCCTAACTAAAAAGAACAAACCAGTCGACTGTCTGGACGCCGAACCCTTGGCGGATTTCAAGCATAATATCCGTGACGAATGGCTCGCTCGACACCTCGGCCAGGAAAAACCCAAGTCCATGGCAGCTCTCACAACACTAATGACCCGCTTTTGCGTGGGCTAGGACAGTTGGTTGGCTCGCAACAGCACTACGCCACAGTGTGGCAATTCGGATGGCCGCGACAATAACGGCAAGCCATGACTTAACAGACATAAGCGACAGAACAACGGCGACAACACTGAAGACACGGCAATGAACGTCGGATTCATTGGATCCAAGCCCAGTCAGCGGAAGAAGCCATTCAAAAGAAATAATCAGGGACCGTCGATGCGGACCAGATATCGAGCGCCGTACAAATTCATGGCACCCCGGACAAGCCGGCCAACCACACAAATAGAGATTGCTGGGTATTCAAACAGGCCGGCAAGATAAACGCCGAAGACAAGGACAAGGGGCTGCACAGTGACGATGACGAGGAGCCCCGACGTCCGAACACGGGGGGACAGAAGAAATTCCCCCCCCCCCAGGTGAAAACGGTCAACATGATCTACGCCACGCACATCCCCAAGCGGGAACGGAAGCGGGCACTGAGGGACGTCTATGCATGGAGCCAGTTGCCCCCAAATTAAACCCATGGTCAGCTTGTCCGATCACCTTTGACCGTAAGGATCATCCCACTAGCAGCCGTCATGGCGGCTCAGCCGCATTGGTCTTAGACCTAATCATCGACGGATTCCACCTTACGCGAGTCCTTATGGATGGCGGCAGCAGCCTGAACCTGCTTTATCAGGACACAGTGCGCAAAATGGGCATTGACCCTTCAAGGATTAAGCCCACTAAAACCACCTTTAAGGGTGTAATTCCTGGAGTAGAGGCCCGTTGTACGGGCTCTATAACACTGGAAGTGGTCTTCGGATCCCCGGACAACTTCCGGAGCGAAGAGTTAATCTTCGACATCGTCCCTTTCCGCAGTGGTTACCACGCACTGCTCGGACGAACCGCATTCGCTAGATTCAGTGCGGTACTACATTATGCATACCTCAAGCTCAAGATGCCAGGACCGCGCAGGTTCATCACTGTCAATGGAAATATGGACCGCTCCCATCGAACAGAAGAGCATACGGCAGCCCTCGTGGTAGAAGTACAATGCGGCCTACTCCGACAAACCAATCCGGCAACAACTTCGAGCACCATCAAGCGAGTCCGGAGCACCCCGCAACAGGATCATCAGGAACGCCAAGAGCGTGATTAGCAGTCCGGCCTCCGCTCAAGCACCTCCAAAGCAGCATTCGTGCCATGCGTACACAATTACGCACTCAAGATACCCTGGGCATAGGCGGAGGCGCATCAACGACTCAGTCAATAGTGTGGGTAACCGCCAAATACCTTCATACTCTTTCCCTCTTACCTTTCAGGACACCGCGTTAGTGCAGCATCCTCAGAAGAGCCGACTTGCCGGACTTATAGGGGAGAGACATCCAAGGAGGCAACAGACGTTGTGCACAGAAGGAAATACCCAGGTGGAATCTATTTACGATCATTATACCTGCTTTATCTATCTCGAACACAAATGCCTGGATAGGACATGTTAAATAGTCCTATTTTATCTCTGCTTAACGCATCCATTGTAAACGTACGCTTAAACGTATTTTTCGTCAATGGGAGATTATCTATAGCGTCAGCTTATTATTCTTATTTGAGCATTTTTTCTTTTATAAATGTTCATTCGATATTGCATCCGTACACCTTGGTGCGATCAGTTTGCCAGGGGCTTCTCATGGTGCCCTGTAATATGGAAAATAAAGTCCGAACACTTCCAATTGTGCGGCACCCCGAACTTATAGCACTATATGCATCAGCTCCGAATCATGTCTTGGTTCTACATTTGGGATAGCCCGACTCCCTTGTTTTGGTGCCTTACGTTCCGTTATATCGGCTAAGGTAGCGCATGGAGAACTACTGCGATTGTGTCCCGGTTCTTCCGGACGAGCACCTCAGTAGACAAAGCCGAAAACTGACCGGCATGATGTGGCGAGAGCTGGTGGCTGTTCGAGAGGTTTTAAAATCTTTAAAGATTTTCCGCTTTAGGTGATAAATTGGCTTCGTCCGATCTAGGCGTGTATAGCGCCCCAATTCGGCCTTCCGGATTCTAGGGGCTTCGCCGAAATTTAAAATTGTATACTTCTATGGCTAAGTGAAAGTTATAAAGCCGCATAGTCTGATTGCCTTGTTCGGCCGCGGACACCTCCTTCAGGGACCAAACATTTGGATAAAGAGTGTCCGGGTTTTCCACGAACACCCCAGTAATAGTTACGTGGGGGAGGAAGCCGACGACTGGCCTACTTTCAGAATTTTATAAACAGCCGCACAGAAGGTAATATTTTAAATAACAAAAGCGCTACATAGCGCAAGTAACTTTGTCTTTAATTACAAACATGACAGAAGTGAATTCATTCCAAAATGGCGTCCTTGGTACACTCATCGGCGATGAGACGAGCACCCTTCATCACGCCATCGTAGTAAATTTTGGGATGGCGGTGCGCCTTGACCTCCGGCGGCCCGTCCTTGACCAACTTCTCCGCATCCAGCTTACCCCAATGCACCTTGATGCGGGCAAAGGCTCGGCGGTCACCTTCGATGCAAACGGATCGCTTGATCACTTCAAGCCGCGGGCAGGCATCCACCATCCGCTTGATCAGGCCAAAGTAGCTATTGGGCAGGAGTTCACCAGGCCACATCCTGACTATGAAGTCCTTCATACCTAGTTCGGCCGCCCTGTGGAGTTCGATCAACTGCTTCAGTTGGTCGCTCGAGGCATCGGATGATCGGCCCCAAGATACCGGGACCGTAACAGCTTCTCCATTGAGCTCCCCTCCTGGGCACGGTAGAACTCCGCAACGTCTGAGACGCTGCGTGGCAGATCTGCAAATGCCCCTGGAGAGCTCTGAATTCGAGTAAGTAAAAGAAACACCTCCTCCACATGCTTGCTTTGCATAAAGAATTTCTTACCCGCTGCTTTCTTTTTGGCCTCCTGGATCTCCTGTTGTGCTTTCTCGACTTCGGCCTTGACATCTTTCAAATTTACAAGGGCCTTCGCAAGCTCGGCCTCCTTCATCTTCAGATCATGCTCCACGAACTCGCACTTCTTGCCGAGGTCCTGGAGCTCTTGCTTTACCTCGCCTACCCTAGCACTTTGCTTTTCGCGCTCCTTGCATTCCAAGGCCGCTTTGTTTTCGGCCTCGGACAGCGCTTTCCTCAGGGACGCCACTTCGGCGGTGGCCCCTGTTACACAGTCACGACGCTTTAGGCATTAGACTAACCAATTTTGCCTATCTTCAAATATATACAAACGGGGAATCGCTTACCTTTATTCTCCTCGAGCCGCCTCTTCGTGAGGCCGAGCTCTCCCTACGCCTGCTCCAGATCCCGCTTCAGTTCGGCGACTTCGGCAGTGCGGGCAGCAGCAGCAAGCAGCACAGCCTGTTTATGCACACGAATGTTTATTGTTAGACCCTTGCGGATTATAATTGACCCTCCGTTTGGTTTTTCTTTCCGAACACCAAACAGAGTATCAGGGGCTACTACCTATCGGGTGGTAATTTTACACATATTTATTACTTACCTTAAAACCTGTCAAGAGGCTGGTGCAAGCTTCGGTTTGTCCGCTCTTGGCGGACGAAACCTTCCGAATCACCAAACTCATAAGAGTATGGTGCTCCTCATCTATGGAAGCGCCACAAGCGCCCAGCAGAGACAATCCGCGCTGGGCGCACTGGGAAGTCCTCGATGCAGACGGCTCGCTCTCTCTGACGAGGGGCTGCCCGCCTGAGTTCGGAACCATTAAAGGTTCCGGGACAGTGTTCGGCTTAGAGCCCGACCTATTGTGGCTCTCACCGACATGATCCGCAGGGACCTTGAACCCCGCGTGTCCGACGTCTGGGACCCCGCCTTGGGGCGTCTCCAGAGTCACCTCCCCCCGCTCGGGGAGCCTTTGGGACAACACTTCTGTGTCGTCCGCGGGTTGAGGAGTAATGGTTGTTAGAAGCGAATTGATCTCCGAATCACTCAGGGATCTGGAGGAAGACACTTCGGGGTAAGCCCTGGCCAGACTGCACATATGTCCGGCGTTAAACAAAAGCAATAGAATGAAGTTATGATGAAGTGTGGACACTTACGATCGCACCGGGGGCTTCCCCCTGGGCAGCCACCCTTCCTCACTATGAGCGGCCGTGGCGGAGTAGTCCGGAAGGGGTACCTTCCCCTTCTTGGACGCCCCAGCCTCCCCCTCCGGGGCGGCTTTTCTCTTCTTCTCCCCCCCAGTGCGGGGAGGTGGAATTTCTTCTTGATTCCCCCCGCCTCCGCGGGAGGGATCTGTCTCGTCGTCATCAGACGACAGGGGTATAAAGGCCTTGGGCCGAGGGCCTTTTCCGGCCCCTTGGCCTGCCTCTCCGGGCCCCTCATCCTTTCCGGATGGGGCGTCGTCTTCTTCTTCCTCCTCCCCTTCGTGGGAGGAGTCTGCCTCGTCGTCTTCGGACGAGGTTTCGGACGCAACCTTACGCCGGAGACCCTTCCTGGTCCCCGAGGCTTTCTTTCGGCCTTCTTCTCCGGCACCTTGTAGGGCGCCGAGACTAGCATCTCCGTCAGGAGAGCATCAGCTGGATCTTCTAGCAACGGAGCTGCATGATGCTCTTGATGTTCTTGTCCTTCATGCTCTTGATGCAGGTTTGGAGTCCGGCCAGCTCTGTAGGTTCACCCCAAATTAGGCCCTTCTTTTCCTAGGAGGTGAGCTGCATGGGGGCTCCGGATCGGAACTCGGGGGCCGCTGCCCAGTTGGCACCGTGCGGCTCGGTGATGTAGAACCACCCCGATTGCCACCCTTTTACGGTCTCCGCAAAGGAGCCATCCAGCTAGGTGACGTTAGGTATCTTGCCAACCATGGCCCCTCCGCACTCCGCTTGCTGGCCGCGTACAATCTTCGGCTTCACGCAGAAGATTTGCAGCCACAGGCCGAAGTGAGGCTGAATGCGGAGGAAAGCCTCGCATACGATGATAAACGCCGAGATGTTGAGGATGAAATTCGGGGCTAGATCGTGGAAATCTAGCCCTTAGTAGAACATGAGCCCACAGACGAAGGGGTGAAGTGGAAATCCTAGTCCACGGACGAAGTGGGCGACGAACACGACCCTCTCGTGGGGTCCCGGGGTCGGGATGACCTGCCCAGCGTCTGGTAGCCGGTGCGCTATGTCTGCGGCCAAGTATCCGGCCGCCCGAAGATTTTCTATATGCTTCTCCTTGACGGTGGAAGCCACCCACTTGCCTCCTGCTTCGGACATGTTTAGCTATTCGGAGAAGACTTGGGCTTGGGCGCTGGAGCTCGAGGGGGCAAGAGTGGGCAAAGGAGGAAGAAGGCGTGGGTAAAAATGGGGAAATCTTATCCCTTTATAGAGGCGACGAAAGCAGTGCGCCTTCCCACTTGCCCGTTGGAAATCGCTTGCTTCCCAAGCGCCACGGTTGATGATGTGGTGGGATTACCCATACCCGTATTGATGAGAATCCCGTGATTGGGGGACACGATCTCTGCTTCGACAAGAGGTGTCAAAGAAACCTCCTCGCGATGTGCCCTATGGCTAATTGTGCGAAAACTGTTTGAATAATGACCCGACCGTAATGACACGTCGCATTGCTTAAAAAGTTGTCAGCAGATTGCATTTGTGAAATACCATTCTCTCTACGGTGGCATGTGAAGATCATTTTGTGGATCCGGACATGGTTCAAGTGTTCGGTAATTACCTTGGAGTATTCGGAGGAGGAGCCCGCCCTGCAATGCCGAAAACAAGACTGCGCGCCGGACTCATCGTCATTGAAGCCTAGTTCAGGGGCTACCGAGGGAGTCCTGGATTAGGGGGTATCCGGACAGCCGGACTGTGTATAACGTCCGGACTATTGAAGCATGAAGGTACAAGACTCAAGACTTCGGCCCGTGTCCGGATGGGACTTTCCTTGGTGTGGAAGGCAAGCTTGGCGATCCAGATGTTATATTTCCTTCCTTGTAACCGACTCCATGTAAACCCTAGCCTTCTCTGGTGTCTATATAAACCAGAGAGGTTGGTCCTTAGAAGGCCGATCACAATTACATTCATACCATCATAGGCTAGCTCTTAGGGTTTAGCCTATATGATCTCGTGGTAGATCTACTCTTGTACTACCCATATCATCAATATTAATCAAGCAGGAAGTAGGGTTTTACCTCCATCGAGAGGGCCCGAACCTGGGTAAACATCTATGCCCCTTGCTTCCTGTTACCCATCGGCCTTGACGCACAGATCGATACCCCCTACCCGTGATCCGCCGGTTTTGACACCGACAATGTGGTCGAACTCCAGTGGTGGCGACGAGGGTTTCTTCTCGACAACACCTCCCCGCTCCTGCTGGGGATGCAAGGCGGAATCCATCGCACAAGGTGGTGCTACGGGACGTGGGCGCGGCCTTCGCGGCGCTCGGGGCCGAGGAGGGCGTGGTGGCGCCCTGGTCAATCCTCATCCGGCTGCACCAGCTCCGATTGAAGGCCATGTCGGGGACCAGCCGTTGGATTTCGTTATCAAGATGCACGGGCCTCCACGCAGCCGCCTTAATCTTCCTACCCCTTTTGCAAGGGTGATGGAGGAAGAATAGCCGACAGGAATGAAGCTGCACATGAGGGTTTGCTGTAATGGAAGCATTGGGTGGACGTGGAGTTCCCTGCACGTCATGTCATGCTTCTCTGGCGTGGCTGAAAAACCTTCGCTCGTGCCCACAGCTTGGCGGCGGGGCACGTTCTCCATTTTAAGCTAATGGAGGCCAATTTTCTCTCCATCAAGGTCTTCGGGCGTTCGGGGGCTAGCTTAGGTTGCTGCGCCGAGAGCTCGACTGACGACAAAAGCTCATCCTCGAGCGATAACAACAGAGGAAAGTAATGACAATGACGATGGCACCAAGCGGGAGGAGCACGACTCTGACTCCGGCTGAGCACTGGACGCACCGTCACCGTCAGCAGGGGGCTAGCAGCACCACCATCTGCACCTAGCTCTTCTTCCCCGGCAAGGCGATTTGCCAGGGTGTTGGGTGTGGGTGTTTTCGCCTCCTCCAGCTAGACCCTGGCAGGCTTCCTCGTGGACTCCAGCTTCGTCTTCCCTACCAGTGTCCCTCCTGCCACGTTCCATTGGTCCTGGCGGTGGTGACCAGAGCATCGCCTAGCCACTCTCTCCGCCCATCACCTTTGTCCACGCTCTCCCGATCTTGTCAGGCTGCGTCCCGCAGGCCCTGATGGGGTCAGGCTGGGCTTCTGCCCAGGCACTTCTTTTTCCCTCTTCACCTCCCACTGTAGGTGCTAGGAGGAGAGGGACAAGAAAAACAGTATGGAGCACTTATCTTTTTTTTAATTCAAAAGATGTAGGCATTTTCAAAATTTTAGTCCTAGTTATGTAATCTTTTCCATCCATATTTGTACCCTGTGAGGTTTGTACTTGTTTTTCTGCGTATTAATGGAAAAGATGTGCTTGTCGGGTACTTGTGCATGTATCATGTCCATGCAATGGAACAATTCCTTTATACTCTCAAGTAAGCAAGATTTTTTGGCAAGACACCTTGCCAATCTCTTCCATTACCTGCTGCAAGGCTCTGCCTGGCGGGCTAGGAGTGTGGAAGAGGACTGCCCCCCTATTCAACCCTCTCCCCATATGGCGCTGCAACCACCATGATTAAAGCAATCTTTGAACAAAAGGAATGGGAGCACAAATGTGGGAGGGTGATAAGGTTTCTCTACGCACAAGTTTTTCTCATAGAGGTACATTATGAACTAGATGAAACCGCGCGCGTTGCTGCAGGATGTTTGGTTATTATTTTTTTAGAAATTTCAGCAAGTCTGAATAGGATTACTTTGAAAATATTGAGTATGAAGCTCAAAATAATATAGTTGCGTCTATAATGAAAAAAATGAGTTTCTCACTGGTCCTACACCGTTTCTCGTGTACCTTGACAACATGACTACCGAAAGAGAAACTACAACCCTTTAGTACAATTAGCATGGAAACATAACTTGAGAAGGACAAACATAATCTCCATGCTTCAAAGCAAATACAACATGGAGAGACAAAATATGTGCACTTTCAGATTACAACATGAAGTGACAATGTAGAAGGACGCAGACAACTACCTACAAATATTTGGATGGCGTGACTACACCATCAGAGTGAAAACAACAACATCTCAGTACGTAGCTCAATGATACCTACTTAATTACAAATCCTACTCTCGTCACATAGTGAACTGAGAACTAATACTCTATGGCCATGCAGTCGCAGCTAACGTTGTGAAGACAGAACATCTAAACCTCCCTCCCTCTGAATATCAAGTCAAATCTATGAAATGCAAGAGAATTGGAGACATGCTTAACAAAAGTATATATCATAATTTCTCTAATAGAAATATCCAGTAAGACGACTTAACAGTTCTTAATAGCATACCTCTCGAAGCTAATTAAACATGCTTAGAATTTTGAAAACCAACCTACATAGAAAATGCTTAGATTATTATATCTCGCAATGTAAACTTATCAATGATTAACCATCCATGGTGAAAAACTGGGAGGAAAATATAGACACATCTTCAGGATATGCATGGTAAGCCAATTTTTTAAGTACATGGATGTTTATATGTGCCATGAATCGCCCTTTATGGATTTCTACAAAAAAACTTGGAAAAATGATTGTAAGATAGCTAAGGTTATACATGCATATGATAATTTCGTCTAATGAGAAGAAAGAAAACAAATGCCCTAGAACGTCACCTTGGTCCCCTTCTTCCACCATGGCTTCACCCGAGTGGTCTGAGTCACCTCCTTCCTGGCGATCAACCTATCAATCAGCAACCAAATCATGCAGGTAATGGCCACTGATCAGTACCCCCTCACATGCAAGCACCATACGTGAATTAGATACCACCTAATTAATTGCATGAAGGACCACCACACCACACAAATATAGTCTCCACAATATAGGTATTCAACAAAACCTGACTTTCACATTGAAAAGTATAATACTACCTTCGCAAGAATCTTCTTCTAATTAAATTTTGACGTTGTCCAAAATCCCATGGTGAAAATTTTGAACAAAATTCCATCAACAAAATAAATTAACAGATCTCTCACCATATCAAACTCTAGATGTTCACGATTCCCAAAGACCAAACAAATTTGAGATCAAATCATCCAATGATGCAGCATAAAAAAATCTCATATCTTTTTCTCACCTTCGGCCGGAAAAAGGGGTCATCATAGCTCCTTGCCGATGAAAGCAGCGATCGCGGGGGTCAGCCAGGTTAGATCAGATGCAGAGTATTGGACATTGGGGTAGCGAAGAGTTGAAGGCATCTACGGATGAGAGAGAGAGAGAGACCTGTGCGCGGTGGAGATGTCGTCGCTCCGGGGCGTGCGCCAACGCTGTCCTCGGCAGCCATGCCGCAGGACGGGACTCGTTGGGAGCAGTGCAGGGCCGAGAGCTACCAGTGCGGCTATGGATGTTGGATGTATGAGCCACGGACGTGGGCGGATGTGCAGGGCCGATTTCTGTATACCGTGTCAACGTCGCTGACACACCAAGACCTTGCTATCCGTCGCTGCTGCCGTCGGCAACCGTGTGACAGGTGGATACGCCAGAGGGCACCGCGTTAACGCGCATCGGGGACGACAGTGTTGTTGCTGTCGGGCTGCGCTTCAAGTGGACGCGCGCTTCGTCGATAGTGGGATGGCTCAAGACGTGTTACCTGGTGGCAAACTGGGGCACCGACGTTGCTGGTGGTCTTGTGTGATGGAGAATCGCCGGGAGTGGTGCCATCACCGCTATTGCTCGTTGACCACCATTGTTGCCTTGGATGACCTTTCCGCCATGAGGACCTTGACGCGTACGGTGGTGATCAAAATTTTGCTTCCAGCCAAATCTTCTTGTTGCAAATGGTTGGATGCAGAGGCAACTCGAATCCTCGATGCCATCTTTCCTTCCACACCACCTCATGGATCTGGAGGAGGCGAAGCATGTGACTTGTCGATGCCTGATTGCTTGGATGGAGTGCGGATGAGGCAGCCGGTGGTATGGCACTACTGGAGAAGCAGAGGGGTGGAGAGGGTCAGAGGTGAAGTACAGAGATGTGTAGAGGGGTGGAGACAATGTTGCATTAAAGCATTGGATGGCGGGTAGACGATGAGATTAATGGATGCGTGCGTGAGGTTGAAACGGAAAGCATGCGGTTGGGCTTCTTCTCAGGAGACCATTTGGCTTCCGTGCATAGTTTAATACTGGAAAGGAGGACGCCATAGCACATCTAAATATCGATAGAAATATATATTGGTTAAAAGAGAAAAAAAATTGATGATGATGATGTGGCAAATTGCTGAGGTGGATAGGTTGCATGTCAAGAGAAATAGGTTAGTGGGGATGAACTATTTAGGTATTATAGATGACTAAAAAGAACTTATCTGTTTTGTGCTGCCGAGGCCCGATATGCAAGCTTGTTCTCACTCTTCTCCTTCGGGAAGTATATCTGCGGTAGGAGCCCTTTTATTAGTTCTGAGGAAAATAATAGCATATAACCTCATCTAGATGAGCCAATGAAAATGGCGATGTCATACTTAAGTAAATATGTTATCGTAGGAAAGTACTCGAGGTGACCCGTATATGAGTTCCGTGGGGAGAACTGCTTCTGCCCCATACACTAGGGAGAAGGGAGTCTGCCCGGTGGCTCGATTCAGTGTCGTGCGGAGGGACCAAAGAACCACCGGAAGCTCGTCGATCCAGCGTCTGTCGCATTTCTTTAACTTATAGAAAGTTCTTGTATTGAGTCCATGAAGCACTTCAACATTCATCCTCTTAGCTTGTCTATTGCTCTGGGGATGAGCAACAGAAGCAAAAGAGACAGTGATTCTAAGGTTTTGAACGCACCACATGAAGGCACGACTCGTGAACTAGGTGCCATTATCGGTGATCACTCTAGCAGGTACTCCAAAACGGCACACCAATCCTTTCATGAACTTGATAGCTGACTGTGCAGTCACCTTCCTCAGTGGCTCCAGTTCCGGCCACTTTGTAAACTAGTCGATTGCGACGTACAAGAATTCAAAGCCCGCGGTAGCACGGGGGAAGGGGCCCAGGATGTCGAGCCCCCAGACCGAAAATGGCCAGGATAAAGGGATCGTCTGGAGAGCTTGAGTTGGTTGATGGATATTCTTGGAGGGGAACTGGCAGGCTTCGCATCTGGTGACTAGCTCAGTTGCGTCCTAGAGGGCTGTGGGCCAGTAGAAACCCTGCCGGAAAGCTTTTCCAACCTGGGGTCTTGATCCAATGCGAGAGCCACATATGCCTCCATGTATCTCTACCAGCAGCTTATGTCCATCTTCCCGGCAAATGCACTTCAATTTCACTCCGTTCGATCTTTTTCTACATAGAATGTCATAGACAAACTGATACATACTAGACTGCCGAGCTACCTTTTCAGCTTCTTCGTGTTCTTCGGGAAGTTCTTCTGTTTGAAGGTAGTGGACTATGTGCTGCGCCTAGATTGGAGCCTGAGGCTCAACAACAGGGACAAACGACAAATCTTTTTCTGTGGGAGCACTCACCTCGTCCGCGAGAACTTGTGGTTCCGCGGGAGAGTGTTGCTCACCAATCAAAGAAGAATTGTTTTCAGCAGCCTTTCTATCGGTGGATTCGGAGTCCAAATTCCTTCTTTTTCTAGCCATCATTGAAGGGGACACTGGTGGTTGAGTTAAGTGGAGAAAAAAGTCCCTGGTTCCACAGGGAGCTTTTCCGCGGGACACTTTGATAAGTGATCGGCAATGCTCTTCTCTGCACGTGGTACGTGCTCGGCTTGCAACCCATCAAAGTGTTATTCCAGCTTTCTCACCTCCTCTACGTATGCCTCCATCAATGGGCTCTGGTAATCCTTATTGACTTGTCTCACCAAGATCTGCGCTTCGCGGATGATCAATTTCTTGATTCCCAACTCCTTTGCAATTCTGAGCCCGGAAAGGAGCCCCTCGTACTCAGTAGTCTTGTTGGTAGCTTTTTCCCGGGGAAAGTGCATTTGAACCACATACTTGAGATGCTCTCCGATGGGTGTGACAAGAAGCATTCCAGCTCCATCGGCTTGTAACGAGAAAGCACCATCAAAATACATGATCCACTCCTGAGGCGTTTCTTAGCCGGGAATAACTGTCTCTGGTATTTCTTCATCTGGAGTGGGCGTCCGTTCTGCAATGAATTCTGCCAATGCTCTACTTTGGAAGTTGAAGTACTTTCGTACTTTAACCCGAAGCTTGACAGCTCAAGTGCCCATTTAACTATCCTTCCGGTAGCTTCAGGGTTCCTTAGTATGCGTTGCAACAGAAAACGGGTGACAACTATGATCTCATGGGCTTGGAAGTAGCAACACACTTTCCTCGAGGCCATGACAAGGCCGAAGATCAGCCTCTAGACTCCAGAGTACCTTGACCTAGCCCCCTGTAATAGGGAGCTGACAAAGTACACCGGTCGTTGCACCACTTTTCTTCTTTGCCGCGGTTCTGGGACCACCTTCACTAACTTGCTCTATTTCTCTATGATCTGAGTCTGATCCTGCCGTGACTGGTTCGGTTCCATCTCCGGTGGGACGGTTGTTGTAGCTGCTTCCTCATCCACTTCTCGCTGCTCCACCAATGCCGCACTAACCACTTGATTCGTTGCTGCTAACTATACCAGCAACAGCTCTTACGGTTTAGGAGCGACAAAGGTGCGAGCAGAGGAAAGGTAGGTTTTCAGGTCTTGCAGCGCTGCTTCTACCTCTGGGGTCCACTTCATCGGCCATGCCTTCTTAAATTTTTTGAAGAAAGGCAGGGCATGCTTGGCAGACTTGGAAATGAACCTACTCAGCGCGGCAACACATCCAGTCGAACGACTCACATCATTGATAGTCTTGGGTGGCTGGATCTGCTTGACCGCCCTGATCTTGTCTAGGTTGGCCTCTATCACCCACTGGGATACAAAGAAACCAAGTAGCTTGCTGGAAGGAACACCAAAAACACACTTCTCAGGGTTTAGCTTAAAATTGATCTTTTCCAAGTTTGCAAAGGTCTCTTCCAAATCTTGTATGAGTGTTGATCTGTCCTTGGTCTTGACCACTATATCATCCATATAAGCCTCCACATTCCTGTGCAACTGAGGTTCAAAGCCAACTTGCACTACTCTTGCGAAGGTAGACCCGACGCTTTTTAACCCAAAAGTCATACGTACAAAGCAGTACGTGCCACATGGAGTTATAAAGACGGTTTTCTCTTCGTCTTCCTCGGACATGAATATCTGATGGTATGCAGAGTACGCATCCAAAAAGGAAAGCAGATCACACCTAGAAGTGGAGTCCACAATCTGATTGATGCGCGTCAGGGGGAAAGGGTCCTTCGGGCAGACCTTATTCCGGTCTGTGAAGTCAATGCAAAGCCTCCATTTCCCATTTGCCTTGCGCACTACCACTGGGTTTGCTAACCATGTTGGATGCAGCACCACCCTGACCAAACCAGCTGCATCAAGATTTTTGATCTCCTCGGCAATGAACTGCTGCCGCTCCAAAGCCTGTGTAGGATCGAAAGTAGGTCTAGAGGGGGGATTAGACTACTTAACCAAATAAAAAACTAACCTTTTCCCAATTTTAAGTGTTGGCGGATTTTAGCAAGTCAACACAAGTCAAGCAATCAACCTGCACATGCAATTCTGAGAGTGTAGCAGCAGAAAGTAAAGCATTGCATATGAAGGTAAAGGGACGGGTTTGGAGAAGACAAACACAATGTAGACACAGAGATTTTTGGCATGGTTCCGATAGGTGGTGCTATCGTACGTCCATGTTGATGGAGACTTCAATCCACGTAGGGTAACGGTTGCGCGAGTCCATGGAGGGAACCCATGAAGGGTCCACGAAGAAGCAACCTTGTCTATCTCACCATGGCCATCGCCCATGAAGGACTTGCCTCACTCGGGTAAATCTTCACGAAGTAGGCGATCTCCTTGCCCTTACAAACTTCTTGGTTGAACTCCACAATCTTGTCGGAGGCTCCCAAGCGACACCTAACCGATCTAGGAGACACCAATGTCCGAAAGGTAATAGGCGGTGTGATGATGATGAACTCCTTGATATTGTGCTTCAAATCATAGTCTCCGCAACACTCAACTCTCTCTCACAAATTTGGCTATGGTGGAAAGATGATTTGAGTGGAAAGCAACTTGGGGAAGGCTAGAGATCAAGATTCTTGTGGTTGGATTGGAATGTCTTGGTCTCAACACATCAGTAGGTGGCTCTCTCTCGGAAAATGAGTAGTGGAAGTGTAGGCACGTTCTGATGGCTCTCTCACAAATGGAGAAGTGGTGGAGGGGTATATATAGCCTCCACACAAAATCCAACCGTTACACACATTTGACCCAACTCGTTCAGACCGAATAGAAGAACTCGGTGAGACTGATTCAATTCAAAATGTGAATGTTAGGAATCTCGGTGGGACTAATGTGCTAGGGCTAGGGGAAAATCTCATCTCAGTGAGACCGATTGCTTGAACTCGGTGTGACCTATTTTAGCAAAGACCAAACAGAGAGTTGGTCAAGCAAACTCGATGGGACCGATTGCACATTTCGGTGAGACCGAAATAATTACAATAGGCAACAAAGAGTTTGGAGGGCCATCTTGGTGAGACCGAGATCCGTATCGGTGTGACCGAATTGTCTAGGGTTTCTAGGAGTGTCTATGTCAAATGAACTCGGTGGCACCAGATAGATCAAATCAGTGGGGCCGAGTTTGACTTTGAGTTTTGGACCTATTTGGAACAAAAAGTGGCTGAGGGTTTTGGAGCAATATCACTAAGCACTTTGAGCAAGTAGACGATTAAGCAACACGTCATCCCTTTTTAATAGTATTGGCTTTACTATGGACTCAATGTGATCTTGGATCACTAAAATAGAAATGAAGAGTCTTGAGCTTTTGCCAATTTTCAGGGGTCCACATCTCTTGTCCATGCCATGCCAATCATTGAATTTTCTACAACATTTAACTTGAATGGATATTAGTTCAATGAGCTATACGTTGTCATGAATTACCAAAACCACACGGGGATTAGTTGCACTTTCAATCTCCCCCTTTTTGGTAACTGATGACAACATATAGATCAAAGCTTTGATAAATGATAATATGAATGAAATTAATCGTCGCTTTGATAAGTATGTGATAAGAAAGAGCTCCTCCTAAATTTGTGCATTATTTAAAAGTTGCTTTTGAATGAAAATGCACAATCGATTAGGATCATGGGTCACTCTTCTATGTCACATACATCTTGCTGGAGCACTCAAAATGATAAGATTTAAATAACGTGCACTCATCACCAAGGACACAAGTGATTGATCATGCACAAGTTCATGGATATAAGCAAGCAACCACGCATTAAGAGTAGTATGATCAAACACATGGTCACAAGAGTATCTCAGGAGCATAACACAAGTAGTAGCATAGGAATCAAACAACCAAATGATCAAAGTAGCAAGAGAAACCAACAAAAGGCAAGACAATCTCTCTCTCTTGAAGCCTAATGATCTTTACACTTTCTCCCCCTTTGGCAACAAGTTACCAAAAAGTTTGAAAACGTATAGTGCTATGTGGCTCTCTAGGCACTATCTCCGGGAGCTCCTGAAGAGGTCTTGTGGCTGGTTGCTCCTGTCTGCGTCGATGGCGTGGAGAGGAGGGCATTTGCAAAAACTTCGGCAGAGGTCTATGGAGCTGTAGTGGTTCATACTTGAGGTGCAATCCTGGCAGTTGCTAAAGTAGTAGTCCTGGAGTCTCTGACAACTGGCACTGCTAACGACCTTTGTGCCCTTGGCACTCTTTGGAAAGTATCAGTGGTTGGTCCGTCCTCCCTGTCCTCTGCTTCTTCCTGGAGCTTCTCCATAGTGGTCTGTATCTCAATGACCTTCCCAGCTAGGTCACGGAATTTAGTCTCTACGATCCTCTCAAGACTTTCTTGATTTTGAGTCAGGGTGGCCAATCCTTTCTCAATACTGATTGTAGACTCAAGCAAATAACTGAGTTGATCTTGCTTGGTCTTGAGCATCACTGTAGAAGCATCTGGTGCACTTGCTGCCTTTGCTTATTTTGCAACCTTTGCTTTCTCTCCCTTCTCCTGGGCTTCTGCACAAGTAGGATGGAATGCATCCATGACAATTTCGTTGACCTCAAAATCTGGCCTCAGGGGAAGATGCTCTTTCTCAAGATGATATGTCCCAGTTCCTATCTTGGAATTGATCAACGTTTGAATGTAAGGGGCATGTCCACAATATCTCTTCTGATCGGTAGCTATTCTCTTCACAGTTTCCACAATCAGGCTTATTACCTTGAACTTCTGAGGAACATCAAACATGTGGAGCAAATTGATTGAGTGACCACGGATCATTCTATGATCTCCTGACTTGGGCAAAAGAGTGTGCCTCAAGATAGTGTTGATAGTGGTTAAACCAGACAACAGATAGTATATGGATCCAAGCTTGTGAGTCTCCAAGGCATCATCAGGAATAGTCTTGGACATGTTCGTCATGGAGTTGTGATCCTTCCTAGGCTTATCATATACACCAGTGTCATTCTCCTCTTCCGTTGGGGCATTGATCAGCTTGGCCCATTCTGAGATTGTTGATTGATACCTTGTACCTTCAGTCATCTAGACAATCTTTCCATGAGGGTAGAAGTGAGCAGTGGAATAGAATTGCATGATCATCTCATTGTTCCACTTAGTCAACTTCTAACCAACAAATTTTTTAACATCATTCATTCTGAAGCTCTCATGCACACCTGGGAAGAAGTCCTCATTGTCATCAATGAATTTCAAGTAACCCACTTCATATCAAAGACAATGGGCTTCTTGTTCAAAAGGACTGTCTCATAGAAATCATGTTGTTCCTTTGTGTGAAAGCGGTAGTCCACAACAGCTCTCCTCCTGGGGGCATAGGGATTAGTCTTCCTCCAAAGTCTCAGACCTACATCATTTCTTAGCTTCATATTTTCTTCCACAGGATGATCATCACTATGATCTAGAATCTTGGGCTTCAACTTTCTGAGCACTTGTTGCTCTTCTTCTTGAGCTTCAGGCACTGGGGCCTTATTCTTCTCAGCAGCAGTGATGTTCCTTGTTGATCTCTTAGGTGTAGATGGTTTGGGGGCTGGAGCTTGACCTGAAAGCTTGGGTGCATACTTGGGCCTTGATGGAGCAGCCCCAATCCTTATGGCATCCCCCATAAGCTTCTGAGTCTTTGCAGGAGGTGCAACATGCTCTTCTTCCTCCTCTTCTTCATTAGAATCTCTCATCATAGAAGGTTTGCCAATGAGTCTAGTGAAGGAAATATGCCCTAGAGGTAATAATAAAGTTGTTATTTTATATTTCCATATATCATGATAAATGTTTATTATTCATGCTAGAATTGTATTAACCGGAAACTTGATACATGTGTGGATACATAGACAAAACACCGTGTCCCTAGTAAGCCTGTACTAGACTAGCTCTTTAATCAAAGGTGGTTAAGTTTCCTAACCATAGACATGTGTTGTCATTTGATGAACGGGATCACATCATTAGGAGAATGATGTGATGGACAAGACCCATCCATTAGCATATCATATTGATCGTTCAGTTTTATTGCTATTGCTTACTTCATGTCATATACATATTCCTTTGACTATGAGATTATGCAACTCCCGGATACCGGAGGAATACCTTGTGTGCTATCAAACGTCACAACATGTCGCGGGATATCCGCGGCCACCAATGGGACTAGGAGGCCTCTTACTGGTTCCGCAGGGGACATCGCGTTGCACAAAGCAGACCAGCGTACGGCAGCACGACAGAGAGCACACAAGCAATTTTCCCAGGTTCGAGCCGCCGTGAGGCGTAAAACCCTACTCCTGCTTTGGGGATTTATGGTGGAATGGAGGTGGCGAAGCGTAGTACACTTGCCCGGCAGGGGTTGCCTTAGGGCAGTAGCGACTACGCGCGTATGGAGGTGTGGGTTCATCAACTTTCCAACCCTTTCTACGGGTGCCATGGACCTCCTTTTATAGATCAAGGGGTCACCACAATGGCAAAGTAGTCATTATTCACTGATATGATAGCAAACAATGCTATCATACCTAACTTTGCGGGCTGACAAGGCGCATTAAATGCACCTCTTAGTGTCACATCACTGGTTGCCCGGGATGGCTTGCCGGGCTATCTTGCCAGCTCCGCGCCTGTTCTCTTGAAACGTCACATGACAGGTGTCATCTATGGGTTTCTTCTATGGGAAATGGCTGCCATGTGGCGAATGGCTGCCACTTAATCACCTTGCGGCTTGACACCGCATTGATCGACGACGTGGGTCGTGCTTGAGTGGTTTGGTGCGGCAGTTTTGCTCCCGTGAGTCCCGGCAGGCCCTGCTGGGGCGCCTCGGACGCCTTCTTCTAGGGGTGGCCTAGCCCCTTGTCGGGCTTGCCTGTCCGACAAGGGAGGCCATTCTCTTGGTGGTATCTTGCTCCTCTGGCTTGGCCTTAGTCTCTCTAAGCTGCATGCTGGTTCTTCGAATCTGTTGATCCTTTGAACTCTGACTTAGGCTGGTGCTTCAATCCTGCTCTTGTGCGTGTGCACCGTCTGGGCAACACACCAAGGGTTTGTTGCACCGACAGAAGTCCTCGGGCCTGCCCCGAACGCGCTGCCGAGCGTCGTTGGGGTAGGGCATAATAAGTGCACAGGCAGGGTTGCTGAAGGGGTAGGCCTCTTGTGGTCTTCATTGCTTCTTTATCAGCCTTGATTTCGGGCTGGTTTTAGGTTTCCCCGTGCGTGGTGTAAAGCCAATAGTAACGGGGCCACTCCAGTGATTGCCCCTGAATGACTTTAACGCACGGGGTAGAAACTGTCAATTTACTCTCCCCACAGCACGGCCTTATCCTTGGCCACGTATGCTGCATGCATCGTGCGGGGTAGGTAACGGAGGCGCGTGGTGCGAGAGAGCATCATGGTGAGGGCCCGGTCGTCTTGAATTGGTGGAGTAGGACGGCGGCTGCCCGTTGATGGAGCGACTGCCCTCCCCGCTCCGCCTATAAAAGGAGGGGCGGAGGAGGGTGGAGTCATCCATCATTTGCATTCCTCCTCTTCTTATCTTTCGCTTCTGCTGGCTATGTCGAAGAGAGGGGCCTTGGGCCAGCCCTCGGGCCCTTGCTTGGGGCTATTGTTGCCTAATGTTGGTGCTGATGCTCGGGGAGTGAGCCTGGTCCTTCACTACAAAAAAGACACATCCGTGACATTTTGGGTCGAACAATTTTTTCTATCATGCTTATGACACTTCTATGATGATAATTGTGACAAAACCCGGTATCATCATAGTTGTGGTGGGCTCCTACTTCTATGACAAAAAATCATGACAAAAAATGGGCTTTTCGTCCTGGGCGGGTCGGATACGGAGCTGCATGACATTCTTTGGGCCGTCCATGACGGAAAAAACCGTCGTAGAAGCGAGGGCGAGGAAAATATCGGGGAGTTCCTGGTTATGGTGGGAGGTCGGGGCCGAGCGATGCATGGAGGTTTACGCATTTCTCTCATACACGTACTTGTGTGTGTGCGAGGCGTTGTGCTCTAACTGAACCCGAGCGAGGCGTTGGGCTCTAACTGAACCCGAGCGATTGCACTAGCTACGTTACTGAACCCCGATCATCCCTTTCTGTTAACTGAACCCGAGTGATTCCTTCGCTACTACTACTAACTGATGTCGATCGTTGCTGCCTCTTGATGAACAGTGAGCATTGTTGGGGGCGGGGGGGGGGGGGGGGGGGGTGGATGAACAGTCCAGGGGGGGGGGGATGAACAGGACCTCGTGGTAGTAGAGGCTGTTACCACAGGATGAACAGGACCCCGATCGATCGAGCCGGTTGGGGGTGGATGGACAGGACCCCGTGGAGGGTTGGATGAACAGGACCCCGTGGAGGGCTGGTTAAATAGTAGCCAGTGGTGGGCTAGACGAACAGTAGCCCGTGGAGGGGTGGTTGAACAGGACCCCGTGGAGAGGGCTGGTTGAACAGTAGCCGGTGGAGGAGCGGTGGAGGCTGGATGAACAGGAGCCCGTGCATGAACAGTGCCTGGTGGAGGCAGGAGGGAGACGCCGTGGATGAACAGTCACAGGTGGAGGCTGGAGGGGTCCACGGTGGATGAACAATAGCCCGTGGAGGCAGTCGATGGTGGAGATGAACAGTATCCCATGGAGTCCCGTTTTGCTGTATGCCACTCCCCTCCCGATCAACAAGACCCCCGTTTCGACCGTAGCGCTCCAACACAAATCCGTTTCCTCCGTTTTGCGGTACGCCACACCCCTCCCGATCAACAGGACCTCGTTTCCATAGGAGGTCCAAGAAAAGTCTGTTTCCTCCGTTTTGTGGTACTCCAGACCCCTCCCGATAAACAGGATCCCGTTTCGACCGTGGCTGGTCAAACATAAGGCCGTTTCCTCCGTTCTGCGGTACAACAGGCCTCGTTTCGATCGGCTATTCCGTTCAAGCCGGTTGGCTCCCGATGAACATGACAATGCAGTTTCTCCGTTCCGGCCCAGGCATGTACATGAGCCCTGGCCATATGTATGCGCGAGTAGGCGTTCGAGAGCCTGCCCGTATGTACGTACGTGGCCGTATTTTTTGGCGCGTGGGTGTATGTACGTGTACACGGTTTAGACGGAACAGCCTGAACTGCTACGTGGGAGGCTCTACTATGACATGTGCAACTACTTACTCGGCCACGGTTCATCGTTGCAGAGCGACTGATCGACCAATATGTATGTACACGTTCGTGACAAGACAGACAAAGGTACGTACGCTTCGACCGGGTGGGTCCCAGCTGTCAGGGTGGATAAGGACGCACTTCCTTGCGTGCGAAGATATAGCTGCTGGGTCCCAGCTATCAGGGGGAATCTTTTTTTTGCCCATAATAAGGACGCACTTCCTTGCATGCGAAGATGTAGCTCATGGGTCCCAGCAGTCAGGGGGAGAAAACATTATTTTTCAGGGTAAAAAGGATGCATTTGCATGCATGCGTCCATGGGCATGGTGCGTCCCCACTGTCAGCCTCTCACGTACAGTCAACTTCCGATGACTCTCGTTTGTTGGCCACGTTGACCATACCGTGCCGAACACACCAAGGCCGGTGGATGACGGCGAGGCCCCAGACTGGAACGACCCGGAGATGGGGAAGATGCGGCAGTGGAGTCGCAGATGGAGATGAGTGGGAAACTTGACTAGTTCGGGTGCGCGACAGCACAGCCGCCCACGGGAGACAGGAGCAAGAACAGAGGTAGAAGAAGGAACACGGCTGTTGGATTAACATCCAAAGGTCCTGCTGCTAGAATCAGTTGTTGATTAAGTTGACAAAGCCCTATGTACACATCTGGTTAGTAGGCCTACAAGTCAGCCACCACATCTGCCGGGTCCTAGCTGTCATTGGGAGGAATAGTTTTTTCGCATAACAATGAGGCACTTTCTTCCGTGCAAAGATATAGCCCGTGGTTCCCAGCTATCAGCGGGAGGAAACAACTTAATAAGGTGGAACTTTCCTTGCGTGTGGCCATGGACCTCGTGGGTCCCCGCCGTCAGGCTCTCCATGTACAGTCCTCTTCCGATGACTCTCGTTTCTTGACCAAGCCGCGCCGAGCGTAGCGAGACGGTGGACGACGACGAGGCCCCAGACTGGAACGACCCGAAGATGGGGGAATACGTGGCAGTGGAGTCGCAGACGGAGAGGGGTGGGAAACTTGACTGATTCGGGTGCGGGGTGGGCCTACACTCGGCAAAGAATAACAGGAGGTGTGGAGTGGAGGGATGGCCTGGCCATCGGCGGGGTAGCGTTTCGCTGCGAGGCACGCAAAATAAGCAGCCGGGACTGACGGAGGTCGAGAAGCGGTCTCAGCTGGGGGAAGAAGATGAGACTCTGAAGAAGAATGCCGGCCGTTGGATGTAAATCCAACTCCTTTCCCAAGCTTCGACCTTTGTATTTTTATGTTTTGCGGAAGTGCTTAGGCTTTGACCTACTGGCCCACATGTCAGCCAGTCCATTTGGTTTTTTAGTCCATTTGGTGGGCTGGGTGAAACAATGATGTAGCATCTATGTAGCCCATTTATATATTATGGTAGACTTTAAAGCCCATTTGCATTTTTCTCGGAATCCGCGGTCTTGCTGGGCTGGGTGAAAATATCATGTTGGGCTGGACGTAGAAATATTAGAAAAACATAAACACATGATTGCACGTCCATTACTGCATTGGTCAGTAAAATCTTTGCAAGCTTATGTACTAATCAAGAGGGATTTAACTTGCCAAGTTATATATAAACAATTATTATTATTATTTTGTAAGAACTTTCAATTTACGAAATAAAATATCATTTTAATTTGATGAGATAATAGGACGTGGGGTATTATTATTTTTTAGGATAGACATGGGATAGTTGAGTTGGTTCTAGGGAAAAGTACTGGGAGAAAACTCAGTTTACATCGACAAACAAAGTGGGAGAAAATTCAGATATAGGATTAATGAAAACGAAAAATAAAGGAAGTGGGAAGGTCTATAAAATGGTTGGCCGAACAACAGGTTTAACGGAACCTTATGTTGTTTCTATTATATATATATATGTAATAAAATAATATATATATATACTATTATAGAAGGGAAAATATAGGTTTAGTTTTGCATTCTTATGGAAAAATAGAACTGAGCTGTGTGTCGTCTTGAAGAAACAAACATAACTTGGATTGATGATGTTATAGACAAGCTAGGTTTGGAGGCCTAGAGGCCGCTTGATACCTGCTGGATCCAAAACATGTTGAAGCATGTCGTGGGCTACCCATGTTAAACAACAAAACCTAGGCCATGGACCTGGTGGGCCCAGGACTGTTAGCCTCTCGACAAACAGTTGTCTCCCGATTCCTCTTGTTTTGCTGACCATGTTGGGAATGACAAACGGCGGAACCGCGGTGAGAGCACCAAGGTGGAGGACGACGACGAGACCTCGGACCGAACAAACCGGAGTAGGGGAAGACGCAGGCGGAGGGGAGTATGAGGGTTGACATGTTCGGGTGCAGGGTGGGCTGGTGGAGCCGCCGCCGGCCGGACAATGTGCGGGAGTAGAGGGATGGCCTAGCCAACGCCATAGGCTATGATGGCCAGCCACTGTATAGCAAGAGGACGAAAGATTGAACAAAATAAAGAAATACAAGTGGATAGGTGGTTGGTCCCATATGTCTGTGTACGAGACCCGCTGGGTCCACCTGAGAAGGGGAATATGTTGGGAGGAAGGAGATTCGAAGCACGACAGCCGAGTGAACTAGTTTTTCTTGAAGCGGACGAGTGAACTAGTTACATACAGAAGCA
Organism: Aegilops bicornis; assembly: GCA_021605145.1. Classification (NCBI taxonomy): domain Eukaryota; kingdom Viridiplantae; phylum Streptophyta; class Magnoliopsida; order Poales; family Poaceae; genus Aegilops; species Aegilops bicornis. The sequence goes on along the minus strand of CM038671.1, from coordinate 351,533,002 downwards.
AATAGCCACTAAAAAAAGGCAAACATGTTAATGGGTTCTTAGAAGAAATATTTTGGAAAAACACATAATTGCGACACATAGGCTAACGCATGAAACACTCAGATGATAAAGGTGCTTAAACAGATAAAGTACAACATCTAGACCTTCCTGGCACGCTTGATCATGACACTTCGGCTGTCCGTGTACTCGTCGGTTACGGGAAGCAGACACGCCTTCATGTCCAAGATCCGCCTGTACATGTCGTAGCATGCATATGCGTTCTTGGTCGTGTAGGTTATGTAGGCTAGATTCAGAGGTACCTCCCATGTGTTCAGGTCCTTGGTATCGTTGTCTTCTTTCATGTTGGCGTAGCAGGGGTCGATGATGGTCTTGGCAAGGTCAACCACAAAGTCCTTCTCCTGATCGTTGCCGATGATCTTGTATTGCTTCTGGATGTCGACAAGCTTGTTGCACCAGATGGACGAATCGTCACGTTCTTCCTTCTGTCCACCATAGTGAAGGTGCAGTCGGTGCTGCCGATGAAATGGGCGAATGCTCCAGAACCTCTGATGGCCCTATACCAGTGGTAAACAAGAACCTCGTCCCGCATGCATACCTGGGCGACCGCTATCCGCTGGTCCCTGTTAGGAGATGAATGGATGGGCACAAGGTCTAGTCCTGCGACCTTGTGCTTTCTCGTCATGTAGGTACTTCTTGAACTCGGCGAGGCTGAGCTTCACCAATTCCAGATCGTTGGTGTACATCACATTCCACTTGGTGAAACCATGAGACTTAACGGCGAACTCAAAGGTGAACCCCTTGCTGAAGTCCATATCTAGCAGGCTCACCCCTCGGATCGCCATTTGAGTCTTTTCAAGTGAGCGAGTGGATAGATGGCGGCAACAGTTCATTTTTCAGCTCTTGGGAACTGGATTCAATAGTAAACTGAGTGTGTACATGAGACAATAGTTACTACCCATCCCTCGCCCGCTGCATGCCCGGCAGAACATGCACCCTCGGCGCATTCAAACGCCTCCATTAAGAAACCTATTCCGGCCACACGTCGGTTCACAAGCGGGTCTGTATTGGTACTGTAATAACAAGTGTTAGTGGTCACTTTACTTAAATTAATTAGCTTTAATAGAAATTTATTCTTAAAACAAGCAATGCATTGGCTCGTTCTATCAGTGCCACATGATCAACACGCACAACAATTAGAACTATTATTCTCAGGACACACACGATCAACACATTTGTCGCACTTTAACACAGATAATACTACCAAGTTTGAACTGTTCGTTATGGTTGTTGTGCTCTGCATCATCATGTCGTGTTTCCCAGCTTGCTAAATTCAGAACCAACAAAGAAGATTCAAATAATAAGCACAACAAAGATGCCTACAAATCTAATTGATTCCTAGATTGCAAGATTCACAACCAACAAATAAGTTTCAAATAATAAGTACAACAAAGATGCCTACACATCTCATTGATTCCCAGCTTGCAAGATTTAGAACCAACCCATTAGAGCCTTTTGATAAATTGAATATCGGGATTAAATCCATCTTGGCTAGCCGTGTCATACAACCCAAGAACTTGACGAATGCTCTTGACCATCATAACATCTGTAGTTGAGTATTCCTATTTACACAACACAAATAAGAAAGAGCATGATTACTATAATAGTGGCACTCCTTGAACTCAACCTGCAGCTCCACTCGATGATTCAATTCATCCGACTTTTTCTACGGTTCACCTGAAATGAAGCAAATATTGCATCATTCAGCTAGCAAGAAGTACATGCTCTCGTGAGATGGCAGGTTCTTCTTTAGTAGTTGCACAAAAAATTGAGCAACATTAAGGTTGGCTGTCCTGCTCATGTAAGGTGCAACTATAATTTTCTTATCCTTTTTGTAGTTCCACCAAAATAAAGTGTGATTGTGGTGACAGTGACGGCTCATCTTGCAAAGGCTAATAAAATGTTGCACGAGATTACCAGCAGAATTTCATGGAGATTTGGAAACTCCAATCACCATTTTGTGCAGTTCCACCAAAATTGAGAGATATTGCCCACATGACATTTTAGTTGAACTGCACAAGACACTCATTCCAAAAAAAGTGTTTTGTGTAGTTCACCAAAAGGTCACAATAGCAACAAGGTGAAATGGATATCCCTATCTGCACAAAAAGATAGAAAGTAAACAGTTGCTGGTCAATAAAAATATACGAAACATACACGAAATGAAAAGAAGCATCTTATTTATGTTCATGGCAATCAGGCAAGGACAGTAGAAATTTTAAAAATGTCAGCAATGCTTCATGTTACCGGAAGCATTATGATCAACAATGACATTTGTCAAATATGGGATTACTTTAATGGTGGCATTGCTTGTTTACCAGATAAAGTAGATCCACAGCAGCTAAAGAGTTGGTGTAAGGGCATGGGACCGTGGGGACACCAGGTCACTCAGCAGCGTAAAGAAGAAACTTACTTATCATACTGGGGAAAAGAGCAGGAGTACCATTTGTAACACAGCTTAATTGCATCATATCACTTGAGGCATTAGATTAACAATAACACTGGTTAGACATGTCCTTAAGGTAACAGTTTGATCGCTTCATTTTACATTCGCCCTTACATTAACAACAGCAAAAAGTTAGTATAGGACAAGCGACAGTGGACGCATCAGCACAATGTACCTACAAGGAGGCATAAAGTAGTGATGCTGAGTTTGTTCATGCTCTGTGAGGGCAGCAAATCTAATTGTGGAGACCTTTTACTATGTGAGGGTAGAAAATCTAATCTTGGAGACCTTTTACTATGTGAGGGCAATAAATCTAATCCTGGAGACCTTTTACTATGTGAGGGCAGCATATCTAATCCTGGAGACCTTTTACTATGTGAGGGTAGCAAATCTAATCCTGGAGACCTTTTACTATGTGAGGGCAGCAAATCTTGTCCTGGAGACCTTTTACTATGTGAGGGCAGCAAATCTAATCCTGGACATACTCTGTTGACTTGTCCACCAGCCGCCACTTTCTATAATTTTTTCAACCAATAATAGATATGTTCCTTATCCACTTTATACTGCGTTTTCCCACTATTTCCTTTTTAACCAAGAGACCTGTTGGGTATCCAGTCTCTACTACTTTCCCCCTGTTATTTCCTCTTTGAATCAAGTCCTAGATTCATGCTACGACTTTCCTCCCTTTCTTCGTTGTTTGAACCAAGTCCTAGATTCGAATGCATGAAGTAGCTTTACCTCTAATAATACTAAAAATTTAGGTGGATTTGGAAGACCTGATGGAAGTAGAAAAAGATGCACATGTAGACACGTGGGGAGCTGGGTCAGTAGAGCAAGGCCTCTTTCGAAGAACTTATACCTGAGGGTCGTCAGGATGTCAGTGGCGGTAGGTCGGATCTGCGCACAATACGACAGGGAGGAAGAAGGGTCGGAGGACCTCCCGAGCCGGCGCTGTGTCAGAGAGAACGGCAAGGGCAGGGGATCGGGCCTCACCGTCAGCTGTGGGTTCCTCCCTTGCCGGTGATGCCCGCATGAACGATACACCTTAGTCCTCTACACACACCGGCCGAAGGGATCCGGCTGGATCTGTGACCAGCGGTGAGCAGAGAGAAAATGTCGCTTACGCTATCTTGTTTAGATCTGGAGAGGATGAGATAATGATGAGAGCAACCGTAGTAAAGAAAGCGCTCAGGCCCCTGCGTACATATATAGTGGAGTGATTATCTTTTTCTCTCCACAACAAGCGTTTCAATTTGTGTACGTGGCTTTAAAGAAAATAAACTCTCTATTTAAGGTGACTAACTGTACTACTCCTACTTATTAGTAGTAGTATTGTTCACTTGTGCTCCCCGACCCTCCATTCATTGAACAACCCCACGGGTGAATAAACATAAAGTACTAATATTTCTATAGAACGAACAAGCTCGAACTATTTTCGCGTAGTTAAAAGTTGATGGCGGGGCTTTTCCCGGGCAGTACGCGTGGCAGTATTCGCGTAGGCGTTTTGACAAAGAGGCAAGGAGGGTGAGGGAGTAGCGGATTCAATTTACTTACTGCTAGAAAGGTCGGGTTGTGCGATTTCACGATGCGTTACTGCTAGAAAGACTTGTGATATGACTACTCACTATAGTCATGAATTACTGGCGCTACGACCGGGGTGATGCCCCCCTTCCGTTCTACACTCTAATCTGGTGCATGACACGTCGACCCGGATGCTGGCTCTCCCATATGTCGGCGAAGTACAGTACGTAGTAAGAAGGAGCAAAGTATCATGCGGCATATATAGTGTATATACTAGTAATACTAGTCACGTGGAGGAGTGCGAACCACGGCAGCCTAGTGAACCAGTAGTGCGAACCACGATAGCCCAGTGAACCAGCAATAGAAGACAATGTGGTGATATGGCCATAAAAAACAATGTGCTACGGTCCACACTGTAGCATGCACAGTACTACTCCTCTTTGTTTGGATCCCTGAGTTAGAGCTAGTTTGGGTTGAAATAGCCTCAAGGTATCCAAACAGGAGGGGTTAGTTTGAGCTAGTTTGCTCTAACCCAGCTAAAAAAACTAGCCCGGTGGAGAGGTTCTAATTGGGTTAGTTCTCCTCGGGCCCACTAAAAGAGAACTAAAAAAATCTCCCCTGCCCGCACCAGATTGCTCCCTCCGCCCCCCTCACACGACTCCTCCCTGTTCCCCATCGGGCCGCCCGCCAAAGTGCCGCTCCGCTGCTCGCACTCTCTCTCCTCTGGCCTCCACCACCCTCCTCCGGCTTCCCTCTCCCTCCGACTTCCAAAGCTCGCCCCGCTCTCCCTACACTGGTCGTTTTTCTCCCTCTGTCGTGCGTGGCGGCGACGCATCTACCAGGGAGGTCGTGAGAGGGGTGAGTTTGTTCGTTCCTTCTCTATCTCATAGCCATATCATTGATCTTGCTCGCTCTAGCGCTAATTCTGATTTGGAAAAGTAGATCCTGATGAAACTTGGTATAGATTTGTGGTGCATGCATGGAATTGTTTGATGTTGCTTGAGGAGGTAATAAATCTTTCTAGAGGCCCAAAGATTGAGTTCACCTTCTAAGTATTTCACCTTCAGGCTTGCATTATTTCTAGAGGCCCAAAGATCCAGTTCACCTTTCTAGGTATTTCACTTTTAGGCTTGCATTATTTCTAGAGGCCCGAAGATTCGGTTTGCAGTCGTCGGCAAGTGGCCTTGTTACCCATGCTATTGTCGACCTCAAATCGCAAGCGCCAGCATCGAAGGGGTTCCCGGGGCTTGGGTTCTACAGAGCCTTCCTCCAGAGCGACGATGACGAGCTCCACCCTGGGTGCGTAAGGGGCTCCGAGCTCCCTCCTTATCGTGAATGACTTCCATGATGAGTTAGCTCATGCTTTGTTTCATGGAGTGTATATTTTTTTGTGAAGCTTGACTGATGACTTGTATGTTTAAGTGGGATATCTCATTTGTATGGACAAAGTAAAATTTATCATGTTTTGCATGCTTGATTTGTAAAGATGGTTCATTTATGTCAATTGTGAGCGGGAGGAGGCCACACAAGAGCCGGCCACACCAAATCCAGCAGGAAATAGGGTCCAAAGTAGTCAAATGATTGAGAAAGAGCATTTATTGTCAATCTAACCCTGCCATCCATACATCTTTTTGGTTAGAGTTAGTTCAGGGGTTCCCCTCGTCTCGGTTCATTGTCATCATACTTTCCCCATTCCTGTGTTTTCAGTATCCTGCGAATCAAAGAGGCCCTTAGACTTGTTTAGGTCTGGTCGTTTTTTTATAAACATGTTATGTCCAAAAATTAATGAACATGCTCCGGTTTCTATGAAAATAATACGGTTTCATATAGTAATTCATTTATTTATTTATTCTTCTACGGTGGGTTTGCATGTAATTTGTGAGGTCTGAAATGAGAAGTACCCCGGCATATGCTCCGAGTTGTGCATGCACTATGACCCAGATGCTCTATGTCCCACATGTCGGTGAAAGGGAGCACGTGGAAATAGCGTAGGAGTACATATAGGAGGATAAATGCATGAAAAAATATGTACTGTGAAGCGTAGCTACGATTCGAAAAGGAGACCTAAAGTGATGACAGGTATAGGTCGCATGCACCCAACTAGTGGTATTAGACATACGACTACTTTTTCCCTCAAAAAAAAGAGGTACGAGTGCTCAGTACTCCTATTCTATCAACACGAGTCCCATCTGACAACAGCGTCCGTGCTACAACTAGCTTTTCTCCCTCGTTTCTCTCTTCTAATTCTAAACTCAGCCGACACGCAGTGGGCGGGGTGGAGATTTGCCGATGGTCGGTTTGCTCAACTGTGGCCCCGCCTCAAAGTGAAAACATTACGACTAGAGTAAAAATGCAATATACTCCCTCCGTTCCTAAATATAAGTCTTTTTATATATTTGAAATAGAGTACAACATACGGATGTACGTAGACATATTTTACAGTGTAGATTCACTCATTTTGTTGCGTATGTAGTCACTTGCTGTAATCTATAGAAAGACATATATTACTACCGACCCCACGCGCGTGACGGGACATCGCCGCAGGCTGGGGCCCGCCACTACCAGGCCTCGGCACGTGCACGGATCCACTGCTGCCGAGGGGAACGGTTGAAATTCCGAGGCGCAGTTATTATGTGCCGTTACCGCGCGGTAATCGTGGGGTCGTGGGCGTAGTTAATCCCATGACCCCCCATGTTCTCGCCCCCTCGACTCCGCCGCCTGGGGCTATAAGAAGCGGGAGGAGGGGGGCCACAGACGCACGCGCGCCCTCCTCTCCCTTCTCCTTTCTTCTTCTCGCTGCTGCCGCCGCACTCCCGCATCTTGCCGAAGTGCTGCCGCAGCCCATCGTCGCCGAGCCTATCTTCCCCGCAGCGTCGCTGCTCCGCCGCGGGCTTGCACGTTCGTCGCCACGTCATGCATCCGTCGAGCTCAAGCTCTCATGGCGCGCAAGCGGGCCGGCGCCTGGGACGGCTCCAACGTCCGCGAGGATCACCTCGCTTTCCTCCGCCAGGCGCGACGGCTGCCCAGCGAGGACTACGTACGAGTACGCGCTCCGCACGAGGCAGAGATCTCGCCAGCGCCGGAGGAGGGCGAACGCATCGTCTTCCGGTCGCATTTCCTTTGCAGCCTCGGCCTGCCGGCAAGCGGCTTCTTCCGCTCCTTCCTTCATTTCTATCGACTCCAGGCGCACCGCCTCACACCGAACACGGTGGTGCCGGTGTCCGCCTTCATTACTCTCTGTGAGGGTTATCTCAACGTTCTCCCCACCCTCGAGCTCTGGGGGGAGTTCTTCTACACCAAGCTCAGCACCACCGCCATGAAGGAGGCGGCTCAATGCGGAACCTTCATCGCGGTGCGACTCCCGGGCGCCGGAAACTGCTTCCCGGCCATCAACTTGTCACAGTCGGTCAAGCTGTGGCAAAAATCTTATTTCTACGTCAAGAATGTCCACCCGACACTGGACTTCGTCAACCTGCCGGCTTATACAGCCGGCCCACAGGCCGAGCCCAGCACCAACTGGACATTCTGGCCGAAGACGCTGTCGGCCACCTCCTCCGCCGCCATTGCCCGGCCTAAGGTGATGACAGAGTCGGAGGGCCTCCAGGGGTCGGACCTGCTGACCGCCTTCGTGGCACGCCAAGTGCTCCCTCTTCAGGGCCGGCCTCACCTGATCGGCCGGATGAGCAGCCAATGAGAACCGTGCTGGACGTGCACCAAGGAAATGCCGAACACGGAGGTGGCCCGACTGGTGAACCATATCTCGAACTGCAAACTCTCGGAGGCGGAGTGGCAGTTCGGCAAGCGTCCGTACTTCTGCGCACACCCGCCGCCCCGCGGTGAGTCCTTAACTCTTTCTTTCTCTTTATTTGCTGGGTTATGCTTTGACGTGTGATCAATCGGTCACGATGCAGATCTTCACAACCCGGGCCGGTAGCCGACACCACAGGCAGGTCGAGAGTACTGCTGGACCGATCGGTCGATGTGGCGGACGACCCCGACTAGTGGGTGGCCGCCCTGAAAGAAGACGATGCCACAGGTGGCGGTGGCGGAGTAGGCGGCTCCGGAGGAGGTGGCAGCCTCGAGGACTGGCCCGATGATGATGAGGAGGAGAATGAGCCGCGCCGCCTGCCGGCCGCCGACAAGGCGGAAGCGAGTTCTTCAGCCGCGCCGACTGCACTAGGCGACGCACCAAAGTGCCGAGCCAGCTCGCTGTTATTCGGCAGCCGGCCGAAGAATCCCCAGAATACAACCACGCGACCAAGCGGCAGGAGACCGCCGCGAAGGAGGCCTAGTTCTAGAGGGGCCCGAAGCAGCCTCTGAAGGTGTTTGTGTAAGTGCTTGATTTTTCTGGTGTTTTCTTTTCTTATTTCTTGCAAACTCTTTCTGAGTTTCTTCTTGTCTTGCTTGAACAGGGACCCGCTCTCTCTTGAGCGGTCGGCCTCTGCTTCCGTGATCGGGACGGTGGAAGGTTCCGCCAACACCCGCCGCATAGACCCGCTCGCCGACCTCCAGGAGGCGACAGGAAAGAACGTGCAGGAGGCGCATGAGGAGCGAAAGGACACGGAACGACAGAGGGTGGAGGCGGCCAAGGTGGCGCAGGAGGAGGTGGATGTGGCGGCCAAGGCCCAAGAATATGCCATGGCTAAGGCCCAGGCGGATGCAGCGACCAAGGTCCAAGCGGACACGGCCGCCAAGGTGCAAGCGGAAGAGGCCGCACGCGGCCGAACTCCGCTACTTGTCATCCCCTTGCGCTGCGCGCCGCCGGCACCAGAGATCCAGGCGTTGACTGGAAGAGCCGGCGATGACCAGCCGTACATGGAGAGAAGAGGGGGCGACCCCGTCATCGTGGAGGTGGAAGTGACCCCGCCCATGCCGACTGCCGATGGTCACATCAGTCGGCCTGGGGTGCAGCAAGTGCCGCCAGTCGTTGGCAAGCTGGTGGTGGGAGCGACCCCGGGGCCCGTACTCCGATGCGCCGGCGAGTGGCGAAGGCGACCTCAGCTCCACGGCCGTAGGAGATCGAGGCCGCAAGCTCGTCGGCCCCAGATGCAGATGCCACCAGCGATGTCCCGCCAGAATGGATGCATGGGGGCGGTACGAGCATGCTGAACAAGGCTCTGTAGGACGTTCAGGCCCAAGGCATCGCCCTCCAACAGTACACAAAGGCATTCCTGTCGACGCGAGTAGCCGTCCGGGTACACTCCTTTTCTTTGTTTTCAATCCTTGCAATCTTCTGTGGGGGGGCGCTAGCGCACCCACTGGGTGTATCCCCTGAGTTCCGGGCCAGCTGCTGAGCAGGCGGCTCGGAACTTAAAGTTAAGTTTTGAGTGTTTTCTTTTCTTCTGATGTCTTCGTTGCGGGATTACCACAACATCCGCGCGGCCGCCTTCAACTCCCAGGTCCGGGAGCCGGCCAAGCGGACCGCCGACCTGTCGGACAGCCGGAGTAAGCCTCTGTTTCTCTCTTGCGGGGGCACGTCAGCGCATCCTCTAGGTGTAGCCCCCGAGATTCGGGCCGACTGCTGAGCAGTCGGGCCGGATCTCTTGGCAACCACTTCTCGTTTTGGTGAGCTTGTTGATTGTCTTCTCTTTCATGTCTTTGCAGGAGCCAATGCCATCTCGAAGCAGTAGCTCGGTGAAGCCCAAACTGCATTGCGCGCCAAGGAGGAGGAGTGCAGCAAGGTGGTTTAGGAGCATGACCGCCTGGCCAAGAGGTTGGCGGACCAGGCGGACTAGCACAAGGCGAAGCTCCAGAAGCGCAAGGAGGCGGAGGACGCCCTCCAGGCCGAGTTTGAGACCGAGCTCTCAAAGTGGGTCGAGAAGGAGAAAGCTCTGTCCAACGGCTACTGCGAGATCGAGGACATGCTCGATGGTGAGTTTCCCTTTCCTTTCTTTCGTCTGCCGACTGTCATATGAGCTGGCCTCCGGCTTCATACTGCTTTTTCCTTCTTGCACAAAGAACTTCCCTGGGCACGCCGTTGCCGCCAGCCAAGCCGTCGAAGCTCGCCGCAATGAGCGAAGACAGGCTGGTGCATAAATCACGCCCAACGCCCCTCGGACCCTCGGCGAGCAGCTTCTCGCTGTTCAAGCTTGTCTCCAGCTGGCCCATCGGATGCTCCGCCGCCTGTAGAGTGTTGGAGCCCAGGTGCTGACCGCCCTCTGGCCGGATGCTCAGATCCCTTGTACCCCAAGCCGGACTGCTGAGTGGCTAGAGATTGCTATTGGCCACTTCGAGGCATGGAAGGGCTCCGGCCCAGGCCGGCGCACGGAGGGCCTTGGAGTTCGTCAAGGCGTGGTATCCTAGGCTAAATCTAGCCCAGTTGGCCACGTTCCGGTAGGAACCCAGCGAAGATTTGGTGGCGGTGAGGCGTGAGCTCACTCAGCGCGCGGCGGCGATTGCCGAGTACACCGAGACCAGCGTCTTCCTCCCCGAGCTGGAGGAGGAAGGTGCCGAGGTGCCGCCGAACTGGTTCGGGCAGAACCCGGACGATAGTGAAGGCTCAATGGAGGAGATCGCCTCCAGCCACGAAGGCGAGGACGAGGAGGGCGAGGATGGTGAAGACGGCACGCCGGAGGACGGATCGGACGGCCAGCCTCAGCTCGACCGCGCCTCGAGCAACGAGCCACGTGCGAGTGCGTCGACTACTACTGATGGCGTCCAAGCCGAGACTTGCCAGCCGACCACTCCATCAGCCGGCGCTGCCGACTCCATCAGCCTGCCGGACCCGCCTGCTGCTCCTTTGGCCTAGGCGGCCAATTTTATCTTAACTTTTCCTGCTTTGTAGTCTTGTGAACAAACTTGTTAAATTTGTGCAGTTCCACCCGCTGGCCAAGTACCTTTTGATATGTAAATTAAATTCCGCATGAGCTGTGCTTCGCCGAGTTCCAACTTGTCTTGCTTTCTGTTCTTTTGGCTTTTTCCTTTGCCGCCTTCCCTTGGCTGCCGCCTTGCTGACGAACGGCCCGCTTTTCTTGATCCAGTAGGGGCCGAGTCAAGTACTTAGCCGTTTGAGAAGGCAAGTACTTTGGCCATTTAGAATGTAGCAAGTTAAGTAAGAAGCCCGCCGGCCGGCTGCTTAGCTGCCGGTCGGTGAGGCAAGGAGCCGGCTTGACCTATGTGAGTGCTTTTTTCCTTAGCCATCTGTCATGTGGGCATCGTTTCTTGCCTTTAACTCTTGCCAGCCGAACAGTCGCTCTGCGAGCTGCGGCTTATGGCAAGAGAGGGCTTAGATGCCGGCACATTACATGTCCGACTACATGTAGCACCGACATAGTACAAGGAGACAAGCCCACGGGCCGACTGGTCGAACCCGGTGCCAGGCAGAGGAATGAAATAACACATTCATAGGCATAAAAACTTATCATATAGATAAAAAGGGTAGCCCCTGAGTGCTCCTCAAGGGACCCGATGTCTTTGCGCTTAATACAAAAGGTAGCGCGGTACATACTGCATCAATTGTAAAATCTTCCCTCTTGCGCGCTCTGTCTCCTTGCCGGAGTCGTCCCTCTTGCGTGCCCTGGGCTTCTATGCATCGATCAGATAGTCGGAGTCGTTGCCCAAGGCTTTGCTGATGATGAAGGGGCCTTCCCAAGGGGCCGAGAGCTTGTGGTGGTCGGCTGTTCGCTGGATCAGTCGGAGCACAAGGTCGCCCTCTTGAAAAGATCTTGGCTTGACCTTCCGACTATGGTAGCGGCACAGACTCTGCTGGTAGATGGCGGACCGGCTGAGTGCCAATAGCCGGCCCTCTTCCAGCAGATGGACGTCGCCTTCTCGTGCTTCCTTCGCCTCCGCCTCCGTGTACATGGTGACACGTTGTGAGTCGGACTCGATGTGAGTTGGGATGACGGCCTCGGCCCCGTACATGAGGAAGAAAGGAGTGAAGCCGGTTGAATTGTTCGGAGTGGTGCGTAGGCTCTAGAGGACGGCCGGTAGCTCATAGAACCAGCGGCCGGCCGAGTGCTCCAGTGGCTCGACCAGTCGGGGCTTGATGCTGGAGATGATGAGGCCATTTACTCGCTCGACTTGGCCGTTTGACTGCGGATGGGCAACAGACGCTAAGTCTAGTCGGATGCCGTGCGTCGCGCAGAAACGGGCCAAGGTGCCTTTGGCAAAGTTTGGGCCGTTGTCGGTGATGATGCTGTGTGGTACACCGTACCAGACAGTGATACCCGCGATGAAGGTCACAGCAGTCGGACCATTCAACTTCTTGATTGGCTTTGCTTCAATCCACTTGGTTAATTTGTCCACGGCAACAAGCAGATGAGTCATGCCGCCGCGTGCTGTCTTGAATGGGCCCACCATGTCCAGCCCCCACACGACAAAGGGCCAAGTGAGGGGGATGGTCTTGAGTGGAGAAGCCGGCAGATGTTGCTTGGAGCTGAATTTCTGGCACCCCTTGCAGTGCTTGACCAAATCCTTGGCATACTCCAAAGTAGTTGGCCAGAAGAAACCATGGCGGAAAGCTTTGCCGACAAGGGATCTGGAGGCCGCGTGGTGGCCACACTCGTCTTGGTGGATATCTCTGAGGATTGCCTTGCCTTTCTCTGGTTCTACGTAGCACTGGAAGACTCCACTCATGCTGCATCCGAAAAGCTCTCTGTTTACTATCGTGTAGGCTCCTGCTCGGCGCTGCAATTGCCGGGCCGAGATCTCATCAGCCGTCAGCTCTCTGTTCACTAAGAAGTTTAGGATGGGCTGCACCCAGGATGGTGCTTCGACTTCCTCGACTGTCATGACGGCCACTTGTACTAGGACGGTTGGGTTGGGAGGCGGCGGGGTGGAGTCGGCCACCGCTTGCTATGCCGTTGAAGTCCCCGAGCCGACTGCCGCAGCCCCCGGGACGGGTTGTGGAGTCCCCGGGCCGGGTGCAACTGCCGCTGTCCCCGAGCCGCCTGTCGAAGTCCCTGGCCGATCGCTACTTTCTGACCCGGCCGGGTTCACGAAGTCTCGGCCGGGTGCGACCTGCAGCCGATACCGAAGTCACGCGTCAAGTCCCGGACCCGCTCTGCAGCCCCCGAGTCGGATCCGAATGTTCCGGGAGCAGCCGGCACAAAGATGGACTCTGATTCTGGCGAAGGCTTGATAGACGGCTTGAGGAGGCGCTGAAGGGAGACGCCAGCTGGTATGGCTTGCCGGGTGGAGCCGATCCGTGCCAGGGCATCTGCTTGCTCGTTGTCATTCCGTGGCACGTGACGGAACTCGCACCCTTCAAAATATCCGCTGAGTTGTTGGACGAGGAAACAGTAGCTCGCCATATTTGCATCCTTAGCTTCCCATTCGCCAGACGACTGTTGGACCACCAAGTCTGAGTAGCCATAGCGCAGGATCTGGCAGATGCCGAGCTCTTTGGCCAGCCGGAGCCCGTGTACGAGCGCCTCATACTCGGTCACGTTGTTAGAGGTGGCAAAGTGGATTTGCAATGCATATCTTAACTTGTCACCTTAGGGAGAGGTAAGAACAATGCCGGCTCCCAAGCCAGTGCGCATCTACGAGCCATGGAAGTGCATACGCCAATGGGTGGAGTCTGGCGCTGGCGGTAGGTACTGGGTCTCGGCTCAGTCAACGAGGAAGTCGGCCAGCGGTTGGGACTTGATGGCGGTGTGAGGCTGGTAGAAGATGGTGTAGGGGGCCAGCTCGATGGCCCACTTGGCCACCCGGCCTGATGCATCTCTGCTGCCTATGATCTCGGCAAGCGGGGCAGTGAACACAACCGTGATGGGGTGCTCTTGAAAGTATGGCTTGATCTTCTTGGCGGCAAAGTGCACACCGTAGCACATCTTCTAGTAATGGGGGTAGTTCTACTTGGAGGCTGACAGCTCCTCGCTCAAGTAATACACAGGCCTCTGGACTGGCAGTGCTTTCTCGTCTTCTTTGCGTTCTACCACCATGACTATGCTGACCACCCGGCTGGTGGTGGCAATGTAGAGAAGCATGGGCTCCTTAGCAGCCGGAGTAGCCAGAACAGGCGGCGTGGTCAACATCTTCTTGAGCTGGAGGAAGGCCCCGTCCGTCTTGTCATTCCTCTCAAAGTGAGTGGTTTTCTTTATGAGCTGGTACAGGGGAAGAGTCTTCTTGCCTAGCCGACTGATGAAGCGGCTGATGGATGCCAAGCAGCTGGTAAACTTCTTGACGTCTCGCAGTCAGGTGGGTCTCTCCATCCTCTCGATGGCCTTGATTGACAGGGTTGCACTCAATGCCGCGTTCTGAGACCAGGAAGCCAAGGAGATGGCCGGCTGGTACTCCAAAGACACATTTCTTTGCGTTGAGATTGATTTGAACCCGGTCAAGGAGCTTCCTCTCGACAGCAATGACAAGGAACTCGGCCAGCCGGCTGCTAGTTGTAGCCCAGGCGGCTGACTTCTTGTAATCTCCAGATACAGTGATAATGCCCTTGGTTCCTGGCATCTTCATCTTGAGGTAGGCGTAATGTGGTACCGCCATGAACTTGGCTAGGGCAGGTCGGCCAAGAAATGCATGGTAAGGGCTCTCCAGTTCCACCACCTCAAACCAAATTGCTTTGCGGTGGAAGTGATCTTTGTCTCCGAAGAGGACAACTATCTTGATCTTGCCAATTGGTGAGCAGGAAAGGCCAGGTACAATGTCGTGGAAGATAGTCCGACTGGGCTGGAGCTGCTTCTCTTTGATGCACAACTTCTCCATTATGTCGCGTTAAAGGATGTTGATGCTGCTACCACCGTCTATCATAATCTGGGAGAAGCGAGCAGCCCGCGGCTCTATTGCAAAGGTGGCATCCAACACCAAAGCATAGGAACCCGGAGAAGGCATCACCTCCGAGTGGTCAGCTCGGCTCCAACTGATGGGCCTTTCGAACCGGTGCATGAACTCTGGGGCTTCGGAAGCAACAGCATTCACCTCTCGGTGCTGCTGACGTCGGCTGTGCTTGCCGTCGGACTGGCTGGTGAAGATGACGTAGGCTCCGTGTTCTTCAGGGAATTCGTCCTGGATGGCAGCGACTGGCCGGGTCGGCTGCTCCTGAGCACGAGGCGGCGGTGGCTGGCCAGCAGGCAGAGGGGGCAGCAGTCCTTCGCCCTTGGAGATGCGGGTGAGCCAATGACACTTCCGGGTGGTATGGTTAGAGGGCTTCGCGCCGCTGTGGAACTTGCAGGGTGCGTCGAGGGTCTGCTCATAGGAGAAGGCGGGCAACCAAGCAGATTTGTCGCCCTTCTGGCGCTTGGGGCCGGGTTGTCCCTCCGGCTGCCGGTCCTCAATTGTAGCCACTTGCCGACTGGTAGAAGGCGGCTGCGGGGCTTTGCGCTTGTTTTCGTTCGGCTGCTGGTGCCGACTATTGTCGCCAGCCGGCGTTCAAGGAGTCGGAGGGAGCACCTTCCTGGACGCGTCCACTTGGAGCTCCGTCCTCGTGGAAGAGTCGGCCGTGGCATACTTGTCCGCTAGGATCAGCAGTTCGTCGAGTGTGGCCGGCTCGTCGCAGAGGAGTCGGTGCTTGAGTAGGGTGCCTTCTCGGCACCCAGCGGTGAAGTACTCTATGTCTTGCACCTCGTGCACCCATTCGCAGGAGTTGCGCAGTTCGGCCCACTGTGTCAAGTAGTCACGGGTGGACTCGGTGGGACCTTGGACGCACAGACAGAGCTGGCGAGGCTTGGGCGGCTGCTTGTAGGTGCTGGTGAAGTTGCGGATGAAGACTTCGGTGAAGTCTATCAAGGTGTTGATGTTGTGCGGCTTGAGGCTGTTCAGCCAAGTCCGGGCCGTGCCATGGAGCATGAGCGGGACGTACTTCACGGCAATGCACTTGTTCCCATTTGCTATGTTGACTGCAGTGGAGTAGTCAACCAGCCAGTCTTCCAGCTTCAGGGAGCCGTTGTACTTGGGCGTGTCTCTTGGGAGCAAGAACCCTTTGGGGAAGGGCTCGTCACGAATGCGGGGGCCGAAACAAGGTGGGCCGATCGCGTCTTCTTCTTCTAGCGCCAGGGATCGCGCCAGGCGGTCGATCTAGCGGCGGGCATCGTTTTCTCCGACTTCTTCACGGGGACCAAGCCGGCCGCCGAGAGTCGGATGTTCAACATGCCGCGGTGAGACGCGCCTCTCCCAGTGCGGGGGA
The DNA here is from genome assembly GCA_021605145.1 of Aegilops bicornis. Classification (NCBI taxonomy): domain Eukaryota; kingdom Viridiplantae; phylum Streptophyta; class Magnoliopsida; order Poales; family Poaceae; genus Aegilops; species Aegilops bicornis. Next base: position 351,516,902 of record CM038671.1, on the reverse strand, counting down.
GGCTGACGATTGTCCCGTCGTTCCACTGCTCTTGGGCGGCCGTCTTGATCCCACTCGATGGTGATACGTGTCCGGCTGCGGCTAGCAGCCGGCTCAGGATCTCTTGGACCGCGGGCGCCGCCAGTCGGCGTCCGGGAGGTCGCGCCATGCTCTCGGCGAGGCGGGAGGTTCTTGGCATGCTGGCCGGGTTCCTCCACGTGGCAGCCGGCTTCTTGCTGCGCGGCAGCCGCGTCGATGAGCTGCTGAACGTGCTTTGTCATGCAGCGACACTCGTCGCCTTCTAGGTGGTCCAGGTCGTCTGCTGCCGCCTGGGCAACACGTATGTTCTCCGCAGGCGTGGTGTAGACCGTGCGGTCCGCTCCGAACATGCTGGCGATGGTGGCCCCATGTTGTCTGACCGTTCCTACGCGGCTAGGTCCGCCAGGAGCCGGCGTGCCGCCAATGGTGCGGTCGATCTTGGGCTGATATGCCTCAGAGAGGCGTCTCATGGTACCCAATTTCTTTGCATTCTCGACGAGGGAGACACGGCAGGCCTCCAACGTCTCGGCGTTGGCGTCTGCCGCGATGGATGCGGACAGGTCTCGCAATGCCGCTTGTAGCGGATCATGGCCGGATCCGCCAGAGGCTCCATCATGGCTGATGACGAGCATCTCTCTGACGGTGGTACTGCCGCAGTCCGCACGAGGGAGCGGATCGTCAATGACCAGAACGTTGGTGGGGAAGGTGTCGAGGGATGCCATGTCGGAGTCGACAAGCATCGGGTCGGTGGAGCCGATCGACTCTAGGTCGGAGGCCGGCTCGTTGGCGATGTGGAGCTTGCCAAGGAGGTCGATGAGGCAGCTCTCAGAGCTGGCTGCTCCTGACACTCGTTGGAGAGGCGGATCTCACCGATGAGATTAGCGAGGCAGCTCGCCGCGCAGGCGACTTCCTCGTCATGCAGCGCCTCGGTACAAATGCCATCGGGCTTGCCGGGCTGGCTGCGCTTGCCAGGGAGGAAGAGGGTTCTCGACTAGAACAGATCTCCGGGAAACGATGCAGCTAGCCCCACGGTGGGCGCCAAATGTCGGGGTTTTGGTGCGACATATGCCAAAGGATGGCTTATCATGGTGGGGGAGAGTAAGACGTCGCCGGTGCCTGGAAACGGGATAAGGCGTAAACACGAACACCAACGCACTTTACCCAGGTTCGGGGCTCTCCTAGGAGATAACACCCCTAGTCCTGCTCTGCAGGGTCTCTGCATGATCACTATCTCAACAAGTAGCTACAAGTTGCTCCTTGAGTTGTTTGGCTAGAGGAGGAAGAAGGGCAAGGCTAGCTCTACTCCTCTCTCTCTCTCTATGTGTGTGTGTGGTCTAAGAAGCTGAACCCTTTGCATGGGTGCCCTGGGGGGTTTATATAGGCCTACCCCCCAGGGGTACAATGGTAATTCGGCCGGGTGTAGGACCCAGCCATCAGTGACTCTGATGGGCGGCTTCTCCGTCGACAGCTGGGGCCTGCTACCTGGTGGGTCCCGCCGGCTGTCTCGTACTTGGCCGACAGGCCGCGCCCGCCGCTTGCGGGTCTTGCCGGCTGCTTAGTACTGTGGCAATGCCTCTAATGATGTGTGCTTTGTCGGGGAGGTCGTGGCTACAGTCCCGCCGCCTGGTGGGCATTCACTGTAGCCACTCCCCGTCTCTTCTGGTTAATGGCGCACAAACTCCAAGGAAAGGGGAGGGCCGCCTGTTCAGGAGTCGGCCTCCCACTGAGACGACTGGTCAGGGCTCGCCGCCTTCTAGCTTCTCACGGACAGGTAGGGCCCACCGCCTGTGGGCTGTATCGACAGCCCATCATGCGAGCATGGCCTTCTCTGCCATGGGTGACGTCATGGACAGCGTGGCAACAGTGCCATACCGGGCGAGGGATGTCCGCCCAGTACGCTGCACTGTGTGCCACGCTCCGCCCTGCATTCGGGGGTGGCATGCCGCACTGTAGCCACGCCCCATGTCGTCGTTATTATGTGGGTGTTATCTTTGAGGACACGGGGGGCCGCCTGCCAGGAGCCGGCCTCTCTGGAGGCCGCCTGCTAGGAGTCGTCCCACTCTATGGCCGTCTTCTGGAACCCGCCACCTTCTAGCAGCCGGCCGCATGGACCAGCCGGCCCGAAGAAGGCGGTCCTTTCTCCTTGATGCTTGAGGGGCGCAGCCGGCCCCGATGTCTTGAAATACCAAGGGAGGCTGATGCGGCTACCCGTGGTCATTTACTCCGACGTCTGGTGCATTCACATTGTGCTGGCTCTATTCTGCTCCTCCAAATAATTCTCTCTGCATGCTAATTGAGGATGCATCATTGACCCTTCAACGTCTCGGGAACCGCTACCCTCTCCCTCCATGGCATTCAAGCCATATCAAAGGTCAAGAAGAGACTAGTTACTACATTGTGCACCGCGACCGAGTGGGGGTGCGACGCGAACGGCACAGGCATGTTGTACTTGTTCCACTTTCTCGTTTTGAACTCGTGACTAGTAGTAACACTGAATTTTGAATATACTTTATAACTTTGGTTGTTGCGCCAATATATACAGCACTCCATCCATGTAGGTTGGGTCGCTGAAGACAAAATTAGACACTATACACGATGGTCACGGACCAATCTACCTCCGTCGCTGAAGTCAAAATTATTGCTCCCCGTCGTAATCTGTGCCAAATTTTGACCATAAATTTGACTAACAAAAGTTTCATGCATGTCACCAAAATTATATCATTGAAAACTATGTTCAAATACAAATCAAATGATATAATTTTTTTGAAAACTATGGTTAAAATTTAGCACAAATTACAAAAGGGACTAATAAACCAGGACCTAGGTAGTAGTACACCAGGTCAAAGACAGTGATACTACAAATAATTAATGTCGAATAAGAGCAAGGGATCACACATGTCATTTATGACTGGAATGAAAATGCCATACACTAATAAAACATTAAGGCCACCAGGCGATGCAGTGCTGGTTATAGGAGGCAAGAAGAAAGATGCATCCATCGACGACGTCCACCTCCTCGACTCAGGGCACCGGCCCACCGAACGGCGACTAAGTAGGAGCGGCTTTCATGGCCAGGTCGACGAGCTTCTGAACAATGGCGTCCAAACATTCCAGCCGCTGGAAGAAGGCCAACGTCTTTTTGTCATTGCTGGACTTGTAGTGGCCTATGTTGACGATTTCCTCGTTTACGTGGATGTGCGGAGCAATGATTTCTTGCATGGCGAGGCACTGCATGGCGAGCGCGGCCTCGAGGTGCACATTCTTGATCGCGACCTCCGGCAGCTGCAGGGCCACCAGTGCTTCAAAAAGTTCGTCACCTTGGAGGCCGATGAGGGTGGTAGGCAACGCGGAGCCTGGGCGTGCGGGCTGGAGCAGTACGGCAAGGTCGTCTGCGCGCTTCTTGATGGTGGTGAACCTGCGGATGGAGTAGACCATCATCTGGCGCATGCGAGAGGCGAAGCCAGCGTCGATGAGGGCTATGACACCGACGGTCGCCAGCACTGTCTGGAAACGCTCTGCGGTGCGGGGCTGCAGGCCGGCATCTTGGACGACCTGGCACAGCCGACTGCCGTACGCGTCCATTGATGCCATGGGTGCTTGTGGCTTCTGGTCACTTGGTCTTGGTATTGGATTGGAGTGGGTAGTGTTGCGCAGAGACTAGTAGTAGATGGATTGGAGTGGTGTTGCTCCTTTATATAACAGTCCAAACTTTGTTGCATTCACATGCGACATTCTGCTTCTCCAATTACTTACTCCTACCTCTGCATGCTACTTGAATGCGGAGGCATCATTGGCCGTTCAACGTTTCGGGAACCGCTACCTCAGCGTCGTTTGCATTCAAACCGTATCAACGTAAATGCGTGTCAGGAGACTTTCCCGTCGACGACGAGGTGCCTATGGTGACTTCATAAATTTCATGATGATATGCCGGCTCAGTCTTTTGGAGGTGCTCATAGGGGCAGGGTGTGCGTGTGTGCGTTCATAGGGGTGAGTGTATGCACGTGTATATGAGCGCTTGCGTCTGCACTGTGTTAAAAAATGTAAATGCGTGTCAAAACGAGACTAGTCAGTATTAGTATACTCAATATTGTGCACCGCGACCAAGCCGGAGAGGAAAATGAGAGAACTATGTATTTATTTAGGGTGTAGATTCGCTCATTTTGCTACTATCGGATGTGGGGTTCCGGCAAACCCTTAAGGTTCGAACACTGGGGTGCGCGCGAAGTCTTTCCCTCCTACCAATCTACGCCCTAGCTCGCTAAGATCAAACGGACGAACTCGACGAACTCGCAACACAGAAAGACACGGGATTTATACTGGTTTGGGCCACCGATGTGGTGTAATACCCTACTCTAGTGTGGTGGTGGTGGATTTCCTGTTGTGCTGATGAAGAACAGTACAAGGGAAAGAACAACCTCCTGAGGTTGAGGTGTTCTTGTGCTTGGTGTCTTGGCGGGTGAGAGCTAGGTGAACTGCTCGATCGGATCAGATGGGATCCAGTCGAGATGAAATGCCTCTACTGTGGCGGCTAGCTCTACTTATATAGGCCCTGGTCCTCTTCCCAAATATTGAGCGGGAAGGAAGCCAACAACGGCGCGCAAATTTGAAGGGGGACAGCTAGTACAAGCTATCCTGACAAAAGTGGTTTTCGCCTGCAAAAGGCTCTGGTGGTGACGCCATCTTGGGCTCCACGATGACCTCCGTCTCACCATCCTCTTGGTCTTGGTCTCGTTGCACCGATATAGCAACCTTTGCCTGATGCCTCGGTACTCCTCGCCTGCGCTGGCCTCCTTAGCACCAAAGAGGAAACAAGGACAATGCGCGCGCTGGCGCCCGCTTAGCGCCCGCCTGGTGTCGATCGTCATGGCTCACGTCGTGAGAGCCTCACGAGGTTCGCCCCGCCTTGATACCTCCGCTCCTCATGAGCCCTCCTGACTAGGCCACTCCTGAGGAGGTCTTGCATCGTCCGCCTCGCAAGGCTTGGCCCCTCGCGAGGGTCCTGGATGTCTTGTTGATGAAGATGGGTAAATGACGACCTTTGACTTAACTTGCGCCGTGGGCAGCAGCGAGCAAGTCTGGGGACCCCAATTCACAGAACACCGATAGTAGCCCCCGGGCCCAAGGTGCGCTCGGGCTTGGCTTCGCGGCGAAGACAAGGGTCAAGTACGGAGCACCGCGGGCCCCAAAAGCCTATGGCCTCGGTTGACGCATGGCGGTTGATTGGACGTGGGCGTCTCCGCTTCCCCATGCTGCCTCGGCAAACGCACGACTTGACAAGTCCCTGCGACATGCAAGGAAAACCATCATTACCTGCGATCGTGGGAGGCGCCGGTTGGCCTTCTCTTGCTATAAATGGGGAGGGGGCGGAGCCCTTGTCGCCCATCTCTTCCTCGCTTGCTTGCTTGCTCTTCCTTGCTCCACTGCTAACAACAATGGCGCCTATCAGAAGGTTTTCTGCCGAAGAGAAGGGAAAGCCTCCCCGGGATGATCCGGGGCCACTTTCGCCGAAGAAGAGGTCGGTCCATCGTCGTGATGAAGCGGCGATGCAGGTGGTGATAAGGCCTTTATGTGAGCGGCCTCCTCCGGGGTACCCGGTACCCTTGTACGCCCGAGCGAGGGCTCGGGAGGGCGGAGCGACGAGCAGCGCCGCCCACGCCATGTTCGGGGTCTCCGCGCCTCAGCGACGCGCGCCATCGCCCCCGGAATCCACGCGCGCGGTCTCTTTGCGCGAGCTATTGCTGTGGGCGTCGATGCCTCCAAGCTCCTGGATCCGCTTCCCGTGGTTCTTCTCCGACGTGATGCCGCCGAGGGGGCCTCTCGAGCTCTGGTTGCAGCACGCCGACTGCAGCACTCCGGCGACCGGAGCAGAGATCGAAGCGGTCCCTGTCGGCAAGATCTTCATAACCCGTGGCTGGGGCGGGATCGCGCGGTTCTGCCGCGCGAGGGGTGCCCGCGCGATCCACTTTGAGTTCGACAGCGTCTCCATGCTCTTCTTCAAAGTCTTTGATGCTGAGGGCCGCCGCTTGGAGTGCTGCTCCAGAGAGGAGCGTTGTCGACGCTGCGTTCGCTCCGGCCACTCCAAAGAAAGAGCAGCCCTTGGGAGTCCAGCAGCTCTATGAGACTCCGGAGACGAGCGACGCCAGCTACGTGCCCCCGAGCTCTCGCCGCGCTCGAGCAGAGCTGCAGCATTAGGCCGTCGCCGCCACTGATCTGGATGGGGTTGGCGCCGGCCTCCCATGGCCCACTGTTGATGATGGCGTCTGCCACGGGAGGGTGTAGATAGGACCCCCTTAGTTTTAGCTTTTGTTCCAAGCGAAGAATAATGAATTACCCCGTGGGGGCATGTAAGGGTCTGTAATGGCTTTTGTGCCTATCTTCCCTGTTATGAGAATTTGGTGAGCGCATGTCCCTTTAAGGCTCGGTCCCCCCTTTCTTTCCTCGCGATAGCTTGTTGCTCTACACTGACAGGTCCCGGTCCCCAGGCAGACTACAGCCGTCGCTGGTATGCCAGGTCGCGTGCCATGGTCAAGGCCAGGAGGTGTGTCGCCCACATTCGCCTGCCATATAACGCCATCCTCGGGTACCCAGCGCTGGCCAAGTTCATGGCCGTAACCCACCACAGCTACAATGTCCTCAAGATGCCAGGAAGTGGCGGAGTCATCACGGTGCCCTGCGAAGAGAAAGACGCGGTGTGCTCCCTGGAGCGAGCCTTTCAGGCCGCATCACTGGAAGACACGGATCGCGGAAGCAGGAGGCTTCCTGAGACCGCCCCCAAGAAGAAGAAGACATCGTCCGGCCCAGCCCCTCAGGAGGCAGGCCCCTCAGGGTCCGCGCCAGCTCAGGGGGAACCTCCTTCTATCGCATAGGAAGCGCGCGGGCGCCCTCCTCGAGGCGGGCTCGGGAGCTCCCCTCTGGAGGGCCACCGACCTTGCTAAGGTCACGAGGAAGGCTCTTGGGCACCACTTGGAGGCGTGTTTCGAAGCACGTTTGCCTCAAGAAGGAGCAAGGCAAGGAGGGCCGAACCCTCAGGAGTTCGTCAGCAAGATCATTCAGGAGCTGCAGGAGTCAAGAGTCATGAGTGGCAGCCGCCGCTTACCTGCCGTAGCTCCCCATCCAGGCGAGGATGGTGGGCTGCGCGTCTGCATCGACATACCGGGCTCAACCGAGCCGCCTCTCAGGAGCGCCTCTGGCCCTCTCGTGTGGGGCGCTGCGAAGGTCCACCGCACAACTACGTTCGCATGCCTTACGGCTTGCCGAACGCGGCTGCCACGCGCCAGCGCCTCATGAGGAGCATCCTGGAGGCTCAAGAGGCCAGGCGTTCCGCAGCCCTGGCGGAGATGGAGATGGTCCACGAGGAGCCACCAGCGCCTCGAGCCTCCCGAGGCCCCTAAGCACAGGGGCTCGTGAGGATCGGCTCCTGCAGCCCACCGAGTCTGCTGCACCAACACCCTTTCGTCTTCAACACTATCAGGCGACATCTTTCAAGTTTCATTTTCAGCTGGGAGCGCCCCCCAGGGCTGCATTATTCCCGGGTCAGCGTGGGTCGGTCCTGCGGCGTGTGTCCTTTACTTCATGTTCCTAGCTTACCTTGTTGGGGCGCCCTTGGGCTGCATCATCCCCAAGTCGCCGGGCAGACCGGCGGCATGCATCCCTCTTGTGTTTATTTCGGGTCATGCGTTCGACCCATCATGCTTGTTATTTGATGCCAATCCATGGCACCTTTTCTTCGTTCATGTCGACCGCTTGCACATTAAAGGGGGGGTACCTGAGCATCGCGACTCAGGGCTCCTACTGGCTCTCCAGCCCTCACCCTCTGGCCTTGTCCACGGCATTGCGACCTGGCATACCAGCGACGGCTGAGACCAGCTCGAGGGCCGGGACCCGAGGACGTAGAGCTCCAGCATCTAACCAAATCTGCAGGAACACATCACAAGATAAGGCCCAGTGCCAGGCGCAACCCGCCTTGAGGTAGGGCCCCATGAGTCCCGCGCTGGCTCACGGGTGCCCAGATACACCTCGTCAGGCCCTGCCGTGCCAGCCCACGTGTCGTGGCATGGGCTGTACACGCCCGGGTCCTCCCGAGGGGAGCCCTCCCACGCACCAGTGAAGCACCATGCTCACTGGCCGACGACACACTACCGAGGAGCGGCTATGCCCGTGACACACATACGGAAGCGCTATGCTTCTACCGGTGATAAACAATCGAGGGTGGCCCCGGCTGCATCAACCTTAGGGAGCCCAGAGCTCGATGTGCGGCCTCATCGCAACGCCTCCCTTGGGAGTGCCGCGTGAGGCTGGGCCGCAGGGGGCTGCGCCTGGGTCACGCCCAGACGAACGCCACCCAGCCAGGCCCCTCAGGCCTAGTTCGTCGCACGTCCCTCCCCGAGCGGAGCCAAGGTACGAAGGTCGTTTGAGCGTCAAGGGGGACTCCTGAGCATCACGACTAAGGAGCCTAACTAGTCACGTAGCCCCTCACTCCTTAGTTCCGAAAGGCTAACGACGGTTGAGGTATGCGCGGGGCCGGGCTCTGCAAACGGTAGATCCACCCACATCTCACCTCCCTACTTGTTGTTCATGCACCAAGGGGGACTCCTGAGCATCGCGACTCAAGAGCCTAACTTGTCACGTATCCCCTCACTCCTTGGTCCCGTCCTAGTTTCGGTCCGGGCCCTAACATGAGCCGAGGTATCTTGCGGGGCCGGCTCTGCCGGCGTGAGAACATAAGCAAGTAGGAAGGAAAAGCGCAAATTTCAAGGAATTCAAAAGCAAATATTACAGTCCATAACTGTTATCACAACACCAAATGCAAGTTTAAACGCCTCCCCGAGGCATGATACATGTGCAGGAATTAAAAGCAGAACAGGAGCCACAACGGAGTCACTTGTCGGCGGTGGAGCTGCGCGGAGCGGGTTCGCCTTGTGGAGCCCTTGAGGTTGGCAGCGCCCGCTTGACTTGGTGCTGAAGGCCCGGAACTTCCCCAGCAGAGCCTCCGCACGACCCTTCATGGCCTCAGCAGCGGCAGCGGCAAGCTTGCCGCTCGCTGGCTCCAGCAGGCTATCGAGGTCGACGTTGGGATCGCGAAGGTAGACGTGGGTGAGGACCCGCGTCAGCCCTGCAAAAGACAAGACACGCGCCTCGGCCTTAGCCGTAGGGCCAAGGCCAAGGGAGACATCTTCAAGAGTGCGAACCAGGAAGGGAAGCAGCTTGGCGGGGCCGTCCTCTGCGCCGGCCAGCGGGCTCTCCAGGCCGCTATGGTAAAGCTCCTTCAGCAAGGTGCGAGCCTTCACCTCCATCTCCGTGAAGGCCACGCGATCCTCGGCAAGGACCCGTGCCTCGCCGTCCAGCTCGACCTTCCTCGCCTCCAACTCTTGCTCCAGCACGCCTAGGCGTTTCACGGCGCTTCTTGAGCTTGGCGTCCCGATCCTTGACGGCGACCTCGCGAGCTTTCATGCCTTCCTCCTGCTCTTGGCGAAGGCGGGCTGGTCCCGCAGGCCCTGCAGCTCGCTCTCCAGCGCCTTGCAGCGACCTCGGACATCGGCTACCTCCCCGAAGGACGGCCTGCTTCTCCTCGTCGCAAGCCGTCGAGGCCTGGACCAGCGCCGCCCGAATCGAAGCGTCGGAGCGAATCCAGCCAGAAGCCAGCTCCAAGCGCCCGGCCACTTGATGAGGGTCGGCGCCCAAAAGATCATGCAGCAGCCGGTCCAGTTCGGCAAGACGATCGAAGCGATAGGAGGAGTCGGAGAGGAAGCCGGTGGGGTAGGAGGAGAAGGCGGCAGCGTGACCACAATATCCTGAGGCGGAGCCTGCTGCGCCCCAACGGCTGTGGTGGCAGCATCAGGCAAGGGCACCTCAGGAGCCTCTTGGGCCGTGGGGGCTGATCTCGCCCCAGCCGGCTCAGCCAGGCCTCGTGAGGACGGCCGGGCAGGAGAGACCCGTGCATTGCGGTCACCTTCTTTCGCGGGCAGAGGCGCTGCGCCAGACAGAACCTCAGGAGATCCCTTCGGCTTCTTTGCATGGGCGCCCAGCCTAGCCAAGAGATACAGATGTCAAGCCTCAGCGACAAAACAAGAAATAAGATAGGAATCGAGCACTTACTGGCCGTCGCTCGCGGGCTCGAGCAACCTCCGGTCATAATTGAAGCCCGAAAGCCGGCTGCAAGGATCAGCCTCAAGGAGCTCGGGAGCAGAAGGCGCGCCTACGGATCGCCTCGGGGCCGGGGCAGACCTGCGGGGGATCAGCCCGGTCCTATCCTTCTTCGGGATCGGGGGCAAGCTCCCGCCGCCCTGGTCGTCATCATCCTCATCATCGTCGTCGCTCGGTGAGAGGCGGAGAACGCGGGACTTGCGCCGAGGGAGGGGAGCCCTCGACTCTCCATCGGTCGCCTCGGAGTAGATCCCTCCTTCCCGCTCCCCTTCTCCCTTCTCTTCGCTGGAGTCGCCGAAGGACACGTCCACCGGGCCCTCGGGAACCTCCGCGGGCACGGGCCCGTCCCCGTTGAAGACGGGCATGGACTCCACTACCTGCTCCCAGTCGTCGCGGAGGAACAGGGGCGTAGGAGCGCCCTCCAACCTCGCCACGTCGCCCCCGACCAAAGATTGGAGAACCGCAGCCAGGTCTTCGTCGGCCAAGACTGCGGGGCTCGGGTGGGGCCTCCACATCAGAAGTGGGTACTGAAGAAGCGGATCCAGCTGGTGCTCCAGGAATTCCCTCAGCGGCGACACGCCGGTCAGCTTCGCCGCCGCCATGCTGGCTGGCCTCAGATCCATGTCCATCTTCTCCAACACCGGCCTCGCGAGGGGGTCCACGAGCTCCACTCGAGACCAATCGTCGGAGTGCGTGGGGTGCTCCGTGGGCAAGATTAGCCGAGGATGGATGCGCCCAACATCTACCAAGACCCACTTGCTCCTGAAGCCCTCAATCCTCTTCCCGGGGTTCGAAATGGCGATGGAGCTACCGTACGCGACGAAGCTCGCACACGTAGAGATGGAACCACAAGAGGTCCGGAGGGAGAAATAGTGGCGCAGCAGGGCCACTGAGGGCTGCACCCTGACGTGAGCCTCACAATAGTAGGCGAAGATCGCCAAAAGGAGAACAGAGTTGGGGTGGAGATGCAGAGCTTGTAGCTTGTAATGGCGGAGGACAGAGAAGAAGAACTCAGAAAAGGGAGGCATCAGACCGACAACAATGGCGCTTACAAAGAGCGGATAGAAGGTGCTCCCTTGGCCCTCAGGGAGGACGGAGCCGGCCTTGAACTCCTTTGCCCCGTCGATGCCCTGCGCCGCCACCATCTGGCGCACCCGGGCAAGGCTCGCCTCCGACACTTTCGGCGAGTCCAGAGCAGGCGAGTACCAAGCTCCGGCCGGGGTCTGGCGAGGTGCCATACCTTGCTAGGGCGTACAGTCGAAGTGGATCTGAAGATTTCGGAGGCAGGAAGGAGAGGCGCAAGAAAGGGGATCTGAGCAGTAACCAGAGAAAGCAAGATAAGCAAAGCCTAGGCAGACGCCGCTCCTTTATCAACTCGCGCGGTTGCTAAGGCACCAACGTCCAATCAACCGCCATGCGGCACCCAAGGCCGCAGGTTGTTAGGGCCCGCGGCGCTTCACACTTGCCCCTTCACCTCTCTGCTCGGCCAAGACCGGGCGCGCCTTGGGCCCGGGGGCTACTGTCGGCGTTCTGGGAATGGGGGTCCCCAGACTTGCCTGCCTGCGGCCTGCGGTGTGGCTCCAAGGGGGCCCATCACGGCCCATCTTCATCAACACAAGCTCAAGACCCTCGCGAGGGGCCAAGCCTCGCGGGGCGGACGACAGGAGCTTCCTCAGGCACGGCCTCATCAGGCTGGCTCGCGAGGAGGCGGAGAGACCAAGGGCGCCAGGCGGGCGCCAGCCCGCTCAATGTCCTCATTTCCCCTTTGGTGCAAAGGAGGCAAGCGCAGGCGAGAGCATCAAGCAAAGGCGTCCATTTCGGTGCAACAAGACCAAGACCAGCCCAACGGGCAGAAGGAAGTCATTGTGGAGCCCAAGCGGCGTCACCACCAGAGCCTTTGACAGGCGAGGACCAACTTTAGTCAGGATAAGTGTACCAGATGTTCCCCTTCAAAATGGCCAATCGTTGGCGCCCTTCCCGCTCAATATTTAGGAAGAGGCCCAGGGCCTTCGCCTATAAATAGGACTAGCCACCCACAGGGTAGAGGGAGAGTCTGATCTGGAAGAGAGAGCTTGATCCGGGATCCAGAACAGAGCTAGAGGCCAAGCAATCCAGAGAGAGAGAGAGAGAGAGACTGAACTCCTCCAAGCAGTTCATCGCCCCGGCCAAGAACAGACCCTCGCGAGGCGGTTCTTCCTTGTATTGTTCATCACCATCAGCCCAAGAGGCAATCCACCACACCACAAACTAGAGTAGGGTATTACACCACAATGGTGGCCCGAACTAGTATAAACCTTGTGTCTCTTGTGTTGTTCCTTTCATAGTTTAGATCCAAGCGAGGCAGCGGGGTGCAGGTAGGTAGAGGGCGAGATCTCCGCGTGCACCCCAGTGTTCGAACCTCAAGGGTCTGCCAGAACCCGAAATCCGACACTACTGGCGTCATCCGGCAACTAAGGGAGGGCAATTAGAGGCTCCGGGCCGAGCGTGACCTGCTGAGGGCAAAGATCGTCCGAAGTGCTGAGCAGCAGGAGGAGACCAGTGCCTTATTGAAGAGGACCGACGTCATCGTCAAGAAACTTATGGACGAGAATGACATGCTCCGCATCAAGCGCCAAAGGCTGGTGGAGGAATCCGTGGATGCTCTCAAGCAGCGTCTTGAGGACACGACATAGGTCATCCCCGCTCACCGCGGAGACTAGTTCCTGCGGCTGGCAACAACACATCAAGAAAGTAGAGATCAGCGAGCCACATCGTTGTCTTCCTTCTTCTTTTACCGTTGTGTATTTCGGGCGTAGCCGCATGTGGCTTTTTTATTTATCTTCCTAATTATGTAAGACAATTATTATCCACTGTCGTCGTCCATATATATTCATCTTTCTTGCTATAAGTCGCAGTAGATGCTATATAGGTCCGTCGGATCTTACATCAAGATCCATGCAAAATTTTCTTTTCATATTTTCTTTTTTCTCTCTTAAATCTCAGTCGAGTGAGACATAGCCACGCCATTAAATAGAGGCTCGGGCGCCATTAATGGAGACCTTGGGAGAGAGGTGGGCGGCAGATGGAGGTCAAAGGGCTCTCCTCCCGATAAGGACGCCTCCCGTACTCAAATAGCTACCCTGCATGGCGCCTCCTAGCTAATAAAAAAGGGGACACGTGGCGGCACATAAATGGTAAGTAGAATGCCCACAGTTTCAATAATACTTGTGTTTCCGATTGTAACGTGACTGCACTTGTTCCAAAATGACTTTGTTGGTTGTTAATGTGTGTGCCTTCGCAAATCGGACAGCAAAATTACCACAACATGTTGGTGCCATGTCATGACACCAAGCCAAGTTTCATGGTTTTCATGCGTGTTTTGGATTTACAAGAATTAAAAAACCAAGTTTCTCAATGTTTCCGGCCAAGCCACGACGCCCAGATGTTTGAATTTCATTCCCATTTCTTGCATGGGACCTACAAATATACCAGAGGACACACATGTGATTTTTCAACCAACTTTGGTGCACTGGAGCATGTGCTTGTATTTAAAATTTGAATTATGCACACAAAGGTGACGCATTCCCTCTCAGAACCACGAGCCTTCCTGAGAGAAGCTCCGGTTTGCAAGAAGCTTCTACTAAAACTTGTTCCTATTTGGCCAATTTTTTTACCACAACATGGTAGTACCATGACATGACACCATGCCAAGTTTCATTATTTTCAAGCTTGTTTTGGATTTACAAGAATTTTAAAACCAAGTTTCTCAATGTTCTCGGCCGAGCCACGACGTCCAAATGTTTTAATTTCATTCCCATTTCATGCATGGGACCTAGAAATTCACGTGAGGACACACATGTGATTTTTCAACCAACTTTGGTGCATGGGAGCATGGGCTTGTAGTTCAAATTTGAATTATGCACATTAAATGACCAGAAACTCAATTAATGTATAAAAAAGGCCAAACGAACCCGGAATAATTCCAAAATTTAACAGGGCACTCATGTAATTCTATGTTGACTCTACAAAGAAACTCAAGGGGGGCAGCGTATATCGTTCCGCACTCAAAGGTGACACGTTCCCTCTCAGAACCACGAGCCTTCTTGAGAGAACCTCCGGTTTGCAAGAAGCTTATACCAAAACTTGTTCCAATTCGGCCCAATTTTTTACCATAGCATGTTAGTGCCATGACATGATACCATGCCAAGTTTCATGATTTCCAGACGAGTTTTGGACTTACAGGAATTTAAAAACCAAGTTTTTCGATGTTCTCGGCCGAGTCACGATGCCCATATGTTTGAATTTCATTCCCATTTCTTCCATGGGACCTAGAAATTTACCCAAGGACACACATGTGATTTTTCAACCAACTTTGGTGCACCGGAGCATGTGCTTGCAGTTCAAATTTGAATTATGCACATTAAATGTCCAGAAACTCAACTAATGTATAAAAAAGGCCAAACGAACCCCGAATAATTCTAAAATTTAATAGGGAAGTCATATAGTTCTATGTTTCCTCTGTAAGGAAAATCAGTGGGGAGGCAACGTATATCGTTTCGCACACAAAGGTGACACGTTCCCTCTCGAAACTACGAGGCTTGTTGAGAGAATCTCCGGTTTTGCAAGAAGCTTATACCAAAACTTGTCCCAATTCAGCCAAAAATTATACATATGAAAACATGGTTTAGATTATCCCGAACATCTCGCTACCTAGACCAATGTACTCTGATTTTACTTCAACATAAAATGGATACAAATATTTGAATTGGAGATCGTATGGTACATCTAGTTCATAGTGAAATATGATTACTGGTATATGCATGTTTTTTTAATCAAGATAATATTTAAATGATGGTATAACTTGAGAACAATCATATTCAAATAAGGAAAATCGATTCAAATTTAGTCCATATGGTAGACGAAAATATATATGTTCATAGGGTGGACTAAAATCTTCATATATGATGGAAGATCAAAATGTAGGACTACATCCATTATAAACCGCAAGGTCACCTAATGACATATTTTAATTCAACATAACGTGGATTCAAAAATTGAAATTCGAGATCCTGGCATTTGTAATCATATAAAAAGGGACATGACTCTTTCTTTTGGTGGGAATTGATTTGTTTTGTTGTTGTTGTTGAAGGAAGTACGAATCGATTTGGTACTATACAGGGTAATCTTGTTCTCCCGATTTTTTTTACATTTTTCTTGTAGTTTTTTCATTGGCATTTATAGCAATATAGTAAAAGGGGACATGACTCTCTTGTGTCTTGCATGAATTGTTTTTTGTACACGTTAAGTTTGTTCTTCCGAACATGGAATCCACGCTTGGTTATCCTGAAATTTTCAAGCTCGGGTATCTTTTGTCTCATCTTCTTTGAAACTCCCGCCTCTTCAGCCCGCGCCGCGCCTTGTTATCTCGAAATTTCGACGCGCGTGAAAACTCCCTCCTCATCCGAAATCGGTCCCGCAGCCCAAACACGCGAAATCCGCCATCTACCCCTCACCTGGAAATGCAGGCTTGACATCGCATGGTCAAAACCAGTGGGGGTACGCTGGTAACTTACCCTACATTTCCGACAAGTGCGTCCCTAAGCCATGGCTCCCCCTACCTCCCCCTTCGTCCCCCCATTCATACACCAAGGCCGCCAAAACCCATGAAACCCCACGCTCCACCGTCGGCCTCCCGACCGCCGCCCTGCCGAAGACTCTTCCCTGACAACGTCGTCCACCGCAACAGCTCGCCGTCCCTCATCCGCCACACCAGATGAGGATCCATCGTCGATCTCGTCGTCCCGCTGGATCAGCTGCCCCATCCTCCATCTCCAAGGAGCTGCCCCGATGTTTGCCTCGTCTATCGCGCCACCTCCATCCCCATAGCGCTGTCTTGACCTGCCCCACCGGAACCGCGGCACCCTCACCAATCCTCCGATGAAGCCGAGGCCAACTCGGCGCCACTAAGGAGGTTCTCGACTCACCGCTGCATTTTATCTTTTATTCTATCTCACGGGGCTGCCGGTGCTCGATACCGAGCAGCCATGACGGGTCTCCATCAACGGCGCCGTTGCCGGCCACTTAATCCACGGCGTCTCTCCCCCATCTCATTGCTTCCTCGGCGGCGACTTCCACACTGGCACTAGCTGCAGCTGCTCCGGCTCTCGCTCGCGTTGCGGCTCTGTACTTGCTGTCGGTCGCGCTGCTGCATT
Organism: Aegilops bicornis; assembly: GCA_021605145.1. Taxonomy (NCBI): domain Eukaryota; kingdom Viridiplantae; phylum Streptophyta; class Magnoliopsida; order Poales; family Poaceae; genus Aegilops; species Aegilops bicornis. The sequence continues at coordinate 351,500,550 of CM038671.1, read as the reverse complement.
GCTCTTGCTTTCGCTCGTGCTGCTGCTCTTCTCTGCTATTGTTGTCGGTCGCGCTGCTGCTCCGCTCTTACTCTTGTTAGTGCTGCTGCGCTGCTCTTCCTCTCGCTAGCGTTGTTGCTGCTGCACGACCTCCGACAGCTACAGGAGTTGCTACTTTAGCACTCGCTCGGGGTGCTGCTGCATGACTTGGTCTCTCCTAGTGCGTTCCCTGCTCAAGCATCCGCTGATTTAGATCACTGCTTCTCTGCTACTAGTGCTCGAACGCCCTAAACATCTATTGCAATGCTCTGCTACTAGTTCAATCAGTTTCAACAGTAAAATTCAGTTTCGGCTGTAAAGTTCAGCTTCTTCAGTTAAGTTCAGAGTGAACAATATTTACAGCATCTGTCGGAGCGGCCATGGCGCGGCTGATGCGTTTCACATCTAGCACTTTTTGGTGATGTATTTTACATCATCTATTGCAGATGATATTAGAGTCCCACTTCAGATTAACGTTGTCTGTCTTGTCCTGCTTCAGCCTGACCGCCGTACACCTTACGGGAGCTGCTCCAACGACGGAACCGTCCATCACAGTAGAGCAGTACCCTCGGCGCCGTTTCCAAAGGCCTCACATCTTCTTCCCGGCCTCCAATAGTCACACCAGCATCACCATCCTCCACGTCCAGCCCAATGATGCTAATGTCGATAAGGCTATGCCAAAGAGGTTGTACACTCATCGCATCACTTTGTTACTCTGCATTCATGTTGATCCATCAGGGATCCTTTGCTATGGAACTACTATGGTACTTCTATTCTTGCATTTGATTAGAAGGAGTGGAGCAAAGCAAAACTGGAGGATCTTTTTCCTTTGGTGTCTCTTTCAAAGAAAAAATGTAGGAATTTTAATATCCACTTGGATGTCCTTTTCAAATTAATATGCATGAAGAACATGACTAATTGCACTACTGGCATAATAAGATTCTTATTTTTTTCATTTTCACGTGGTTTGACTTTAATTTGACCATGTTTCTCCATTCTTGTGTTCTTGCAATTCATGTGAACCAAACACCAAGGTTGACAGAAATCCTATGTTTCCAAATGCTCTGTTTTGCACATGCATTCCTATCCTATTCCTGTGTTTTTCCTGTCCCTGCGTTTATAGAATCCTCCAAGTCTAAGGAACCCTTACAAATTTACTTGATTTTCCGATAGGCGTCAAAGAAAACTCTATGTGTTATGTCTTGCTCCTGCCGTGCCATCATCCACCCCACCTGAGGTGCACCATCGACAGAAGCGTTCACGGTGGCAGAGATTCCCGCTGCAGACTTTCTTTCGCCGCCTCAGATCATCTTCCCTATTGCCGGCAGCCATGCCAACTGCAATATTATCATCGACTGAGCAGATGAACCTGAGGACTACACAGTTCCAGAAGAGAGGTCGCACTCTTTCATGTTGCTTACGTTATACATCGGTTATTATTACCTGGTACTTTATCATTCAAACTTGAGTTTTAAAATGCCCGTGGGGCACATATCAAGGCAACAACAAATAGTATATGTCTACTATCTAGTTCATATGGGGTCTTCTATGTGGTTCATGTTAGGTGGGCAACAAACAATAGATGATCCATTGTCTATCTTTTTAAACTGAAGCTATAATCTACATGCTATCATTAGTTTTGGATCTATCCACTCGTTTGCTACCATCAGTCTTGATTTCTGCATGCACCCCTTAGGCCTTACAAAATCTAACTATTTTTTTATAATGCATGTCCGTTATTGTACACTATCGTATTGAACATGTAGATAAAAAGAGAAGACCGTTGCGTGGGAATATAATGTCATGCAGACGCCGCTCCATGGTGGGCGAAGTGGGCGCCCCTCCAGCCATTCCAGATTGTATTCTAGAGGAAGATAACTATTCGGATGGGGATTTAGAGGGAGCCAACCACACCTATTTATCACCTCAGGTGTTTGCTCTAACCTATCGTGCTGATGTTGGTCATATGTCACAGCCCCAGATCAGCCCTTGCTTGACTTTGTTTATTCATCATGCCATCATGTTCATTCCAAAGAAATTTGAAATGGGGATTGTTGAAACCCTAGCACCAAATGGAATTCAACTAGGTTCAATAAAAATATTTTCAATGACCCAGAATGCCTTTTGGAAATGTTCATGATTTCTGTTAAAGGTGAAAACCTCTTCCAAAAACGATGAATATATTTATAGGCCATTCCAGATTTTTGAATTAAATCTTATTGTATTTGACTTTGGGCATTTAAATACTATAAATAATTTAAATGTTCAAATAATGTTGGAACTATTTTTTGGGCCACTGAAATAATTCAGCAAGTGTCCATCAATATTTTCAGGATTTTAGGAAATGCCTTGGTATTTTTCCTAAGCTCAAAATAGAGGCAAATACTTAGAAAACAAAAACAAAATAGGAAACAATTTGAAAGGGAGAGAGGCTTACCTGGGCCACTTACCAGCCGTCCCAGCAGTTCGGCCCAGCTGACTGGCCATGCCAGTCGTCCCTCTCCTCTCGCCAGAGGGCAGGTGGCGTGCCATGACGCACGTGCACCGCCACCTCCTGCTTACCGCCTCACTGTCGGAGGGCGCCAAGAGCACCACGACACCCCTGCATCTTTCCCCCCTCTCTGGTTCCTTCCTCTCCCCAGCCTTTCGCGCCAGCCACCAAGCGAGCCCGTCGCCGCCGTTCTCTGCCACCGTGGCCAACGTCCACCACTCGCCTCGCCGATGCTTCCGGAAGAACCACTGCTCCTTCCTCTTCGTCTCCACCAACCCACGTGGACGCCGGGTGCACTGCAGCGTCGTCCCCAACCTCGTCTTCAACCTCTCGATCACCGGGCGGACCTGCCGGGATTCGCGACTCCAGCCTCTCCCGGCCTCGCCCGTCGCCTCGCTGGATTCGCCGTGAGCCCTTTCCTTTCCCTCTCTCCCGTGCTCGTCGGCGCCTGTAAACCAAGTGGCCATCGGAGCCGATTGTTCGCCGCCGCCATGTCGCCATCAGCGGCTACGGCCGTGCAAGCACGCCAAGCTTACCACCGAGCTCACCGCACCCCACGAGTCCAACGTGCCTAACCGCGGCCCCCTAGTGCCTGCGGTGCCTAACCGCATCAACCGAGCTCGGCCGCCATGAGCCCTGCTCCGGCAAGCTCCGCCCCCCGCGACCTCCCTATGCCCGTGTGGATGCGGTCGGCGCGGGCTGCCGATTAGGTAGTCCCAGCGGCTTTTCCGCCCGCTGTAAGCGCGTTCCGTGGCTTACCGCTTGTGAGTTTGGTTGCCGCCAACTCCGGGCGGGCCGACGTGGCGGCTTAATTAGTGCTTAAGCCCCCTTCTAATTACCCCCCTGAGACTGACCAGTGGGCCCCATGGCTTAGTCAAAGCTAATCAGCCCAGGTTTGACTCGGGGTTAACCCCAGTGTCACTGACGTGTGGCCCCCATACGTCAGGTTTGACCTGGTCAGCCCTGGCCGACGCCTTCAGGACGTCAATACCGACGCGGTAATTGATTTTACGGATTTAAGTTTATTCAGAAATTCCAGAAAATGTCCTAAAATTCAAATATTCATATAAATTCAACCATAACTCAGTATGAAATAATTTATATATGAAAATGATCAGAAAAATCTAATCTATCCATCTGTACTGTTTTCATGCATGTTAGAACAACTTATAGCTGCTGTTTAGCACAAATCATATAATAGCATTTAAACCTTCACATATGAAGTTTGAATTTGAACCTAAGGTTCAAACCAACTTCATTTAACCTTGGTGCTAGTTGCATTAGCCCAATCAATAGCATATTGCCATGTCATGATCATGCATCATATTGTGCATTGCATTGATGGTGTTCTTCCTTGTTTGCCGGTGATTGCCCCCTCTCAGTAGACGATGTTCGACGATGGGTTCGATGACACCGATGAAGAACTATATTATATTCGAAGTGCTGTGCAAGCAAAACCCCCTTGTTCATTTCGTACAATCCCACTCTCTCGCTCCTGCTCTCTTTACTACATTACGACAACAACGATTCATACATACTGCTGCGGTAGCTGAACCCCTTTATCCTCTGCATGACCTATCATTGCCACAGTAAATAGATGAAACCCATAGCATGAGTAGGAGTTGTTTGAGCCCTGATGTGCCCACTCATACATGCTTGTTTGCCATGCCTGCTACTGCTTAGAGTTGAGTCAGGTCTGATTCATCGAGGATGAATCAGAGGTGTGTGAACATGTCCTACTGTGTGTGAGCTAAGTGTGTGAACACGATTTGGTAAAGGTAGCGGTGAGAGGCCATGTAGGAGTACATGGTGGGTTGTCTCATTGCAGCCGGCCCTCAGAACTGAGTTACGTGTTTGTGATCCATGAAACAGTTACTACCACACATTGGGTTCCGTAACTCGCCCCTCTCGCTTATTAATCGCCTCGATCTCTGTCGGGAGTTGCAACTAGTTTCGGTGTTTGTAGGATATGTGTTGGAGGCCGTATGCGTGGCGCTGACCCTAGGGGTGGGCTATGATGCGGTAGATACACCGTGGCCGGTGTACCGAGCGCCTGCTTGGTGTCTCGGGAACCCTGCACACATCGTTTGGGGCCGTGAGCGACACCCGCCAGATCTCCTTGCGGATGGAACCCGAATAGGCGATAAACCTGGACTAGAGACTTGTGTGGTTAGTCAAGTCGCGGGCCGACTCCCTCGCCAGGCTTCCGCTTGAAGGTTGCCGAGATACACGACGTGTACATGGTGGTAAGTGGCGAGAGCGTGTGTGAAGAAGTACACCCCTGCAGGGTTATAAATGATCTATTCGAATAGCCGCGTCCGCGGTAAAGGACTTCTGGGTTGCCTGTACAGTTCATAGACAAGTGAAAGTGGATACTCTAAAATGCGCAAGATAAGCATGAGTGCTATGGATGGCGTTCTCGTAGGGAGACGGGAGCGGGTCCATAGTGGTGTATTGATATGGTGAATATGTGGACTCGTAAAGCGCACCTCAAAAGAGTTACTTGCGATCGTAGTTCAGGATAGCCACCGAGTCAAAGCTGGCTTGCTGCAGTTAAACCCCACCACCCCTTTGTTGATAATGATGCATATGTAGTTAGTCCTGATGTAAGTCTTGCTGAGTACATTTGTACTCATGTTTGCCTATTTTATGTTTTTGCAGAGAGACTTCAGTCTCACTAGTAGTTCCGCGTGGACTTTGACGTTTAGCTTGTTACCTCTGCTACGATCTTGTGCCCTCGGCAGGATCTGGTAGATGGTCAGGCTTCTCAGCCTTTTTCATTTCTAGATGTCTGTACTCAGAGATGTTAAGCTTCCGCGTGTGCTTTGATTTGTATGTTCTGTATGTTGGGTCATGGGACCCATGTTTGTAATATCTCGCTCCTTGGAGCCTAATGAATAAATACTGGAGTCGTAGAGTCATGTTGTGATGCCATGTTGTATTTGCACATATCGAGCATATTCTGTGTATGTTATTGAAATGCTTGGTATGTGTGGGATCCGACAATCTAGTTGTTTATCCTTGGCAGCCTCTCTTATGGGGAAATGTAGTCTTGTGCTTCCATGAGTCTTAGTAGTCCGCTACAGCCCGGTTCACCGGAGTCCTGCTAGCCCAGCACTACTGCTTTGGAACACTTGACTGGCCGGCATGTGATTCACTTCGTTCCTGTGTCTGTCCCTTCGGGGAAATGTCACGCGGTGACATCCGGAGTCCTGCCTAGCCTGCTACAGCCGGGTCCACCGGAGTCCTGTTAGCCCAGTGCTACAGCCCGGATTCGCACGCTGCTAACCGACATGCTCGATGTGATTCATGTACGCCTGTCCCCATGGGTTAGTGCCGCTTTGGGTTCACGACTAGGCATGTCGGCCCGGTTCTCTGTCATATGGATGCTAGCGACACTATCATATACGTGAGCCAAAAGGCGCAAACGGTCCCGGGCCATGGTAAGGCGACACCCGTGGGAATACCGTGCGTGAGGCCGCAAAGTGATATGAGGTGTTACCGGCTAGATCGATGTGACTTGGTATCGGGGTCCTGACATCATATCATGCATATGGTGCCTCACATTGATTACATTATACATCTTATATGTCATCATCTTAGTTTAGATTTGCTTTGTGTGAATGCCACCTGTTTGGTTTCTATATCATACTCCCACCGTTCCTAAATATTTATCTTTTTAGAGATTTCAACAAGCGACTACATACGGGGCAAAATGAGTGAATCTACACTCTAAAATATGTCTATATACATCCGTATGTGGTAGTTGAGGGAGTCCTGGACTAGGGGGTGTCCGGATAGCCGAACTATCATCTTTGGCCGAACTCCTAGACTATGAAGATACAAGATTGAAGACTTCGTCCCGTGTCCGGATGGGACTTCCCTTGGCGTGGAAGGCAAGCTTGGCGATATGGATATGTAGATCTCCTACCATTGTAACCGACTCTGTGTAACCGTAACCCTATTCGGTGCCTATATAAACCGAAGGGTTCTAGTCCGTGAGACGAACAACAATCATACCATAGGCTAGCTTCTAGGGTTTAGCCTCTACGATCTCGTGGTAGATCTACTCTTGTACTACCCATATCATCAATATTAATCAAGCAGGAGTAGGGTATTACCTCCATCGAGAGGGCCCGAACCTGGGTAAAAACATCGTGTCCCTTGTCTCTAGTTACCATCCGCCTAGACGCATAGTTCGGGACCCCCTACCCGAGATCTGCCGGTTTTGACACCGACATTGGTGCTTTCATTGAGAGTTCCTCTGTGTCGTCATCTTTAGGCCCGATGGCTCCTTCGATCATCAACAACGACGCGGTCCAGGGTGAGACTTTTCTCCCCTGACAGATCTTCGTATTCGGCGGCTTTGCCGCTGGGCCAATTCACTTGGCCATCTGGAGCAGATCTAAAGCTACGCCCCTGGCCATCAGGTCAGATTTGAGAGTTTGAACTACACGGCCGACATCCGCAGTGACTTGATCTTCAAAGGATTCGAGCCACAGCCAAGCGCGCCGCACTGTCTCGATGTGCACGATCTAGCTCGCCCGAGCGATTACCTTTGGAGGTCGCAGACGGCGTCCGCTCCGACCATTGGCTCGGAGCCGACCCCCCCGATCGAGGACGAGTGGTTGGACACCGCCTCGGGGGCTACGATCTCAACGGTGATTGAGCCAAACTCCATCCCTGTCCTTTGCGAAGACCGTGACTCCAAGGTGCCGGACTCCTCTCCGGACTCCGAACCTTCCGCGCCCCTGCCAATCGAATCCGATTGGGCGCCGGTCATGGAGTACACTGCCGCGGACATCTTTCAGCACTCGCCCTTTAGCGACATCCTGAACTTACTAAAGTCTCTATCTTTATCAGGAGAGCCCTGGCCGGACTACGGTCAGGAAGGTTGGGATGCGGACAACGAAGAAATTCGACGCCCGCCCACCACCCACTTTGTAGCCACTGTCGATGATTTAACCGACATGCTCGACTTCTACTCCGAAGACATCGACGGTATGGACGACGACGCCGGAGACGACCAAGAACCAGCGCCCAGAGGGCACTGGATGGCCACCTCAACTTACAATATATATATGGTGGACACACCTAAGGGAAGCGATAACGAGGAACGACGAGACGCTGCGAAAGAAAATTCCCTCAGGAAGAAGTCAAAGCGGCGTGGCGCGCTCAAAACCCCACCTCGACAAAGATAGCGCCCACACAGACCCAGCCATAGAGCAGGGTGAGCCGGCCGACGACGAACATGCCATTGAGCAACCATCCGAACAGGCCAACTTGGACAAACAACCCGTCCCCGGCAAGGACAACAGTCCGGATGATTTCACGCCGGACACGTCATTGGATCAGAAGAACCTCCACAAAGAGCTCCTCGCTACTGCGCGTAGCCTGAAAAAATAGAAACAGAGACTCAGAACAACGGAAGACGCACTCCGAATGAGATGGAGTAAATTACTCAACACTGCAGACAAATATGGTGACAGCCGCCAAGCAAAGAGCTACCCAAAGCACAAACTACTGCCCGAATTCGATGAGGAGGCCGTAGAGCCCCCACGATCAAAAAATAAAGAGGCCTCCGTGTCGGATAGACGACCACATGGCAAACGTAGAGCGGAAGTGGCGCCGCACACAAGCCGGCACGCGATCCGCATAAGGATTCGCACCAAAAGGATGGCCCAGTTAGATCTATCTACGGGCCAAGGAAACAAGTTCTGGCGAGCAATACAACACGTCAAATATCCGAACATCACGGCACACCCAAATACAGGGGCGCCTGCACCTCTATGTTTCACCGATGAGGTCTTTGGATCATGAATTTCCAAATGAATTTCCAGAGGCATACAACGGAACGATTGCACTCGAGTCTGGATTGAGGATTATATCCTCCACATACACATGGCCGTGAGGAGATGATCTCCATGCCATAAAATACCTACCCTCAAGCTCAAAGGGCCAGCCCGGCATTGGCTTAAAAGCCTCCCTGAAAACACCATTGGTAGTTGGGAAGAGCTTGAGGATGCTTTTTGGGCCAATTTCCATGGAACCTATGTCTGACCTCCGGACACAGATGATCTAAGTCACATAACCCAACAGCCCGGAGAGTCAACTCGAAAATTCTGGAACAGGTTCCTCATCAAAAAGAACCAAATAGTCGACTGTCCGGACGTCGAAGCCTTAGTAGCTTTTAAACACAAATTCCGAGACGAATGGCTCACCAGACACCTTGGCCAGGAAAAGCCAAGAACAATGGCCGCACTAACAAGCCTCATGACCCGCTTTTGCGCGGGAGAGGATAACTGGCTAGCAAGATGCAGCACCAGCGACCCAAGTACATTCGAAGTCAGGGATGGAAATGGGAAACTACGACGCATCAAGGACCAGCGCCGGATTAAGGGGAACGGTCCAAAGAGCTGGCGATCAACGCCGGATTCAAAAGCTCACGGTAGAACAATAAAAACTGCCCCTTAAGGACAATAGCGATGAGCTATCCAACTTAAACAAAATCTTGGACAAGATATGCCAAATCCACGATTCTGGGAAGCCTGCAAACCATACCCACAGAGATTGTTGGGTCTTCAAGTAGTCCGGCAGACTCAACGCTGAACACAAGGGGATCGACACACCAAGTAAGGATGATGAGGAGCACCACAAGCAGAGCCCCGGAAGACAAAAGAATTTCCCACAAGAGGTCAAAACAGTAAGTAACAAAAGGGGAAAATAGAGCGGCACCCATTGAATTACGCGCCGCACAGTCTGCCCCAGCGGAGCCCCAACACTGGTTGTCAAAACCAATTACCTTCGACCATCAGGACTACTCCGACAGTACCCGGAATGCAGGATGGACTGCCTTGATACTAGAACCTATAATCGACGGTCTTCAATTTACGCAAGTCCTAATGGACAGCGGTAGTAACCTGCTATATCAGGACACAATCCACAACATGGGCATAAACCCAAACAGGATTAGCCATAGCAACACTTCCTTCCAAGGAATAATGCCATGCACATATGCCCATTGTACGGGCTCCCTACTATTGGATGTTATGTTCGGCTCACCCGACAACTTCCGTCGGGAAATGTTGGTCTTCCACATCGCCCCATTTAAAAGTAGCCATCAAGCACTACTGGGACGCGCAGCTTTCGCTCGCTTTAACGCAATACCGCATTATGCATCTCTTAAACTTAAAAGGCCAGGTCCACAAGGCATCAGTTCATTAAAGGGAAGATGCGCGTGTCCCTCAAGGAAATAATGTGAGACTGCCTTAACATCCTCACACTAATACGGCCTTGCTGGCCAAAAGCGTCTAAAGCAGGTCGTTCATACCCCGGACACGGTTAGGCGAGTCCGGCATAAATAAACATGATGCTTACTAGCCGCGTTCCCCCCTTACAAGGGGCTCCACGCATGTACAACAAGAGACAATAAAGCTCAATTTTACTCATTTTTGAATCATACTCTATTTTATTTCCAATTACATTTTAGCGCGATATTTTTCAAACTAAGTTCCTCTCTTTTACAAATGAACACCGTGCGATACCCGTCCAGGATACGGCACAACGGAGACACAGGCGCAGACGTGCAGCAGGGACCCATTGCAAGGATTCTTTTCAGATTAAGACGCTGCGTAAACCTTTTTCACTATCTCTTGTTGTTACTCGTCCCCAGTCTCTTATTATAACCGAGGAGGAGGCTGGCGTTTTGGCACCGGCCGTGTCAGTAGTTTGCACGTACCTGGACACCAGGGGCTTGTTACCAAGGGCATTGTTCGGCCCGCTTTATAAAAGACCGAATACCTTAGGGAGTGTTCGGCGTCTCGAGTTAGGCCTTATATGCATCAGCTCGAATCATGTCTTTGGTCAAATGTTGGGTTTGCGGCTCATGTGTTTTGCTGCCTTACGTTCCGTTCTATCGGCTAACGCGGCACTGTGGAGAACTACTGCGATTGTGCCCGGTTCGGCGGGCGAGCACCTCAAGAGAAACGGCTTTCGGTAATAATATCCCGACGACTCGGCTCCTCCTTGGCAGCTCTCATAGCGGAGCAGGCATCCTTGGATTCGGGCGGTGGCCTTTTTCAGGTCCTCTTGTTCCGCTTTTGACGTTCTTTTCAAGAACCTCGCAGCGGTCGGTAGTATTCTTGATTCGAGGCCAAATCGGCCATGTCCTCTTTGCTTCGGCGATGAGCAGCCCGTTCGTCTTTCAGCTCTTCGCCGCCTTTAAAGCGGCCGACATTACTCTTCGGGCTTGCTCTTTAGCTCGAAAGTTCCGCCAGAGCCTCTCCATTGCAGCGGCACCGTCGCATCAAAGTATACAAGTAGTAAGGCATGGGCGTCAAGCTCCCTTACCAGTGTCCGCGGAGAAGTCGCATACCTTGTGATTAAATCAAACTGTTGTTTATTGACCAGCGCGATGTCCGCATCCGCCTCGTCAAGTTGCCGCTTTAGTTCGGCAAATCCATCAGTCCGGCTAGCCGCCGGACGCCCCGCCACCTACATAGGAACGACGAAGTGTTAGTACTGAGATTATGATCCTCGGCACGCTGTCAGTTGTGACAGCATACCGAGTCTTAGGGGCTACTATCTATACAGGGCGCATTTTATATGCATAACTGTCAGAAGGTACATCATTTTTTTCGTACCTCAAACCCCGTTAGTAAACTTCTGGCGGCTTCATGCAATCCGCTCTCAGCAGATGCAATCCTTTCAATTACCATAGCCATTAGCGCACGGTGATCTTCTGAGATATACGCTCGCCCGAGCAGGTCCTTCAGCTCCTCCGACCGCACGCCCGATTGGCGCGGACCGTCCGACCCGCCGGACTCGTGGAAACTCTCGTGGCGACACTTCAGAGTCGCCTCGCCGCATTTAAGGCGCGAGAGGTGGAGGCGTTCGCTCTCTATCATCTCCGGACGAAGATCCTCAAGACGAAGCTCACGAGAAGGGCTGAGATCCGAACTACAAGGTACAATTTCGGTTATCTTCAGAAATAAATAAAGGGATGTTGTTTATTCACAGGACCCCTTCTTTCTACTTACGGCTCGCTGGAGGGCTGATCCCCTTGGGGACCTAGTGCGGCTGGGGTACTTCCCCACGGACTTTTGACAAAGACTTCTTTCCCGCTTTGAGGCCTTGGCTTCCGGGTCTTTGAAGCGGTCCTCTTCTCCCCTTGAGGGGAGGATCCTCGATCCCTCTTCCTTGAAAACCTCCTTCATGGAGGCGGTTGCTTCCCTCCCCCCTTTGCCTTCTTTAAAAGGCGCGGCCTTCAACATCTTGGTCAAAGATGGGATCCGGCGTGGTCTCCGGGAGGGAGCCGGTCATCTTATCAACTTTGCCTTGGCTATCCACTCCTGTTCAAGAAACGGCTCCCTTAAAGGGCATATATCGATAAATGAATGAACAGCCTGTCCGATTCTGTGGTTACTTACTTGAGTATCCGGGTGATTGCAGCTTAGACCTGCGTCCTCGGTCAAGTCCGGACACTTCTCTTGTGATCCGAAGAACAATTTGTACATCTCCTTGGGCGTCGCGCCCATAAAATGTTGGAGAGCTCGTGGTCCCTCCAGATTAAACTCCAACAGATGGAGGGGGCGACGTTTGCAGGGCAGAAGGCGCCGAATCAGCATAACCTGCGCCGCCACGACCATATTGATCTCTCTTTCTTGGAGGTCTCGACACGACCGCAATGAGGAACGCCCTTGGACAGCCCCAGCCGAGCCCCCGCTTAACCCATGATGCCGGCCGGCTGTGGTGGACTCGAGCGAAGGCGGGTGGTGCCACCCATTTTGTGCCCCGGGAGCGGTGATATAAAACCACTCCGTTGCCACAAACCAAGATCCTCTTGAAAAGAGCCCTCGGCCACGGAGCATCAGCACACTTGCTTATGATCGCCCTCCGACTCTCGCTTGTTGCCCCTCGATCATCTTCGCTCCACCACAAGGTCTTGAGCCATAATCCAAAGTGAGGGGTAATATGGAGGAAGGCTTCACATACGACAATGAATGACGAGATATGGAGGATGGACTCGGATTCAAGTCATGGAAATCCAGCCCATAATAAAACACGAGCCCTCAAGACAAAGGGATCCTTCAGGAAGCCTAAACCCTGAAGGAAGTGAGACACAAACACCACGCTCTCGCCGGGCTCGGGAGTGGGAATGACCTGCCCTGGAGCAGGCAGCCTATGCGAAATCTCGCCGGTTATATACCTGGCGGCTTGCAGCTTTAGCACATTTTCTTCTATGACGGAATAAGACTTCCATCGGCCGAGCTGGTCGGAGTCGGACATCGTCGAAGGTCCGAAGCGCCTAAATCTCAAGCTTTGGGTGTTAGAACTCGAAGCGCGAGGCGAACTCGATGGAGGGTGGAAAAAAGAAGAGGGCCTTGGTCTCATTATAAAGAGGTTGAATACCAAGAGCCCTCCCCGTGGTCGATTGGGACTCGCCTTCGATAGAGGAGGCGTGCCAACGGGCACGGTTGGGTTACCCACGTCCGTATTGATGAGAATCCCGAAATAAGGGGGCACGATCTACGCTTTGATAAGACGTGCCAAGGAAACCGCCTCGCTAAACGCGCTGAGGTGGGACAGTAAAAAACGATTCGAATAAAGGCTTAGCCGTGGTGTGATGTCACGCCGCGGAATACATCAGCAGATCTGTGCAAAGGTTATTCTCTCTACGGTAGTATGTGGAACTTGTTTTGCAGAGCCGGACACTATTCTTGTGTTCAAAACCTTCTATGCAGTATTCGGAAGAGGAACCCGCCTTGCAATGCCGAAGACAATATGCGCGCCGGACTCGTCATCATTGAAGCCTGGTTCAGGGGCTACCGAGGAGTCCTGGACTAGGGGTGTCCGGATAGCGTAACTATCATCTTTGGCGGACTCCTAGACTATGAATATACAAGATTGAAGACTTCGCCCGTGTCCGGATGGGACTTTCCTTGGCGTGGAAGGCAAGCTTGGCGATATGGATATGTAGATCTCCTACCATTGTAACCGACTACGTGTAACCCTAACCCTATTCATTGTCTATATAAACCGAAGGGTTCTAGTCCATAGGACGAACAACAATCATACCATAGGCTAGCTTCTAGGGTTTAGCCTCTACGATCTCGTGGTAGATCTACTCTTGTACTACCCATATCATCAATATTAATCAAGCAGGAGTAGGGTATTACCTCCATCGAGAGGGCCCGAACCTGGGTAAAAACATCATGTCCCTTGTCTCATGTTACCTTTCGCCTAGACGCATAGTTCGGGACCCCCTACCCGAGATCCGCCGGTTTTGACACCGACAGTAGTCCATTTGCAATCTCTAAAAAGATAAATATTTAGGAACGGAGGGAGTACATGGGAATTAGGCAACGCCATCTTCTTTAGCGAGGCATCATATACGTGAATCATGCAATGCCATCCTGTTTAGCCAGTCATCGTATATGTGAATTGTATCGTGCTATATTTTTTTCATAATGTATTCCATTTGTCAACAATGTTTATATATTCATCTACTCTTCCTGTGCATCAGCCATTTGAGTCGATCATGGGAAAATCTGGAGTGAAAACAAGGTCTTCTGAGCAGTTATTGTTGGTGTCAAAACTGGCGGATCTCGGGTAGGGGGTCCCGAACTCTGCGTCTAAGGTCGATGGTAACAGGAGACATGGGACATGATGTTTACCCAGGTTCGGGCCCTCTTGATGGAGGTAATACCCTACGTCCTCCTTGATTGATCTTGATGAATATGAGGATTACAAGAGTTGATCTACCCCGAGATCGTAATGGCTAAACCCTAGATGTCTAGCCTTTATGATTGTGATTGCCTCTATGGACTAAACCCTCCAGTTTATATAGACACTGGAGTCTATATAACATCGTACAAAGTCGGTTACAGAGAAAGGAGTCTACATATCTGAACGCCAAGCTTGCCATCAACGCAAAGGAGAGTCCCATCCGGACATGGGAAGAGGTCTTCTGTCTTGTATCTTCATAACCCATCAGTCCGGCCCATGTCATATAGGCCGGACGCCCGAGGACCCCTTAATCCAAGACTCCCTCAGTAGCCCCTGAACCAGGCTTCAAGGGCGAGGTGTCCGGCGTGAAGATTGTCTTCCGCATTGCAAGGAGGGTTCCTCCTCCGAATACTCCAAAACAGCCTTCAAACACAGAAAACGTGTCCCGCTCTGCAAAAAAAGTACCCCACACACACGCAGAGAGTATAATATGTCATGAGTCCAATCAACTGACAACTTTTGTAGCGTGACATCACATCGCTGCCCGGTCATTATTTCGAACCGTTTTTAGCCTCCCGCTCTATGTTTCAAGGTGCGGTTTTATTGGCACGTCTTGTCGAAGCAGAGATCGTGTCCCCTTATCGCGGGATTCTCATCAATACGGGCATGGGTAATCCAACCGCACCGTCTGCACGGCCCTTAGGGAATACGCGAGTTTTAAGGCGAGTGGGGAGGCACTTGATATTCGCTGCCTTTATAAGGAGATAAGGATTCACCCTTTCATCCACGCCTTCTTTCTCCCTGCCCATCCATTCTCGAGCTCCAGCGCCCAAACCTCCATCCTCTCCACCTCAAAAAAGCACTCCAGCCATGCCCGGATCTGGAGCGCAGGGCAAGTGGATGGTTTCCTCCATCAAGGAGAAGGCCAAGGAAATCGACCACCGGCTTCCGGCCAAGGGGCGGATCATCCCCACCCCGGAGCCCCATGAGAGGGTGGTATTCATCCCCTCTTCGTCCGCGGATTAGGATTCCCTCTCCACCCATTTGTCCACTGATTTATGTTCTACTACATGCTGGATTTCCACGATCTGGCCCCCAACTCCTTCCTCAACATCTCAGCATTCATTGTCGTGTGCGAGGCCTTCCTCCGCATCCCACTCCACTTCGGATTGTGGTTAAAGATCTTCAATGTGAAGCCGAAGGTGGTATGTGGTCAACACGTAGAGTGCGGAGGCGCCATGGTGAGCAAGATGTCCAACGTTTCATGGCCCAAAGGTACCTTCGTGGAGACCGTCAAAGGGTGGCAACAGTAGTGGTTCTACGTCACAGAGCCTCGCGACGCCACCTGGGTCGCGACTCCCGAATTCCAGTCCGGAGCCCCGATGCGGCTCACCTCCTGGCTAGAGAAGGGCCTGGGCTGGTCTTCATCGGACGAGCTGACAACACTTCAGGCGCGCATCGGGAGCATGATAGACAAGAACATGAAGCTCATCAATGTGATCCAGGTGATGCTTGTTCGCCGGATCCTTCCATGCCAAAGCCGAACCTGCCATCTGCGGGAGTTCGACCCGGCCGAGCACCAGACCTTGCAACAGTTCTTCGGCACTACGCACGAAGACATCTAGAAGGTGATCTTTAAGGCCAACGAGACTTGTCCGGCGACGATCGAGGACCGTGGGCACGACCTGGCCCATCCCGCCAGTCCGGTAAGTTTTTCGCATTTCAAGGTGTATCCTTTACTTGTATACTCAAGGAAGACGTCTAAGCTTCCCTATTTGTTGTTTTCTTCAGGGCTGGACAAAGAAGGCGGAGCGGATTCAGTGTCCGGCTCCGGTGACCAAAGACCCAGGAATCCCACTTCTTACGAAGATGCTAGTTCCGGCGCCCTACCAGGTGCCGGAGAAGAAGGCCAAGAAGAAGGCCAAGGAGACCAGAAGTGGCCTCCGTGATAAGGGCACTTCGGATGTGACGTCCGAAGACGCCGAGACCCTCTCCTCCCCCACCGAGGACGAGGAGGAGGAGGAGGAAAGCAATTTCCCCCGGAGGGGGAGGGAAGAAAAGGGCGACCTCCATGCATCTGGAGGCAGAGGCGTCCAATAAGGGAAAGGTCTCCCTCGCGGACAACACCACGTGGGACAACGAGAGAAGCTCCGAGTGGCGCCACAGGGAAAAGCTCCTGGCCGAATCGTAAGTAATCAAAGGCGCACTCTTATATCCAGCTCCTTTACTTCATGGTGTTACCAAGTTGAATCATGCGCTACAGCCCGGCCCTTTCCGACCTCCAGTGATCCTCATCTTCAGGGAATTCGCTGGATCCAAAGGTGATGGACATCGGGTCCCTTTCAGCGGCCTCCTCTCCCCAGGTTATGGACGACGCCAAGGTGCTATCCCGAAGGATCTCCCCAGGCCAGGGAGAAAAGCAGGAGGTCATCAGGGTGGCGCCAGAGGCTAATACCTCGGCCACCGGACACATGGGGGAGCAAATCCCTTGGAGACTGGCGATGAGGGCCATATTGAATTCGGCCCTCAGCAGAATACAATTCCGGAGACCTATACGGCTCCGGAATTAGTCAACCAGCCTCCTTCGAGAGAAGGAGGTGCACCAATTCCACCGGTGACCTCTGTCCATCCAGATGCACCGGATACTCTATTAGAAGCGCTGCGAAGTGCTTCCATTATTGAGGATCACCGTACCCTCATGGGTACGGTGATTGAGAGGATTCAGTCCACGAAGAGTGGACTGACCGAAGCCTACACAAGCCTTCTAACAGGCTTTGAGGTATGAAACGCAATTTATGCAAAAGGAATGTCATAGTATAGACAGTAGTCCCTGAGACACTGTCTGGTGTTCAAAAAGAAAATCCGGAGAGAGGTTCAAATAATTTTCGCAGGAGACTAACCATACGTGTCCATGTGAATAAGCAGGCATCTTTGCTGGCTGCGACCTATCATGCTGCTGAGGTCTCCGGACTACAGCAGAGTCTAGAGCAGACCGAGGAAGAGCTCGGCTGTGTGAAAAAGCAGTTGGAGGACCATCAAGGTTTGCAATGACCTTGTGTAGATTCAGAAGGGATGAATGATTTGTGCTGACCATAGTGCCATGATATTTTGTAGGAGCAGTGACCGAGGTGGAGACCCTCAAGAAGGCGCTGGCCGAAGTCCAGGAGAGAGCAGCAACGGAACAAGCCGCTCGCGAGAAACACAAGGCCAGGGGTTGTGAGGTCCTGCAGGAGCTCCAGGACACCGTGAAGTAATGCGAGTCCTTGGAGCGCAATATTGCGGATCAAGAGTCTGAACTTGCCGAGGCCCGCCAAAGCGCACACGATGCCCGGGTTGAAGCCCAGTGTGCCCTCTAGGAAATCCATGAGGCCAGAAAAAGCACGGCGTGAAGGCCTTTATTATGCAAAGCAAGTATGCGAAGAAAAGGTTCCTCTTACTGACCCAGATTTGGAGTTATCTAGGGGCGTTTGCGGATCTTCCATGCAGTGTTGCCGACGCTGCGGAATTCTTCTAAGCCGAAGAGGGGAGCTCAACGAAGAAGCTGTTTTGGTTGCAATACCTTGCACCAGAGCATTTGGTTCCCTTTAGCGATCAGCTGAAACAGCTGACCGAACTGCATAGGGTGGCCGAACTGGCCATGAAGGATTTGATAATCCGTCTAGCCCGCCGAAGCCATACCCAGCAGGTACTTCGGGCTCGTGAATCGGCTGGTCAATGCCTGCCGTCGGCTTGATGCCATCAAGCGGCCAGTCTGCATTGAAGGTGCGCGGATGGCCTTCACCCGTGTCAAGGTGCAGTGGCGAAGATGGACGCCGTCAAGCTTGCGACCGAGGGACCGCCCACGGGCAAGGAGCACCGCACGCCCGAGCGGTATTTTGATGATGTCCTGAAGGGATCCCGCATTGTAGAGGGCCAGTGTTCAAAAGACATTATCTTTGAATGAAGTCATTCATGTTATCCCTTCCTATATTATGAAACAAAGCCTTTAGGTAATATAATGCTTGTTATTTGTGAAATCTTACCTCATGTGTGGCCATTTTGTTAAATCTGAGAGTTGGCCAGTCATCGGCTTCAGCCCCCACTTAGGTAGTACGGGGGTGTTCGGGATGGAATCTAAACACTCTTGATCCAAAGGTTGGTCCGTGAAGGAGGTGTTTAGCGCAACGAACCAGGCAATCGGACTATGTGGCTTTATCACCCTCACTTAGCCATAGGAGTTTGACAATGAAAAATGTAGGCGCAGCCCCTGGTTGGTATTTTGTTAATACGGACTAGGGTGTTGTAGACACCTGATCGGGTGGAGGCCGATCCATCGCATAGTGCGGAAAAAATCGCAAGAGATTTTAACCTCCGAATAGCTGACCGGCTCACGCTGCATCATGACAATCAGTTTTCGGCTTTCTCTACTGAGGTGCTCATCCGGATAAACCAGGACACAATCGCAGTAGTTCTCCCTTTACTACCGTAGTCGATATAGCAGAACATAAGGTAGTAAGCATAGGAGCCGGGCAACCCAACTATTGACCAAAGACATGATTCAGAGCCAATGCATATAATGCTGAATTCGGGGTGCCGAACTGTATTGTATAAGTGTTCAGACTTGTTGCCGTAGTATGGGGCGCAATGAAGCCCCTGGCGAATTAAAGCGTACCAAATTGTACGGGTGCAATCGATGAGAATAATAAAATGAAGTAGTTAGCTAGTGCCACGTAAGTTGGGCCGCAAACTATTTTTATTATAATTTGATTGATACGTCAAAGCGTATTTGTACAAATAGTGCGATAAGCAACCTGGCTATTTAACATGCCAAGACCAAGGGGGAGCTGCGTGTAGGTCCTGACAACAGGTAGAATGATCGTCAAGAAGAACATCTAGAGATTCCCCCACACGTCTATACTGCTTGCCGCCTTGGGATATCTATCCTTCGAAAGGACCGATGATCAGGCCGTTCGGAGGGGCCTATGAAAAAGTGACCAAAAAATGGTAAAAAAGAAAAAGGAAAATTATGTGTGTGAGCCGCATGATGGGCCACAATCAGGTTACGCCTCCGTCCATGCCCATGGTATTTTGAGTGCGTAGTTATGTACGCGCGGTACGTACGCCGCCATTTGGTCGGGAATGAGACGGAGGCCGAATTGCTAGTCGAGCTCTTGACGAGCTGGACTGTCCTGCTGCAGAGTAGTCCGGACTTGCTTGACAGTGTCCGGGAGCTTTGCCACCGAATTAAGGTTCTGCTTGATATGGCCGCTCTGTACTTCTGCTGCCAGGGCTGCGGTGTGCTCCTCAGTATGGAGGGAGCGCTCCGTGCTCCCATTGACTGTTATGACACTGCATGGCCCGGACATCTTGAGTTTGAGATAAGCGTAGTGTGGCACCACATTGAATCGAGCAAATGCAGTTCGTCTGAGCAGTGCGTGATAGCCACTGTGGAAGGGGACGATGTCGAAGATCAAGTCTTCACTTCGGAAGTTGTCCAGAGATCCGAAGACAACTTCCAATGTGATTGAACCCGTGCAGCGGGCCTCTACACCTAGTATTACTCCTTTAAAGGTAGTCTTTGTGGGTTTGATCCTTGATGGATCGATGCCCATTTTGCGGACTATATCCTGATAGAGTAGGTTGATGCTGCTGCCACCCTCCATGAGGACGCGCGAGAGGTGGAATCCATGAACGATTGGGTCGAGGACCAGTGCGGCTGAACCGCCATGACGGATACTGGTGGGATGGTCCCTGTTATCAAAGGTGATCGGACATGACGACCATGGATTGAAATTTGGGGGCGGCTCTATCAGCGTGAGGCGTACTGGCGCTGCGTTTGCGCGCTCCCTCTTGGGGATATAGGTAACGCATATCATGTTCACCGTTTTAACTAGGGGGGGGGGGACTTCTTTTGTTCCCCTGTGTTCGGTTGATGGGGATCCTTGTTGTTGTCCTCACGCTGCGACCCCTTCTCTTTGTTCTCAGCATTTAACTTGCCGGACTGCTTAAAGACCCAACAGCTTTTGTTGGTATGATTGGCTGGCTTATCGGGGGTGCCGTGTATTTGACATGGACGATCGAGTATGCGGTCCAAGCTGGATGAGCCCGGATTGTTCCTTTTAATGCCTTCTTCTGCTGGCCAGACTTGGAGCCACTGAATCCGGCGTTGACCGCCGTGTCATCGGTATTGTCACTGTTGTTTCGACGCTAGTGCCTTTGCATCGGGGATTGCCGTCGCTATTTCTGGCTACAGAGGTGCCAGGTTTGCTTGAATTATTATTGCTACGGGCTAGCCAGCTATCTTCGCCCGCGCAAAAGCGGGTCATGAGTGCCGTGAGGGCTGCCATGGACTTCAGCTTTTCCTGGCCGAGGTGTCGGGCGAGCCATTCGTCGCGGATGCTGTGCTTAAAGGCCGCTAGGGCTTCGGCATCCGGACAGTCGATGATTTGGTTCTTTTTCATTAAGAACCTAGTCCAGTGCTTCCTGGCTGACTCTTCGGGAGGCTGAACGATGTGACTGAGATCATCGACGTCCGGAGGCCAGACATATGTACCTTGGAAGTTGTCGCAAAACGTGTCCTCCAAGTCCTCCCAGCTGCCGATAGAGTTTTCAGGTAGGCTGTTTAACCAGTGCCGAGCTGGTCCCTTAAGTTTTAGCGGGACGTATTTGATGGCGTGAAGATCATCGCCACGGGCCATATGAATATGGAGAAGAAAATCCTCGATCCATACCATGGGTTATGTTGTTCCATCATACGATTCGATATTCATGGGCTTGAAACCTTCTGGGAATTCGTGCTCCATTACTTCATCAGTGAAGCAGAGGGGGTGTGCGGCGCCTCTATATCGGGCCAAGTCACGACATATCTCGGATGGAGTCCGTCTGCGGTTTTTGGCCCGGACGTGATTATGCTTGACACGTCCAGCTAGATAGCCATCATCGCTCGTCGAGGCACTCCCTCGCGATCCGTAGATCGATCTGGTCTGACATGCTCTACTGTCCAGGTCCTGACGCAGGTCATATGTATATCCCCGAGTTGTTGTATCTCTGCCTTTACGGTGAGGTGCTATGGGCTGGTGTTCGGCTTGGGTTGCCGTTTTGTCCCGGCCACGTGGTGGTCGGTCCG
This sequence comes from Aegilops bicornis, assembly GCA_021605145.1. Lineage (NCBI taxonomy): Eukaryota > Viridiplantae > Streptophyta > Magnoliopsida > Poales > Poaceae > Aegilops > Aegilops bicornis. The sequence continues at coordinate 351,479,209 of CM038671.1, read as the reverse complement.
CCGCAATACGTGATGATGGTATGGGCTCAAAGGCCTCGTCATCGAATTGAGGTAGCAATCTGCGCTTCGGGTAACTTTTGGTTGGGCGCTCGAGGCCGTATTCCTCGGCTGCCAGGACGTTAGTCCATCTATCGTTGAGCTGATTTTGATCAGCTTGAAGCTGTTGTTGCTTGTTTTTCAGGCTCCTTGCAATGGCAATTAGCCGGCGCTTAAAGCGCTCCTGCTCGAGAGGTTCCTCGGGTACGATAAAGTCTTCGGCACCGGGGCTCACCTTGTCCTCGGAGGGTGGGAGATAATTACTGTCCTTCGAGTCTTTGTTTATGGCCTGTTCGTCAGGGCTAACCTGCCCATCTTCCCGATCGTCCTATTCGAAAGTTGGATCGATGGGGTCTTCCTTGTCTTCGGCATCGTCCGGAGTGTTGTGGTCTCCTGTGCCGGCATTGCTATCTTTTTCGCGGCGTGATTTAGAGAGGCGCCGCTGACGTTGGCGCTTTGGTTGTATCTCAGGAGGTTTATCCTCAACTGGATCCTCCTTGTCATTGTCGTCACCCTTTTTGGGTGTATCTACCATGTACACTTCGTGCGAGGATGTGGCCGTCCAGCGTCCGGTAAACAACGGGTTTTGGGCCTGCTCTTCTCTGGCATCGTCGTCCATACCGTCGATGTCTTCGGAGCCATAATCGAGCATGTTAAGTAAGTCCTCGACATTGGCTATGAAGTGGGTGGTGGGTGGGACGTAAAATTCCCTGCTCTCAACCCCTAGTCCAGGCTGGGCGTAGTTTGAAGATTGCTCCTCTGTAATGACGAGGGATGGCATCAAGTCTAGAGCCTCGCTTAAAGGCGAGGTTCTGCCAGGGAGAAGAAAATCTGTGGAGTACGGCGGGAGGGAAAACCCTTGGCCGAGCTCACACGATGCTAACTCCGAGGGTTCAGGGCCAGTGTCCGGGGTAGAGTCCGGCGTCGTGATGGCTGCCAGCGACACTACTTCTCCTGGCTCTCCCGTACTGGGTGTAGCAGCCGCAGATAGTCCGGCGGGCTTTAAAGAAAAGCGCTTGTTGGGAGTCAACCCAATTTTATTTTTGTTTCTTGCTTTTTGTTTCTGTTTAGTAATAAATAATTCATCTAGCCTATGGTTAGATGTGCTTTTATGTTTTAATTAGTGTTTGTGCCAAGTAGAACCTTTGGGAAGACTTGGGTGAAGTCTTTATGATCTTGCTGTAAAAAACAGAAAGTTTAGCGCTCACGAGATTAGCTGCAATTTTTTACTGGGGAGTGCGTTTAGGTTGATTCTTTTTGCATATGATTAATAGACAAATTCCACATGTGCAACTATTTATTTCATAATTTTTGGAGTTACATAAGTATACGTTTGATACAAATTACTTCAGATTGTTCTGTTTTTGATAGATTCTGTTTTTCGTGTGTTGTTTGCTTATTTTGATGAATCTATGGCTAGTATCGGGGGGTATGAACCATAGAGAAGTTGGAATACAGTAGGTTTAACACCAATATAAATAAAGAATGAGTTCACTACAGTACCTTAAAGTGGTGATTTGTTTTCTTATACTAACGGAGCTCATGAGATTTCCTATTGAGTTTTGTGTTGTGAAGTTTTCAAGTTGGGTAAAGTTTTGATGGATTATGGAATAAGGAGTGGCAAGAGCCTAAGCTTGGGGATTCCCAAGGCACCACAAGGTAAAATTCAAGGACAACCAAAAGCCTAAGCTTGGGGATGCCCCGGAAGGCATCCTCTTTAAATCTTCGATCTCATCGGTAACTTTAGTTGAGGCTATATTTTTATTCACCACATGATATGCGTATTGCTTGGAGCGTCTTCTATGATTTGAGTCTTTGCTATTTAGTTTACCAAAATCATCCTTGCTGTAGACACTTTTTGGGAGAGACACACATGAATCGGAATTTATTAGAATACTCTTTGTGCTTCACTTATATCTTTTGAGCTAGATAATTTTGCTCTAGTGCTTCGCTTATATCTTTAAGAGCACGGTGGTGGTTTTATTTTATAGAAATTATTGATCTCTCATTCTTCACTTATATAATTTTGAGAGTCCTATAGAACAACATGGTAATTTGCTTTGGCTATAAAATTAGTCCTAATATGATGAACATCCAAGATGGGTATAATAAAAACTATCATATATAGTGCATTGAATACTATGAGAAGTTTGATACTTGATAATTGTTTTGAGATATGAAGATGGTGATATTAGAGTCATGCTAGTTGAGTAGTTGTGAATTTGATAAATACTTGTTCTATAGATTGTGATTCCCATAGCATGCATGTATGGTGAACCGTTATGTGATGAAGTCGGAGCATGATTTATTTATTGATTGTCTTCCTTATGAGTGGCTGTCGGGGACGAGCGATGGTCTTTTCCTACCAATCTATCCCCCTAGGAGCATGCGCGTAGTACTTCTTTCGATAACTAATAGATTTTGCAATAAGTATGTGAGTTCTTTATAAGTAATGTTGAGTCCATGGATTATACGCGCTCTCACCCTTCCACCATTGCTAGCCTCTCTAATACCGCACACCTTTCACCGGTATCATACACCCACCATATACCTTCCTCAAAACAGCCACGATACCTACCTATTATGGCATTTCCATAGCCATTCCGAGACATATTGCCATGCAACTTACCACCGTTCCGTTTGTTATGACACGCTTCATCATTGTCATATTGCTTTGCATGATCATGTAGTTCACATCGTATTTGTGGCAAAGCCACCTTTATAATTCTTTCATAGATGTCACTCTTAATTCATTGCATATCCCGGTACACCGCCGGAGGCATTTACATAGAGTCATATTTTGTTCTAAGTATTGAGTTGTAATTTTTGAGTTGTAAGTAAATAAAAGTGTGATGATCACCATTATTAGATCATTGTCCCAGGTGAGGAAAGGATGATGGAGACTGTGATTCCCCCACAAGTCGGGATGAGATTCCGGACGAAAAGAAAAAAAAGAGGCCAAAAAAAGAGAAAAAAAGGCCCAAATAAAAAATGAGAGAAAGAGAGACGCGACAATGGTACTATCCTTTTACCACACTTGTGCTTTAAAGTAGCACCATGATCTTCATGATAGAGAGTCTCCTATGTTGTCACTTTCATATACTAGTGGGAATTTTACATTATAGAACTTGGCTTGTATATTCCAATGATGGGCTTCCTCAAAATGCCCTACGTCTTCGTGAGCAAGCGAGTTGGATGCACACCCACTTAGTTTCTTTTGTTGAGCTTTCATACACTTATAGCTCTAGTGCATTCGTTGGATGGCAATCCCTACTCACTCACATTGATATCTATTGATGGGAATCTCCATAGCCCGTTGATATGCCTAGTTGATGTGAGACTATCTTATCCTTTTTGTCTTCTCCACAACCACCCTTCTATTCCACATATAGTGCTATGTCCATGGCTCACGCTATTGTGTGAAGCTTGAAAAAGTTTGAGAACATCAAAAGTATAAAACAATTGCTTGGCTTGTCATCGGGGTTGTGCATGATTTAAATATTTTGTGTGATGAAGATAGAGCATAGCCAGACTATATGATTTTGCAGGGATAACTTTCTTTGGCCATGTTATTTTGAGAAGACATGATTGCTTCGTTAGTGTGCTTGAAGTATTATTATTTTTATGTCAATATTAAACTTTTATCTTGAATCTTTCAGATCTGAACATTCATGCCACAATAAATAAAATTACATTGAGAATTATGCTAGGTAGCATTCCACATCAAAAATTCTGTTTTTATCATTTACCTACTCGAGGACGAGCAGGAATTAAGCTTGCGGATGCTTGATACGTCTCCAACGTATCTATAATTTTTTATTGTTCCATGCCATTATATTATCTGTTTTGGATGTTTAATGGGCTTTATTATGCACTTTTATATTATTTTTGGGACTAACCTACTAACCAAAGGCCCAGTGCAAATTGTTGTTTTTTTTTGCCTATTTCAGTGTTTCGTAGAAAAGGAATATCAAACAGAATGAAACCTTCGGGAGAGTTATTTTTGGAACAAACGCAATCCAAGAGACTTGGAGTGGACGTCAAGGAAGCAACGAGGCGGCCACGAGGTAGGGAGGCGCGCCCCCCACCTCATGGGCCCCTCGTGGCTCCACCAACCTAATTCTTTCGCCTATATATACTCATATACCCTGAAAACATCCGAGAGCACCACGAAACCCTATTTCCACCGCCGCAACCTTCTGTACTCGTGAGATCCCATCTTGGGGCCTTTTCCGGTGCTCCGCCGGAGGAGGAATCGATCACGGAGGGCTTCTACATCAACACTATAGCCTCTCCGATGATGTGTGAGTAGTTTACCACAGACCTTCAGCTCCATAGTTATTAGCTAGATGGCTTGTTCTCTCTCTTTGGTTCTCAATACAAAGTTCTCCTCGATTCTCTTGGAGATCTATTCGATGTAATTCTTTTTGCGGTGTGTTTATCGAGATCCGATGAATTGTGGGTTTATGATCAAGATTATATATGAACAATATTTAGTTCTTTTCTGAATTATTATATGTATGATTTGATATCTTTGCAAGTCTCTTTGAATTATCAGTTTGGTTTGGCCTACTAGATTGATCTTTCTTGCAATGCGAGAAGTGCTTAGCTTTGGGTTCAATCTTTCTTGCAATGGGAGAAGTGCTTAGCTTTGGGTTCAATCTTGCGGTGTCCTTTCCCAGGGACAGCAGGGGCAGCAAGGCACGTATTGTATTTTTGCCATCGATGATAAAAAGATGGGGTTTATATCATATTGCTTGAGTTTATCCCTCTACATCATGTCATCTTGCCTAATGCGTTACTCTGTTCTTATGAACTTAATACTCTAGATGCATGCTGGATAGCGGTCGATGTGTGGAGTCTTAGTAGTAGATGCAGAATCGTTTCGGTCTACTTGTCGCGGATGTGATGCCTATATACATGATCATGCCTAGATATTCTCATAATTATGCACTTTTCTATCAATTCCTTGATAGTAATTTGTTCACCCATCGTAGAATTTGCTATCTTGAAAGAAGCCACTAGTGAAACCCATGGCCCACGGGTCTATCTTCCATCATATTATTTTCCTATCAATTTGCTATTTCTGCCACTGTTTATTTTGCAATCTTTACTTTCCAATCTATATCATAAAAATACCAAAAATATTTATCCTATTATCTCTATCAGATCTCACTTTTGCAAGTGTCCGTGAAGGGATTGACAACCCCTTTATCGCGTTGGTTGCAAGGTTCTTATTTGTTTGTGCAAGGGATTGACTTGCATGTAACCTCCTACTGGATTCATACCTTGGTTCTCAAAAACTGAGGGAAATACTTATGCTACTTTGCTGCATCACCCTTTCCTCTTCAAGGGAAAACCAACGCATGCTCAAGAGGTAGCAGGGTTCGCCTCGATCCCACGTTGTGACACAAAGAACCCAAGAAGCTTGCCGGAGGGGACACCGAACACGCACTTCTCTGGGTTGAGCTTGACGTTGAACTTGCGCAGATTTGCAAATGTCTCTTCTAGATCTTGCACGAGCGTAGCCCTGTCCTTGGTTTTGACCACTATGTCGTCCATATAAGCTTCCATATTTCTATGTAGCTCAGGCTCAAAACCAATTTGGATCGCTCGGGCAAACGTCGAACCAGCGTTCTTCAACCCGAAAGGCATTCATACAAAATAGTACGTACCACATGGGGTGCTGAACGCGGTCTTTTCTTCGTCTTCCTTCAATATGAAGATCTGGTGGTATCCTGAATAGGAGTCGAGGAATGACAGCAGGTCACACCCGACAGTGGAGTCCACAATCTGGTCAATGAGCGGCAGAGGGAAAGGATCTTTTGGACATGCCTTATTTATATCTGTGTAGTCAATACACAGCCTCCATTTCACATTTGCCTGACGCACCACCACTGGATTGGCCAACCACGTGGGGTGCAGTACTCCTCTAACCAGGCCCGCCGCCTCCAACTTCCTAATTTCCTCGATGATGAACTCTTGTCGCTCCAAAGCTTGCTTCCTGACCTTCTGCTTGACGGGCCGCGCCGGGGATGGTGCTCAATCACCTCCCTGGGAACACCGGGGATGTCAGATGCTTGCCTTGAAATACATCAACATTCGCCCGCAGGATGGCGATGAGCGTGCTTTCCTATTTGCTGTCGAGGGTGGAGCTTATAGTGAAAGTCCCACCCGTGCCGTCCTCCTTTAAGGACACCTTCTTTGTCTCCGGTGGTGCAGCCTTGGAGTTCTTGCTCTTGCCAGTGGAGCTCTCTAGCACGTCCTCAACGGGAGCGCTGCACTCTGAAGAGGCGCGCTTGCCGGAGTTGGCGCCGGAGGCCTGGCCGGAAGAGGTCTTGCCGGCTTTCTTCCTTCCCGAGGCTTCAGCGGCAGGAGCAAGTGCCTTGGCGGCAGTTGCTGCAACTGCCTCTCGGTAGAATTGGTCGGCGCAGATAAGCGTGTCTTTCTTGTCAGAGGGGACGGTGATGATGGTCAGTGGCCCCGACATCTTCAATGTGTTGTAGGCGTAGTGCGATGCCGCCATGAACTTGGCCAGCGCTGGGCGGCCAAGGATCCCATTGTATGGCAAGGGGATCTCGGCGACATCGAAAACGATCTTCTCCGTCCTATAGTTCAGCTCGCCCCTAAATGTAACGGGCAGCGTGATTTTACCTTTTGGCTGGCTCCTTCCTGGCTTGACCCCTTGAAACGTGCCCGTCTCTTTGAGATCCCCGTCAGGAATCTGCAACCTCTTGATCACATCGGGCGAGATCAGATTCAGACTACCCCACCATCGACCAACACTTTTGTCACCTTGAGTTTGCGTATTGTCGATGAAACCAACAATGGCAAACACCCAACCGCAGTTGTGCGATCAGGGTGATCATTGGTGTCAAAAATGATGGGCATGCGGGACCATTTCAGTGGCCTCTGGGCATCGAACGATGGCTCCGCCGCAGTGACCTCACACGCCCACTATTTCAGCTGGCGGTGCGAGGTGTGCAACAAGGCGCCACCGTCGACGCACATGGCCTCTGTAGCTTTCTGGAACTCGTGCTCACTGGACTCGTCATTCTCATCATGAGCATCATATTCTTCCTTCTTGCCGCGGCCCCGAGCGGGCCTCTCTTGTTGATTATCTTTGCTGCGGTGACCCCCTTGCCCGCCACGCTTCTTGCCGGACCCCTCAGCACCATCTCGACCCTACTCCTTGTCCCGCCTTTCATATTCAGCTTTCTGCTTCTCAGCAAGCAGCTCAACTTGTCGGCAGTTCCGGAGATCATGGCCCTTGGTGCAGTGGATCTTGCAGTATTGCTTGTCGGAGCCTCCTGGCTTGTCGGCGGACGCCAAGGCCCGGCAGGCGGCGCACCCGGCAACTTCTTTGCCGGGGTCGTCAGCCTTGGCCTTCTTGGCGGCGCCGGGGTCACTGGATCCCTCAATGGCAAGCATAGTCTTGCCCTTACGTTTCCTGTTATGGCGCCAGCCCTTCTTCATCGGGGCGGCCGCGTCTTCGTCCGGGGAGTCAGTTTCCGCGCCGACGTCTTTGCCGGGGTACTTCCTTCCTTCCTCAGCCCGAGCACACTTATCCGCCAGAACGCAAAGTTCGGCTACATCCTTGACCTTGTTAATCACCAGCTCTTCTGGGGAACACACTGATGACAGCGGCGGGATGGACGTCCGGGATGGTGTACTGCACACGTCCGGGATGGTTCCGTACGTTCTGATGGAACACACTGATGACAGCGGCGGGATGGACGTCCGGGATGGTGTACTGCACACGGCTGAATCTTTGTATGTACTTACGCAGGGACTCACCATCCTTCTGGGGATGACATGCAAGTCACTTGCCTGGCCAGGAGTTTGGTGGCCTCCGGTAAAGGCGCCAACAAACTCGTGGCACAGGTCCGACCAAGGAGAGATGGAATCCATTGGCAGGTACATCAACCACGACATGACGTTGGGCTTAAGTGCCAATGGAAAGTAGTTGGCGAGCACCTTATTGTCGCGAGCCCCAGCAGCTTGCGTCTCAGTGGTATAGATGCTGAGGAACTCCAACGGGTGACTCTTGTCGTTGTACTTTTCCCCAACATCAGGCTTGAACGTGCGGTGGAGGGCCACTAGAACTGCCGCAGCTCTCGGGTAAAGGCCGGACAACCCACCTCTTAAGGCAGGCCGCCAGGGCCCCCGGCGCTGGGTGGTCCATAGCAGGCCCCGCACGCTGATCTGACTGATGGCGCGGCTCCCGCTGTAGCTCGATGGTAGTTCGAGCGTCTTCCTGAGCTCGCTCTTGAAGAACTCGATGTTGGTCGTAGCGGGTTCGCGGTTCGGACGACGCTGTGGAAACGTTGTCACATACGTCGGCCCGACGAGACGGTGGCTGCTGTCGCGGCCGCGAGGAGGGGGAGAGTGCACCATGGTCGCAACATCTCTGATCCCCGCACCGCCGGCATGCACCGACTCGACAGAACGCCGGCGCGAGGGTCTCGTTGGGAGCGGCTCGTCTTTATTGGCGAAGCTGACAAGGCTTCGGATGGTGGCCCTCCACTCGTCGAGCTTCTCCGTAGCAGGGGGAAGCCGAGGAGCAATTGCACGCGTGCCAGCGCTTCTGCAGGCATGGGTGGCGGCGAGATCTGCGTAGACCGGGACGCGCTCCGGCTTCTAACCAGGTTACAAGGGGCTCTGTCAAGGTCTCGTGATCACACGCCGCTTCCGCCGGCGTCCGAGCGCGCACGCCGGCCTGGTGCGTCCTGCGAGCGGCGCACGGGGTTCTTTCCGCGGCGGTGCCCGGGGGCTCCGGCATCGCGGTGTCGCTCATCGCGCGCGGCCGGGGAAGGCCATGGCATGGGTGCCAACTGGGGCGCCGTACAGGTTGCCACGCTGCCCGTGGGTAGCACGGCCCCGCCCCCGGACCCAGCGGCGTGGGGCTCGTCGTCTCGGATTCGAACGACGCCGCTCGCCTGCCTCCGATCGCCAGAGTGTCGTGGATGCTCACGGGCCATGTCTCCGGCCCCATCCGTGGCCACACGGTCACCTGCCCGCGCTTGCTCGGATGGGTCGGCTCCCTCTGCTGGGATCCCCTTCCTGTTGGGGGCCATGGTGATGATGAAGTCGATGCATCGACCTTCAAACCGGATTTTCACAACTTGCGCCCCCTACCTGGCGCGTGAAAGATGTCGGGGGAAACGACACCTATGGGATCACGGGGAATCCCTTCTACGGTCGGCGGGCGCAGGGCTGTGGAAAGAGCGCGTTTAAGAGATCAACACAGGAAATTTATCCAGGTTCGGGCCGCGAGTGACGCGTAAAACCCTACTCCTGCTGGCTTGTGTTCATCTAGTGTTCTTGGACTAGCTACAGAGCATGCAGGGTCCAGAAAGTCCGAATCCCATCTCAGTATGACGCGGGCCTCCTTTTAAAGTCAAAGGGGCTGCCATAGTGGCACACGAGAGGTGGAAAGTTGTACAATGTACAAGCTTATCGCCTTTCATTACAGGAAGAAACGCATTAAATGCGATACTTAGGTGTCCTCTTACTTTATCGAGGACGGCAACGAGGCTTTTCCCGTCCGCTGCCGCTTCGCCTTGCTCCGACACGCGTCCAGGCCAACGAGGCATGCATCGCCATGTAGGCTAGCAGGCTGCTGAGCTGGTGCGGTGGCAGGGTCTTCATGAAGATCTGCATGCCACCACGTAGGTGCTTGGCTAGTTGGCCCAGGAGCCACGTACTACCACGTGGGTACCTTCTTAGTTGGTGGGTCGGTCGCTGGGCTGGGGCGGCGACGGGGCGGCAAGGCCTTACCGCGGTCTCGCTGATATTCCCGGCAAGGGTCTTGCCAGGGCCTTGTGGGTGCCCTCTGCAAGAGTCTTGCCGGGGCCTCATGGGTATCTTCAGCAGGAGACTTGCCGGGGCCTCGTGGGCGCCCTCGGCAAGGAGCCTCGCTATCGCCTTGTCTTCTGGTTCTTATCTAGGCCTTGTAGGCCCTTTGTCTTTACAAAGATCTGCATGCCACCATGGGGGCGCCTCCCGAGCTTGGTTCCAATGTGGTTGGTGGCGTCAAAACTCTCAGGCTCAAGGGTGGTGGCCTCGTTGGTGTTGGGCAAGTTGCCCCGGCAAGGCTCTTGCCGGGGCCACGAAGGCCGCCCAGGCAAGGGCCTCGCCGTGGGATCTCACCTCGCCCTTCTGCTCTTCATGCTTCTGGTCTTGAGCGCTGCCCTGGTAGTCTTGCGTCTTTGCTTCCTTCCTCTGCCACACTAAGTGTGGCCGTAAGTGTGGCTCTAACTGTCCGAGCACAAGTAAAGGGGTACAAAGAAGGGCCCCTACGTTTGTACACCGGCATTCTCTCGAGAAAAATAACATAAGGTGGGTAAACGAATTCCTGTTGGGCAATTGATAGAACTTCAAATAATCATGACGATATCCAGGCAACGATCATTATATAGGCATCACGTCCAATATTAGCAGACCGACACCTGCCTGCATCTACTACTATTACTCCACACATCGACCGCTATCCAACATGCATCTAGTGTATTAAGTTCATGGAGAAACGAAGTAATGCAATAAGAACGATTGCATGATGTAGACAAGATCTATTTATGTACAAATAGACCCCATCTTGTTATCCTTAATAGCAACGATACATACATGACGGTTCCACTTCAGTCACTGGGATCAAGCACCGTAAGATCGAACCCATCACAAAGCACCTCTTCCCATGGCAAGAAAAATCGATATTGTTGGCCTAACTAAACCAAAGATTTGAAGAAGAAACACGAGGCTATAAGTAATCATGCATATAAGAGATCAAAAGACTCAGATAACTTTCATGGATAAAAACATAGATCTGATCATAAACGCAAAGTTCATCAGATCCCAACAAACACACACCAAAAAGAGTTACATCAAATAGATCTCCAAGAGACCATTGTATTGAGAATCAAAAGAGAGAGAGGAAGCCATAGGTCTACATTGAACTACTCACGCATCATCGGAGAGTCACCAATGAGGACCATGAACCCCTCCGTGATGGTGTCTAGATTGGAACTGGTGGTACTGGAACTTGTGGCAGCTAGAATTGATTTTTGTCGACTTCCCTTGGGTTTCTGGAATATTGGGGTATTTATACAGAAAAGAAGCAGTGTGGGAGGCCACCAAGGTGGGCACAACCCACCTGGGCACGCCTGGGCCCCCATGCGCGCCCTGGTGGGTAGTGCTCCCCTCGAAGATCCCCTCTGGTACTTCTTTGGCCCAACATCTGTCTTCTGGTCCAGAAAAAATCCACAAAGAGTTTCGCTGCATTTGGACTCCGTTTGGTATTGATTTCTGCGATGTAAAAAACAAGCAGAAACAACAACTGGCACTGGACACTATGTCAATAGGTTAGTCCCAAAAAAGGATATAAAATGATTGTAAAACATCCAAAAATGATAATATAACAGCATGGAACAATAAAAAATTATAAATAAGTTGGAGACGTATCAACATCCCCAAGCTTAATGCCTGCTCGTCCTTGTGTACGTAAATGATAAAAACAGAATTTTTGATGTGGAATGCTGATGAACCACAAGTATAGGGGATCTATCGTAGTCCTTTTGATAAGTAAGACCGTCGAACCCAACAAGGAGCAGAAGGAAACGCCAACTGGTTTTCAGCAAGGTATTTTCTGTAGGCACTGAAATTATCGGTAACAGATAGTTTTGTGGTAAGATAATTCGTTACGGGTAACAAGTAATAAAAGTAAACAAGGTGCAACAAGATGGCCCATCCTTTTTGTAGCAAAGGACAAGCCTGGACAAACTCTTATATAATGCAAAGTGCTCCCGAGGACACATGGGAATTGTTGTCAAGTTAGTTTTCATCATGCTCATATGATTCGCGGTCGTTACTTTGATAATTTGATATGTGGGTGGACCGGTGTTTGGGTGCTGCCATTCGTTGGACAAGCCTCCCACTTATGATTAACCCATCTCGCAAGCATCCTCAACTACGAAATAAGAATTAAGGTAAACCTAACCATGCATGAAACATATGGATCCGAATCAGCGCCTTACGAAGCAACGCATAAACTAGGGTTTGAGCATCTGTCACTCTAGCAACCGACCATCTACTTATTACTTCCCAATGCCTTCCCCTTGGCCCAAATAATGGTGAAGTGTCATGTAGTCGACGTTCACATAACACCACTAGAGGAAATACAACATACATCTCACTAAAATATCGAACGAATACCAAATTCACATGATTACTTATAACAAGACTTCTCCCATGTCCTCAGGAACAAACGTAACTACTCACAAAGCATATTCATAATCATAATCTGATGAGTATTAATTATCATTAAGGATCCGAACATATGATCTTCCACCGAATAAACAACCTAGCATAACTACAAGGAGTAATCAACACCACTAGCAACCCATAGGTACCAATCCGAGGTTTTGGGACCAAGATTGAATACAAGAGATGAACTAGGGTTTGTGAGGAGATGGTGTTGGTGAAGATGTTGATGGAGATTGACCCTCCCTCGATGAGAGGATCGTTGGTGATGACGATGGTGATGATTTCCCCCTCCCAGAGGGATGTTTCCCCGGCAGAACAGCTCAGCTAGAGCCCTAGATTGGCTCTACCCAGATTCCGCCTCGAGACGGCGGCGCTTCGTCCTGAAAGCTTCCTTCTGATTTTTTTTCCAGGGTAGAAGACACCATATAGCAGAAGATGGACACCGGAGGCCTGCCAGGGGGCCCACAAGGTCGGGGGGCACGCCCTCCACCCTTGTGGCTGGCTGGTGGCCCCCCTCTGGTTCTTTCTTCACCCACTATTTTTTATATATTCCAAAAACATGCTCCGTGAAGTTTCAGGACTTTTGGAGTTGTGCAGAATAGGTCTCTAATGTTTTCTCCTTTTCAGGTCCGAATTCCAAATTTGCGGCATTCTCCCTCTTCATGTAAACCTTATAAAATAAGAGAGAAAAGGCATAAGTATAGTGATATAATGTCTAATAACAGCCCATAATGCAATAAATATCAACATAAAAGCATGATGCAAAATGGACGTATCAACTCCACCAACCTTAGACCTCGCTTGTCCTCAAGCGAAAGCCGATAGTGATAAATATGTCCACATGTTTGGAGATAGAGGTGTTGATAAAATAAAATACGGACATGAGGGCATCATGATCATCTTTAGAAGAACAACATATAATGCCATATAACTTTTTATGCTAAAGTAACATTTCTTTCACAAGCTAAAGTATGAATCAGAAACTTCATTGAAAACTAACAAACTATGATCTCAGTCATTGAAGCAATTGCAATTTATCATAACATTGGAAAGAGTCAATAAAAGAGCTTTTCAGCAAATCCACATACTCAACTATCATTTAATCTTTCACAATTGCTAACACTCACGCGATATTTATGGGTACAAAGTTTCAGTCAGACACAGAGAAAGATAGGGGCTTATAGTTTCCCCTCCCAACCTTTTACCTCAAGGGTAATGTCAACAACCATACTTTATTATAACCTACATCCAAGTGGATATACATATCTGGATCTCTCCAACACATAGATCTTGCCAAAGGAAAAAGTGTAAAAAGGAAAGGTGAAGATCACCATGACTCTTGTATAAGGCTAGGAGATAAAAGGTAAAAGATAGGCCCTTCGCAGAGGGAAGCAGAGGTTGTCATGCGCTTTTATGGTTGGATTCTCAAAATATTAATGCAAAAGAACATCACTTTATATTGCCGCTTGTCATAAAGACCTTTATTATGCAGTCCGCCGCTTTTATTTCTTCCATACCACAAGTTCGTATAAAGCTTATTTTCTTCACACTAATAGATCATGCATATTTAGAGAGCAATTTTTATTGCTTGCACCGATGAAAGCTTACTTGAAGGATCTTACTCAATCCATAGGTAGGTATGGTGGACTCTCATGGCAAAACAGGGTTTAGGGATATTTGGAAGCACAACTATTATCTCTACTTGGTGCAAAGAATTTGGATAGCATGAGAGGAAAAGGAAAGCTCAACATGTTGGATGATCCATGACAATATAACTTCTATTCGGATATAAGAAAACATAACCCATTATATTATCTTCCTTGTCCAACATCAACTTTTTAGCATTTCATATTTTAGTGAGTGCTCACTATAAGGGCATTTTTATCCCTTAGTTGTTTTGGTGATTGATGACAATGCCTTTGCAGACTAATTGTGTGCATTGAGTATTTCAGACATATCATGACTAGGCACAAGACGATTTGGTGCCCCTCGAAGACTATTGATGATGGCATTTCTCTACATTTCTTTTCGGTGGATTTGAGTCGTAGGAAAGCCGTACTATTAAGAGGGGGTCCGCTTTGGAAAGGTTTGGGTGGAATCATCACGTACACGTCTACTCCATTTGCACCACCTTTCCTTTGGCTCTTTGGAGCATCCTCCGTCTTTTCTAGTCTATGCAAAATGTCGTGATTGCTGAAATTGGGCATGCGGTAGTACTGCTCCTAGGAGCGGTAGTACCGCAGGCCCTTGCGGTAGTATCGGCCCCTGGTGTGGTAGTACCGCAAGTGCCCACGGTAGTACCGCTTCTGTGGAGCTGTAGTACTATGGTCTTAGGCCAGGCGTTGCAGCTTTTGCGGTAGTAGGGGCAGATGTAATTTTTTACATTTGCCCCTCTGGTAGTAATACCAGCGCCTCTGGCGGTAGTATCGTCTTCCTGGCCAGCTCCGCATCATCTTGTGGCGATGAGGCGGATGTAATTTTTTACATCCGCGCCCCGCGCGGTAGTACCGCTCCTGGCTTACGGTACTACCGTGTCGGATTTTTGCATAGACCCCAACTCAGCGGAAGTTGCCACGGATGTATTTTTATATGTCCGTGCCTTCCCAAAAACTGGACTATCCCTGCCTTGCGGTAGTACTGCAAGAGGAAATGACAATATCGCGTGGTGATTCTACCGCCCTACCTTCGTTGCATCTGGGTTGTTCTTGTTTCTGTTGTACGGGCGGTAGTACCGCGGGGCCCTGCGGTAGTACCATGTGCCCTTGCGGTAGTACCGTGTTCCCAACGCGGTAGTACCGTGCTACGCAGGCTGAGTTGGTGGATAATGGTTGGATTTGTTCTTCCACTATATAACGGGTGTTTTCTTCTCCGAGTTGACCATCTATTCCGTCCCAATCTCCATTGTTGCTCCAAGCTCCATTTTCGCCTGATCTCTATCCCTAGCCAATCAAACTTGTTGATTTTCTAGGGATTGGTTGAGAAGGCCCCGATCTACACTTCCACCAAGAGAAATTTGATTCCCCCACTAATCCCTTGCGGATCTTGTTACTCTTGGGTGTTTGAGCACCCTAGACGGTTGAGGTCACCCTGGAGCCATATTCCATTGTGGTGAAGCTTCGTGGTGTCATTGGGAGCCTCCAATTAAGTTGTGGTGATTGACCCAACCTTGTTTGTAAAGGTCAGTCGCCGCCTACAAGGGCACCAATAGTGGAATCACGGCATCTCGCATTGTGTGAGGGCGTGAGGAGAATACGGTGGCCTTAGTGGCTTCTTGGGGAGCATTGTGCCTCCACACCGCTCCAACGGAGACGTACTTCCCTTCAAAAGGAAGGAACTTTGGTAACACATCCTTGTCTTCACCGGCTCCACTCTTGGTTATCGCATGCCTCTACTTGTGCAAGCTTATTTGTGTTATATCCCTGACTTGCTTGTGTTCTTGTTGTTGTTGCATCATACAGGGTGCTCACCTAGTTGCATATCTAGACAACCTACTTTGATGCAAAGTTTAATTTGGTAAAGAAAAACTAAAAATTGTTAGTTGCCTATTCACCCCCCCTCTAGTCAACTATATCGATCCTTTCAATTGGTATCAGAGCCTCGTCTCTTTATTAAGGACTTCGCTGTCCGAAGAGTATGGTTGACACCATAGACGGTGGGGAGGAGCACTCCGATGTTACTCCGGTCTCGTCTACGGCCGATCGGGGAACCACGGTCTCTCGTGAGGAATTCAATGTGGCTTTGGACATATTGAAAACCTCCATGACGACCGAGGTTGAAAGCATGTTTAATAAATTCTTAGAAGGGCTTCAACTATCTACCATACCGATGAAAGTGGGTGATCTCACTAACAAGGTGACGGATGGTAACTCCAACAAGGTGGAAGCTACTAGTGAAAAGGCGCCTTTTCTAGTGGTAAAAAATGGCAACGACACCTTTGCCCATGTGGAACCTCCAATTACTTATGGTGGACCGATTCCATACACGCATTTGAATCATGCAGGTCCTCCCCCTAAGATTGTGAAAAATGAGGACTTCGATTCTTGGGTTTATCGCTTTAAGCGTCATTTGAACCATGTTAATACTAATCTTTGGAGAATCATTGAAGAATGTTTTTATCCGCATGACCGAAGCAACTTCACCCCTAGAGAAGCCGTGGACAATCAATTCAATGAGAATGCTCTCTTCATCATCCAAGATGCAATTCCACCCAAAGATCTTGCTCACCTCCGGCCATTCACCGTGGCCAAGGATTCATGGCGCCGCATTGTGTCCCTCTACCGGGGAAGCGCAAACATTCAATGCTCCAACTATGAAGTAGTGCAAGATGAAGCCGATGAGTTTGCAATGAAAGAAGATGAAGAACCTCGTTAGCTTTATCGGAGATTAACTACTCTCGCGGTCTCACTCCGAGATCATGGGAGCAAGGATACGGATGACAATTGGATCAAGCGCAAATTCCTCAAGGCCATGATGCCTTACTACAAGGCCATGTCCTCCGTCATTCATCAAAGGCCGGACTTCGACACCTTGTCCTCAAGTGAAGTGTTGGATGAGTTTGCGGCTATGAGCATCTTGGACAAGACCGCCGACAATGCGGTGCTATGTTCTCAAAGAGCAAAGAAGCCCAATCTTGCCTTGAAGTCCAAGGCTAGTGTGGAAGAAGAGGAGCGCAACCTCGAAGATACAAAGTATGCTTATCATGAACACATGGCTCTTGCTTCAAGGCAATTTTGGAGCAATAAGAACACAAGGCCCAACTTCAACAAGAACAACTCAAGTGGCGCGAAGGTCAAGCAACGAGTGAGGACTTGCTATAATTGTGGCAATGTGAGCCACTTTGTTGCGGAATGTCCCTATGAGAAGAGGGAAGACAATGGTGGCAGGCTCATCCTGAAGGACAAGGCCATGTCTTTCCCCAACAAGAGCAACTTCACCAAGAAGACTCCTCCGAAGGGGTTGGTGGCCCAAGAAGAGTACAATGAGGATGATGATGATGATGATGATGATGATGATGAAGATGGTGAGTCGGTTGCTATGGCCTCTGTTGCCATTGCGACAAATCCACGGGTGTCTCTCTTCGACTCACCCAATGAGAACATCACCGCCAAGTGCCTCATGGCTAAAGCCACCAACAAGGTAACTCCCAACATCAAAACTACCATCATTAATAATCCTTCGTTGATGGATTGGATTGATCAACATGAGGGGTCTAATGTGGAATAGAATGAATTCGAGTCTTTTATGAGTAAACTCAAGGGTAAATCCAAGAAGCACTTCGTTGCTCTCTTGGAACAACTTGGTGAAGCCAATGACATGATCGAGGCTCACGAAGATACCATCTCTAAGATGGAGGGGCATAGTCGTGACTATGCCGATGATATTTCGGATCTTTCCAATGCTCTTGAGGAAGAGCAAGGTCTTCATTTGGATCTTGAGGAGTCATACAACGATGACCATGCTAAACTAAAGAAAGATCTTGATCATGCACTTGTTGTATCTCGTGTGCTAAACTCCAAGAAGGCCAAGCTTGCGGTTGATCTTGCTAGACTCAAGGAGGGTCTAATGTGGAATAGAATGAATTCGAGTCTTTTATGAGTAAACTCAAGGGTAAATCCAAGAAGCACTTCGTTGCTCTCTTGGAACAACTTGGTGAAGCCAATGACATGATCGAGGCTCACGAAGATATCATCTCTAAGATGGAGGGGCATAGTCGTGACTATGCCGTTGATATTTCGGATCTTTCCAATGCTCTTGAGGAAGAGCAAGGTCTTCATTTGGATCTTGAGGAGTCATACAACGATGACCATGCTAAACTAAAGAAAGATCTTGATCATGCACTTGTTGTATCTCGTGTGCTAAACTCCAAGAAGGCCAAGCTTGCAGTTGATCTTGCTAGACTCAAGGAGGAGTTTGATATACTTGACAACGCTCACAAGGCCTTGAAAGGTTTTCATTCTAACCTCAAGGAGTCTCATGATCAACTCCAAGTGAAGCTAACCAAGGAGAAAGCCACTTTTCCTCACATGGTTTTAATTAATAATGCAAATGCTACTAACCCATGTTGTGAGCATGTGCATCTTGTTGAGGAGAATGCAATTGAAGAAGCAACTTGAGAAAGGCCTTGTGT
The DNA here is from genome assembly GCA_021605145.1 of Aegilops bicornis. Classification (NCBI taxonomy): domain Eukaryota; kingdom Viridiplantae; phylum Streptophyta; class Magnoliopsida; order Poales; family Poaceae; genus Aegilops; species Aegilops bicornis. Next base: position 351,460,785 of record CM038671.1, on the reverse strand, counting down.
CGTGCATACAAGGTGAGAAGAACCTCAACAACCTTTTGAGTAATCAAAAGGAAGTTGTGGCCAAGGAAAGGATTGGGTTCGCACCCGTGTCCAAGAACAAGAAGAAGAATGACAAGACCAAACGACCTCCTCCTCGCAAGCAAACTTTTGTGAAGGAGGGAGAGGGTGCTTCCAAGGAGAAGAATAACAATGTGAAGGGTGGTGGTGTCAAGAAGGGCAATGCCACCCCTTCCAACAAAGCCGGCGAATTTAACCCTTCTTATGTGTTGTGTCGTGCTAGTGATGGGCATGTTTATGCCAAATTTGTTGGTTCTCCTTATGAGTACATTGAATGGTCTATTTGGGTTCCAAAGACCCTTGTCACTAACATCAAAGGACCCATTACAAAATGGGTACCTAAAACCAAGCATTGATCTCTTGTAGGTGTTTGCTTCCGGTGGGGTATCATGGTTGCTCGATAGTGGAGCTACAAATCATATGACTGGAAGCAAGGACTTGGTGGTGGACGTTCACAAGATTCCATCTATTCCCACCAATGTTGAGTGGGGTGATGCCTCGTCCTCTAAGGTATTGGGACTTGGCAAGGTTTTCATTTCTCATGATCTCACGATCAAGAAGGTCATGCTTGTTGAGTCCCTTGCATACAATTTACTTTCCGTTTGTCAACTTTCACTCATGGGCTTTGCCACTTTCTTTGACGTTGATACCATGGCCGTCTTGTGGAGCAAGACTCTTAAAGTATCCTTTGTTGGGCATGTCGAGAACGGTCTCTATGTGATTAACTTTTCGGAGCGACCCACAAAGACCGCGACATGCCTAATGGCTAAAGTTGACGTGGGATGGCTTTGGCATCGCCGTTTATCCCATGTCAATATGATATCTTTGCAAAGTCCTCACAAGGGGGACCATGTCCGTGGACTAACAAATGTTAGTTTTGCTAAAGATCGTGCTTGGAGTGCTTGTATCAAAGGAAAGCTACATGAAAAGGCTCACCCTCCCATGACTATCATTTACTCGAAGAGGCCTTTGGAGCTCCTTCACTTGGATCTCTTTGGGCCTCCATACTTTGATAGCCTTGGGGGTAGAAAGTATTGCTTGGTGATTGTGGATGATTATTCAAGATACACTTGGGTATACTTCTTCAAGAGGAAGAGCGAGACCCAACAAACCGTCATTGACTTTTCAAATGAAGCCCAATGTCAACACAATGCAAAGATCTTGACTATAAGAAGTGACAACGGAACCGAGTTCAAGAACTACACCTTGGATGAGTTTCTTAGTGATGAGGGGATCAAGCATCAATATTCCGCACCATACACCCCTAAACAAAATGCTGTAGCAGGGAGGAAGAACCAGACGTTGATGGATGCGGCAAGGACCATGATGGTGGAGTTCAAGTCTCCATACAACTTTTGGGCTGAAGCCATCAACACCGTGTGTCAGGCATCAAATCGGCTCTATCTCCGTAAAGGCTTGAACAAGACTCCATATGAGATACTCACCGGTAACATGTCCAACCTCAAGTACTTTCGGGTGTTCGGGTGTAAGTGTTTCATTCTCAAGAAAGGTGTTCGTTTGTCTAAATTTGAGGCTAGAGCTCAAGAGTGCAATTTTTTTGGTTATGCTACAAACTCTCATGCTTACCGTGTCCTCAATAAATCCATGGGACTTACTGAGGAGACGTGTAACGTGGAGTTTGATGAGAATAACGGCTCCCAAGTGGAGCAAAGTGGCACTTGTGATGTAGGTGATGAAATTCCTCCCCAAGCCATAAGAAGGATGGGAGTTGGTTTTATCCTACCCATTGAGGAACCCCTTGTGGCCGAAGGAGAAGGACAATGCTCCACTCAAGTGGAGCCATCACCAACCCAAGGCCCACACGCTTCTGAAGAACAAAGTGAAGGACCTCTACACCATGAACAAGACAAAGGGCAAGATCAATCTCAAGACGGTGTTGAATCACCAAGTGATGCCCAAGGTCAAGTTCTCTCCTCCGAGCATGTTCAATATCAAGAGCAAGCTCAAGATCAAGAACAAGATCAAGACGGCGCTCAAGATGATCAAGTGACCGCTCCTCATCTCACCCCCGAGGAGGAATTGGAGCATCGTGCCACCAAGATTGCATCCAAGCTCTCTACCAAGGGTCATCTCATGAAGAATGTGCTTGGAAGCATTCAAAAGGGGTTAAGCACTCGTAGACAATTGGCAAACTATTATGAACATCACGCGTTTGTCTCTTGTGTTGAACCCCAAAAGGTCTATGAGGCGCTCGAAGATCCGGATTGGCTCAATGCCATGCATGAAGAACTCAACAACTTCGAGTACAACAAGGTGTGGAGATTGCTGCCAAGGCCAATGGGGAACTACAATGTCATTGGAACCAAGTGGATATTCAAGAACAAGCAAGATGCTCATGGGACCATTGTTCGCAACAAGGCAAGATTAGTAGCACAAGGCTACTCCCAAGTCAAGGGTATCGACTATGGGGAAACCTTTGCTCCCATTGCTCGCCTTGAATCAATTCATTTGTTGATTGCTTATGCTTCTCATCATAACTTTAAGTTGCAACAAATGGATGTGAAGAGTGCTTTTCTTAATGGTCCTATTAATGAGTTGGTGTATGTCAAGCAAACCCCCAGGTTCGAGGATCCCTACTTCCCCGATCATGTGCATCAACTCGATAAGGCACTCTATGGCCTTAAACAAGCCCCACGTGCGTGGTATGCCCACCTTACCGAGTTGTTGCAAGATCGTGGTTTTGAAGTTCGGAAAATCGACCCCACTCTTTTTATTAAGAAGGTCAAAGGGGAATTTTTTGTGTGCCAACTATATGTTGATGATATTATCTTTGGTTCCCCTAACAAAGCTTTCAATGAGGAATTTGCCGCTCTCATGACCTCAAAGTTCAAGATGTCTTCGATGGGAGAATTGAAGTTCTTTCTCGGGTTCGAAGACAAGCAAAGAAGAGAAGGAACCTTCATCAACCAAGACAAATATACTCAAGACATGCTCAAGAAATTCAAGCTAAGTGATGTCAAGACGGCTTCCACTCCAATGCCCTTCAAATGCCAACTTGACATAGATCCCAATGGTAAAGCGGTGGATCAAAAGGTATATCACTCCATGATTGGCTCCTTGCTTTACCTTTGTGCACCTAGACCGGATATCATGTTGAGTGTGGGAATTTGTGCACTATTCAAGCCGCACCTAAGGAAAGCCACTTTGTGGCGGTCAAACGAATCTTTCGATATTTGGCTCATACCCCAAACTTTGGCTTATGGTACACAAGAGGAGCAAACTTCAAGTTGCAGGATATTCGGACTCGGATTGGGCGGGAGACAAAGTGGATAGGAAGTCCACTTCCAGAGGGTGCCAATTCCTTGGTTGCTCTTTGGTAAGTTGGTCTTCTAAGAAGCAAAGTTGTGTGTCTCTCTCGTCCACTGAAGCGGAGTATGTGGCGGCCGGTAGTTGTTGTGCACAACTTCTATGGATGAGGCAAACTTTAAAGGATTATGGTGTCATTTGTGACAAAGTGCCTCTTTGGTGTGACAATGAAAGTGTCATCAAGATTTCTCTCAACCCGGTGCAACACTTCAAGACGAAGCATATTGAGATTCGGTATCACTTCATCCGGGATCACATTAGGCGAGGGGAGATCGAGCTCAACTACGTCAACACTCATGATAACCTTGCAGATATTTTCATGAAGCCCTTGGATGAAGCAAGATTTCGCGAGTTAAGGCATGAGCTAAATATCATTGATTCGAGCAATGTTGCTTGAACCCTTGCACACCCCACCATACTCAACTTGTTATCTTGTTTAGATGTAGGCATGAACATAGGGGGAGTGTTGTTCTCTCAATGAACTCTTCCTCCCCCCATTATGCATAAATTGATCAACTCTTTCACATTAGCCATTGTTGATGGTACTTGTGCCTCAAAGACGAGTTTTGGTCATGGGCCCAAGGATAATTCTTCATGTGCCATACCAATCGACTCAAACATAGGTGGCTCCGGCCACCGCCCTCTCTTTGGAGAGGTTGTGTTGCGTGTTTAGTCCTTGTTGTTTCTTGTCTCTCTTTCTTCGTGCCGAGCTTGTGTGTGTTGTCTCGTGTATGAGCATTTTGGTGCGTCCGTTCGCTTGAAGGTTGCTTTGCAAAGGCCCTTTGGTCGTCTATGTTTTGAAACTTGCATTTTCTTGGGCACACGGTACATCACGCTGCTCACGGTACCGAGGAGCTGCAAGACGGTACTACCGCACCCAAAGACGACAGTAATTTTTATCGTCACTGGGAGCACTACTACCGCCCTCCGTGCAGTACTTCTGCCCAGGTGGTACTACCGCAATGACAAGCGGTACTACCGCGCAGTCGAGAGCACATGGGGGTTAAGAGCGGGCAGGGGGAGTTCCAACTCACCCATACCCATTCATCTGTTTCTCCCCACGCCATCTCTCTCTCTCTCTCTCTCTCTCTCTCTCTCTCGCTCAAGAACGGCGCCGGAGACCCTCGCGGGATCTCCGTCTCCGGCCGCTCTCCTCGGATTCCGTCCGGTGGGATCGTTCCCCACCACTTCCTCTTGTCATGAACAAGGTTTCTCCCCAAATCCCTCTCCCTTTGGTTTGTTCTTCCGTTTCTAGGTTTTTGGGGAGATGCATGGTGTTCTTGAGATTTTAGGCCAAATCTTTGCAAGAGTAGGATGTAGGAGAGTAGTAATGCATAGAGATTGTACTTGATCTGTTGTCCCATGGTAGAATTGATGAACCGTAGTACCGCTTCGTTGTCACGGTTGTTCTCAGATCCAGTTGGGGATTCGGATCTGACACCGTGCGGTACTACCGCATCTCCTGTGCGGTACTACTGCTCGTACGGTACTACCGCTCCTCAGGAGCGGTACTACCGCGCGAGACGCGGCACTAAAATTCTACTGCCGCTCCAAGACCCGGTACTACCATGCCACCGTGCGGTACTACCGTGGCTAGGAGCAGCACTAAAACTTTAGTACCGCGCAGCCATGCGGTACTACCGTTGTTGTCAAATCTCTCAAGTGGGAATTTTCGAGTGCGAGGTCTACTTGTTTCACCTGTTTTGATGTGGTCTTTGCATGGATCCTTCTCGCTTCTCGTGCATGTTTTTGTGTTTTGTGTCTTAGGTGGTGGCTCCGGTGCCCTTGCTCGCCATTCCAATCCTAGTCGTGACACGGGCTCCAAGTGTCTGCGCAACCAAGACGAAGCTCGAGAGGGCTCCAATGCCCCCCAACACATGACCAAGACCACCGCCACCAAGAACAAGAAGCCCTCCATGGGCATGGATGAGATACCACTGGATGAGTTTATCTCTCGAAGGAGGATCAACCCTTATGTGAATCCTCGTGCAACCTTCAGAGGGAATGATCTCTTGTGACACTCCAAAATTTTTGTTTTGGTTTTCGACAAAAACTTGGTTGGTTTTGAAGGAGGTCATTTAAACCCTTCCAAAAATCTCTTTCTCTCAAGAATTTCCCCTTTGGCAAAGGATTTTACTTTGGCATCTTCTTCAACTATGGTGTTGGTTATTTAAAAACCTTTCTTCTGATTCTCTCCTTCTCAAATTTATTTTTGGATTTATTTTTCTTTTAGAAGAAAACCCTAGGAGTTTTGGTTCTTCTATTATTTTAAAACCACCCATGGTTTTATCTTGCCTCTTGTGGTAAACCTTCCCAAAAACCCCTCCTTAAACTTTGGGACAATCCAAATATGTTGACCCAACCAGTCCAACTCATTTTTGGATTTTCATTTCATTTATTTCTTTGCCCAAAACAATTTTGTCCATATTTTTGAGCCTAGGTGATTTGCAAAGCAAGTACCTTAATGCCTTCGAACTTTGATCTCAAATCAACTCCTCTGGATAGTCCCTAGCACCCACAACCTAGAACCATCAAGATCTACTCTTCTCCTTTTCAAAATTTTCAAGTTTCAAACACGCAAGTTTGGACCAGATTTGTCAAATTTGGTGAAATTCATATCTCCTCTTCTCCAAAAATTCCACCAAAATTCAGGCAGCCTCCAGTTGCAATGAGAAGCCACTCCACCAAAAATCAGCTCAAGAAAAAATCCCCACATGCCAAAAATCATTACGCCGAACACCTAGCATGCCTTTGTCACTTTGCACTTTCAGAGAAGTTCAGACTTTCAGAAATTCAGTTTCGTCAGAGGCTGGTCACTTGTCAACTGTGCACTTGGCGTGTTGCGCATGGCTCCTCCTCCCTGTCCAGAACGCTGCACGAGCACTTGGCTGGTTCCTGGCGTCGGTGGCACCATGGCCCATCTGCGCTGGCGTCTTCCGCGGCGTCGGGACCTCCCGTGGCGGCCAACGGGGGCACCCTGCGGCACAACGTCGTTCGGCACCGCCCACGCCACCTGGGAGCTCCGCGTGGCCATCTTACTTGCCAACAAGACGCATGCAAAGACGTCGCCGCGTGGTTCGGCACGCACGGGCGCGCTTCTGCCGCCGACGTGCCGCACGGCCGTTCCGTTGGGGATGCCGTAACCGCCTACCTTGCTGAGTTAGGCACCGGGATGGACTCGGTGCTTTGCCTAGTCGATGCTCAAGCTCCTAAACCTACCGTCCCAGCCACAGCACCGCCGTAATCGCTCGCCAGACTTATCCCGTTCTCGGCAACCGCGTCGGGCCGGCTATATATAGCGCCTCCGAGCTCGCTCTCGACCCCACACACCACGACCTCACCAGACCCCGCCCAACCACTAGAAGAGCCTCGAGGGGCCCTTCTTCCTCAACTCCGGCCACATCCGTCCGCTTCGGGCTCCAGCAGCATTCTCTCTGGTGAGAGCTCCTCCACCGCCCTTGGCTTGCCCGTAGCCTCATGGCACCTCTAGGAGGCTAACCCCCACTCCAATTTGACCCCAGCAGCTCTCTCGGACGAGACCCACGACTTCCCGAACCACCGTCCGCCGGAGCAAGGGCCGCCGTCGACGTGGTGCTCGCCGGCGACCACCACCACCACCCACCGACGCGGAAGGGTGCGCTGGTCACAGAGGTACCCCCCGATCCCCCTGCCTCAACGTGGATCGTCGCCGGCGACCACCGCAGCTCTCGGGCGCCGACGAGCTCTGCCTCCTCCTTTTGAATATTCAAACCTGACGGGTGGGACACGCCCGTCAGCCTCTCCTTTCTTTTTTTTGAACCGTTTCTGAAAGCGTATTCTGGCAAAGGCGCTTTCTAATCTGAATCGTTTTCTGGACTTTTCTGCTTAGACCCCTGAGAGTTTTCTGTTTCATTACAAAAAGGTCCTTGGACCAAAACTCTTATAACTTTTAAACAAAAAAGGATTTTTGAGTGATTCTTTTTCTGTCCTCTTCAAAATTTTGTCTAGTTTTTTATCAGATTATTTGAAAAATATTTGGAATATTTTTGTACACCCCATGGTATTTACGTTAGTGTTTGTATTTTTGTATACCGTAGATACCGAAGGAGGTGACGGAACCGCGAACTTCACCGAGCTAGGCCCCGACTACTCCGAACCAGGCAAGCATGTTTGAAATTTTGATATGATGAGTGTTTGGGCATGTTTGCATTAATTAGTCTCATGGCATGTTCATGAGCATCTCGATGAAAGTTATATCACGTAAAAAAAAGTTGAGGCAAGTGAGTTTCGGAAATCCATGAGTTGTTGGAAACGAGTTGCATGGCCATGAGTTGGAATGAGAATGGGTAAGATGGCAGTGTTGTAGCATGCCAGTCTTATGCTGCACCGTTGACCCAAAGTGTCAACATAAATCAGTCCAGCTTCCGTCTGCCTCCCTTCCGTACTACCACATGTTTTCCGTAAGGGATACGGCTTAGTAAGTTGCAAACCACTTTACGGTACACACCAAATCGAGAGGCCGGGATGAGGGTTCCATGGCCCTGGATTAAAGCCTATCATCCGGTCAGGGGCATGGGTGTTTCCGGTTGGGACCGAGAGGGGGCACCCTTAGAGCGCCACAGATATAAATTTGATCCCATGCTATTCGAGATTGTGATCTCCCCGTCTCAAAGTTTTTCTTGAACGCTGTCTAGGGTGATTCCTGGCGACGTAAGGTGGTGTGTACTGGTTAGCTGTGTTTCCTCCGAAATACCGTAAATGGAACTAGTCCTTCGAGACTACGGAAATCCGTTGGCTGTGGATAATTTAGTACAAACTCTGCAGAGTCAATAATCCTTGAAATCATCTTATCCAAGTCCAAGTGCTGTGTTCATCTTATCTTGTCAAATGTCAGTCCCGGTGACAGAAACTCCTGAGAACCACATGAGTGTTAAATGTTTATTTCCTGTGCATGGACTAACCCGTTTACTGTCTTGTGGTGAATATTTTCTGTGAGCACCATTTCTTGTAAGTGATGAATAATGAAGTATAAGCCCTTTCTGCGATGTCGCTCAGACGTCCGACTGTGGCATTGTTATTTCTTTACTTTCGACATAAGCCTGTTCTGTGATGTCGCTCAGACGTCCGACTGCGGCATTGTTATTTACTTATTTTTGATATAAGCCCTTTCTGTGACGTCGCTCCGACGTCCGACTGTGGCACGCATGTCTTTTCTTTCAGTATAAGCCCTTTATGAGGTGTCGCTTAGACGCCCGACTGTGGCATGCTTTACTTATATGTTCGCCCTTCGAGGTGTCACTTCAGACACCCGATCGGTTTTCAGTTTATTTTCGTTGGGTTTTCGAGCGGACTACCGCCGATTCCCTTTTTACTTACCTTGTTATACTGATTTGATTGCGCATTGTTAAATTACTCATGACGCATTCACACATACATTTGTTATATCTTTTGTCCGAACTGTCTTGCGAGTACTTTCAAAGTACTCACACGGCTTGTTGATTTGGCCAGATCTTGTGAAGGCGATCTCATGGATGAAGAATTCGATAGCAAGTCCGACGCCTAGAGGAATCGGTCAGTCTCGTGCGACCCTCGGATTAGTCATTGTGTTATATCGCTTCGCGCTACCCAAATAAATTCACCGAGCCTCACCTCGACGCTCGATGAGCCGCCAATGTAGGAGTCATATTATCCACTCCACTGTGTTATTCCACTACTTTACCTCGAGTCAGTAGTATGCCACCACTCCTCTATGTCATATCCGCCACTATGTATAATTATTGGCGTGCTTGTAATAAGTTGTGAGCAACCTCAGCTCGACCCTGTAATATATTAAATGCTACTGGCTTATTGTATCAAGGTTTTGTCTACCAGTAAGGAGGATTTTCCTCACACTGGAATTAATAGATCGGTTTCTCAATAAATATTTTTATTGGAAAACCGGTCGTGACAAGCTTGGTACCAGAGCCAGGCTGATCAGAGAAGCCACTAGGTGCGATCACTAATCGGTTATTAGCATATAGAGCTAATTTTTAATTTTACAAATGTAGCCAATTTCTGACAGTCAGCATAGATTTATGATTTGACCACTCAGAATTTTTGCCTACTTTTGTAGATGGCTGGTAACGACTGCGAGTCACAGATGTTCGCCAACATGCCCGATGGGTTCGTCAAGCTTCTCTCCTCATCGTCCAAGTCGCGATGGGGCCATCTGGCGCCCAGCCTTCTCACTCTCTCAAAGACAAGGTCAATGACCGTCTAACCATGCACCAGGCCGCGGTGCAATTCAAGGGAGGGCGAGTTGAGCTTTTCCGGTTCTTGGGGAGAGCCATGCCTACGGAGAAGCATGCACTGCAGATGGAAACCCGTGAGGTGATAGCTCGTCTCAGGGATATCCTTCCTTTGATGAAGACTCGTCGTTACCGCTACCTTCCATGTCACGTGCCATACACCTGCCACTATGCGTTCTCTTGCCCCAGAGGAGAACGAGACGAGGCTTTTGAGATGCTTATCGAGTATCTCCGGGCTTTGGAGGCAGCCTTCGACAACCTGGTGGACGACTTTGTAGCTGCCCCCATGGACTCAGTCCATGGCTGTGCCTCCAACAGGAGGGAGCTCCTGCGCACCGCACCACCACTGACTCTTGTCTCATCATCAGCATCTTTTGCTCCTACTGCTCTCGCCACTACTCGTTGCCTGCCTACCACGAAGGAGTTCAACCATGTCATTGCGCCTACTCCAGTTCGTTCTGCACTACCCCTTGTGCCCGCTCATGTTCGTGTTGTCCCGCATAGGGCACCTGCTCCACCAACTCAGCACAACACTTCACGTCTGGAGCCTATCACTGAATAGGAGGTTGAGTCCCCACCATCTCCGACTGAGTACGCTTAGCCGGCATGCGATGTACCGACTTGTGCGATATGTTTATATGTACATAGGCTGTGAGAAGTAGCTTGTTTGCGCATCATGTAGGAACTGGAGGAGTGCACTAGCCTAAATAACATGTCAGGAATATGTACGCATATCCTGAGTGATGTATTGTATAATTACTGCTTGCGTGTAAGATATGTAATGAGCAGTCCTTCTCCGTGCGCAAACATTTATTCTCTTGAAAAATCTTGGAGCATTTGAGGCTTTTTCCGTCTTCATGGATTTATTGATTTTTGCGACTCAATTTCTTTTCTTATGAGTTTTACAAAATATATCCCCAGAGTGAACAATGTCCCGTCCTTGGACGCGCACCATGCCAACTCCGCCAGAACAAAATTATGGCACACAACCCCGCGACAATTTTCACAGGGGCAGTCAAGTCAACAGGACAGTGAAACAACACTTTCCCAAATGTGCCGTCTTTATGAGCAAAGTCAGCAACAACATCAGGAGATGATGAACCAAGTCATCAATATGGGAAATCACCGTGGGCGATGATCAGCAGCAATCAAAGTTATCTCGAGCTCTGTAAGACGAGTCCCCAAACATTTTCTCACACCGACAAACCTCTTGAAGCCGAGGACTGGCTTGAGACATGGAAAGAAAGTTAATTATTGCCCAGTGTTCAGATCTTGAGAAAGTACTTTATGCACCGCACTATCTCACTGGAGCAGCCGCATCATGGTGGGAAAATTTCCTACACATGCACCCCAACGAAAATAATATAACCTGGGAGGAGTTCAAAGAAGGTTTTCGTGGGGCACATATTCCTAAGAATCTTATGAAGATCAAAAAGAGAGAATTTGATGACCTCAAGCAAAGGACAATGACGGTGTCAGAATACAACAGTCAGTTTAATCTGTTGTCTCGCTACGCCAACGAGGAGCGTATGTCGGAAAGCAAGAAGATGGAAAAATTCCTAAACGGTCTGACACCCGCGCTTAAATGCCAACTGGTTGTGCACACCTTTCCAGATTTTAAGACGCTGGTGGATAAGGCAATTACCTTGGCAAATGAGAGACGCGGCTTAGAAGATTTCCGCAAGCGAAAAAGGGACCAGACTAATCATGCCCGCAACCACCGCAGCAAGACAGATGTTCAGAAAAGTTGGGCACCCAAACCCACGACAAGCGTCTCACGTCCAATCAAGAATTTCCATGCAAGGGACAAGGAGTTCACATACCGCCCAGGCGTTACATTACGCTTGTGGAGAAGAAGGGCACTATGCCAAGCAGTGCCCCAAGCCAAGGAACTCGACCCCAAAGCCGAACAACGGAGGCAATAATTCGGCGCCAAAGCGCAATGATTTCAACCCAAATAACAACCACAGGAAGGGTCATCTGAACCACATGACCAAAGAGGAAGCACAGAATGCCCTAGATATCGTACTTGGTATGTTTCTTGTCAACACAATACCTGCCATGGTTTTGTTTGATTCTGGAGCTTCTCACTCATTCATTTCGAAAAGTTTTGCCTTGCAAAATAATTTTTCGATGCTTCCTTTGGAAAAATCTATGATCGTCAAGTCCCCTGGGATTAAGCAAGTTACCCAGAGTTATTGCCAGGGAGTGATTATTGAGTTTGAAGGGTTGAAGTTTCACGCAAATATTATCGTGTTGGAAAATAAAGGACTGGATGTCATCCTAGGGATGGATTGGTTAACCACCAACAAAGGTTTTATTGACTGCTTCAACCGGACCTTGATTCTCACCCACCACCACGGGAAGACCATAAAAGTTTCAGCCAAAGAAAGAAAAATATCCCGGCAACCAAGATTGAACAAGGTGGATATTTCTGAATTAAGCAAGGTTCCAGTAGTGTGTGAATTCCCAGACGTATTTCCCGAATAACTACCAGGCATGCCACCAGACCGAGAGATAGAATTCAGCATTGAGATAGCACCCGGAACCGCCCCCATATACAAGAAACCATACAGAATGGCACCATCCGAACTGGTAGAACTGAAGAAGCAAATAAAAGAATTACTGGACAAAGGTTATATACGAGCCAGCTCCTCACCACAGGGTTCACCAATTTTATTTGCCAAAAAGAAGGATGGAACATTGAGATTGTGCATAGACTATCGAGCGCTTAACATGGTCACAATCACGAACAAATATCCGATGCCACGGATAAATGATTTATTTGATCAGCTTGCTGAGGCCAAGGTATTCTCAAAAATTGACTTGAGGTCGGGATACCATCAATTAAAGGTGCGAACCGAAGATATTCGCAAGACGGCTTTCACCTCCAGATACGGATTGTATGAGTTCACCGTAATGCCATTCGGACTAACAACGCTTCGCATATTTTGTTCACCTCATGAACAAAGTATTTATGAAGTTTATGGACAAGTTTGTTGTGGTATTTATCGATGATATTCTGGTATACTCCAAGACACCGTAAGAGCATCTTTGAACATCTCCGAATTGTACTAGGGGAACTCAGGAAACATCAATTATACGCTAAATTCAGTAAGTGTGAATTTTGGCTAAGGAAAGTAGGTTTTCTGGGCCACGTACTGACCCAAGAAGGTATTGCCGTAGACCCGGAAAAATTCAAGGCCGTACTTGGCTGGAAGCCACCAGCCCGTAACAGACGTCTGAAGTTTCTTGGGAATGGCGAGGATACTACCGAAGATTTATTGAAGGATTCTCCACCATAGCAAAGCCAATGACGCAGCTACTCAAGAAAGACAAGAAGTTTGAATGGACGGAAGCTTGCGAGAAAAGTTTCCAAGAATTAAAAAGGAAATTAACGACAGCACCAGTATTAATTGTGCCAGATATACACAAAATTTTTGAGGTGTATTGTGACGCATCCCGGAAAGGCATCGGAGGCGTGTTGATGCAAGAAGGCAAGGTAGTCGCATATGTCTCCAGACAACTTCGCAAGCATGAGGAAAATTATCCTACTCATGACCTAGAGTTAGCAGCAGTTATTCATGCACTCAAAGAATGGAGACACTTTTTACTTGGAAATCATTGTGAGATATACACGGACCATAAGAGCCTCAAGTATATTTTCACACAACCGAACTGAATTTAAGGCAACGACGCTGGTTGGAACTAGTGAAGGATTATGACGTTGGAATCCACTACCACCCAGGAAAAGCAAATGTAGTGGCAGACGCTCTAAGTCGGAACCCTAGCCCAAACGACGATGGCCTACCAAACCTGAGACCTGAATTTCGGCAGGAGTTTGCTAAACTCAACTTGCTGGTAGTCACCGAAGGCAGCATATCAAATTTAGAAATACAGCCCACCCTGATGGAAACGATTAAAGAGGCTCAGCATGGACACCCCAAAGCATTGAAGGCATTAAGCGGAAAGTGAGTTTGGGCAAGGCCCCGAATTAGATTATCGATAACCAGGGAATATTGTGGTACGGAGATAGACTTTGCGTACCAAACATCAAGGATCTTAAACAGCAGATCTTAGCTGAAGGCCACATCGCCCCGTATTCGATACATCCCGGAGGGACAAAAATGTACAAGGATATTCAGGAAATATATTGGTGGCACGGTCTAAAAAGGGACATAGCCACGTTCATCGCATGTTGTGACTCTTGTCAACGCATCAAGGCCGAGCACCAGAAACCGGCCGGACTTTTACAGCCAAATAAAATACCCGAGTGGAAATGGGACGAGATTGGGATGGATTTTATTGTTGGCTACCTCGGTCACGGCACGGAAGTAATGCCATTTGGGTCATCACTGATAGACTGACTAAAGTAGCACACTTCATCCCCGTGAAGCCAACCCACACCACTCAGAAGCTTGCTAGGCTTTATCTTTCCCGTATCGCTGCCTTACATGGAGTCGAAGAAAATAATATCGGACAGAGGAACTCAATTCGTCTCCGATTTTGGGATCACTTACAACAAGCTCTGGGAACTCAACTGGCGTTCAAGACCGCATACCACCCCAGACAGATGGACAAACCGAGCGTAAACCAGATTCTAGAAGACATCCGAGAGCATGTGTCCTCACCTATGGGACCAGTTGGGAAGAGAGCTTACCATACGCAGAGTTCGCATATAACAACAGTTATCAAGCCAGCCTACAAATGGCACCATTTGAGGCTCTGTACGGGCGGAGATGTCGTTCCCCGCTAAATTGGTCAGAAATCGGAGACAGCTATATCTTCGGCCCAGACATGCTCAAGGAGGCTGAAGATAAAGTTAAGGTGATTAGGGATCGACTCAAGACAGCCCAAAGTCGACAGAAGAGTTATTACGATCAAAAACATCGGGAATCAGCTTTGAACCCGGTGAATTTGTGTACCTCTGAGTATCCCCTATGAGAGGCCTGCATCGATTCAAGATTAAAGGAAGGCGGCACCAAGATTCATCGGACCATTACGCATAGTGGCACGGAGAGGCACGGTAGCCTACCAGCTAGACTTACCCGAAGATTTATCCGACGTCCACGACGTGTTCCACGTCTCGCAATTAAGGAAGTGCGTGAGCAACCCAGAGAACCAAGTATCCCATGAAAACATTGACGTGCAGCCAGACCTCACATATCAAGAGCATCCAATAAAAATCTTGGAGGAGTGCAAAGGAGGACCCGACAGAAAACCATCAAGTTCTTCAAAGTTCAGTGGAGCAACCACACCGAGAGTGAAGCCAGTTGGGAAAGAGAGGATTTTCTTCGGACAGAGCACCCACATTTATTTGAGAATCAGCTGAAATCTCGGGGACGAGATTTTTCCTAAGGGGGTAGGTGTTGTGACACTCCAAAATTTTTGTTTTGGTTTTCAACAAAAACTTGGTTGGTTTTGAAGGAGGTCATTTAAACCCATCCAAAAATCTCTTTCTCTCAAGAATTTCCCCTTTGGCAAAGGATTTTACTTTGGCATCTTCTTCAACTATGGTGTTGGTTATTTAAAAACCTTTCTTCTGATTCTCTCCTTCTCAAATTTATTTTTTGGATTTATTTTTCTTTTAGAAGAAAACCCTAGGAGTTTTGGTTCTTCTATTATTTTAAAACCACCCATGGTTTTATCTTTCCTCTTGTGATAAACCTTCCCAAAAACCCCACCTTCCACTTTGGGACAATCCAAATATGTTGACCCAACCAGTCTAACTCATTTTTGGATTTTCATTTCATTTATTTCTTTGCCCAAAACAATTCTGTCCATATTTTTGAGCCTAGGTGATTTGCAAAGAAAGTACCTTAATGCCTTTGAACTTTGATCTCAAATCAACTCCTCTGGATAGTCCCTAGCACCCACAACCTAGAACCATCAAGATCTACTCTTCGCTTTTCAAAATTTTCAAGTTTCAGCACGCAAGTTTGGACCAGATTTGTCAAATTTGGTGAAATTCATATCTGCTCTTCTCCAAAAATTCCACCAAAATTCAGGCAGCCTCCGGTTGCAATGAGAAGCCACTCCACCAAAAAATCAGCTCAAGGAAAAATCCCCACATGCCAAAATCATTACATCAAACACCTAGCATGCCTTTGTCACTTTGCACTTTCGGAGAAGTTCAGACTTTCGAAATTCAGTTTAAATGAGGCTGGTCACTTGTCAATCAGTGCACTTGGCGCGCTGGCGCATGGCTCCTCCTCCTGTCCCGTAACGCCGCATGAAAGCACTTGGCTGGTTCTGGCGTCGGTGGCACCATGGCCTGCCCGTCTGACCGGGCGTCTTCCGCGGCGTCGGGACCTCCCGTGGCGGCCAACGGGGGCACCCTGCAGCACAACGCCGTTCGGCACCGCCCACGGCACCTGGGAGCTCCGTGTGGCCATCTTACTTGCCAGTGCACATGCAGCATGTCGCCATGGCCTGGCACGCACGGGGCACGCCCTCTGCCGCCGACGTGTCGCACAGCCGTTCCGTTGGGGACAGGCTGTAACCGCCCCTACCTCGCTGAGTTAGGCACCGGGATGGACTCAGTGCTCCGTCTAGTCGATGCTCAAGCTCCTAAACCTACAGTCTAGCCACAGCACCGCCATAATCGCTCGCCGGACTTATCCTGTTCTCGGCAACCGCCTCGGGCCGGCTATATATAGCGCCTCCGAGCTCGCTCTCGACCCCGCACACCTCCACCACCTCACCAGGCCCCGCCCAGCCACTGGAAGAGCCTCGAGGGGCCCTTCTTCCTCAACTCCGTCCACCTCCGTCCGCTTCGGGCTCCGGCAGCGTTTTCTCTGGTGAGAGCTCCTCCACCGCCCTAGGCTTGCCCGTAGCCTCATGGCACCTCTAGGAGGCTAACCCCAACTCCAATTTTACCCCAGCAGCTCTCTCCGACGAGACCCACGACTTCCCGAACCACCGTCCGTCGGAGCAAGGGCCACCGTCGACGTGGTGCTCGCCGGTGACCACCAACACCACCCACCGATGCGGAAGGGTGCGCTGATCACAGAGGTACCCCCCGATCCCCCTGCCTCGCCGTGGATCGCCGCCGGCGACCACCGCAGCTCTCGGGCGCCGACGAGCTCTATCTCCTCCTTTTGAATATTCAAACCTGACGGGTGGGACCCGCCCGTCAGCCTCTCCTTTCTTTTTTTTGAACCGTTTCTGGAAGCGTATTCTGGCAAAGGCGCTTTCTAATCTGAATCGTTTTCTGGATTTTTCTGCTTAGACCCCTGAGAGTTTTCTGTTTCATTACAGAAAGGTCCTTGGACCAAAACTCTTATAACTTTTAAACAGAAAAGGATTTTTGAGTGATTCTTTTTCTGTCCTCTTCAAAATTTTGTCTAGTTTTTTATCAGATTTATTTGAAAAATATTTGGATATGTTTTTGCACCCCATGGTATTTACGTTAGTGCGTGTATTTTTGTATACCGTAGATACCGAAGGAGGTGACGGAAACGCGAACTTCACCGAGCTAGGCCCCGACTATTCCGAACCAGGCAAGCATGTTTGAACTTTTGATATGATGAGTGTTTGGGCATGTTTGCATTAATTAGTCTCATGGCATGTTCATGAGCATCTCGATGAAAGTTATATCACGTAAAAAAAAGTTGAGGCAAGTGAGTTTCGGAAATCCATGAGTTGTTGGAAACGAGTTGCATGGCCATGAGTTGGCATGAGAATGGGTAAGATGGAAGTGTTGTAGCATGCGGTCTTATGCTGCACCGTTGACCAGTGTCAACATAAATCAGTCGATTCCGTCTGTCTCCCCTTACGTACTACCACATGTTTTCCGTAAGGGATACGGCTTAGTAAGTTGCAAACCACTTTACGGTACACACCAAATCGAGAGGCCGGGATGAAGGTTCCATGGCCCTGGATTAAAGCCTATCATCCGTCAGGGGCATGGGTGTTTCCGGTTGGGACCGAGAGGGGGCACCCTTAGAGCGCGACGATATCAATTTGATCCCATGCTATTCGAGATTGTGATCTCCCGTCTCAAAGTTTTTCTTGAACGCTGTCTAGGGTGATTCTCGGCAACGTAAGGTGGGATGGGTGTGTCTTGGTTAGTTGTGTTTCCTCCGAAATATCAGAACGGAACTAGTCCTTCGAGACTATGGAAATCCGTTGGCTGTGGATAATTTAGTACAAACTCTGCAGAGTCAATAATCCTTGAAATCATCTTATCCAGGTCCAAGTGTTGTGTTCATCTTATCTTGTCAAATGTCACCCCGGTGATGAAACTCCTGAGAACCACATGAGTGTTAAATGTTTATTTCCCGTGGATGGACTAACCCGTTTACTGTCTTGTGGTGAATATTTTCCGTGAGCACCATTTCTTGTAAGTGATGAACAATGAAGTATAAGCCCTTTCTGCGATGTCGCTCAGACGTCCGACTGTGGCATTGTTATTTATTTACTTTTGATATAAGCCCTTTCTGCGATGTCGCTCAGACGTCCGACTGTGGCATTGTGGTTTATTTACTTTTGATATAAGCCCTTTCTGCGATGTCGCTCAGACGTCCGATTGTGGCATTGTTCTTTATTTACTTCCGACATAAGCCCTTTCTGTGATGTCGCTCAGACGTCCGACTGCGGCATTGTTATTTACTTATTTTTGATATAAGCCCTTTCTGTAATGTCGCTCCCACGTCCGACTGTGGCCCGCATGTCTTTCCTTTCAGTATAAGCCCTTTATGAGGTGTCGCTTAGACGCACGACTGTGGCATGCTTTACTTATTTGTTCGCCCTTCGAGGTGTCGCTTTAGACACCCGATCGGTTTTCAGTTTATTTTCTTTGGGTTTTCGAGCGGACTACCGCCGATTCCCTTTTTACTTACCTTGTTATATTGATTTGATTGCGCATTGTTAAATTACTCATGACGCATTCACGCATACATTTGTTATATCTTTTGTCCGAACTGTCTTTAAGTAGTACTTTCAAAGTACTCACCTGGCTTGTTGATTTGTCCAGATGCTGACGAAGGCGATCTCATGGATGAAGAGTTCGATAGCAAGTCCAACGCCTAGAGGAATCCCAGTCAGTCTCGTGCGACCCCTGGATTAGTCACTGTGTTATATCCACTTCCGCTACCCAAATAAAATCACCGAGCCTCACCTCGACGCTCGATGAGCCGCCAGTGTAGGAGTCATATTATCCACTCCACTGTGTTATTCCACTACTTTACCTCGAGTCAGTAGTATGCCACCACTCCTCTATGTCATATCTGTCACTATGTATAATTATTGGCGTGCTTGTAATAATTTGTTGAGCAACCTCAGCTCGACCCTGTAATATATTAAATGCTACTGGCTTATTGTATCAAGGTTTTGTCTACCAGTAAGGAGGATTTTCCTCACACTTGAATTAATAGATCGGTTTCTCAATAAATATTTTTATTGGAAAACCGGTCGTGACATCTGTTCTGGACCAAGCAGCAGAATCTCATTTATTTGGATGTGATCAAGGCCAAGCAGAACACATATGTGGACGTGCACTGGATTGACATGAATCTCATGAGGGAGGATAAGCACCGTGCCTACTTTGGTGAGGCCTTGGATCTCGTGGAGCAGTTTGCCATTGAGGATGTGATCTCCTTCCACCTGGATTTTATCCCGAGCTTGTGGCCCAATTCTTTGCTTTGGTTCACTTTCATACTGATGAGGAACGAAGGATGACCTGGATGACCAATGGACATCAGATGTCTGCTACGTGGAAGGACTTCATGGATTTGCTCCACGTACCTGATGAGGGGCTCAACACACTCGTTGGTGTTCGCCCTCATTCCAACTCCGAGTCAGCTAGCAAGAACAAGCTCAAGCAGTATTATGTTGAGAAGCTCCTTCCCAGTGGCAAGAAGGCATGGGTGCTGAACCCCTTCCTTGACATTATGCACTGGATCTTCCGCAAACCTCTCTTCCCACGCATTGGGGACAAGGACAAGGTGCATGCCTATCTTGTGGACATGATGCTCATTTGTGAGGAGGCGCGTCTCACTCAGACTCAACCACTTGACGTCTCCCACATCATGTGGTGCGAGCTTATTATTGGTGTTCAACCGTAAGGTTCCCATCTATGGACCTTACTTGTTTCTCTTGATCTCGAAGATGTGGGAGAAGCTCTACCCGCAGGATGAGTTTTTGGCCCCTGACTGGATCCGTCATGACCCCATCAGACTCCACATCAAGCCCTAGTGGGCTAACACTACTACTCGTGCTGAGGCTGAGGCTGCTAGAATGGAAGTTGATGAGGATGAGATTGAGGAGGAGGAGGCGGATGAGGACAGTTCTGCTGGGTATGCTCCTCCCTCTACTGAGACCTCTTGGGCTAGGAAGCTGAAGGCCAAGATGAAGGCCTTGTTATGCATGAAAGCAAAGGGGAAGTACAGGACTCACATTTCCTCCAAGGAGAGTTGCCGCCGCGACAAGAGGATTTTGAGCACTTTTGGAGAGAACATTTCCAGCGGATCCGAGAAGCACATCACTCTAGAGGCCGAATGGATGACAGCACAGGGCTACAAGTGGACTGATTCTGAGGAGGAGCCCATCCCCACCGCCGAGTCCGACGGAGAGTGTGCGAGTGATTACTCCGCATGAGCCACCACTTGTGTTGTAGGTGTCCTCTGTGCATTTTTGGCTTCTCGATGCCAAAGGGGGAGAGAGTGTAGGATTTGCGAGTCGTGTGTTGTGTTTGTTTCACTTGCTTTTGTTCTGTTGAACCTCGCTTGCTTTGGTTTGGTTTGCGCTTGTGAGACCTTCCTATCATATGGTGTAAGACATATGCACTCTGTCATACCTTATTGAGCTTATGCTATCTTGTGCTATTTACATTATGCTCATATTTATCATCTTGCTTAGCATTAACTTTATTATTGCAAGATATGCCTTCTATAAAATATAGGGGGAGTGTTGATCCTAGTATGTGTGCCATGTAGTCCAAAGCACTTCTCTTGGTAGCACACATCTAGGGGGAGCCCATCTATATTTTATAGACATGGGGTTTGCCCATGTTTCGTTTATCTCCCTTTGTGCAAATCTCATATTGTCATCAATCCACCAAAAAGGGGGAGATTGTAAGGGAAATTTTGTCCCTTAGTTGTTTTGGTGATTGATGACAATGCGTTTGCGGACTAATCATGTGCATTGAGTATTTCAGACATATCATGACTAGGCACAAGATGATTTGGTGCCCCTCGAAGACTATTGATGACGGCGTTCTTCTACGTTTCTTTTCGGTGGATTTGAGTCGTAGGAAAGCCATACTATTAAGAGGGGGTGCACTTTGGAAAGGTTTGGGTGGAATCATCACGTACACGTCTACTCCATTTGCACCACCTTTCCTTTGGCTCTTTGGAGCATCCTCCGTCTTTTCTTGTCTATGCAGAATGTCGTGATTGCTAAACTTGGGCATGCGGTAGTACTGCTCCTAGGAGCGGTAATACCGCAGGCCCTTGTGGTAGTACCGGCCCCTGGCGCGGTAGTACCGCAAGCGCCCACGGTAGTACCGCTTCTGTGGAGCTGTAGTACTGTGGTCTCAGGCCAGGCGTTGCATCTTTTGCGGTAGTAGGGGCGGATGTAATTTTTTGCATCCGCCCTCTGTGATACGCTGTAGTACGCGCCTTGGGTAGTACCGCGCCCGCCAGGCTTAGAATCATGCGGCGAGGGGCGGATGTAATTTTTTACACGCGCTTCGGCGTAGTACCGCCTCGGCTTACGGTACTACCGTGTCGGATTTTTGCATAGACCCCAACTCAGCGGAAGTTGCCGTGGATGTATTTTTATATGTCAGTGCCTTCCCTGCCTTGCGGTAGTACCACAAGGGGGAGCGGTAGTACCGTGCCAGCGGTTCTACCGCCCTCTGCTTCATTGCATCTGGGCTATTCTGGTTTCTGCTGTACGAGCGGTAGTACCACGGGGCCCTGCGGTAGTACGATGTGGCCTTGCGGTAGTACCGTGTTCCCAGCATGGTAGTAACATGCTATGCAGGCTGAGTTGGTGGATAATAGTTGGATTTGTTCTTCCACTATATAAGGGGTGTCTTCTTCTCCGAGTTTACCATCTCTTCCATCCCTAAGCTCCATTGTTGCTCCAAGCTCCAATTTCGTCCGATCTCTCTCCCTAGCCAATCAAACTTGTTGATTTTCTAGGGATTGGTTGAGAAGGCCCCGATCTACACTTCCACCAAGAGAAATTTGATTCCCCCCACTAATCCCTTGCGGATCTTGTTACTCTTGGGTGTTTGAGCACCCTAGACGGTTGAGGTCACCATGAGCCATATTCCATTGTGGTGAAGCATCGTGGTGTCGTTGGGAGCCTCCAATTAAGTTGTGGAGATTGCCCCAACCTTGTTTGTAAAGGTCCGGTCGCCGCCTCCAAGGGCACCAATAGTGGAATCTCGGCATCTCGCATTGTGTGAGGGCGTGAGGAGAATACGGTGGCCCTAGTGGCTTCCTGGGTAGCATTTTGCCTCCACACTGCTCCAACGGAGACGTACTTCCCTTCAAAAGGAAGGAACTTCGGTAACACATCCTCTTCTTCACCGGCTCCACTCTTGGTTATCTCATGCCTTTACTTGTGCAAGCTTATTTGTGTTATATCCCTTGATTGCTTGTGTGCTTGTTGTTGTTGCATCATATAGGTTGCTCACCTAGTTTCATATCTAGAAAACCTACTTTGATGCAAAGTTTAATTTGGTAAAGAAAAGCTAAAAATTGATAGTTGTCTATTCCCCCCCCCCCCCCTCTAGACACCTAGAGCGATCCTTTCACTCACAATTACAAAAGATGTCCAATATAGTATATTTATATGTGAAGCCTCTCTTTATTTATCACTTCCTATTAATTGCAACAATGACCAAAACCATGTTTGTCAACTCTCAACAACTTTTATTCATCATACTCTTTATATGTGAAGTCATTACTCTTTATAAGATCAATATATGAACTCTTTATTTCTTTTTATTTTTTCTTTTATTTAAGTTCCTCATGATCATAGCAAGAAAACAAAGCCCACAACTCAAAACTACTCTTCATTATATATCTCACGTACTCGATTACATAGATAGAGATCAAAACAAAACTCAAAGCTAGGTCATACTAAAACTTTATTCTACTAAATCAAGATATAACCAAAATGATTGAACTAAGAAAAAGTGATAAAGATAAAGATGTGATGGTGATACGATACCGGGGCACCTCCCCCAAGCTAGGCAGTTGCCAAGGGGAGTGCCCATACCCATGTATTTATGTCTCTTTCTTCGGAGGTGATGATGGTGGGATTGTTGATGAAGTAGGCTTGTCGTCCAACATCGAACATAGGAGGTGCTCCAATTTACGAATAATGCCCTTGAGTGTGGTGATATGCTCTTGCAACAGAATATTTTCACGAGTTAGATACTTGTTTTGCACCCGAACTATCTCAATCATCTTGAAAGCTTCAATTTCAATAGGGGTATGATGATTGTAGTAAGGTTGAAGGATGTCTTCTTCTTCTGCTGCGCTTGATCCTCCGCGACCTTCTTGATTTTATCACCCTTGTTGATCTCCCCAAGTTCTTCTATCTTCATCTCTATCTTCATTAGCCAAGCATCGTCGCCCGTGTTGTTGGAGGAGGGGGCGACATGATGTCCGGCCTTGAAAACTCTGGTAGAAAACAAATCGAAACAAAAACAGGAGATATTGTCATGGTACGATGGTCAATACCTTCGGGAGATTATATAATGAATTTTTACCGACCATAAGAAGTATTGTGCAAGAAAACGGAGTCCGGAGGGCATACGAGGAGGCCACAAGGTGGGGTGCGCGCCCAGGGGGGTAGGGCACGCCCTCCACCCTTGTGGGGGCCTCGTGTCTCCTTTGGACTACTTTTAGTTTTCCTAATTTTTTAAATATTCCAAAACGGAGAAAATCTATTATTGGAAACATTTTAGAGTCGTTTTACTTACCGTACCAGGTACCTATTCCTTTTCGGAGTCTAAAACATTATTGAAAGTGTCCCTTATGTACTCCTCCAGGGTTCCGGTGTCAGTTATATTGGTTTCAAAATTTATGGGAGTACCTGAGGTATAATGTTTGATTCTTTGACCGTTTACCACCTTTGGATTTGTGCCTTCGGCATTGTTGATTTTTATGGCACCAGAACGATAGACTTCCTCGATGATGTAAGGGCCTTCACATTTAGAGAGAAGCTTTCCTGCAATTTTTTTAACGAGAGTTGTATAGCAAAACATAATCACCTACATTAAATGCTTTTGTATCCTTTTATCATGCCATCTTTTAACATTTTCTTTAAACAACTTGGCATTCTCATAGGCTTGGGTTCTCCATTCATCAAGTGAGCTAATGTCAAATAACCTCTTCTTACCGGCAAGTTTGAAATCATAATTGAGCTCTTTAATAGCCCAATATGCCTTACGTTCTAGTTCAAGAGGTAAATGACATGCTTTTCCATATACCATTTTATACGGAAACATACCCATAGGATTCTTATAAGCAGTTCTACAAGCCCACAAAGCATCATCCAGTTTCTTAGACCAATTCTTTCTAGATCTATTAACAGTCTTCTGCAAAATTAATTTAATCTCTCTATTGCTCAATTCTACTTGACCACTAGACTGAGGATCATATGGAGATGCAATTCTATGGTTAACATCATATTTAGCAAGCATTTTACGGAAAGCACCATGAATAAAGTGTGAACCACCTTCAGTCATTAAATATCTAGGGATTCCAAACCTCAGAAAAATAACTTCTTTAAGCATCTTAATAGAGGTGTTATGATCAACACTACTAGTTGGAATAGCTTATACCCACTTAGTAATGTAATCAATAGCAACTAGAATATGTGTATACCATTAGAGGAAGGAAAAGGTCCCATATAATCAAAGCCCCAAACATCAAATGGTCCAATAACAAGTGAATAATTCATAGGCATTTCCCGACATCTACTAATATTACCAATCCTTTGGCATTCATCACAAGACAAGACAAATTACGAGCATCCTTGAAGAGAGTAGTCCAATAGAACCCGTATTGCAATACCTTGTGTGCAGTTCTATCTCCAGCATGGTGTCCTCCATAAGACTCGGAGTGGCACTTGCATAGGATCTATTCCGGTTCATGCTCAGGTACACAATGTCTAATAACACCATCTACTCCTTTATAAAGGTGTGGATCATCCCAAAAGTAATGTCTTAAATCATAGAAAAACTTTTTCTTTTGCTGGTATGTGAAACTAGCTGGTACGAATTTAGCATCAATATAATTAGCATAATTAGCATACCATGGAGCATTACGAGAAGCATTTATGACATTCAATTTCTCATCAGGAAAGCTATCATCAATAGGTAGTAGGTCATCAAGAACATTTTGTAACCTAGACAAGTTGTCTGCAACGGGGTTCTCAGCTCCCTTTCTATCAATAATATGCAAGTCAAATTCTTGTAGCAAGAGAACCAATCTAATAAGTCAAGGTTCAGCATCTTTCTTTTCCATAAGATATTTAATAGCAGCATGATCAGTGTGAACAGTTACTTTGGAATCAACAATATAAGGTCTGAACTTATCACATGCAAAAACAACTGCTAAAAATTCTTTTTCAGTAGTAGCATAATTTCTCTGGGCACTATCTAGAGTTTTACTGGCATAATGAATAACATTGCGTTTCTTATCAACTCTTTGTCCTAGAACAACACCAACAGCATAATCTATAGCATCACACATAATTTCAAAGGGTAGGTTCCAATTAGGTGGCTGAACTATAGGTGCAGAAATCAAGGCTTTCTTAAGTATTTCAAATGCTTCTACACAATCATCATCAAAAACAAAAGGAACATCGGTTTGTAAGAGATTAGTGCGAGGCCTAGAAATTTTAGATAAGTCTTTAATAAACCTCCTATAGAAACAAGCATGACCAAGGAAACTCCATATACCTTTGATATCTTTAGGACACAACATCTTTTCAATAGCGTCTACTTTAGCTTTATCAACTTCAATACCTCTTTTAGAAATTTTATGCCCCAAGAGAATACCTTCATTAACCATAAAGTGGCACTTCTCCCAATTCAAGACAAGATTAGTTTCTTCACATCTCTGCAAAACTCGATCAAGGTTGCTTAAGCAATCATCAAAAGAAGTTCCGTAAATGGAGAAATCATCCATGAAAACCTCAACAATCTTTGCACAAAAGTTAGGGAATATAGCAGTCATACATCTTTGAAAGGTAGAACGTGCATTGCATAAACCAAAAGGCATACGTCTATAAGGAAATTTACCGAAAGGACAAGTAAAAGTGGTTTTCTCTTGATCCTCTTTTGACACAAGTATTTGAGAGAAACCAGAATAACCATCTAGAAAGCAAAAGTGAGTATATTTGGATAGTCTTTCTAGCATTTGATCAATAAAAGGTAGAGGGTAATGATCTTTTCTAGTAGCTTTATTCAATTTGCAACAATCAAATACCTTCTACATCCTGTAACAATTCTTTGAGGAATCAATTCATTCTTATCATTAGGAACAACAGTAATACCTCCCTTCTTAGGGACACAATGAACATGGCTTACCCATTGGCTATCAGCAATATGATAATTATACCTGCCTCCAGAAGCTTGAGTATTTCATTTCTTACCACTTCTTTCATCTTAGGATTTAACCGTCGTTGGTGATCAACAACTGGTTTAGCATCTTTCTCCAATTTAATTTTGTGATGACATATAGCGGGACTAATGCCCTTAAGATCATCAAGAGTATATCCAATAGTGGCACGGTGCTTCTTCAAAGATTTCAATAATTTCTTTTCTTCATGCTCTGAAAGGTTAGCACTAATAATAACATGATATATCTTCTTTTCATCTAGATAAGCATATTTCAGAGTGTTAGGTAATTGTTTAAGATCTAACACGGGATCACCCTTGGGTGGAGGAGGATCCCCAAGGATTTCAACAGGCAAATTGTGTTCCAAAATGGGCCTTGCTTAAAGAATACTTCATCTATTTCTCTTCTTTCATTCATAGACAAATCATTTTCATGGTCTAGCAAATGTTTTTCTAGAGGATCATCAGGAGGTACGACAATAGAAACACGACCAATAATTCTTTATCATGAGGTTGTCTACGAAATTTAGAGAAATTAAAATCATGAGACATATCTCCTAAACCAACAGTAACAATATGTTTCTCGCAGTCTATCTTAGCATTAACAATATTCAAGAAAGGTCTACCAAATATAATGGGACAAAAATTATCTTGTGGGGAACCTAGGACAAGAAAATCAGTAGGATATTATATTTTTCCACACAAGACTTCAGCATCTCTAACAATCCCAATTGGTGATATAGTATCTCTATTAGCAATTTTGATAGTGACATCAATATCTTCTATCTCAGTAGGGGCAATACCATTCATAATTTCTTTATATAAGGTATAAGGAATTGCAATCACACTAGCCCCCACATCACATAACCCATGATAAGAATGATATCCTATTTTGACAGAAACAACAGGCATGCCAACAGCAGGTCTATGTTTATCTTTAGTATCAGGTTTAGCAATTCTAGCAGCTTCATCACAAAAATAAATAACATGCCCATCAATATTATCAACCAAGAGATATTTAACCATAGCGATACTAGGTTCAACTTTAATTTGCTCAGAGGGTTTGGGCATCCTAATATTACTTTTGTTGACCACAGTTGAAGCTTTAGCATGATCCATTATTCTAACAAGGAATGGTGGCTTCTCAACATAAGCAGTAGGAATAATAGGATCAACGTTATACATAATAGTTTCTTCTTCAACTTTAATAGGTTCAACTACTTTAACTTCAATGGGAGGATGATATTTAAACCACTTCTCCTTAGGGAGATCAACGTGAGTAGCAAATGATTCACAGAAAGAACCTACTGTCTCAGAGCCAAGTCCATATTTAGTGCTAAAATCGTGAAAAGCATCGGTATCCATAAAAGATTTAACACGATCAAACTTAAGGTTTATACATGACTCCTTACCTTCGTTGAGATCCCAATCTTCAGAGTTGCGTTTAATTCTTTCCAATAAATCCCATTTTAATTCAGTATCCTTCTTCATGCAAGAACTAGTACAAGAAGTATCGAGCATGGATCGATCATTATGAGAAAGCCAAGCATAAATTTTTTGAATAATAATTTCTCTTGAGAGCTCATGATTGGGGCATGAATATAACATTGACTTAAGCCTCCCCCAAGCTTGAGCAATACTTTCTCCTTCACGAGGCCAAAGATTATATATATAACTCCGATCACGATGAACCAGATGCATAGGATAAAACTTTTGACGAAATTCCAATTTCATTCGTTGTAGTTCCATTATCCAATATCATCCAATAGCCTATGCGATGTCAATGTGTTTCCCTTAAAATATAAAGGTCATACCTTCTTCTTGACAACATCCTCGGGAATACCTGCAAGCCTAAATAATCCACAAACTTCATCCAAATTTAGAGAAATTAAAATCATGACACATATCTCCTAAACCAACAGAAACAACATCCTCGGGAACGCGAGATAAAATAAATAAGTAAAAAATGCAGCAAGGTATTTTTGTATTTTTGTTTTAATAAATCTGAAAATAAAAGCAAATAAAAATAGATTTCAAAGGCAAATATAATAAAGAAGAGGCCCTGGGGCCATAGATTTCACTAGTGGCTTCTCTCGAGAAAAATAGCATATGGTGGGTAAACGAATTACTGTTGGGCAATTGATAGAACTTCAAATAATCATGATGATATCCAGGCAATGATCATTATATAGGCATCACGTCCAATATTAGTAGACCGACTCCTGCCTGCATCTACTACAATTACTCCACACATCAAACGCTATCCAACATGCATCTAGTGTATTAAGTTTATGGAGAAACGGAGTAATGCAATAAGAACGATGGCATGATGTAGACAAGATCTATAGATGTAGAAATAGACCCCATCTTGTTATCCTTAATGGCAATGATACATATGTGTTGGTTCCCCTTCTGTCACTGGGATCAAGCACCGTAAGATCGAACCCATCACAAAGCACCTCTTCCCATGGCAAGAAAAATCGATCTAGTTGGCCTAACTAAACCAAAGATTCGAAGAAGAAATACGAGGCTATAAGTAATCATGCATATAAGAGATCAAAAGACTCAAATAACTTTCATGGATAAAAACATAGATCTGATCATAAAGTCAAAGTTCATCAGATCCCAACAAACACACCGCAAAAAGAGTTACATAAAATAGATCTCCAAGAGACCATTGTATTGAAAATCAAAATAGAGAGAGGAAGCCATCTAGCTACTAACTACGGACCCGTTTTCTACAATGAACTACTCATGCATCATCAGAGAGGCACCAACGAGGATGATGAACCCCTCCGTGATGGTGTCTAGATTGGATCTGGTGGTTCTGGAACTTGCGGCGGCTGGAATTGATATTTGTCGACTCCCCTAGGGTTTCTGGAATATTGGGGTATTTATAGAGCAAAGAGGCGGTGCGGGAGGCCACTAAGGTGTGCACAACCCACCTGAGCACGCCTGGGCCCCCAGGCATGGCCTGGTGGGTTGTGATCCCCTCGGAGCACCGCCCTAGTACTTCTTTGACCCAACGGGTGTCTTCTGGTTGAGAAAAAAAATCCAAAAAAAGGTTTGTTGCATTTGGACTCCATTTGTTATTGATTTCCTGTGATGTAAAAAACAAGCAGAAAACAACAACTGTCACTAGGGACTATGTCAATACGTTAGTCCCAAGAAATGATATAAAATGATTGTAAAACATCCAAAAATGATAATATAACAGCATGGAACAATAAAAAATTATAGATACATTGGAGACGTATCAACCACCGTATCACAACAATATCCTCTGTTCTTGTTCGAGCTATTTTTCTGACAGATTTAGATCGCCATGACGACTCCAAGTTCATCGAAGGACAAGTTCTACGAGAAGGTCATCAGCCCCTACCTTCTGGAGGTGATGAAACACCCTCAAACGATTGAGATGTGTGAGGGGGTGCTTCACATCCGGGTTGTTCAAGGGCCAAAGAAGACCGGAAGCATGGATACCAGGCTGGAAGAAGTGGAGCAGGAGATCTTCAGGTGCCAAGGGATGGTGGAACACGGACTCAATGCCAACCACTCCATGATCATGGAATTCACCCGTGATCACAAGCTGGACAACGATAATATTGGAGAGGCCATATTCAAGCTTCACGAGCGAATTGAGCACCTCCAAGCACAGATCTGTGACCTACAAAACCAAAGTTGTGAGTATGTGTCCAGATTTAAAAGGATTAGTTTAGCTGTAGATTTCAAGATTCCAAAGACTGGTTCATCCTTCTATGAAGGGGGCCTATGCCTTGGAAGATGGAGGACAAGCCTCCCACATCATCAACTTCATCACCACCACCTCCGAAGAAGGAGACTTCAGTACACGGGTATGGGCACTCCCCTTGGCTTGCGCCAAGCTTGGGGGAGGTTCCCCGGTATCATATCACCACCTTTACCATTATCATCTATCTTACTTCGATCCTTTTGATTAAATTGTGATCTGGTAGAATAATTTTTTTAGTATGATCTAGTCTTTAAGTTTTTTTGCTTCATGATCTATCTGTGTAATCGAGTATTGTCGGCGTTCTGCGAACGGGGGTCCCCAGACTTGCCTGCCTGCGGCCTGCGGCGTGGCTCAAGTGGGGGCCCGGCACGGCCCAGCTTCATCAGATCAAGCTCAAGACCCTCGCGAGGGGCCAAGCCTCATGGGCGGACGACAGAACCTACCTCAGAGCAGCCTCGTCGGTAGGCTCGCGAGGAGGCGGAGAGATCAAGGCAGGGTACCTCGCGAGGTGCCTGTGATGCAAGCCATGACGATCAAGGACAGTGAGCGCCCATTACGCGATGTCCTCATTTCCCCTTTGATGCAAAGGAGCCAAGCACAGGCCAAGGCATCAGGCAAAGGTTACCGCTTCAGTGCAACAAGACCAAGACCAGCAGAACGGCAGGATGGACGTCATCGTGGAGCCCAGGACGGCGTCACCGTCAGAGTCTTTGGCAGCCGAAGACCAACTTTAGTCAGGATAAGTGTATTAGATGTTCCCCTTCAAAATGGCTAATTGTTGGCGCCCTTCCCGCTCATTATTTGGGAAGAGGCCCAGGGCCTCCCTCTATAAATAGGACTAGCCACCACAGAGAGAAGAGAGGATCAATCTGATCGAGATCACCCAGAGAGAGAGAGAGAGGCGAATGAACTCACCCAAGCAGTTCATCGCACCAGCTCAAGAACAGACCCTTGCGAGGCTATTCTCCCTTTGTATTGTTCATCATCAGCCCCTGAGGCAATCCTCCACACCACAAACTAGAGTAGGGTATTACCACAACGGTGGCCCGAACTAGTATAAACCTCGTGTCTCTGTGTTGTTCATCGTTAGTAGTTTAGGTCCCTTGCAATCCTTACACGCATGAGCTGGTAGGGGAAAGATCTTCGCGCGCACCCCAGTGTTCGAACCTCAAGGGTCTGCCGGAACCCGAAATCCGACATTTGGCGCGCCAGGTAGGGGTGCGCCGGAATCCTTCCCCCGCCGCTTCACGTTTCGTTGCCTCATCGTTCCATGTCAAGCGACCCGGCAGCCGACGTTGACCGCTGGGCGGCGTGGCCCGTCCATGCCGTGCCGCCAGCCCAGGGCGACCTCACCCTTGCACCTCAGGCAGCCCGCGCTCCGCATGGCGCTGGGCGAAGCGGCGACGCGACGAACACGCGTGTCCTCACGCCGCGGCAGGTGCGGTCGGCGGCCAGAGCCTCAAGCCACGCCGCGGCCACGGCGCCGCACACCCGACGGGAGCAGGCGAACTCCAGGGCCGCGCTCACGGTGGCCCGAGAACTGCTACGGTGCCGGCTTCTAGAGGGCGGCCGCGACGTGCTGTTGGAGCGGGTGGCCGAGCTCCTGGACGCCGCCGCCTTGGGAGCCCCTCCTTTCTGCGTCAGGCTACCACCTCTGGCCCGGAGCGTGTCGTATGGCGGCACCATGCGCGCCCATGCAACCTCAGGCGGGCTCCAGGGCCTACTCGATGCCAACCTGGCCAGCAGCACCAGGCGGCGAGGCGCGCAGGCCCCTTCTCCGGCCAGCGAACGAGCGCACGCCATGACCTTTGGCCTCGGCGGACCACTGCGCCACCACTCTCAAGACGAGCTCCAGGCCGGACTGCGTGGCATGTGGGGCACTACAACGAGGCCTACAGGGCGGCGTCCCCAGAAGCTTATGTGCCCCGCATGATGGATCAAGAGTGCGCACAGGAAGAAGACCATGGCTAATTCCTTGGGCCAAGCTGGGGCGAGGAGACACTGCAAGCAGAGCTCTTTTAGGAACCCCAGGAGGGCCTTGACAACCGCGCCGGCGACAGCAACTATCTGGTACCATTAATTCCTCAGGAGCAAGCTTATGCTAACCATGTGCCACAGGAGGAACAAGACGCTGCAACAGGCGGCTGCCCCAACTCTGCAGCCTCTTACCCCTCGAGAGGAGGGCATCGGGGGCAGCTGGTGAGGGGTCGAGATCCGGGTTCGTCCCCGCGGCGCACGGCACAAGATGTTCTCAGGAGGTATGCCCTCTGTTGGGGAGGTGCCTCAGGGCCTGCCCCCGGCAGAGGACCCGTGGTCGTCCGGGGAACCGTTGGCAACCGCTCTACCCCATTGGCATTGTCCTTGGTCTCCGTCCGCCGTCAGTGGTGGTAGAGTGTGGCGCAAGGCGGGGCCCTCGTCTGGCGATATGAAGCAAGGCCGGTACCTGTGAAGAAGGCCCAGTGCCTGTGAAGCTCGCCTCCCCGTGACACTCTCACGTAATAATGAGTGGGGTTGTACACGCCCCGGAGTCTCAGGAGCGCCGGCCTCAG
Organism: Aegilops bicornis; assembly: GCA_021605145.1. Classification (NCBI taxonomy): domain Eukaryota; kingdom Viridiplantae; phylum Streptophyta; class Magnoliopsida; order Poales; family Poaceae; genus Aegilops; species Aegilops bicornis. The sequence goes on along the minus strand of CM038671.1, from coordinate 351,428,244 downwards.
GCCCTGGGGCTCCCTCCCACGCCTAGTGGCATCACTTAGCTCCGCGCTGGTGAGAAGACGTCGAAGACTAGACTAGGTGCCGGATGCGGCCTTTTGCTTTTTTGCCTTTTCGTTTGTTGACAAGTTTCTTCGATTTGAATTTAATATGGATTTGAATTCGAGCCTTGCGTGCGTTTGGGGAAGGGGTGTTTAGTCTCGTTCGAGCAATCTCTCGTGTTCTGGTTTCGGCTTTGCGTCCAAAGCTAGCGCCAGCTGCCCCTCCTCGCGAGCCCCTCGCGAGCATAGCCGGGCCAATCGCGTCCACAGCACGGACGGTTGTCGCCACTCCCTCTTCGGAAGTTCTTATCGCAGGATCAATGGGTCCACCCTGAAAACACACATGGCGCTATGGCCCCCGCAGCCCCGCTCGGGGCTCACCAGGGCCAAAAGGTAAATGAGCCAGCCGACCCGCCACCGGGCCGACGTTAAGCTCTCGCGCAACGTTAAGGTTACAGATGCATCTATCGCAAATCCTTACATGAGGGGCTTCCCCTCCCAAAATGCTCTCACAGTCTTTAGGGCCAAGCCCGAACTTCTTTTGTACAGGATAAACAACGGCGACAAGCAATCAGTCGGACATGTCGCTTGCTGCGCCATCCGGGTCGTCTCCGGAGGCGTCGCTGGCATCGCTGGCCTCGTCGCCATCACCAGCGCCTCCGCCGGCGCCAGGACCGTCCACCACACCGCCTTCATCGGCGGCCACGATCACGCCGTCATCATCAGACGTGAAGGCCCTGACAAGGCCGTCCACGTGGCCATCCACCCATTGCGCCAGGTCACCCCGGACGGCTATGGGCACCGGTGCAATGGCGGCATCAAAGTCGAAGTGGGGATCCCTGTCCCGCAGATAGCTGAAGACACGGGAGAAAGCGTGCCCAAGCAAGGCTCGGCTTCTCTCCTCAACAAGCCAACAAGACCTCTCGACGCGGTTCTCCAGAAGCGTCACCACATCAGCGAAATACTGGAGGTTTCCGGCGTAGTTGGCCTCGTGCGGCTCCTCAGCAGTGGCCTCGCATATGTTGCCGAGGGCCGTGTTTTCCCGTTCCCTCAGCGTTAGGAGCATGAGAGCATGCTCGTGCTCCAGAACCCGCCTTCGGTGGATCTCGTCCTCGTTCTGCCGTGCAATGGCCTCGGCACCGTCAACCCTCTGCCGGTAAAGAAGAAGTTCGGCGCGGGAGGAGGTGAGTTCCTCCTGCACCGCGCAAAGGGCGGCTGCGGAGGCATCCGCACCCCGCGTCACTTCATCAAGCTTGGCCTTGAGGGCCGCGGTCCTGCCCTCAGCTTCGGCCCTGACCAACTCCAACTTCAGCTCATACTGGCGCTCAAGGCCTGAGCGAGCTGCCGCTATGCGGCGGTCGACCTCTTCTTGGGCTCGGGCCTCACGCACAGCGACTTTGTCCTCCGTCCGAGCCACCAGGCGCACCCTCGTCTCCAACCGCTCAAGGTCGAGGTTGCGGTCGGCAGCCTCCAGCAACAGCGCTTCCTCGCGCTTTTGAAGCTCTGCCTGGTCGACGGAAGCCCCCTTCAACAACGCAAGAGCAGCCTGGCGCAATTCCACCTGCTCCACTAGAGAGTTGCTCCAGGCTTGGAGCTCCCACGCACACTCCTCCGCATCCCTGCGCCGCCGATCTACCTCCAGGGCCTCCTCAACAGCTCGGGAGTAAGCCTCTCGCGAGGCCGCCAGCGAGGCCTCAGCCTTCGCATTATCAAGGTCATGCTGGTGACACGCAAGGGCAACGGCCACCTTCAGCTTGCGCCTCTCCTCAGCAAGGCGCAAACCCTCCGCCTCAAGACGCGCATCTTCGCCGGCGAGCTCCGCCCCGAGCCGGTTCACCGCGGCCATCGCCCCTTGGAGAAGCTCTTGACGAAGGGCACGGCGTTCGTGAGCACGCCTGAGCACGTCTCCCTCGTCACCCTTTGCTGCTGGTGAATGCAGAGGACCCGAAGGAGACGCGCCTCGTCCCGCAGGGCAGGGGGCTGGCACCCCAACAATCACCGGACGGGCCATGCCAGGAGCAGGGTCTGGCGCCGGTCCGTCCCCAGAAGAAGGGCTCAAGATCAACCTCAACCAATTGCCGTCCAAGACAAAGGAAGGAGCATGGGACAAACTGGTTGTGCCCCGGAGGAACTCGTGAAGGGAAGACAGCAGGCGCACAGGCTCGGGACGCTCAGCCGAACGGATCACCTCCCCGACCGGCTGAGCGATAAGGGCGCTGCTTGAGCCCGACGCACCAAGGACCGGCAACGAGGGCGAAGCCTGGGGAGATGGCTCCTTGGCTGCCTCTGCGAATCTGGCAGGAAGGGCCCTGAAAGGTAATGATTAGCTGCAAGAACTAAGAAGCAGAGCAGCAGGGAGAGGAGAGGACTTACTCGTCCGTGGCGAAGTACTTCCTGCACTTCAGCAAGCGGCAAGGGCGATCGTCACCGCCCGGGGCCTCCTTCCTCTTGCGGAGGGCCGCGAAGTCTACGCAGAATCGGCCTAAGCGCTCAGTGTAGGGGTCGGTTCGTGGCATGGAGGAGGCGGCAAGATGATCAGCGCCGGCAGGACCAGCCTGGGGGACGCCCCGAGGCGCCACCTCATGAGGAACGACCGGGACCTCAGGAGCCCCCGTCTCGGGAGCCCCAGCCTCGGGAGCCTCAGCCTCGGGAGCCCAAGCCTCTGGATCCGGAGACCGCGACCCCTCGCCTGTCACCATTCCGGAACGAGCTCCGGGAGACACCGCCCCCGGGGCTCCGCGCGGCGTCACCACCTCAACGTCATCTCCTTCAACTCCCGATGGCTCTCGAATCCCTGCTTCATCACCTGAGGCAGAGCCATGTTGGGCGACTACAAGGGCTGCCACAACCACTGGGTTCTCGCGAGGTCCCCTGAGGCCAACCGGGCGCAGCCCCCACTCGTCGAAGCTGGGCATCTACCTCACGAAATGGGCCCTGCCCTAACAGAGATACAAGAGGGCACCATCACGACGAAGGCTGCCTGGGGAAGGATTGCCAACCAAGACCCTGAGCACCGTCTTCAGCACCTCAGGCACCAAGTCCTCCTCCTGAAGCCGCATGCGGTCTTTGTGCCCCGCAAAGTCCCACATCCGGTAAGAGTGGCACTGGAGAGGAGCAACGCGACATTGGAGGAACTCCTTCACCACCTTGGGCGCCGTCACGTTGAGCGCCCTCAAGCTCTCGAAGCGGCGCCAGACGAATGCAAGCCGGCTGTCCGCGAGCGTCTCGTGACCCCAGCCGGAGTTGGGAACAGCAGGCGAAGTAGGATGCGAGAGCAGGGGGCTGAACACCCCAACATCCACGTACAACCATCTCTCTCTGAACTTGGCCTCAGAGGGAGGGAGCCCGAAATCGATCCCTAAAGCAGCCGTCTCTGGCACCGGAAGGAAGCTCACACACCCCGAGCATTGAGTGGGATCACTCAGGCGCAAGGAGAAGAAGTGACGCAACAGAGCAACAGAAGGAGGGATGCCCACCATTGCCTCACAAATGAAGGCGAAGAGAGCCAGGAGGGTAATGGACTCTGGCCCGAGATGCATCATGTGGATCTGATAGTGGGAGAGCACCGCATTGAAGAAAGCGGAAAAGGGGGGAACCAGACCCGCCCACAAGGCATCAGCAAAAAACCAGACCTCTGTGACAATCCTGTCAGGGGAGGCATGGGACGCATGCCATGCCGTGGTCCTGCCGCACTCGTTGAAGATGGTGGCAAAAGTAGAGCGGACCTCGCCCAAGGCCTCGGGGTCGAGTATGATAGATCGATCGACGGCGGGAGCCACCGCCGGAGGCGAGCGGGACGAAGATGCGGGCTTCTTCCCCTTTTACTTCTTCGTTGGCGCCATGACGACAGGAAGGGTGAGAGTCCGAGTTGGATTGAGGGCGGAAGTTGGACCCAGAGGAAGAAGGAAGGATCGGGAGTGCGCGGATGACGAAAGGGGAATGGCTCTGTGCAACCCCGGGTCCGCTTAGCCGGGCGCGTAATGAGGCATCATGGGGAAGTGGAGATGCCACGACCAATCAATCGCCACGCGGCGCCCAAGGCCACAGGCTATTGGGGCCCACGGCGCTTCGCACTTGCCCCTTTGCTTCTCTGCTAAGCCAAGTCCGGGCGTGCCTTGGGCCCGGGCTACTTGTCGGCTCGGGAACGGGGTCCCAGACTTGCTCGCCTGCGGCCTGCGGCGTGGCTCAAGTGGGGGCCCGGCACGGCCTAGCTTCATCAGCTCAAGCTCAAGACCCTCGCGAGGGGCCAAGCCTCGCGGGGCGGACGACAGGAACCTACCTCAGGAGCAGCCTCGTCAGGCAGGCTCGCGAGGAGGCGGAGAGATCAAGGCAGGGTACCTCGCGAGGGTGCCCTGTGACGCAAGCCATGACGATCAAGGCCAGGCGGGCGCCAGGCGGGCGCCAGCGGGCGCAGTGTCCTCATTTCCCCTTTGGTGCAAAGGAGGCAAGCACAGGCCAAGGCATCAATCAAAGGTTACCGCTTCAGTGCAACAAGACCAAGACCAGCAAAACGGCAGGATGGAGGTCATCGTGGAGCCCAGGACGGCGTCACCGTCAGAGTCTTTGGCAGCCGAATACCAACTTTAGTCAGGATAAGTGTACTAGATGTTCCCCTTCAAAATGGCCAATTGTTGGCGCCCTTCCCGCTCATTATTTGGGAAGAGGCCCAGGGCCTCCCTCTATAAATAGGACTAGCCACCACAGAGAGAAGAGATGATCGATCTGATCGAGATCACCCAGAGAGAGAGAGGCGACTGAACTCACCCAAGCAGTTCATCGCACCAGCTCAAGAACAGACCCTCGCGAGGCTGTTCTCCCTTTGTATTGTTCATCATCAGCCCCTGAGACAATCCACCACACCATAAACTAGAGTAGGGTATTACACCACAACGGTGGCCCGAACTAGTATAAACCTCGTGTCTCTGTGTTGTTCATCGTTAGTAGTTTAGGTCCCTTGCAATTCTTACATGCATCAGCTGGTAGGGGAAAGATCTCCGCGCGCACCCCAGTGTTCGAACCTCAAGGGTCTGTCGGAACCCGAAATCCGACAAGTATGAGAGTTATATAATAAAGATTAGTTTTGAGTTGAGTTTTTAGCTTTCTTGCTTTGATCTTAGATATGAAAAGGAATAACGAAAATAAAAGATTACATAATAATCTTATGGAGAGTGATGACTTCACATATAAGGAGTATAATGCATGAAATTTGTTTTTTAGAACTGATGATAGTGAGATTCTCTCACTACCTTTTATATTAATAAAAGAGAGGGGGTGGGGGGGGGGGGGTTAGATTGCACAGATATTTACATGTTACATTAGAGGAGGGGGGTGTTAGATATAGTATCTAATACAAGGAATTAGCTATGGATAAAATGAAAGGACCCTGGTGTTGCTTCGATCTATGAACTAGCATGGCAAAGTCCAGCTTGAATCTGTTTCTCCAGGAGTCAAATGAGGGCTGGATCCCTCTGAAGTGTTTGTCGTTCCTTTCCTTCCAGACCCCCCAGGCTGCGACAGTAAAAAGCTCCAAGAACATCGGCCAAGCCCACCTGGCTTTACCCTCATGCAGCATTGTCATCACACAAGTGCCATTTGTCAAGTGTATTCCAAGGGCATCCCAGCATCTCTGACTGAACGGGCAGGTAAAGAAGAGGTGCACGACGTCTTCTTCAGGCGGGTGATGGATAAGGAGGCAGATGTAGTCATCGTTCTAGATTTTGTAATGCCTTCTTCTGAGCATATTTCTAGTGTTCAATCTGTCGGCCATCAGCAGCCACAAGAACACCTTCCATTGCATTGTACATTTTGTTTTCCATATCCAGCTGAAGGCCTCATCCACCTGCACCTGGCTGAAGCAGTGAGCATAATATCGAGTGGACCTAAACTTATCTTCTCCCCAAACACACGACCACACCTCTTTGCCATCCGCGAGCGAGGTATTCAAGGTCTCAGCCTGCAGCCCAGCCACCTCATTGCGTGCCTCCATTGATAGTGGCAGGTGAAACACTTCCCCCAATTGATCAGAGGACAGAAGTTGCCGCACAGAGACATCTGGTTCCTTGGCAAAAGAAAAAGCTCACGGAAATTTGTCTTGGAAGATCTCGCTTTTCCAATTATCTTTCCAGAACAGGATTGTGTCACCCGAGACCACGTCCGATTTTGTGACCTCTCTATATATGTCCGATAGCTGCATGAGGTCTCTCCACCAAAACGAGCCGCATGGTTCCGTAGCATGAGGTACTTTGCACGCATAATAAGTATCCCAGATCAATCTTACCCAAGGCACATCGCACTTGTTATAAAATTTGTGGAGTTGTTTCAGCAACAAGCCTTGGTTTTGAACCTTATGATCGATGATCCCGAGTCCACCTTTATTCTTAGGTCTGCAAACCATTCCCCATGCAGCCAACGAGTTGCTCTTGTGTCCATCATCTGATTTCCTCACCCAGAGGCAGGTCCTACGCAGTTTGTCAAGGTGCTCAATGATCTTAGGGTTTATCTTGATAGAGCACATGGCATATATGGCCAAAGAGGTCACCACCGAAATGAGTAGTGTGAGCTTGGAGCCATAATCCAACAGAGATGGTGTCGCCGGCACTCTCCTCTGAACTGAGGTCACCAAAGGCATCAGGTCAGTCACACTCGGGCGCGTGGTGCCCATTGGCAGTCCAAGGTATGTAAATGGAATCTGGCCAATAGTGCACCCAAATATAGCCGCAATTTCTGTCGCCTACACCTGATCGAGGTTGATGGGCACAAGAGTTGATTTGTGAAAGTTGATCTTGAGGCCCACCGACGTCGCGTAGTCGACCAGAATGTCCCTCAACACTTGCGCTTGCGAAGTACAAGAAGGTAGGATGGCGATCGTATCATCTGCATACCGAATTACGGGGTAGTCACTGTCAGAGGTGGGCAAGGGCAGCCGGAGCAATCCGGTCCGACTGGCGTCATTGATCGCCGACTAGAAAAGATCCGCTGCAGAACAAAGATCAATGGTGAAAGTTTGTCGCCTTGTCGAACTCCACAGAGGCACTCAAACTGCTTCCCTGGGGCGCCATTAAGTAGTACTGTCGAGCTTCCCGAGGAGAAAATGCATTTGATCCATCCCAACCACTTATCATCAAAGCCCATATGGCACATGATCTCAATCATCGGCTCATGCTGAATCATATCAAATGCCTTGGCGAAGTCAAGCTTCAGAATACAACAGGCTCTCCCCGATGCTTGGCATTGGTGGATGTATTCAAAGGCCCAGGCCAAGAAGTCCAGTATCGATCTTCCTTTGAGAAACCCATACTGGTTTCGATGGATGATCTTAAGCACAATTTTCTGCAGGCGATTAGCAAGCAATTTAGTTATAAGTTTCAAACAACAGTTAAGTAGTATGATGGGCCTAAAATCATTAGCAGTTTCTGGCGATTGGGTCTTTGGGAGGAGCGTTATGAAACCAAAATTCAGGCTCTGGAGATCTAGAACACCATCATAGAAGTCTTCGCACAGCCTGTACAAATCTACTTTGACAATATGCCAACATGATTTCAGAAAGCAGCCATTAAAACCATCGGGACCCAGTGCTCTGTCGGAAAGCATTTCACGAATTATTCTGTCAATCTCCTCATGCGTGAAAGGTTTGGTTAATTCATCCAGCCCTTCCACTTTCTTAATGATCCTGGCCAGATCAAACTTCATTTCATACTCCCTTTTTTTTCCAAGCCTCTCTTTGTATGTGTCAAAAAGTTCCTGTGCTTTACGCTCATGGTCTGTCACCACCGTACCATCCTGGAGTTTGAAGGATGCTATGGAGTTTTTGCGTTATCTTTCTGACGCTGCTGAATGGAAGAATTTGGTGTTATCACCTCCACATCTGAACCATCTCATAGTGTACCTTTTCTTCCAATATTCACGTTTATATCCGAGAAGAGTAACCAGGTGATCCTTGAGAATCAACCTAAAGTTAGCTTCGGGTATTGTGAGAGCCCTTTTGTCCTCAATATTATCCAGTTCCAGCAGTGCCCAGTTGGAGTTATCAATGCACAATTTCGAACGAGAAATTTGTTTGCTCCAATGTTTAAGTGCGTATCTCAGGTTCTTTAACTTTTTGCATAACAGTTTGGCCGAATTGGGTGCATAACAGTACTTTTCCCAGGTAGATTGAACTAAATCAAAGAAACCTAGATGAGAGATCCAGAAATTTTCAAACCTAAACACCTTGCTTTTTGGGATAGAGGTTTCTATCGAGATCATACATGGGTGTGTGATCTGACACTGGCTTGGGAAGCGGTCCCACTGTGGTGTTAGGGTAGTTAGATGTCCAATTCGATGAGGTAAAGAACCAGTCAATTTGCTCAAGCAGAGGCTCAGTCTGCATGTTACTCCACGTGTACTGCCTACCCTTAATAGGTAGTTCAACAAGCGCCTGTGATTGAATGAAATCGTTGAAAATAAGCATATCATTAGCATCACCCCCCGGTTTGTTACGATTATCAGGCGCTCTAATGTAGTTGAAGTCACCACATATTAGCCAATCTTCATCATCAGGTATATCCACATCAAACAGCCATGAGGTGAAGGCCACTCTGCCTGGCCCAGCACACGAGCCATTAAAATTAATAAGTTTCCAGATTCTGGATGTTTGCAAGGAAGTACACTGAATACCCAACGCAAAAGGAGCAGAGCAAAACACATTGCCAGAGAACACAGAGCTGTCCCACAACACAATTAGTCCACCAGAGGCCCCCTGAGAGGGAACCACCTCAAACTTATCGAATTTTTTAGGACAGAATAGTTTAACAAAAGCAGCATCAAAGGTAGCACACTTGGTTTCTTGCAAACAGATAACTGAACAACCACTACTACTGATAGCATTACGCGGCGCCAAGTGCTTCTTGTCGGAGTTGATCCCTCGGACATTCCAGCATAGCACCTTCCACGCCTTAAGCTGCATCGGGATCTGTGTTGCCGCTGCTCTGCCCGCCATGACTGGAGAGCAGCTTCTGCTTCCTTAACTGACTCGGAGGTAGACCACACATATTAATGCCAATGGATTGAATAGCGTGGATGGAAGTATGAGGTAGGTTAACATCAGATACCTTGTCATTAGAGGGACAGGGAAGAGATGGGTCCTTCCTAGGTTTGACCTTGGAAGTTGCAGCTCTCTTGTCAGAGACAGGAGGGACCCTGAACCCATCATATTTGTTGGAGCGAGCACTGCGACGGAAAAGTACAATGACCACATGAGCCGGATCCTTTAGCATCATATTACCAATCGGGTCCATGACACGATCCACATAGGCTGGCACATCTGTCAGGGATGGAGCAGCAACCAGAGGCTCAACCATAGCTGGAAAAATAGAGTTTACACCTTCTATCGAGGCAGGCAAATCAACCACCATGCCCATGCTGAAAGTTGAGTTGAAGATGTGGCCGAAAACATCTGGTTCAAGCATCACCTGGTCTAGCAGAGCCATGCAAACACGATCAATCTGAAACTGAATAACAGTGAAGGGATTGAGCGGAAAGCAAGCTGTCTTGGGATACTGGGGTGGTAGTATGGAACGAGTATAAATCCTCTTGAGCATGCTACCCATCTAGCAGAGCAGATCAACGTCGGCAGAGATCAACATAGCAGTTACAGAACATCCCGCTCTTACAAAAGTGTGCTCAGCATCAGGAACACCATTGATGAAATTATTATCCAATTCCTCCACATATGAATATTATGACCAAGCATCTGAGAGGTTATCCACTAAATTGTGCTCCTGTGGCACACCATCCATCAGGGACGGCCCATCATACTGAAAGTATGTTCTGAAGCTGAATCCAATATACGGAGGTGGTATAACAGGCCAGGCTCTCCAAATTGTCCTACACTTGCTCCTGAACTTGGTCATTACCATTCCACATAGCTTCTGTTGACACCAGATTTTGGCACGGTCAAGAACTTATTTAAGATGGCCTCAAATAGAGAAGTGATATAGATGAAAGAGTTCTGTATTGTTGATATGAACATCTTTAAAGTTTGGGTCATCGCCGTCCGATCTCATCTCAAAGGCCGAAGTTGTGTTCGAAATACCGAGATTTTGTATTCAGAACACTATTCGGCTGATTATGCCCCAATACTGCCTTGTATGGAAAAGTGGTCTACACGGATTGTCTTCGTCTCGTCGAAACGATCGATTTTGATATAAGAAACGTCTCAATCGGAGTTTGTATGCAAAAGTTATGTCCTAAAATGCGTGGCTGCATCAGGATGGCCAGACACTCCGGGAATGATCATCCGGGTTTTGGATTTCTCCGAGGATGGCTGGACACTCCGGGGATGTTTGTCCGGGTTTTGGATTTTTCTACCACAGACTTCGGAAAATAGCCGAAAACTCCCTCAAGATGACCTCTGATCAAAAAACGTTCAGCATGAAAGTTGTTCGTCTCGTCCAAACGGTCAACAATGCTTTTGGGCTCGTTTCATCCGAGATCGTTTACCACCACAAAAAAGACCCGCAAGGTGCAGCCAGTTTAAACCAAACAGTTTTGGAAAGTTCGGACAAAATCAATCCGAATTTGACTAGGGTTTTGGACGTGAATCCAAGCCTTTTCCTTGCACGGGAAGTCCAGCCGCCTCTTATATATCTAAGGGTGACGGCCAATTGAACAACACACAATCGAACAAATCATCTACCACTTTTTATCTTTTATCTTTTCTCCTTAACCCTAGTTCTTCTTTTCCTAATTCTTCGTCTGTTCTTCTTGTTGCAAGGCGGCGAACCTCGAGGCCCTAGGGATGATCAGGTCGACCTAGGGCAGCCCATAGCCGTCGTGTGCCCTGACGGGGTCCCTCCCGGGCATGTGGGATTTCGGGTCAACAAAAGCGCCCGCCGGATTGCCTGCGTACCATGCTTCCGGATGGATCTCCTTCGATGTGAGCTGCGGTGGATAACCCCCGGTGTCAAGGGTACACGGTGACGTGTTCGTGTGCGAACACACTTCTTGGCGACTCCGCCGGGGACCAAGCTTTGAACGGTCTCCGGCCCGTTCTTGCTACGAAGAGATCGTCATCTAGGGTTTGCAATCTACAAAGGTAATATGAATACTCAATTCACATATGTAGATGCAAATAATGCGTATGTTGTTGCTAGATCATCTAATGAGCATAATGTATCAGCTAGCCCTAGCTTTATCAATCATGCAAATAATTATGTGCAAGGGCCGATGCAACAAAATCTCCATGATTCTACTTCATATAATTTTAGCAACATGCAACATATGTATCCCAACTCCCATGCATCGGCAACCCCACAAATTTATATGCCGATGAATAACATGATGAGTTCGGTTAATCAAGTTGAGATACCCTATGTAGGAATTTCCAATGGTATGCAACAAAGTGTTTCAAGCTTTTATTCATCTGCAAATAATTTGCAGTATGTTAATCCTAACGTGCCGGTGGATAGGGGAATTGGCCATGTTACTACTAGTTATTTGGCCAATTACCCTCAAACGTCATATACTACACCTAATGCTACTAATTTTTTGGCACCATACGCAACTATTGATGTCCATAATTCGGCTCCGCACCTTCATGGTCATGGCCGAATAAGTGAAACTTCTGCAGGAGCACAAATGCCTTCACCTACTACCGTGGCATATCATGTATCCCCTGCAAAATTATAGAATTTCCGCAACACACCATTGCCGAAAGCGTCTCAAAGTATTGGGGGGCAATCCGATGAAGATTAGGCAGAAATTGGTCGAAAAAAGCTTAAAGATAGCCTAGCTGCAATGTTTGCTGAATTAAGACAAAAACAAGCAACCTTGCAAATCAAAGAAAGAAAGAGTGGTGATTCTGATAACAAAGTTAATTCTGTTATTAAAAAAGCCGAATCAAATAGTATGTGTACTGAATTTATTGAAGAAAAAGAGGACGCCAAGGCATTGGAGAGTCATTTAAAAGTGGAGCAAAGTATTATTCAAGTATCACAGCCATCATGCTCTCCCAGCATGTATGAAGAGGTATGTCTAGCAAGTGATTTGCCTATTTTCAGATTTGGTCACAGCTTTATTGTTGATGCGTCTATTAGGAAAAATCTCGTAAGTAATTTTGAAAGAACAATGATGAAGGGTAATTTACTTGTTAGCAATAAAATTGTTACAAAGCATATCGGTCAATACATTGTACCATTCAGAGAGACTGATAGCAATAAAATTGTTACAAAGCATATTGGTCAATACATTGTACCATTCAAAGAGACCGATAGTGACTTATTATTGGAGCCAAAGCTTATCCCATTGCTTTATTTAAAGTTCATATCAAATTGGGTAGCTTTGCTTGCTTCATACTTGGCTTACGCATGGTCTTAATTGAGACATGTGTTTTTTAACTATTATCCTTTCAGAAATATGAAGCCAAGGTTAAATTATTTTGAAAAATCCGATGCTAATATTATATCTTATCCAAAGACATCGGAGATAGAGTGCAAAACACAATGTATAGCCTAATGGGAAGATTCTAAATCTGAACCATTCCTTTGCTTACCTCCAAAGCCGTTCACACACCAAGATCGGCTAGAAAACAAAATGTATACCTTCGATTCAAACATGTGTGATCAAATCTTTGATTTATTGTTGAAAAATAATTACATTAGAATTCTTGATCACCATGTCAAGCCATATATCCAAGGACGAATTTATTGTAAGTTGCATGATTCGTTCAAGCATAATATTGAGGATTGCAACATGTTTCGTCAAATAGTTAAATTGGCCATTGATAAAGGACGATTGAAATTTGTTGAGGCACCAAGAGATGACGAGTATATTCTAATTGGTCCCGATGGTAAAAGGTTTTTGCATCGGCTGCTTCAAGCTGATCCATTTAAAGAGAAGGTAAAAACTGCAGGTGATGGGATCAAGCTTTCAAGTAAAGAATTTGTTGAAGAGCATAATGAACATAATCTTGAGGGCGAGAATTCTGTAGAAGCTACAATGAAGACGCCAAGGACTGGGGGGAAACAAGAAAATCCAAAGATCGGTGCAAGCACAGCCAAAGAAAACAAAAGCCGACGTAAGCACAAAGGTAAAAAGCCGAAAGTCACTTTCGCGCAACTATTGGAAAAATATCAAAAGATAAGTGAGGAGAGCAGTGCTTATCGACCAACTAATGCGAAAGCATCAAGATCACCCCTAGGCGCAAATCCAAGGATCGATATTGGCAAGAAGAGGATTTGAATGCAACTTATTCATATCCTTATTTTGGGCCGTCAATGCCAATGTCGTGGATGCCTCCCTATGCTCACGCAAATCCATATCCATCATGGGAGAAGTATAATACAAAGGCACATTCTCCATATTATTATAAACCATCTCGCCAATACTATGCAACTCCAAGAAGACCAACATCCAATGAGCAGTCATATGTTCAAGACCGTTTCAATAAAAAAGAATCGGTCCGAAACACAAGGAAGAATAAGGAGGTGGTTGAGCAAGTCTACCGCATCAAAAGAGATGGTCGTAAGAGTGCCACTTCAGCTATGATCTCAAATGATAAAGAGTCAATTAAATTGTTGACATTGGCTAGAAAAGGCAATGAGGCAAGTCAATCAAGTGCCAAATCTGAAGGGAAGAAGAGAGTGCACAAGGTAAAACAAGAATTGTCATTACTTCAAACAAAATCGCAGCCGGGGTGCCCACTCGGCTTATCATATTGGCAAAAGAAGAAGTTGCAAAAGCTTAGTGCACATGAACTTGAAGAAAGGAACATGGCATGGGTTCCTAAAGGAAATACTCAAAATAAGAATTATGTGAAAGCATTCATTACACGAAGTGCGACAAAGATGAAGAAGGCAAAGAATGAAAACTATGAAGGACCAAGCCGAAGGTTTCAACATCTTCGGTCCACACAGTATCCATATTCTTCAACTATGTCGTTGATGCATATGCCATGGAATTATTTATCAGGTATGATTGGTTACCCTCAGTGGGCTTATGTTAATCCATGGATGCAATGTAATTTCTTACATCATGAAAGGGTATTACCAAATCATCATATGTTCAATTAGCTTCACTTTGTTTCTAATCTAAATGGCCGGTATATACCTATCATCCTAAGCGCGTACAAATGGCCGATGGAGTGTTGACATCGCACTTAGAACAAACTTCGTGGAAGTTATTTTTCGGCACACAAGCTTTGCCGAAAAACAGGGGGGCATGTGTTGACACCAGATTTTGGCACGGTCAAGAACTTATTTAAGATGGCCTCAAATAGAGAAGTTATCTACATGAAAGAGTTCCATATTGTTGATATGAACATCTTTAAAGTTTGGGCCATCGCCGTCCGATCTCATCTCAAAGGCCGAAGTTGTGTTCACAATACCGAGATTTTGTATTCAGAACACTATTCGGCTGATTACACCCCCAAGACTGCCTCGTATGGAAAAGGGATCTACACGGATTGTCTTCGTCTCGTCAAAACAATTGATTTTGATATAAGAGACGTCTCAATCGGAGTTCGTATGCAGAAGTTACGTCCTAAAATGCATGGTTGCATTAGGATGGCCGGACACTCCGGGAATGATCATCCAGGTTTTGGATTTCTCGGAGGATGGCCGGACAATCCGGGGATGTTTGTCCGGGTTTTGGATTTTTCTGCCGCAGACTTCGGAAAACAGCCGAAAAATCCCTCAAGATGACCTCTGATTAAAAAACGTTCAACATGAAAGTTGTTCGCCTCGTCGAAACAGTCAAGATTGCTTTTGGGCTCGTTTCCATCTGAGTTTGTTTAGCTCCACAAAAAAGACCTGCAAGGTGCAGCCAGTTTAAACCGAACAGTTTTGGAAAGTTCGGACAAAACCAATCCGAATTTGACTAGGGTTTTGGACGTGAATCCAAGCCTTTTCCTTGCATGGGAAGTCCAGACGCCTCTTATATATCTAAGGGGTGACGGCCGATTGAACAACACACAATCGAACAAATCATCTACCACTTTTTATCTTTTATCTTTTCTCCTTAACCCTAGTTCTTCTTCTTCCTCGTTCTTCGTATGTTCTTCTTGTTGCAGGGTGGCGAACCTCGAGGCCCTAGGGGCAATCAGGTCGACCTAGGGCAGCCCATAGCCGCCGTGCACCCTGACAGGGTCCCTCCCGGACGTGTGGGGTTTCGGGTCAACAAAAGCGCCCGCCGGATTGCCTGCGTACCGCGCTTCCGGACGGGTCTCCTTCGACGTGAGCTGCGGTGCATCACCCCCGGTGTTGAGGGTACACCGTGACGTGTTCGTGTGCGAATAGCTTCATTTGCAGCCTGCTGAGCCTCCATCTCATGTATCCTTGCTTGCTGCATTATGGTGTAGTAGGGCAGTGCATAGGGATGTGGTGATGCATTCAGGAGTGGTGGAGTATCCTCATTCCCTTGCAGATCCAGTACTGTGTTTCTACCATTCAGCACATAAATCGGGACAGACCAAGAACGACCTAGCCTGGGCAGCAGCCCAACTTTGGTGATAAGAAAGCTATGGGGAACTTCAGCAACATCTTTAATGTGACACTTGACAAGAACCCTAGCTTTGTTTTCGTTCGGTCTTGGCCAAGCAAGAAACTTACCAAATTGAGAGACCGCCTTATGAACATAATGTTCAGTCATGTAATCCATAGGGAAAGCAAGCATCAAAATCCAAACTTCATATTCAAACGAAGGCATTCTCATGGTAATACCTTCATCATGAGGGATTTGTTGAAGGTTGACAAACATAGTTTTGGTCATTGCTACAATAAATAAGAAGTAGTAAAGAAAGAGAGGTTTCACATATAAATATACTATCTTGGACATCTTCTATGACTGTGAGCACTCATTAAAATATTATATGATAATAAGTTGATGTTAGACAAGGAAGACAACTTAATGAGTTATGTCTACTTAAATCTCAGTAGAAGTTATATTGTCATGGATCCTCCAACATGTGGATCTTGCTTTCTATCCCATGCTAACCAAAATAAATAAATTCCACACCAAGTAGAGATACGACTTGTGCATCCAGAACCTTTAAACCCAGTTTTCCCATAAGAGTCCACTATACCTACCTATTGATTGAGTAAGATCCTAGAAGTTGTTATCGGTGTGAAGCAATAAAAATTGCTCTCTAAATATGTATGGTCTTTTAGTGTGAGGAAAATAAGCTTTGTACGAACTTGTGATGGGGAAGAAATAAAAGCGTCAGACTACATAATAATGGTCGATATCACAAGTGGTAATACAAAGTGATGTTCCTTTGGATTAAGAGTTTGTGCATCCAAATAAAAAGGGCATGACAATCTCTCCCTCCACGAAGGACCTATCTTTTATTTTAATTACTTACCTTTATGCAAGAGTAATGGTGGTCTTCACCATTCCTTTTTATTTTTCTCTTTTGGTAAGCATCATGTGTTAGGGAAATATCTAGACACACGTATACAGCCTGATGTAGGTGATCATCAGTTATTATTGTTGACATTACCCTTGAGTTAAATGGTTGGGAGGCAAAATTATAAGCCCCTATCTTTCTATGTGTCTAACTAAAGCTTTGATTCCATACGTATCGCGTGAGTGTTAGCAATTGTGAAAAACTAAATGATGGTTGAGTATGTGAACTTGCTAAGTAAAAAGTTCTTACATGGACTCTTTCTAATATTATGATAAATTGCAATTGCATGAATGACCAAGATCATAGTTTGTTAGTTTTCAATGAAGTTTATGGTTCATGCTTTACCTCGTGAACAAATTATGACATTAGCATAAGAAGTTATATGACAATATAATGATGTTCTAAAGATGATCATGATGCCCTCATGTCTGTACTTTGTTTTATCGACACCTCTATCTCTAAACATGTGGTCATGATTACCGAGTTCGGCTTTTGCTTGAGGACAAGTAAGGTCAAGACTTGGGGGAGTTGATATGTCCATTTTTAATCATGTTTTTATGTTGATATTTATTGCATTATGGATTGTTATTACACTTTATGATGCAATTCTTATGCCTTTTCTCTCTTATTTTGCAAGATTCACATGAAGAGGGAGAATGCCGACAGCTGGAATTCTTGACCGGAAAGAAGCAAATATGAGATTCCTATTCTGCACAACTCCAAATGTCCTGAAACTTTATGGCAAATTATTTTGGATTATATAAAAAATATTGGGTGAAGAAACTTCAGGAGGGGACCCGCCAAGTGGCCACAAGCCTGGGAGGCACGCCTCCTGAGCTTGTGGGCCCCCTGGCCAGCCTCCGGTTCCCATATTCTGCTATATGAAGGGTTTTGACCTAAAAAATGAAAGACTGTACTTTCAAGACGAAGCGTCGCCGTCTCGAATCGGAACCTGGGCAGAAGCAATCTGGGTCTCCAGTGGAGCGATTCCGCCGGGGAAACTTCCGTCCGCGAGGGTGAAATCAAAGCCACCATCATCACCAACAATCCTGTCATAGTGGACGACCAATCCTCATCAACATCTTCACCAACACCATCTCATCTCAAACCCTAGTTCATCTCTTGTATTCAATCTTTATCTCAAAACCTCATATTGGTACCCATGGGTTGCTAGTAGTGTTGATTACTCATTGTAGTTGATTCTAGTTGGTTTATTTGGGGGAAGATCATATGTTCAAATCCTTAACGATATTCAATACCCCTCTGATCATAAACATGAACATGAACATGCTTTGTAAGTAGTTAATTTTGTTCCCGAGGATATGGGAGAAGTCTTGTTATAAGTAATCATGTGAATTTGGTACTCGTTCGATATTTTGATGAGATGTATGTTGTCTTTCCTCTAGTGGTGTTATGTGAACTTCGACTACATGACACTTCACCGTGATTTGGGCCCAGGGGAAGGCATTGCAAAGTACCAAGTAGATGATGGGTCGCTAGTTCATGCTTTGCTTCGTAAGGGGCTGACTTGGATCCACATGTTTAATGCTATGGCTAGATTTATCTGAATTCTTCTTTCGTACTTGCGGATGCTTGCGAGAGGGGTTTATCATCAGAGGGTGACTTGTCCAAGTAAGGACAGCACCCAAGCATCGGTCCACCCACATATCAAATTATCAAAGTAATGAACATGAATCATATGAGCATGATGAAAACTAACTTAATGATAATTCCCATGTGTCCTCAGGAGTGCTTTGCTTTATATAAGAGTTTGTCTAGCTTGCCCTTTGCTATAAAAAGGATTGGGCCACCTAGCTGCACCTTTGTTACCCTTATTACATGTTACCCATTATGAATTATGTTTCTACCAAACTATCTGTTACCGATAATTTCAGTGCTTGTAGAGAATACCTTGCTGAAAACTACTTGTCATTTCCTTCTCCTCCTTGTTGGGTTTGACACTCTTACTTATCGAAAGTTATACGATTGATCCCCTATACTTGTGGGTCATCACCTTACTCTTCGCATCTCATTCCCCTCTTGCCTGATTCTTACCTCCCAGACCTCCACCTATGCCATGGCGCACAAGGATCACCTTCGACTACGAGCCAGGGGAGATAAAAAATAATGTGGGATATGGATTCAGGGACATGGCTGTGAATGAGCTGGCTGCAGGGGATGCTGCCCCGCGCCGGCGCCAGCGACCATACCCGTGGCATTGACTGGCTGGTCATCGAGCACCATCGCAGTGCTGGATGCCGCGGGTGTCAGTGAGGTGCCGGCGGACCCGCACGAGCTCATGTACGTGCCAGCGCTAGTGCCCCCGCCTGTAGTCATGCACGCCCCTGCACCCACCGGGCGAGCTAGTCCCGATGCACTTGCTCGCACCCGCCATGCCTGTGCTCGTGCGTCTGCCTATACCCGCCGCGCCCCCTCGGCATCATGGGATGTCGCGACCTACCGCTACCTTGCAGCGCCGCAACTCGCGGTACCCCCTGCCCGTCGAGCGCGGGGCGACCGGCTGTTTAATTTGCATGTCTAGAACATTCTGGGCTTGCTTGAAGACTTGAACAATGGTGCCCCAGAGGACAACAATGCCGGCGCAACATGCTGCCGCTGCCGTAATTAGTTTTTTTTGTTTAATGTTGTTCCTCGGTTGTATGAGTGTAAAGTCACAATGAAACTGAGTGAAATCTATGGTTTGATGAACTGAGTGTTTTTTCTCTGATGAATGTACAGACTTATCAAAGTAAAAAAGCATCAATGTTTTTCTCGGAAAAAAGCACTCATCGCAAACATTTCAGATTGAACACCTATAAGCAAAGCCAGAGCTATGGTTCCTTCACCTATAAGCCAAGTGAAAAGTTGGCGCGAAGGATTTGTGCATAGGTTGATCGCAAATGATTTTGCATGATGACCCATGTGCTTACTACATACTACTTGGTAGGATTTGCATCCATCATAATGGGTATCTTGTCAGTTGTCAAATTGGAAACATTAGTATTTGACAATATAGTAACATTGCCATTTGCCAACCTTGTAGCACTACCATTTGTCAAATTTTGCAGCTAAAAATAACTAGTACTGTCTAATTTTGTAACAGAAATTCTGTAAGCATAGATTTCATTCATAGATTAAGCAGTCATTCCTTATACAAATAGTTCAACTCAGCACCTGAACCGAACAAACTTTTCCCCTATTGTTGCCAACCATGTATTGAAATAGCTAGTTCAAGTATATATACTAGCTAATTTGAAGTACATAGTACAGTTCAACCATATCTATAGTTAGATGAACTGAAAAAATAGCCCCTAAATACTACTACGGAGGGGCTTTGTACTACTTCTAGTAGCATGTCCTCTGCCGAGCGCACTCAGTAAGAGGAAGACAAGGAGGAGCCTACCGATGAGCTGGAGGAGTGGAATCTGGTGCCTGTTGTTGTTGCATCTTTAGTGATGCCCAGCTCATATGCCCTCTGCCGCTCCTGATGATCCCTCATGAAGCGGTGGGATTCCTCGTAGATCACTACATTCTGCACCACAACAACGACTTCTACTACAGCCACGTCGGTGGTAAGACTCTTTGCATGCTCGACCAGACGCTCCTACTCCTCCCACAGGAACTCAATGTAGCGCGCAAGGTCGCTGACGCAAATGTGGGCCTCCACCTCCTACCTTCGGGCCGCTGAGGCGGAGTGGGTGATGGCCCCGTGGCCGAAGGTGGGGTGGTGGCCACAAATGGCACCTCCCACCTTTGGGTCGCGGTGGTGGAGCGGGCGATGGCCCCGGTGGCCGACGATGGGGTGGCGGCCATGACGGCCACCTCACGCCTTTGGGGCGTGGTGGTGGAGCGGGTGATGGCCCCAACAGCGGACGGTGGGGTGGCAGCAATAGCGGCCGGCAATAGCTGTCGTCGGTAGCGGCGGTGGAGCATGTGTTGGGTGTTGTGCGCACACCCAACAGGGGTGCATCGCACAGTACATCACCGCCGCGGTGTAGCCTCCCAACTAGAGTTGTCCTCTGATGACGGCGGAGTGGCTGAGAAATGATGAAAGACCAGTGCCATTGGCGATTGTGGGAGAAGCAGACGAGATAAGCTATGGGAAGGGAGGGGAAAATGTGATGCGGACTCGCCAGCCCTGAGGGTTTATATAGCAGGCGCAATTGCGCGTGGGAACAGGCACAATTGCGCGGGAATGGGCTCACCGATGATTCATTGGCCCCTCTTCGAGCCAACGAGTGGCCAAAAGAAACGCCTGTGCGGTGCTCAAGCTTGCACTTGAAGCCTTCCGCGGCAGCATGGTGAAAAGACGTGCGAGAGGAGGACGGAATGACACGTACACACACGATTAATAATAAAATATTTCCCATTTAATGACCTAGCAAACGAATGTTCTCTATGCAGTGTCACGAACGATTGTTCGCCCACAGTGTGATGTCAAACGCGACGTAGTTTCACATCATGCCACCGGCTCACAAGCGCCAGCTGGCTTGTAGACTGCCATCCCGTGCACGTTCAACTACTCTATGCGTGTGGTTGGTCGAGGTTGAGGTGGCCACGGTAGGCTCTGCTCATGTCCCGCCGTGCACACCCTAATCACGTGCCTCCATGCATACTCTTCTCTTCTCCCTCCGCGCGCTCTGTGTGCATCCCTCCGCGTGCGCTATTGGCCTTTGGGGTCGGCACATGATTATATATGTTCGGGGTTCGATATGCATGAAGTTGCGCCAGGCGCGGCGCCATGATGTAGTTACCTGCTGTAAAACCTACCGTTTGGACATGCCGAGAGTCCAGGCCGTCCAGCCCACATTTATTCCTGCGGCCATTTACCTTAATATCTCGTGCTCCATGACACCATAAGCACACCCACGACGAGACATACAAAGAGGATATCTAGTGGCTCCAATGGTGCTCCCATGAGCTAATGATGATGATGGGCGAGAGTTCACCTCGGTTCACATAGTGTCCACACATGTGAGGGGGAAGGACCTCTCGATGGTAAACATGAACGAGCCGGTCTCGGTGGATAGCTCCATCCACACTATGGCGCAGTTGCTTGCTGTGAACAAGTACCAAGTGGTCAACTTCGACCTCGAGTTCACCGGCGGTCGTGTCGGGTTTGATCAGAAGGTTGTCATTGCCTTATTGTGCATGCACAAACACGTCCTTGTCTACCACTACTCCATGGCCAAAAGGCCTTGCAAGCGTTTAGCCACGTTGATCAACAACCTTGACTACAGGTTCGCTACCATGGACACCAAGAATGATCTAAAGGTGCTAGAGGCTTCGGGCTTGGCCTGCCAGAAGCTTGTCAACATCCAAGGCCACTACAGGCTCTGGAGCAGCATGAAGAATAAGGACTCCCTGGTTGAACTCGCCTCGACCATCACCGACCCCTACTACAAGAACATGGAGGATGATAGCAAGAAGAACAAGACCGTCTGGCATAGTGCCTAGGTGCAAAGACTGGATGAAGAACACATCAAGTATGCGACCAAGGACGCGTACACAAGCTACGAGATGTATGGGCGGATCGTTGACATGAGGAAGTTCCTTCATCCTGTCCCAGTCAAGAGATCGAGCCACACAGCAGTGGCAGCAGCGTCAGAATAAGTAGATGATTCGATGATCGTTTCTCCTAGTTTAGTATGCATGTAATATTCTATTGAGGTATGTGCGAATGTTGTCTATAGTCACTTGTGCAATTGGATGTTTAATTTAGTTATGCAATCATGTTCTTATAAGTATATAAGTTGTTGTTCTGTAGATGTTGTGCAGATAGAGGAAATCACATCGCACATGGACTAAACTATGGAACCATCGGTGATGATTTCATCAATCACTAACAATTGTATACCAGCAAGTGTTTGCCCACAACACACCTGGCTTATTAGCAGGGATCGTTTGTGTTATTATTGGTCTTCCCACACAATTCTAATTACTCGCCTATTTGATGTGAATCACACACATCTTGTTAAGCTAAATCATTCATGTTTATTTTGGCTCATCACAACACTACAAAAAATACACTTCCGTGATGATACGTGTTTGTCACAGTAGGTCGCGTTTTTTGTCATGCATGTACATCCATGACAAATTTATGACAGAATCAAGATAGTCATACTGTCTTTGTTGTAGAAGTGTTCCATGACATTACCAAAATTATCATCATGGAAGTGTCCACTTCCATGACGATAAATCACGCGTCCTGAAGTGCTTTCGTCAAGGGTGACCGACACGTGGCATCCACCGTAGCGGAACGCCGTTAAGCTATCGGGTCGGGTTTTGGATCCGATAACCCGTTAAAGCCCCGACCAATGGGGATTTTCCACGTGTAAAATCATCATTGGTGGAGGAAACACGTATCGACTCATCGTTGGGGCGGATGTCATCCACTCATTGGACGAAGGCGCCTATGATACGTCGACACGTGGCGGCCCAACAGAGGCCCATTCTGTGAAAAGGCGGCCCGTTTGACTTGGTCAAAAGGTGGCGGGCCAGCCCATGGAAAGCCTGTTAACGGCCTGCTCGCATATAGCCCATTTACGGCCCGCTTACCCAAGGCCCGTTACGCTCTATCCGAATTAGGCCCAGTAGCGTCATCTAGGCCATCCAATATGATTCCAGCCCGTTTTCGCCGCCCATGTATGGCCCATGACGTCTTTCGGCCCATATGAGGCCCTATGTAACTCTTGGCCTATTAACGGCCCGTGGTGAAACTGGCCCACAATGAACAGTGTATCACTTTACACCCACTAACGGCCAGTGGTGAAAATGGCCCGTAATGAACAGTATATCACTTTATACCCATTAAGGGCCCGTTATTCAGTTGGGCCGTTTCCAGCAAATGTTATCTTTTGGCCTTCTCAGAGCCCATTTATTCTTGGGCTCATTTCCAGCATTCGTTTACTTACGGCCCGTTACTGTCATTTTCTGCTTATGGGCCAAATTCAGCCCGTGGTTACATCGGCCCGTTTGTGGTCCGTTAATACGTTGGGCCGTTTTCATAGCGTCATCAAATACGGCCTATTAACGATGGCCCGTTATGGTCATATGGCCCGTATAAGGCCCATTGATGATACGGCCCGTAGAAGCCCCATTGTTTCTACGACCCGTAGAAGGCCCATTGTTTTTATGGCCCGTAGAAGGCCCATTGTTTCTACGGCCCGTAGAAGGTCTCTGTTTCACGGCCCGTAGAAGGCCCATTGTTTCTACGGCCCGTAGGGAGGCCCGGTGTCACTGCTGATAAATATTAGCCCATGGTTATTGTGGCCTAGTTTTAAAAAAGAACTGCGACCGACTACAAGCAAACAAATAAACAAGACAACAAGGAAATAAATAAGCAAGCAACTTATGCTAGGCTATCACGGCTGTTACACATATTACATCCACTAGGCATCATAGTTCACCACCAGTGCAAATATAGGGAACAAAGCAGCATATCATATACACTGGTTGTCAAAGTTGGCGACCACTTCAGAAGATCTCAAGAAACAATATCCTGGGTACCCATAATGCTGGCAAGATGCTTAGCAAGCTTATTAACTTTCTCTTGTTTGGCGCTTAAATCCTCCGGTAACTTCTTTGTTGCACCAGAAAATATGCATCTGAATTCTGCAGGGACTTCCTTAGTCCTTCAGCTTCCTGTCGCAGCACATCTGATCGATGTCTTTCAACTTGAAGTTGAGACTCAAGAAGACGAACTGATTCAGGCAGCGAGTTCGAAGAGCTTGTGCCAGTGATGAGTGGCGATAACTTCGGACACTACATCAAGACAGGACTTTTGGGTTCTCTCACTGTCGTCAAGATAGTTTTTATCAGCTTTCTTGGAGACCAACAGGGATGTCTCACTATCTTGAACCTTATCTGCATTACTTCCTTTACCATTGGATAACGCGGCACTGTTCTCCAATATTTTGTCCGCATTCTAAAAGAGAAACAAGCAGACACATCACATGTTTACCATGTTGTATATGAAACTCATTTGGTAAATGAGTTCAGTAGTAAAGTGGACAGGATAATAGCCTGAAACAAACATATATCTATGTACCATGGTCACTTTATGGTCTATATCATTCTAGTTTTTGTTGCCAAATCAAGATAGAGACACGGTTCAAATAATATTTGTTCAAGACAAAGCAGAATAGACAGAATATAAGTGTGGTTAACTATAGAGCAATAACAACACTTGTAATGTGCATGACATGAGAACACAATTGTTTATTCAATTGAAACTGAAATCAACATAGAGCAGGTTACAACAAAGAAACCAGCTTAAAGAAACAGGTTTAAAAGATACTTGTTGCGCCATTGGAGTTTCAATTCCATCCTTCAAATTTGAAAATAGTTGGTATGAGTAAATACAAGAATGCAAGAGCAAAGGAGTATGAACCATAGCTACGTAACCCGACACGAGAACAAATCTTCTTCTCCTTTATACGTTGAGTTGGGATTCGGAGTGGTAGTCCTCGTGCTTTGGGCACTGCAGTTCCCTTACTAACCGCTCGAGTTTGGGTGCTCTGTGGTGGAGACGGTGTTGTGTCAACTGGAACTGGGTTACTATCTGTCGGGGTTGGGGTTAGAAGGGGTGTAGCTGGTTCTCTGTCCAACTGGGTAGGGGTACAATCTGCGAGAGTCTGGGTTATGTGTGGTGGATCTTGTCCTTGGGCAAGTACA
This sequence comes from Aegilops bicornis, assembly GCA_021605145.1. Classification (NCBI taxonomy): domain Eukaryota; kingdom Viridiplantae; phylum Streptophyta; class Magnoliopsida; order Poales; family Poaceae; genus Aegilops; species Aegilops bicornis. The sequence continues at coordinate 351,403,151 of CM038671.1, read as the reverse complement.
ACCGTGGTTCTATCTGCATCAACTGGTAGCACTATCTTTTCTGAAGACCATGTTGTTACTCCCTTAGATACTGCCATCATGCTCTCCAATTCAAATGGCTGATAAACAAGAAAAGTAATTGAAAGTATAGACATTGTATGATAGATAGGTGCAATGGATAGTGGGGAATAAAAGAGGGCATGAAATAATTCATATTTATGTTGTCTAACCAAACAGGATAGCATGACACAATTTCACATATATGATGGCTAACTAAACAGGATAGCATGACACAATTTCACATTATGATGGCTAACTAAAAAAGATGGAAAGACATAGTTCAAAATATGAGACTATGTAAAAAAGATGACATGGCATAACTATATAATGTGTTTATTAAATAGGTTGGCATGCCATAATTAACATATATTCATGGATAGAATGCCATAATTCTAAATATGATGACTTTAACACTAAACAGGACGAGATGATATAACTATATGATGTCTTTATTAAATGGGTTGCCATGCCATAATTTAGATAGATGATGTGTATGTACTATGTAAACATGATGGCATGATATAATTCAAATATATGATTTATATAGTAAGCAAGTAAGCAGATGGCAATCTATATATGATGTAAAAACTAAGCAATGTAGGACAACATGCATGACATGGGTAATATGACCCTGCCAAGTTTGAGCATAGACCTCAGGGGGAAATAGGACTGGTCATCAGTCTCTGAATCCTCCTTTGAGGAGCTCTCTATAGCCACCAAGATGTCTGCTTCAGCAGGTAGCATTGTCTACTCTGAATACCTTGTTTTCACTCCAGATACTTCCATCACCGCTTCAAATGGCTGATGCACAGGAAGAATAGCATGATATAATTCACATACATGATGATTGGCTAAACAGCATGGCATTGCATAATTCACATATATAATGCCTTTGCAACAAGATAGCATTGTATAATTCACATATATAATGTCTTGCAACAAGATGGCAATGCATAATTCACATATATGGTAATTAGACACTGAGCAATGTGGCATTCACACAAAGCATGTCTAAACTAATCAAATGGCATAGTAATGCGAGACACATTACGCACGATATGAGCAACATAACCATGCCAAGTTAGAGCATACACCTCGGGGATAGGACTGGTCATCTGTCTGCGAATCCTCCTCCGAGGAGCTATCCGTAACCAGCGAGATATGCGCTTCGTCAGATAGCATAGTCTGCTCAGAAGACCTTGTTTTCACTCCAGAATTTGCCATCACCGTGTCAAATGGCTGATGCACACGAAGAGCAGTTGAATGTACTAACATTGTTGACAAATGTATACGTAACGAAAAAAAGGATGGCCTGATATAATTTATATATAAGATGACTGGCTAAGTAGGATGGCATTGCAAAATTCACATATATGATGCCTGGCTAAACAAGGTGGCGTTGCATAATTCACATAAACGATGAATAAACTAAACAGATGGCATTCGCACAAAGGATGTCTAAACTAAGCGGATGACATATTTGATGTATAAAGTAAGCAACACAAGACACCATATGCATGATATAACCAACATCAGCATGCCAAGTTAGAGCGAAGACCTCAGGGGGTAAATAGGAGTTATCTTCTCCTTCTGAATCCCCCTCAGAACAGATATCTTCCTCTCGATTACTATCCGAAATGCATGGAGGGGGGGCTACCTTTGCGCCTACCATGGAGTGACATCTGCATGAAATTATATTTCCATGCAAGGCTCGTCTCTTTTGCTCTACATGTTCAGTTCCATTGTTTACAATAACTGTCATGCATAGGAATAAAACATAGTGAGATTATGTAAGGAGTGCATGCAAATCCAGAGTGATTGTAGCAACTTTGTGGATAGACCCAAAACCAATAATAGCAGGCAGATAATGGCTTGATTAATAAATACAGATAATGGCTTCTTTACTGTTTGTTTCCCACCCAACATGAAACTCATAGTAGGCACCGGAGATTAACCAGATAGTAGATAGATACTATTGATAGCGGCCCCGATATGTACCCCACAACCATTTAAAAACTCAAGTTTGACCATTAGTTTGGAGCTGACTCAGAGTGTAATCGGTGAACAGGACGATAAAGTAGCATGTAATATTAAGCGATGCATAACGTAAGCAGACACGAAAGAGTGCGACCTCTCTTGCAGACCCGTGTAGTCCTCGAGGTCATCTACTAGGTTGATGATGGTAATGCAGTTTTCATGGCTGCCAGCGGCGGGGAAGAAAATCTGAGGCGGCGAAAGACAGTCCGGAGGCCGGATCCCTCTGTCTTTGGACCCTTACGTCGTTGGAGGCGGTGAAATTTGGGGTGGACTGACGGTAAAGAGGAGCTGGAGAAACCACGCAAGATTTTCTTTGACAACTATCTGTAAGAGAAGTAATTCTGTAAGGGCTTGTTTGAATTGGAGGATTCCAACAATGCAGGGATAGGAAATAGACAGGAATAGGATAGGAATGCACGTGCAAAATAGAGAATTTAAAAACACAGGATCTCTGCCAATATGGGTGTTTGATTCACAACAATTGGAAGATCACAGGATGCAAAGAAGCATGGTGAGATTAAGTCAAACCACAAGAAAATGTATGGTTATAATGCTATTATGCTACTATCTCTTAGTCTTGTGCTTCATGAATAGGAATTTGAAAAGGAGGACAAGTGAAAATTAGAATTCCTATGTTTTTTATTTCAAGGAGACACTAAAGGAACAAATTTGTGTGCTCAGTGGACAATATATATATAACATGTAGAGTAAAAAAGAGATGGAACAAGTGTACAACCTCTTTGGCGAAGCCATGTCGATCTCAGCGTGATTGGGTTGGCCGGTGAGGATGCTCCGGCTGACTTTGCTGTCGGAGGAGGGGAAGAAGATCTTAGGCGTCTGGAGATGGAGCCTGAGGTACTGCTCCGCTGTGATGGAGGGTTTCATCGTTGGAGTAGCTCCAGTGAGTTGTACGACACCGTGGCTGAAGCAAGACAAGAGAGACAACGAACAACGTTAACCTGAGTGGAATTCTAATAGCATCTCCAATACATGACGTAAAACACATAACCACAAAGTGCTAGATGAAAAATACATCAGCCGCTCATCTCTGAACTTAATCGTCAAATGAACTTAATCGTTTAAACCGAACTTAATCGGCCGAACCTAACTATCAAAACTGAATTTTGTCATTTAAACTGAATTTTGTCAAACTGAACGCACTAGCAAGGTGAGGCTACACATCGGTCGTGACTTTTTCATCTATGGTCGATCGATTTTGTAGCGATTGAATCACGAAATCAAGGGCCGCCACCACCACCGCCAAACAGCAGCCCCCGCCACACCAGCGGCGGCGTGCCGCCGCCCGCCAAAACACTCCCAATCGCCGGTCCGCCGCCGCCCCGGCCATCCCTCTAGGCCCCCCCGGGCCGAGCGTTTTCTCCCGCGATTCCCAGCCACCGCCCGCCAACGCCCGCCACCGCCGGCCACCACCGCCCATCACGAACCCTAAGATAGATAGTGGGGTACCTCTCTGGAGAGCCCCCTCCCCACTGCGGCTGGTTCTTCCTTCACCCCGGCGAGCCCACCCCTTTAAATTTGACTGACCCAAAAGTCGATTCAGTCGACTGAAGTGTAGCCAAAACGGCGTAGCATCGCAATTAAGAGCAAGAGCGAGAGCAGCAGCCCGAGCAAGAGCAATAGCAAGAGCAGACTAGGCAGGGGACCGAGAGCAAGAGCAGAGCAAAGAATGAAGCGAGAGCTAAAGTAGCAGCAGCTCCCATCGATGTGGGACGTCGCCGCCGATGGAGCGACGCCATGGAGGAAGTGGCCGGCGACGCCGCCGTGGATGGAGCCGTGCCGTGTCGGCTCGGGACCGAGCGCCAGCAGCACCGTGAGATTGAATCAAGAAGAAAATGCGGCGATTAGTGTACAACCTCGTTGGTGGCGCCGATTAGGCCGCAACTTCATCCGAGGAAACGGTGATGATGATGCTCTTCCGGTGGTGCAGGTGAAGACGGTCGTGTGGGAATGGAGGTGGCACGAAAGACGAGGGGAACTTCGAGGCAGCTCCTTGGAGGTGGAGGACGTGGTGGCTGAACCGGCGGGACGATGAGAACGACGACGGATCCTCATCCGGTACGGTGGATGAGGAATGTCGAGGTGTTGCTGTGGACGACATCGTCGGGGAAGAGGCTCCGGCTGGGTGGCGGATGCAGCAGGGTGTGGGGTTTCATCGCGGGTTTTCGTGGCCTCGGTGTATGAATGGGTGGGCGGATGGGATGGCAGTGGGGAATCATGGCTTAGAGACGCGCTTGTCCAAAATGTGGGGTAAGTTATGAAAGTACCCCCCACCGATTTGAGGCGGTTCTTTTGGTTCAGGGGTACCACGGGCATTTCACGTGTCGGGATTTCACAGGAGGTGGCAGTTTTCGCGCGTGTTGTAATTTTGGAATAGCAAGGCGCGGGTTGAGATGGAGGGAGTTGTCGGAGCACAACGAGACAAACATATATCTTAAATATTTCGGGCTAACAAGGCGCTGGTTGAAATTTCGGACAAGCCTAACATGTAATCGTACCAAATCAATGCGCACTACAAATGTCATTCAAAACTTTGAATTCATGTTATGTTCAATTAAAATATTTTGCTACGTGTATAATGCATGCAACCTACTACTCAAATGAACGTTTTAGTGCATTCCAAACGTATATACTACGGCTTCAATATGAACTAAATTTGAATAAGATCTAGTGTAATGATTGTTGTGAAGTCAAAGCATTTGAATTCTTTTCTCTGTTTTAATAAGATCTACAATCATCATTATTGTCAAGTTAAACCATCGTTTGTGTATTATCTTCACAGCACACCACATGATTAGTCTCGAGTTACATATGAACTATGTGTACTATATGAACTCGAAATATACTTTTGAATCCACTTTATTTTGATTTCAAATCACATTACATTTCTAGCTCTAGCTAGATCTTCATAATCTAAACCATGTCTCATATGTATAATGTGTTTATCACATTATGTATGGTGCCCCGCCCCCTACGCCTACAAGTATTTAGATGTGAGTTGAAAACACCACACATTACCACAAATTCAAATATAATGTGAGAATGTTCGATATATAGTATTGTTTAGATTGCTCGATATTTAGTTGTAAGCTGCAAACGCCGCACATTATCACAAATTCAAATAAAATGTGAGATTGTTTGATGTATAGTACGATTTAGATTGTTCGGCATTTAGCTGTGAGTTCCAAACGCCATGCATTATCACATTATGGTATAACATGTGCACATCACGTGTATCACCGCTATATTCATGCATGCAATGTTTAAAACACTATGATCTCCTATTCAAATATATGAATCTGCTTCCATATCAAATTATGATCTTTGTTAGTCTTTTACACCCACACAATCCTCTAGCCTTTGTAGCTACCACTAACTTTCTCTCGTGCATGCACACGCCCTCCTCGCCCTCCTCCTCCCTCGGCATTCTATCCACCGGGTACATTCTTTTTTTTCTATAGGTTATTCTCCCAGAGTCTCCACAACTCCTTTCCGACACACACCGATCGATAAACCTCTCCAGCGATGCCTGCCTACAGCATACACACACAGCTTCAATCTCCTCCTTTATGTGTCCTTGCCTCGTGTCTCTCATATGGTCAGACACACGTGTAAACTCTCGCCTCTTTTCATCGATCTCACAACCGCACTCCTCCCCTATCTAGCTAGTAGTTGGGCCTCTCGCACCACCTCCTAGCTCCATTCTCTCTGTCTATCCGTCTCGCTGGGCCTTATTTGCCTCTAACAAATGGACGTACACCGACCTATCTCTCGCTATACATATAGCCAGCTAGGTCCTTATAACTCGTTTTTACCTACACATCAATCGATCTACCTCATTAGTTGTGTCTCTCCCTTTCCTCCGACAAACAACAATTGATCTACCGATCTAGTTAGGTTTGCTTACCAAACACATGGTTCCCCTTCATCATCAATGGATGTGTCCCGACAGATCTATCACGCATGTGCACACATGTAAACACATCCCCACTCTTATTGATAACATTGCAGTTCCACCTCGCTTTTTCTAGTAGGCCTCTCCCAACATCCCCGAGAAGCAACTCCATCACCCATCCAGACTCTACCCCTCTCCTCCCTCTCCCTCCCTCTCTCTCTCTCCTCTCTCTCTCTGTCCCCATCATATTTCCTGGCCCTTCGCTTATGTATGGATGTCGACCGATCTCCCTCAACACATAGTTGGGTCTCTCCTTCTCAACACATATATGAGTCGTTCTACCTCTATAGTTAGGCCTCTGCCTACCCCACCCCCTCCCCCCCACACACACCGATACATCAAGCGCTCTAGTCATGTCTCCCTGCCACACAAACTTGACATGTGCCCTCTAATGTTCCGGTAGGCCAGTCGCCCTATATCTTTGACTTGCACACACACACATACACACACACACACAATTTCGATGGCTCTCTTCATCAATCTCGCACCCACCCACTTGATCCTCTCTTCGACTCTATCGATAGCTATAACCCCTCCCTCTCTTCTCGTGGATTGCCCGACCCTCTATGTATGATACGGATAGGCCTCCATTTCACACACATTGCATGCAAAATTTTGTTTGAGATGTCATCGACACATATTCCCACAAATAATTCACGAAATCAACCCCCACCCCACCCCCACCCCCACCACAAAACAAAAAACACTCACGAACGCGGTTTGTATCTCTCACACACACCCACGTAGGTGGGGGGCGTGCACGAAGAGAAGAGGTGCCTGCACGGCGCACGTACTGCCGTCTCTTTCCCAAACACACCCGCGCGGGTACACGATGGAGCTCATTTCTGTACGAAAAAGGCAGACCATGTGGTAATTTGGCACGTGTACTGGTTGTCCACTTGGAGGAGGGAGGATCGTCTACCACGGGTGTACAAAGAAATTGTGACTTGACGCGTTATGTTAAATTAAAAAAAGAGGCAAACCATGTGGGGCCTACCTTAGTGGCAAGGCTCTATACACTAGAGTACTTTTGATGTGACCCGTCAACTCGTAGAACGAGGAGAAGCTTGCTTAGTACGCCGTCTCCCCCGCCCACGGGCGCGGTGGCTCGCAGGATGAGGTGAAGCTTGCTCCTCCCTCGCCCATGCGCTGTGGCTCGCAGGACGAGGAGAAAAATTTACTACTCCCTCCGCTTACTCCTCGTCCCTACTACCTTGGTTATAGAGATTATATCATATTGTTTGGAATATATATGTCCTTTAGTAGATTTCAATATGAACTACTAGTACATACTCCAAACACTGATGTATATAGACGTATTTTAGAGTGTACATTCACTCATTTTGCTCCGTATGTAGTAGACTCTCCCTCGCCCCTCGACCCTCGCCCACGTGGTGGACGTGCAGCAATTCATTCGGTCTCATATAGCCGTAGCGATATATACCGCACTACCATTATTGCTCGACTTCGAAGAGGCGAAGAGCCAATCGCCGAGTTAATATTTTGGAGATGCCAAGCTAAGGTTAGTAGGTGCCTTGCCATTTATAAATAATTTTTTCTTGATGGCACGTCACGTAATATGATAGGTTCATATGGAGAGAAAAGGAAACCGCTCCACTATATACATAGTCAGGACGGGCCAGCCTACACGGTTGCTTGTTGGGGTTGCTCTCTTCACACTCTCTCGCACAAAACGACTGTGGCCACATCTCTAACATCCCGGCGGATCACGTCCGTTTGGGGAAGGGGTGGATGCAGATGCGGTGGCCGTCGCCGACGGCGAAAACCCACTGTCGGCACATCCTGATCAGGGGTCCCCACCGTTCTCTCTCACAAAGCCGGTGAGGTTGCCTTCGTCCCTTGCTCACTGTCGCGACATGGGCAGTTGCCGCCTCCCGCCGCCCTCCTCAAGGATGAGCTACGTCCCTCGGGTACAACTCCCTTTACAGCCCGCTTGCACCACTGCTCCCGCTGCCCACATCACTCCCTGTGGATATTTCTCTACTTCTTTGCCCCGCACATACCGATAATTTCTACCGCTTCTACGTACTATATTTGTGATGAGTTTATGTCTCATCAACTAATCCTAGTATCTTATTCTAATCACGCTTCTTCAATTTCTTTGCCACAGGGATGCTCATCTTGATTTTGGTGAAACTGCACAAAATGATCCGATGGTCAAAAGGTTACAACTTTGTACTAAAGTTTGCACAAAGTTGAGACACTTATTTTGGAACGGAGGGAGTACATATTTGCTATGATCTGCCAATCATTGAGATGCAATAGCATGCATGTTAGTCTCCTTTGTATTTGATGAAATGTTGCAACGGGCAACCTTGGACGCAAGATACATGTAACAGAAGCTGGAAGCTTCATAGCATTGTACAAATTTATCTCACGATAAATTACAAGACGCATTTAGTACTATACTAGTACTTCCTCCGTTCCTAAATATAAGTCTTTGTAGAGATTTCACCATTAACCACATGCGGATGTATATAGATGCATTTTAAGTGTAGATTCATTCATTTTGTTCCGTATGTAGTTCACCTAGTGGAATCTCTACAAATACTTATCTACTAGTAATAGCTAGCCACCACTACTAGGAATTCTCTATCCTCTCCTTGAGCCACATCACCAAAATTGACGTAGCCGTTAGATGAAGTAAATCAGTCATAATAGCCGTCTGATCTAGACGTTGAGAGGCTCAAGACTAAGCCACATGCAAGCATGCAGAAATACCGTGGCACATGCATGTGAGTGGGTTTTAAATCACATCAACATGTCTACATGCAAACATGCACCGTAGCATGCATGTAAGTGAGCTTTTAAGTCCCATTAACATGTCAAAAGAAAAATATAATCCCATTATCTTTGTAGGAGTTGGCTGATCTTTTTTCCTTATGTGGGATGATCTAAATGATGATGTGAGTTTATTTAGTTTGGCTACCACATTTGTCATGCGGTTATAGATTTTTTAGTTCTATGAAATCAATAATTTTATGCAGAGATATACCGTTGTTCTCATGGCAACGCTACTGGACTCATCTAGTAATATTTAGGAACGGAGGAGTCCTATGTAAAGAGTTAGGTGTCGCGCGGTGATAGTGTGAGGTGGGCCATGTAATCACTGAGCCGGCGTGTTTTCACTGCTCTTGCAATCCTCCGCTGTAAGAATGGAGAAAATTGTAATCTACTACCTCCTTTCGCCGAAAGCGTGGGACATCCAGCAGTCCTACCACCTCAGTAATAAAGACCAATGAGTCGTCAAATCACATAGAGCCAGAAGTAAGTTGGACGGACGAAGCAACCATCACTCTTGCGCCAGTGAGAGGTCGCGTCCTCTCTGCCCGAGCATGAATGAGGCACCAATTCTTTGGAGCGGCGCTGACCTTTTCGGGCGGGAAGCGCGCGTGGGTGATGGAGGGGCTTTGGGTGGGCCTGGCTGGTGAGGAGCGGGTGTGGCAGCTGTCCGCATGTCCCAACCGGACACGCCAGGAAACGAGAGGATGCACCGACTCTCGTGGCTAAAATCGTACACTACACACCACATCTATGTAGGAGTAGGTCGATCTGTCGCACTCTCTAACACACACATGCTGTTAAACACACACACGCACACGCACGCACCTTGGTCCCGTTGCACCTTCTAGCGTGACTTATTACACCTAGACGGAGGGAGTAGTAAGTATACGAGATACGGTGGCACACTGACTTAAGTCGAATACAAGTGCCCAAAATTTGTGTGCATGTTATAATAATGATTCACTTAAAATAGTACGTGAGCGAACAGAGGGATCAATTGGACATTGTTCTCGAGCAAAGAGTAGATGTGTGAGGTAGTAAGATACACCGCTGGCACTTTTAATTTTTCTTATTAATTTGTTTGTTTCACCCTCTGACTGGTGGGACCCAACATACTACGTGGAGAGAGGTAAGGTGACTAAGGCTGCATTATTTCTACACCACTATGGATAGTCTTACCACCAAAGCCACATGACACGATTATGATTAAAATCCTAATGACTCCCACACACACAAAAAAACAAGGCATGCCTATCACACGAATGTAGGAATGTATAAAAGGTTATTTTCCTCTTGTTGAACATAATAGGAGGGTTGTGTAGCTGGTTAGCCTGTTTGCTCATCAAACTTGAGGTCTCGGGTTCGATAACTACACTTGAGCATAATTTTTGCCAGGAGGATTCTTTGACTGGTCAAAATGTTTTCTAGGGTTTGCACGCTTCACACTCTCTCTCTCCAAGATATATATACATGCTTTGGAGCCTCGGTAGCTTGTAGCTGTTCTCTTCACACTCTCTCGCCTCTCTCATTTGGAGCCTCCACGCTTGTAGTTGCTCTCTTCACACTCTCTCGCCCTCTCCAGATCTAAACAAGACTTCGTTGGCCTCTCTCTCCCCTCACTGCTGCTCAAAGAGCCAGCATAATCTGTCCGCCGGGAAGGGAAGGAGGCTTCAAACTGTCGCCGTCGGTGAGGGAGGGAATCCACTACAGGTGCTGCTATTCACTTTCCACCCAGCGTCGGCGCGGGAGGGCCTCCGACCCCTTCTTCTTCGCAGCCGTCCCGTTGCCCACCGAACCACGCCCCAAGAACCTTAAGGTATATTTTAGTTACTCCACATGCATTGCTCTAGCTGCATGTATACCATGAATCTAGGACGTGGTTAACAGAGGAAAGGAGTGGGGGAAAGTAGTGGGAAAAGTTGTATATAGCATGAATCTAGGACGTGGTTCAAAGAGGAAATGAAGGGGGAAAGTTGTATAGCATGAATCTACGACGTGGTTCAAAGAGGAAAGGAATGGGGGAAGTAGTGGGGAAAGTTGTATCGCATAAATCTAGGACGCGGTTCAAAGAGGAAAGGAAGGGACGAAAGTACTAGTTCAAAAAGGAAAGGAAGGGACAAGGCTGTAGAGTTTGAGCAGAACTAGATTTGTTGCGCTCACATAGGGAAAGGTGTTAAAGATAACAAAACTGGGACCAACACAAATATGCTCTTGGTTGTTTGTTCTTTGTTGCAACAGACTGTGCATGACCACAGTATATCGGTAGATGCACATGGTGCTGGTGCGTCCACTGTCCCGTGCAACTCATTAGCTGTTGTTAATCTAAGGCCCTGTTTGGTTAAAAACTCCCTTGTCCCTACCTGCTTGGTTCCAGGGACTAAACATGGACTAGAGGTTATTAAATGACATGATAAAAGACCATGTTACCCTAGTAATGAACTAATAGAAACAAGGTGCGATGCGTGGCAGGGGCAACTATTGGAGAAGTCCCAAAAAGACTCCCTCGGGGTCTTCTTTCTTTAGTCCCAAATGCCCACTTTTAGTCCAAAAAGTCCCTCCTGTTTGGTTTAGATGTGACTGACACGGAGTTTTTTTAGTCCCTACACCAAAATGTCCCTGTAAACAAACACCCTCTAATAATGCCACTGGAAAATTGATGTAATGCCACAGTTAAAAGCAAATTACATGTTTAACAAATTTTATTGTTAATATAATCTCTATGTTAATATTAATCAATGCCACCGCTTGAGAAATGCTACTGTCTTGCTTTCTTTCCCATTTAGGTAAGGGAGATGCTTCTTTTTGTTGGCTTCTGTGTCATCCACCGTTATTGACCACTAATTGTTTCCTTTTCACCTCTGTGTAAATAGGGTTATCTACTTCACCTCATTGCCATTGTGACCTTTTGTTGCACTGCACAAAACACTTTTGTTTTAAGAGTGTTTTGTGCAGTTCAACCAAAATGTCAAACCACAACGTTGCTTGATTGCTTGATCTTAGTGGAACTGCACGAGGAGATCTTACTTCCTATCCGTTAAGGCGAATTTGGTTCAGATCTTCTTCTTGTGAGTTGCTTGAATTCTGCATCATGAGAGGTCAAGATTACTAGCCTTCTTTCACATGATTCTGCAGTGTGCTTTCATATGTTGTGCTACTTGTACGATAATGTTGCTTGATTTTAGTGAACTGCACAAATGGAGACAAGACTTCCAATATCTATGTGCACCGTAATATCCCATTGAGGTAAGATAAGGATATTTCACAACCGCCTGTATTTTGCCACTTTCATCGTAAAATTAAGTTTAGTACAATACTTTTGCTCCCTAATTGACATGCCAAATCTTACATTGAAGGCGAAGCTTATGCATTATTGAACCAAGTGATGAAGGGGAAGAACAAGTGGAAGAAAAACAAAAATCAACTCTCGGTGCTGTAATGAAACACTGGAACTGTGATGACACAAGTAATGATATAGTTTTGCATCTTAATTTATTGCTATGGCTGGAACGAGCAATTGTTTTGCCACTGATTGATGCCATACGTAATTATCTCTACTTGTGCAAATAGGGATCTTCTTTGAAGATACCATATATTTTAGTGGAACTGCACAAGAAGATGTTGGAAACATTTAACTAATCGAGGAGTATATAGTAAGCATGGCCACCTCGTAGATAGCAACAGATGGTTCAGGATAATTTATTCATCTATATGCTCTACACAATCAGCCTCCTAACAAATGTTGGTACTCACCCACTGATTTCATCCATATGATTGAGCTTTGTCATCTCTTTTGGTGTTGTGCTACTGTTTAGATACTGTCATGAAAAGTGGTATTGTCCTTGAGAAGTGCTTCATCTGTCTTTGTTTTAAATATTTCATTTCCTTTTTTTCAAGCAAACAGGGATCATCTTCCTCTGAAGAAGAATATGGAGTACGTGAAGTGACTAGTTCCGATTATGCCAGGATGAAGAAGCCCTGTCTATTTTCTCATCAGAAGGAGCAGTTGAAGGATGGTTACATTACACCCCACAAGACCAAACTAACTTCAGCTCAGAAGGACTGACAAATCTCCATTTTTTCTTTGTGATCTTGAGTACAATGTTGTTCTAGGATTCTTTACGGTGAGTTCCATTTTCTAAAAGTGTGCTCTACATGGACCATGTATGTGCCTGTTGAAACTGTCAATTCATAGTACAGTTTACTTTATACTAATCACTTTTTTGTATTTGTGCAAACATGGGTGCTCAGCTTGATTTCAACGGGAACTGCACAAAATGTTCATGAATACACCGAATCATTCATTTCCACCACAAGAAAGGAGGTGTCCATAAGTTCAAGGCGTTGCAACATATAAGGGCGAAATCATACAAGCTACTGTGAATTTGGTTGATTTTGGTGGAACTGCACAAAAAGAACAGCTGGTTTATTTAGCACGAGGTGCCATGTCAATGTCCGAATCGATGGCAAAAACCTGCCCATTCCACAATCGTAGGCATTTGATATTTTGGAATGGGACAACCTTGTCAAATTTTGCTCATTGATTTTAGCAAGATATCGTTTGATATTTTCAAATCGGACGCCTTCTTTGTCGGCAATGACGATTAATTTTTCTTTATTCTTTAGTTGTGAAGTAAACATTGCCTCCGACATGTGAGTCATTGAGATGCATAATCATCGATTGTTTTGAATGTTCTCTATGAATTGCCAGGCCTGTGTGTTTGATTGCGGTGTCTGTAAACGCTAAAAAGCTGCTCAAACTCTTTGTACTCATACATTTCCTTTTTACTTCGTACATTGTGAAAGTGCATACTTTTTGTATAAGATTGGTCAAAGTAGAGATACTTTGACTGCACACAAAACTTGTATGCAGACTAGGAAGGACCGGAGGGAGTACATGTGAAACTGCTGCAAACGTGGTGATCACCCTGGGAATAATGCTAGTACGTATTGTTTTGCATGTTCATCCAATGCCAGTGATACAGGAATTCGAACTAATTGAAATAAATTCATTCATACGCGGCCGGATTTCATATAAACATGCCGGATTTAATTATATTTCATACATTCTTCAACCAAAAAGGGGTGTTTGTGGCCGCATGCAACTCCCGATGCGATGGCCGGGGTCATCCTCCTTTTGAAAAAAAACTAAAAAGGGTGCGGCTGGAGGTATAATTAATTAACCGAAGCTACCCACAATGTCCTCGCCGAGCGAGCAGAAGCTTCAGTGACTTAACTGCAGGTGCAGTTGCGTAACTGACATGTGGCCTGTTGGGCTCACGTGCCAATCAGCCAAGTGCACCAGCAGTTAAGTAGAAGTAGCGTTCTTCTCCAGCGTAGCTCTCCGACTCCACGTCGCTGCCAAGAAGCTAACCGGCCGTCAATGGTCAACCCGCCTAGCTTGGCTTCAACCGGAGGGTAGCAGCGGTGGCCTTACTTGGACCCGAGCGGCAGCGACCGTGTTCTACTCTTCCTCGTTTTACGTGGCGCGGCCTCGTTGGCAGGCGGGGCCTCGGCGGAGCCGGGCGATGTCCTTCGTCTCGTTGCCGGGCGGCGGCGCCGAGCGGTGGAAATCCACCCCACGTTGATGGCAGGGTGGGGCCTCGGCTGAGCCGACGATGTCCTCTGCCTCGTTGTTGGTGGGGCGGGGCCTCGGCAGAGCCAGCGGTGTCCTCTGCCTCGTTGTTGGCGCCGCAGGGCCTCCGCAGAGCAGGGCATCGTCGACGCCAGCGGAGTGGGGACTCGTCAAAGCCGGCATTGTCCTCTGCCTCGTCCTCGGTCACACCCAACAGCGCCTCGCCCGCTTCATCGCCCTCTTTGCTAGCCTCTTTGTAGGCGGCCGTAGCCTCCGCCACCCGCATGCGGTACCGCCAGCGCTCGAGGTGGCCCTTGCGGGCGGAGTGGTACGAGTCGAGCAGCGCCTCCTGCTCCGCCCGCTCCGCAGCGACCTGCTCCTCCTCCTGCAGGTGCTCCTGGAGGATATGGTGGTTGTAGGCGGTGTCGGCCTGCGCCTCCCAGAACTGCTCCTCACGCATCGGCCTCACCCTGTCCATATATTGGGCATGGGCCTCGCCGATGGTCATGGTGCAATGCACCGGCGAGGATGGCGCGGAGGAGGGGGTTGGCGCCGGATCATCGACTACCATGTTCTCCATTAGGACGTCGTCGTCCTCCGGCTGCCTGCCGGCCAGCCGATTGGCAGCAATGGCTGCCATCTCCTTGTGGTCCGTCGTCCGCCCGTCCCGAAGAGCGCTGGAGTGCGAGGAAGCCATGGTGGGCAGTATTGGTGTGGACAGGAGAAAGGGAATGGATGCGGATGACTACGGCTATGGCCGGCGCAGCAGTTTATATAGCAATGGTGGGCGGGCGGAGGGACGGACGTGTGGTGCCGGAGTAGCCGCCTCGGCAACCGTGTATCATTAATGTGTGCGGCAGATGGACGGACGGACGACACTTGTGTCGTTTGATGGCGGAGCAATCACCCTGACCTTTGGGAAGCGGGCGGCCGGGGCACTGTTTGAGCGGAAGCCTTGGCGAGGAGATGACTTTACTTGGATAGGATGACAATGGGGACCCACCAGGTCCATAGCCTCACGACGCAAGTGCCTCCTTATTATATATATATATATATATATATATATATATATATATATATATAACTATAATTTATTTTGCTTCTCCTGGTTTCACGACATCACGGTCCCACACTATTGTCAACCTATGTACTCTAGTCAATAAATGAGAGAATTGCACAAGAAGCGGCCGACAGCTGGTACCAAGCAGCTCGAGTAGTATTTGTGCTTTTGAGGTGTGAGCACTGTAGATTTTTTTCGATGTTTACCCCAGATATTAATTTTTCTCCTCTGAACAACAACGAAAACATCGCTGCAGGTATTAACTTGGCGGGCTGGGGCCCGTCTAGCCTGAGCCGAATATCCAGCCCGGATATTAATTTTTCAAGTTGAAAATGGCTAGCCCAGCTATACTTTTTAGGAATACACAGGCAAGGTCAAGTTGTTATTCACCGCTACTGGCTGCAAATCTTTCCTAGGAGGGATGCATTAGGCTTGACAAGAAAATGGGCTTTAAGAAATAATAAATGGGATGTAATTATAAAAACTGGGTAGTAACTATTAAAAATGCACCAAACAGTGATTACTTTATAAAATATTATTTTGGAATATTGAAAATTTTAATTTCATTAATTATTACAGCGTTAATGTTTCGTTGGATTTTTACGTAATATAAATTTATATTGAAATTGTATTTAATCTGACTAGAAATTTCGGGATAAAAATATTCGGATCCCATCAAAAAGTGGGAAATTTTATTGAATTCTGTTTTGAACGGTTGGTTGAAATGGGCTGTAGTTTTAACAAACTGTAAATGGCCATTAGTAAATTCCATTAGAATTAAAAAATGGGCTACACATTCTTACAAATCTCAAATGGGCTATAAGTTCTCTGCCACACATACGGCCTTACTAAGTTGACGCGTCCCCTAAAAAAACAGAGTTGACGCGTATGCAAGGCTTTGTCAACTTATAGTCAACACACGATTCTAGCAGCAGTGGCCGTTGGATGTCCATCCAACGGATGCCGTGCTTCCTCTTCAATCTCGGATATTCTAGCTTCACCCGCCCAAAAAATGATTCCTCCCCCTGACATCAGGGGCGCACCATTTTCGGAAGCTGACCTGTGGGCCTACTAAGTTGACGTACCAAGGTCTTTGTCAACTTAGTCAATAATAAACAATTCTAGCTGCAGTGACCGTACAATGTCCATCCAACGGCCGCCGTGCTTCTTCAACCTCTAGTCTTCTTGCTCCAGCCGCCCAAAGCAGCGCCAGTCGTGCTGCCTGCTCCTGCCTCCCGTGGCCGGCAGTGCTGCCGCGGAGGCCTCATCGCCCCTGCTACTCCCACCGCTGGCCAGGCCATCCCTCCACTCACCCACACCCCCTGTTATTCTGCGGCGATGTCAGCGTAGCCGAACCAGTGAACCCTCGTACTCCTCTCCGCGTGTGCACCCACTGCCGCGTCTTCCCCGGCTCCGCGTCGTCCCCTTCCGAGGCCTCGCCATCGTCCACCGCCGTGGTGCTCTCGGCGCGGCGTGGTCAACATGGTCAAGGAACGACTTCCATCGGATGTGGACTGTACGTGGAGAGGCTGACAGCTGGGTCCACCGCAGCCGCAAGGAAGTGCCTCCTTATTACGCGCAAAATAATTATTCCTCCACCTGACAGCGGGGACCCACCGGACGGGCCACCGTATTTCACGAAGAAAAATGATTCGCCCCCTCACTGCTGGGACCCACGAGCTACATCTTCGCACGCAAGGAAGTGCGTCCGAAAAAAATATAGATTCGCCCCCCTGACTGCTGGGACCCACACACTACATCTTCTCACGCAAGGACGTGCGTAAAAAAAAACAATTCACCCCCCGACTGCTGGGACCCACCAGCTACACCTTCGTAAGCAAGGAAGTGCGTCCCGCAAAAAACGATTCGCTTCTCGATTGCTGGGACCCGGCAGCTACACCTTCGCACGCAAGGAAGTGCGTCCGGGCAAAAAAAGCGATTAAGCCCCACGACTCACGGGACCCGGCAGCTACACCTTCGCATGCAAGGAAGTGCGTCCGCAAAAAAACAAAACGATTCGCCCCGATTGCTGGGACCCACGGCTACATCTTCGCATGCAAGAAAGTGCCGGTCGGGACCCACCTGGTCGAAGCGTACATAGCGTTGTCATCCTGGTCGCGAACATGTACGTACATACTGGTCGATGTAGAGGCGCGCACGTGTCGTAGTAGAGGCGCGCACGTAGCATGTACACATACGTACAGCGGCCAAGGTGCAATAAAGAAAATACGGCCACGTCTGTGTACATACAAGCGGGGTCTCGAACGCCTAGTCGCGCATACGTACGGCGAGGGCTCGTGTTCATGGGGAGGCAACGGAATGCGTCGTGTTCATGGGGAGGCAACGGAATGCGACGTGTTCCTGGGGAGGCAACGAAATGCGTCGTGTTCATCGGGAGGCAATGGAACGCGTGGGAGCCAACCGGAGGAAATGACCTTGTGTTCGACCGGCCACGTTCAGAACGGGGTCCTGTTGATCGGGAGGGGTGTGGCGTACCGCAAAACGGAGGAAACGGACCTCCTACGGTCGAAACGGGGGTCGTGTTGATCGTGTTGGGTGTGGCGTACCGCAATACGGAGGAAACGGACCTCCTACGGTCGAAACGGGGTCTGTTGATCGGGAGGGTGTGGCATCTTGCAAAACGGAGGAAACGGACCTCCTACGGTCAAAACGGGGTCTGTTGATCGGGAGGGTGTGGCGATCGCAAAACCAAGGAAACGGACCTCCTACGGTCGAAACGGGGTCTGTTCATCGGGAGGTGTGGCGTGCCGCAAAACGGGACTCCACGGGATACTATTCATCTCCACCGTCGACCTCCTCCGGCCTCCACGGGCTACCGCCGACCTCCTCCGGCCTCCACGGGCTCATGTTCATCCGGCCTCCACCGCGGCGCTACTCCACCGCCATCGTTCAACCACCCCTCCACGGGCACCCCTCCACCGTCTATTGTTCATCCAGACCTCCACACCACGGGGTCCTGTTCAACCACCCCTCCACGGCCACCCCTCCACCGTCTACTATTCATCCAGCCCTCCGCACCACGGGGTCATGTTCATCCAGAGGCAACGCCACCGCTCACTGTTCATCCACCCCCCCGGAACGCTCACTGTTCATCCAATCGATCGGCTTCAGTTAGCAGCAGCAGCGAAGGAATCGCTCCATCGAATTCAGTTAATAGCCATCGATTGATCGCTCGGGTTCAGTAACGCGTAGCCTGCAGTGCAATCGCTCGGGTTCAGTTAGAGTCCAACGCCTCACTCGGGTTCAGTTAGAGCAAACGCCTCGCACACTGCAGCGACGTCACGAGAAAGCAGCGGCGTCGCTTCGGCCCCCGACCTCCCACCGTAACCGGAAACTCCCCGAAATTTTCCTCCCCCTCGCTTCTACCACGGTTTTTTCCGTCATGGAGGGCCCAAAGAATGTCATGCAGCTGCGTCTCCGGCCCGCCCAAGACGAAAAGCCCAGTTTCTGTCATAATTTTTTGTCATAGAAGTAGGAGCCCACCACATCTATGATGATACCGGGTTTTGTCACAATTATCGTCATAGAAGTGTCATATGTATGACAAAAAAAATCGTTCGGCCCAAAATGTCATGGATGTGTCTTTTTTTTGTGGTGCAAATAGTTCATCTGAGTGAACTGCATGCCGTCTATCGCACACACCTTGATCTGGCTGACCATTTTTGTTGTTTTGGCTCATCACAAACAGTTCATACGAGTGAATTGTATGCTGTCTATTGAAAACACCCTGATCTGACTAACCATTTCTATCTTTTTAGCTCATCGCAAATAGTTCATCCAAGTGAACTGTATGCCGTCTATTGCACACACCTTGATTTGGCTGACCATTTCTGTTATTTTGGCTCATGCAAACAGTTCGTATGGATCAACTGTATGCCACATATCGCACGCATGACTCTAATCTGAATCATGCTTGATGTCTATGCCATTTCACACAGTTCGTTTTATTGGTGACGGTTTCGTTACCATACCGCTTGCAATTCATGCATCCCACACAATTTGCTCTATCGGTCTCCTATATATGTCTCATGTTAGGACCTTCCTACATAGTGCATGTTAATGCTCCAAAGAACTTTTGTAGTATCTTGAGTTCTCTATGACTGATGTGACTTCAAAAACTACACTCATTTCTTTCATCCTCCACATTGCTACCATCTCCGGTACCGAGCATTTCCCACTCCCAGCTTGAGATGTAGTGCATAAGTTGTTGGTACATCCGAATCCCATGGGCGAACTTCCTCTTGTTCTCCTAGACATAAACCCATATATCTTTCTCAAAATAACCACCATACCAACTATCATTGCATTTCCATAGTCATTCCATGATATATTTCCATGCAACATCTATCATCACTACATTACATTACATTACATGATAAGAGATGTGATCCTTCACTGCCATTTTGCTTTGCATGATCATATATATTAGACATGATATTGATGTGGCGCAACCACCTTTATTCATTTTCATACTAGATGACCCATTGTGCCCTTTGTGCAAGGACCAACTGCAGCCAAGAAGCCAAGCAACCTATGCAAAACATGTTTTACGAATGATGCGCAAAAGGGGCAAAGACCAAATGCAACTGAGAAGTTAGGTGAACTATTTGGAGAATTTTTTTCTTGAAACTAAAATGCATTCATACTGCCCTGTATTTGCGTTGTATTTACTAATGAAAGATAATGATGATCACCGTCAATGGATTTCTTTGGCAGCAAACAAGTGGATGATTATTAAACAACCGATGTTGCCGATCAATAGGTAGCAAACGAGCATGGTAGGATAGAACAAAAGGTGCCATACTAGGAGGTTATCAAGCGCCCATAGGCCCTGGTACATGGACTTTTAAACACTACGCGGAGCCGACCAATGGTCCCATGAAATTCGACGTTGCGGACGCAGTGAATGTCCTGGCTTCCCCCAACCGTTCCCCCATGTGATTTCGGTTCGTGGGAGTCGGTCATCTGGATTCGACTGGGCAATATCGGTGACTGCCATTGGATGGTTGAAAGTAATGTTTCTCATTTCCCATGCCTCCCTATTCTTACTAATAATAGACAACGATGATCGTTGCCCATGTTTTTCTTTTGCAATACATAAGCTGTTTTCTTAAGCAGGTGAATTGAGTCTAAGATTTTCTTTCATACTTCATCAGGGTTGATAGAAAACTTGTGTGCCTTGTTGGGATCTATATTAGGGTGTGTCAACTGCAAATCAAATTTTCCTACAGACAAAACAACCAAGAACATGCTAGAGGATATGGATCACAGATCGTTACCACTAACGCGCAGTGTCGTGCAATAGAAGAAGAGTTGGGGCAGCACGTCCGTGTGGATTGTCTCCTTGTATGATCTCCCTCGAACAACCGGTCGTCAAATCCCTCGTACAGGTTTACCAGAGGGGCCCAAGTGCATCGCCTCTAACGGTATCCGAGCGTGTAGGAGGAACACCATGCGGCGGACTGCTAGGTCCGATCACACAGGCGGCAGCGAGTGGAGGTAGCTATTCGCAACACATGCAAACCCTTGTGACAGCGCCGAAGCGATCAACCAAATGAGTGTGCCGCACCCCCACTTTATATAGGTATCCGTCGCGGGCTCAACACTTGGCCCTTGCACGGATCCTAAAGCCCAAAGTCTGTTCGGCCTAGATCCGAATCCGAGTAGGATCACTTCTGACTTGTGGAGTCGAACCGGGCCTCACAGGTTCCTTCCCTTAAGCGCGCGACCCCTTAGGTTCTCGTCCACTTGGTCGCGAGTCAGATCACATCCGAATCTGTTAGTCAGTAGCGGCCTCTAGTAAAGCATGCCGACTCCAAGTGTCTGATGAAGCTGGTTAGGCGAACCCGTACATGACACTTCTGTTCCCTTTGCCACACGATATATGTTGTCGGGCTCAAGGCGAGTCTGTCATCCTTGTGCTAGCCCGACCTCTTTCTCGTTCCAGTGATGCTAACCACAAACTAGATTATCTCATAATCCTAATCGCGTGGCCATGCTTATCTTGGTAGGATCACACGAGGGGCCCAGAGTATATCTCTCCTGATCGGAGGGGCAAATCCCATCTTGCTCGACCATGTCTCGCAGCATGGATAAGCCCGAAACCTACCTTTGTAACTACCCAGTCACGGAGTAGCGTTTGGTTGTCCCAAAGCAAGTCTGTCACCATCCCAAGTACATGCGCCAGCTCAGGTCTTAGGACATAAAACGTATGTTGTACTAGAGACTCACAAATGACATATCGCTGCGTCTCATAGTTGGGTCTGTTCGACTCAGACCTTATCTCAACTTGGATCCGACTACGTCGAATCCAACAAGATCCTTCCAAGTCTATATTATCCGGTTAGCATCCAATGCTACATGGCTAGTGAGACCAAGCCATCGGCCGTGTCATATGCTAGTTTAGTCGGCTACGCGTCCACACAGCCCTTTCGACTAGGGACCTTTTAGGACAGTCATCAAACAATGCATAGTCCCACAAACAAGTCACGTACTTGTTGATACACATCATAGATAATGTCTAAGGACTATCTTTATTCATAAACACATAGGAAATATCATCATGCATGATTGCCTCTAGGGCATATCTCCAACACGTGTCCCCCACGACAATTGACCTGAACCTAGATTAATAAACCACAGATGTCGTGTATATTCCCGAGTAAACCAAATGACATACCGTCATTTATTTGGACTCTTCTTGCATTCACCCAAGGGTGGAAACCAATTGTAGCCTATAAGACAATCAACCTATGAATAACATATAACATGTCTTACGAATCATCCACCACCGTATGATGTTAGTCTAGCTCGATTGAATTGGTCTTTCTTACCTTGGAAAAATAACATAGTCAAATGTAAGGTATAACATTAATAGAGGAACCAGTGTGTCGGTGTATTAAACATGGATATATAATACCCTGTCTTATGCACAGACAAGTAGCAGCTCCCCCGCCAAGTTAAAGTCCTAGTGAAGATTTCCAAATCAAAGGGAACAACTCTTTGAGAGATCATGAAGCGCATAAAGAAGACCAAGAGCGATACAAGTATCAAAGCAATCGCTGCCTGCAAAACCGGGACGACAAGGTGAAGACCCGACAAGCAGATCCCCACCAATCACCAGCGCTCCACCTCACCAGCCAACTGGTAGCTGATCGGTGAGGTGTCGAGCCCGCAGGCGGTATGGTGGAGCTCGCGTGCATGTGTCAACTCGCTGGGGAACAGATTAGATTTATCGACACCTGTCCAAATGGTGTGTCAAGCTAATAGGAGTTAGTTGGGCAAGCGGTGTCGCATCCTGTCCAGGGCTTCTCCTCCTCATGACACCAGGCGATGCATTTAAGGCATTTTGTCCTAACTAGCAGAGTTAGGTATATATTAGCATTGTTGCTACATAATCATCATGTAATTACCATTTTGCCACTGGGGTGACCCCTTGAACTATAAAAGGAGGGCCAGAGCAACCTTTACAAGGGTTCAAACCCATTCTAACCCCATGCATACGTACATGTGTAGCAGCCCTCTCCTTGCGTCTTGCCAAGGGAGAGCGCGCTATGTACTTGTGCACACACTCATCCAATAACGAAAGTAGGAGTAGGGTTTTACACTTCTCAGCAACTCTTAAATCTTGCTGCTTCCTTTGTTGTCCTACTCTTTACGTCGTGTGCAATCCCCTCGCCAAACCACAAAGGGGTTGAGCCACCCCATAGATCGTCGGTCCATGACGACATCTTTGGTGCACCAGGTAGGTGACTCACCATGTGAACCTGGACAGCAGGCGGCAGGTCGATGCTGTCGAGTTTCTTCATCATCACCATCACCACCCATGGCACCCAAGAAGGGCTCCATGGCCGCTAAGCCTTCCACGTCCAAGCTTCAATTGCACGCATCTGCAGGCAGCGCAAGCAGGGCCGTCGTCGCGGACAATGCGAACGTCACGGTTGTAATGACCCGAACCTGATAATATTCGATGTCTCTGTGCTAACCGTTCTAGTCCCTGGATTGACTCGCTAGCACACATACTAGATATGAATATCAAAGTAACAAGTGCATCATTTACTACAATGTATGATCCAAAAATTATAATGTATTACAAATTGAGTAGCACATAGCTAGCTTTATTCTATAATAACAGCAGAAATGTAACATAACCAAACGATGAATCCCATCAATTCCCACTAGCGAAAAGTGCTCAGTGAAGACTCGCGAACCTACTGTATCTCACTAATCATCTGAATATCCATCAACATAATAAGTTATAGCCACAAGGGTCAATACATTGAATGTATTGGCAAATCACACAAGATGATGTAGCAAATCTACATCCACAAGCAATGTATGACAAACAGAACACTCAAGTTGGTTTGTAGAAGAATGTCTTCACCTACCTCGACTAATTGAACTCACAACAGCCTCTAATTTATTCGCACAAGATAACCTCAAAGATTCTAAGAAAACCTGACAAGAACTTCATAAGTCTCTCAAGTGCGCTCTGTCAGGGGCACATTCTCTAGGAACAATAGAGCACTCTGCCAAGGACGCATCGACCTGATTTAAGTTCTGAAAACTATACCTCGCCTCAAGTGCACTCTGACAATGGCGCATTCTCTAGGGACAATAGAGCGCCCTTCCAGTCACTGGTACAGCGAGGTGCTATACAAACGGTTTTTAACCCCTTTCCGTGACGGTGTTTTGAACCATCGCCAAGTGAGTGACTGTGACAGGGGGATCCTTCCCACACGGCCCAGAAACTGTTGGGAATAGGCCCTCCGGTCACACACACTCGGCAAACTGAGGTTGTGTGTGATGGGCGAGCGATTAAATACGATTATATGTAATGTTGTGTTAAAAAATACAATTATACATGCCAAATTCTTTCCGGTCGTAAGTACATCCCACACAGTCAGTCCCGGCTAAA
Source organism: Aegilops bicornis (assembly GCA_021605145.1). Lineage (NCBI taxonomy): Eukaryota > Viridiplantae > Streptophyta > Magnoliopsida > Poales > Poaceae > Aegilops > Aegilops bicornis. The sequence goes on along the minus strand of CM038671.1, from coordinate 351,378,727 downwards.
ACGTGTCTACATTGCACATAGTCAATCCAAATAGTGTGTTCCCGTTGGTATGTATATCCCACACAGTTGATCCAAGAAGTACATTTTCGTTCGTATATACATCCCACACGGTCACTCCAAGGAAAAAGTTTACCAAAACATGACAACACGGGACACACATATCTGGCCAAACATATATCATCGCATAAAACCACACATGCATAGCAGAATACATGATGAGCAAAATAAAAAGTGCAACTGGCCTTGAATGGTGTTGAAGTACTCTGACGCTTAATTCTGATCCGTTTCACACTCTGGACAATCTATACGATTAACGAAGGCACCGATAAATAAACCGTACTCACATAACACCACAGTAAAGTCAACAGCAAGGAATTCAAATAAAAACTTAATCAACAGAATGCATCAGTAGGTTTATCTTATCTACGTGCTAGTGTGATCACAATGCAGAAAGAATCAACTAATTTGGATCAACGGTTTCCAAGATATGGCCTCGGGAAGGTTAAATTCAAATTTAAACAGTTCAGAAATTTATGATGAATAATTTGGCATTGGTTTCATCAAATTTGGACCACGATGCAAAAGTTATGAAGTTTCAAAAACAGGAAAAAATCTGCCATTTTTCTATTTAAAACCAAATACCTGACACGTGGCGCACAATGATAGGATCAAGCGTGTTTGCCGTTGTGGCTAACCGATGGATGGCCACTAAATAGTGCATACCGGTTCGAATAAAAACAATAGCTGATATGGGCGGTTAAAACAAGATCAGGCAGTCGGGAGATGTGCTCACCGGAGGACAGAGGGTTGGGCGTCACCGGAGTTGGAGAAGAGGACCTCAGGTGGCTCGGACCTCGGCCGTGGCGTCTCCTACGGCGGCCATCAGGACTCGTAGGATATGAGGCAACGTGCAGAGGGAGGCGGTGAACTCGAAAACCTCCTCGGGGATGACCGGGGCTTCTGATAGCGTCGGTGACGTCTGGCTGGAGCAGCGACAGCGAAGTTGAGCTTCGGGTCGAGCTCGATGTGCCTGGTTTGGTGCTCCCCTACGTAAACTAGCACTGGTGTGCGTCGGTCCTAAACAAATAGGTTTTAACCGCATTCTGCGACGGCATTTGGAACCGCCGCCAAGTGAGTGTGGGCGATAGGGGGTCCTTCCCACACGACCCAGATACCGTCGGGGATAGGGCCCCTACAGTACTCCTACTCGTTTCTGCTCGCATTGCCATCGCAGTTGGTATTCTATGGTGCTACATTTATGATGCACAACCCATCACAAACGGTTCACTATTGTAGAACATGTATGATGCTCGGCCCATCACAAACGGTTCACCATTAAGAAGATTAGCTACTCGTAGTACGAGTGTCGGGCAGTACTACAAAACATCAGACCGTCGTAACATCGTCGTACACGACAAATATCACACACACTATTCTGTGGTGCAACGTTTACGATGCATACTTCATCAGAAACAGTTCATGGTTGCGAATCGTGTATGATAAGGCAACTAACACAAACATTTAGTTTGCCCGCACCATTTGTGATATTGTCTGACATCGCACACGCTTTGCAAACGGCAACTGTGTGCATGCTTGCACACGTTTCCTCTCTATGAACCGTCTCGGATTATGGTGCATATCGCAAAGGTTTGTGTTTTACCAACCGTGTGTGTCGTAACAACCTGGAGAGCATAATTTCACCATAATTTAATTGTTGTTTTCCAAATTGTACCGGATTTGGATTTGAATTTGAATTTGAATGCTACAACTTTATTCATATCCATCAGGTTCAAACAACCAATGCATTATACGATTCATAGGTACATATGTTCAAGAATTACATCTGAACCAAATAAAGAATGATGAACCACAATTGTATAATTGTACTATTAAAGACGGTAAAGAAAGAGGCGAAATATATTCTGGTTGCTGAACAAGGTGAAGCGAAATGCCCATATTGTGCCTTCCACCATGCAGAAGGCACCCACGACTCTAGTCCAACCCCTTGTGATGGCCGACCGCCCATCCTTCACGGTCTTCATGAAAACATATAGATAATCATCGTGTTCTGGTAGAAATACGTTAACCTTTGCATGCCCACCAATCATGTAGTTTGAGAGGTAATCTTGAGTAAACTACTTTGGTACCCACTACAAAGGAAAAAGATTCAGATATTGTCATCTAACACAACTCATTATGGGTAGTAAAAAGAAGGCTGCAGAGTTTTTACTTACCATCCTGCAGTTCGCTGTTGTCTTGGATAAAGTGTAAACAAATAGTTTAATTGCCCTCTTTGGACCCATTTTACTAACAATCTTTATCAGCTTCCTCACTTGATGTTGGTTCATCGATATCTCATTGCCCCATACGCAGAAAAGGGTTGAGCGCGGATCTTTACCAATGACATATGTACCTAAAAGCACCAAGTTAATATTAGAAGCTAAACAACAATTGCACAATGATGTAGTACAACACTCTTTTATAATATGTCTATATACGTCTGTATGTGGTAGTCCGTTTGAAATCTCTAAAAAGACAAATATTTAGGAACGGAGGGAGTATCTTATATCATCCAATATACTCACATATTAGATGAATTAACATCTTATATTATGGGACGGAAGGAGTTTAGTTCATTCTTACAAATTATCGGTTGATTAACTGCTGCTGTATCCATGTGTTGCAGTTAGTTTGAGGTAGTTTGGGCTCAAATAGCCCTAAAGTATATCTAAACATGAGGGCTAGTTTGAGCTAGTTGCATCTATAACCCACCCAAAAAAACTACCCGACCCAAGAGGTGCTAATTGGAGCTACTTCTCCTAGTGCATTTATTATCAATCTAACCCTGCCATCCAAACAACTCTTTGGATGGAGTTAGTTCATGGTTAGTAATGAGCTAGAAACTAACTTTAACCTCTAGCTAAGTTGAGTATCCAAACATGGCTGTGTTGTTGTTGTTGCTTCTGCTGCTCTTCTATGTATATCTAGACATCATTAGAACATTAATGTAACACTCTTCCTTGTTGCTATGTAGCCTAGGACTGCATATTTAGACATTAAGTACAGTGCATGTTGCTATGTAGCCTCAAATATATTACACATGGCCCTAGTTAACCTAACGAAAAATGGGTTGCAGATATATTTAGTTAAAAGTACTATTCATCGATTAGTCCCTTATCAGCCGCCGGCCTATATGGTACCAGCTACCGATATCCTGAACAGTGAGCAGATATAAGCCATGGGATGGAACTAACCTTGATGGAAAACAACAGTAGTTCCCAAAATTGTCCTATGTAGGTACATCGAGAAGCATGTTAAGCACAACAAGCTAAACATCAACCAAAATTATACATGGCAGACAAAATAATCTCTGAAAGATAGCTTCAGTGTGCAGGTTTAAGCACACTTGTAAAGCAAAACAAGTGGAAAGGTGTGCTAACTGCAACATGCCTACCATTTAACAAGAAGCAGACATATATGCATTCCTATCGGTATGTTTAAAACAGGATTGATGAAATGTACTACACAGTAAATAATTGCACATGTAGAGCATCACATTGTGAACAACTAAAATAAACAAATCATGGGTTTCCTCACTTGTCACAGATGGGGTCGTTCCAATGGGAAGAGCACGGACCCTGGATGCGCTCCATGTTGTTGCAGATGGACTCCTTCCCCTTGGAAGAGCACGGCTGTAGGGTGCCCTCCCTGATGTTGCAGACGGGCGCTTTCCCCTTGGAAGAGCAGATGGGCTCTTTCCCCTTGGAAGAGCCGGAGAGGTTGCCCTCCTCGTGGTCGTCATCGATGAGGTCTGACCTGGAAGCTGTTACATCCCAAATGTTATACATAGGTCATTCATGCACATCATATTTCATTGCATTTTTGTACCGCAATCCTTGAAATCCTAAGCAACTCAAGGACCCTCGAAGAGAGTTGGGGATTTTCCGGTTTTCGTATTTGATTTTCATCAAATAATGAAACGAGGATTTTTGATTTTAATTACATTTCTCTCTGAAAAATATTTCATATTAAAAATATATGAGAGGAGATAATATGACTTCTCCAAAACAATTGAAATATTGGAGGAAAAATGTTAAAATCATTTATTTCATTTTATTTGATTTTATTTGGATTTTATTTGCATTAGAAAAATTGCACATTTTCAGAATTGTATTTTAGGGCCAAGAAAATGTTCATCTCGTTCTAAATATTTTATTTAGACGGTGAAAATTTGTTTTGGCATTTTTAGATTTTTATTATATTTTCTAGGATTTTATTTCTATCATTGAAATTATTTAAAAAAACAAATAGAAAAAACCTTCCCTTGGGCCTAAGGCCCAGCCGAACCCGAGCCGAGCCAGCGCCCGGCCACAGCGCCCAGCGCTTTCTCCCAGCTTGCGCTCGGACGAGGAGTCCGAGCGGACTCCGTCGTTGCCCGCCTTGGCCCCTCCTCCAAGCCGCCACCCTCCTTATATACACCGCCCGAGCCCCCACCACCACACCACCACTGCTGAGCGCGGCCCGCCGCCGCCCGCGCCTTCGCCGTCGCGCGCAAGCCGCCGCCCGGCCCGCTCGCCGCGCCAGCGCCGCCGTCGCCCTCTTGCCTGTGAGCCGCCGCCCGCCGCCCAACCCCTCCTCGTCGGAGCCCTCGCCGGAGGTACCGCGCCGATCCGTCGCCGCCGTTTTTTTTAAACCGTTTGGTTTTTTTAGAAACCCAAGATTCGTTTTTTTTCGATTCGCCGGTTTTTCCCGGTTTTTCTGTTTAGCGGACGTTCGTCCGTACGTTCGTTTTAACGAACGGTTGTTCCCCCGTTAGTTAAAGCTAACGAACGCTCGTTCGTTAGTCTGTTCATCAGTTTTCTTTTTGTCGGATTTATCCGCGATTATTTTCGATCGCGATTTCTGATCCGATCTTAGTTTCGCTTTATCTTTTCGCCGTTTGTCGTAATCAGGCGATTCAAGCGCCTAGATCTTCGTCTCGAGACCCTCTTTCTGTTTAATCAACTTAAACAAGATTTTGGTACGGTAAAATTTGACCTTAGTTCAGATTAGTATATGGATCTTGTTTCTTTCGCCGTTTGAGTTTCGTTGCTCCGTTTGATTTGATTCTTTTTGTGAACCGGAGTTATTAAGTTGAACTTTCTGGTCCTTTTATTTGAGTTTTGCTTGTGCATCTTTCCTTGTTGCTTATGTATGTTATTGTTTGTTTGCGATAGAATTCCCGGAGTGCGAAGCATGTGATTACGAGTCTCTAGGATTTGCGGATCATCAGCAAGGCAAGTAACACATTGATCATACTCTTTTCATACCCACTTTGTATGCATTAGTTCAATCCTCAAACATTGCATGATTAGGATGTCATTAAGTTGTGGGTTGGGAAGTAGTTGTTGAGGTAGAACCTATTGCCATGTTACTATCAAACCCTTGGGAGTTACTTCTACGCGTTGCTTATATTGGTATGCTATGCTCGTAGACGTGGTTTGGGTTTGAGTGAATCCATGACAGATGTGAGATTGTTAATTAATGGTTCAACTTAAGGTGGCAACTTAAATTAACATCTGGGTGGATTGAGGAACCTGGGGAACCCAGTGTTGTCTATATTTTTTTTGGAAATCCCGGGGTACCCGTGAGATCTTCCTATGGACCGCCACCCAGGCTCAAAGGGAACTGAGATGATTCATGCTAGAAACTTCCGTGTGCAGCCACAAGCTATTATGGGCTCTAGCATAGTTGAGTAGGTTACGTGAAGCTCTTGAAGAGGTAGATCAGCAAGTAGTGGGTTTTGTAGGTATGGTATGGTCTACCCTGAGTAGAGAGTTAATGTTTCTGAAAGACTATGTCTCGGTCATCCGTTTCTCAAACACCGTGCAGTGCGAGAAATCCAACGGAAGTGATCTAGTCTTGTGGGGAAAAGTGCGCAAACCTCTGCAGAGTGTACAATCTAATCATGGTTAGCCGTGTCCCCGGTTATGGACAATCTTGAGTATCTAGTACTTGAGTTATCACATGTATCTCATCACTCTTAATTAATATTGTTGGGTTGTTAACTACTTTAATTGGGATTGAGTTGGGGTTATACCTTCTCAATGTTGTTTCAACCACCATGATAGTTAAATTAAAAATTTATTCCTTTGTTGTAGGGAAAAATTGGCTTTTCATGAAAACTATAACCATAGAGCTTTCCATCAGCCAAATATGCATGTAGTGATAGTATTATCATGTTCTTGCTTCATCTTGTGTTATATTGCCAAAGATATTCCATGTGCTGACCCGTTTTTGGGCTGCAACGTATTATGTTGCAGACTTTTTATACGAGGAGTAAGGTTCGTTAGGTCATTGTCATGCAGCTCAGCTATGCCGTTGGAGTTGATGGACTCACTTTATCTTCCAAGCCTTCCGCTGTTATCGCATTAGATGGCCTTAAGCCATATTATTGTATTAAGTTCTCTTTTGAGACATTCAATGTAATAAGTGTGTGATTGCTACTCTGTTATAAATCCTTCAAGTACTATGTGTGTCAGCATTACTGATCCAGGGGTGACACTGAAGCACAGAGACTTGACCATCTAAGGCCGGGTCAGCTACAAGATGGTATCAGAGCACACGTTGAGTGTAGGACACGACCACTAAGATAAACCATAGGTCACTGTTCTCTACTCATTTCTGACTCCTCCCCATTTTTTCCACTCTTTAGGATGACGGAGATGAAGAACAAGTTTGCACAACCGGATGAAGACACACCTTTTGGACGCCACTTAAAGGAAGTCACTAGGTACTTGAACATTGGAATACCAAGCTTCACCGGGACCTACAACGCCACCTTACCAGAAGAGGACTGCTGGATGATTCAAGTACAAGTTCCAGGGAGGACGTTCTCGCCAACTTCTAAACCCATAGAATTTTCTTCCGAAGCACCCACCTGGAGTCTAGGCAAGAGCATGGCAGCCCACATTACCATAGGACGCATTGGAGAAGTCTACAACAGGGAACTCAAGGACACGATCTACCAAATATGTGGGCACCGAGACGAGCAATGGGAAGTAACCAGCACCAGGAAGGATAGATCCATAAGTGTCAAAAAAAAGGAAGGATAGATCCATTGCAGCTTACATCCAGGAGCTAAACCAACACATTCAACATCAGGAGAACCAGATGTGCACAGACATGATGGAATTGAAGAAGGCGAAGACCAGGATAATCGAGCTGGAGGAAGAACTCAAGTTTACACGCGATGGATATGAGGAAGAAATCAAGACACTACTTGAGAAGAACGACGACCTGGTTAAGAAGATCGGAGTATTCATGGGAGGACCAGCACCGGGAGAAGAAGATAATGACCCCACTTGCCCGTACAACTACATCATCATCGATGACATCAATTCCGATCCTAGTGATGATGACTACGAAGACGAAGCTGGAGCAGACATCATGGAGTCTTCCACCGTTCAAAATTTCTAGATGACCACCATATATTAGTAGTATTTCCCCCATGTATTTAGTAGTAGTTGAGCACTTTTGCCATAGTTCTAGACCGTTTGTATGCCCTTGCTTGATTGATTGAGTGAAATGATTGCATTTGTCTCATGTGCATATGGGTAGTGCTTTCTCGTTACACCTTTTTTTTCTATTCTAATCTCTTCCATCTAAACCCATCAGATGCCTACGAGACGTGACACCGGTTTTGCTTTCCCACCGGAACTGACCCAGTTGATCCAGCAGCAGAATGCTTTGATGCAATTGCTAGTTCAGAACATGGGCAACAACAACAACAATAACCCGCCGCCAGTGGACAACCTAGCCCGTTTTCTAAGGTTACAGCCGCTGGTGTTTTCCAATAGCACCGAGCCCATAGTTGCTGATGATTGTCTACGCTGTATTGGAAGGGAGTTGACCACCGCAGGTTGCACAAATGCTGAGAAGGTGCGCTTTGCCTCACACCAATTGGATGGACCAGCAGCCTCATGGTGGGAGAATTACACGACTACTTTTCCTATAGCCAATGTTACTTGGGACCAGTTTCAGCAAGCTTTCCGCACAACCCATGTCTCAATTGGAGCTATGCAGATGAAGAAGCGGGAGTTCCGCAACTTATGCCAGGGGAACCGTACTGTGGCTTAGTACGTGGATGATTTTAGCAAGCTATCACATTATGCCCCTGGTGATGTGGCCACAGATGCCGCAAAGCAGGAGAAGTTTATGGAAGGGCTGAATGATGAGATGAGCATGCAGCTGATGGTAGCAACCTTCAACAACTACAAGGAGTTGGTAGATAAAGCTCTTATGATTGAAGGGAAGCAGCAGCAGATTGAAAGCCGTAAGAGGAAGTATGGACAAGGAAAGTATAACTCAGGAGCTTAGCAGAAGCCTCGCTTAACCCCGAATTCGGGAGGACTTGTTCATAACCATGGAGGTCACACCCACACTGGAGGAGGATCGCATAACCACAATGGTGCTAAGAATGGAAATGGAAACGAGACTAACAACAATCAGAATCGCTCCAATCCAGCCACACCCGCCAAAAGAGACCTAAGTCAAGTTACTTGCTTTAAGTGCGGGAAGACGGGGCACTATGCCAATGATTGCCCTGAAGGAAGGAATGGAACCGGAAATGGAATCGCTGGGAAGAAGCCTAATCCATTCAAGAAAGGACAAGTGAACCACGTTAACGTGGAGGAGGTTGAAGAGCAGTCGGATGCGGTAATAGGTAAGTTTTTGGTTAAGTCATTTACCGCTCTTGTTCTTCTCGATACTGGTGCATCACATTCATACATATCAAGGGGATTTGTGGATAAGTTTAAACTACCAACCCAAACCCTTAGGACCCCTCTTTTAGTGAGCTCTCCTAGAGCAGAGTATACGGCTAGCCGATGGTGCAACCAGATACCCCTAACCATTGGTACCCATGTTTTTCCGTCCGACCTAATTATCTTGGAGTCACAAGGATTGGATGTGATATTAGGTATGGACTGGATGTCAAAGTATGGAGGAAGCATTGATTGTGCTAGTAAGTCGATTTATCTCACCACCCCGGAGGGAAAAAGGATTAAGTGCGTATCTAGGCACATGCCTCGGAGGAGCCAAGTGAATACCCTCACCGGAGTTGTGCAGGAGGAAGTGCACGTAGTAAAGGATTACTGGATGTTTTCCCAGAGGAGTTACCAGGCATGCCACCGGATCGAGACATTGAGTTTTTGATTGAGCTATTGCCAGGTACAGGGCCAATATCTAAGAGACGCTATCGGATGCCTGCAAATGATCTGGAGGAAATTAAGTAACAGATCAAGGAGTTATTGGAGAAAGGTTACATTCGAAGGAGTTCATCACCTTGGGGAGCTCCGGTACTTTTGGTTGAGAAGAAGGATAAATCACTAAGGATGGTTGTTGATTATCGAGCCTCGAATGACGTAACGATTAAGAACAAGCACCCACTGCCGATGATCAATGATCTGTTCGATCATTTGCAAGGAGCTAAGGTGTTTTCGAAGATCGATCTATGATCAGGATACCATCAGTTGAAGATTCGAGAGAAGGATATACCGAAGACAGCGTTTACCACGCGGTGCGGATTATATGAGTATACGGTCATGTCGTTTGGACTGACTAACGCCCGTGCCTATTTCATGAGCATGATGAACAAGGTGTTCATGGAGTATTTGGACAAGTTTGTTGTGGCGTTTATCGATGATATTATGGTATACTCGAAGAATGAAGAGGAGCACAAGGAGCATTTGCGTTTAGTTCTTGAGAAACTCAGGGAACATCAGCTATACGCCATGTTCAGCAAGTGCGAGTTTTGGTTGAAGGAAGTCGGATTCCTTGGACATGTTATAGCAGGATAAGGTATAGCAAGAGACCCCAAAGAAGGTTCGGGCCATCCTTTGAATGGTTGGCACCCATTTCCGATTAGCGAGATCCATGCTTTCTTTGGACTCGCAGGATACTACCGGAGATTCATTGAGAATTTTTCCAAGATTGCAAAGCCAATGACTAAATTATTGAAGAAGGATACTAAGTTTAAATGGACAGAAGATTGTGAGGCACGTTTTCAGGAGTTAAAGGAATGTTTGACTACAGCCCCAGTGCTAACACTGCCCGATATACATAAGGAGTTTCAAGTGTATTGCAACGCTTCTCGCTTAGGACTTGGATGTGTGCTTATGCAGGACGGAAGAGTTGTTTCGTATGCCTCACGACAACTAAAACCCCATGATTTAAACTATGCCACGCTTGATTTGGAGTTGGCAGCCGTAGTGCATGCATTGAAGACTTGGAGACATTACCTTATTGCAAACCGCTGTGATGTGTACACGGATCATAAGAGTTTGAAGTACATTTTCACACAAAAGGAGCTGAACCTTAGGCAGAGAAGATGGTTGGAGCTTATAAAGGATTATGATATGAAACTACACTATCATCCCGGAAAGGCCAATGTCGTAGCAGACGCTTTGAGCCGGAAGAGTTATGCCAATATCCTTGAAAATAGGGGATTGCTCAAGGAGTTAGCTGAGGATATCATGGAACTTCGATTGGAGATTGTTCCAAGAGGTTTCGTTGCAACAATGGAGGTTCAGTCGACATTGTTGGACAAGATTCGAGAAGGTCAGAAGGATGACAAGGATATTGCCGAGATAAAGGAGAAGATGAGCAAAGGAAAGGCCAAAGATTTTCGTGAGGATGAGCACGATACCTAATGGTTTGATGACCGAATTTATGTTCCCAATGACCCAGAGATCAGGAAGTTAATACTTCAGGAGGCTCATGACTCACCATACTCGATACACCACGGAAACACCAAGATGTATTTGGATTTGAAGGAATGTTTCTGGTTTACTGGTATGAAGAAGGATATTGCCGAGTATGTAGCCGTATATGATGTATGTCAGAAAGTGAAGGCAGAACATCAGAAGCCAGCAGGACTGCTACAGCCTATGCCGATACCCGAATGCAAGTGGGATAAACTTGGCATGAACTTTATCACCAGACTACCTAGGACCAGAGCAGGTTATGATTCAATATGGGTAGTAGTTGATCGCTTGACCAAAGTGGCTCACTTTATCCCAGTGAAAATAACTTATACGAGTGTGAAGTTGGCCAAGATATATATGTCCAGGATCGTATGTCTGCATGGAGTTCTGAGGACCATCGTATCAGATAGACGAACACAGTTTATCGCAAAGTTTTGGCATCAGTTACACCAGACTTTAGGTACGAGATTGGAGTTCAGTACAACATTTCACCCGCAGACAGATGGACAGACCGAGAGAGTCAACCAGATACTGGAAGATATGTTGAGAGCATGTGCGCTAGATTATGGATCTAGTTGGGATGACAATTTGCCTTACGCAGAGTTCTCCTACAACAATAGCTACCAAGCCAGTTTGAAGATGGCACCGTTCGAAGCTCTGTATGGACGCAGATGCAGAACACCATTGATGTGGGATGAGGTAGGAGACCGTTAGTTGTTTGGACCAGACCTGATCAAGGAGTCTGAAGAGAAGGTGAAACTGATTCATGATACACTGAAGATTGCTTAGTCCAGGCCGCCACCCCCTCCTTATATACACCGCCGTCCGAGCCCCCCACCTCCACACCACCACCGCCGTCGAGCCGCAGCCGCGCCCGCCCTTACCGGCCGCCACCGGCCGTGCCTTACCGCAGCAGCGCAAACGCGCGCCGCCCAGCAGCATAACCGCCGCCACCGCCGCCGCCCGCGCCCGCGCCGCCGTCGCCCGCCGCCCACGAGCCGCCCGCCCTAACCCGCCTACGCGGAGCCCTAGCCAGAGGTACCGCGCCGATCCGCCGCCGCCGTTTTTTTTAAACCGTTCGTTTTTTTAGAAACCCTAGATTCGTTTTTTTCGGTTCCCCGGTTTTTCTGTTTAGCGGACGTCCGTCCGTACGTTCGTTTTAACGAACAGTTGTTCGCCCGTTAGTTACAGCTAATGAATGCTCATTCGTTAGTCTGTTCGTCAGTTTTCTTTTTGTCGGATTTATCCGCGATTATTTTCGATCGCGATTTCTGATGCGATCTTAGTTTATGTTTATCTTTTCGCTCGTTTGTCGGAATCAGGCGATTCAAGAGCCTAGAGCTTCGTATCGAGACCCTCTTTCTGTTTTATCAACTTCAACAGGATTTTGGTACTGTAAAATTTGACCTTAGTTCAGATTAGTAAACAGATCTTGTTTCTTTCGCCGTTTGAGTTTTGTTGCTCCGTTTGATTTGATTCTTTTTGTGAACCGGAGTTCTTAAGTTGAACTTACTGGTTAATCTCTTTTATTTGAGTTTTGATTATGCATCTTTGCTTGTTGCTTATGTATGTTATTGTTTGTTTGCGATAGAATTCCCGGAGTGCGAAGCGTGTTATTATGAGTCTCTAGGATTCGCGGATCGTCAGCAAGGCAAGTAACACATTGATCATACTCTTTTCATACCCAGTTTTTATGCATTAGTTCAATCCTCAAACATTGCATGATTACAATGTCATTAACTTGTGGGTTGGGAAGTAGTTGTTGAGATAGAACCTATTGCCATGTTACTATCAAACCCTTGGGAGTTACTTCTACGCGTTGCTTATATTGCTATGCTATGCTCGTAGACGTGGTTTGGGTTTGTGTGAATCCTTGACAGATGTGAGATTGTTAATTAATGGTTCAACTTAAGGTGGCAACTTAAATTAACATCTGGGTGGATTGAGGCACCTGGGCAACCAAGTGTTGTCTGTATTTTTTTTGGAAATCCCGGGGTACCCGTGAGATCTTCCTATGGACCGCCACCCAGGCTCAAAGGGAACTGAGATGATTCATGCTAGAAACATCTGTGTCCAGCCACAAGCTATTATGGGCTCTAGCATAGTTGAGTAGGTTACGTGAAGCTCTTGAAGAGGTAGATCAGTAGGTAGTGGGTTTTCTAGGTTTGGTATGGTCTACCCTGAGTAGAGAGTTAATGTTTCTGAAAGACTATGTCTCGGTCATCCGTTTCTCAAACACCGTGCTGTGCGAGAAATCCAATGGAAGCGATCGAGTCTTGTGGGGAAAAGTGTGCAAACCTCTGCAGAGTGTACAATCTAATCATGGTTAGTCGTGTCCCCGGTTATGGACAATCTTGAGTATCTAGTACTTGAGTTATCACATGTATCTCATCACTCTTAATTAATATTGTTGGGTTATTAACTACTTTAATTGGGATTGAGTTGGGGTTATACCTTCTCAATGTTGTTTCAACCACCATGATAGTTAAATTAAAATTTTATTCCTTTGTTGTAGGGAAAAATTGGCCTTTCGCAAAACTATAACCATAGAGCTTTCCATCAGCCAAATAAGCATGTAGTGATAGTATTATCATGTTCTTGCTCTAATGTGTTATATTGCTAGCATATTCCATGTGATGACCCATTTTCGGGCTGCAAAGTATTATGTTGCAGACTTTTCAGACGAGGATTAAGGTTCGTTAGGTCGTTACCGTGTAGCTCAGCTATGCCGTTGGAGTTGATGGACTCACTTTATCTTCCAAGCCTACCCCTGTTATCGCATTAGATGTCCTTAAGCCATATTATTGTATTAAGTTATCTTTTGAGACATTCGATGTAATAAGTGTGTGATTGCTACTCTGTTATAAATCGTTCGAGTACTGTGTGTGTCAGCATTACTGATCCAGGGATGACACTGAAGCACAGAGACTTGACCATCTGAGGTCGGGTCACTACAGAAGCTGTGGATCCCAAGCCAGCGTCGCAAAACGTGTCCTTCAGAAATGAAAAAAAGGGCTCGATGGCAATGTAGAATGTCAAATTGTTGACAGTGAGCCAGAGGAGATCAGCAGCGGGGCCATGGATGAGATCGACGGCGGTTGAACCAGAGGGGTTGGGGTGGGCCACTTAACCTATGACACAGCCCGCCTCAGGCCGTCGCTGTCGATGACCTCGATGTCGTAGCCGGCGGCCGAGACATGCCCGCATACTCTAGCCCGCTGCTTGAGTGCCTGCCGCCAGTAATGGTCGTCAGCTTCCTCGGCGACGTCGGGCGAAGAGACCGCTATACACCTCATTTGGGCCAGTCGCTCCTCGAGCTCCACGGGAAGCGTAGTCTGGCTTAGGCTCCGATGCTCTGGAGTGGGGGATGGGGATGGGGATGGGGATGGGGATCTGTGGGAAAGGGGGCATTTGGCAGGCGTCATCTAAGAAACTCAGGGCGGCCTGGGTATGAGATCGGTGGGTAGGCTGCACGGGCAAAACAGGAGATGTTGACTATGGAGGCCTTGCGGCGGCGTCGGGGACCTTGCTAGGGTTTCGAGCGAGGGAGGGTGTGTGTGTGTGTGCGCGCACTCACGCCCGAGGAGGTTTTGGTGTGTCTATGTGTGTGTGGAGGGGGGGCGGGGTGTTTGAGGAAATGACGCGGGTACTGAAAATTTTACTACGCGGGAGTCAAATGCGGGAGTGAAATGCCGGGCTATTGAAAATTTTGATGATAGTGCATCGCACATGGTCCGGAGATAACAACCGTGTGTTATGAAACAGAAAAACCCTTGAGGCGGGCAGATATTTTCTAGGGATGCGGGCGGGATTGGGAACAAGAAACATCGCACATGGTCCGGAGATAACAACCGTGTGTTATGAAACAGAAAAACCCTCGAGCGGGCAGATATTTTCTAGGGATGCAGGCGGGATTGGGTACAAGAAACATCGCACACCGTCCGGAGATAACAACCGTGTGTTATGAAACAGAAAAACCCTTGAGGCGGGCAGATATTTTTGAGAGGGGAGCCTCATGGAGCCGAATTTACTGTGCGGATGTGTGCGTGACAGGTGCACCGGCGTGACACACGTTTAGTCTAACTGAACCGTGTCTATTGCGTCATCCGACTTGTCTAATGTTCATAAATTTGGCGAAAAATGACGCGGGAGAGGGTGGTTTCATTTTCAAATACCAAAAGCAACTTTGATGCGGCACCTCTCTTGCGAAGCGCATGGTATTGCTTGCCCCCACCCCCCATGTGTCGGCAGGAAGGGAATCCTAAGCTATGAATGCATGCCCCCTTCCCCCCAACCGAGGTTCACCTAGCAATGTGCGAAGTAGCTAGCAGCCCCCCTCCTCCCTCGTGTCAGCACAAAGGGAATCCTAAGCTATGAATGCATGCCCCCCCCCCAACCGAAGTTCATTCACTTAGCAAAGTGCGAAGTAGCTAGCAGCCACCCCTCCCTCGTGTTGGCACGAAGGGAATCCTAAGCTATGAATGCATGCCCCCCAGCCGAGGTTCACCCTAGCAAAGTGCGAAGTAGCTAGCAGCCCCCCACCCTCGTGTCGGCATGAAGGGAATCCTAAGCTATGAATGCATGCCTCCCCAACTGAGGTTTACCCTAGCAAAGTGCGAAGTAGCTAGCAGCCCCCCTCCCTCGTGTCGGCACAAAGGGAATCCTAAGCTATTAATGCATGCCCCCCCACCCGAGTTTCACCTAGCAAAGTGCAAAGTAGCTAGCAGCCCCCCTCCCTCGTGTCGGCATGAACGGATTCCTAAGCTATGAATGCATGCCCTCCCAACCGAGATTCACCTAGCAAAGTGCGAAGTAGCTAGCAGCCCCCCTCCCTCGTGTCTGCACGAAGGGAATCCTAAGATATGAATGCATGCCCTCCCCCCCCCCCAACCGAGATTCACCCTAGCAAAGTGCTAAGTAGCTAGCGTGTCGGCATGAAGGGAATCCTAAGATGAATGCATGCCCCTCCCCCCAACCGAGGTTCACCTAGCAAAGTGCGAAGTAGCTAGCATCCCCCCTCGTGTCGGCACAAAGAGAATCCTAAGCTATGAATGCATGCCCCCTTCCCCCAACTGAGGTAGCTATGAATGCATGCCCCCCTTCACCTAGCAAGTGCAAAGTAGCTAGCAGCCCCCACCCCCTCGTGTCGCCACGAAGGGAATCCTATGCTATGAATGCATGCCCCCCAACCGAGGTTCACCTTGCAAAGTGCGAAGTAGCAACCCCCCCCCCCCCACACACAGACACTTTCAGTCGGTGGGCCAGAGAGGCATATATCTCACCAAGATGGATCGCAAAACGGACCAAGAATAATCCACATTGGTCATACAACCTCTCTCCTGTTGTTGGTCAAAGTGATGGCTAGCCATACCACTCCGGAGATGGGCTAGCTCGCCAATAATCACGCAAGTAGCTAGTCCCCAAAGACAACCACTGCATGCATGTGGCCCAAACATATGTACGGAGAGGTGTGGTTTTGAGTAACAATGGAACAACTTTGATGTGGCACCGTGATTTCAAACTAGAAATCCACACACTGACTGAGGGTTAGGTTGACGATGCATATGTATGTTACACCACATTTCAAGCCAACGATGGGGATTCATGCATGCGTGCATTTATAGTATATGCGGTCAAACTTAATTAGGTCTGAATCTCACCATGACCTATACTACGATAACACGAACCAAATGAAGAATCGTGCATGGTAACCTATCTTGTTGTTGGTCAAGGTGATCATGGATATCCACGCGGGTCCACGAATATATAGGCTTATCACCGATTACCACGCGAGGGAGTGTATCGTTCGAAGGCAACCACTACATGCATATGTATGGAGGTGATGCGCGTATGCATGTTTGAATACAAAACATTGAGGTGGCGCGTTTGCCAAAAATCATACACTAGCTCCCCACACAGAGCGAGATCGGTTCATGATGTGTCGTTGTACTAGCCAATTCGACTCGATGGGAGGGATTCATGCGTACACATGAATGTTTGTGTGCTCAAACTGTATCATGCATGTCATCCCAGAGCAAAAATAATAATCCCCTCCTAAGTCATATTAACCTCTCTTGTTGGCAGGCAAAAAGTAGTGATGGACCAAGCGGGCCCACAGATGGAAAGCATCGATATCACTGATAACCGCTTAAGTGGGTGCGAGAGGACAACCACCACCGCTTGTGGGCCAAACATATATATGTTGAATACCCAAAAACTGTAAACCATGCACCCACACAGAGTGAGGTTCATATCAAGCGTACTACATATGATGGTCCCCTTCCCCCTCTTCACCGCATACTATATGCTCCTGCCGTAATATATCTACAACCCAAAAGAATCCTCATCGATGGCGAAATTAATTAACCTCTCCCGATGTGTCAAAGTGATACATGCATGCATCGAAGATGGCCTTGTGGGCCCACAGATGGAAGCGTCACACGTGAGTGTCCTAGCTAGGATATGCATGTGGCCCAAAAAGGTGTTGTGTGATGTTTGAATAACCAATTTCACAATTGTGATGTGGCACGTACCTCGGTAACCAAAAAGTCCCGACACTGAGTGAGGTGTACTTTTTCACGGACGCATACGTATAGTATATATGCGAGTCCCCTCCCACCTCTTCAACGCGTACTATATACCACCATAACACAAACAAAAAAGATTCTACCTTGCTGGTCAAATTAACCTCACTGTGGGCTGTACGTCAAAGTGATGGGCGATGACCTCGCGGGCCTGAAAGCGTCACACAGCAGTATCGAGTGTCGTGTAGGACAACCATCGACTGCATGTGGCCAAAACATTTATGTATGAAAGGGTTGTGTAATTTTTTAAATAACGATTTTCACGACTCTGATGTGGCACTGGCCTGCCAAACAAAACGGCCAACCCACAGGATGGCTCACAACTCGTAGTGTACTGCGAGCCACCCGCCACCCCCAGATGCACACACCCAAACACACCGTGAGGCCACCACAACTACGATGCATGTTAAATTAATTATCCCGCGGTGAACATACATGTTACCAAAGGAGGGACGTTTTAATTTCAAAAAACACAGAGATCATTAAGACGTTTTAGTACATTGATTGATTGATTTTCTACGGGTATAATGTGCAAAAATCAAATTTGAGCTACATGCACACGTGACAGTTAACCTAAATGGATTGCAAAAACACTTGTGTCTCACTGCGTGCATGTTTACTCCCCGTGCAACAAATTTCAAACATTGAGAATCTTGATTTTTAAATTCTAGTACATCCAAAACTTATTTGAAGTTCATGAAACTTATCGTGTTGTCATATGGACACCAATACAAAGTGGCGTTGTACTTTTTTTTGTCAAATTTAAGACCAGTTTTGATATAATCTTTATCTAATTACAGACAGGAGATTATTAATAATTGGGAACCAATATCCCAAATGGATTATTTATTCGAACAATGAGTGTTAGACCAACAATGGATATGTGCCATGCTTTGGCTAAGCAACAAAGCGGCAACATTAATCATCCAAATAGAAAAACAATATATGTGCCGCCGCAAGACCCGTTTGTCGTGCGAGCAGGAGTGAGTTGAAGGGACGCAGACGAGCAGTCTGCCGCGCAGGTAGAAGGGGAGGCGTGCGTGCAGGTGTGGGAATTGACTGAGGCGTGCTCGCTGCGCAGTGTCATCGGGAGGCGTGCAAGTAGCTGTTTGAAACTTTGATAGGCATGCCAGCAGTCCGGTGCGCAGGCTCGCCGGGAGGCGAGCCATCGCTCTGACCGCGACCCTCCTCTCTCCCACAACTCTGACTACTCCATATTAATGGTGCACCCTAGCGGCCGCACCCCCCATCCTCGCTACGCACACACAATCCTCTCTCTCCGCTTGCATCCTCAACGCCGCTCTCAGTCCTCAAAGCCGCCAGTGTATGAGGATGCCACCGAAGCGCCCCATCGGAGGGAGTGGCGATGTCGGGGCTGCTAAAGCACCGGAGCACAGCGTGGAGATTGAGACAGAGTTTGCCTTCACTGCCGGCGAGTAATCGCTGCAACCTGACTTTGTCGACGGTGTCTAGCTTCCATAGTCGGAGGTGGAGTTCCACACTGACTCCGATGACCACTCCGACAATGACTCCGACGACGACGGACAACTGGTTAGTCATCTATACCCATTTATGTGTCAAATATATCATAGGGTTTCTCTAATTACTCCTGCCTCCCCGTTTTTGGAATAGAAATCTTGTGGTTATATTCTCCCAATCCATTAAATCCGAGTAAGTTTCGTTAGATATGTGTAGCGTATTGATTGTTTGAATGGTACAGGTGATAGGTGATTAGTTGTTTCATCTGTGCAAAAGATTTCTGCTAGTAATCCGTCAAGGGTTAGTGTTCGTGCTAATAATTCCTAGCCAGGACTTGACAATTGATTTTGAATGACCTACATATTTTTGGGCCATTATTTTCTTCAAGATTGGTCTATACATAGACGACCGTGCTTAAAAATCGAACCATAATCTCTGGATATGTATAAATAAATATCCATAAATTCCTAATCCTACTTCACGGCATGTAATCAGTGATTTGATGATAAATTTGTTTTACTATTTGTATAGCTGATGTCTTACGATGTGGACATCGAGGATGAAGATGCCCAGAGGAGGTACAAGAGGCGAATCATGAGGGAGCTTTATGTGGGAATGCATAATAGGCGTATTAGGACCTGGAACTACGGCTATGGATGCCCATTTTGCAACCACATGCTTCATGAGGCGTATCTAAGTGTTCTGGCGCATGCAAGAGGACGGGTCGTTGGCTCCTTCAACCAGAAGTATTCTCGCAGGGTGGTGCATACGCCGAGTACCTGGAGACGCTTCAGGATCGTGCCGGCCGCATGTGAGATGAGATGTGGGATGGATCGAACTATGTATGCTTGAGTATGCTTAATGACGGTTGAACTATGTACTTATGGTTGAACTATACATATGTACGTGTACGCTTATTATCTATGTCTGAGTATGTTAAATATTTGGTCAAAATTTGGTACAAATTTCAAAGGGGGACCAATAAACCAGGAAAGGGAGGTAGTACGTCAATCACACACGGTTCCCAAAATTGGAACCATGTGCAATGGCTTTCATTTTGCCTGTTGCGTCAATTACACACGGTTCGGTCTAGCAAACCGTCGCCCCCAAAATTATTTGTGGGACAGAAAACCCTCACCACCCAATTCAAAAAAGGAAAAAGAAAACCCTCACTAACACCACGTCACAAAAACCGTCACCCCGCCTGCCAGCACCTCCGGTACGGTCCCCATTCACACCTGCACAAGCTCCTCCGTGTCTATGCCATGGCACCGTCTATCGTGGAGGTAAACACTTAGCTCGATGCCTGCCTACGCCGCAAGGCTGCCTGCAAAGCCCACCGCATTTCGCCACTTTCGCTTGCCGCCGCCTATCGCCATCGACTTTCTCTATGCTGCTCGTAGTCAACCCAGCTCCGCTCGGTTGGGGAATCTTCCATACTGAGGGTTCTTTCTCATGGTCGATGAGGTAACTAATTTAACGAGATATTATCTCATCTATTATCCTAGTTCATCTGCATCCTTTAATCACCCGGCGGAAATCTCCGTGAATTCATTTTTATTCGAGCTGATTTGAGGGTTTTCTTTCATTCATAGAATGTACAGTGCACCGACACTTCAGGACTTGACGACCGCCACCAGTGATTCCATCTCATCGTACCAGATAACTTGAGGACGCGCGCCGTATGTTCAATCTCACTCTAAATCGGCTGGCATGGCCTACTTTCGTGAACATATTCTAAATATTGCTACATTTGGATAAAAGGTGCCACATGCATCATATACGTCAAAGGGGATTTTCCCCCTCTTCTTTCTATAGTAGGCAAATTAATGATGTATTGTTCTTTCGATTACTCTCATATTTTCATGACATCATATTTACCCTATCTGTTTAATTATAGAATTTTGCCCTTCGATTTGAACTGATGTACAGTTCTTTCAATTTGGGCCCATATTTGCATGTTCCCATATTTTCTTTAACAATCCTACCATTTTCTGCAGGAGATCCCTCGCTATGCAACAGATTATGTAGTGCACAATTTTTCCCTTTACATAGGTCAAGGATTCACGGATGTCATACTGCACACAAACCATGGATTTACAATAGTTGCTACTGTCAGACTTGATGAACATGGTGACTCCTATTTTGCCACTAGCTTTTGGAATGAAATTGCAAAGTTTTATGTACTGAAAGCTGGCACTAAAATTACCTTTGCACATAGAAGGGCCTGGTCATGAGATATATGCTAACTTCCCGACAAAATCATCCGTCCACACTTTGCTCGAAGTAAGTTTTCTTTTCAACTATATGCATATGTTGACTTACCCAGCAATGTCAAATGAATTGTGTAGTATTTAAGCAACCAATTGTTATTCCCCTTTCTTACTATATTCCTACCTAATAGTTTCTAGTTACCAATACACTTTTCTATTGCGCTGTTTTAACTAAATATTCCCTGTACTCCCATTTCTATCATAAAGCGCCGCTGACAAGGAGACTCCGGAGGTGGAGAATGGGGCTGCCAACAAGCAGAGGCAGGGCGAGCTAGAGCCGCAAGCGACTCCAGCAGGCCTAGAGTTAATCAGGATCCTCCCCGATGATATGTTGAGAGTCATCATGTCCCTCCTCCCAATCAAATATTGGGTGCGAACAATCCTCCTTTCCCGATGGTGGCGCCCCCTATGGAACCCCAGCCCTCTCGACCTCATCGACACCCACGAGCTCAGCCATGGCTATCGCAAAAGCTTGGATGCGTTCTCCAAGATCCTCGGCAGTCACCTTGGCCCAACCAAAGGCCTTAGAATGGGCAAGTTTCGTTCCAACGGCAAGGACCGAGCCAAGCTTGACGACTGGTTCCGATACCCCGCCCTAGATCAGCTCGAGGAGCTCACTTTTGATGATGGGCATATGCAGTCGCTGCCAACGTCTGCACTCGCGCCCATACGCGCATCGCCAAGTTCAGGAACTGCCATTTCCCGCCCCTTAATGACGTGCCCGCTCTTATTCTACCACGACTGAAGCACCTTGAGCTTGTCTCCATCTGCCTCTCAAAGGGTGACATGGAGCGCCTGCTCCGTGGTTGTACTGCACTCGAATACCTTCGTCTTCAGGTGATCAATGGGTTGAGTACCTTCCACATCACATCCATGACTATCCGGACTATTTATGTTTGTTGCTGGTGCGGCAGTAAGACATCACAAAAGATGGACCATGGTATGGTCATCCAGGACACACCTGCACTTGAGAGATTACTTGTAGTTGATCAAGAAGGTCCAACAAGAATCAATGTCATTTCTACACCAAAAATGACAGTGGTGGGCCACTCGTCTCACAAATACTCCGAACTTGTTATTGTATCCACACCCGTTCAGGTAGAACAGCCGCCTTCTACCTCTCCTTATACAAATTAACATTATTTCTAATTTTGAAGATGTTTGTTAAATGCATCATTGAGAAAATGATTCCGACAAGCTTGACTCCGAAAATGCGCACAGTGAAGGTCTTGGCACTAGAATCTATCGGCCCTGACCTGGAGCAAGTTGTTAGTTTCCTGAGATGCTTTCCGTGCCTGGAGAAGCTATATATCGAGGTGGTGTTCCTTTCTTGTTAAATGTTAACCATAAGGGAGTTCAATTAGTGACACCATTTTCAAAGTTTACGATGACAATGTACTACGATTTCTGAAGGTTCTTTTGGAGGATTTTAGTACATACATGTCCCCCCCCCATATTGGTTGCTTGATCCATATGGTTACAATCAATAAGCATTTCTCTTTGGATTCATCTGTACTAGTTTTCTTAGGGAACTTTTCATACACTACAACCTCTTGTGAAGAAGCCTACATTTTTCTAGAATGTAATCAAATGCCCATGTTAATCATGTCAGATCGAAGATGGCATGTTTGTGCATTTTACAAATCCTACAAACCAAACAGCTAGGCATGTAGTAATGTTCAAAACTGCATGTCGGCACTAACACGTTTTCTTCCTTTGCAGATAAGATTAGGCCCAGTGGTGGATAATGTGATACAACATAACAATCACGTTGAATGCCTAGATCTGCATCTCTTAGAAATTACTTTGAACTCCTACCGGGGGACCTTACCGGAGATTATAATCGCCAGGTTCTTTGTTGTTAGAGCAAGGGTGCTGAAGGCAATGAGGTTTGCCCTACATTTATTTCACAAAAATGAATGGTTTGCTGATCAGCGCCGGCGCCTATGGCAGAATGGAGTAGGCTCCAAAAATGCTGAATTTCATTTTGGAACTTCAGATGATAGAGTAATCGGAAGTCATCGTGTCAACCCCATACTGACTTCTCAGTGGCTGATCCCTTTGCAAAAATTGTGAGGTTTCGAAGCCAGACTTAGAAGCGGTGATATTGGTTTGAACCTCTCTGATATTCATGTTCAGCGGATAAGTATGAGCATTTGTAGCTGATGAGCTGAATTTCATTTCTAATATCAGTGTAAACCTTGTAATCTTCGAATCTGAGCCATATAACTCTGGAATTTGAACCTTGTAACATTTTGAGCTTTTCTGGTACAATCATTGAAATGGCATCGTATGAGACTCATATATTGCTAGCACTATTTTTACCTTAATATGCAATGGTCTTAGATTTTATTAACCATTCTCGAATCAGTTTACCTTGTCGATCTCACATCACAGGATCTGTATAGCTAACTTTCATTGCGATCTTGACATTATTGCACACGATTGGTTTCTTCCACCGTGTGCCTTTGTAAGAGCGCAGAATTAATTATCGCACTCGAGTGTCCATCATCACCCTTCTGTGTAACTTAGACCTCATCACCCAAGGGTAAACTTATGACCGAAGTCATTCCACGCACTTTGTTTTTACAAAGCTTTTTGCCAATAAACGTCCATGATTTGTCCCTCTTCTAGTCGACGCGAGGCCAAACTAGCCGGGCGGGAAGCTTGCGCGGTAGCGCGGGAACATGCTCACTGACGGTACATTTGGCGCATCTTCAAGCCCACAAGTGCGATGGGGTGTTGTCAAGCGTGCACTGGAATCCTCCGCTATGAACGTCGTGACAAGACGTGACGATTACTGGCCGGCCGGCCCCCATTTATTACAGTGGCCATTTAACCTGCCCTTGTGTCTCTTCAACCTTTCGATCACGCCCCACCATTTCAAGAAGCACACCCACCACGAGAAATTCTTAGAGGTTATCCTACGTGGCTCCATTGGCGCTCCGAGCGGCTGCCGACGACGAGCAGCAGTTCACCAGGCGTGCCATGGTGGACACCCACAGAAGGTTCATGGACCTCTCGGTGGTGTACACCAACGACCCGGTCTGGGTGGAGCACTCCATCCACATCATGGAGTTGTTGCTTGCCGAGGAGAAGTACAAGGTGGTCAGGTCTGACCTCGAGTACACCCGCGCTCGTGTCGGGTCTCGTCCCAAGGTCTCTGTCGCCCAGATGTGCGTGGGCCACCATGTCCTCGTCTACCACTACTGCCTGGCCATAAGGCCTTGCGAGCGTTTTGCCAGGTTTGTCAACATCCCCCACTACATGTTTGCTACGGTGGACATCACCAACGATGTAAAGGCGCTCGAGAATTTGGGCATCGCCTTCCAGAATCTTGTCTACATCCAGGGCCAATACAAGATCTGGGGCAGCAAGGAGCATGAGAAGGACTCACTGGTTCACCTCGCCGAGGCCATCATCGACCCCTACTAGAGAGACATGAAGGATTTGTGCAACAAACAAGCATGCCTGGCACTCGGCCTGAATGGAGAAACTCGACAAACTTACGTCGTGTACGCAGCCAAGGAGGCGTACACGAGCTACGACATGTACAGGCGGATCATTGACATGACGAGGTGCCTCCTTCCCCAAAATGGCTAGGGATCCAGCCGGAAGCAGAGAAATGGCAAGCGTCGTCGCAACAATAAGTAGATGGTTAGATCCTCGTTTCTCCTACTTTAGTATGCATGTAATTGCTTACTTTGGTGTGTGCAAATGTTATGTGTGTAGTCACTTGTGTAATTGTATGCTTAATTTGGTTATGCAATGCTGTATTTTTAAGTATATATGTTGATGCTCCATAGACGGAGCGTAGATGGTGTGCGGACAAAGAAAATCACATCACACACAGACTAAACAATGGAACCCGTTGGTGATATTTTCATCAATCACTCACAACGGTATACCAGCAATCGTTTGCTCACAACACACACGGCTCGTTTGCAGTAATCGTCTGTGTTCTTATTGGTCTTCGCACACGTTTCCGATTACAGACCTGTTTGTCTCGTATCACACACATCTTGTTCATTTGAATCGTTTATGTTCTCATGTCTCAACGCAAATAGTTCATCCGAGTGAACCGCATGTCATATATCGCACACACCTTTGATCTGGCTGGCCATTTCTTTTGTGTTTCCTAATCACAAACAGGTCATCCGAGTGAACCGTATGCTATACATCGCACACACCTTCATCTGGCTGCCCGTTTCTTTTGTTCCTCCTCATCGCAAACAGTTAATTGAGTTGAACCGTATGCCCTGCATCGCACACATAACTAAAATATGAACTGTGTTTGATGCATCCTCCATCGCAAACGTTTTACACCTTTTTTAACGGTTTTTTACACCACCGTTTGCGATTATGGCATTGCACATAGTTCCGTCGAAGGGTCTCTGATCGTAGTGTCACGTTAGCAGCATCCTGCAGTAGTGTAGGAGTTGAGGGAGAGAGGGGAGCTCAAAGTGAACAATACATAAGGAAGGGTCGGGGGAAACCTTCTGGTGGCGTCGGAATCAAGGGGAAGAGGTGCTCCTGCGGTGTCAGACTCCGGCGAGATCCGAGTAGGAGCTCCAGGGCATGGGAGAGTGGGATTTTGCCAAAAATAAGCATAGGAGGGGTTGGGGATCTTAAATAGGGCATGAACTCATGCGTGGAGTCTAGGATCGATCAAATCGGTCGATCCGATTGTGACTGCATTCGGCAGCTGCAGTGTTCAGGACGAACACAACGGGGATTGAAAATGACAGGCGGGCCAGAGTAGTCAACGGGAGAGAGATGAGAAGAAGAAAATAAGAAAGAGAGAGAGCTGCGGGTTGGGCTGCGCTGAAATGGGCCGGCCTTCTAGGCGCCTTGGTAAGCCCAATTTGAGCCATTGGTGAGACTGCAGTCTTGACTAACGTATTTTTTAACCGTGCTACAGAAAGTAAATAAAACTAAATAAATAGGAAATTAAATCCTAGAAAAATACCAGAACACACAGTAAAGCATTATTACTACTATATAAAACAGTGAACATTTTTACAATAGAAATGCATATTTTGGAAAAATATATTATGCAATAGGAGCCTGCAAGAGCATTATAATAACAACTATAAAATTATTTTGAGTTTCTAAAATTCCCAAAATAGTTTCTGTAAACTCCAGATAATATAATTTAACATTTTCCAAATATAATTAACAGGGGAGAAGTCATATTATCTCCACTCCAAATATATTGCCTTGAGTTGGAAAACACTTTAATTATTCAGAAAATTAAAATATATAGAAATCATGATGAAAAGTAATGATCCTATTAACATAAAAAATATGAAAATTTGGGATGTCACAAATCTAGCACCCTTAAAATGAATCTCTTCCTCGAGATTCAAAGAGATTAGAAAGATAAGGTTCGTTCGGGGTTCTTCCTGAATATCCGTTGATGGTCCCAAAGTGTGAGGTGCTACCTCCCTTAGAATCAAAGTCACTAGGTCTTCAAGAATGTTGCTCATTCAATGACATCCTTGAAATATAAGTCATACAATCCTGTGTGATCATGATAGGTCCCTTAGCAAAGAATTGGTCTTTCGAACCCTAGGCCTTAATAGTGAAGGTAATGCTCCAGTGCTAAACGAATATCGATACTCTCGTGGTGGTCATCAAGAATGGATCCTGCACAAACGGGTTGCAGCTTATGCTCACCATACAACCTACTATTGGCAATGGTTTCCTTTACAAGGGATCAAATATCATGCCATTTTAAGGTTGAAGGCTTAACAATGACGTATTTCTACTATCGATAAGTCACTCTAGATTAACCATCCCGCATAGCAAGAGCGAATAATAAGAGTAAGTGGGCATGGTGATCAATCCATTCCGTACCCAAATCATTACCTTGTGTCTGTGTACAAAAGTAGGGGCCTTCTGTACCCCTCTACTTGTGCACGGGCAGTTGTAGCAACACCTGCGGCCACGCTTGGCGTGGCAGAGGTAGGGAAGACACAAGACTACCAGGGCAACACCCAAGCCAGAAGCATGAAGAGCAAAGAGGCAAGGTGGATTCCCCCCGCAAGGCCCTTGCCGGGGCAGCCCACACAGCCCCGGCAAGAGCCTTGCCGGACCAACTTTCCCAACAACAGCGAGGCCGCCACCCTTGAGCCTAAGAGTTCCAACACCATCAACAACATTGGAACCAAGGCTCGGGAGGCGCCTGCACGATGGCATGCGGATCTTTGTGAAGACCAAAAGCCTGCAAGACTACATGAGAACCAGAAGATGAAGACCCCCGGCAAGATCCTTACCAGGGACGCCCATGAGACCCCGGCAAGACCCTTGCTGGGGATGCCTACGGGGCCACAGCCAGGCCCACAACTACGAAGGCTCCACCACCGTTCCGACACAGCAGTCATCCCGCAAACTAGGCAAGCACCTGCATGGTGACATACGGCTTCCAGGCCAACTCTGCAAGCACCTGCGTGGTGGCATCCAGAGCTTCGTGAAGACTCTGCCACCGCACCAGCTCAGCAGCCAGCCAGCATGGTGCTGCGCGCCTCGTCGTCCTGAACGCGCATCGGAGTGAGGTGAGGCGGCGACGGACGGGATGAGCTTCCTTGCCGTCCCCGGTAAAGTGGGAGGGCACGTCGGCAGCGCATTAAATGTGTTTTGCCCTACGGTGCCAGGCGATAGACTTGTATACAGTACATACTTTCCACCTCCTGTGTGCGAGTGTGGCAACCCCTTTTGACTATAAAAGGAGGCCCGAGGCGTACTGAGGGAGGATTCAGACTATTGGGACCCTGCATGTCTGGTATCTATTCCAGGAACACCAGATAAACACACCAAAGTAGGATTAGGGTGTTATGCATCACTTGCGGCCCGAACCTGGATAAAATTCCCCGTGTTGATCTTCTAAACCCGCTCTTTCCACAGCCCCGCGCCCTGTCAACCGTAGTAGGGATTCCCTGTGATCCCATAGGTGTCGTTTCCCCGACATCTTGGCGCGCCAGGTAGTGGGCACGGCAAGCTGTGGAAATCCGATTTTGGAGTCAACTCATCGTTTTCTTCGTCGCGATGGCTCGAGAGAGGAAGGTGACGGCGATCGATCACGCTCTGGTGCCATCAGCTAGACGAGGCGATGTTGTCCGCGGTAGCAACAACCATCCGCGTGGCGACGACAAAGCTAAGTAACACAAAACTTTGAGCAGTTCCTTTTTATTATAAGGTTATTCTCCTCGAAAGGGTTTGCTCTTTGTATGGGAAACCTGCACGCAATGGAACCTTTCCGCTATTGGCAACACCCTTGTTCTATCTCAAGTTCGCTCGAGAGTTCAAGCGGTTGTGCTGAGAACGGTAAGGTGGCTTGCCCGCTATAGGCAACACCCTTGTTCTATTTCGAGTCCGCTCAACAGTTCATGCGGCTGCGTTGAGAGCGGCAAGATAGCTTGCCTGGCAGCAAGCGTCCCCCGGTAGGCTGCTAAGCATCCGTTCCTCAAAGTGCCATAGCATGGGTTTACGCACCTGCAAACCTACCCAACTAAGCGTAGGGTGTGTACATACAAGGAAGGATCAAACAGGAAAATAGCATGCATCATTTTAAAAGTACTACAGAGTTATATTACATCAATAATTGCTATGGTTCTAACTTAAGATAAAATTGTCTTGGTCATCAACTCACAGCGGCAATGAGAAACGGGGTGCCTAGTCCCGGCACTAGCCCTCCACCCTCTTGACTCCGTCGACGCAACTGATGATGGGCTCAATATGCTCCTCGAGCGCCGTAAGGTCTGCATCCTCCGACAAGCTCTCCAGCGCATCGATGAAGTCCATGCTGGGGTTCCAGAATGCCTCCTTGGTGAGCACCTTGGTCAGGTCGCCCCGGCAGAGCCTCCGGGACTCATTTGCCAGATAAACTGCTTGGTTGGACCGGAGCGCTCCAGGGCTTCGAGGACGCCCTCGAAGAATAAGGTTAGCCTGGCGTTGGGGCTCACGTTCGGCTCTTGGGAATACCTAACAGCCTGGCATTGAGCCTCCCTGCAACGTTGACGAGACGGCTGATCCAGAGATTGACGCTGCCCACATACTCCTTGTGGTCGGTGGCGTCATCACTCTGCAGCCGATTTTCAGTCTCGAGGGCCTTGGTCAGGGTCCCCACCCGGGCCTGGACCTCTGAGAGCGTCCCCTCCAAGCCATTCACCTTCAACTTCAGATCATTGATGGAGTCGTTGGCCTCGGAGACTAGCTTGGCTTTGTCGGAGACCGCGGCCCGCGCATCCGCCAAAGCACGGTTGGTCGTGTCCCTCTCCTCCGTCAGCTCCAAGACCTCCTTCTTCAGCCCATCCCGCTCCAGCTCCAGCTCCTTCACCTTGCTGGCGTGGTCCAGGGCCAGAGCATTGAGTGCGTCCTTGTGGCTCTGCTCCAGCTCCTGGGTCCGCTGTGCGATGATCTTCACAATTTCATCATCCTTGCCGCGGAGCGTGGCGGCAAGCGCCTCCTCACGAGCGGCAAGATCCTCCTCCTAGGAGTCCAGCAGGGCTTTCTGCTAGTGCCGGGCAGCTTTGTCCTTGGCGGCCAGATCTTCCGCCACCTCCTGGGCCTTCTCGATATCGGCCTGCTTCAGGATGGGCTCCCGCTTGTGCTCCTCCAGCTCACCCTGGGCAACCCTCAGTTCCTCCCGGGCCTCGCCAAACCAGACTTGGGTCTGAGTGATGTGCTCCACAAAATCTGCCTCCCCGTTGTCCACCGCCGCCATCCTGGATTTCACTTTTTCTTGGCGGGCACGGTGGAGCACCTGGAGCTTCTGGAAGTTGGCGCTCATGGCTCGGAGAAGCTGCTCCTCTTGGGAACCGCCACCATCGGTGCTCGGTTCGTCAACAACTTGGAGCCCGGCGGTGGCGAGCGCCTCGTCATCAAACACCTCCCCTTCGGTTAGCGCTCTAGTGCTTGTCGTCCCTGGGAGGTGGATGAACAGGTCGTCGCCCACCTTCAAGTACTTGCCCGGGGCAGGGGCTGCGAGGGAGGGAGGTTGGTCATTGGCCACCTCCTCCTCGGTGGACCCCTTGGTGGCCTCCTCGGCAGCGGCCTTGCCGGGCTCCCAGGCAGGCCCTTTGCCGGGCTCCCCGGCAGCGGTCTCGCCGGCTACCCCAATAGGCCCCTTGGCGGCCTCCTCGGCGGCTGACATGGCGGCTTCCTCAGTCGCGATCTTGGTGGCCTCGGCTTCGGCATCCTTGGTGACCTCCCGATGATGGTGTCGATGTCCTCCTAGTCCGTCGGGGGAGGGTCTGGGAACCATAAAGGAGAATGCAACAAGGCCAAGATCAAGGTTCAGACTGAAGCAAAGAAAAAAAACACAACGGGGACGTAGGGTAGGCTACTTACCCGTGTCGAGCTGGGAAGAAGTGGTTCCCTCCCCACCAACGTTCATGGCCAGGACGGAGCCATGTGCACCCAATTTCACCTCCTCTTCCTCCGTGTGTGTGGGCTCGTCGGTAGGTGTCCTTGCTGGGGATGCCCCTCTAGACGGCGTGGTCGATGGGGGCGGCGTGTCAGGGGCGTCCCTCAGTGGCTCCTCCTGTTGCTGCTCCCCTCTTGCAAATTCCGCAAGGTCAGCACCAATATTCATGCCCCAACGTCATCGGCGAGGTGTGAGTAATGAACTCACGCTGGGGGCTGAGGCAGGCGCTGCATCGGTGGCTGTTGTCCGGGCTGATCACCACCAACGCCGGCGTGCGCGGGGTGCTCGCCGGGGGCTTGTCGCCGGCCGAAGCCCTGGCCTTCTTTGCCATCCTCTGGGCCAGCGTCTCCGTGTCCCTAGGAAGACAAGATAGTGTTAAGGAAAGATAAGCACACGCAGAGGGTTAGGGGATGGTGAGGGGCAAGGCAGTTACTTGTCCTCCACCTCCTCCTCTGTTGGCTTCCTCTTCCTTTTTGGGCTGAAGGACCCAAGATTGAACTCGGCCTCCGGGGCGTCGTCCGAAGGAGGGGGAGAAGGGAATGGCGTCCTGTGCCACTTGGACAAGGAAGAGGCAGGACGCTTGGACGAGGAAGAGGTGGCGGCTGCGACTTTCTTCGCTGCCGCAACCCTCGTCTCGCGCACGGCCTGCACCTAGGCTTGTTGCCGTCGTGTGGTCCTGCCGGGCCAGACCGGCTCGCCAGAGCTGGACCGCCACAAGACGCGTCTCCTCCTCGGGGCTGAGGAGTCGTATGCCTCGGTCTCCCCTCCAGCCGACTCCTCAACCACGTCTTCAACAAGGGGAGCCCCGGCGCCGGTGCCGCTGGCCTCCCCGGTAGACCCCGCCCACTCGGCGAGTTCTTTCTCCTCCGTGCCCGTGTCGGCCTTGTGCTCCACGGTGCCAACGCTGCCGGCCTCCCGGGCAAGCGACGCCTCCTCCGCCCTGGCGACAATGTATTCCAGCTCCTCCTTGGTGGTGTCGCGGATGAGCAGCAACTCGTCACAGACGTACCTCTCCGACAACTTGTCAAAGAAGGCCTGCACCTGCTCCGCCTCCGGCTCGGCCCAGCTCGGATCGAGGCCGTGCGCGTTGAAGTCTGGCATCATGGCGATGATAGCGGTTATGCAAGAATTGTTGCGCAATGGGACCACTCCCGCTGGCCTGACGGCCTTGCCAGCCTTCTTAGCCTTGCCGGTCCGCTTGACCCCGCCGGCGTCGTCCACCTTGAGCTGGAAGAGCCTCTGGCAAAAATGGGCATGCCCTAGCACCGTGAAATTGTGCTTCAAGCCAGGGCGGAGCCTCATGATGTCGGCTGCGTTCCTGTAGTCCCAGGGCGGCCTCCCCTTATAGTGTAGTGGGGCAATCCGGCGGCAGATGAAATCGACCCCAATCATCTCAAGGGTGAGCCCGGCCACGGTGAGGCGATGGATCCAGGTGGTGGCGACCGTAAGCTTCTTGTCGTTGGTGTCGAGATTGCTCCAGTCGTTGCGGTAGACCGGCGGCCTCCGACGAACCGGGCAGAACTCCTGTGGATCCCTCTCCTCGATCCAGCACCACCGGCCCCGCCACTCGTCCCACCTTTCCTTCTGGGCGCCCTCTGGGTAAGTGCCCCTGTCCTGTGTGATGCAACCAGAGATAGCACCCCCGGCTGGATGCGAGGGTAGAAGTAGTGGCGGAAGAGCATCGTGCTAGGGAGCACCCCGGCAAAGCCCTCACAGAGATGGGTGAAGAAGGCCATGCACGCCAAGGCATTCGGCGTAAGGTCCAGAAGGTGGAAGCCGTACGTGTGCATGATGTCATTGAAGAAATCAGAGAAAGGCGGGCAGAGCCCGCAGGAGAAGTAGCCGACGAAGAAGGGGTACCGATTTGGACCAGCCTCGGCGTAGTCGGTGGGGATGATACGCGTGGCAGGGTGCCCTGACGTCTCCCTCCCCCACAGGGGCCTGAAGTAGTCCCTGAGGGTGACCGCATCGACCGTCGAGGGGAAGAGGGCGCGCTCCGTATGAAGCGCCACCAACTCACTCTCCGATGCCTCCTTCCCTCCTTCATCTTTAGCCGCTCCTTTGCCATTGCCTGTCTTGGGGCCATGGCGACTGGGAGAGGGTGAAGAATCGAGGGCAATGGGGGTGCAGTGGCGGCAAGATGAGGGAAGAGCTTCGACTTGAGTTTGAGGAAGAAGAAGAGGGGAACGGCAGTTCCGAGATTGGAAAAGCACCGAGGGTAAATGAGCAGCGCCCCTGCGATTTTACTTTTTTATGGGGAAGACGCGGGCCGCCTCTTTGCTATTCACCACGACGTGACGCCAGCGTGCAACAACCGCTCCATGCACGACCCACACGTCATGCATTCAACGTGGGTCGTCGGGAACCACAACTAGCGAAGGAGTTACTGCGGTAAAACCCTGCCACGCGCGCCTGCGCACCGTTCTAGGCCCGGCCCAACAATGCTCTGTGCTTATG
Organism: Aegilops bicornis; assembly: GCA_021605145.1. NCBI lineage: Eukaryota > Viridiplantae > Streptophyta > Magnoliopsida > Poales > Poaceae > Aegilops > Aegilops bicornis. The sequence continues at coordinate 351,345,762 of CM038671.1, read as the reverse complement.
TGTGGCCCAAGCCCGGGGGCTCCTGTCGGTGTACAAAAGTAGGGGCCTTCTGTACCCCTTTACTTGTGCACGGGTAGTTGTAGCCACACCTGCAGCCACGCTTGGCGGGGCAGAGGAAGCGAAGACACAAGACTACCAGGGCAGCACCCAAGCCAGAAGCATGAAGAGCAAATAGGCAAGGTGGATTCCCCCGGCAAGGCAGCCCACACAGCCCCGACAAGAACTTTGCTGGAGCAACTTGCCCAACAACAGCGAGGCTGCCACCCTTGATCCTGAGAGTTCCAACACCATCGACAACAATGGAAGCAAGGCCCGGGAGGCGCCTGCACAATGGCATGCAGATCTTTGTGAAGACCAAAGGCCTGCAAGACTAGATGAGAACCAGAAGATTAAGACCCCCAACAAGACCCTTGCCGGGTACGCTGATGAGACCCCGACAAGACCCTTGTCGAGACCCCGGCAAGACCCTTGCCGAGACCCCGGTAAGACCGTTGCCAGGGACAGCCAGGCCCACACCTACCAAGGCTTCGTCGTCGTTCCAATACAGAAGTCAGCTCGCCAACTAGTCAGGCACCTGTGTGGCGACATATGGCTTCCAGGTCAACTCAGCAAGCACCTGCGTCGTTGCATGCAGATCTTCGTGAAGACTCTGCCACCACACCAGCTCAGCAGCCAGCCAGCCAGCATGGTGCTGCGCTCCTTGTCAGACTGGACGCGCGTCGGAGCGAGGCGAGGCGGCAACAGACGGGACGAGCTTCCTTGTCGTCGCCCATAAATTGAGAGGGGACATCGGCAGCGCATTAAATGCGTTTTGTCCTACGGTGCCAGGCGATAGACTTGTATACAGTACATACTTTCCACCTCTTGTGTGCCATTGTGGCAACCCCTTTTGACTATAAAAGGAGGCCTGAGGCGTACTGAGGGAGGATTCTGACTTTTGGGACCCTGCATGTTAGGTAGCTAGTCCAGGAACACTAGATAAACACAACAAAGCAGGATTAGGGTGTTAGGCATCGCTTGCGGACCGAACCTGGATACCCAGTGTTGATCTTCTAAACCCACTCTTTCCACAGCCCCGCGCCCTGTCAACCGTAGTAGGGATTTCCTGTGATCCGATAGGTGTCGTTTCCCCGACACCTCGTATATGGTTTAGAAAATCTCGCATTCTAACACTCGGGTATCCACAAAAGCGTTGCAAAAAAATCTCGTGTTCATTAACTGGGTTTAGATAAATCCATTGGTTCTGCATGCCAAAGAAATATTTGTCGTTCCTGTCAACTCTCAGTTTTGCTTCAACAACTATAAAACATCTACTAAAGAATTATAGCTTCCTCCAGGGTTCTTCCTTCAGCAAGATTGTGCTTGCTTCATGTCGGATCTTGGCACATGTGGTTAAACTTGAACTCATCACTAGGTTGCAACATATATTAGGATATAGAGAGAATAAAGACCTAAGGGAATACACTAGCCGGATGCGTACCATAGTAACAAAACTTCAAATCAGACAAATCACACCACACAAACAAAATCTATAGGTAAGGTCATATCCACTAGACATATGATCTCTTCATACTACCGCAACTCATTATCGAACACAACTTAGTAACGGTGGTCTGTCAACTAAAAATCCTTAAATGACACTAATATAATTCCAGGGGTCATCTATTTTTGCAAAGAGAAGCACTACAAAAAAATACACTTATGTGATTATACGTGTTTGTTACAGCAGGTCACGTTTTCTGTCATGCATGTATATCCATGACAAATTTATGAATGAAGATAGTCATACCTGTGCTGTCATAGAACTGTTCCATGACATTACCAAAATTATCATCACGGAAGTGTCCACTTCCATGACTATAAATCGCGCGTCATTGAAGTGCTTTCGTCAAGGGTGACAGACACGTGCCGTCCACCGTAACGGGACGCCGTTAAGCTATCAGGCCCGGTTTTAGATCCGATAACCCGCTAACAGCCACGACCAATGCTAATTTTCCACGTGTAAAATTCTCACTGGCCGACGGAACCACGCGTCAGCTCCGCGGTGGCACAGGTGTCACTCATCCAACGGCCGAGATGGGCCTATGATATGTTGACACGTGGATGGGCCCAAAAGTGGCCCATAAAGTTTAAATGGGCCGGCCCAACTAAAGGCACACAAGATTTAGCGGACCATAATGGGCCGGTCCAGCTAAAGGCCCACAAGATTTTGCAGACCATAATGTGCCGGCCCAGCTAAAGGCCCACAAGATTTAGCGGACCACAATGGGCCAGCCTAGCTAATGGCCCACAAGATTTTGCAGACCATAATGGGCCGGCCAAGCTAAAGGCCCAACATTCTCAGTTAAGGCCCGTATGGCTGGTGTCAAATCGGCCCGTCAATGGCCTATCCTAAACGTGTCATCATCGTGGCCCATGGTCACTTCTGGCTCGTTAACAGTCCGCTAAGTATATGGGCCAAATTATGGCCTGGTGTATTTCTGGCCTGTTAAAGGTCCTGCTTCATTTGGGCCCATTTACAAGCCATTGAAACTTTCGCCCCATAAACGACCGTGAAGGATTTGGGTCATATTCGGCCATGTCTGACATTCGGCCTGTTAGAGGCCCAGTATAGATTTGGGCCACTTTCGACCTGTTGTGATTTTTGGCCTGTTAACGTCGGACGAAATCCATGGGCCATATGTGGCCCAACATCACATCGGGCCCATTAGCGGCCCATATGAAAATGATGATAATCTAGCCCGACCGAACTTCCGGCCTGTTAAAGGCCCGTGTATTAGGTCGGCGCATTTACGACCCGTCCGAATTTCGGCCTGTGAAAGATCCGCATCGCAAATGGGCCACCATTTCGGCCTGCTAAGACCAGTGGGTTATTTAGCACAATCAGGGCCCAATCTCACTTTTGGTCTATTAAAGGCCCATGTTTTTTATGGGCTCGAGATATTTACACCTGTAAACGGACTATTGTTACTGAGGGCCCAAATTATGTTTAGGCCTGTTAAAGGCCCACTATGGGCACAGGCCTACCAGAAAAATATGAAAGCTTATGCTGATTTAGGCCCAGATATTTTTAGTGGGCTACATGCAAAATTCGGCCCATAATCGTTTTTAGACCAATTGGAATGGGCCCGACGAATGTTGGCATGTTGGGCTCCTACGAAGCTTTCGGACGAATACATTACTAAGATAAACCTACACTATATAAAAATAGCGTTGTAATTATTGCAGCCTTTGGCAGCATCATAAATGTTGTATCACAACAAAATAAATTCCAACCATACAAAAAAAGGCCTGTTGGCATAAAGTTTACAGTCCTTGCAGATAAAAGCACTATCAGATGTATAGAAGCACAGATCATTTGACCTGAGTGCTAATGTTTCAAGCTATTGAATCAGATGGAGCAGCAGATCTTCACCTTTTTTCCGCCATTGCTCTTGAACAACGAAGCGAATGTCTGATAGTCTGGTTTCAAAACCATTCATATCTTGACGACATTTTTCAACCACTATCTTGTTTCCAAAACGACGTCCATTAGGGATTGGACTTGTGTTTGGAGCACAGATATATCACTCTGTCTAGCAGGAAGATTTTGTTTAGTACGCGATTTGGACGAGATTACCTTGACAACCAACCCAGAATTACGCAGGAAGGTGCTTATTGCACTGTTAGTGGAGAGATACTGACGCACTGCAGCAAGAGGTGACATTGTGCCTGTGGTAGCCCCGTCACCTTCAGGTGGTTGTGGTTGTTCAATCATTTGTTCCATAGCTTCCTGAAAGTTTGAACTTGTAGATTAGTGTACCAGATAAGTTACTAATGAGATAAAACAAATAGTCCTCCATATTTGCATGGCTCACGGAGGCGACCTTCATGCCATTAAATACATACCTCTCAAGCTTAAAGGGCCAGCTCGCTACTGGCTAAACAGTTTACCAGAAAATTCTATTGGTAGCTGGGAAGATTTGGAAGACGTCTTTCGAGACAACTTCCAAGGAACATATGACCGGCCGCTAGATGCCGATGACTTAAGTCACATTATCCAGAAGCCTGGCGAGTCAGCCAGGGAGCTCTGGACTAGGTTCTTAGTCAAAAAGAACCAAATTGTCGACTGTCCGGACACAGAAGCCCTCGCAGCCTTCAAACATGGCGTCCGGGACGAATGGCTAGCGCGTCACCTCGGCCAGGAAGGACCTAAGTCCATGACAGCCCTTACCGCTCTAATGACCCGCTTTTGTGCGGGAGAAGGACAACTGGCTCGCTCGTAAAAGCAACAACGCCAGGGACCCGGGCACTATCGAAATTCGAGACGGCAACAGCAAGCCACGATGAATAGAACACAACAGTCGCAGTAATATATGCGACACAGCGGTGAATGCCGGATTTCACAATCCGAAGACCGGTCAATGGAAGAAGCCACTAAAGGCAAACCAGGATGGACCATTGTAGGACCTTGAAGTACGTCTAGAGGGGGGTGATTAGACTACTTGACCAATTAAAAGCTATGCCTTTTCCCAATTTTAGATTTTGGTAGATTTTAGCTATCTTTGAACAATTCAAGCAATCATCACGCAATTCAAGCAAGCATGCAAAGAGTATATAGGCAGCGGAAAATAAAGCATGCAACTTACAAGAATATAAAAGGAAGGGTTTGGAGGAATCAAACGCAATTGGAGACACGAATGTTTTTGTCGTGGTTCCGATAGGTGGTGCTATCGTACATCCATGTTGATGGAGACTTCAACCCATGTAGGGTAACGGTTGCGCGAGTCCACGGAGGGCTCTACCCCACGAAGGGTCCACGAAGAAGCATCCATGTCTATCCCACCATGGCCATCGCCCACGAAGGACTTGCCTCACTAGCGGTAGATCTTCACGAAGTAGGCGATCTCCTTGCCCTTACAAACTCCTTGGTTCAACTCCACAATCTTGTCGGAGGCTCCCAAGTGACACCTAGCCAATCTAGGAGACACCACTATCCAAGAAGTAACAAATGGTGTGTTGATGATGAACTCCTTGCTCTTGTGCTTCAAATGATAGTCTCCCCAACACTCAACTCTCTCTCGTAGGATTTGGATCTGGTGGAAAGAAGATTTGAGTGGAAAGCAACTTGGGGAAGGCTAGAGATCAAGAGTCATGTGGTTGGAATGGAATATCTTGGCCTCAACACATGAGTAGGTGGTTCTCTCTCGAGGCTGGTAAGTTGGAAGTGTAGGTTTGTTCTGATGGCTCTCTCCACGAATGAAGAGGAGGTGGAGGGATATATATAGCCTCCACACAAAATCTAACCGTTACACACAATTTACCAAACTCGGTGGGACCGAATCATAAAACTCGGTCAGACCGATTTAGTAAACCTAGTGACCGTTAGTGTTTTCGGTGGGACTGATATGCAACTCGGTAGGACCGATATGGTTAGGGTTAGGGCATAACGTAATCTCGGTGAGACCGACATACAAACTCGGTGAGACCGATTTTGGTAATTAGCTAACGGAGAGTTGGTCAGGTAAACTCGGTGGGACCGATTCGCTCTTTTCGGTGAGACCGAAATGTTACGAAAGGGAAACAGAGAGTTTACATTGCAATGTCGGTGGGACCGATTGCTCACTTCGGTTAGACCGAAACGTTACAAAGGGAAACAGAGAGATTCCAATCCCATCTCGGTGAGACCGAGATCCCTATCGGTGAGACCGATTTGCCTAGGGTTTGTGGCAGTGGCTACGACATTTGAACTCGGTGGCGCCGGATAGAAAGAATCGGTAGGGCCGTGTTTGACTTTAGGTTTAGGTCATATGTGGATGTGAGAAAGTAGTGGAGGGTTTTGGAGCATATCACTAAGCACATGAAGCAAGAGGCTCATTAAGCAACACCTCATCCCTCCTTGATAGTATTGGCTTTTCCTATAGACTCAATGTGATCTTGGATCACTAAAATGTAAAATGTAGAGTCTTGAGCTTTTGAGATTGAGCCAATCCTTTGTCCTTGATATTTTGAGGGATCCACTTTCATCATCCATGCCATGCCATTCATTGAGCTTTCCTGAAATATTTGTCTTGGAATAGCATTAGCTCAATGAGCTATATGTTGTTATGAATTACCAAAACCACCTAGGGATAGTTGCACTTTCAATCTCCCCCTTTTTGGTAATTGATGACAACATATAGATCAAAGCTTTGAAAAATAATAATAAGATTCAAAAACATCATCGCTTTGAGAAGTATGTGATAAGCAAGAGCTCCCCCTAAATTTGTGCATATTTTAAGATGCTTTGGACTGCAAATGCACAAGGAATTAGGCTCATGGGTTACTCTTCCATGTCACATACATCTTGGTGGAGCGCTCAAAATAATAAAGATTGAATACATGCACTCATCACCAAGCATAGTGAATGATCATATAAGGATAAGTAAGATAATATCATAACAAGCATAAGTGTAGCTTATGATCAAACACATGATCATCAATGTCTCACAGGTAAGAGCATAGTATCTCAAGCAATCAGAGCAAACAAAGTTCAACCAAGAAGACAAGAGAGAACAAAAGCAAAACTCTCTCTCTCTCTCTCGAAGCCTATGATCTATACATTTTTCTCCCCCTTTGGCAACAAGTTACCAAAAAGTTCCTAGAAAAATGCATAGGACTATATCGTCTCTCAGGCTTGGTCTTCTGGTGGTGGTGTAGATAGGACTCCAAGGACGAAGGCATCAGTAGATGTGGAAGGAGCTGAAGGAGTTGGTGCTGGAGCTGGTTGCGCTGGAGCTGTAGCTGGAGTTGATGAAGTGACTCTGGTGACTGGCAAATGCATCAGTCGTAGTTCTGCCCTTCCTCTCTTGCATGTCATCATGTAGCTGCTCCACAGCTGACTGAATCTCAGTTACCTTGACATCAAGATCATAGAATTTTTGTTCCATGATTCTTTCCATGCTCTCCTGGTTTTGAGTTAGGGTGGCCAACCCCTTCTCAATCCGCAGAGTTGATGCTATCAAGTAACCAAGCTGCTCCTGCTTGTTCTTCAGAAAGTAATCAGATGCCTCTGCTTGAGTTGGCATCTTGGTAGCCTTCTCTTTCCTTGCCTTCTCCTTCTTCTCTTGCGCTTGCACTGATGATGGTTCATTCTCAGTCAAGACAACTTGATTGTCCTCAAATTCAGGATAGAGAACCATGTGTTCCTTATCCAACAGATACTTCCATGTGCCCATCTTTGAGTTTATCAACTCCTAAATCTGTGGGGCATATCCACAGCTCCTCTTCTGGTCTGCTGCTGTCCTCTTCATAGTTTCTACTATGAGGCTCATGACTTTGAATTTCTGAGGCACATCAAATATGTGAAGCAAATTGATTGCATGCCCTCTAATCATGTTGTGATCACCTGATTTGGGCAACAGCGTGTGCCTTAGGATCCAGTTGATCGTAGGCATCCCTGACAGAAGATAATGAACTGATCCAAACTTGAAAGTCTCAGGTGCATCATCTGGGATTTCCTTTGTACATGTGTGACATTGAGTTGTGACCCATCTTCTTCTTGGCATAAATGTCCAAGTCATCTTCACTTTCCTTGAGGGCTTTGATCATACTTGCCCATTCCTCTATGGTTGACTGATATCTTGTTCCTTCAGATATCCAAACTATCCTGCCATCTGGATAGAAATGTGCCGTGGAGTAGAATTGCATAATGCGCTCGTCATTCCAGTTTGTGAGCTTCTGCCCAACAAAATATGAAACTCCGCACGCACTAAAGCTGACGTATACTCCAGGATAGTGTTATACGTTCTCCTGAATGTAGGTCCAGTCGACCCACCTCATATCACAAACTATGGGCTTCTTATCCAATAAGATGGTCTCATAGAAGTCATGCTGCTCCTTGGTGTGGAACCTGTAATCTACAGCAGTCCTTCTCCACGGTGGCATATGGATCTGACTCTCTCCATAGCCTCAACCCTTGATCTCTCCTGATCTTCATGTTCTCACCACAGGGATGAGCATCATTGTGGTCTGGAATCTTGGGCTTGAGCTTCCTTAGGACCTGCCCTTCTTCATCTTCCTCGGCATCAACTTCGTGCATTGGAGCCTTGTTCTTCTCAAATTTCTTTGGTATACTCCTGGTATTCCTCTTTGGTGCACTCTTGGGCTTAGGGGCAGCTTTGGTCTTTGAAGTTGCAGCCCTCGATTTTATGGCATCACCCATCAGCTTTTGTGCCTTGGGTGCCGGCTCAACAACCTCTTCTTCTTCCTCTTCCTCCATCATAGAAGACTTCCCAATCACTCTGGCCATGGTCTTCTTGACCCTTTCTTTCCTTTTCTTTCCTTCAAAGCAGCAGGCTCTTTGGGTTGGGATTCCAAAGAAGCTTGAGTGGAGACTCTGGCTTTGGACATTGGTTGTCTTCCTGCTGGCCTTTTGATCTTCATTCCAGGCTTAATTGTTGTTGAGCTGTACTCCTTCTTGAGCACTTTCTTCTTTGAACTAGCCTCATCCTCAACTACCACATAATCTTCATCTTCAGACTCTGAGGTCTTCTTCTTCCTTGTCCTTGTGGCAGCCTTGGGCAAATTCGGGAGTGCTTCGCTCCCCTCATCTCGAGCTGCTTGAGGGACTAGTGCCCTCACTCATGTGAATCTGCTCTTCCGACCTATTCGTACATCACTTTGGTGCGACATGATGCACACCGATCGCTGACCTTGTGAATAGTTATAGATGAGGTAGAGTGGATGAGCATCACAAAATGCAGAGATTTTTGCAAAAGAATGATTCAAAAAGCTAAGTTTTAGTTTTCCAGAGAATGCATTTTGGATCTACCGAATTTCAAACTCGGTGATACAGAAGCAGTTTTGGAACCTAAACTAGTGAACTCGGTCAGACCGAGTCACGATTGATGCGGCACCGAGTCTGCTAGGGTTTCACAAAGTTCTAAAATCGGTCAGACCGATTTGTAATTCTCGGTCAGACCGAGACTTACTAGTGCAATGGCGTTAGCCAAATCGGTGGGACCAAGGTTTCAACTCGGTAGGTCCGAGATGGTTTCGGCGGAATCCTAACCCTAAATTTTCGAATCAAAACTATTCTAAGGATTGTTTTGACTGGATGGAAGTGTTTCAATCGTGGCAAGATGCATTATGAACACAATGTGCTGAGAATCAGACGAGGATAGCACTGTGATCGAGTTCATACCCTAGTTCGGCGGTGAACTCGCTACGGCGGCAACGGCGGAGGAGAATTCCGTTGACGGCGGCGGAGACCACGGCTGGCGACGAAGTCGACAATCCGTAGACCTAGTAGGCAGAGCGATCTATGCGCGGGCGAGGAGTTTCGGAGAAAGTTTTTCCAAAATTTGCCCGTGTGAATATATAGCCCGACACTGTCGGTGTGACCGAAGTTGAACAACTCGGTGGCACAAGATGCATAACTGATATGATTCTGACAACTCGGTGTGACCGAAAGTTAAAATCGGTTGCACCGAGATTGAAAACTCTAGATCGACTTAGTGATCTCGGTATGACCGAAAGGAATCGGTCGACCGAAAATCACAAAGAAGTTTTGGAAGTTTAAGTCTATGGCTAATTGGGGACTCAGGTGCTCCTACACGAGTGCTTGAATCGACTTGATCAAATTTTGTGATGTAGCATGAATAGAGTTTGAGACGAGAAAAGCATAGATAGCTAGAGAAGGTTCTTAGGCATTCTTGTCCATCCACTTGGCCAAAGAAAGAGAAGCCAAACAATCAAAACAACAAGTGGATGTCCTCGAATGAGTAAATTATGCAACCAACATGCTCACACAATAAAATGACAAATGAAATATGTGTCAAAGCATGCACAACCAATTCTAGCATCTATCAAACAATTGGCGATGACTAGGTCATCTATATATGAGTATATTGACTTAGGAGTCAAATGAGAACATTTGATCATAGGTCATACTCATCGCTTAAGCTCAAGTGGGGTTACCACTTTTACATAAAGCATTTATGTGTTCACATCATTAGAGTTGCTTTGACTCAATTCTTAGAGTTAAGCTCCCCTAGATGTGAGATCCCCTTAGAGGGATAAACTAACCTTGGGTTTTGTCGATGATGACTTCATGTAGGTGTTGAAGATGTGGATGCTCAATGTTGATGTAGATCTTTTGGAGCAATCCTTTGGAGTGAGTTGCACTTTCAATACCTACATGGGTTAGTCCCACAAGGAACAAACAAGAATATCCATAGACATAGAGTGATGCACACACAAAATGATGTCCATGAAAACTTTAGGTTACCTTTTCCCTTGCCTTACCAACATTAGGGTTTTGTGACTCCTTGAACTAGTGCAAGATATGGAAGTTGATTGCACTTGTCTTTTCCATAATGATATGAGTGAAAAATGTTGGCGGAGTCACCCTCAAGAACTCTCTAGTTCTTCTTCTTCGGGATCCACATCATCTTGATGGGAATCCTTGGTGTAGTAGTTGTGCCAATGGAGTAAGCAATTTATTTGGCATTGAACTTTCGCTCAAAACCAACACCTTGAAGGGAATTATTAGCCAAGTTACACCTTTCTCTATAATTCCCTTCAATAAGCTGTTTTCTTGCTCAAGTGTAACTTGGCTAAGAGAATCATTAGTGGAATCAAGAGAGCTACTAGAGGCAACAATATTGGATTTAGCATTGTTATTGTTACTACTAGAAGAAGAATCTTTCTTGTTCTTGTTGCTAGACTTGACTTGAGGCATGTAAGTAGATAGGAGTAAACGCTTGGCAATATAAGAAGAACTTTTATTACGGAGATCATCATTGATCGCTTTTAGGAACTCATGCTCTTGCTCAAGATTGAGCTTTTCAAAGCGTAACTTTTCATGAACCCTTAAAAGTTCTCGATGATCTTCGAAGATAGTTTCATGAGCTAACTTAAGAGTGTTTAGTTCTTTAGTTAGACACTCAATCTTCTCCTTATCATTGTCATTTGTTTCATCTTGATTAGCATGATTAATTGACGTTTCATCATAGTATTCATCACTAGAGTTGTCAATAAGTAAATCATCATCACCTAGCAAGTCATCTTCATCACTATTAAAATCAACATACTCGGGGTGTGTTACCTTAGGACCTTTGGCCATGAAGCATCTTCCAATTCCTTCATTTGGTGATTCAAATATGTTGTAGGAGTTGGTTGACACAAGTGCTAAACTGGCAACACCTTCATCTTGAGTGTATTAGGAGTCGGAGTGATAGCTTCTCTCGGAGTGATTGTCGTAGTCGGAACCGGATACCCATTCACCAACATGAGCTTGATGTCTTTGTTTTGTGTAGCTCTTTGATGACTTATCCTTCCTTTTCGAATCCTTGCTTCTCCGTGAGGGTCTTCATTCATAACGATCATCTCTAGTCCTTCTCTCTCTTGGTGGTGATTCTTCTCTTCTACTTCTTCTCTTGGGAGAATCTTCTCTTCTTTTGTAGGGTGCCGTACACTCATTGGAATAGTGTCCGGGTCTCCCACAATTGTAGCAATTGCGCTCTCGACTAGAAGATCTTTTGTCATTGTAGGACCTTGACTTGGAGCTTCTTTCTTTGCTTCTATTCTTGTAGAATTTGTTGAAGTTTTTCACCATTAAGCTCAATTCTTCATTGAAGGTTTGTTTCTCACTTGATGATGTGGGGGCTTCACATGAGGCTTTGTAAGCACCACTTGACTTGTTGTGAAGTTCCTCCTTATCCTTGAGTGACACCTCATGAACAACAATTCTTCCAATGACTTCCGTTGGCTTGAGATATTTGTAATTTGGCATCATTTGGATCAATGTGCACACGGTATCATATTTTCCATCCAATGCTCTTAGGATCTTCTTGATGATGAATCATCGGTCATTTCTTCACTTCCTAAGCCAGCAATCTCATTTGTGATAAGAGCAAGCCTAGAGTACATTTCAACGACACCTTCACCATCCTTCATTTTGAACTTGTCAAGCTGACTTTGGAGCACATCCAACTTGGATTCCTTGACGGAGTCGGTACCTTCATGCATATCAATCAAAGTATCCCAAATTTCCTTTGCATTCTCAAGACGGCTGATTTTGTTGAATTCTTCGGGGCACAAGCCATTGAGGAGGATATCACAAGCTTGAGCGTTGTATTGCAACATCTTCAACTCTTCCGCACTAGCTTCACGGTTCGGTTCTCTCCCATCAAAGAATTCACCTTGCAAACCAATACACACAATAGCCCAAACGACGGGGTCATGTCCGAGAATATGCATTTTCATCTTATGCTTCCAACGAGCAAAATTAGTGCCATCAAAGTAAGGACCTCTACGGTGATAATTTCCCTCGCTAGACGCCATACTCTCCTAGGTTGTGAAACCCAGGCTATGACCACCAAAAGCTATGGAAATCAAAGAAAATGGAGACCAAGTTGCTCTGATAACACTTGTAGGACCTTGAAGTATGTCTAGAGGGGGGGTGATTAGACTACTTGACCAATTAAAAGCTATGCCTTTTCCCAATTTTAGACTTTTGGCAAATTTTAGCTATCTTTGAACAATACAAGCAATCATCACGCAATTCAAGCAAGCATGCAAAGAGTATATAGGCAGCGCAAAATAAAGCATGCAACTTGCAAGAATGTAAAGGGAAGGGTTTGGAGGATTCAAACGCAATTGGAGGCACGGATGTTTTTGTCATGGTTCCGATAGGTGGTGCTATCGTACATCCACGTTGATGGAGACTTCAACCCACCTAGGGTAACGGGTGTGCGAGTCCACGGAGGGCTCCACCCACGAAGGGTCCACGAAGAAGCAACCTTGTCTATCCCACCATGGCCATCACCCACGAAGGACTTTCCTCACTAGCGGTAGATCTTCACGAAGTAGGCGATCTCCTTGCCCTTACAAACTCCTTGGTTCAACTCCACAATCTTGTCGGAGGCTCCCAAGTGACACCTAGCCAATCTAGGAGACACCACTCTCCAAGAAGTAACAAATGGCGTGTTGATGATGAACTCTTTGCTCTTGTGCTTCAAATGATAGTCTCCCCAACACTCAACTCTCTCTCATAGGATTTGGATCTGGTGGAAAGAAGATTTGAGTGGAAAGCAACTTGGGGGAAGGCTAGAGATCAAGATTCATATGGTTGGAATGGAATATCTTGGCCTCAACACATGAGTAGGTGGTTCTCTCTCTAACTGGTAAGTTGGAAGTGTAGGTTTGTTACGATGGCTCTCTCCATGAATGAAGAGGAGGTGGAGGGATATATATAGCCTCCACACAAAATCTAACCGTTACACACAATTTACCAAACTCGGTGGGACCGAATCATAAAACTCGGTCAGACCGATTTAGTAAACCTAGTGACCGTTAGTGTTTTTGGTGGGACTGATATGCAACTCGGTAGGACCGATATGGTTAGGGTTAGGGCATAACGTAATCTCGGCGAGACCGTTTACACAAACTCGGTGAGACCGATTTTGGTAATTAGCTAACCAGAGAGGTTGTCAGGAAAACTCGGTGGGACCGATTCGCTCTTTTCGGTGAGACCGAAATGTTACGAAAGGGAAACAGAGAGTTTACATTGCAATCTCGGTGGGACCGATTGCTCACTTCGGTTAGACCGAAACGTTACGAAGGGAAACAGAGAGATTCCAATCCCATCTCGGTGAGACCGAGATCCCTATCGGTGAGACCGATTTGCCTAGGGTTTGTGGCAGTGGCTATGACATTTGAACTCGGTGGCGCCGGATAGAAAGAATCGGTAGGGCCGAGTTTGACTTTAGGTTTAGGTCATATGTGGATGTGAGAAAGTAGTGGAGGGTTTTGGAGCATATCACTAAGCACATGAAGAAAGAGGCTCATTACGCAACACCTCATCCCCCCTTTATAGTATTGGCTTTTCCTATAGACTCAATGTGATCTTGGATCACTAAAATGTAAAATGTAGAGTCTTGAGCTTTTGAGCTTGAGCCAATCCTTTGTCCTTGATATTTTGAGGATCCACTTTCATCATCTATGCCATGCCATTCATTGAGCTTTCCTGAAATATTTGTCTTGGAATAGCATTAGCTCAATGAGCTATATGTTGTTATGAATTACCAAAACCACCTAGGGATAGTTGCACTTTCAACCATCCACCCTTGACAGGATATTGGACCGACCTTGTCAGATTCACGGTCAGCCTGATAGGCCAGCTAATCATACCAATAGAAACTGTTGGGTCCTCAAGCAGGCAGGCAAGCTCAACGCCGATCACAAGGGGAGGAGGCCACCAGGCGATAGAGACGATGGATCGGCGCGCCAGCCGAACACCAGGGGCCAGAAACACTTTCTCTCTGAAGTTTGACCACTCCCAGAACGGAAATAGCAGTTCGGCTTCCGCCGCCGACTTACTGTACTGGCAAAGTTCACACCACGCGTACATCACTACACACTCTAGATACCATGGGCATCAGCGGAAGCACAATATGGACAACCCTGCAAGAATCCCTATAACGTTCTTATCTGTCTTTCTTATCTTTCTGTATCATTTCTTAAAAACAGGTGACCATTATGACATCATCTACATTGGACTCTCTCGAAGTTTGGATCCGCACACTCACCTACGGGGCCACTCCCATTAAGGATTCCCCTCCCCGAGGACGGGCGGCACAGACGTGCGACAGGAGGTCCAAAATAAGCTTTTGTAGACCGCACTCTTTCTTTTGTGCCTGTACCATGCCCTTTTCCTCTGTTCCCAACCCCGAGCATGTCAAATAGATGGGTTGTGGTTTTTACTCTTTATATATATATTTATCATTGGCATATTGCTGCGCTGCTAGTAAACTTTATCCGAACTAATCTTTTATGATCTTTCTACAATGAGTCCGGCTGTAACGGCTGCCTTACAAGACGCGCCTCGGCATAACTTGCCAGGGGCCCGATATGGGAACAAACGAGCCGTAGTAAAATTCCGAACAACTCGTAGCGTACTTCAGCGTCGCAAGTTTGGCCTTATATGCATCAGCTCCGAATCATTGTCTTTGGTCAATAGTTGGGTTGACCGGCTCCTGTGCTTGCTACCCTACGTTCCGCTCTATCGGCTAGGGTAGTAAAGGGAGAACTACTGCGATTGTGCCCTGGCCTAGACCAGATGAGCACCTCAGTAGAGAAAGCCGAAAACTAATCATGATGTGGTGAGAGCTGGTCAACCACTTGACGACTTATTCGAATCTTTAGCGATTCTCCGTGTCACACGAGGGATCTTTTTTGGATCAACATATGTAAAGCACTATGCGCCGTATACATACCAGGGGCTATGTCGTAGCCCCACCATAAAACTCCTATGGCTAAGTGAAAGTGTTAATGCCCTATAGTCCAATTGCCTGGTTCGTCGCATTATCACTTCCTTTACTGACCAAGACGTTGGATAAAGAGTGATAAAATGCTTTTCCGAACAACATCGTTGTTCCTACGAGGGGGCTGAAGCCGACGACTGGAAAACTTCCAGATTATACTAAAACGGCCACAGAGGAGGAATTCAAGCTTTTGAGCAAAATATAAATAGATTAACTATAAAGTTGTCTGTTACATCATTTTATAAATCACTCGAACATTATATCTTTCGAGCATTGGCCCTCTACCAAGCGGTCGGCATCCAAGATGCCTTCAAAATAGTGCTCCGGCTCATTACGGTCCTGGCCCTTGGGTGGACTCCTCGCCGCAACATCAATGGCCTTCATCTTTCCCCAAAATGTTTTGACTCAGGCAAAGGCCATCCATGCACCCTCAATGCACGCTGACCGCTTCACAGCGTCGATATGTGGCACCGCGTCAACAAGCCGCCACGCCAGGCCAAAATAACTACTCGGAGTAGGCTCACTTGGCCACAACCGGATTATGACGTTCTTCATGGCGTCGCCAGATATCCTATGAAGCTCGGCCCACTGGGACATCTGTTCATTGAGCAACAGAGGGCGCTTCGACACGCCGAATTGTGACCAGAAAAGCTTCTCCGTTGCATACCCGTCTAGTGCGTGGTAAAATTGCGTCGCATCGGAAGAACTCTTCGGCAAGTACAAAAATTCAGCCGGAGAACTCCAGACCTGGTTTAGCTGAGCATAGTCCGGATCGCCAAACTTGGTCTGAAGCAAAAAAGGGCTTCCCGACTACGACAGCCTGATTTTTGGCCCTTTCTTTTTCTTTTGTTTTTCTGAGGTTTTTGCTTGAGTTTTCTTTTTTCGTGGCTTTGTGGTCTGGAAAGTGAAGAAGATGAACTCTTCTTTGCTTCCAGAGTGGCGTGTCATACCCAAATCCTTCCCTAGACCCTATCATTTTCATCCTAGCCCAAATTCCAATATTCTTTTTATCGGGAATATTCCTTTTATATTAAAGGAATAACTCAAATTGCCCTAGGTTGTGAAGCAACCTTTATTTCCATCACTCCTAAAATTCCCAAATAATTCTCATAAATTGTTTGGGTCATATATTTCTCAAATATGACAAAATATTTCATTTGTCATGTTTATCATCATGCTCAAATAATTCATTTCCTATTCTTCCCTAAATGGCACATTGTGAAGCAAGTGTTATTTTCCTTTTCCCAATTGACCTCAAACTCCTTGTACACCTTGTCCTGCCCATATCATTGCCACATGCCAAAATGCAACCTCATTTGCCTAGTAATTATTTAATTATGATGTTTCAAAGTTTCTATCCAGAGAGAAGCTTTGTGAAGGAGGTGCAAGCTAGGTATATCCAAATGAGTTGCCATTTTGCATGATCCCTCATATCATCATATCATAGCCCTCCACCAAAGTAGAGCTCATGTCATGCCTCCATGTGAGCTCATATTCAATTATTCGATTCTGTCCAAAATTTCAGTTTGCGAAGCAAGTATATTTTATCTTGATCCATTATTGCTGCCAATTTTTCTAGGCCTTCTATTATCCATATTACTTACCTCCACCCATTTTGGGCATGGTTGACCAATCCATTATTCCTCTAGAATTTTTGCAAGTTTCTGTCAAGAATGAAGCTTTGCGAAGCAAGTGCCACTTTGGAATTTACAAATGGCATGAAATCTTTACAGCAGCTTCATACCATCATATAACCCCTCTATGCCAAACTTCAGCTCACAGAGATCAAGTATGTGAGTGTATCATCCAAATCTTGATTCTGGACCATATTTGGCAGTTGCAAAGCAACTCTATTAAATCTTGATCCAAACCCCTCCATAGTTACCAGGATGTAAGTCCTTCTTTACCTCAACGTCGCAGACAACTCCATTTGACCCAATCCCTCTCCTGTGGATCACCATTTCTCATCAAAGTTTACTGCAGTAAACTTCAGGTGTTAACTGCTATTTAACCATGTCACCTTTAACCAAACTACCACCGCAGTTGCAACCTCCCCAGGAAGGACAAGCCCCCAGACATTGTTTTGCCGGCCGTGTGCCACTGTGTGCACCAGTGCACGCGGTGATCACGAGCTTTGGCATGCAATGCGCGCGCTCTGCTGCCGTTGGCCGTGTCCAGGGCGTCTTCTTGCTCTGGCCCCTCTCCCTCTCGGCATCTTCGCGCTCTTGAGCATGTCTCACCGATTTACCGCGTCGTCGTCATTGTCGTCCTCCTGGAGCCTTCTCCCCCTCCGTCAGCCCCTCCATCAGCTCTCGTCGTCGTGCGCCCACGGACGCACTATGGCCGACCGAGGCTTTAATGGCATTCGGTCGCTTCTCCTCTGCGCCCTCGTCCCCCCTCACCCTGTGCGCCTCTGTAGCTCGTCCGTTGCCTTCCTCGTCGCCTTCCCGCGCCCTTCCGTGCTCGCTGAGCCTCGCCAGAGCTTTGGCCGAGCTCGAGCGGCGGCACTCGGCCACTGCCTCCCTCGCCCGGCTATATATAGCCCTCCCACGAGGAGTTTGAGCACACCAGCAGCCTCGCCTCACTCTCTCAGTCCTCCCCGACCCCTCCCTTGAGCTCCAAGCTCTCTCGAGCCCCCCAATGGCCGCCTTGGACGCCACTGGCCTCTGCCCGAAATTGAGCGAGCCGAGCCCTCCCTCTCCTCTTCTCCACCACCCGGCGACTCCCCACTGCCCCGCGAGTCTCCCCCACCCCTCAGTTCGTCATTGGAGGCCCTCTGGCCGTGCCTCCCATGAACGGCCGCCGGCGGCTGTGCTCTCTGTTGCCTCCAGCCGCGGCCACCCTAGCTCTCCCCGGCGCCCGCTTCCTCTCTGAATGGAGGCGGTGTGGACTCCTGAGCCCGCTGGTGGCATCGCCCTCGCCGGAGACGGCCGGAGCCGGTCGGCCCGTCGCCGGTGATGCGCCCGTCCCTGCCTTCTCTGCCTCGCGCGGGAGCAGGGCGAGGAGGAAGAAGACAGGAGCCAGGCAGGCCCCCTCCTTGCCCTGACCCCACCTGGCAACGCCCCAGGCCACCGGTCCCGCCGCTGCGCATTGACCCCAGGTGCCAACATGGATAAGTGACGGGTCCCACACCGTGGGACCTGCACGTCAGCGACCCACGCCCGACCCCTTGACTGTCCAGGTGGTTAAGTCGAAGCGTAATCTCACGAATACACTTTCGTTTCAGTGAAAGCGTAAAAAGCTGCGGCTTCGGCCGAAAATACGCCTTCACTGTCCCGAAATCGTAGTTCCTGGAACGCGCTTTCAGCTTTTCTGTTTTGGCCCAGTCTGAAAAACATTTCTTTATAGATGGGTCCCTGGCAGAAAAGCAATCATAACTTTTTGATCCTAACTCCGAATGAAGTGAATCCAAAGCCCACGTCTTTGTTTCGTCGAGCCCGTTCTGTTGGTTCCATTTTCACTATGGTTTGACATTGTGAAAATGACCATTTTGCCCTTGCACATAAACAAACCCTCCGAGAGAGAACTGTTTCCGGCAAAATCTTTTCGCGGCTTCG
Organism: Aegilops bicornis; assembly: GCA_021605145.1. NCBI lineage: Eukaryota > Viridiplantae > Streptophyta > Magnoliopsida > Poales > Poaceae > Aegilops > Aegilops bicornis. The sequence continues at coordinate 351,326,918 of CM038671.1, read as the reverse complement.
CCGCACTCCTTCCCGGTGCCTTCTTCACCCCCAGGCAAGCCACAATACCCACTTGCATGATAGTCATGCAGTAGCCTTGGTGTTCAACTTGAATATTTATTAAATGTTTGCTTGTTTAAAATATGGTTATCGTTGTATCGGTAATTCTTCTGGGTTAGTGCTTACCTTCTTGCTATGTTGTTATGCACCTGGTTATCATGCCCTCCTAGTTGCTAGTATTCCTTTCATATGCTTATGCTTGCTAGTAGTACCTGTTGATGTTGGTGATGGTCTTCGGTGCATAACTGTCGTCTGTCCCGAGTACCATTGTATACATGTTTCATTGCATCCCGTTGGTTAAATGCTTGCATTCTTGTTATGTTCTTGCATGATATTTATTGTTGATGCTAGTGGTCATGCCATGTTTTTGAGAAGTATGTACTTGTGATGTTCATGTTAGTCAGTATGCCATGCTCAGTTGGATATGACTCATTGTTGATATAGTGGATAGTTATGTCGTACTCTCATGCTTATGTTGATATCATGCTCATGCATTGAAATTACATCATGTTATTTTATCATGGCTCAGCATATTTGCATTCAACTTTAACCGGATTAAATTGAACTTGAACAACTGTTGGCTGAGTCATGGTGCCACCATATCGAAACTGACCAGTGCAACCACCCTTACCTTATGGGGAAGTCCTAACTGGGTCTATTGTCCTGCCTCTCGCCGGTGCCTCCAACTAGGGAAGGTTATGGGCGTGCTTACCCTGATCAGGTAGGCGGACATAACCTTGTGTGCCCGTAGGTTGGATGATAAGTGCTTTTGTCCCTGTTTGGGTTGGACCACGACGGTGATCGTTGTGTCTTTGGTATACACGGGGCCACCCAGGACTAGCCCAATGGGGAGTGAGTCGGAGTGGCTGGGAGAGTGTCATGGTAGTAGATCGGTTTTGTCAGAACGCCATTGGTCCACCCGAATGGGAGTGCGAGGCCATGGGTTCCGTAGTGTGGGTATAGTGTACTAACCTCTGCAGAATGTATATTAAATCTATCGATAGTCGCGCCCATGGATAAGGGCCCAGTTCGTGTCGGTCCCACCGTGAGTCAACAGTATTAATAATAACTTGATTAATGACAACCCCGGTTCGACGATGAGATAACTTGGTTGTGATCGCCGGAAAGATCACCGTTTGAGACCAAGTGTTGGTCATGGTTGTGATCGCCGGAATGCTCATCGTGGTATCGAGGATACCGAGTTGTTGGATATTCGTGATATTGTGCGAGAATCCTGGGTAAAGATCAAGCTCCTAGTGGTCATTTGATGATTACTACGGTATTGTTTATACCAAGCTTGATTTGATCCTGAGATGATCGTGTAATGTCCGAGGTTGGTAAGTGATACTTGTGATGGTTACGTAGTAACCCGAGCAGAATAAATAGTGCATATAGTGTCTTCATGTTGCATGCGAGTATCGTCGAATTCATATGTTCATGCTATGCTCATGTTGTTCTATGCTCATCATGTTCATATTACTCATGTTGTTCTAGCTGTATCATGTTCATACTGTCCATGCCATGTTATCCTGATGATCTCATGATATTCCCTGATTAACCTGTAATTGCCATGCTGTTGTTTGTCTTGAATGCTTGTGGTTAATTGTGAGCTTGCAAGTACATTCAATGTACTGACCTGGCGTGTCATGCCAGTTTGCAGGTCGTGCCTGGGTTGCTTGCTTGTTTCGTGTTGTTCCTGTGTTCGCGAGCTAGGATAAGTGTTCCAGCCAGAGTCCGTGCAGAGTGGAGTACACCACCGTCCTCGTTGTTCCGCTTCCAATAGTTTTTCCGCTGCTTCGAGTTGTTCTGCTGCTTGTATAGAGCAACTGAGGATGGCGTAGTGTTGTCGTGCCGATGTTATTCATTGTAATATCGGAGACCTTGTAATCATATTTGTGTAATAATAGAAAGATGGTTTGTTCTATGCTAAGCAGTGCCGTATTCCAGAACACTTCTCCTTGATCTCTGGACTGGAATACGGGGCGTTTCAGTTTTCTCTGAGCCGGGGTGCCACACCGGCCGCTATCTCCTTAGCCTGCCGAATCTCTTCACGAGCTGCCTTAGATTCAGACCAAGCTTCACTCGCCTCTCGTACGGCCTTATCAAGCTCAACCATTTTGGCTTTATTCTCCTTCTCAAGGAATTCACATCAGCTGGCAGTATTCTTCAATTCAAGCGCCAGTGCGGATATTTTCTCCTCACTTTGGCAGCGAGCTGCTTGTTTGGCTCTTAGATCAGCCGAGCCTTCTCGGTAGTCGCATCACTATGTTGGGCCTGCTCCTTGGCAATATGCAATGATGAACATTTCATATAAACCATTTTCGGCATCAGGCCTACATCACAAGCACATTGGTGTAAGTAATGCTCAACATACATACCTTGCGAGTCGTCAAGACGCCTTTTGATCAATGCAATGTCATCTTCCACAATATCCGACTTTACGCTGATTCGCCACTTCCGTATTTGGTGGCAGCGGGGAGGAGGCAGCACTGTATTCAAGTTAAATCAAGGTTAGCAATCGAGCATATCTTTTTATCCTCCGATTGCTTCCGTAAGGCAATCCAAGTCTTAGGGCTCTGCATATACAACAGCTGCATTCTGTCAATATTATCCAATTGGCAAAACTACATCACAAACCTCAAAACCCCTTAGGAGGCTCGTGAAGGCCTCGTTCAACCCGCTCTTCGCGGATAGAACCTTTTCGACCACCATAATCATCAAGGCACGGTGTTCCTCTGAAATGGACGCTTGTCGCAGCATGTCCGTCAGCATTTCCGGCGCTTCTGAGTCTTCGGAAGCCGCCGCCGGAGAACGGTATTCCTTTGAAGGAATCTGCCCACTCACCCCCGGGATTGTCTGCGGCTCTAAACCGGATAGGGCGCGGCCGCCATGCTTGATTCCCGAACCCTGAGTGACAGAGACACCACCTTCGGGTAATGCCCTCTTCGTTTCCTGCACTGCTTGTCGACCAGGAGGAGCCCCCAGGACGATAACTCAGAATCATCCGCCCTGTTGGGCGAGGGGGCCGGAGAAGGTGTGTCACTCTCCATCATCTCTGGAAGAAGGTCTCTCGAGGAGGAGGACGATTGGGAAACCACACACGTTAACCTGCGAGGAGATACGTATGTCGGAGGATTACTTCAGTAATAAGAAAGGAAGGAGGTATGGTTTAAGTACTCTGCTGCATTTACGGTCTGTCCAGAGGTTTATCCTCATCATAAAGCTCCACGTCAACATCGCTTGCCCGGCCCAAGCCACCCGTCGATGGTGTTTTCCCTTTCTTGGAAGGTTTCCCCTCCTGACCTTCAGAAGCGGCCCTTTTCTTGCCATGAAAGGCCTCCTCTGCATCTTTGCCCTCGGGCAAGAGGGTTTCGGTTTCCCCGAACACAACGTCTGATTTATCCTTGGGGTAGAGACCACCTCTAGCCTCCCTATTCTCACCTTCCTCCGCAGACACCTGGTACGGTGTCGGAGTCAGCATCCTCGTTAGTAGGGCATTTGCAGAGTCTTCGGGAAGGGGCGCCGGACACCAGATCAACACCGCTTTATTTATCAAGTCCTGTGAGGGGACGGATTGTTCAATATCTTACCAAGAGATACTCGAGTAAAGGGTGTGCGGAGATCGAATACTCACAGCGGTATCCGGATGATTGCAGTCGAGGTCAACATCTTCGATGGTGTCCGGCCATTGCTCTCGTTCCCCGAAATATAAATTCCACATTCCCTCGTGCGTAGTGTCGAGGAAGTGCTGAAGAGTCCATCGTCCTTCTGGATTAAACTCCCACATACGGAGAGGCCGCCACTGACATGGCAGGGTCCAGCGGACTAGCATTACTTGAACAACGTTCACAAGACCGACGCCCTTCTCGGTAAGGCTTCGGACGCGACCTTGCAGTCTGCACTTCATTGATGGAACCCCAGTCCAGTCCCTTATTGATCCATGAAGCAAGCTGAATTGGAGGGCCGGGTCGGAACGCAGGCGTAGCCGCCCACTTGGAGCCCCATGGCTTGTTGATATAAAACCACCCCTACTGCCATAGGTCGGAAGACTTGGCGAAAGATCCTTCAAATCAAACCGCTTTTGCAAGCTTGCCTATGGTGACGCTGCCGCACTCTGCCTGCTCCTCCTCTGTCACCTGCAGCCTCACGTCAAAGGTCTTGAGCCACAAACCAAAGTGCGGAGGAGTCCGGAGGAAGGCCTCACATGTGACGATAAATGTTGAGATGAGGAGAATAGAGTCCGGGGCCAGATCGTGAAAGTCTAGCCCATAGTAAAACATGAGCACCCGGACGAAGGGGTTAAGCGCGAACCCTAACCCATGGAGGAAGTGGGACATAAACACTACCCTCTCGCCGGATTTTGGGGTAGGAATGACCTGCCCCTGTGTAGGAAGCCGATGGAGGATTTCCGGGGTCAGATACCTCGCTGCACGGAGCTTCGCAATATCCTCCTATGTGACAGAAGAAGCCACCAACCGGCCTGGACGGCTGGATCTGGACATGATTGGGGCTGATGGTGATGGGAACTTGGGGTGGATAGGGTTGAGGAAGAAGCGAGCGCAAAGGAAGAAGACGAGTCTGGGACCCTATATAAAGACCCCAAGTACAAAGCGTATCCATTTGGGTCTCAAAACTTACCAATCTCCAAAGAGTTGTACCCGGGGGACGGTTGGGTTACCCACGCCTGCATTAATGAGAATCCCGTGAATAAGGGAACACGATCTCTGCCTTGGCAAGACAAGCCAGTAAAACCGCGTCCCGAGACGTGGGGCGATGCGCTAGCCAACGGTTGGAAATAGTGACCGGGCAGGTGTGATGTCATAAAGAGTTACCAAAAAATTAGGTTCGTATATTTTCTGCAACTATATATATAGGTCTGGATATATCTACTACATCCGAAGTCTATCTTGGAGTTCGGAGAAAGGGGAACCCGCCTTGCGATGCCGAAGACAATCTGCGCGCCGGACTCCTCGTCATTGAAGCCAGGTTCAGGGGATACTGAGGGAGTCCTGGACTAAGGGGTCCTCGGGCGTCCGGCCTGTTATCCATTGGCCAGACTGATGGGAATGAAGACATGAAGACCGAAGACTATACTCGTGTCCAGATTGGACTCTCCTTGGCGTGGAAGGCAAGCTAGGCGACCAGCTGTGAAGATTCCTTCTTATGTAACCGACTCCATGTAGCCCTAGATCTCTCCAGTGTCTATATAAACCGAAGAGCATAGTCCGGATAAGACAGATTCATTACCATATACACATAGGCTAGACTTCTAGGGTTTAGCCATTACGATCTCGTGGTAGATCAACTCTTGTAACACTCATATTCATCAAGATCAATCAAGCAGGAAGTAGGGTATTACCTCCATAGAGAGGGCCCGAACCTGGGTAAACATCGTGTCCCCCGTCTCCTGTTACCATCGATCCTAAACGCACAGTTCGGGACCCCCTACCAAAGACCCGCCGGTTTTGACACCGACACCCGCGTCTGCTCCAATATCGGTAGATCTTTGCCTGGTTCTCCTTGGTCCATCATGAAACTAACGAATACTAGGAGACCACTGAAAGGAAAACACAATCCAATGATAATGAAACAAAAAAGAGAGTGGGGATCGGTTACTGCTTTGCCAAAGTTCTTTTTTTTTTCTCTGAACAAAAATATACCAACATCACGGATCCGCTTACCTTCCCTTCGTTGGGAGAGAAGAACAGTGGCAGATGTGAGTGTTGCCTTTCTTGAAGACGGTGAGGGAGAAGGGGATTCAGCGAAGAGTGAAATGATGGTTGCTTCGTCGTCAAACTTAGACTGCGGGGAGGTGGGGTTTTGTGATACGATGGCTCGTTATTGCGGCGCTACGACCGGGGTGACTCTCCACCTGCATACTGCCTTCTAATTTGGTGGATGGCATTTGGGCCCGCGCGCTGCATGGCCCGCATGTCGGTGAACAAAAGTATAACGGCATTCAGTAGAGGGAGACATTTCGATGACCTAGGAGGAGCCAGAAGCGGTATTGTATCCACTGTACTAGTAGTAATTGTTTTTCTGGGTAGCTGTAGAGTGTCTCCACTGTACTAGTAGTAATTGTTTCTCTGGGCCCAAGACAAAATAGCCCATCCACCTTAGTAAATAGTAAAATCAATTCAAAAGTCCATATATTTACTGAATGAGAGGCGCTACCCACACCCAGCACACCGCCCCCCAAAAAAACATGGGTGTTCTTCTTCCTCCTCATTCCCACCCACCTCACGTCAGCTCGCTCTACTCGTACCCCCAAATTCGTCACCTCACTCCTACAGAAAACCCCAGCTCCCCTTCTTCCTCACTACTACAGAAAAACCCCAGCTCCCCTTCTTCTTCACTCGCACTACAACTAGGCTCGTCATTCATTACTCTACTCAAATCCGTGAGCGCGACGCGACGCCCTCGAGAAAAATGGAGTCGGCTGGCCCCACCGCCAAGAAGATGTGGCTCCCGCCAGCGGTGACGCCTGTGGTAGATCCCGCACCCAGCAGCGTGGGGAGAAGCGACAACCCCGCCCCCATCGGATCCCAGGAACCCGTAGAATCTCGGGTGGACCGCATCAGCGATCTCCCGGACGCCGTCTTTGCGGAGATCATCTCGCTTCTCTCCACCAAGGATTGCTGCCGCACCCAAGTGCTCTCAATTCGGTGGCGCACTCTATGGCGCGCCGTGCCACTTAATCTCGATTGTTGTCAGCTATCTCTCTTCAATGATTTTGAAATCCCCAAAGCCATCATCTCCTCCCACCAGGGCTCCGTTCAAAGCCTCTGCATCCCGTCATGCTAACTGAGCAAGCAAACCATGCCCTGCACGGTGGGCCTTTGGCTGAAATCCCAATTCACGCAGAACTACAGCTGCTTGAGTTCTACTATTCCTCGAAATCACCTACCAGATATCGAACACCATCTACATGCCCTCAAAGACCGATGTCCATCTCGTAGTTTTCCTCCTCTCTCCACACCGCCACCTTTCTTGATATGCGACCTACCGCATAATCCGGTACTAAACCTTCGACTACCATTTCTCAAGAAACTTTCACTTGTGCGGGTTCGTATATCGGAGGCCTTATTGCACAGCATCATCCAATCTAGTTGCCCTGCCCTGGAGTGCTTGGTGCTTGTTTTCACAATTATAATCAATTGTCTCCATATAAAGTCGCCTAACGTTGTAATAATTGGAATTTCTTTTGACGGAAGGCAGCTCATCATCCAAGATGCCCCTTCACTTCAAAGGTTGATCCTTGATTCTAGTTATTCACCGTTGCAAATAACCATCCTCTCTGCGCCTAAACTGGAGACCTTGGGTGTAATACATGATCTCTGTGCTCATTTCAATATGGTGTTTGCCTCCATAGTTCTTCAGGTACTTTATATTATCATCTACACTTGTAACCATAAGCTGCATTTTAAATTTCTGCTCATAAGTTATATGTCATCTTGGAGTACACATTTTGTACTAATATTATGTTCTATGCTCAATGAAGAGTTTCTCCATGGATGGACTATCAATGGTGCTGGATTCTGTCAAGATCTTATATATCCAAATGAATAGTTTTGATCTGAACAAGATTGTTGGCTTGCTGCAATGATTTCCATGTATGGAGAAGTTGTATATCAACGTGATAATTTCACGCACACTGGAAGCCCGCATATAGTGTACTAGAATTAACCTTTCAGTTGTTGCTCTTTCGACACTCTTTTTTTAGACCTTAACTGTTTACAATCTTCATGTCTATTTAGGCAACAGGATGGGGTAAGAAAGTTATAACCAACCGGTGGATTCGTAAGCATCGGGATTTTCTCAATTCTAATGAGATTCGATTGAAGACAATAATGTTAGAACGATATGTAGCCTACCGTGCAAACACTAGATTTGTCACATTCTTCCTGTTGAATGCGAGGTTACTATTGTCCATCAGGCTTAAGTTTATCAGCAACATGGTTTTGATGGATGGGTATGTGGAAGAGCAAAAAAAGGTGTTTCGGGTGGGCAGAAGAGCTTCTGAACGTGCCGGGCTTCTATTTACAACATATTGTGGTCATAATCCAGTAAATTTACGACCCAGGATGTTCATTCTATGGACCTGACCGATCCATTTGACTATGACTGTCGAAAATGGTGCTGGAGTTAGATGTTGTTGCCCATTTCAACCTGGGTTTTTTCGTAAACCTAATGAACAATTAACCCTCGTGCTTTTGTACAGTTTGTAAGCTGGAGTTGGATGTTCTTGCCCTTTTCAACTCGGCTGTGACTGTCATACTTTCTTTGAAGCAAGGCAAATGGTGTGTCAGTCATTTTATTTAGAGTGAAATATTGTAACAACTAACAAATCCCAACCAAGGGAAATAACATCACTATCGCCGGCTGCTTGAGCTCACGGTGCATTACAGAAGCCAAGTGATTAGCCCCCACCAGCACCCACAAACTTATTTCGAACTAGCACATCAAATGGGCTGTAAATTTTCATAGGAAAGGCTGCATGACTGTGACAGATTTGGATTCTGACATCTAGGACCCGTGAGGAAATAGCCTATCCAAGGTGGTGTCGACTTACTAGCCAGTCAACAAACGATTCTACCTACCAGCGATTGAATTGACATCCAACATCTGTCGTGTATCTTCTATCTCTTGTCTTTTTCTTCCTCCAGCCACCCAAACCAAACTACCCCGTCGGCTCCGCCTGCTCCCACCTCCCATGGCTGGCTGCGCCTCAGCCGCCCTACCGTACGTACCCTCCAACGTTGGCCAGTCCCTCCCTCTATTCGCCCACACGTCATGTTATTCTCCGGCAACGTCGGCCCCAACACGCACCCGCAGCCGAACCAGTCAACCCTCGTACTCCCCTCCGCCTGCGACTGGAGTGGCACATCTTCCACGGCTCCTGTTCGTTCCGTCCGAGGCCTTGCCGTCGTCCTCCGCCTTGCGGCCTTGGTTCGCTCGCCGTGTGCGGTGCGCCGCCCTCTTGCTTTGTCAACATCGTCAACAACCGAGAGGAACAAGGAGATGACTGTACATGGAGAGGATGATAGTAGGGACCTACCAGCTTCATGGCAGTACGCAAGCAAGTGCCACTATATTACAAGCCCAAAAATATGGTTCCTCCTAATGGTTGGACATCTGGGGCTCACGCCATTGTCACGTAGTCAATAAACGAGGGAATTACACTACGAGCAGTTGACACCAGGGACCCAGCAGGTCGCACAGTTTTTTAGGAACAAGCAGTTGTTATTTATACTAGTTTTAGTGAAGGATCAGGGTAACAACGGGGTTCTCATGGGGTCAGGGTCTGCCTAGCTGTGGTTTTATTTATGTTTACCACATCATGAGCCCAGTTGTGTTTTTTTCTTGCTAGAAATGGCTAGCCCAGTTCTATTTTTTAAAATAAATACCCAAACGAGGGCTGCTTGCTTTATCAGCCCTGCTGGGCTGCAAATCTTTCAAGACGAGGAGGGTTTCATTCGGTTTGCCCAGAAATGGGCTGTACATTTTTAAAACACATCAAACCGGGAATTAGCTTCAATTTTTTTCATTACCAGATTTTAAATTCCATTGATTTTTATGCGTGGACAATTATTTGGATTTATATTTATACAAATTATTTTTCAAAATAGTTTGAATGTGAATTGATATTTCGGGATTAAAAACAGTTGACCGCACTAAAATATGCAAAATTTCGTATACTTTTTAACCGTGGCCACAATATGGGGTGTAATGCTAACAAAACGAAGATGGGCTCCAAAAAAATCTTAAGAATTAGCAAATGGGATGTACATTATTAGAAATAATGCACACGAGAGTAGTGACTGTTGGATGTCCATCCAATGGCTTTCGTGCTTCTTCAATCTCCGCTCTTCCTCCTCCAGCCGCTCAAACAAGTGTCGGCGGGACTGCCTGCTCCCTCCTCCCACGGCCGGCTATCTTTGCCACAGAGCCTCACCGCCCACCGTACTCCCATCGCTGGCCTAGCCATCCCTCTACTCACCCACACTGCTGTTATTCTCCGTGACGGTAGGCGAACGGTAAACCCTCGACATCGTACTCCCCTCGGTGGGGAATCAACTCCGAGTCTTCCTGGCTCGTGTCGTTCCTTCCTAGGCCTCGCTGCCGTCCACCGCCTGGTGCTCTCGGCGCAGCCTGGTCAACGTGGTCAACGACCGACATGCATCTGAAGTGGATCAGACGGAGAGGCGGCAAATTTGGGTCCACGGTCGCACGCAAGGAAATGCCTCCTTATTACACGCAAAATAATGATTCCTCCACCTGACATCTGGGACCCACCAAAAGGGCCTCTGTATTTCGTGAAAATTTTTTTACCACCGCTGACAACTCGGACCCACCAGCTATATCTTTGCACGCAAGGAAGTGCCTCCTTATTACGCACAAATAAATGAATACTCCCCCTGCTAGCTAGGACGCAGTATAGTGGCAGGCTGCCTTGTGGGCCTACTAAGTTGATGGAGACGGAGGGCATTGTGAACTTAGTCAATATGCACGATTCTAGCTCCAGTGATCGTACGATGTCCATCCAACGGATGTAGTGCTTCTTCAACCTCTGGTCTTCTTGCTCCAGCCACCCAAACCAGTGCCGGTCGTGCCTCGTGCTCCTGCCTCCCGTGGCCGGCTGCGATGTCGCGGAGGCCTCACCGACCCCTACTACTCCCACCGCTAGCCAGGCCATCCCTCTACTCACCCATACCCCCTGTTATTCTGCGGCGACGGCAGCCTCACACCACAGCGAACCATTGAACCCTCATACTCCTCTACGCGTGGGCATCCACTTCCGCGTCTTCCCCGGATCCGCGTTGTCCCCTTCCTAGTCCTCGCCGTCGTCTACCGCCCTGGTGCTCTCGGCGTGGCGTTGTCAATGTGGTCAAGGAACAGCTTCCAATGGACGTGGATTGTACGTGGAGAGGCTGACAGCTAGGTCCACGGCCGCAGCAAGGAAGTGCCTCCTTATTACGCGGAAAATAATGATTCCTCCACCTAACAGCAGGGACCCACCAGACGGGCAACCGTATTTCACGAAAAAAACGTTTCCCCCCTGACTGCTGGGACCTACCAGCTACATCTTCGCATGCACGGAAGTGCGTCCGGGCAAAAAAACCGATTCGCCCCCTGACTGCTGGGACCCACCAGCTACATCTTCGCACACAAGGAAGTGCCTGACAGTCGAGACCCACCTGGTCGAAGCGTACATAGTGTTGCTATTCTGGTTGCGAACATGTATGTACATATTGGTCGATGCAGAGGTGCGCACGTAGCATGTACATGTATGTATAGCGGCCAGTGTGCAAGAAAGAAAATATGACCACCTACGTACATACGGGCGGGGTCTCGAACGCCTACTCGCGCATACGTACAGCTAGGGCTCGTATACATAGTTGGGTCGGAACGGAGAAACTGCGTTGTTGTCGTGTTCATGGGGAGGCAACAGAATGCGTCGTGTTCATCGGGAGGCAACGGGACGCGTGGGAGCCAACCGGCTTGGACGGAACAGCCGATGGAAACGAGGCCTGGCGTACCGCACAATAGAGGAAACGGCCTTGTGTTCGACCGACCATTTTCGAAACGGGATCCTATTCATTGGGAGGGGTCTGGCGTACCGCCAAACATAGGAAACGGACCTCCTATGGTCGAAACGGGGGTACTGTTCATCGGGAGGGGTGTGGCGTACCACACAACGGAGGAAACGGACTTGTGTTGGAGCGCTACGGTCGAAACGGGGGTCCTGTTCATCGGGATGGGAGTGGTGTACCGCAAAATGGGACTCCATGGGATACTGTTCATCGCCACCGTTGACCCCCTCCAGCCTCCACGGGCTACTGTTCATCCACCGTCGACCTCCTCCAGCCTCCACCTGCGACTGTTCATCCACGGGCTCCTGTTCATCCAGCCTCCGCCGCGCACTACTCAACCGGCTATTGTTCAACCAGCCCTTTCCACGGACTCCTGTTCAACCACCCCTCCACGGGCTACTGTTCATCCAGCCCTCCATCGTATACTGTTCATCCAGCCCTCCACGGGGTGGTCCTGTTCATCCAACCCTCCACGGGGTTCTGTTCATCCAGCCACAACCGGCTCGATCGATCGCGGTCCTATTCATCCGGAGGCAACACCACGGGGTCCTGTTCATCCAGCCCCACCGGGAACTGTTCATCCAAACCCCCAGCAACACTCACTGTTCATCCAGAGGCATCATCGATCAGCTTCAGTTAGCAGCAGTAGCGAAGGAATCGCCCGATCGGGTTCAGTTAACAGCCATCGATCGATCGCTCGGGTTCAGTAACGCGTAGCCTGCAGTGGAATCGCTAGGGTTCAGTTAGAGCCCAGCGCCTCACTCCGGTTCAGTTAGAGCCCAACGCTTCGCACCCACGCACGTGCGTGTACGAGAGAAACATGCATCGCTCGTCCCTGACCAGCCACCATAACCGGGAACACCCCAATTTTTTCCTCGCCCTCGCTTCTACCAAGGTTTTTTCTGTCATGGACGGCCCAAATAATGTCATGCAGCTGCGTCTCCGGCCACCCAGGACGAAAAGCCCATTTCCTTTCATGATTTTTTGTCATAGAAGTAGGAGCCCACCACATCTATGATGATACCAGGTTTTGTCACAGTTATCATCATAGAACTGTCATAAGTATGACATAATTGTTTTTCGTTCGGCCCAAAATGTCACGGATGTATCTTTTTTTGGTAGTGAAGGTAATTAGCAAAGCATAAGAACATGACAGTGAAGACTACTAAGTAGATTAAAGTAAGCTTTCAATCCTATGGCTTTTCTACTGCATTTTCTAGGGTCACGACCTACAGTCAACACACCGCTCTGATACCATCTGTAATGTCCCGAACCTGCTAAGATTCGATGTCTCTGTGCTTACCGTGCTAGTCCCTGGACTGACTCGCTAGCACACACAGTACATAGGAATATCAAAGTAGCAAGTGCATATGTCGGATGTTGGGGTTCCGGCAAACCCTTAAGGTTCGAACACTGGGGTGCGCGCGAAGTCTTCCCCCCTACCGATCTACGCTCTAGCTCGCTAAGATCTTGCGGACGAACTCGACAAACTCACAACACAGAAAGAGACACCGGGTTTATACTGGTTCGGGCCACCGTTGTGGTGTAATACCCTACTTCAGTGTGGTGGTGGTGGATTGCCTCTGGGGCTGATGATGAACAGTACAAGGGAAGAATAGCCTCCTGAGGTTGAGGTGTTCTTGTGGCTAGGCTCTCGATCAGTTCTACCTCAGATCAGATTGCCCCTACTGTGGTGGCTAGCTCTACTTATATAGGCCCTGGTCCTCTTCCCAAATGTTGAGCGGGAAGGGAGCCAACAACGGCGGGCAAATTTCAAGGGGGACAACTAGTACAAGCTATCCTGACAAAAGCGGTCTTCACCTGCAAAAATCCCTGGGGTGACGCCGTCTTGGGCTCCATGATGACCTCCGCCTGGCCGTCCTCCTGTTCTTGGTCTCGTTGCACCAATATGGCAACCTTTGCCTGATGCCTCGGTACTCTTCTCCTGCGCTTGCCTCCTTAGCACCAAAGAGGAAATGGGGACGCTGTGCGCACTGGCGCCCGCCTGGCACTCGCCTGGCGCCGTTCGTCATGCATCACGTCACGAGTGCCTCGTGAGGTTTGCCCCGCCTTGATATCTCCGCTCCTCGTGAGCCTGCTTGGCTAGGCCACTCCAAAGGAGGCCTTGCGTCGTCCCCCTCGCGAGGCTTGGCTCCTCGCGAGGGTCTTGGACGCCTTGTTGATGAATATGCGCCGTACGGCCCGCTGCTTAGCCACGCCGTGGGCCACAGGCAGGCAAGTCTGGGGACCCCCGTTCCCATAACACCGACAACATCATTTACTACAATGTATGATCCAGAAATTATAATGTATTACAAACTGAGTAGCATATAGCTTGCTTTATTCAATAATAACAGCGGAAATATAACATAAGAAAAGGATGAATCCGATCAATTCCCACTGGCGAAAAGTGCAGAGTGAAGACTCACGACCCTACTTTATCTCACTAATCATCAGAATATCCTGCAACATAGTAAGTTGCAGCCACAAGGGTTAATACATTGAATGTATTGTCAAATCACACAATATGAAGCAAATCTAAATCCACAAGCAATGTATGACAAACAGAACACTCAAGTTGGTTTGTAGAAGAATGTCTTCACCTACCCCCACTAACTAAACTCATAACAACCACTAATTTATTCGCCCAAGATAACCCCAAAGGTTCTAAGAAAACATGACAAGAACTTCAGAAGTCTCTCAAGTGCGCTCTGTCAGCGGCACATTCTCGAGGAACAATAGAGCGCTCTGCCAAGGACGCATCAACCTGATTAAATTTCTGAAAATTATACCTCGCCTCAAGTGTGCTCTGTCAATGGCCAATTCTGTAGGGACAATAGAGCGCTTTGCCAGTGACACATTCACCTGGTTAATAATCCCGAGCCTACGTATATAAACACTCACCACTTCCATGGATCACTCGAGACATGCTCGCGTCTACCATAGCAAGTTGATCACTCCATCAGATAACACAATCAATACCAGAACATGACAACACGGGACACACATATCAGGCTAAACATATATCATAGCATAAAACCACATATGCATAGCAGAATATAGGATAAGCAAAATCAAAAGTGCAACATACCTTGAACGGCGTTGAAGTACTCTAACGCTTTATTCTGATCCGCTTCACACTCCGGACAATCTATACGATTAACGAAGGCACTGATAAAAAACCGTACTCACATAACACCACAGTAAATTCAATAGCACTGAATTCAAATATAAACTTAATTAACAGAACATATCAGTAGGTATATCTTATCTACATGCTAGTAGGATCACAATGCAAAAAGAATAAACTAATTTAGATCAACAGTTTGCTAGATATGATCTCAGGAAGGTTAAATTCAAACTTAAATAGTTCAAAAATTATATTAGATAGGTGTGCTGGATAAACGGGATCATGATGAAGAATTTGGCATTGGTTTCATCTAATTTCGAAAAACGATGCAAACATTATGAAGTTTGAAAAACAGGAACAAATCTGCGCTTTTTCTATTTAAAACAAATTACCTGACACATGACGCACAGTGGTACGCTGAAGCGTGTTTACTGTTTCGGCTAATCGATGGACGACCACTAAATAGAGCATACAGTTCGAATAAAAACAACAGCTGATCTTGGTGGTTATAATAAGATCGGGCGATCGGGAGACGTGCTCACCGGAGGACAAAGGACTGGGCGTCACTAGAGTTGGAGAAGAAGACCTCAGGCGGCTCGGACCTCGGCTGTAGCGTCTCCTACGGCGGTCAGCGGGACTGATACGTCCCCGTTGTATCTATAATTTTTAATTGTTTCATGCCAATATTATACTACTTTCACATATTTCTGGCTACTTTTTATATGATTTATTGGACTAACCTATTGATCTAGTGGCCAGTGCCAGTTCCTGTTTGTTGCATGTTTTTTGTTTTGCAGAAAATCCATATCAAACAATGTCCATATGAAATAAAATTTTACGAAGAATTATTTTGGAATATATGTGATTTTTGGGACTTGGAATCAACGCAAACGGAGGCCCACACAGCCCACAAGACACCAGGGCGCGCCCCAGGTGCCAGGCGTGTGGGGGTGGGTTGTGCTCACATCGTACGTTGGTTGGAGCTCTACTTTGGGCGCAAGGATGCTTATATCCGGAAAAAAATCGTGTTAAAATCTCAGCGCAATCGGAGTTCCGAATCTCTCGGAATATAAGAAACAGTTTTGAGCCAGATCTGGGGAACGCGAAACAGAAGAGAACAGAGAGGGAGGTCCAATCTCGGAGGGGCTCCCGCCCCTCCGCCACCATGGAGGCCATGGACCAAAGGGGGAACTCTCCTACGATCTACGGGGGAGGCCAAGAAAGAAGAAGGAGGAGGGGGGCTCTCTGCCCCTCTCTCCCGGTGGCGCCGGAGTGCCGCCGGGGCAAGGATCGTGACAGCGATCTACATCAACAATCTCGATACCGTCAACACCAACTTTCTCCCCCTCTATGCAGCGGTGTAACGCCTCTTCCCCCTGCTGTAATCTCTACTTAAGCATGGTGCTCAACTCCATATATTATTTCCTAATGATCAATGGTTATCCGATGATGTTTGAGTAGATCCGTTTTCTCCTGTGGGTTAATCGTGATCTTGGTTGGTATGATTGTATATTTTATTTATGGTGCTGGCCTACGGTGCCCTCCGTCTCGCGCAAACATGATGGACTCCCACTGTAGGGTGTTGCAATATGTTAATGGTTTGCTTATTTTCGATGTTGCGGGGGTGACAGTAGCCTCAACGTGGATCAGTGGGTTATGGCGTATGGGAGTAAAGAGGACTTGATACCTAATGCTATGGTTGGGTTTCACAACCTTAATGATCTTTAGTAGTTGCGGATGCTTGCTAAGGGTCCAATAAAAAGTGCATATGATCCAAGTAGAGAAAGTATGTTAGCTCATGCCTCTCCCTCATATAAAATAACAAGAATGATTACCGGTACTTGTTGTCGATTGCCTAGGGAAAGATGACTTTCTTGTTGACAAAACCTATCTACTTTTATTACGTTGCAATTTATTCGTAGTTTTATTCTCGTAAATTAATCATAGTTTTATCCTTGCAAATAGTTTCCTACTTGTTCTAGGTAAAGCAAAAGTCAATTGTGTGTAGAGTTGTATCGATGGTCGATAGAACTTGAGGGAATATTTGTTCTGCCTTTAGCTCCTCGTTCGGTTCGACACTCTTTTTTATCAAAGAAGGCTACAAAGGATCCCCTGTACTTGTGGGTTATCAACACATTTTTCTGGCGCCGTTGCCGGGGAGCAATAGCGTGGGGTGAATTTTCTCGTGTGTGCTTGTTTGCTTTATCACTAAGTAGTTTTTATTTTCTGTTCTAAGTTGTTCTCTATCTTTAGTTATGGATATGGAACACGAAACACCAAAAAAATTAGTTATACTTGCTAGTCATGAAGATGGGGAACCTCCTAAAACTCTCGATGCTCGTTATGTGAAAAATATTATGCACTATTTTGATAATCCTAAGAAAACCCCATTCAACTTGATAATGGGAGTAACATTGGATCAACATGAATACTTTAGGGATTATTGCTTGACACAAAAAGGGAAACTATTATGGGAAAAATTCATATGTTGAATTGGTATGCTTGGGAGCTATGCTTGAGATATGATTATACTTGTTGCTCTAGAATGAACACTCCACATCTTCCCTTCTCATGCAAATTTAATGATAATGAAACCTTAGCTTCCTATGCTAATGGTATGTATGATTACTATGATGTGGAACGAATAGAAGAATTTGTTGCCTTTAAGGGTTCTTATGAAATTGAATCTTTGTTTGAAAAGTTTGAAGATTTTGATGATTGATTTTATAGACCTAGAAATTTTGCTATCCTTAAATATTGCTATGATAATTAGAAATACAATTCTGATATTGATATATTTATTGAGAAAGTCTCCGCTGTCCAAGAAGATACTAATATTTTGCATTAGTCTATGGTAGAAGGAATTGATGAAACTGTGAGCTCATTGGATGAAAAAGATGATGAGGAGAGCGAAGAACAAATGGAGGAAGTGTCGACTGATCACCCATGCCCACCTTCTAATGAGAGTAACTCTTCAACTCATACGTTGTTTAATTTCCCTTCATGCCTACCGAAGGATGAATGCTATGATAATTGCTATGATCCCATTGATTCTTTTGAAATATCCATTTTTGATGAACTTGATGCTTGCTATGCTTGTGGCTATGATGCCAATATGAATTATGCTTATGGAGATGAACTTGCTATGGTTCCTTATATTAAGAATGAAATATTTGCTATTGCACCCACACATGATAGTCCTATTATCTTTTTGAATTCTCCAAACTACACTATATTGGAGAAGTTTGCACTTATTAATGATTACATTGACGGGTTGCGTTCTACCACTACACATGATAATTTTGATGAGTATAATATGCATTTGCTTGCTGCTCCTACTTGCAATTATTATGAGAGAGGAACTACATCTCCACCTCTCTATGTTTCCAACACTATAAAATTGCAAGAAACTGCTTATGCTATGTATTGGCCTTTACTTGATGCGCATGAATTGTTCTTTTATGACATGCCGATGCATAGGAAGAGAGTTAGACTTCATCATTGCTTGATATATGTTTCTTTGTGCTCATTACTAAATGCTGAATCATTGTTAATTAAAATTGGCTTTGATATACCTTGGGATCCGGGTGGATCCATTACTTGAGCACTTTATTACTAGCTTAATGGCTTTAAAGGAAGCGCTGCCAGGGAGACAACCCGGAAGTTTTAGAGAGTCATTTATAAAGTTTAAAAACAAAAAATATAGAGGGGAACTTAAAACTTCACAAAAAGAAAAGTGAAAGTGAGAAAGACGAGCACCATGGAAGCGGGAGCATGCCTTGAACTTTGCTCATGGCCATGGAAACTTTGTGAATCTTGAATTACATAAACTTTTCAACAAAAATAATTATCCCCTTGTAAAATTCCATTGTATTATAAAAATAATGTGCCAAGATTTTCCTTTAGGATGATTAGATTGTTTGTTGGTTTGTGCGGTGCAAAAACAGAAACTTTTGCTCCAAGAAATACAATTGTTTAAATTCACTGGAACGTGATAAAATTCTGAATATTTTGCACTGTCTTTCTATAAACATTGTTTACTTCGTTCTAATTTTTCAGAATGTTTAGAGTTACAGAACTATGGTGAATGTTCAGATCTTTACAAACTGTCCTGTTTTCACAGATTGCTGTTATAGCTTCATTATTTGCGTATGTTTGAAATCTTGTTGAGCCTCCCATGACTTGGGGCCATAGAATTGTGATAGCATATACAATGGTTAATGTTTGATTATAATTCTACAATAATGTTATAGCAGTACATGATGGCATTTGACTGCCATATTCACTAACCCCGCCACTAAAAGTTACTTTTGAGTTTTGTGTGGATGAAGTGATCAAAGATCGAGGAGGTCTCGATATGAGGAGAAGGAGGAGAGGCAAGAGCTCAAGCTTGGGGATGCCCATAGCACCCCAAGTAAATATAGAAGGAGACTCAAGAATCTAAGGTTGGGGATGCCCCGGAAGGCATCCCATCTTTCTTCAACAAGTATCGGTATGTTTTCATTCTCGTTTCGTTCATGTGATATGTGCAAATCTTGGGGCGTCTTTTGTGTTCAGTTTTCATTTTTCTTTTATGCATCATGCTGGTATGAGATAGTCCATGCTTGATTTATAGAATTCTCATTGCACTTCACTTATATCTTTTGAGTATGACTTCATAGAATGCTTCATGTCCTTCACTTATATCATTTATAGTTTGGATTGCTTGTTTCTCTTCACATAGAAAACCGTTGTTCGTAGAATGCTCTTTTGCTTCACTTATATTTGTTAGAGAATGCTCTTTTGTAGAAAGAATTAAACTCTCTTGCTTCACTTATATCTATTTAAAGAGTTAACGGGAATTGGTCAATTGCATGGTTAGTCATAAAATCCTACATAAAACTTATGGATCACTAAATATGATATTTTTGATCCCTTGCAATAGTTTTGCAATATAGAGATGGTAATATGTGGGAGGTACTAGTAAATGGTTGTGGTTAGTAAGAATATTGGTGTTAAGGTTTGTGATTCCCGAAGCATGCATGTATAGTCTCTTGTTATGCTATGAAGTTGGAGCATGATTTATTATTGATTGTCTTCCTCATGAGTGGCGGTCGGGGACGAGCGATGGTCTTTTCCTACCAATCTGTCCCCCTTGGGGCATGCGTAGTAGTACTTTGCTTCGAGGGCTAATAAACTTCTGCAATAAGTATATGAGTTCTTTATGACTAATGTAAGTCCATGGATTATAAGCAGTCTTACCTTACTGCAATTTGCTAGCCTCTACTGTATCGTGCATTGCCCTTTCTCACCTCAAGAGTCGGTGCAAACTTCGCATACAAACCCCGTGATATGATACGCTCTATCACACATAAGCCTTATTATATGTTGCTCAGAACAGCCACCATACCTACCTATTACGGCCCTTCCATGGCCATTCCGAGATATTGCCATGCAACTTCCACCGCTTCCGTTTCATGGCTTGAGCATTCATTGTCATATTGCTTTGCATGATCATATAGCTGAAATAGTAGTTGTGGCTCAGCCATCGTTCATCATTTTTTATACATGTTACACTAGATCATTGCACATCCTGGTACATGCCAGAGGCATTCATATAGGGTCATACTTTGTCATAGGTATCAAGTTGTAATTTTTATTTCTTTTGAGTTATAAGTAAATAGAAGTGTGATGATCATCATTATTCATTTTTAGAGCAGTGCCCGAGTGAGGAAAGGATGATGGAGACTATGATTCCCCCACAAGTCGGGATGAGACTCCGAACAATGAGAGAAAAAAAGAAAAAGAAAAAAAAGGAAAAAAGGGAAAGGAAAAAAGGGAAAAGAATGAAAAAAAAGAAAAAGAAAAAAAAAGAGAGAAGGGGCATTGTTAATATCCTTTACCACACTTGTGCTTCAAAGTAGCACCATGTTTTTCATATTGAGAGTCTCCTATATTGTCACTTTCATATACTAGTGGGAATTTTTCATTATAGTATTAGATGCACACCCACTTAGTTTTCATATTGAGCTTTCGTACACTTATAGCTCTTAGTGCATTCATTGCATGGCAATCCCTACTCCTCGCATTGATATCAATTGATGAGCATCTCCATAGCCCGTTGGTTAGCCGCATAGGTGTGAGACTTTCTACTTTTTTGTATTCTCTATATTTACCCCTATCATCATACTCTATCCCAACCATAGTGTTATATTCATGGCTTGCGCTCATGTATTGCGTGAGGGTTGAAAAAGCTGAAGCGCGTTAAAAGGTATGAAACAATTGCTCGGCTTGTCATCGGGGTTGTGCATGATAAATACTTTTGTTAAGAAGACAAAGCATGAAAAGACTATATGATTTTGTAGGGATAGCTTTCTTTAAAGTTGATATTTTGAAAGACATGATTGTTTGTTGGGATGGCTGAGTATTGATGTCTTTATGTCAAATTATAGACTATTGCTTTGAATCACTCGTGTCTTAATATTCCTGCCATGATTAGATATATGATCAAGTTTATGCTAGGAAGCATTCCACATAAAAATTTATCTTTTTTATCGTTTACCTGCTCGAGGACTTGCAGGAATTAAGCTTGGGGATGCTGACATCGTCTCCGTCATATCTATAATTTTTTATTGTTTCATCCCAATATTATACAACTTTCACATATTTTGTCAACTTTTTATATGATTTATTGGACTAACCTATTGATCCAGTGCCCAGTGCCAGACCTTGTTTGTTGCATGTTTTTTGTTTCACAGAAAATCCATATCAAACGAAGTCCAAATGCAATAAAATTTTACAGAGAATTATTTTGGAATATGTGTGATTTTTGGGACTTGGAATCAACAAAACGGAGGTCCACATAGCCCACAAGACACCAGGGCGCGCCCGAGGTGCCAGGCGTGTGGTGGTGGGTTGTGCTCACCTCGTACGTCGATTGGAGCCCTACTTCGGGCGCAAGGAAGGTTATATCCGGAAAAAATCGTGTTAAAAGCTCAGCGCAATTGGAGTTACAGATCTCCGGGAATATAAGAAATGGTTTTCGGCCAGATCTAGGTAATGCGAAACAGAAGAGAACAGAGAGGGAGATCCAATCTCGGAGGGGCTCCCTCCCCTCCGCCGCCATGGAGGCCGTGGACCAGAGGGGGAACTCTCCTCCCATCTAGGGGGGAGGCCAAGGAAGAAGAAGGAGGGGGGCTCTCTCCCCCTCTCTCCTGGTGGCGCCGGAGTGCCGCTGGGGCAAGGATCGTGACAGCAATCTACATCAACAATCTTGCTACCGCCAACACCAACTTTCTCCCCATCTATGCAACGATGTAACACCTCTTCCCCCGCTGTAATATCTACTTAAACATGGTGCTCAACCCATATATTATTTCCCAATGATCTATGGTTATCCGATGATGTTTGAGTAGATCCATTTTGTCCTCTGGGTTAATCGTGATCTTGGTTGGTAAGATTGTATATTTTATTTATGGTGCTATCCTACGGTGCCCTCCGTCTCGCACAAACATGAGAGACTCCCGCTGTAGGGTGTTGTAGTATGTTCATGGTTTGCTTATTGTCGGTGTGTGGTGGTGACAGCAGCCTAAACACGGATAAGTAGGTTATGGCGTATGGGAGTAAAGAGGACTTGATACTTAATGCTATGGTTGGGTTTCATGACCTTAATGGACTTTAGTAGTTTTGGATGCTTGCTAGGGGTCCAATCATAAGTGCATATGATCCAAGTAGAGAAAGTATGTTAGCTCATGCCTCTCCTTCATGTAAAATTACAAGAATGATTACCGGTACTTGTTATTGATTGCCTAGGGACAAATGACTTTCTTGTTGACAAAAGCTATCTACTTTTATTATGTTGCAATTTATTCGTAGTTTTATTCTGACAAAGTACTCGTAATTATATCCTTGTAAAATAGTTTCCAACTTGTTCTAGGTAAAGCAAACGTGGACTGTGCGTAGAGTTGTATCGGTGGTCGATAGAACTTGAGGGAATATTTGTTCTGCCTTTAGCTCCTCGTTGGGTTTGACACTCTTATTTGTCGAAGAAAGCTACAAATTATCCCCTATACTTGTGGGTTATCAGGGACTCGTAGGATATCAGGCAACGTGCGGAGGGAGGCGGCGAACCCGAAAATCTCCTCGGGGATGACCGGGGCTTCTGCTAGCATCGGTGACGTTCGGCTGGAGTGGCGACAGCGAAGTTGAGCTTCAGGTCGAGATCGATGTGCCCAATTTGGTGCTCCCCTGCGTAAACTGCAACTTGAGGGAAAGAGAGGAGCTCAAAGCAAACAATACAGAAGGAAGGGTCGGGGCGGAAACCTTCTAGTGGCGTCGGAATCAAGGTGCAGAGGTGCTCCTGCTGTGGCGAACTCCGGCGAGATCCGACCAGGAGCTTCAGGTCACGGGAGAGAGGGATTTTGCCAAAAATCAGCAGAGGAGGGGTTGGGGATCTTAAATAGGGCATCAACTCATGCCTGGAGTCCAGGGATCGATCGAATCGGTCGATCCGATTGTGACTAGGTTCGGCAGCTGCAGTGTTCAGGACGAACCCGACTGGGATTGAAGATGACAGGCAGGCCAGAGCAGTCAGTCGGAGAGAGCTGAGAAGAAGAAAAAAACAAGAAATAGAGGGAGCTACGAGTTGGGCTGCAGCTGCGCTGAAATGGACCGGCCTCCTAGCTGAGTGCAGCGATAAGTGAAACCCATTTGAGCCCTTCGCAGACGACTACACAAAGGCGTTGGGTATTTTTTAAACCGTGTTATAAAAAGCAAAGAAAGCTAAATAAATAGGAAATTAAATCCTAAAAAATACCAGAAAAAACAGTAAAACATTATTACTACAATATAAAACAGTGAATATTTTTACAACACAAATGCATTTTTGGAAAAATATTTATGCAATAGGAGCCTACAAGAGCATTATAATAGCAACTATAAAGTAATTTTGAGTTTCTAAATTTGCAAAATAGTTTCTGTAAACTCAAGATAATATCATTTAACATTTTCCAAATATAATTAATAGGGGAGAAGTCATATTATCTCCACTCCAAATATATTGCCTTGAGTTGGAAAACACTTTAAATATTCAAAAAATTCAAATATGCACAGAAATCACGATGAAAAGTAATGATTCTATTAACATACCAAATATGAAAATTTGGGATGTTGCAACGATGGGCACGACCGACGTAGGCGGCGTGGTCGCTGTGCCCGCCACGCCAGGAGTGGGTGGTGTAGACACCGGAGGCGGACATCTACTCCGGCCCTCTGGCGAGAACAACAACAAGGACATGGGCGACGTGGGTGCGTAGCCCTCGCCTCCCCAGTGTACCGGCGAGCGCGTCCACCGGGGCAAACCCGCCCGGTCGAGCGCGAGCCTAGATCCTCCTGTTGTGCCAACCTCAACGGCTGCAAGGGAGACGGCATCGGGGTACACTTCATGTAAGGCGCGAGATGGGCGTGATGTGACGCCAAGCGGCGTTGTTGTACCTCCGCAGCAACATGTGCACGACAAGTCACCATCGACCATGTGCTAGATCCTAGGGCACCACTCCCACCATGCAACTTGCTGCCGTCCCTGCTATCGGGAGACAAGACCGCAACGACGCTCCTGCTGGCTCTGGCAGGAGTCGAGCGACGTCGCGTTCTTCATGCTTCAACATGCCTTCGACGGCAACAGAGGCGATGGCGCGGTCCCAAATGTTGTTAGATTTTCGTTCAACAACCGATAAGATGGATGAGTGGAGGGCCACCATCAAGAGCTTGATCGAGTTTACTGATGCAAGTAGATCCCAGTTGGTGGAACACTCATGGCGCCCACTGACATGTCTCCGTCGTATTTACTTTTCCAAACACTTTTGCCCTTGTTTTGGACACTAACTTGTATGATTAGAATGGAACTAACCCGGACTGGCACTGTTTTCAGCAGAATGCCATCATGTTGTTTTATGTGTAGAAAACAAAAGTTCTCGGAATGACCAGAAACTCCACGAAACATCTTGGAAAAAATAATAAAAAATCCTAGCCAAAGATGAAGACCAGGGTGCCCACATCCTGTCCACGAGAGTGGGGCGCCCCCTCTGGCGCGCCCCTACCTTGTGGGCCCTCGAGACCTTCCGACGCCAACTCCAACTCTATCTATTGGCTTTCTGGGAGAAAAAAATCAGAGAGAAGAAATCATCGCGTTTTACGATATGGAGCCGCCGCCAAGCCCTAAAACCTCTCGGGAGGGCTGATCTGGAGTCCGTTCGGGGCTCCGGAGAGGGGGATTTGTCGCCGTCGTCATCATCAACCATTCTCCATCACCAATTTCATGATGCTCATAGCCGTGCGTGAGTAATTCCATCATAGGCTTGCTGGACGGTGATGGGTTGGATGAGATCTATCATGTAATCGAGTTAGTTTTGTTAGGGTTTGATCCCTAGTATCCATTGTGGTCTGAGATTGATGTTGCTATGTCTTTCCTATGCTTAATGCTTGTCACTAGGGCCCGAGTGCCATGATTTTAGATCTGAACCTATTATGTTTTCATGAATATATGTGTGTTCTTGATCCTATCTTGCAAGTATGTAGTCACCTATTATGTGTTATGATCCGACAACCCCGAAGTGACAATAATCGGGATACTTCTCGGTGATGACCATAGTTTGAGGAGTTCATGTATTCACTATGTGCTAATGCTTTGTTCGGTTCTCTATTAAAAGGAGGCCTTAATATCCCTTAGTTTCCATTAGGACCCCAACGCCACGGAGTGTATGACAAAAGATGTCATGCAAGTTCTTTTCCATAAACACGTATGACTATATTCGGAATACATGCCTACATTACATTGATGAATTGGAGCTAGTTCTGTGTCACCCTATGTTATGACTGTTACATGATGAACCGCATCCGGCATAATTATCCATCACTGATCCAATGCCTACGAGTTTTCCATCTACTGGTTTACGCTTATTTACTTTCCCGTTGTTATTGTTACAATCATTACAAAACACCAAAAATATTACTTTTGCTTTCATTACTCTTTTGTTACCGTTACCACTACTATCATACTACTTTGCTACTAAATAACTTGCTGCAGATATTAAGTTATCCAGGTGTGGCTGAATTGACAACCCAGTTGCTAATACTTGAGAATATTCTTTGGCTCCCCTTGTGTCGAATCAATAAATTTGGGTTGAATACTTTACCCTCGAAAGTTGTTGCGATCCCCTACACTTGTGGGTTATCAAGACTAATTTCTGGCGCCGTTGCCGGGGGGCATAGCTCTATTGTTTGAGTCACTTGGGATTTATATCTGCTGGACACTATGAAGAATCTGAAACACGCTAAGACAAAAATTTATCCCTTAGCTACGAGGGGAGGTAAGGATCTGTCATCTAGCTCTGCACTTGATTCACCTTCTGTTATGAGTAAGCTTGCGATACCTAAACCTGCTTCTACTATTCATTCTGATATGTCGCATGTTATTGATGATGCCACTTCTGCTATGCATGATATTTATGATGAAACTGCTTCTATGCTCGATACTACTGTGCCCCTTGGTGAATTTCTTGATGAACAAATTTCTAGGGCTAGAGAGAAAGAAATTATTGAAAATGATAATATTGATGAAAGTGATGATGAGGATATGCCTGCTATTCCTGAGGGTTATGTTTTTGATGTAGAATCTTCTGCATCTATTTTTGCCTGCAAAAATAGAAACGAACTTAAGAGGCTGTTAGTTAAATGGAGTAAAGAATCTCTTAGAGACAGAATGAAACCTGACCCTGCTTTTGCTACTTCACCTATTTGTGTTCCCGATAAGGATTATGAATTCTCTGTTGATCCTGATATAATTACCTTGGTTGAATCTGATCCTTTTCATGGTTATGAATCTGAAACTGTTGTGGCACATCTTACTAAATTAAATGATATAGCCACCCTGTTCACTAATGATGAGAGATCTCGCTACTTTTACATCCTTAAAGTATTTCCGTTCTCATTAAAGGGTGATACTAAGATATGGTTTAATTGTCTAGATCCTGGTTGTGTGTGTAGTCCCCAGGATATGATTTATTACTTCTCTGCTAAATATTTCCCTGCGCATAAGAAACAAGCTGCTTTAAAGGAAATATACAACTTTGTGCAAATTGAAGAAAAGAGTCTCCCACAAGCTTGGGGGAGGCTTCTCAAGTTACTTAATGCTTTGCCTGATCATCCTCTTAAGAAAAATGAAATACTTGATATCTTTTATAATGGACTAACCGATGCTTCTAGAGATTACCTGGATAGTTGTGTTGGTTCTCTTTTCAGGGAAAGAACACCAGATGAAGCTAAAATTCTATTGAATATTATATTGACAAATGAAAATAATTGGGCACCTCCTGAGCCAGTTCCTGAGCCAGCTCCTGAGCCAATTACTAAGCCTATTCCTAAACCAACTCCGAAGAAGAGAGGTGTTCTATTTTCAGTCCCGAAGATATGCAAGAGGCAAAGAAATCTATGAAAGAAAAAGGTATTAAAGCTGAAGATGTTAAGAATTTACCTCCTATTGAAGAAATACATGGTCTTAATTTACGATGCATTGAAGAAACATATGATCTTGATCCATTACCTATTGAAGAACCTCCTGATCCCAATAACCCGACACAGGTAGTAAAGGTAAAATCTCTCTATAGATTTGATGAAGGTGATATTCCTCACTATAATCTGCTAGACAATGCTTGGATGAGTCTGATAATTTTATTGTCAAACAAGAAAATTTTAATGCTTATTTTGGTAGACAGTTGAAATATGATTCCGATATGATTAAACACTTGGGTGATTACATGGCTAATGTTAGATGCGAACTTAAATTCATTAGCAAACATGCTTCTATGGTTACCACTCAAGTAGAACAAGTACTTAAGGCTCAAAAAGAATTGCTCCATGAAATGAATAGTAAGAAAAATGATTATCTTTGTTAGAGTGGCTACTAGAACTGGTAGAATGACTCAGGAACCTTTGTATCACGAAGGCCACCCTAAGAGAATTGAGCAAGATTCTCGGAGAAATAATCTTGATGTGCCTAGTTCTTCTAAAAGGAAGAAAAAGAAAAATGATAGGACTTTGCAAACTTACGGTGAGCCTATTGCTGAACCACACGAGAATCCAAATGATATATCTATTTACGATCTTTGAAACACAATCTGGTAATGAACGTGAACCTAGCGAAAATGTTAATGATGATGTTCATGATGATGCTCAACCTAGTAATGATAATGATGTAGAAGTTGAACCTGCTGTTGATCTTAATAACCCACAATCAAAGAATCAACGTTATGATAAGAGAGACTTGGTTGCTAGGAAACATGGTAAAGAAAGAGAACCATGGGTTCAGAAACCCATGCCTTTTCCTCCCAAACCATCCATGAAAAGGATGATGAGGATTTTGAGCGCTTTGCTGAAATGATTAGACCTATCTTTTTGCGTATGCGATTAACTGATGTGCTCAAAACAAATCCTTATGCTAAGTATATGAAGGATATCATTACCAATAAGAGAAAGATACCAGAAGCTGAAATTTCCACCATGCTTGCTAATTATACTTTTAAGGATGGAATACCAAAGAAACTTGGAGATCCAAGAGTACCCACTATACCATGCTCCATTAAAAGAAATTATGTTAAAACTGCCTTACATGATCTTGGAGCCGGTGTTAGTGTTATGCCTCTCTCTTTATATCGTAGACTTGATTTGAATAAGTTGACACCTACTGAAATATCTTTGCAAATGGCTGATAAATCAACTACTATACAACCGGTATTTGTGAGGATGTGCTGTTGTGGTTGCAAGCGTTAATATTTTAACGGACTTTGTTATTCTTGATATTCCCGAGGACGATACTATGTCTATTATTCTTGGAAGACCTTTTACGAATACTGCGAGGGCTGTTATTGATTGCAACAAAGGCAATGTCACTTTTCATGTTAATGGTAATGAGCATACGGTACACTTTCTGAGGAAGCAACCTCAAGTTTATAGCATCAACTCTATTGGAAAAATTCCATCGATTATATTTGGAGGTTTTGAATTTCCTCTTCCTACTTTCAAGAAGAAATATGATATTCTTATTATAGGGGATGTACATATCCCCGTTGAGGTAACATAGTGTTATTCGAAATTTCTACGATTCCATGTTAGTCGGAATGAGTTTGTTAATAAGACCTTATCAACCTTGTTAGTGGATTCCTTTTGATGAGCATGAGATGGATGAAACTAGAAGCACAACCTTCTGTACCCTCTTTATACTTTCTGTTATTTAGTTGAAATAAAGTAAAAATAGTATTTTTCTATCTGTTTCCTGATTTATCCGTGCAATATGAAAATATCCCGAAAATAAAAGTCCTCAGAATGCCATGCCAATTTAATATGATTTTTTCGGGAATATTTGAGGATTTATGGTACAAAAATTACCACGGGGGGAGCTGCCACCTGGCCACGAGGGTGGAGGGTGCGCCCTACCCCCCAGGGTCCGCCCCTGCCTCATGGGCCCACGGTGGCCCTCCTCCACTTATTCCTGCACCCATCCTCTTCTTCTTCCTCCCACAAACACGAATAACCAGCTCAAACACGAGTTCCAGCCCCCTTTGCTGTGATTTTCGATCTCCTTGCTCAAAGCACCTCTCACAAAACTGCTTGGGGAGATTGTTCCTTGGTATGTGACTCCTCCTTTGGTCCAATTAGTTTTTGTTCTAGTGCTTTATTCATTGCAAATTTGTGCTGCATAGGTGACCATGTTCTTGAGCTTGCATGCCAAATTTATATGGTTCCAAGTAGTTCTAATGCATGATAAAGGCTCTAGCCACTTGTAGGCGTAGTTGCTATCAATTTTATTGAAGTTGGTTCACTTTTGTTTGAAGTTACTAAAAATTTCGTATTTTTTTCAGAGAAAACAATATGTTTAGGAAGATGTTCCAAGGTGGTTCTTCAAGGAAGCAAGGCCCTAGGCTTGATATGCATGATGCTAACGAGGAACCACCAAGAGACGCTCTAGTGCGGCCTGAATGGCCTACGGAAAATTTTATGGATCGAGCAGGAATCAAAGAAGAATTTAACGCATATTTGCGTAATGCTGGTCTTGTGGACTTCGAGGCAGACACATGCCCAGAGTATCATGATCTCACTAGCTCATTTGTGAGGAGGTTTGAGTTTTCATCTTCGCGTAATTCTCCTTCTGTCATGTTTCATCTTTATGATAAATCTTATACCATGGACTTAGAGGATTTTACTTTTGCTTGCAAACTCCCACAATGGGGTAATCTTGTTGATCCTGTAAATCTGAATTTAGAGACTTTCTTGCTAGTATAACTGTGGGGAATCTAGAGATATAATGCAAGCCACTATAGGGAGCATTCACTTTCTGCTATACATTATTTTGCTCTCTTCATCGGTTGGTGCATAAATGCTAAGGATGAAGCATGTCACATGTGTGTCCACGATCTCGGCATTCTCGGGAGTGTTGTGTTAGGAGACCAATCTTATCATATGGGAGCCATTGTAGCTCGTAGGTTGCATCATAATAGATATAACGGAGATTTCTTTGGAGGAATTTATGCAACCCGCTTAGCTAATTTTCTTGAGATAGACATTCGTGAGGGTGATATGGAGTTTGTCGGCGTTCTGGGAACGGGGGTACCCAGACATGCTTGCCTGCGGCCTGCGGCATGGCTCAAGGGGTGGCCTAGTACGGCCCACCTTCATCAGCAGAAGCTCAAGACCCTCGCGAGGGGCCGAGCCTCGCGGGGCGGATGACAGGAAGCTTCCTCGGGCACGGCCTCGTCAGGCTGGCTCACGAGGAGGCGGAGAGATCAAGGCGGGATAACTCACGAGGTGCCCATGACGCAAGCCATGACGACCAAGGGCGCCAGGCATGTGCCAGCCCGCGCAGTGTTCTCATTTCCTCTTTGGTGCAAAGGAGGCAAGCGCAGGCGAGAGCATCAAGCAAAGGCACCCGTTTCGGTGCAACAAGACCAAGGCCGTCGCAACGGCAGGAAGGAGGTCATCGTGGAGCCCAAGCCGGCGTCACCACCAGAGCCTTTGATGAGCAAGGACCAACTTTAGTCAGGATAAGTGTACTAGATGTTCCCCTTCAAAATGGCCAATTGTTGGTGCCCTTCCCGCTCAATATTTGGGAAGAGGCCCAGGGCCCCTGCCTATAATTAGAGCTAGCCACCACAGTAGAGAGGATGGGGACATCTCACCTTAGCTTGATCCGACCCGATAGGGGATCCGGACATCTCATCTTAGCTTGATCCAACCCGATCGAGAGCCTAGCCACAAGAACACCTCACCCTCGTGAGGCTGTTCTTCCTTGTATTGTTCATCATCAGCCCAAGAGGCAATCCACCACACTACACACTGGAGTAGGGTGTTACACCACAATGGTGGCCCGAACCAGTATAAACCTTGTGTCTCTTGTGTTGCTCTTTTGGTAGTTTTAGATCCTTGCGAGGCGACGAGGCGCAGGTAGGTAGGGGGTGAGATCGCCGTGTGCACCCCAGAGTTCGAACCTAGAGGGTCTGCCGGACCCGAAATCCGACAGAGTTGCCCCCTACTTATTTAGATTTTGATTCTATGGTTTCCCACCAGTTTGTCGAGAGGACTGAATCACCTCTCCAGTATCGACTAATCTTTAACAAACGGCATGTTGTCCGTATTACTCTTCACCTCCTGCCTTCTTTGATTCTCAGACAAAAGGAAGATATGTTATTACCAGAGAGGAGGCAGATGAGTACGATAGGAGAGCGGAGGCAGCTCGACGCCACGCTGCAGCTCAGGAGGCGATATCCGCTGCATCACAGTACAACCCCAGCTACACCTACGGGTATCCGCCAGACTATCCCTGGCAATGAACCAACTTAGGCCAAAAGCCTAAGCTTGGGGGAGTACGTATTTCTCACCGACTTTACATTCATGTTCACACACACTCATTGCTAGATGTCGGTGCTCATACTCTTTCACTGTAATATCCATGCTAGTTTATTTTCTTTTTCCTGCTTTCTTCTTGTGTGTTTGTTAAACTTTAAGAAAACAACAAAAAAATAGTGTAGCTTCTAGTTAGTTTACTTTTCCTGCAATAGTAGTAATAATTAAAAAGAAAACCCAAAAAAATATTTCATGTTCTTCTTTTGCTTGTTGGGAGCTTTCCTGTGTAAATAGTTTTATTTCTTTTCTTTTCTTTGGGGGTCCATAGGAGAAGACCATGATTAAATTGCTGAACTGGCTCTTATATGCATTATTGTTTATTTAACCAAGAGCCCATATTGCCTTGTCTTCCCCTGTTTATTGAATGCTCGCAGATTCCAGCTTAGACCAATGCACGTGCACTCTTATTAGTATTCACATCGTTCGGTCGTGCAAGTGAAAGGCAATTATGATGGTATATGATGGACTGACTGAGATGGGAAAAGCTGGTATGAACTCGACCTCTCTTGTTTTTGTAAATATGATGAGTTCATCATTCTTGATTCAGCTTATTATGAATAAATATGTTTGCAATGACAATTAGAGATCATAGTTGCTTATGCCATGCTTGATTAGCTATGAGTTATAATGATTTACCTTGCGTGCCAACATGCTATTAAAATGGTTGTGATGTGGTATGATGGGGTGGTATCTTCCTTTGAATGATTTAAGTGACTTGACTTCGCACATGTTCACACATGTAGTTGAAACAAATCAACATAGCCTTCACGATATTTATGTTCATGGTGGATTATATCCTACTCATGCTTGCATCCAATGTTTATTAATTTTAATGCATGTTCAGTATTGTTGTCGCTCTCTAGTTGGTCGCTTCCCAGTCTTTTGCTAGACTTCACTTGTACTAAGCGGGAATACTGCTTGTGAATCCAATCCCTTAAACCCCAAAGTTATTCCATATGGGTCCACTATACCTTCCTATATACGGTATCTACCCGCCGTTCCAAGTAAATTTGTATGTGCCAAACTCTAAACCTTCAAATAAACATTTTGTTTTGTATGCTCGAATAGCTCATGTATCAATTAGGGCTGCCCTTATCTTCCATGTTAGGCAGGTTATTCACAAGAGGAGTGGACTCCGCTCCTCGGTCACGAGAAAATGGCCAGTCCCATGCTTTATGAAAACTAAATCAAAATAATTGCAAACAAAACTCCCACTGGGACCTGATGTATGTTGGAGGCACTCGTTGTTTCGAGCAAGTCGTGGATTGATGCTTCTTGGTGGAGGGGGAGTATAAACTTTACCATTCTATTTGGGAACCACCTATAATGTTTGTAGCATGGAAGATATAGCAATCTCTTAGTTGTTATGTTGACAATGAAAGTATACCGCTCAAAATATTATTTATCTCTATTTCAAAATCAAGCTCTGGCACCTCTACAAATCCCTCCTTCCCTTTGCGAAGGGCTTATCTATTTACTT
Source organism: Aegilops bicornis (assembly GCA_021605145.1). Classification (NCBI taxonomy): domain Eukaryota; kingdom Viridiplantae; phylum Streptophyta; class Magnoliopsida; order Poales; family Poaceae; genus Aegilops; species Aegilops bicornis. The sequence goes on along the minus strand of CM038671.1, from coordinate 351,293,746 downwards.
TTATGTTGAGTCATCACCCTCTTATCAAAAGCAAGATTTGGAGAGCCTTGACTACCATTTGCATTCATTCTTGTTAATTTATTTGGGTATGACTATGGTGGATCTCTTTACCATGAATTACAATGTCTAGTCAGTCCTTGATCTTTAAAGGTGCTCTGCATTTATGTTTTGCGGTCTCAGAAAGGGCTAGCGAGATACCATCCTGTTATATCATATTATGATTGTTTTGAGAAAGTGTTGTTATCCGAGATTTATTATTATGGCTCCCTAATTGATTATGCCATTGATATAAGTAAACATGAGACCTGAGAATTATAGCAAATGTGGTTAGTTATAATCTTTGCTGAAAACTTGAATGCTGGCTTGACATATTTACAACAACAAGAGCAAATAAAGTTTGTAAAAGTTTTTCTTTTTGTCTTTCAGTTTGTCAACTGAATTGCTTGAGGACAAGCAAGGGTTTAAGCTTGGGGGAGTTGATACGTCTCAAATCATATCTACTTTTCCAAACACTTTTGCCCTTGTTTTGGACTCTAACTTGTATGATTAGAATGGAACTAACCCGGATCGCTGTTTTTTTGAGAATTGCCATGATGTTGTTTTATGTGCAGAAAACAAAAGTTCTCGGAATGACCTGAAACTCCACGGAACGTCTTAGAAAAAATAATAAAAAATCCTCGCCAAAGATGAAGATCAGGGGGCCCACAGCCTGTCCACGAGGGTGGGGGGCGCCCCCCTCCCTGGGTGCGCCCCTACCTCGTGGGCCCCCTGGAGATCTTCTGATGCCAATTCCAACTCTATATATTGGCTTTCGGAGAGAAAGAAATCAGAGCGAAGAAATCATCGCATTTTACGATACGGAGCCGCTGCCAGGCCCTAAAACCTTTCAGGAGGGCTAATCCGGAGTCCGTTCGGGACTTCGGTGAGGGGGATTCTTCGCCGTCGTCATCATCAACCATTCTCCATCACCAATTTCATGATGCTCACCGCCGTGCGTGAGTAATTTCATCGTAGGCTTGCTGGATGGTGATGGATTGGATGAGATCTATCATGTAATTGAGTTAGTTTTGTTAGGGGTTTGATCCCTAGTATCCATTATGTTCTGAGATTGATGTTGCTATGACTTTGCTATACTTAATGCTTGTCACTAGGGCCCGAGTGCCACGATTTTAGATCTGAACCTATTATGTTTTCATGAATATATGTGTGTTCTTGATCCTGTCTTGCATGAACCTCACGACCTAGTATTTAGACTCTCGCAATCTCGCTCGGGCAATGCCGCTTTCCTTTTCGGCCTTTAGGGAGCTGCTTGCATGCCAAAGGCGACCTCTTGAGCATCGCACCTTAGGAGCTCTTACCAGACCTCACGCCGCTCACCTCCTATCCTTGACCACGGCATCGCGACCTGGCATACTAGCGACGACCGAAGCCTTCCTGGGGACTGGGACCTATCGGCGTAGAGTGCTAAGCTACTGCGAGGATGAAAAGGGGGACCGTGCTGGAGCGAGTTACGTGGCTGCAACATCATACTAGGGAGGTTAACGTTGGAGCAAAGGCACTACAATTTTTACATACCCCCATGGGGCTTGCCATAATTCCGTGCAGGGAAACAAAAGAAGAAGACCTTGAAGGACCCCGGCTGCTGGGTATCACCGACGACGCCGAGTGGACGCCGCTGCTGCGCTCCGGGCACGGCGAGAGCTCGGCGACACGTAGCTATCTTCGCTGGACTCTGGAGAATCGCTGGGCCCGGGAGAGTCGCTGGATTCTAGGGAGTCGCCGCTGCTGCTGGAGGAGCTTCCGGCAAGGCCAGGGGTGAGTTCAACGCCCGTAGCCACGCTGTGTAGACTACCTCTCCCGGGGCAACAGTCCAGATGTTGGCCGTCCTCGTCGAAGACCTTGAAGAACAACATGGAGGCACCATCGTACTCGAAGTGGATGGCGAGGGCCCCCTTTGGACGACAGGTGCGGGCGACCTCGCCCCATCCTCGAGTCATGAAGATGTCGCCCGGGGGACGACCTCAATCTCCGTCCCCATGGCTAGGCTGCAGCACCCGAGTGTTGCATCCACAGCTCAAGTGGCCCTCTCGGCGGCATCTCCTCGGTGAAGAACCTCGGGAGCCAGACCCACGTGCGTGGCGGCATTACTGCCCACACAAGGAACTCGTGCGAGCTGCCCTCGGCGTGGGTTCGCAGGCCAGCTGGCCGCGTAGCCTCGGCATGTCCACAGAGGGATCGGGAAGCTAGGCAGAGGCCGCTCATACCAAGGCCGCGTTACCTCCTGCCCTTCGCCGGTGTCGCGAGGGCGGCCAAACCTCTTCTTCGATAGAAGCGGCCCCGGCTCCTCCTGAGTGGTTTTTCCCTTCTCTGCCGTGGAGAACCTCCTGATCGGTGCCATGCATGCTACAACAAGACCGCGAGACAAAGAAGAAGAAGAAGTAGTGGGAAGCAAGAAGATGGAGATGAGCGAGGGGGGCTCTGCCCCTCCCTCATTTATAGCCCGAGGGAGGACAACCACCGGCCTCCATGATCGCGCGCAATGATGATCTTTCTCTGCATGCAGCATGCTCTTGTCAAGTCGAACGGTTGCCGAGGCAGCATGGGGAAGTGGAGACGCCCATGTCCCATCAATCGCCATGCGTCGACCAAGGCCGCATGTGGTTAGGGCCCGCAGCACTCCGCACTTGCCCTTTGGCTTCACCTCGAAGCCAAGTCCGAGCGCGCCTTGGGCCCGGGGGGCTACTATCGGTGTTCTGGGAACGGGGGTGCCTAGACTTGCCTGCCTGCAGCCCACGGCGTGGCTCCATCGACGGCCTCGTATGGCCCATCTTCAGCACCAGCAACTCAAAACCCTCGCGAGGGGCCAAGCCTCGCGAGGCGGACGACACCAAAACCTCCAGAAGGAGCGGCCTCCTCAGGCTGGCTCCTGACGAGCGGAGATCTCTATACAAGCCCTCACATCGTGAGGTTCAGACGGCGTGAGCCATGACGGACAAGGCGAGGAGGGTGCCAGCGGGCGCAGTGCAGCAGTTTCCTCTTTGGTGCTAAAGAGGAAACCGCAGGTGCGGAGTCCCGAGGAATCAGGCACAGGTTTCCATTCCCATGCAACAAGACCAAGACCGCCAGGACGGTTGGACGGAGGTCATCACCGAGGCCACCACGGCATCACGACCAGAGGCTTTGCAGGCAAAGACTACTTTTGTCAGGATAAGATATACTAGTTGTCTCCCTTCGAATTTGACCATTGTGGGATCCCTTCCCACCTCCAATGTGAGCGAAGAGGACCAAGGCCACTATAAATAGGACCTAGCCACCACCATAGAGAGGGACCGGATCGGATCCATTCCATCCTCACACTCACCAGATCACCCGAGCACAAGAACACACCTCCTCCTGAGGTTGTTCTCCCACTGTACTAGTTCATCCTCAGCCCCTCGAGGCTAATCCCCCACAAAGCAGGAGTAGCGTTTTACACCGCAAGGTGGCCCGAACCTAGATAAACTGCCTTGTCCCTTTTCCTTCCTGTTCATCGAGCTGTGAGATTGGCGAGTAGGCAGACTGGGGACGTTGAGTTCTTCGCACGCACCCCAAAGTTCAAATCTATCAAGGGTCTGCGGAGCCTGAAATCTGACAGCATTAGACGACTGAGCGTGACCGGACGTCTCACAAAGCCCCTATAGAGCCAATAGGTCGGAAGTCCGACCCATCCCGGATGTCCGATACCCCGCGAGCCTCCGGACGACCGATGACGGTCGGATGTCCGACGCCTGTGCCTGCACTGTGTGTTGGGCCGAAGCCCACTTACCCTTTCGTGACACTAGACATAAATAGACCTCCTCCTCCCTCTTTCTAGGTTAGCAATGTGATAGCTCATTTTAGAGATAGAGCTTTGCTCATCCACTTGGTTACTTCTCCATTGGAGTTCATGACCTCTTCGGAGAAGATCCCTCATGCAGATTCAAGACCCCTCACGGGAATTCCCGCCCTAAAGGCCTCCTCATGGAGATGAACTAGTTATCTCTTGTATCGTCCTTTGTTGGATTTGTATCGTGTATCTTCTTGTGTTTCGAGGATCTAGCACATGTGTAATAGAATCTTGTTGGTTTGAGTGATTTCTCTCATGCCTTCCCCTCGTGTTCTTCGTGTTCTTCCGAGGATCCCCTCCATTTCGTGAAAGATCGGGCATCTAGGGTTCTACCCTACATCACTAAGGCTCCTGCCGGTTGTCATACTCATCGACATGCAAGTCGTGAACTTACTACAAAACATGAACATCTCATACATCAACATATATCACATGATATCTTTACCATACCACATCACAAGATGCCCTGCAAAAAAAGTTAGACGTCCTCTACTTTGTTGTTGTAAGTTTTACGTGGCTGCTATGGGCAACTAGCAAGAACCATTCTTACCAACGCAAAATAACAACAGTGATTATCAAGTTTCTATTTAACATTCGGCAAGGACCGCCATAGTCAAATTCGATTCAACTGAAGTAGGAGAAACATGCACTTGCCAGCCACCTTTATGCAAAACAAGTTGCATGTCAGTCGGTGGAACCGGTCTCATGTTCGTGGACATGTAAGGCTGGTCCGGGCCGGTTCATCCCACAATGCCGCCGAATCAAAATAAGACATTGGTGGGAAGGAATTTGAACCTCACATCCCACAACTCATTTGTGTTCTACTCATGCATATCATCTATGCATAGACGTGGCTCTGATACCACTATTGGGGAACGTTGCATGGAAAACAACAAAAATTCTACGCACATGCAAGATCTATCCATGGTGATGCATGCTACGAGAGGGGTAGAGCATCTACATAGCCTTGTATATCACTAAGAGGAAACATTTATCAACACGGTTGATGTACTCGTACACCTTCACGATCCGTCCCGATCAAGTACCGAATATATGGCACCTTCGTGTTCAGCACATGTTCATCTCGATGACGTCCTCACCTTCGATCCAGCAAGAGAGGCGAAGTAGTAGATGAGTTCCGACAGCACGACGACGTGGTGACGGTGTTGGTGAAACTATCCGAACAGTTTTGCCAACCACAATGGACGTGGACAGAGGAGGAACTAGAACTAGAGGGAGACGGGGCACCGCACACGGCTTGGAGATCGTGGTATGTGTTGCCCCTCTCCCTCCTCTCATATATAGGTGGGGGAGGAGGGAGGAAGCCTAGGGCGCCCCAAGGGGCTGGCGGCCAGCCCTAGGATGCCTACCCTAGGTGCCCCCCTTTCCTTCCTAAGGGGGTGGAGGAGAAGGAAGGAGGGGGGCGGCAGCTCCCTTGCCTTATGCGCCCCCCTTTTCCTTCCCAAGAGGGTCGACGGCCAGGGAGAGGGCGCATCAGCCCCTCATGGGCTGGTGTGTTCCTCCCCTTGGCCCATTAGGCCCACAAACTCCCTTTAGGTCTCCCGGAACCCCTTCCGGTGACCCGATGAATATTTGTTGCATTCCGAAACCTTGCCAGAGACCAAACAAAATCGTCCTATATATCAATCTTTACCTCCAAACAATTCCCAAGATCATCGTCATGTTCGTTATCTCATCCGGGACGCCGAACAACATCCGATCACCAACTCACATAACTCATACAATACTATATCGTCAACGAACATTAAGCGTGCGGACCCTACGGGTTCGAGAATGATGTAGACATCACCGAGACGCTTTTCTGGTCAATAACCAATAGTGGGACCTGGATGCCTATATTGGTTCCTACATTTCTATGGAGATCTTTATCGGTCGAACCTTTGTGACAACATACATAGTTCCCTTTGTTTGCATGTATGTTACTTGCCCGAGATTCGATCATCGGTATCTCCATACCTAGTTCAATCTCATTAGCGGCAAATCTCTTTACTCATTCCGGTGCAACAAGACCAAGACCATCACAACGGCAGGAAGGAGGTCATCGTGGAGCCCAAGCCCGCGTCACCGTCAGAGCCTTTGACAGGCGAGGACCAACTTTAGTCAGGATAAGTGTACTAGATATTCCCCTTCAAAATGGCCAATTGTTGGCGCCCTTCCCGCTCAATATTTGGGAAGAGGCCCAGGGCCTCTGCCTATAAATAGGACTAGCCTCCCACAGGGTAGAGGGATCCCGGAATCCAGAACAGAGCTAGAGGTCAAGCAATCTAGAGAGAGAGAGAACGACCGAACTCCCCCTAGCAGTTTGTCGCACCGGCCAAGAACATGCCCTCGCGAGGCTGTTCTTCCTTGTATTGTTCATCATCAGCCCCTGAGGCACTCCACCACACCACACCTTTGGAGTAGGGTATTACACCACAATGGTGGCCCGAACCAGTATAAACCTTGTGTCCCTTGTGTTGCTCTTTGTGTAGTTTAGATCCTTGCGAGGCGACGAGGTACAGGTAGATAGGGGTTGAGATCTCCGCGTGCACCCTAGAGTTCAAACCTAGAGGGTCTGCCGGAACCCGAAATCTGACATTTGGCGCGCCAGGTAGGGGTGCGTCGGAGCTTTCCCTTCCGCCGACCCGCTCTCCGCCAACACCGCGGTTCGCCCTATGATGAGCGGCACGCCACCCGCTCCGGTCGCCAGCGCAGGGGCCAAGGGGCTCCGAGCCTTGGCCCCAGCCCTGCGACAGGTGTAGTGGCCGAACAAGTTCAAGCCGGAGACGCCACCGCACTACAACGGCACGAAAGATCCACTGGCCTTCCTGCTGGCGTACGAGGAGGCCGTCCTCGAGGCAGGAGGCGACGACAGGGTCATGGCTAACTGGCTTCCCATGGCCCTCACCGGCGCCCCACGCATGTGGCTGCTCCACCTGCCAGCGGCTTCCGTGGCCTCTTGGGAGGAGCTGCGCGACCTCTTCCTCGCCCAGCACGCTGCGCCGGCACCCCCGGTCGTCGCAGCTCTCCTGGGCGGCTCGCAGGCGCCACCTTCAGGCTGCCACGTCAAGCCATTCGTCCGCCAGATCGGCGCTGCCTCCGCGCAGCATGGGGCTCCTCCGGGTCGGTCGGCGCCCAAGGCCGATCTGGCCTTCAGCTCGGAGGACAACCCCTCCAAATCAGCCTGCTCGGGCGCGCTCCAATGCTGTGCACCCCCACCATCTGCCAGGTGGCCATCACCAGGACCCTCATCGACGGCGGCGCGGGCCTCGGCGTGCTCTCGGTTGAAGCCTTGAGCCTCCTCCACATACCGCCGGGCAGCTTGAGCCTAGCAGGCCCTTCTTGGGCGTCGGGCGGTTCAGCCCGGCTCCACAGGGCAGATCCGTCTTCCGGTGACCTTCGGCACCTACGACAACTTCCGCACGGAGCTAATCGACATCGACATCGCCCCCATCGGCTTCCCATACAACGCCATCCTCGGCTACCCAGCACTAGCCCGATTTATGGCCGCGACTCACCCCGCGTACAACCTCATGAAGATGCCCGGGAGCTGCGGCGTCCTCACCGTGTCCGGAGACGTCGGGGATGCTTTGCAAGTGCTCAAGCTCGTCTTCAAGACTGCGGCGGCGGCACAACCCGCCGTCTCAGATGCCCTTGAGTCCAAGGGGGCTGCGCCGGCCAAGAAGAAGTAGTTGTTCACCCAAGACAAGGCAGAAACCAAATAGATACTGGTCGACGAGGATGGGTCCACTAACGCCACCTTCACCATAGGCGCCAACCTCCAGCCCGAGGAGGAAGAGGCCCTGATCAAGTTCCTACGCGTGAATAAGAAGGTATTCCCATGGGAACCTGATCGGTTAGCGAGGATCCCGAGGCGTGTCGAGCACCACCTCAACGTGTGCCCCAACGTCGCCCGTGAAGCGTAAAAGCGAGGCGGCAGTCCACTTAGAAGCAGGCTTTCATCGTCCAAGAGACCCGCAAGCTAGAAGCGGCAGGGGGTCATCCGCGAGGTTCGATACCCAGATTGGTTGGCTAACCTGGTTGTCGTGCCAAAGAAAGGGGGGAAGGAACGCATGTGTGTCGACTTCACCAACCTCAACAAAGCCTGCCCGCAGTATCCATTCCCGCTCCCTCGCGTCGATCAGATCGTCGATTCCACCGCCGAGTGCGGCCTGTTATGTTTCCAAGATGCCTTCTCTGGCTATCACCAGATCAAGATGGCGGTAGAAGACGTGGAAAAAACGGCTTTCCTGACCCCGTGTGGAGTGTACTGCTACACATGCATGCCGTTCGGGCTGCAACGCAGGAGCGACCTTTCAGCAGCTGATGCACATCACCTTGGGTCCGCAGCACGGGAGGAATGTTGAGGCTTACGTCGATGACATTGTGGTGAAGTCTCGGGAGGCCAGAACCCTGATAAAGACATGGAGGAAATCTTCGCCAGCCTCAACGCAGTCAACCTGCGGCTCTACCCGGAGAAGTGTGTGTTTGGGGTCCCCTCGGGCAAGCTCTTGGGCTTCCTCGTGTCCCATCGGGGCATCGAGGCTAACCCAGAAAAGGTCAAGGCAGTTGAGGACATGAGCCCGCCGAAGACCCTCAGAGAAATGCAGAAGCTCACTGGGCGCGTGACCGCGCTAGGACGCTTCATCTCCAAGTTGGGGGAACGAGCGCTACCCTTCTTCAAGCTAATGAAGAAAAAGGGCCCCTTTGAATGGACTGAAGAGGCCGACAAGGCGTTCCAAGATCTCAAAAGGTACTTAACCAGCCCTCCGATAATGGTGGCTCCGCGCCCCCAAGAGCCCCTGGTGCTCTACCTTGCAGCCACCCCCTACTCTGCTAGCGCAGCCCTTGTGGCGGTTAGGGAGGAGCGTTGGACCGAAGCCGCGGCAGCTGCCCGGGTCAAGGCGAAGCAGGATCAAGGGGCCTCACGAGACCACTACCACAGCCGAGAAGGATCAGCCGCCGCAGGAAGCCTTTTCGAATGAAGAGACCCTCCCGACGACCCGGTGCCGGGGGCTCCACTGTTTCAGGAGGCACCACGGCCTCCGGAGGATGCCAACAACACCAACACTCCCAACCTCGTCGAACACCCTGTGTACTTCGTCAGCACAGTGTTGCGGGACGCGAGGGCGCGGTACCCCATGCCCCAGAAACTCCTCCTCGCGCTCTTGGTGGCCTCGCGCAAGCTGTGGCACTATTTTCAGGGCCATCCCATCAAGGTTGTCTCGGCGTACCCCTTGGAAAGGGTGCTCAGGAGCCCCAAATCGGCTGGAAGAGTCGCTGAGTGGAACATCGAGTTGCAAGCGTTCCAGCTAGAATTCAGCACCACCAGAGTCATCAAGGGAGCCGCTAGCAGCTTTGTGGAGGAATGGACGGAGGCGCCGGGCCTCAAGGCTGATGAGGATCGATCCCTCTCCCCGGGAAGCGAGGCACCAGACGGTTGGATCATGTACTTCGACTGGGCATTCTCCAGACACGGTGCAGGAGCTGGCGCAGTGCTTATATCTCCTACTCAAGACAAGCTCTACTACGCCGTGCAGCTCTGTTTCCAGCACGGAGAAAAGGTCTCCAACAACATAGCAGAATATGAGGGCCTGATAGCAGGCTGAAGGCCATGATTGCCACAGGAGTGAAGCGCCTTACCATCAAGGGTGATTCACAACTCCTCGTCAACTTCTCCAACAAAGTATACTGAGCCGAGGGATGAGCACATGGAAGCCTACCTCGCGGAGGTCTCAGGATGGAGAAGCAGTGCAGGGGCTGGAGTTGCGGCATGTGCCTCGTGGCACCAATAAAGAGTGGCGACAACGCCAAAGCGGGCATCCAGGCGGCTACCTCGGGGAGCCGGCGTCTTGAGGCGGCTCTTCAAGCCCTCGGCAACGCCATCGCTGTCAAGCAGGCGCAACCTCGGGAAGAGCTCCCCGACCACCTGCCTCGGGAGCCCGGTGCGTGGCCCGGCCTCGGGAGCACGTCTGCTCCCTAACTGCTGGAGCCTCGGGAGGGTGCTGGATCACGAGCTCTGGAGCTACGGCGCAAGGGACCTTGCCGAAAAGGAGGAGGAAGCGGAGCGTGTGGCGCGGCAAGCCACGGCGTACTGCATCAGGGATGGAGAGCTCTACCAAAAGCGACCAAATGATGTGTCCCTGCGTTGCATCTCCAGGGAGCAAGGGAAGGAGCTACTGGTAGATATGCACGATGGAGACTGTGGGCATCATTCGTCATCACGAACCCTTGTTGGCAAGGCGTTCCGCAGTGGGTTCTATTGGCCCACTGTGCTCAACGATGCCGTGGAACTGGTGAAGGCTTGTGAGGCCTGCCAATTCCATGCCAAGCAGATCCATCAGCCGGCTGGAGGTCTTCAAACTATACCCCTCTCGTGGCCATTTGCAGTCTGGGGGCTGGATATCCTGGGCCCGTTTCCTTGGGCGCTAGGAGGCTATCGTTACCTCTACGTCGCCGTGGCCAAGTTCACCAAGTGGGCTGAAGTGGAAGCCGTCCACACCATCCCCGCAGGCTCTGCGGTCAAGTTCATCAAGGGCATCGTAAGCCAGTTCGGGGTGCCGAACCGCATCATCGCCAACAACGGTTCGCAGTTCACCAACAACCTCTTCAAAACATACTGTGCTAACCTTGGGACGCAGGTATGCTACGCTTCGGTAGTGCACCCACGGAGCAACGGTCAGGCCGAGCGGGCCAACGAAGAGGTCCTGAGGGGCCTCAAAACTAGGACATTCAAGAAGAAGCTGGAGGCCTGCGGCAGAGGCTGGTACGACGAGCTTCAATCCGTGTTGTGGTCCATCCGCACGACCGCGACCAAGCCGACTGGCGAGACCCTGTTCTTCCTGGTCTATGGAGCTGAAGAAGTCCTCCCTCACGAGGTCAAACGTCGTTCCGCACGGGTCCTGGTGTTCGACGAGGCGCGGCAGGATGCCATGCGGGGGACGGACCTCGTGCTGGGGGAGGAGCATCGTCGAGATGCCGCGCTACGAGCGGCAAGGTACCAACAAGCACTGCGGTGATACCACTACCGCAACATTCACCCCAGGGCTCTTGAGGTAGGGGACCTCGTGCTCAGACGGGTTCTCTCCAGGGAGGGACTGCATAAGCTTTCTCCCATGTGGGAGGGCCCGTTCAAGGTTGTTCATGTTTCGAGGCCCAGCTCCGCGCTTGGAGACTTCGGGGAGGGTGCCCGTCCGAGCGTGGAACATCCAGCACCTCCGGAGGTTTTACCCCTAAAAAGGCCCGGTGCCTGTGAAGAAGGCGAATGCCTATGAAGTTGTTGCGTTCTGGAAAAGGCCCGGTGCCTATGAAGAAGGCAAACGCCTGTGAAGCTATCTTTCTAAGAAAGGCCCGGTGCCTGTGAGGAAGGCAAACGCCTGTGAAGCTTATCTTTCTAAGAAAGGCTCGGTGCCTGTGAAGAAGGCCAATGCGTGTGAAGCTCGCCGCCCGTGACACTCTCACGTAATAATGAGTTGGGGTTGTACACGCCCCGGAGTCTCGAGGCGCCCGACCTCGGGCCTGGGGCTCCCTCCCACGCCCAGTGGCAGCACTTAGCTCCGCGCTGGTGAGAAGATGTCGAAGACTAGATTAGGTGCCGGACGCAGCTTTTTTCATTTGCTTTCTGCAGTTGGCTTGTTCATCCCCATTTGAAGTTTTATTGAAGGTGTTGCCATCTTTGGCTTGCGACTCTTTGCCTTCTATGCTCTCCTACCTCGATTTCTCTCGCGCGAGTCTCGTGAGGGAACAGCTTGGCGCCCTCGCGAGTGTTTTCTGCCCCTACTGTTTGAGGCTTCCCTAACCGGGTTCACTATGGGAGCACCCCTCCAGTCCGTGCCCCACGGGCATCGCGACGCGAACACAGGACCTGGGTCGGTCGCCTCCACGACTGAGGACGGAAACTACCTCTCCGGGCTAATCTTTGCAAGGCATGAAGCGTTCGACAAGACCTCGGCCTCGGGAGGCGAAGACCGCGACAGGTCGCCCCCAAGCTAAGTAATTTCAATGCGCGGGCGTGTGGCATAGAAGCCTAATACAAAAATAGCGGAAGCAGTACGATAATTAAACAGCAGCAGAACAAGCACGCCCCGCGGGGCCCTACACTACTGTCTCCTTGCGCAGGAAAAGGAAAATAACAAGACAGGCGCGGCTCGTTTGACACCAACTCGTGGCGGAAGCTCGAACTGCCTCCGGAGCTCAAGCGGACTCCCTCTCGCGCTTCACCGAGGCCTCCCTCCAGGCGGGGACGGCGGCGCGGAGGCTGGTCATGGCCACCGCTGGAGGAGCCGCTGTCCGAAGAAGAGTCACCGAAGCTTGAAGAACCCCGAGCGCCGCCAAGCACGCGCGCGCCATCATCTTCGTCCCGATCATCGCCGGGGCTAGGCCCTCGACCGCGGTCATCGTCCTCGGGGCAGCACCCAGCGCGGCGACCGTCTTCCCCAAACATCCTCACGTAGAGGGTGGCGTCGCCGTCGAACTTAAAGTACAGAGTGCACCGCCGGCTCAAACCTCGCGCGCGGGCAAACGTTTGCCAGCCACGGGTCAGGGCCACGCTCCGTGGCGAGACCTCAATGAAGCCGGGAGGCCCGGCTGCAGCAACCGTCCGCTGGACCCGAGGCCGCCCGGGGCTCGGCCGGAAGTTCACCTAAAAGGAAGCGGGAAGCTGGAGCAGTGCTTTGGTCGGCTCCGCCGACCATACGACAAACTCGGCAGCACCTCTGCCGAATGGAAGCGGCCTAGGGGGTCGGCGGCCATCGTACGCCCCCATCAACGGCTGGCGCCCGTCACCGGCGGAGATCGCCTCCACGGCCGCGAGAAGCCGCTACGGGAACCACAGGGTGCTTGCGAGGACGGCCTCGGCCGCGCTTGGCTGGGGGAAAGTCAGGCTCCACCTGGCGGGCCTTTCCCTTCTCCGCGGCCGAGAACCTCTTCGGCAGATCCATGGAGAAGAAGGAGAAGCAAGAAGAGATGGACTGGAAGGGCACGCGATGTTCTGTACTTATAACCGGTGAAGGCCAACCGACGACCTCCATGATCACACGTAATCATGACCCGCTTTGCATACAGGGACTTGTCAATTTGTTCAGTTGCCGAGGCGTCGTGGGGAAGCAGAGACGCCCACGTCCAATCAACCGCCACGCGGCGCCCAAGGCCGCAGGCTGTTAGGGCCCGCGGCGCTTCGCACTTGCCCCTTCGCTTCTCTGCTCAGCCAAGTCTAGGCGCGCCTTGGGCCCGGGGGCTACTGTCGGCGTTTTGGGAACAGGGTACAGACTTGCACACTGCGACTGCGGCGTGGCTCAAGGGGTGGCCCAGCACGTCCCATCTTCATCAGCAAAAGCTCAAGAACCTCGCGAGGGGCCAAGCCTCATGGGGCGGATGACAGGAAGCTTCCTCAGGCACGGCCTCGTCAGGCTGGCTCGCGAGGAGGCGGAGAGATCAAGGCGGGGTACCTCACGAGGTGCCCATGACGCAAGCCATGACGACCGAGGGTGCCAGGAGGGCGCCAGCCCGCGCAGTGTCCTTGTTTCCTCTTTGGTGCAAAGGAGGCAAGCGCAGGCGAGAGCATCAAGGAAAGGCAACCATTTCAGTGCAACAAGACCAAGACCATCACAACGGCAGGAAGGAGGTCATCGTGGAGCTTAAGCCGGCGTCACCGTCAGAGCCTTTGACTGGCGAGGACCAACTTTAGTCAGGATAAGTGTACTAGATGTTCCCCTTCAAAATGGCCAATTGTTGGCGCCCTTCCCGCTCAATATTTGGGAAGAGGCCGGGGCCTCTGCCTATAAATAGGACTAGCCTCCCACAGGGTAGAGGGATCCCGGAATCCAGAACAGAGCTAGAGGTCAAGCAATCTAGAGAGAGAGAGAGCGACTGAACTCCCCCTAGCAGTTCGTCGCACCGTCCAAGAACAGGCCCTCGCGAGGCTTTTCTTCCTTCTATTGTTCATCATCAGCCCCTGAGGCAATCCACCACACCACACACTGGAGTAGGGTATTACACCACAATGGTGGCCCGAACCAGTATAAACCTTGTGTCCCTTGTGTTGCTCTTTGTGTAGTTTAGATCCTTGCGAGGCAACAAGGTGCAGGTAGGTAGGGGGTGAGATCTCTGCGTGCACCCCAGAGTTCGAACCTAGAGGGTCTGCCGGAACCCAAAATCCGACAGTGTGCTTCCCAAAAGCTACCTGTGGAATAGGAACTTTTGTGCTCAATTTCAATCAACCAACAGTAACCCCATCAACAAGAGCCAAAAAGAGAAGAAAGCTAAGCACCGCCAAATAACTTCCGACAGAGCTCCCTGAAGCAGTTGACATGAATATTGCCGGGAATGACGACGCGCTTGCCGGTGAGCTGCGGCCTGATACGTCCATTTTGCATCAGTCATTTATAGTGATTTCATTCAATATAACACTTTGTGGAGTAATTCTAATGCCTTTTCTCTCATAATGTGCAAGGTTTACACAAAGAGGGAGATTACCGTCAGCTGGAATTCTGGACCTGAAAAAGCTATGTCAGAGATACCTATTACGCACACCTCCAAATGAGCTGAAATTTTACGGAGATTTATTTTGGAATACATAAGAATTATTTGAGAAAAGAAATACCATAGGGGGACACCCAGGTGCCCACTTGGCACGAGGGCGCGTCTCCCCCTGGCGCCCTGGTGGTTAGTGACACCCCTGGCCAACCTCCAGTGCCCATCTTCTGGTACGTAACCCCATTGGCCCTAGAAAAATTGAGAGAGGAATTCCGGGAGGGAGGGCCACCGTCTCCTGGTGGAACTTGGGCAGGAGCACTTTTTCTCTTCAGTGGAGTGATTCCGCTAGGGATACTTCCCTCCGGGAGGGGGAAATCAAAGCCAACATCATCATGAACTACCCTCTCATCTTGAGAGGACGAATCTTCATCAACATGTTCACCAACACCTACTCATCTCAAAACCCTAGTTCATCTCTTGATTACATCATGTAGTTGATGCTAGTCGGTTTATTTGGTGGATGATTATATGTTCGGATCTATTATGCTATTTATTATCCCTCTAATCTTGAGCATGAATATGATTTGTGAGTAGTTGCTTTTGTTCTTGCGGACATGGGGGAAGTCTTGTCATAAGTAATCATGTGGATTTGGTATTCGTTCGATATTTTGATGATATGTATGTTGTGATTCCCTTAGTGGTGTTATGTGAACGTCGACCATGACACTTCACCATCTTTGAGCCTAAGGGAAAGCATTGTGGAGTAGTTATTAGATGATAGGTTACTAGAGTGACAGGAGCTTAAAACCTAGTTTATGCATTATTCTGTAAGGGGCTGATTTGGATCCATATGTTTAATGCTATGGTTAGATGTTATCTTAATTCTTCTTTCGTAATTGCGGATGCTTGCGAGAGGGCTTTATCATATGTGGGAAGCTTGTTCAAGTAAGAACAGCACCCAAGCACCGGTCCACCCACATATCAAATTATGAAAGAAGTAAACGCAAATCAAACCAACATGATGAAAGTGACTAGATGAAATTCTCATGTGTCCTCAAGATCATTTTATTTTTATAAGAAATTGTTCCAGCCTGCCGTTGCTACAGAAAGTATTGGGCTACCTTGCCGCACCTATTGTTACTATTGTTACTTGTTACAAATTACATTGCTATCAAACTACCTATTACAGATAATTTCAGTGCTTCTAGAAAATACCTTGCTGAAAACCACTTGCCATTTCCTTCTGCTCCTCGTTGGCTTCAACATTCTTACTTATCGAAAGGAATATGATTGACCCCCTATA
The DNA here is from genome assembly GCA_021605145.1 of Aegilops bicornis. Lineage (NCBI taxonomy): Eukaryota > Viridiplantae > Streptophyta > Magnoliopsida > Poales > Poaceae > Aegilops > Aegilops bicornis. The sequence continues at coordinate 351,278,105 of CM038671.1, read as the reverse complement.
CTTGTGGGTCAACAAAGCTCTTTTCTGGCGCCATTGCCGGGGAGTGAAGCGCTTTTGGTGAGTGGAAATTGGTAAGGGAAAATTTATATTACGTGTTGAAATTTATTGTTACTTGCTACTATGGAAAACAATCCTTTGAGGGGTTTGTTCGGGGTATCTTCACCTTGACCGGAAGCAGAAAGAGTTGCTCCTCTACCTACTGTACCTACTGAAAAAATTTCTTATGATACTCATTTGGGTATGTGTCGGTGCAAGAAACCCTGGGTCCATTGCCCAGACTGTGCACAGGCACGAGAACAAGATCACAACTCCAAGATTAGATTGAATCACAAGGGATCAGTTCTTCGAAGGACCAACATGCAACACAACAGGACCAAGACTAGCCAGAGAAGCAAGATATCACGAAGGGAAAAACTTCCCTTGCCGGGCAGGCGAGCCTAGCAAGGATAGGGATACCCCCGGAAGTAAGCCTTTGGGTCATCCAGGCAGGCCAGCCGGGGCTTACGGAGGCAAAACCACTCCACCGCACCACCTCATCACGACGCACGTCGTCGATCAGTGCGGTGTCAAGCTCCAAAGTGACTAAGTGGCTGCTATTCGCCGCATGGCAACCACTTCCTAAGGAAAATACCTCCAAGCAACACCCGTCATACGACGTGTCAAGCAAGCAGGCGCGAAGTTGGCACAATAGTCGGGTACGGCCTGTCGGCCAAGCTGTGATGTGATGTTGGGCGGCACATTTAATGCACTATGTCAGCTTACAGAGTTAGGTATGATAGCACTGTTTGCTACCTAATCAGTGCGTAATGACTGATTTGCCACTGTGGTGACCCCTTTATCTATAGAAGGAGGCCCAAGGCAACCGTAGAAGGTGTTGGCTGATTCGGACCCTCGCACACCCATACACTCTCTCCCCCCAAGGCAACCCTGCCGGGAAAACATGCTATGCTCACCACCATCTTTTCCACCATTAATCCACCAAAGCAGGAGTAGGGTTTTACACCTCACGGCGGCCTGAACCTGGGTAAAAACTGCTCGCGTGATCTCTGTCGTGCTGTTCCACGCTTCTCTGCTTTTTGTGCAATGTGCCAACCCCCCGCCGAACCAGAAATGGGCTCTTGGTCCCATCGGTGGCCGTGGTTTCCCACAACATCCTTGGCGGCCAGGTAGGGGGATCACTTAAGCGAACCCGAAAGCGTGAGCAGCGTGTCATCTTCATCGCCATTTTCATCATCGACGGCTCCATCGACTATGGCACCCAAGAAGAAGTATGGTGCCGCAGCTCACCTATCCACATCGAAGGCTCCGCTACCCACGGCCGCCGACGCCATGGCGAATGCGGAGGCGCATGAGGATGTGGGTGTTGCAGGGGACGCGGTCGGCACAGGTGACGTTGTCACCACATTCCCCCCGGCCGAAACAGGAGCGGGAGGTACCAGAGGAGAGCAGCATCCCAGCGGTCATGCTCCATGAGGTACGAATGAAGGGGTTATTCCATCTGTACCTCTTCCCCTTACTGAACGGCACAGCCGTAGTGGTGGCACCCGGTCTGGGATGAATCACCACCCTCCGGCCGGCCCCGCCACGGGCGCAACCGCAGGGCGCGCGCCTCCCTGGGAGGGTTGACCCAGCCACTATGCCCAATGGAGCCGCTGGCCCTCAAGCGCCTTCATCGCGTCACCACCATCCAAGCGGTTGATTTGCAACAGCGAGGGCGCGTCGCAGTTGCCACCGGCACCGTCAGAAGCTGGGCGACGATGTGGTCTACTTCATCATCACCAATGCCAAGCACCACTATGTAGGCCATGGCGCGGGCCCAGCTGCTGTTGAGGTTCCCACCGGCACCCGATTAGATGGATGAGTGGAGAGCCACCATTCAGAGTCTGATTGGCTTCGCCGAGGCTGGGGGCTCACAGCAAGCTGGCCCGCGGTGGCCTCCCGAGGCGACGACAGCGGCTTGCGCTGCTGGCCGTACGAAAGGGGCCACCCCCACTGTGCAGTCCCCACCTTGGCGATCACCGCGGGAGACGCGAAATCAATAACCTGATGACGTCTCGATGGCCTGTTCCGACCCTCGAGCACGTCAAGGCCAATGGCGAGCCCCAGAGGACAGGCAGAGGGAAGGCGCGCGCGTCGTCGTCAAGCGACGCCGCGACGACCATCGTCGGACCAATGGGTGCGATGGCCCAGGTGTCGATAAGCCTGCGCTCGAGGATGGAGGTTTCCTACCTTTCGAGGTTGGGTGCCCTGCATTCACTCGTGAGCTGCGGCAAGTCTGTTGGCCATGCGCTTGCACGTTCAAGCCAGAGATACCCGAGAAGTATGATGAGAGGCTGAACCCGGCAGAGTTTTTGAGCATCTACACCATCGCTGAGCAAGCTACCAGGGAAAGACATGAGAAGGTGTTCGCCAACTACTTCCCTTTGGCAATCAAGTCCAATGTGAGGTCTTGGTTGATGCACCTGCCAGAGAACTCCATTTCGACATGGGCTGACCTGTGCCATGAGTTCTTGGCGCCTTCACGGGTGGCCATCAAGAACCAGGACGGCCTAGCGACTTGCAGCTTCTCCAAAAGAAAGGAGAGACTCTACGAAAGTATTTGCAGAGATTCAGCAGAGTCCATAGAAATATCCCAGATATCCACCCGGCGGCTATGATAGCTGCCTTCCAATCCAATGTGCGCAACCGCATGATACATTCCAAGATGAATGTTCGGTTGCCCAAGACTATGAAGGAGATTTACACCTTGGTGGAAAAATGCGCTCGGCTGGAGGAGGGAAGAAAACTCCCTGGAGAGGAAGATTGCGTCAACATCGACTCAGAGGATGACGACGACTTCACCTGTCAGAAGAAGAGGAACAAGAAGCGCAACAAAAGGCGCAAGGATAAGGCAGTGATGATCGTCGAAGGATCGGGCACACCTAGTACCGGCAAGATGGCTAAGGCCGAAGCCTCCGGCAAGGAAGCTGCCACGTGCCACTACTAGGGAAAACCCTAGCAGTAGCGCGGGTTTATTGCCTATCAGTAGCGCGGGGAACCACACTACTAGTAAGGTGCTACAGCTAAAGGTTAGCAGTACCGTGGGTTAGACCACGCTGCTACTATATCGACTTAGTAGTAGCGCTTTCTACAATGAGCGCTACTGGTAATTAGTAGTAGCGCTTCTCCCAACACACGCTGAGGGAGTCCTGGATTAAGGGGTCCTCGGGCGTCCGGACTACGTAACATGGGCCGGACTGATGGGCTATGAAGATACAAGACAGGAGACTTCCTCCCGTGTCCGGATGGGACTCTCCCTTGCGTGGATGGCAAGCTTGGTGTTCGGATATGTAGATTCCTTCCTTTGTAAACTGACTCTGTACAACCCTAGGCCCCTCCAGTGTCTATATAAACCGTAGTGTCTATATAAACCGGGGAGTTTAGTCTGTAGAGGCAATCATAATCATACACGCTAGATATCTAGGGATTAGCCATTACAATCTCGTGGTAGATCAACTCTTGTAATCCTCGTATTCATCAAGATCAATCAAGCAGGAAGTAGGGTATTACCTCCATCAAGAGGTCCCGAACCTGGGTAAACATCTTGTCCTCCGTCTCTTGTTACCATCGACCCTAGACGCACAGTTCGGGACCCCCTACCCAAGATCCCCCGGTTTTGACACCGACATTGGTGCTTTCATTGGGAGTTCCACTGTGACGTCGTCAGAAGGTTCGATGGATCCTTTTCACCTACAATAACGTCACCCTGTGGGAGGTTTTTCTCCCGGCCAGCTCTTCGTTATTCAGCGGCTTCGCACTATGGGCCAACTCAATTGGCCATCTAGAGCAGATCGACAGCTACGCCCCAGGTCACCAGATTAGTTTTGGAAATCTTGACTATGTCGCTGATATCCAAGGATACTTGATCTTCCAAGGGTTCGCAACCCCAACTTCCGCTCTGGCCTTAGATCCAGAGCGCATCGCTAGGTCCGAAGACGGGATTACGAAGCCCGTCGGACTATTTGCGGCCACCAAACCCAGTACGGAAGAGCCGGAGGAAGTAGTGTCGCTGGCAACTATCATGAAGCCGGACTGTTCTCCGGACACTGGCTCCGAACCCTCAGAGTCAGCATCATGTGAGCTCGGCCAAGGAGTTTCCTTCCCGCCGTACTCAATGGATTTTCTTCTCCCTGGCACAACCTCGCCTTTAAGCAAGGCTCTGGACTTGACGCGACCCCTCGTCGTTACAGAGGAGCAATGTCCGAACTACGCCCAGCCCGGACTAGGGGCTGAGAGCGGGGAATTTTACATCCCACCCACCACCCACCTCATAGCCACTGTCGAGGACTTAACTGACATGCTCGACTACGGCTCTGAAGACATCGACGCCTTGGACGACGACACTGGAGAGGAGCAGGCCGAAAAACCACCGTTCACCGGACGCTGGACGGCCACCCCTTCGTATGACGTGTACATGGTGGACACACCCAAAGAGAGTAACGGTGAAGATAAAGAAGATCTAGTCAAAGATAAACCTCCTGAGATACAGCCAAAGCACCGATGTCAGCGGCGCCACTCTAAATCACGTCATTGAAAAGACAGCAATACCGGCACAGGAAACAACAACACTCCGGACGATGCTGAAGACAAAGAAGACCGCGTCAAACCAACTTTCGAACAGGACGATCGGGAAGATGGGCAAGTTAGCCCTGACGAACAGGCCTTAAACGAAGACTCGGAGGACAGTAATTACCTTCCACCCTCTGAGGAGGAGGTGAGCATCGGTGACGAAGACTTTATCGTACCTGAGGAAGCTCTCGAGCAGGAGCACTTTAAGCACTGGCTAATCGCCACTTCAAGGAGCCTGGAAAAGAAACAGCAGTAGCTTCAAGCTGATCAAGACCTGCTCAACAATAGGTGGACTAATATCCTAGCAGCCAAGGAATACGGCCTCGAGCACCCAACCAAAAGTTACCCGAAGCGTAAACTTCTACCCCAATTTGATGACGAGGCCCTCGAGCCCGTACCATCAGCATGTAATGCGGCTAACCGACCACCTTGTGGCCGGGATAAAATGGCAACTCAAGCCGAACACCAGCCCATACTACCTCGCCATAAAGGTAGAGATATAACAGCTCGGGGATATACATATGACCTGCGGCAGGACCTGGATAGTAGAGCAGGTCAGAACAGATCGATCTACGGATCGCGGGGGCATGCCACGACGCGCGACGACGGCTATCTAGCCGGACATGACAAGCATAATCACATCCGGACCGAAAACCGCAGACGGACTCCATCCGAAGCTACGTCGCGACTTGGCCCGACATGAGGCGCCAAGACACCCCTCTCCGCTTCACTGATGAAGTAGCGGAGCACGAATTCCCAGAGGGGTTTAAACCCGTAAATATCAAATCATATGATGGAACAATCAATCCCGCGGTATGGATTGAGGATTTTCTTCTCCATATTCATATGACCCGCGGTGATGATCTTCACACCATCAAATACCTCCTGCTAAAACTCAAGGGACCAGCTCAGCACTGGTTGAACAGCCTGCCTGAGAACTCTATAGGCAGCGGGGAGGACTTGGAGGACGCCTATCGCGACAACTTCCATGGTATCTATGTCCGGCCTCCGGACGCCGATGACCTCAGTCACATCGTCCAGCAGCCCGGAGAGTTAGCCAGGAAGCTCTGGACTAGTTTCTTAATTAAAAAGAACCAAATCGTCGACTGTCCGGACGCCGAAGCACTAGCGGTCTTTAAACATAGCGCCCGAGATGAGTGGCTCGCCCGTCACCTCGGCCAAGAAAAACCAAAGTCTATGAGAGCTCTTACCGCACTGATGACCCGCTTCTGCACTGGAGAAGATAGCTGGATGGCTCGACGAAACAATAGCACCAGCGATCCTGGCACCTCTGAGGTTAGGGACGGCAATGGCAAGCCTCGACACGATAACAACAAGCCTCGAAACATTAATGTAGGAACCCAAGACACAGTGGTCAATGCCGGATTCAGTGGTTCCAAATCCGAACAACGGAAGAAGCCATTCAAGGCAAACAAAGATGGTCCATCCAATTTAGTCAGCATACTGGATAGGCCCTGCCAAATTCATGGCAGCCCCGACAAACCCGCCAACCATACCAACAGAAATTGTTGGGTTTTCGAACAAGCAGGCAAGCTCAACGCCGAACACAAAGGGAAGGGGCCGCCTAGTGACAGCAAGGACGAGGAGACTCGCCAGCCAAATACTGGGGGACAAAAGCAATTTCCCCCCAAAGTAAAAAACAGTAAACATGATATGTGTGACGCATATCCCTACGAGGGAGCGCAAGCACGTACCATGAGACGACTACGCCATATAGCCAGTCGTACCAAAATTTAACCCATGGGCAGCCTGTCTGATCACTTTTGATTGCAATGACCACCCAACAGGTATCTGTCACGAAGGTTCGGCATCTTTGGTCCTCGACCCAATCATTAACTGATTCCATCTCACACGAGTCCTTCTAGACGGCGCCAGTAGCCTTAATTTGCTCTATCAAGACACTGGTCGCAAAATGGGCATTGATCCCTCAAGAATCAAGCCCACCACAACTACCTTCAAAGGTGTAATACCTGGCGAAGAAGCTCACTGTACGGGCTCAATCACACTGGAGGTCGTCTTCGGTTCACCAGACAACTTCCGAAGCAAAGCCTTGATCTTCGATATTGTTCCGATCTACAGTAGATACCATGCACTGCTTGTGCGAACCGCGTTCGCTCGTTTAGATGCGGTCCCACATTACACCTATCTAAAGCTTAAGATGCCCGCTCCACGCGGCGTCATAACGATCATAGGAAACACGGAACACCCCCTCCATTCCGAGGATTATACCACGGCCATCAAAACTAAAGTACAAAGAAGACTCGTTAAACCGCATACCTCATCGGCCATTAAGCCACCAGCCTCTACTACACAAGACCGGTCAATTTTAGAGCGGGATTAGCAGTTCTGCCTCCGTCATTCGTCGCATATGCCCGCGAAGTTCACATCGTGCATTAATAATTATGCACTTAAAATACTTTGGTCGTCGGCGGAGGCACAATGCGGACAAGCCTATAGCACGGTTCGTCCTCCTACAACTTTTTCTCCTTTCTTTTTAAACTATTTCTTATCTTTTGTCACAGATGAATCAAAACCTGTTCGTCCTATGGACCTGCAAGGACTCTTTCGGAGCCCAGTTTCGTCTAGGCAACCAAAGATTGCTCCTTTTAAGGAATCCTCTTTGCTAAGGCAAAGGCAGCGCAGACGTACGACAGGAGGTCCAAAAGATTTTTTGTAGACCAAACACTCTATTTAAAACCTGGATATAGCCTTTTTCCTCAGCCTTCGACCACTGACATGTACAATGACCTGGGTAGAACTTACTTTTCCTCATAGAACTGTATTTCACCTTTTCGGTGGTTTCACATACACACCTCTGCACTAATCGCCAGGGGCTCGATACGCAACATATTAAATTGCCAACAAGTCCGAACAGCTTTACAACATACTTCGGCGTCACGAGTTTTGGCATTATATGCATCAGCTCCGAATCATGTCTTTGGTCAATAGTTGGGTTGCGGCTCCCTCGTGCTTACTACCTTACGTTCCGCTCTATCGGCTAGGGTAGTAAAGGGAGAACTACTGCGATTGTGTTTCCGGTTCACCTGGTTAAGCACCTCAGTAGAGAAAACCGAAAACTAACTATCATGATGCTGCAAGAGCTAGTCCACCACTCGGCGACTTATTAAAATCTTTTTCGATTTCTTCCGTATAACATGAAGGACCGTTTTCCAGTCACCTATGTAGCGCAGCCGTATTCTGATAACCGCGTACATACAAGGGGCTATATCGTAGACCCACTGTCAAACTCCTATGTCTAAGTGAAGGTGTTAAAGCCCCATAGTCCGATTGCCTTGTTCGCCGCACTGACACCTCCTTCACGGACCAAGACGTTGGGTCAAGTGTAGTCAGTTGCTATTCTGAACACCCCCGCCTTATATGCGAGGGGGCTGAAGCCGACGACTGGCAAACCTTTAGATTATAAAAAAATGGCCGCATAGGAGGAAAAGCCTTTCAGGCAAAATGCATAAATATAACACAACCTTAATATATCATAATATTGTTATCACAATTCCGATACATTCACTCGAACATAATACCCTTCGAGCACTGACCCTCTATCAAGCAGGCGCCCTCTAGGACATCTTCGAAATAATGCTCCGGCGTGCGATGGTCCTTGCCCTCGGGTGGACTGTTTTCTGCAACATCGGCGGCCTTCATTTTTGCCCAGTACATCTTAACGCGGGAAAAGGCCATCCGTGCACCTTCAAAGAACGACGACCACTTAACGGCGTCGATACGCGTCACCGCATCAACAAGTCGCTGCACCAAACCGAAATAACTGTTTGGAATTGGCTCAGTTGGCCACAGCCGGACCACGACTTCCTTCATGGCAGCTCCGGACACCCTGTGGAGCTCGGCCCACTGGGCCATTTGTTCGTTCAGCAACGACAGACACCATGGCACGTTGAACTGTGGCCAGAAAAGCTTCTCCACCGCACGTCCGTCTTGCGCTTGATAAAACTGCGCCGCATCGGCGACCCTCTTCGGCAAGTCCAAGAATGAGTCTGGAGAACTCCACAATTGATTAGGCAGGGCATACTTTAGGCCGCCGAATTTAGTCTGTAATAGCAGTGACTTTTTGATGCGGTTGCCATTGAGTAATGTCCTCATCTGCTGATTCAAGTTTCTACTTTAAATCTGCAACTTCTATAGCGTGGGCAGTTGCCATTGACATAAAAGCCTGTTTTCAAATTAATCATGTCATTTCCCGAGAATATCTTTTTGATCCTCTGGTTGCCTCCTTGTGAAAGCTGATCAGAGTCTCAGGGTCTACTATCTATACACAGGCGCATTCTGCATGTAAAGAGTGGTTAAGATATTACATTGCATACCTCAAAGGCTCTTAGTAGGCCCGAGAAGGATTCATTCAATCTGCTTCTTGCGGCTCTTAGTAGGCGCATTCTGCATGTAAAGAGTGGTTAACAAATTCTGCAGCTTCGTGGTGACTCCTGAGGTCAGCGGCTCCCGAGCCGGCAACAAGGAGGCCTCGCCAGACGCCAGCTGGTGTGCCTAATAACCCTCAAGTATAGGGGATCAATTGTAGCCTCTTTCGATAAGTAAGAGTGTCGAACCCAACGAGGAGCTAAAGGTAGAACAAATATTCCCTCAAGTTCTATTGACAACCGATACAACTCTACGCACGCTTAGCATTCGCTTTACCTAGAACAAGTACGAAACTAGAAGTACTTTGTAGATGTTTTTGGAAAGGTTTGCAAGAAAATAAAGAGCACATAAATAAAAACTAGGGGCTGCTTAAGTAAAGACACAATAAAGTAAATATAGCGAGTGTAGAAAAGTGGTGGTAGGAGTTGTGAAATTGTCCCTAAGCAACTGACTACTTTACTAGTCCGATAGCAAGTTTTATGTGGGAGAGGCCACTGCTAGCATGTCATCCCTTACTTGAATTCTATGCACTTACGATTGGAACTATTAGCAAGCATCCGCAACTACTAACGTTCATTAACGTAAAATCCAACCATAGCATTAAGATATATTGGTCCCCCTTCAATCCCGTATGCATCAATTTCTATGCTAGGTTGAAGCTTCTGTCACTCTTTCCCTCCAATACATAGTCGTATCAACATACAACTAACCCTATGGTGTGATCCACGCGCGCGCTCATATGATGGGCACCAAAGGACATGAACATAACCACAAGCAAATTAAATCAATCATAGCAATTCATCAACCACCGATAGGACAACGAAAATCTACTCAGACATCATAGGATGGGAACACATCATTGGATAATAATATGAAGCATAAAGCACCATGTTCAAGTAGAGGGTACAGCGGGTTGCGGGAGAGTGGACCGTTGTAGATAGAAGGGGGAAGGTGATGGAGATGTTGGTGGAGATGGCGGAGGTGTTGGTGAAGATCACGGTGATGATGATGGCCCCGGCAGCTGACGTTCGGCACCGGAAGCGAGGGGGAGAGAGCCCCCCTCCTTCTTCTTCCTTGACCTTCTCCCTAGATGGGAGAAGGTTTTCCCCTCTGGTCCATGGTCTCCATGGCATGGGAGGGGCGAGAGCCCCTCCGAGATTGGATCTGTCTCTCTGTCTCTCTCTGTTTCTGCATTTTGATATTCCGCCCTTTCACCGTTTCGTATATATATGGAGATCTGTAGCTCCGACTGGGCTGAAACCTTCGCCGTGATTTTTTTAACCAAAAAATAGCTTTCTTGCGGCCGAAGAAGGGCATCAACTGCCTTACGGGTGGACCATGAGGGTCAGGGGCGCGCCCCCCTGCCTCGTGCCCACCTCGAACACCGTTTCGCGTTGATCTTTCTCCCAGATTTTCCAAATATTCCAAAAATAAGCTCCGTCCATTTTTATCCCGTTCGGATTCCATTTGATATGGATATTCTGCGAAACATAAAACGTGCAATAGATAGGAACTGGCACTGGTCACTGGATCAATATGTTAGTCCCAAAAATAATATAAAAAGTTGCCAAAAGTATATGAAAGTTGAATAATATTGGCATGGAACAATAAAAAATTATAGATACGACGGAGACGTATCAGCGCCCTTACGAGACAGGAAACCACCCGAGCATATCAAGCTAAGTTACCCCTTTTTTACATCTACAAGGAGCACGAGCAACATCAGAGCAATAAGTGTAACATAGCAGCATAAGGATCATAGTTCATTACATGCCCCAGCAGGGCCATCTACTTTTTCAAAATGCATGAAGAAAGGAAAAGTCAAACAAAAGTCGCCCACACGGTTGTGGCTGCTCACGAGGCACGGCTCCGAGGGTCCCCCGGACTCAGCTCAGTCTGAGCCCCTCTCGCGTTTCACCACCGCATGGCGACGGGATGACCCGCCACTGAACTCGAAGCAAGCACGGTGGTGAGGCGGCTGGTCGTCGCCTCCGCTGCTGGTGCTCTCACTGGCGTAGAAGCTGCAGCCGCTGGGTGAACCGCGGCTGTCACCAAGGGAAAGTTCACCCTCAGCCTCATCACGGCCGTCGCCCGGGCCGAGGTCGTCGTCGCCACCATTGTCTCCGGGGCAGCACCCTGCGTGGTGGCCATCTTCCCCAAACACCCTCCCGAAGAGGGTCACGGCGCCATCGTACTTGAAGTGGAGGGTGCACCGCCTACTTAGGCTGCGCGCGCGGACGAATGTTTGCCAGCTGTGGGCCAGGGCCACATTGCCCGCGATGGAGACCTCCACCACCACCCACGAGGCCTTGCTGTAGCAATCCTCGGCGTACACCCAGAGGCCGTCAAGACCCCCGGCCGACATCTCACAGGCAAAGGAGCACGGAAGATGGATCCAGGTGCCAGCCGGACTCTCCGACCACACGACGAACTCCGGAAGCACCTCCGCCGCGTGGAAGCGCGGCCGAGGAGGCAGCGAAACCACAGCACGCCTCCCCTCGGTGCAAGGGCTGCTCCGCCTAGAGCGGCCCCCGCCGTGGGAGGAGACACCTCTACGTCCGCCGAGGATGACGCTGGCCCCCAAAGGAGTACGACCACGCCCTCGAGGAGCCACAGCGGGGGTTGCAGTGTGATTGCGGTAGCGGCCTCGCCCCCTCTTGGGAGGTGGCGAGCAGGCCCCTCTTGGTGAGCCTTCCCCTTCTCCGCTGCCGAGAATCTCTTTGTGGGCTCCATGGACTGCAGCAGGGCGGCGAGGAGAGGAAGAAGAAGAAGGAGGAGCGGGTAGCGAGAAGAAGGGGATGAGAGATGGGGCTCTTCCCCCTCCGCATTGATAGCCAGAAGAAGGCCAACCATCGACCTCCACGATCGCACGGAATGATGATTTTCCTCTGCATGCAGCAGGATCTCGTCAAGTCGAACGGTTGCCGAGGCAGCATGGGGAAACGGAGGCGCCCATGTTCCGTCAATCGCCATGCGTCGACCAAGGCCGTAGGCGGTTGGGACCCGCGGCGCTCCGCACTTGCCCTTTGGCTTCGCCTCGAAGCCAAGTTTGAGCACGCCTTGGCCCGGGGGCTACTGTTGGTGTCCTGGGAACGGGGGTGCCTAGACATGCCTGCGTGCGGCCCATGGCGTGGCTCCACCAACAGCCCGGTATGGCCCAGCTTCGTCAGCAACAACGAGGCGGATGACACCAAGACCTCCCTGGGGCGGCCTCACTAGGCTGGCTCCTAAGGAGCAGAGATATCTATGCCGGGGGCACCTCGCGAGGTTCACGTGGCGTGAGCCATGACGACCAAGGCCAGGCAGGCGCTAGCGGGAGCAGTGTACCAGTTTCCTCTTTGGTGCTAAAGAGGCAAGCACAGGTGAGGAGTCCCGAGGCATCAGGCAAAGGTTTCCATATCTATGCAACAAGACCAAGACCAGCAGGACGGCAGGACGGAGGTCATCGCGGAGCCCACTGCAGTGTCACCACCAGAGCCTTTGGCAGGCGAAGACCACATTTGTCAGGATAGCTTGTACTAGTTGTCTCCCTTCAAAATTGGCCGTTGTGGGATCCCTTCCCGCCTACATTTGGGAAGAGGACCAGGGCCTCTATAAAGAGGACTAGCCACCACCATAGGAAAGGACAGATCATTCGGACCACCCTCACACACACCAGCTTGTCGAGCTCAATAACACCTCACCTCCCGAGGTTGTTCATCAGTACATCCCCAGCCCTTGAGGCAATCAACCACAACACTGGAGTAGGGTATTACACCACAACGGTGGCCCGAACCAGTATAAACCTTTGTGTCTCCTGTTCCTTAGGTTCATCGAGCTAGGCCATGGGATCGTTGGGTAGGCAGGCTGGGGAGAAAGAGTCCTTCATGCGCACCCCAGAGTTCGACCCTCTCAAGGGTTTGCGGAACCCCGAATCCGAGACATTGGCGCCTCTCTGATGATGCGTGAGTAGTTATTTGTAGACCTTCAGGTCCATAGTTAGTAGCTAGATGGCTTTCTCTCTCTCGCTGAATTCTCAATACAATGGTCCCTCGGAGATCCATATGATGTAAATCTTTTGCGTGTGTTTGTTGGGATCTTATGAACTTGGAGTTTATGATCAGTTATATCTTTTTATATCCATGAAAGTTATTTGAGTCTTCTTTGATATCTTATATGAATGATTGCTTATAGCCTCGTATTTCTTCTCCGACATTTGGATTTTGTTTGGCAAAATTGATCTATTTATCTTGCAATGGAAAGAGGTGCTTTGTAGTGGGTTCGATCTTACGGTGCTTGATCCCAGCGACAGAAGGGGAACCGACACGTATGTATCGTCGCTACTAAGGATAAAACGATCGGGTCTATATCAACATAGACAGATCTTGTCTACATCATGTCATCGTTCTTATTGCATCTCCGTTTCTCCATGAACTTAATACACTAGATGCATGATGGATAGCGGTTGATGTGTGGAGTAATAGTAGTAGATGCAGGCAGGAGTAGGTCTACTAATCTTGGACGTGATGCCTATATATTGGCCATTGCCTTGGATATCGTCATAATTATTTGATCATCTATCAATTGCCCGACAGTAATTCATTTACCCACTGTGTGCTATTTCTCGAGAGAAACCACTAGTGAAATCTACGGCCCCCGGGTCTATTCTTTATCATATTTGCTTTCAATCTATTATTTGCCACTTTTATTTTTAGATATATTATTCCAATAACCCAAAAATACCTTGCTGCACTTTTTGTTTGCATATTTTATTTCATGTTTTATCGAGAGCTATGTATCTAGTCTGCCACAAATTTATCTATCTTTTTACCGTGGAGGGATTCACAACCCCTCTTACGCGCCGGGTTGCAAGTTTTTGTTCTTTGTGTGCATGTACTATTTACATAGTGTTGCTTAGTTACTGGATTGATACCTTGGTTTCGCAACTGAGGGAAATACCTACCGTAGCTGTACTGCATCATCCCTTCCTCTTTGGGGAAATCTGTATACGCTTTCAGCGACATCAAAAGGAATTTCTGACCCCGTTGCCGGGGAGACATCATCAACACCTATCAGGTTACTAATCACAAATCTCATCTCCTTACAATTTACTTTATTTGGCATTTTCCTGTCATTTTCATCTCCCCACTTCACAAAAATTTGTCTTTTTATTCGCCATTTTTCCGTTCGCCGTTTTCTCGTCAGATCTATCTTTTCGTTTGCAATATTGTTTGACAATGTTGACATTATGGCTAGTTCTTCCTCTATTTCTTATACCCCCAAGATTGAGGCTCTTAATTTTAAACAAAGGGGATGGGAGAATCTAAAAGATGCTTGGTATAGGATTTGCAATGCTCATAATAGATCTACGTGTAAGCAGTCTATCGTTATTCTTCTTCGCAGTTTTTATGATTACCAGTGGGAATTTTTTGATGTGTCCATCTTTAGATGCTTTTAACGCCATGGGAGATCTAGTGGGTGCACCACGTATAATTATTAATGAAACAATTTTAACTCTTGAACTTGTTATGCAAATATTATACTTTATTGAAAAGAAGATGGTCACCTTAGAGCAAATTGAAAATTTAGATACAAAGATGAAGAATCTTGCAAATAAATTTGGGTCAAAAGCGGGCGATCTTTTCAAATTACTAAAGGAGGAGGAAACCATAATTAATGAAAGAATTCGAGAAAGTCCTTGTCGGTTAAAATTGGAAGAAATTTTTAGTAACTTAAGCTCTGCTTTTTCTTCTGCTAGAACTATTGAAAAAACTCCCTTCAAATTTGGCAAGATTACTCAAGTAACTAAGAATAAGGGTGCAACTTCTAATAATAATAAAGAAGATGTTAAAACTATTAGTATTCATCTTGACTTTTTTCAAGTTGTAAGAGACCCTACTTGCGAGAATGAATTCTTCAATCTTATTCCTAGAAGAATTATTGTCGAAAACATGCATGCTAAATCTTTGAAGAATATTGGTTGTGCGATTGAGGAATTGGAAACTAAAGATGACAGTACTTGAATCTGTGATTTATGCCTAGCTAGGGGCATAAAACGATAGCGCTTGTTGGGAGACAACCCAATGAATAAAATGTATTTTTACCTTTTTCTTTCTGTTCTTGAGTGTTTGCACAATTTCGCCTCTGTTACAATTTTCTTTTTCATGTTTTAATTAGTATTTGTGCCAAGTAAAGCCTTTGGGATTATGTTTGGTGATAGCTGATTTGATCTTGTTGGAAAACAGAAACTTTTGCGTCCAGTAAAAAAATTCTTAAAAATCATAGAAGCGACAAAAAATTCTGAATTTGTTTACACAAGATTGATATACAAATTTCATACGTTGTCCTAATTTTTTCAGAATTTTAGGAGTTACAGAAGTATGGTCGAAGTCGAGATTACTATAGATTGTTCTGCTTTTCATAGATTCTGTTTTCGTTGCATTGTGTGCTTATTTTGATGAATCTATGGATTGTATCAGGGGGTATAAGCCATGGTAAAGTTGGAATAGAGTACATATAATGCAATATAAAATATAAATGGGTTTGCAATGGTACTTATATTGGTGATTTTCTTTATTATAATAACGGATCTCATAAAGTTTTTGTTAAGTTTTGTGTGATTGAAGTTTTCAAGTTTTGGGTGAGATCGCGATGGATGAAAGAATAAGGAGTGAAAAGAGCCTAAGCTTTGGGATGCCCATGGCACCCCAAGTTAAAATTCAAGGAGAACCAAGCAACTAATCTTGGGGATGCCCCAGAAGGCATCCCCTCTTTCTTCTAACGACCATCGGTATTTTACTTGGAGCTATATTTTTATTCGTCACATATCATGAGTTTTTCTTGGAGCGTCTTGTATTATATGATTCTTTGCTTGTTTTGCTTTTTAGTGCTGTCATCTATCCTTGCTGTACACACCTAATTGAGAGAGCCAAAATTATGCTATGATTTGTTAGAATTGCTCTTTATGCTTCACTTAATTTTTTTGAGCTATGAATTGCTCTAGTACTTCGCTTATATATTTTTTAGCACTTTTGTTGACGTTCTAGGAACCGGGGTGCCTGGACTTGCCTGCCTGCAGCCCATGGTCCAAGCCTCGCCAGGCGGAAGACACCAAGACCTCTCGAGGGAGCGGCCTCCCCAGGCGGCCTCTTGAGGAGCGGAGATTTCTATGCAGGTACCCAGCCTCACGAGGCTGCGATGACATGAGCCGTGATGACCAAGGCCAGGTGGGCGCAAGCGGGTGTAGAGGAGGCAGTTTCCTCTTTGGTAAGGAGGCAAGGACAAGCGTGGGTTCCCGAGGAACCTCCCAAAGGTTTCCATTCTGGTGCTACAAGACCAAGACCACAGGATCGGCGGGCGGAGGTCATCACCGAGCCAACCGCTGCATCACAACCAGAAGCTTTGCAGGCAAAGACCACTTTCGTTAGGATGAGATGTACTACTTGTCTACTTTCAAATTGGTCGTTGTGGGACCCCTTCCTGCCAAATATTTGAGGGAAGAGGACCGACGCCACTATAAATATAGGTTAGCCACCACCATAGAGAGGGCTCCAGATCCATCCCTTTCAACCCTCATTGGAACAGCCCTCGCGAGCTTGTTCATCCTCTGTACTAGTTCATCATCAGCCCCTCATGAGGCCAATCGACCACAAAGTAGGATTAGAGTTTTACACCGCAAGGTTGCCCAAACCTGGGTAAATTGTCGTGTTCATCTTCTTCCTTGCTCATGCGAATCCGGCTAGGCTAGGCTATGGGGCGACTGGCTCTAAGCTTGAGAGGTTGAGATCTTCGCACACGCCCTAGAGTTCGAACCTTCTTGGGTCTGCGGAGCCCTGAATCCGACATTTGGCGCGCCAGGTAGCGGCGTGTTGACTTCCTCCATCGACTTCCGCTCCGTCCCACTTTATCGCCTCCATGGCCAATGCCCGCTGGTCCTTGGCCTGAAGCGCCGCTTCGTGTCGATCTGACGGCACCTATGGGCATGGCGCCCGCCCCATTCTGCTTCCCCTATGGCCAACGCTGCCACCGACCCTGGCGTCCATGGGCAGCTGGATTTGTCGCTGCCACCTTCCATGCGGCGTGATGGCTGCTAAAGTCTACAATGCAACCTTCATCTTGTAGACACGTGTTGGGCCTCCAAGCATAGAGTTTTGTAGGAAAGTAGCAAATTTCCCTCAAGAGGATGACCTAAGGTTTATCAATCAATGGGAGCCATAGAATGAAGATGGTCTCTCTCAAACAACCATGCAACCAAATAACAAAGAGTCTCTTGTGTCCCCAACACACCCAACACAATGGTAAATTGTATAGGTGCACTAGTTCAGCGAAGAGATGATGATACAACTGCAATATGGATGGTAGATATAGGTTTTTGTACTCTGAAAATATAAAAACAGCAAGGTAGCAAGTAACGAAAGTGAGCAAAAACGGTATTGCAATGCTTGAAAACAAGGCCTAGGGTTTATACTTTCACTAGTGCAAGTTCTCTCAACAATGATAACATAACTAAATAATATGGCAATCCCTCAACGTGCGAAAAAGAGTCACTCCAAAGTTCCTATCACGAAGAACATAAGATGAAATTGCTTCTACAATACGAAACCACCTCAAAGTTATTCTTTCTGATCAATCCATTGGGCTATTCCTATATGTGTCACAAACAGCCCTAGAGTTCATAGTAAAATAACACCATATGACACACATCAATTAACCCTAATGTCACCTAGATACTCCAATGACACCACAAGTATCCGTGGGTCAATTATACGATATGCATCAAAAAAATTCAGATTCCTAATATTCAATCCAACATAAAGAACCTCAAAGAGTCCCCCAAGATTCCTACCGGAGAAACAAGGACGAAAACGTGCTTCAACCCCTATGCATAGATTACCCCAATGTCACCTTGAAAGTCCGCGAATTGAGTGCCAAAACATACGTCAAGTGTTCTTCAATTCAATAGTAGTGAAACCTCAAAGGTAAAACTCAATTCATCACAAGAAGATAGAGGGGGAGAAACACCATATGATTCAACAATAATAACAAAGCTCATAGTACATCAAGATCGTGCCAAATCAAGAACATGAGAGAGAAAGATCAAACACATAGCTACTGGTACGTACCCTCAGCCCCAAGGGTGAACTACTCCCTCCTCGTCATGGAGACCGCCGGGATGATGAAGATGGCCACCAATGATGGTTTGCCCCTCCGACAGGGTGCCGAAATGGGCTCCCAATTGGTTTTTCGTGGCTACAGAGGCTTGCGGCGGTGTAAGCCCCGATCTAGGTTTATTTCTGGAGGTTTCCGAATTTATAGTAATTTTTTCCATCGGTTTCACGTCAGGGGGGTCCATGAGTCAGTGACAAGGCAGCTGTCGCGCGCTAGCGAGGTGGGCACGCCCTCCACCCTTGTCGTCGACTCGGGACTCTTCTGGCCCAACAATTGTGCTTCGGGGGGCTTCTTCTGGTCCATGAAAAATCACCGTAAATTTTTAGCTCGTTTGGACTCCGTTTGATATTCCTTTTCTGCAAAACTCAAAAAGAAGAAAAAAACAGAAACTGGCACTAGGCTCTAGGTCAATAGGTTAGTGCCAAAAATAATATAAAATAGCATATAAAACATCCAAGATGGATAATATAATAGCATGGAATGATAAAAAAGTTGTAGATACGTTGGAGACGTATCAAGCATCCCAAGTTAATTCCTGCTCGTCCTCGAGTAGGTAAATGATAAAAACCGAATTTTTTATGTGGAATGCAACCTAACATATTTATCAATGCAATCTTCTCTATTGTGGCAACAATATTCAGATCCATAAGATTCAAAACAAAAGTTTAATTTTGACATAAAAACAACAATACTTCAAGCATACTAATAAGGAAATCATGTCTTCCCAAAATAACATGGCCAAAGAAAGTTATTCCTACAAAATAATATAGTCTGGCTATGCTCCATCGTCATGACATAAAGTATTCAAATCATGCACAACCCCGATGAAAATCCAAGCAATTGTTTCATACTTTTGATGTTCTCAAACCTTTTAACATTCACGCAATATATGAGCGTGAACCATGGATATAGCACTATGGGTGGAATAGAATATGGTGGTTGTGGAGAGGACAAAAAGAAGGAGATAGTCGCACATCAACTAGGCGTATCAATGGGCTATGGAGATGCCCATCAATAGATATCAATGTGAGTGAGTAGGGATTGCCATGCTAAAGATGCACTAGAGCTATAAGTTTATGAAAGCTCAAAACAAAACTAAGTAGGTATGCATCCAACTTGCTTGCTCATGAAGACCTATGGCAATTTGAGGAAGCACATCATTGGAATATACAAACCAAGTTCTATAATGAAAAATTCCCACTAGCTAGTATGTGAAGGTGACAATATAGGAGACTCTCTATCATGAAGATCATGGTGCTACTTTGAAGACAAGTGTGGAAAAAGGATAGTAGCATTGCCCCTTCTCTCTTTTCTCTCTTTTTTTGAAATGGCTTCTTTGGACTCTTTTTTTATTGGCTTCTTTGGCCTCGTTTATTTTTCCTCAAATGGGGCAATGCTCTAATAATGAAGATCATCACACTTCTATTTACTTGCAACTCAATACTTAGAACAAAATATGACTCTATATGAATGCCTCGGCGGTGTACCGGGATGTGCAATGACTCAAGAGTGACATGTATGAAAAATGATGAATGGTGGCTTTGCCACAAATACGATGTCAACTAGATCATGTTAAGCAATATGACCATGATGAAGTGTGTCATAATAAATAGAACGGTGAAAGTTGCATGCCAATATAGCTCGGGGTGGCTATGGAAATGCCATAATAGGTAGTTATGGTGGATGTTTTGAGGAAGGTATATGGTGGGTGTAAGGTATTGGTAGAAGTTGGGCAGTACTAGAGAGGTTAGCAATGGTGGAAGGGTGAGAGTGCGTATAATCCATGGACTCAACATTAGTCATAAAGAACTCACATATTGGGCAATTATGGTGGATGTTTTGAGGAAGGTATATGGTGGGTGTAAGGTATTGGTAGAAGTTGGGCAGTACTAGAGAGGCTAGCAATGGTGGAAGGGTGAGAGTGTGTATAATCCATGGACTCAACATTAGTCATAAATAACTCACATACTTATTGCAAAAATCCATTGGTAATCAAAACAAAGTACTACACGCATGCTCCTAGGGGGATAGGTTGGTAGGAAAAGACCATCGCTTGTCCCCGACCACCACTCATAAGGAAGACCATCAATAAATAAATTATGCTCCGACTTCATCACATAACTGTTCACCATACGTGCATGCTACAGGATTTTACAAACTTTAACACAAGTATTTCTGCCAATCCACAATTATTCACTAGCATGACTCTAATATCACCAATATTATATCTCAAAACAATCATAAGGAATGAAACTTCTCATAGTATTCAATGCACTTAATATGAAAGTTTTTATTATATCCCTTTTGGATGCCTATCATACTAGGACTAAATTCATAACCAAAGCAAATTACCATGTTGTTTAAGACTCTCAAAATAATATAAGTGAAGCATGAGAGTTCATCAATTTCTTCAAAATAAAACCACCTCGTGGTGTAAAAAGATATAAGTGAAGGCCTAGAGCAAATGATAAACTACTCCAAACGATTAAGTGAAGAACAATGAGTAGTCCAATAATTATGTGACGATGTGAAGATTTTCTAACATTTAAGAATTTCATATCTTAATATGTTATTCTAACAGCAAGCAAAACAAAACAAAATGACTTATTCTAAGGATAACACATATCATGTGAAGAAGCAAAAAATTAGGTTCAACTGATACTAACCGATCATTGTTGAACAAGAAAGGTGGGATGCCAACCGGGGCATCCCCAATGTTAGATGCTTGAGACTTCTTGAAATATTAATTAGGGATGCCTTTGGCATCCCCAAGCTTGAGCTCTTGTGTCTCCTTAATTCCTCTCATATCATAGTTTCCTGGAATCTTAAAAACTTCATGCACACAAAACTCAACAAGAACTCGTGAGATAAGTTAGTATAAATCAATGCAAAATCTTAGCATTCTCTACTATATAAAATCACTAAAATTATAATTTGACATTCCATACTAAATGGCTCTGCATATTTAATACTCTATACTCAAATAGAGTCATTAAAGAAGCGAACATATGCAAACAATGCAAACATAGCAGCAATCTATCTAAACAGAACATTCTATAAAGAATGCAAGAGGAATCATACTTCCCTAACTCCAAAAATTCTGAAAAATTACCACACTGTAGAAAATTTGTTGTTACTCATTGTGTTAATTTGCAAGATTTTATCATGTTCTGATTATTCACAATTATTTAGAAAATGATAGAAAACTTTCTGTTTTCAAAACAGCAACATATAGACTTGTAAAATAAGCATGGTTAAGGCTACACTTGATCTTTTTATTGAACTAAAAGATGCAAACATTACTCTAAGTAACAGCAAGTAAATCCTAATAAAATAAAATGATGCTCCAAGCAAAACACATATCATGTGGTGAATAAAAATATAGCCTCAAGTAAATTTACTGATGGATTGAAGACGAAAGAGGGGATGCCATCCGGGGCATCCCCAAGCTTAGTTGCTTGCGTATTCCTTGAATATTACCTTGGGGTGCCCTGGGAATCCTGAAGCTTAGGCTCTTACACTCCTTATTCCATAGTCCATCGAAACTTTACCCAAAACTTGAAAACTTCACAACAGAAAACTCAACAGAAAACTCGTAAGCTCCGTTAGTATAATAAAGCAAAGCACCACTTAGGTACTGTCGTGAAATCATTCTAAATTTATATTGGTTTTATATATACTATATTCCAACTTCTCCATGGTTCATACCCTCCGATACTGCACGTAGATTCATCAAAATAAGCAAACAACACATTGAAAACAGAATCTTTCGAAAACAGAACAGTCTGTAGTAATTTGGAAACTTCTTATACTTCTATAATATCAATCTTGTGAAAAAAGAATTAGTATTTTATCATGCTCCTGCGAAAAACGAAAATTATTTTATTTAGCACAAAAGTTTCTGTTTTTCAGCAAGATCAAATCAACTATCACCATAGACCATCTCAAAGGTCTTACTTGGCACTTTATTGAAACAAAAGCTATAAAACATGATTACTACAATAGCTTAATCATTTGAACACACAAAAACAGTAGATATAAATATTGCGTTGTCTCCCAACAAGCGCTTTTCTTTAATGCCTCTTTAGCTAGGCATGAAGATTTCGATGATGCCCACATAAAAGATAAGAACTGAAACACAAACAGAGCATCATGAAGCATATGACTAGAACATCTAAGCCTAACCCAATTAGTATGCATAGGGATTTTGTGAGCAAACAACTTATGGGAACAAGAATCAACTTGCATAGGAAGGCAAAACAAGTGCAACTTTAAAAATTTCGACACATAGAGAGGAAACTTGATATTATTACAATATGTAAGAGCGCATGTTCCTCTCTAATAATAATTTTCAGTGGCATCATGAATGAATTCAACAATATAAATATCACATAAAGCATTCTTTTCATGATCCACAAGCATAGAAATTTTATTACTGGCCACATAAGCAAATATATTCTCATGAATAGTAGTGGGAGCAAACTCAACAAAATAACTATCATGTGAGGCATAATCCAATTGAAAATTAAAATCATGATGACAAGTTTCATGGTTATCATTATTCTTTATAGCATACATGTCATCACAATAATCATCATAAATAGGAGGCATCCTTTCATCATAATAAATTTGCTCATCAAAACTTGGGGACCAAAAATATCATTTTCATCAAACATAGCATCCCGAAGCTTGTCGCTTTGCATATCATTAGCATCATGGATATTCAAAGAGTTCATACTAACAACATTGCAATCATGCTCATCATTCAAAGATTTAGTGCCAAACAATTTATAGACTTGTCTTCTAACACTTGACCACAATTTTCCTTTCCACCATTTTCACGAAAGACATTAAAAATATGAAGCATATGAGACAACCTCAATTCCATTTTTTTTTGTAGTTTTGTTTTATAGACTAAACTAGTGTTAAAACAAGAAACTAAAAGATTCAATTGCAAGATATAAAGATATACCTTCGAGCACTCACCTCCCATGCAACGGCGTTAGAAAAGAGCTTGATATCTACTACACAACCATGTTCTTGTAGACTCGTGTTGGGCCTCCAAGCGCATGATTTTGTAGGACAGTAGAAAATTTCCCTCAAGTGGATGACCTAAGGTTTATCTTAAACAACCCTGCAACCAAATAACAAGAGTCTCTTGTGTCCCCAAGACACCCAACACAACGGTAAATTGTATAGGTGCACTAGTTCGGCGAAGAGATGTGGATACAAGTGCAATATGGATGGTAGATATAGGGTTTTCTAATCTGAAAATATAAAAACAGCAAGGTAGCATGTAACGAAAGTGAGCAAAAACGGCATTGCAATGCTTCAAAACAAGGCCTAGGGTTCATACTTTCACTAGTGCAAGTTCTCTCAACAATGATAACATAATTAAATCATATGGCAATCCCTCCACGTGCAACAAAGAGTCACTCCAAAGTTCCTATCATGGAGAACATAAGATGAAATTGCTTGTATGGTACGAAACCACCTCAAAGTTATTCTTTCCGATCTATCCATAGTGTTACAAAGAACCCTAGAGTTCATAGTAAAATAACACCATATGACACACATCAATTAAACCTAATGTCTCCTAGATACTCCAATGTCACCACAAGTATCCGTGGGTCAATTATACGATATGCATCAAACAACTTCAGATTTGTAATATTCAATCCAACATAAAGAACCTCAAAGAGTGCCCGAAGATACCTACCGGAGAAACAAGGATGAAAACATACAAAACCCCTATACGTAGATTACCCCAATGTCACCTCGGGAATCTGCGAGCTGAGTGCGAAAACATATATCAAGTGTTCTCAAATCCATAATAGTATTGAATCCAATAATAGTCAAACCTCAAAGGTAAAACTCAATTCATCACAAGAAGATAGAGGGGGAGAAACACCATATGATTCAACTATAATAACAAAGCTTGCCTTACATCAAGATCGTGCCAAATCAAGAACACGAGAGGGAGAGATCAAACACATAGCTACTGGTACATACCCTCAGCCCGAGGGTGAACTACTCCCTCCTCGTCATGGAGATCGTCGGGATGATGAAGATGGGCGCGCCCTCCACCCTTGTCGTTGACTCGAGACTCTTCTGGCTCAACTCTTGTGCTTCGGCGGCTTCTTGTGGTCCATAAAAAATCACCGTAATTTTCAGCTCGTTTGGACTCCATTGGATATTCCTTTTCTACAAAACTCAAAAACAAGAAAAAAACAAATACTGGCACTGAGCTCTAGGTTAATAGGTTAGTCCCAAAATAATATAAAATAGCATATAAATGCATATAAAACATCCAAGATGGATAATATAATAGCATGGAATAGTAAAAAAATATAGATACGTTAGAGACTTAACAAGCATCCCCAAGCTAAATTCCTACTCGTCCTCGAGTAGGTAAATGATAAAAATAGAATTTTTGATTAGAAATGCTACCTAACATATTTACCAATGTAATGTTCTCTATTGTGGCAAGAATATTCAGATCCATAAGATTCAAAAAAAAGTTTAATATTGACATAAAAAAAATACTTCAAGCATACTAATAAGGCAGTCACATCTTCTCAAAATAACATGGCCAAATAAAGTTATCCCTAGAAAATCATATAGTCTGGCTATGCTCCATCTTCATCACATAAAGTATTCAAATCATGCACAACCCTGACGACAAGCCAAGCAATTGTTTCATACTTTTGATGCTCTCAAATCTTTTCATCTTTCATGCAATACATGAGCGTGAGCCATGGATATAACACTATTGGTGGAATAGAGTATGGTGGTTGTGGAGAAGATAAAAAGAAGAAGATAGTCTCACATCAACTAGGCGTGTCAACGGGCTATGGAGATGCCCATCAATAGATACCAATGTGAGTGAGTAGGGATTGCCATGCTAAAGATGCACTAGAGCTACAAGTTTATGAAACCTCAAAAGAAAACTAAGTGGGTGTGCATCCAACTTGCTTGCGCACAAAGACCTAGGGCAATTTGAGGAAGCCCATCGTTGGAATATACAAGCCAAGTTCTATAATGAAAAAATCGCACTAGTATGTGAAAGTGATAATATAGGAGACTCTCTATCATGAAGATCATGGAACTACTTTGAAGCACAACTGTGGAAAAAGGATAGTAGCATTGCTCCTTCTCTCTTTTCTCTCATTTTTTTGAAATGGCTTCTTTGGCCTCTTTTTTTTTGTTGGCTTCTTTGGCCTCTTTCATTTTTCCTCACATGGGGAAATGCTCTAATAAAGAAGGTCCTAACACTTTTATTTACTTACAACTCAAGAATTACAACCTGATACTTAGAACAAAATATGACTCTATATGAATGCCTCCGGCGGTGTACCGGGATGTGCAATGGCTCAAGAGTGACATGTACGAAAAATGATGAATGGTAGCTTTGCGACAAATACGATTTTAACTACATGATCATGCAAAGGAATATGAAAATGATGAAGTGCGTCATAATAAACGGATCGATGGAAGTTGCATGGTAATATCTCAGGGTGGCTATGGAAATGCCATAAGAGGTAGGTATGGTGGCTGTTTTGAGGAAGGTATATGCTGAGTGTAAGGTACCGGTGAAAGTTGTGCGGTACTAGAGAGGCTAGCAATGGTGGAAGGGTGAGAGTGCGTATAATCCGTGGACTCAACATTAGTCACAAAGAACTCACATACTTATTGCAAAAATCTATTAGTAATCAAAACAAAGTACTACACGCATGCTCCTAGGGGGATAGATTGGTAGGAAAAGACAATCGCTCGTCCCCCACCGCCACTCATAAGGAAGACAATCAATAAATAAATCATGCTCCGACTTCATCACATAGCGGTTCACCATACGTGCATGCTACGGGAATTACAAACTTTAACACAAGTATTTCTACCAATCCACAATTACTCACTAGGATGACTCTAATATCACCATCTTTATATCTCAAAACAATCATAAAGAATGAAACTTCTCATAGTATTCAATGCACTTAATATGAAAGTTTTTATTGTATCCCTCTTGGATGCCTATCATATTAGGACTAAATTCATAACCAAAGCAAATTACCATGCTGTTTAAGACTCTCAAAATAATATAAGTGAAGCATGAGAGTTCATCAATTTCTTCAAAATAAAACCACTCTCGTGCTCTAAAAAGATATAAGTGAAGCACTAGACCAAATGACAAACTACTCCAAATGATATAAGTGAAGATCAATGAGTAGTCGAATAATTATGTGTCTATGTGAAGACTCTCTAAACTTTAATAAAAAAACAGAAACTGGCACTAGGCTCTAGGTTAGTCTCCAAAATAATGTAAAATAGCATATAAATGCATATAAAACATCCAAGATGGATAATATAATAGCATGGAACAATAAAAAATTATAGATACATTGGGAACGTATCAGCTGCACTGCAACTCCATCGCCCACTCCAGCCGTGACATCATCCTCCCATGCTACTTGGCGAAACGGCAGCAGCGATCTGCGTTGCTCTGGCGTCGAACTGCTCTTCTACGCCGATGACATTGTGACAAGCGGCTTGGCGGCATTCTTTGAGCTTCGTCGGCCAGCGTGTCGTGGTTCTAAGTCTGACAATAGAATGGGGGGTAGGTTTGCAGAGGCAAGATCCTAGCTATGGCGAAGTTTAGGCCCTTCTCAGAAGAAGTAACAACCCTATGTCTCAGTGCAAGGAGGCGGTCGACTGGATTATATGCGTGTGTGTTATAGGGGGTGCGAACCCTTGTCACTGAGGAGGGGGTGGCTTATATAGAGTTTGTCAGACCCCTCCGGCTCTCAGTTACACAGGGTTTAAGGTACATTAAGACAGGGAGTTACTGGTAACGCTAATAATAAAATGACATAAATGGTCATTAAAGTCTATGAGTAAACGCCCGACCATTGATATGCTGAGTGACTTTAGATCTTCTGTACATCGAGTGGTTTTCGTCATGGTCGAGTCACAATCATTCTTCCGAGTGGAATGTTTCTGGTCGAGTGGATGATGGTATCCTTCGAATGTCCCTGGCTTTAGGGTGATGTCCTTGGGGAGGGAATGTCTTGGACAGATCCATGACCCTACCCTAGGTACATAGCTTCATCAGTAGCCCCCGAATGGTTCAGGGTTTGAGTGGAGAAGGAGTTGAAAATACCCCCGACTCAGTATTTGTGCTTCGGAAGCTCCTTGTTAGGATCAGAGAACAACATGATGACTTCAACTTCTTTTTCAGTCACCTTGATCCATTCTTGATTTTGTCGAGTGAACTTTTGCTGAAGAGCTTCGAGTGTTGATGTGGAGAAAATCTTCTGCCTGACAGGTTGCTCTGCTACTTGCGGATCTTCCGGGATTCGAATTTGGGGAAGCGCACAGGACAGGAGAGGCCGCAGTAATCGGGGCGGATTAGGCAAGGTCGCCTCGATCTCCACGCCCCCTTTTTCGCCACGTACTGCGCATGCGGCTCTTGCGCGATTCGACAGGATAGCCTGGACCCACAAGTCAACCACTCGGAACCGAGTCCATATAAAGCACCAGATGGGGTTTTTTGCACAGTGCGTTTCCATTCCTTCCCTTTCTCCTCTTCTTTGTCGCATCTGCTTCCTCCTCGGTGCCGCTGCTCCGCCCAAGCTCCGCTCGTTGCAATGGGGAAGGAGAGGACGACGGCTTTGGAGCGCGAATAAAGGCGACGACAAAGGCGAAGGGGAAGAAATCCAGCTGCGGCGGATCTTTGTCGAGGTCCGGCCTGCCGCGCGGCTGGATCCAGGGCGATTGGATCCGGTCGATGATTCTCCAAGACGACATCGACGATCTGGCTGAGGAGGGGTTGATTCCTCACGTATCTGCGCGGCTCCGGGGGAATGAGACCGAGCCTTGACCGCAGGAGGGTGAGTGCATCCTCCTCGCCACTCACGTTGACCGCGGGTTTTCTTTGCCCCCTCATCCTTTTTTCCGAGCTTTCTTGAACTTATTTGGAGCACAACTTCATCACTTTTCCCCCAACACCATCGTGTATCTCGCCGCTTTCGTGTCTATGTGCGAGAACTTCTTGGGCTGTCGACCGCACTGGGGCCTCTTCAAGCACATTTTCACGTGTCACTCTCAGTCAGTCAAAAAAGCTAATCCGAGTGACGAGAAGACGAAAGTGATCCAGATGTGTGGGGGTCTTGGGATTAAAATGAGGGGTAAGAGTTCTTTCCCAGCCATATTCCTTCCCGAGTCAGTCAGAGGGTGGCAGTCGACCTGGTTTTACTCCAAAGACCAGCCGACTCCGGGTCAGTCGACTGGACTTCCCCCCTTTTCCATGGCCCGATTAGAGAAACCTTCCGCCTTGAAAGTGACTCCAGGGGAGAGAGCGGAGGTGCAGGAGCTGGTTGAGAGAGTGGTCAGCTCATCCGTGACGGCGTGACTGGCACGGATCTGTTGGAAGTCTTCCTCAGATGACGCATTCAGCCGCTTCAAGCTCGTGACCATCCGATGTGGATGTATTCGGGCATTGATAATTCCACTCGGATCCACCTAGAAGAGGTCGACAAGGATACGGTGGAGAAGTGGCTGAAGGGTATCACGGCAACAAGAACAACCCCAGGGGGTCCAGGAGAATTCCTCCACTCGACAACTCGTATGAAACAGACAAGGTCCAATTCTGAATTGCCGAGTGTTATCTTAATTTACCATGAAATTGCTTTTTGTCGATTGACTGATATTTTTTTTTACTTGTTGTCCTCCAGACCTTCACTGAGATGTACTCGATGCCCAATGGACAGCAGGAGCAGGACCCTGAAGGGGAGGCGAGTGTAGATGAGAGCGGAGAGTGGCATTCTGACGGAGGAGGACACGAGGAGAGTGACGACTCAAGTGATGGTGAGGAGGTCGACTCATCACCCCGCAACGAAAGGTGATACAGGCTCTCTCATGATCCGGTGAGTATTCATGGCAAAGCGACTGAGTCAACCGGGCAAACTTCAAAGTGCCCTCGGACGTCTTCTCCGGCGCCTACTGAGAAGGCCCCAAGGCACTCAAAGTTGAGGCACCAAGTCCGGAAGACTACGCCCGAATCAAAATCGACATCCTGTTGCTTCTACGTGAGTGTTTTGTCTTTCTTTGGAGATTTTGTGCTATCTACCATTTTCTTGATTTGACCAAATGAATCTTGAACCCAACAAAGGTTGCTACCTCTGGAACTTCTGCTTACAAGAATGAGGACGAGGAGATGGAAGATGCGGTTACTTCAAACCCAGGTATGATCTTTATAATTTTGTCCCTGTTTCGTCGACTGAACTACAATCGACTGACTTCTGACGACTAAGCTTTTGCATCTCCTCCCAATTTTATTACCCTTCCAGACGACGACGAGGACATGCCGCTGAGGCCTTCGGGAAGAAGCAACAGCAAGCCGTCGACTGGAAAGACGCCTCAGTCGATGCCTGTGGTGGAACCAGTGGTCCTGGAGGGCTGTGACGTCAATCCGACTTCTGTCACCTTCGCCATGCCACTGTCGAGTGCTCAGCCTTCAGCGTCGATTGAACAAGCCCCAGTCAATCCTTCTTCGCTCTTCGCTGTGCATCACGTCCCAGAGGACCAAGTGGGTGCCGCCAAGGAGGCCATACGTCAAGCGGGCATCATGATGGAGCAACTGAAGGTGGTTCGAGATGCCAGTCAAGCTGCCTACAATGCCAGCTCAGCTCTCCAAAGCAACGCCCGTGTCGGTTGATTATCGGTGATCTCTTAGCTTGTCGCTTCTTACGTTAGGATATGGTACCGAAAACTTCTTTTGAAACGTCTTTTCATCAGTTTGCTTTTGTGTTTGTACACCCACTGGGTGTTTGAATTTGCTGCGAATAGTCTTGCTTCTTGGGTCGACTAAACGTGTGTCGACTGAGTCTTCAAACCAGTGGGGGCATGCTGAGTGCACCCACTGGGTGTAGTCCACGAGACCATAGTCGACTGCTGGCAGTCGGTTATGGTCTGAGAACCGAAATTTTCTCACTCATCCTGGACGGACCACGTCGAGTGGAAACTGAACCGGTGGGGGCGCGCTTAGTGCACCCACTGGGTGTAGTCCCCAAGACCGTAGTCGACTACGGGCAGTCAGCTATGGTCTGAGAAATACTTTCCCTCTTTTTTTACACTCGTCCTGGACGGACCACATCGATTGGAAACTGAACCGGTGGGGGCACGCTGAGTGCACCCACTGGGTGTAGTCCCCGAGACTAATGTTGGATGTTTGATTCGGCAGTAGTCTTAGAGCTTGTTGAATTTTGATCCTTTCACCACCGATCGATCGTCCTTTGATTGCAGAAATCTTGTAACCTTGGAGCTCGTTTTGCTGACCTAGAGCAGAAGCAGATTCAGCTGAATCTCGATCTGGAGCTGCCCAAGAAGGACTTGCAGAAGGCCCAGGATGAAGCTGCTGGAAAGAGGAATTCGTTCGACTGTCTTGATTCTAATCCAGGTGGTATTTTTTTTCTGAGCCTATCGTCATTTCTTTCAGAAAAAATGAACCAAGCTCTAGCGAAGAAGGATCTGGACCTTGCAGCTGCGCAGAAAACAGCTGGCGAGAAAACTGCACTCGCCGACCAGAAGCTGGCTTCCGTCGGCAAACTGGAGGAAGAGAATACCAAGTCAAGACCGCCTTGAATGAAGCCAACAGGAGGTGACTCGTCGAAGAAGGACAAGATATCCTCGAACGACAAGATTGAAGAAATCGCCCGCAAGAGGAATGACTTGGAAAATTATCTGGGAGATCTTGCCAAGAAGCTGTTCGTCATGCTTGAAGGTATTTTCTTTCCTCCGACTGACTTGTTGATGTCGACTCGATGTACAACTGATGACTCGTCTTTGAATTGTGCATGCAGAATTTTGTCAGAACTTTGAAGAAGAGACTGGGCGTGTTGAGACAAGCTTGGACCCTGAGGGAGTCCTGGATTAGGGGGTATCCGGACAGCCGGACTGTGTACAACGTCCGGCCTATTGAATCGTGAAGATACAAGACTCAAGACTTCGGCTCGTGTCCGGATGGGACTTTCCTTGGCGTAGAAGGAAATCTTGGGGATCCAGATATTATATTTCCTTCCTTGTAACCGACTCCATGTAAACCCTAGCCCTCTCCAGTGTCTATATAAACCGGAGAGGTTGGTCCTTAGAAGGCCGATCACAATTACAATCATACCATCATAGGCTAGCTCTTAGGGTTTAGCCTCTATGATCTCGTGGTAGATCTACTCTTGTACTACCCATATCATCAATATTAATCAAGCAGGAAGTAGGGTTTTACCTCCATCAAGAGGGCCCAAACACAGGTAAACATCTGTGTCCCTTGCTTCCTGTTACCATCAGCCTTGACGCACAGATCGGGACCCCCTACCAGAGATCCACCGGTTTTGACACCGACATTGGTGCTTTCATTGAGAGTTCCTCTGTGTCATCACCGTCAGGCTCGATGGCTACTTCAATCATCATCAACGACGCTGTCCAGGGCGAGACTTTCCTCCCCGGACAGATCTTCGTGTTCGGCGACCATCGCGGGCCAACTCGCTTGGCCATCTGGAGCAGATCGACAACTATGCCCCTGGCCACCAGGTCAGGTTCGGAAACCTGAACTACACGGCGGACATCCGCGGAGACTTGATCTTTGATGTATTTGGGCCTATGCCAGGAGCACCGGACAATCGTGACGAGCACGGCTTGGACCTGCCATCGGACGAAGCTCGGGGTATCGCCCCCGTAGTATCTCCGGACCTAGATCCGGAGCAGTCCGCGCTGTCTAAGGACGGAGGGATGGACCCTGCCCCGCCGGTCGCGCACTCATCAGCGGTAGAGCCGAACACGGGCCTTACCCCTATAGAGGCCTGTGAATCCGGACCCCCGGATTTGTATCCGGACGTTGGTTCCAGTCCGCACACTCCCGATCCAGTCGAGCTAGGTTAGGCTACGGTAATGGAGTTCACCGCTGCGGATATCTTCCAGCACTCGCCCTTCGACGACATGCTGAACTCATTAAAGCCCCTCTCTCTGTCAGGAGGCTCTTGGCCGAACTACGTCCGGGGAGGCGATGAAGGAATTATTTGCCCACCCACCACCCACTTCATTCCACAGTCGATGATTTAACCGACGTGATTGACTTTGACTCCGAAGACATCGATAGTATGAACGACGATGCAGGAGAATCACAGGAGCCACCGCTCACTGGGCGGTGGATAGCCGCCTATCACCATGATATACATATGGCGGACACTCCGAAGGAAACCAATGGCGATGAGGCAGTGGAGGATAATCCCCCAGGGGGAAAAGGAAAGTATGGGCGTCGTCGGCGCCGCTCCGAGCACCGCCATAGGAATACCAGCCCAGAAGTCTAAAGCAATCCGGATGGCGCCGAAGATGAATATAACCCTAGTCGGCGTGCCTTTCATAAGGCCGGACTGGCCACTGTGGGATACTTGGAGAAGGACAACTATACGCCCCCCTTCGGGGACGAGGCAAGCCTCGTAATGACGAATTCGGCGTGCCTGAAGATCAAGTGGAACAAGCTCGCTTCGAGCGACGGCTCATGGCCACGGCAAAAAGCCGCAAAGGAAGCAACAGCAGCTTAAGGCTGACCAAGATTCGCTGGTAGACAGATGGACATGGGTCCTGGCCACTGAAAAATATGGACATGACCGCCCCGACAAAGGGCACAACCAGCCACCCCAACCTAAGCAGGAGAACTCAAGGCACATGCCCCGACGTCAACACACCACTACGGTCCAAAACAACACGAAGGACACAAGAAGAAGCATACTCAATCCCCGGTGCAACGGTCATAAGCGTCAAGTCAGGAAAGCTGTCGCTAACTTCAGCAACTCCAAGTCTGGTCAATGGACAAAGAAGAGCTCAGACCTATCCGGCCCGAGCCACACACTAGATCAACCATGCGAAATTCATGGTACTCCTAGAAGAACGGCAAAGCATACCAATAGAGAATGCCGGATCCTCAAAGCAAAACGGCTGGCCGCGTGCCGGAAACAATGAAGGGAGACTTCCGGTCGAGAGACCCCCCCCCCTCCATAGCATATAAGTACGACCGCTTGCCCCAGACCGCGCTAACCACAACAACTCAGTTGCAGTACCTAATGACATAGCAAACCAGGGGCTCCACAAAACATAAAACCCCAGCAGGTGTGAAATCACAAACAACATCTCTTAAAAGATGCCGGGGGCAAAGGCCAAGTTTTTCTGGCCCATCACTCTAAACGGTTGTCTTCGGATCACCAAACAAATACTACGCCAAAGAATAAATCTTCGACACCTTCCCACCATGCGGTAATTTACCGTATGCTAACGGGACGAACCACGTTGGCTGGATCCCGCGTGGTAAATCACTCAAAGCCAACACCATGTGATGTAATCACACCTATGGGCAGGCCGAACCCGCCTTCGGGGCGGATATCATACAGCTGCCGGAGTAGCGAGTCGCCTATCAAGATTTTGATATGACAGACGACTATCCGGACACCAATTGAGGAGTCTGCGCTACCCACCGGTATGACGGCTGGGTTTACCAGGGCCTGGTCAGGAGCCCTCGGACCAACCACAAGCGGACGCTCGGCTACCTCCGAGTATTTGCCTTACAAACTAACTTTGACGCAGAACAGGATAGGTGACGTGGAATCAGCCAGGACACACAAGGAGCCACCCCCTAAAAGAAGGCAGTCCGGATTCACTTCCGATCCACTGACAAACTCCCTCCAGTCCGGCCATCACAGGTTCCGCCAAAAAACACCTCTTTTCATAATCATACATCGTACTCATATGCATAGACATATCATTTTGCTATAATACGTAGACTTAAATAACACTTACCGGCCATCGCTTTTCATCGACACGTCGTGTTACGCCCGATTACGCCATGGGCTTCATAATACGGCAATAAAGTCTGACCACCTTCTCGGTCGTCCCGCACCCCGAACTTATAGCACTATATGCATCAGCTCCGAATCATGTCTTGGGTCATTGGTTGGGTTTGCCCGGCTCCCTTGTTTTGGTACCTTACGTTCCGTTATATCGGCAAAGGTAGCACAGGGAGAACTACTGCGATTGTGTCCCGGATCTGCGGACGAGCACCTCGATGAGAATGCTGAAAACCGATTGTCATGATCTGACGAGCTGGTCAGCTGTTCGAGAGGTTGTAAAATCCCTAAAGATTTATTCCGCACAACGCCGTTATAAATGCAGAGTGTGACGGATCGGTCTTCCGATCAGGCGCCAATAGAGCCCCTAGTTTGGCCTTTCAAACACTAGGGGCTACGCCGACCATACTCGAATTCCTATGGCTAAGTGAGAGTAATAATGCCTTATAGTCCGATTGCCTGGTTCGTGGTGAGAAACGCCTCCGCAAAGGGACCCAACTATGGGATAAAGAGCGTTCAGATATATCCCGAACACCCCAGTATTCTTTTTTACATGGGGGCAGAAGCCGACGACTGGCCAACTCTCAGGATTTACATACATAAAACAGCCGCACATGAAGAACATATGTTCAAACAAAACAGGCAATATATAAACGCCATAATCCCATATTACAAAAAATTGGCACGAATGCCCTCAGGGAAATATAATGTCTTTGGTACATTTATCCGCCGCAAGGCGGGCCCCCTTCAGTACAACTTCATAGTACAGTTTGGGCTTGCGATGCTCCTTACCCTCTGGCGGCCCATCAGTCATTAGCTTCTCCACGTCAAGCTTCCCCCAATGCACTTTTGCACGGGCGAATGCCATACGTGCACCCTCTATGCAGACCGATCGCTTAATGGCATCAAGCCGAGGACAAGCACCCGCAATCGGCTTCACGAGCACAAGTAATCGCTTCGGAATTGGCTCACGGCCATGCCGGACAATCAAGTCCTTCTTGGCTAGTTCGGCCGCCTGGTGCAGTTCAACCAGCTGCTTCAGCTGATTGATAAAGGGCACCGGATAGTTCGGTGCTAAATACTACGACTAGAAATCCCTCTCCACAGACTTATTTTGCTCGGTTCGGTAGAATTGGGCAGCATCTGATATGCTGCGAGGAAGATCCGCAAACGCCCCTGAAAAATAAGAATTCAGCTTGCCGCTTAGAATTCTTCCCATCATCATGAATAAATGGCTAAGAATACAGAAGGCCTTACCAGCCGCAACTTTCCGGGCATCTTGAAGGTCCCGTACAGCACCTCGGGCTTCTTCCCGGGCATCTTCCTCAGCTTGGAGCGCTTGAGCGAGTTCGGCTTCTTTCTCTATTACACTCTACTCCAAGCCCTCGCTTTTCTTCACAGCCTCCAGGAGCTCCCGCTCAGCTTTGACAACCCTGGCCTCGTGTTTTTCACGAAGTGCCTGTTCGGCGGCAGCCTTCTTGTTGGCATCATCCACAGCCTTCTTCAGTGCCTCATATTCGGAACTCGCTCCTAGGGCATACAACACAAGTACTTTTCAATAAGCACAATTACTTATTTGGGCCTAATGCAAGACAATGTTTTATCATACCTTGTTTATCTTCTGATTGCTTCCTCACGCGGCCAAGTTCTTCCTCGGCCCATTCCAGGCTCCGCTTCAGTTCGGACACTTCCGCATTATGAGCGGTCGTCTTCTCCGCAGACGCATGTATTCAAACAAAGAGGTACATGTCATTAACATAACTTCCCATGACAAGAGAGGATTTGATCCCCTGCCCGGCTCCCTCTCCTTTGTTGGACAGTGTATCAGGGGCTACTACTCATATAATGAGGATTCCTCAAAGGTTTCTTGGGAAACATACCTCAAAGGCCTTTATAAGGCCTAGGCAGGACTCGTTCAGCCCGATCTCGGCGGACTGAATCTTTTCAACCACCGCACCCATAAGGGTCCGATGTTCATCAACGATAGAAGCGTTCTTTAACGCCGTCGATAGACCGCGTGGCAGCTCTGTCCAAACAGAGGTTGCTTGGCCCTGGGATCCCACTCCGGACTGCTATCGGCAGCCGTGGTGGATGCCTCTGGGAGGGAACCTTTTCGCCTCTTGGGTGATTCGGCCTCCAGGGACGAGGAAGCTACGCGCTTCTTCCCACCTCCAGAATGAGGCTCGCCCTCCTCTGCTTCTTCCTCTTTGTCTTCCGAAGAGGAAGCGTCGCTTGAGTCTTCGGAATTTGCGTCCGAAGCCTCGCGGTGACGGAGGCCACTCCGGGTCTTCTTGACCTTCTTGGAGGCCTCCTTCTTCGGCGCCTCATAAGGCGCGGGGACCAGCATCTTCGTCAGAAGAGGTCCGGCCAGTTCTTCCGGCAACGGGCCGGACAATGTATCTTCTCCACTTTCTTTATCCATCCCTGAGGTCACGATGAAACACGATTAGGATGTCTCCCCCATGACATGCCAGCTGAAGCGTGAATAGACGGAACTTGGATGTGACTTACCAAGCTTGGAGAATGGGATAACTGATACCCACGGTCCTCGGTGGGGCCCGGCCACAATTTTCCGGACTTAAAGAGCACCTTACAGATATCCTTGTGGGAGGAATCGTAAAGCTCCCGAAGGGTTTGGTGCTCGGCAGGGTCGAACTCCCACAGAGTACAAAACTCGGCGCTGATAAGGGAGAACCAGGTGAACTAGCATCACCTGGACTACATCCACAAGTTTGACGTCCCTATCGACTACACCCTGAAGGCGCGTCTGGAGCAGTGACAGCTCATCGAACGAGGACCAGTTTGGGCCCTTCTCGGGCCAGGATGTGAGCCGCAGCGGAGCTCCGGATTTGAACTCTGGAGCGGCCGCCCACTTTTTGCCGGTTTGGTGATATAGAACCACTGCTGCTGCCACTCCTTGACGGAGTCATTGAAGGCGCCCGTCGGCCAAACGGCCTTGGGCATCTTGCTCACCATGGCGCCACCGCACTCGGCGTGTTCGCCACTCACCACCTTGGGCTTGACATTAAAAAAATTTAGCCACAGGCCGAAGTGAGGTGAGATCCGAAGAAAAGCCTCGCACACGACGATGAACGTCGAGATATTGAGGAAGGAGTTGGGGGAAAGAACATGAAAATCAATCCCGTAGTAATACATGACTCCGCGAACGAATGTGTGCAGGGGAAACCCGAGCCCGCGGACAAAATGGGGAAAGAACACGACTCTCTCGTGAGGTTCCGGAGTGGGGACGACCTGTCCCGCTAGGGGGAGACGGTGGCCGGTCTTCTAAGCCAGATACCCGGCATCCCAGAGCTTCTTAATATCCTTCTTCCGGACAGTAGAGGCCATCCATCTGCCTCCTGCTCCGGATCTGGACATCTTTGGAAAGGCTCTCTTTGGTGGAAAGGAAGAGTGCTTGGGCGTTAGGGCTCGAAAAGAGGGGAATGAGCGAGCGGAAGGAGAAAGGCATGGGTAAAGAGAAGGAGGCCTTGTCTCTTTATAGGGGCGGTAAGTGCTTTTTGTGCCTCCCCACTTGCCTGGTTGAGCCCGTTTGCCTCCCGCTCACCGTGATTAGCAGTGCGGTTGGATTACCCATGCCCGTATTGATGAGAATCCCGCGATAAGGGGACACGATCTCCGCTTCGACAAGACATGTCGAGGAAACCGCCTCGTAATATACGCAGTAGCTGGTTGTGGGGAAACGGTTCGAATAATGACCCGACCATAATGGCACGTTGCGTTGCCTAAAAAAAAATTTATCGGTGGATTGCATTTGTGAATCATCATTCTCTCTATGGTGGCATGTGAATATCATCTTGTGGATCCGGACACGGTTTGAGTGTTTGATAATTACCTTGGAGTATTCGGAGGAGGAACCCGCCCTGCAATGCCGAAGACAAGACTATGCGCCGGACTCATCGTCATTGAAGCCTGGTTCAGAGACTCTTGAGGAGTCCTGGATTAGGGGTATCCAGACAGCCGGATTTGTGTACAACGTCCGGACTATTGAAGCGTGAAGATACAAGACTCAAGACTTTGGCCCGTGTCCGGATGGGACTTTCCTTGGCTTAGAAGGCAAGCTTGGCGATCTGGATATTATATTTCCTTCCTTGTAACCGACTCCATGTAAACCCTAGCCCTCTCCGGTGTCTATATAAACCGGAGAGGTTGGTCCTTAGAAGGCCGATCACAATTACAATCATACCATCATAGGCTAGCTCTTAGGGTTTAGCCTCTACGATCTCATGGTAGATCTACTCTTGTACTACCCATATCATCAATATTAATCAAGCAGGAAGTAGGGTTTTACCTCCATCGAGAGGGCCCAAACCTTGGTAAACATCTGTGTCCCTTGCTTCCTATTACCATCAGCCTTGACGCACAGATCGGGACCCCCTACCTGAGATCCGCCGGTTTTGACACCGACAGACCCCATCAACTCTCGAGTGAAGGATGAAGCTGCCATGAACGTGCTCCGACTAGAATCCCTGATCGCTGGTGTCGTCGACTATCTTGCTCGCCTGAAGGTTGCGGTGTCAAGGATCGACACAGCACTCTGGCCAAGGGCGACTCTTCTGAATGAACTCGAGTCTTTGATGACTCGACTTAATGAGATCCCGATCGTGTGCAAGAATGGAAGAAGTCTTACGCTCGGTCTTGGCCGATCTTGGCGTCCACTCGCAAGTAAGTAGCGAGAAGACAAGCTAGCAGCAATCAAGGTCGCCAATACCAAAAGGCATGACTTCCAATCCTTCATGGAAACTTTCATTGCTGCTGCCACTCGGATTGCTGACGGAATTCACCTGGACGAGTTCGTTGATCCTGCTAGCCCACCTCCTGTGGAATGAACAAACTTTATGCCTCACTTTAAATTTGCCTCGGAATGCCGAGTGATTTTGTAATCGTTAAACTCCTTTGGGTTTAAAGCCCGAGTACTTTAATCCGTGGTCCGGAACTTTTAGATTTGTCCAAACTTGGTTTATCTCTGAATATGCTCGCGTTTGTCGTCGAGTGAATCTTGTTCTTCATTTGGAATAATCTTTGTGCTCGAAATGCATCTCTGAGGAGGAGGCAGTCGACCTGCACCTCGTCGTCCTTACAGATAGGGACGGAGTGCATATTATACTTGTGGCACAGCTCCGAAGAGAAGGCTGCAGTCGACCTGCACCTTGTCGTCCTTGCGGATAGGGACGGAGCGCATGTTATACTTGTGGCGCAGCTCCGAAGAGAAGGTTGAAGTCGACCTGCACCTCGTCGTCCTTGCAGACAAAGATGTGTTTGAAACTTAGGCGAGTACTGGACTGCAGCTAAGCCCCAGAGTGGGAGGGTTGCTCACCACTCGGTACGATTTTTCAAACTTAGGCGAGTACTGGACTGCAGCTAAGCCCCCGAGTGGGAGGGTTTCTCACCACTCGGTAGGATTTTTCAAACTTAGGCGAGTACTGGACTGCAGCTAAGCCCCCGAGTGGGAGGGTTGCTCACCACTCGGTAGGATTTTTCAAACTTAGGCGAGTACTGGACTGTAGCTAAGCCCCGATTGAGAGGCTTGCTCACCACTCGGTAGGATTTCTTATACTTAGGGGAAACAGATTCGCGACTAAGCCCCCGAGTGGGAGGGTTGCTCACCACTCGGTAGGATTTCTTATACTTAGGCGAAACGGATTCGCGGCTAAGCCCCCGAGTGGGAGGGTTGCTCACCACTCGGTAGGATTTTTCAAACTTAGGCGAGTACTGGACTGCAGCTAAGCCCCCGAGTGGGAGGCTTGCTCGCCACTCAGTAGGATTTCTTATACTTAGGCGAAACGGATTCGCGGCTAAGCCCCCGAGTGAGAGGCTTGCTCACCACTCGGTAGGATTTCTTATACTTAGGCGAAACGGATTCACGTCTAAGCCCCCGAGTGGGAGGGTTTCTCACCACTCGGTAGGTTTTTTCAAACTTAGGCGAGTACTGGACTACAGCTAAGCCCCCAAGAGGGAGGCTTGCTCACCACTCGGTAGGATTTCTTATACTTAGGCGAAACGGATTCGCGGCTAAGACTCCGAGTGAGAGGCTTGCTCACCACTCGGTAGGATTTCTTATACTTAGGCGAAACGGATTCGCGGCTAAGTCACCAACTGGGGGATTTCAGACACAAGTATATGCTGCGACAACAAATTTTAGAAGACTGTAAAACTCTTGTCTCTGTTAAACAAACTACAAAGGTATTTCTTATTACATCTCAACAGAATGAGTGATTAAGTATAAAAGGGGCGGAGCAGCTCCGCATTCCAAGGCCGTGGCTCGTCTTTCTGGTGTTCGACATTGTAAAGATGGTATGCCCCATTGTGGAGCACTCTGGTGATGATGAAGGGACCTTCCGAAGCAGGGGCGAGCTTGTGTGGTTTCTGCTGATCCACTCGAAGAACCAAGTCTCCCTCTTGAAATGCTCGACCTCTCATGTTTCTAGCATGGAATCGACGCAAGTCTTGCTGATAAATGGTCAGCCAGATTAAGGCCATATCTCTTTCCTCTTCTAGGAGATCAACTGCGTCTTGCCGGGCCTGTTCTGCTTCTTCTTCAGAGAAAAGCTCAACTCGGGGTGCATTGTGAAGCAAGTCACTTGGTAGAATAACTTCAGCTCCATAGACCAGGAAGAATGGAGTTCGGCCAGTCGACCGATTAGGAGCTGTCCTTAATCCCCAAAGAACTGATGGAAGTTCATCGACCCAGGCACCTGCTGCATGCTTGAGATCACGCATCAATCGGGGTTTCAGTCCTTTGAGGATCAAACCATTTGCTCTTTCTGCTTTTCCATTCGATTGAGGGTGGACGACTGAAGCATAGTCGACTCGAGTGCCTTGGGAAGCACAGAAGGCTCTGAACTCATCAGACTCGAAGTTCGACCCATTGTCAGTGATGATGCTATGCGGAACTCCATATCTGAATGTCCTCAGGGGCCCAATCATATCTAACCCCCAAAACAAAGAAGGCGGATGAGTGGAATGGTCTTCGTCACGATGCTTGTGGGACATGTTGGAGTAAGCGGCAGCCTTCACATTTGTCGACTATATCTTTCGCCATTTCATTTGCTCGTGGCCAATAAAATCTAGCTTGGTATGCTTTGGCCACGATGGTCCGAGAGGACGCATGGGGGCCACAGGTCCCCGAGTGGATGTCGTTGAGGATCACTCGACCTTCTTCTGGTGTTATGCATTTCTGGCTGACTCCAGTCACACTTTCCCTGAACAGCTGTCCTCTTATCATAGTAAAGGCTTTGGATCGTCGGACGATCTGTCGGGCCTCCTCTTCATCCTCTGGGAGTTCCTTCCTAATGATATACACAATGTATGGCACTATCCAGTCGGGAGTTATGACCAGAACCTCCATGATCAAGTCGACCACGGCTGGGACTTCGACTTCTGTCCGATTTGTGGCACTTTTAGGCTGCGGGGGTTCTTCAGTGGAAGGATCTTCTTGAACTGAAGGTGTACGAATATGTTCCAAAAATACATTGCTCGAAATATCTTCCCTCTTGGAACCTATCTTTGCCAAATCATCAGTTGCTTGATTTTTCAGTCGGGGTATATGATGGAGCTCTAACCCCTCAAACTTCTTTTCCAACTTTCTCATTGCATTACAGTAACCAGTCATAGCTGGGCTTTTAACGTCCCACTCCTTCATCACTTGATTAACTACCAAATCTGAGTCACTGTAGACCATGAGGCGATGGACGCCGAGTGAAATGGCCATACACAACCCATACAGAAGTGATGCGTACTCAGCTTCGTTATTGGAGGAATCAAATTGAATTT
Organism: Aegilops bicornis; assembly: GCA_021605145.1. Lineage (NCBI taxonomy): Eukaryota > Viridiplantae > Streptophyta > Magnoliopsida > Poales > Poaceae > Aegilops > Aegilops bicornis. The sequence continues at coordinate 351,236,265 of CM038671.1, read as the reverse complement.
GGAGAACATATCCGAGCTTGTCTCCTCGGGGGGATACCAGCACCACCCCAGCACCGGAACCATTCAGCATCTTGGAGCCATCAAAGAAAATGGTCCAGTGCTCCAAGTGGACTTGAGTCGGCAGCTGTTGTTCGATCCACTCAGCAAGGAAATCGGCTATTGCTTGGCACTTGATAGCTCTCTTTGCCTCAAACTTGATATCCAAGGGGAGGAGTTCAATCGCCCACTTTGCCACTTGACCAATTGCATCTCAGTTGTTCAAAATCTCTGATAATGGAGCGTCGCTGACGACTGTAATGGAGTGGTCAGAGAAATAGTGTGCAACCTTCTTCGTGGTCATATAAATACCATAGACAAGCTTCTGATAATGTGGATATCTTTGCTTAGATGGAGTCTGGACTTCAAAAACATAGTACATCAGGCGCTGAACTTTATAGGTTTTCCCTTCTTCTCGCTCGACCGTGAGTACTGTACTGACAACTTCTCCAGTGGCTGCAATATAAAGCAGCAAAGGTTCTTTGCTGATTGGGGCAGCGAGCACCGGCTGGGTGGAAAGCATGGCTTTGAGCTCTGCAAATGCTGCATCAGCTTCAGGAGTCCACTCGAACTTGTCAGACTTTTTCATCAGTCGGTAAAGAGGCAATGCCTTTTCACCGAGGTGAGAGATGAATCAACTCAAGGCGGCCAAATAGCCAGTAAGCTTCTGAACATCATGCACATGCACAGGGCGTTTCATTCGGAGGATGGCACCAACTTTCTCTAGGTTAGCGTCAATCCCTCGTTCGGAAACAAGGAAACCGAGTAATTTTCCGCCAGGAACTCCAAATGTGCACTTTGATGGATTAAGCTTGATATCATACCTTCTGAGGTTGGCAAAAGTTTCAGCTAGGTCAGCCAGCAGGTCGGAACCCTTACGTGACTTGACCACAATGTCATCCATGTACGCTTCCACGTTCCGACTCATTTGAGTGAGCAAACACTTCTGAATCATCCTCATGAACGTGGCTCCGGCATTCTTCAGGCCGAATGGCATGGTGACATAACAGAAGCATCCAAATGGAGTGATGAAAGCTGCTTTAATCTCGTCAGGCACATACAGTCAGATCTGATGGTACCCGGAATAGGCCTCTAGAAAAGACAGTCACTCACACCCCGCAGTCGAGTCGACTATTTGGTCGATCCGGGGGAGAGGAAAATGATCTTTCGGGCAGGCCCGATTGATATGCTTGAAGTCAATGCACATGCGAAGTGAGTCGTCCTTCTTGGGGACCATGACAACATTGGCGAGCCACTCGGAGTGGTAAATCTCTCGGATGAACTCACCTGCCAGGAGCCGAGTTACTTCTTCACCAATTGCTTTTATCTTCTGTATGGCGGACCATCGAAGATGTTCCTTGACTGGTTTCACTTTTGGCTCGACTCGCAAACTGTGCTCAGCCAGCCCCCTGGGAACACCCGGCATGTCAGAAGGTTTCCATGCGAAGATGTCCCAATTCTCACGGAGGAACTAGATGAGCGCTTCTTCCTATTTGGAGTCAAGTGTTGTCGAAATGTGAGTTGGAGCAGCATTGGGATCAGTCGGGTGAATATGAATCGGCTTCGTTTCACCAGACGACTGAAATGCAGAGTCTGTGGCAGGCTTCTTGGCTCGTAGGAAATCACTCGGATTTGCATTTTTTTTGATACTCTTTCAATTTTACTACTGCCATTTGCGCATCGGCGATCTTTGAGCCCTTCTGGAAGCACTCTTCCGCCTTCTGCCGATTGCCAGTGATAGTGATCAGTCCTCTGGGACCAGGCATCTTCAGTTTGAGGTACACATAACATGGTCGAGCCATAAAACGTGCATAAGCAGGCCTACCCAGAATAGCATGATAAGTACTCTGGAAATCCACGACTTCAAACGTCAACTTTTCCTTTCGGTAATTTTTGGAATCACCGAAAACCACGTCAAGGGCGATCTGGCCAAGTGATTCAGCCTTCTTGCCAGGTATGACGCCATGGAAACTCATATTGCTTTCACTGAGCTTGGACATCGGAATGCCCATTCCCTTCAAAGTCTCCGCATACAGGATATTTAGGCCACTACCACCATCCATCAGCACTTTAGTCGACCGAGTGCCTTCGACAATCGGGTCGACCACCGGTAGCTTGCCTCCCGGGGGTGGCGATACGTGATGGGTGGTCGACCGGTCGAATGTGATGGCGATGCAGGACCACTTCAGATAACTGGGTGTCGTCGGAGCAACCATATTCACCTCTCTGTTTATAACTTTCAATCGACTTTTGCTTTCAACATCGGCAAAAATCATCAGAGTGGAATTGACGTTCGGAAAACCATCATCATCTTCTTCTTCATCTTCACCCTTGTCTGACTCCTTTTCCTTCTCCTTGGGCTATTTCTCTTGGAACTGTTGAATCAGGAGTCGACATTGTCGAGTGGTGTGTTTGGGGTAAATCAGGTTACCCTCCTCACCTTTCTTGGTATGGATGTGAGAAGGTAAATCCAACACATAATTTCCATCTCGATCTTTCACTTTCTTGGGATTCCACGACCCTTTGGGCTTCCCCTTGAACTTTCCTTGAGTCACGGCTAAGGCTTCACCAGGAGCAGCTGGCTCGGCTTTGCGCTTCTGCTTCCGACTGGAGTTCCCTCCTCCGGTTTCATGGGCGACTGTTTTGTGCTTGACACTCCGGAGCCGATCCTCCTCTTCACTGTTAGCATACTTGGTGGCAATTTCCATCATCCGACTCAGAGACATATCTCCAGTCCGACCGAACTTCAGATTCAATTCTCGATACTTGACACCTTCCCTGAAGGCACAAACTGCTTGGTGATGTGACACGTTCTCCATCGTGTGGTGCAGCGTGATCCACCTCTGGATATAATCTCTCAAGGTTTCATTCAGTTTCTGCACACAAGACTTCAACTCTGTCAACCCTGCTGGTCATTTGCATGTACCTTCAAAGGTCCTAGCAAACACTCAGGCGAGTTCCTGCCAACTATAAATGCTGCTTGGCGCCAACTGATTCAACCACGGTCTGGCCGAGCCCTCCAACATTAAAGGAAGGTGCTTCATGGCCACTTCATCATTGCCGCCACCAATCTGAACAGCCACTCAGTAGTCCTCAAGCCAAGTGTCAGGCTTAGACTCAGCTGTGAACTTGCTGAATCCAGTCGCCAACCTGAAGTTGGGAGGAATCACTGCAGCTCTGATGGCTCTGCTGAAACACTCGGGGACCTAAAACATGCACTCTGCTGCCAGTTGGGTAATCTCTATCATTGCCTTCTCTGTGCGCTCTATTCCTGTCAACCAGACCTTGAACGAGAATAGATCTCGCATCAAAGCCTGGCTCCCGGGGGTCGACTAGAATCCTTCACCCACCACTGTGAGGGCGTCTGTCATCGTGCTGCCGAGGAACGTACGACCAACTCCTTGGGGGAGGTGTAGGCACTCGACAACGATCATCGTGGTCGAGTCGGTGATCATACTGCTCACGGTTTCTGTACTGATCTCGTCCGTCTGCATGTCCCTCACGCCTCGGGGGCGATCTCGGGTTGTGAGCCGACTGGACTGTGTCTGCTAAACCGGATCTACTATGGATCCTATTCCGCGACTGTGACACTGCTGTATTTTGTTCTCCCGCTGCGGAGTAAAGCCACGATCGCATCAAACCTCGCCACCACATTGGGAAGGCTGAATCGACTACGCTATCCGGGCTGCGGTTGAGATTTTGAATCGGAGTTCGATATACGAGTTGGAGGCGGAAAAAGGCATCGTCATTGGACTCGAGGAATCATTCTTGAGCACGCTCGTTGAGTGCGTGCTGGGGGTTCTCAAGTCGAGTGCGCTCAGCCAAGTTGGCCAGGCGCGCTTCCTCCAAGGTCTGGGCCTCGGGGGTTTCTCCGACGATAGGAGCGTGAAGTGCATCCATGTTAAGGCGACGAAGCTCTTCCCTCTGCTGCGAAGATAGGGGCTCGGGGCGATACTCGTCATGGACGCGTGACGGATCACCACTGCCATCACCACCGTCGCCACGGGGGAAGCTAGTAGGACTGCGCGGTCCGTTGACCATCAGGACTTCTGCCGTGGGGTCACTCCTGTCGCACTCGGATGCAGTCTCGACGGAGCCAATCGATAGATCGAACAGGCCGTAGAGAGTTTCGTCGGGCTCGATTGCCACAACTTGTGGGGTGGCCGACTGGCGAGCCACCGCGTGCCTCACCCACCGCTGGAGCCACGACCGACCGGAACGCTTGCGCCGGTGAGCAGTAGGGAGTGAGGACGCCATGGGATCCGAGCGATATTGAGTCGACGGCTGCCGCAGAAGGACGCCGTGGACGCACGCACGAAAGTGCATTGCCTCGCGGGCGGAGTGCGCCTCGACGTCGAGTGGAGCCTCATGGAGCCAAGCGGAGTCGTCGGCGACGAACACGACCGTGCCGAGACGGATCTCGCGGCCCTCGGCCATCCTCCACCAGAAACCATGATGATGGGGATCGGAAAAATTGCAACTTCTCCAACAAGTCGCTAAGACACCAGCCCCACAGTGGGCGCCAACTGTCATGGTTCTATGTCTGACAGTAGAATGGGGATAGGTATGTAGAGGCAAGATCCTAGCTATGGCGAAGTTCTACACACTAGTTTTACGAGTTCAGGTCCTTCTCGGAAGAAGTAACAGCCTACGTCTCGGTGCCCGGAGGCGGTCAACTGGATTATATGTGTGGGTGTTACAGGGGGTGCGAACCCTTGTCACTGAGGAGGGAGTGGCTCATATAGAGTTTTCCAGACCCCTCCGGCTCTCAGTTACATACGGTTTAAGGTACATTAAGACAGGGTTTTACTGCTAACGCTAATAATAAAGTGACATAAATGGTCATTAAAGTCTATGAGTAAACGCCCGACCGTTGACATGTTGAGTGACTTTAGATCTTCTGTACGTCGAGTGTTTTTCATCACGGTCGAGTGACAATCATTCTTCCGAGTGGAAGGTTTCTGGTCGAGTGGATGATGGTATCCTTCGAATGTCCCTGGCTTTAGGGTGATGTCCTTAGGGAGGGAATGTCTTGGACAGTTCCATGACCCTACCCTAGGTACATAGCTTCATCACCGCGTGCGAGGCTCCTTCGCCGTCCCGCTCGCTCCATCCCCCGCCGTCCCAGGCGAGCGACGTGTCCCACGACGCTCCTCCTCCTCCTCCTCTGTCGAGCGCTGACCCAGAGCTTGGGCGTAGTGTGCCCCCACACGACCAACTAGGCGGGGTGCCTGCGTGCGATGAAGCTAGCTGCCAGGTGGTGGAGCGGCCCCAAGGAGAAGCACGCGTTCTTCCAGCGCCGCAGCGTCTAGACCGCGCGCCACCGGAGGCGTTGGCGCATGGGCGCTGAGGGAGTCCTGGATTAGGGGGTATTCGGACAGCTGGACTGTGTACAACGTCCAGATTATGGAAGCATGAAGATACGAGACTCAAGACTTCGGCCCGTGTCCGGATGGGACTTTCCTTGGCGTGGCAGGCAAGCTTGGCGATCCGGATATTATATTTCCTTCCTTGTAACCGAATCCATGTAAACCCTAGCCCTCTCCGGTGTCTATATAAACCGGAGAGGTTGTTCCTTAGAAGGCCGATCACAATTACAATCATACCATCATAGGCTAGCTCTTAGGGTTCATCCTCTATGATCTCGTGGTAGATTTACTCTTGTACTACCCATATCATCAATATTAATCAAGCGGGAAGTAGGGTTTTACCTCCATCGAGAGGGCCCGAACTTGGGTAAACATCTATGTCCCTTGTTTCCTGTTATCATCAGCCTTGACGCGCGGATCGGGACCCCCTACCCGAGATCCGCCGGTTTTGACACTGACATTGGTGCTTTCATTGAGAGTTCCTCTGTATCGTCGCTACTGGGCTCGATGGCTCCTTCAACCATCGTCAATAACACGATACCGGACAGTCACGACGAGCATGGCTTAGACCTGTTGTCGGACAAAGCTTGGCGTATCGCCCCCACATTAGCCTCGGACCTAAATCCGGAGCAGGCTGCGTTGCCTGAGGACAGAGGGCTGGACCCCGCCCCTCAGGTCGCGCACTCATCGGCACTGGAGCCAAACACGGGCCTTACCTTTGTGGTGGCCTATGACTTCGGACCCCCGGATTCGTATCCGGATGTTGAGTCCGGTCGCGACTCGAACGGTCGAGCCAGAATGGGCTCCGGTAATGGAATTCACCGCTGCGGACATTTCTCGGCACTCGCCCTTTGGCGACATGCTGAACTCGTTGAAAACTCTCTCTTTGACAAAAATTTCTAGGCCAAACTACGTCCGATTCGAGTGGGAAGCAGACGACGAAGAAATTCGTTGCCAACCCACCACCCACTTCATAGCCACGGTCGATGATTTAACCGACGTGCCTGACTTCGACTCTGAAGTCATCGACGGTATGGACGACAATGCAGGAGAAGTTGCGGAATCTATGGGGCGTCGGACTTCCCCCTCGTCACACGACGTATACATGGTGGATATACCCAAAGAGGACAAAGGCGACAATCTGTACGATAAAACCCCCGGACAAAAGCCAAAGCGATGGCGCAGATGCCGTTCTAAGTCCAGCAATAGTAAAAATAGCGACAAGAGCGCCAGAGGGATCGATACTACAATCAACTCTGAAGGCAACTACGACCATACGGACCCAGCGATGCAGCAGGACGAACCAAGTCACCCTGAACACAGTTCGGAGCAGATGCCCAAGGACAATGATCCCGACAGACGAAGTCATCAAAATGAACCAGCACAGGAAAACAGTCCAGATAATGATGCAATCCCGGAAAAACACGTGGAAGAGATAACCTCCACAGAAAGCTTATGGCCACAGCAAGAAGCATAAAGAAGCAGAAGCAACGGCTCAAGGCCGCACAGGAAACGCTCAACCGAAGATGGAATAAAGTGCTAGACACTGAAGAAAGATACGGCGATGATCGCCATACAAAGAGCTATCCAAAACGCAAGCTCTCGCCAGGAATTCGACGACGAAGCTGTACCACTTCATAACCGCAACAAAGCTGCTACCGATCCACATGAACATCTGAATAAGAAAGCCGGCACGGCCAGGTCCATCTATGGATCCAAAGGACGCACCCCGACGAAGGATTATGGTCGCCAAAATGATTACGCTAATCGAATACCAGTCTAGAATAAAGACCGGACTACAAATTTACGACATGCCACAACACGTCCAGATCTGAGAGGGGCTGCTCAACCCCTGTGCTTTTACCAATGAAGCATCTTGGACCACGAATTCCCACAGTGGCTTTAAACCTGTGAACATAGAGGCATACGACGGAATGACAGACCCACGGGTCTGGATCGAGGACTTTATCCTGCACATACATATGGCTCGTGGGGATGACCTTCACGCCATCCAATACCTCCCCCTCAAGTTGAAGGGACCAGCTCGGCACTGGTTAAAAGGCCTCCCCGAAAATTCAATTGGGAGCTGGGAGGAACTCGAGGACGCTTTCAGGGCCAATTTTCAAGGGACCTATGTCCGGCCTCCGGATGCTGACGACTTAACTCACATAGTCCAACAGCCCGGAGAATCCGCCCGCAAGTTTTGGAACAGATTCCTCACTAAGAAGAATCAAATTGTCGACTGTCTGGGTGCCGAAGCCTTAGCAGCATTCAAACACAGCATCCGTGACGAGTGGATCGCCAGACACCTCGGCCAAGAAAAGCAAAGGACAATGGCAGCCCTGACAAGCCTTATGACCCTCTTTTGCGCGGGAGAAGATAGCTGGCTAGCTCGTAAAGGCACCAGCGACCCCAGCACATCCGAAATAAGGGATGGCAACGGGAAGCCATGGCATCATCAAAACAAACGCCAAAACAAGGAAGAGAGCCCGGACAACACGATGGTTAATGCCGGATTCAGGGGCTCTCGAGCTAATCAGCAAAACAAGCCATCTAAAGGCAGCAAAGAGGGACCGTCCGGTCTGAATAGAGTCCTAGATAGACTATGCCAAATTCACGGCACCTCTGACAAACCTGCAGACCACACGCACAGAGAGTGCTGGGTCTTCAAGCAGGTCGGCAAATTAAATTTCGAACACAAGGAAAGGGAGACACAAGGTGAAGACGAGGATGAACCTCGCCAGCCGAACACTGAAGGACAGAAAAATTCCTGCCAGAGGTTAAAACAGTGAACATGATACACGTGACTCACACATCCATGAGGGGGCACGAACGCGTGCATAGAGACGTGCTCGATATAGAGCCCATCGTACTCACGCCTAACCACCGGATGCCGTATCTGATCACTTTCGATAACTTGGATGACCAAACTAGTATTCGGCACGGAGGATCAAAGGCCTTGGTGCTTGACCCGATTATCGACGGATACCGTCTCACCGGCGTCCTTATGGACGGCGATAGCAGTCTCAATCTAATATATGAGAACACTGTCCGCAAGATGGGGATAGACCCATCCAGAATTAACCAAAGAAACAACACCTTTGAAGGGGTGATACCAGGCGTTGAAGCCCACAGCAGGGGCTCCGTCACACTGCAGGTAACAGTCGGCTCGCCAGGAAACTCCAGGAGCGAAGAACTACTCTTCATCATCGCACCCTTCCAAAGCGATGAAGCAGTGCTCGGAAGAACGGCCTTCGCCCGCTGCAACGCATTGCCGCACTATGGCTACCTTACACTTAAGATGCCCGGTCCAGGTGGCGTCATCACCATTAGCGGACTAACAGAGCGCTCGTCACGCACAGAGGAACACGCGACGGCCCTCGCGGCCGGACTATAAGCGGCTTCCAACATCAGAAAACATGATTGGTCATTAAAGGCCACATACTCGGCTAGACGCGTCTGGTCGCCCGGATAAAATTAAACCAAGGCACCGTATATGTAATCCCATAGCGGACACCAGGGGCTATAAATATTAACACAGTCCCACAGTTGGCTCAACCTTATGGACAGGCCAATATATTATACTTTTATCATCCACCGCATACTTACGTTGTACTCTTCTATGAGTTTTACTTTGTTCCACAGACAATGTTCGCGCGATACCCTTCCTGGATACGGCACAACGGAGACAAAGGCGCAGACGTGCAGCAGGGCCTCGTTCAACAGGTTCCTTTTTAGATTAAGCCCTTGTGTAAACCTTTTTTATTGCCTCTTGTTGTTTAACCATCCCATGGGTTCCATACCCACAGAGGATACTGCCGTTTTTGGCACCTCGCCACAACAGATTAACGCACGTACCTGAAAAAACAAGGTTTATAAGGAATGAGCATTCTTGAGCCCATCGACTATTATAAAGTCCGGATACCCTCGGGAGTGTTCAGCGTCACGAGTTTGGCCTTATATGCAGAAGCTCCGAATCATGTCTTTGGTCAAATGTTGGGTTTGCCCGGCTCCTGGGTTTGCCGCCTTACGTTCCGTTACTATCGGCTAAGGTGGCCAAAGGAGAACTACTGTGATTGTGCCCTGGTTATTTCGGACGAGCACCTCAGTAGAGAAAGCCGAAAACTAACTGTCATGATACAGCGAGAGACTGTTCAACCACTCAAACACTTATCGGAATCTTTAGGATCCCTCCGCATTAACGAAGGACAGTTTCCCGGTCATGTACACACGCGTCTGTATTCGGATGCACGCGAAGGTACCAGGGGCTACATAGTAGCCCCAACATTAGACTCCCATGGCTAAGCGAAAGTGTTACAACTATATAGTCCGGTTTCCTGGTTCGACATGCGATCGCCTCCTTCATGGACCAAGACGTTGGATCAAGTGTGATTAAACATATTTTTTCGAACACCCCCGCATTGCCTGCATGTGGGATGAAGCCAACGACTGTTATCTTTCGGATTAAACATTCATATTTATATATGTAAACAGCCACACAGGGGACACAATAATACTTTCAGGCAAAATTATAAATATAGCCTTATAACCAAACTAACATTGTTTTTTACAATGATTTGATTCATCACTCGAATAGGACATTCTTCGAGCACTGCGCCTCTATTAGGCGGGCACCTTCTGTGACCTGCGCCAAGTAGTGCTCGGCCGGATGCTGGCCCCCCTCCGGATCTTGGGTTGCTATTATATTGGCCTCCATATCTGTCCAATAGGCTTTAACGCGGGCAAGAGCCATCCGTGCACCCTCTATGCACGCCGACTTCCTCATGGCATCGATCCGAGTCACGGGCCCAAGGAACTGCTGCACCAAGCCAAAGTAACTGTCCGGCTTAGGCCCTTTCGGCCAAAGATGGTCTATCATGCATCGCATTGACAAGACCGGACAGCCTGTGAAGCTCCGCTCTGGCAGCCATCATGTGATTTAACGGCAGTGGCGAGTGGGAGCATTGAATTGCGACCGTAAAAGCTTCTCCACCTCCTTATCACCCGGACCCTCGAAGAACTTGGCAGCGTCAACCGTGCATTTCTTCGCCAAATCCGCGCTCTGGCGTTCGCAGGAGACTCGGCGCCCATCCGTGGGGAGGCGTGCCGGATCGAAAAACTTCATCCGCAGCAAGTAGGAACCTCCGACCCACGATTTTACCGGCTGTTGAAGCTCCTCCGCGCACCCCGAGCTCGGTCCATATTTCCTTGGTGGCATTGCGTGCTGGTCCAGCTCGGCCAAGCTATCCTTATGCTCCTTTTAAGGAGCTCATACCGTCCGGGCATTTTTTAACTCAATAGCCATTTCGGCCATCTTTTCCTCGCTTCAGCGATGAGCAGCCTGTTCGGCTCTCAGTTCCTCGGCCGCCTTTAGGGCAGCCGCATTGCTAACCCGAGCTTGATCCTTGGCTTGGACGAGTTCTGCCCTCAGGGGCTCAACGCCAGCAGCACCATCTGCAGTCCGCACATATTACATTAATATCACGCCGCCTCCATATTTTCCTATACAAAGGAAGGCAGAGCACATACCTTGCGACTTGTCCACTTTCGTTCACCGGTAGCGATATCAGCATCAATTGATCGAATCTGCCTGGCCAGTTCGGAAACTTCCACGGACTGGGCGGCGGCCGGACTCATAGGTACCAGCACATATTTGTAGCGCAATCATTGATTTATGATCCCCCGTTTGCCCCCTAGGGAGGGAATCCAGTGTCTCGGGGGTTACTATCTATATGGAGCACACCTAACGCGTGCCTCACAGCCAAAAACAGTGTATTCTTCACTACATACCTCAAAGCCTCTCGGCAGACTTGCAAATGCTTCATTCAAACCGCTTGTAGCGGACGAAATCTTCTGGAGCATCAAGGCCATTAATGAGCGGTGCTCCTCAAGAGCGTAGCCCGCTCAAGAGGCCCGTCGGTATGTCCGGCGGACATCGGCTGTCTTGCGGACCCTTCTCATCGCCCCTCGCGGGAGCCAAACGCTCCGAGCTCAGGGCGGCTGACGCGTTGGCCTCTGGCTTCGGCAGATCCCGACTCCTCCGTGACGACACTTTGGTGTCGCCCACTTCGCGAGCCAGAGAGGTAGGTGGGGTCTCGCTCTCCATCATCTCCGGAGGAAGGTCCCCTGAAGACGAACTCTGTTGAGAAGGGCTGCTAGCCGAACTGCGAAAGACGAATCCTAGTTATTGATCTAGGAGGAACGCAGTACCTTCGAATTAAAAATTAACTTACAACTCGGTGGAGGGCTGGCCCTTTGCTGGGCACGATGCGGTGAGGGTGCCCGTTGAGGCAGAGCCCCCTGGTGTTATCTTTTTCCCGGGTTTGGGCATCTCCGTCTTCGAGTCTTTGGAGGCGGCCCTCTTCTTCCCGCGTGGGGAGGAGGCCTTAGCCTCCCCTTCTCGACTATCCTCCTTAGGGGAGGTGACAATTCCCCTGGTTCGGATGCGTAGCGTGTGGGGTTCGGATTCTTCGTCCTTCCCCTTGTCTTTCCCCGGGGGCATCCTGCTGAGTACTCGGTCAAGCATCTTGGCCATGGTGGGGGCGGGTGAGCCCTTGGGAAGTGGCGCCGGACACCTAATTCTCTCCGCCTTGCTGAGCCATTCCTGGACACGGATGATTCTCAGAATAAACAATCATAACAGATACAAAACACGGTGTCCGGTATCAAGTTTACTTACTTGGGTATCAAGGCGATTGCAGCTTAGGCCCGCATCCTCGGTGGTGTCCGGACACTTTACTTTCCGTCCGAAGAATAATTTGCACATCTCTTCGAGCTTCAGGCCGAAGAAGTGCTTGATGGTCCGCGGACCCTCCGGATTGAACTCCCACATCCGGAGAGGCCGGCGTTGGCATGGCAACATCCGCCGGATCAACATCACTTGCATTATGCTGACAAGGTTAATGTCCCTTGCAAGAAGCTCCCTGATGCAATTCTGCAGTACTGGTATATGACCAGCGGGTCCCCAATTATGTCCTATGTCTATCCAAGACGCCAACTGTGACGGAGGGCCCGAGCGAAACTCTGGGGCAGCCGCCCACTTTGTGCCTCTGGGAGCCGTGATATAGAACCACCTCCGCTGCCATACATCGGATACTTCTGGGAAAGAACCCTCTGGCCACGGGGCATCGCCATTCCTGCTTATTATGGCACCTCCGCACTCCACATGTCGCCCCTCGATCATCTTCGGCGTCACATTGAATGTCTTGAGCCATAAGCCGAAGTGTGGGGTGATATGGAGAAAAGCCTCGCACACGATAATAAATGACGAGATGTGGAGGATAGCGTCAGGAGCCAGACCATGAAAATCCAACCCATAATAGAACATGAGCCCCTCACGAAGGGATCGAGGGTGAAACCTAGACCGCGGAGGAAGTATGGGATGAAAACGACACACTCATTGGGCTCAAGAGGGATGACCTGCCTGGGCAGGGAGCCTGTGCCGGATATCTGCGGTCAGGTATCCGACCTCCCTAAGCTTTGCAATGTCCTTCTCTTCAATTGAGGAGGCCACCCACCGGCGTTGAGGGTCAGATCCGGACATATTGGAGGATTCCGGAGGAGTGGAGCTCAGGTTTTGGGTGTTAGAACTCGAGGTGCGAGAAGACGCGATGAAGGTGAAAAAGGAGGCATAGGTCTCGACCCCTTTATAAAGAGAGTGAATATCAAGAGTCCCCAGTGTGACCGTTTGAGGCTTATCTAAAAAACACACGGGTTATACCAACAGCCGTCGTGGGGTCACGCGTGCTCATATTGATGGAAAATCCCGTAATAAGGGGAACATGATCTCTGCCTCGACAGGACGTGCCAATAAAACCGCCTGGCAACACGAGTCGTTGTGGGCAGGAAACGTTGGTTCGCGTTGGACCAAGCCCTGATGCAAGGGCATGACGCACAAAGATTGCCAGCAAAGCAGATCTATAACATACGAAGATCATCTTGCAGATCCGGAACATGGTCTACGTGTTCGATGAACACTTTGGAGTATTCGGAGGAGGAACCCACCCTGCAGTGCCGAAGACAAGACTGCGCGCCGGACTCATCGTCATTGAAGCCTGGTTCAGGGGTTACTGAGGGAGTCCTGGATTAGGGTATCTGACGGCGGTAGGACCGTACAACGTCTGGACTATTGAAGCGTGAAGATACGAGACTCAAGACTTCGGCCCGTGTCCGGATGGGACTTTCCTTGGCGTGGAAGGCAAGCTTAGCAATCCGTATATTATATTTCCTTCCTTGTAACCGACTCCATGTAAACCCTAGCCCTCTCTGGTGTCTATATAAACCGGAGAGGTTGGTCCTTAGAAGGCCGATCACAATTACAATCATACCATCATAGGCTAGCTCTTAGGGTTCAGCCTCTACGATCTTGTGGTAGATCTACTCTTGTACTACCCATATCATCAATATTAATCAAGCAGGAAGTAGGGTTTTACCTCCATCGAGAGGGCCCGAACCTGGGTAAACATCTGTGTCCCTTGCTTCCTGTTACCATCAGCCTTGACGCACAGATCGGGACCCCCTACCCGAGATCCGCCGGTTTTGACACCGACAGGCGCCAAGACCAAGCTCCACCCATGTGGCCGGTACCTGTGAGCGCGGCATGCTGCCGTGCCTTCACCCGAGAGCTGCGCCGCGTCGTCTGGCCCGGCAAGTTCAAGCCGGATCTGCCTCCAAGTTACAACGACACCACTAACCCCGCGGAATTTCTCCAGCTCTACGCGATGAAGCGGCAAAGGGCGACGATAAGGTCATGGCGAACTAGTTCCCCGTGGACCTCAAGGACAGCGCGCGCTGTTGGCTCCTCAACCTCTCGGTGGGGTCGATCTCCTCCTGGGACAAGCTTCGCGAGCATTTCATCGCCAAGTTTCAGGGCACCTGCGACCGTGCTCCTGCAGTGGGTTACATGTGATGCGTGAAGCAGAAGCCGGGCGAGTCGTTGCACAAGTACATACAATGTTTCACAAATGTTCGTCTCAGGATCCCGAAGGCATCTAATGAGGCCATCATCTCAACATTCTCTGAAGCCGTCTGGGATGTCAAGATGAAGGAGGAGCTCGCCATCAAATAGGACCTGTGCTCGGCCCTGGAGATGTTCAACCTGGCGAACAAGTGTGCAAGGGCCGAGGAGGGTTGCTTCTCCCTCTTGGAGCTTCCTGAGGCCGACCCCTAAGACAAGAAGGCCAAGGCTAAGGAGTTGAAATGCAAGGGTCCCGCCGTGCTTGCGGCTGAACCCGAGATGAAGCGCAACCGTGACCATGATGAGCCTCTGTAACGCCCCGGATACAATTTTCCATAATTGTAACTCCAACTCTTGCCTTTTCCAGAGATGTGATATATTATTTCCTCCGTGGTTGGGTTTTGTCTTTTGTTTTGCATTTTGTTCATGTCATGCATCTCATCTCATGGCATCATGCGCATTGCATCTGCATGTTTTCATAAAACTTGTAGCCGTTCGCAGTTGCCCCTTCTATCTTTGCCTCCGTTGTCATTTTGTCAGACGCATTGTCCTCGTTGACCTCTCTCAGACCCCCTCGCGAGCTTGTCAAACTCCGCCTCGAACCCGAATCGCTCAGTCATCACCGTTGCATTCAGATCATCTCCTAACATCTATAAAACATCTGCGTTTATTTGCTGGACTTTCCTACCTATTTATTCCGGACCGCCCGATCACGACCGGACGATCCAAATCATCCCCTTTCGTATATATATATATATATATATATATATAATCCACCCACTTGCTAAATGGGATCAAACACTAACTTCTAGGCAGTTTGTCCCTGCCGCCGCCGCACTCACCTTCCGCCTCGGGATCCATCTCCATCCAATCAGTGGCTGCGCCCCCGATCCAAATCCCCTTGGCCTCCACTCGCTGCCAACCAGCATGCCTCGTCGCCGTCCAGAGCCACCTCGTCCCCGCATCCCCAAGCTCCCTCACATGGCGGCCTCGCGCCCGAGCTCTTCATCAGCCTCACATCACCAGCAGGTCATGCCGCCGGCCTCATCCCGCTCATCTCCTCCCCTATCTCCCTTCATCCCCGTGCTTCTCTCTCACACACATCTCTCTCTGACTCATTTCCGTCAGCGAACGGAAGGAAGCCGCCATGGCCTGGGCTCGGCCTCAAGATCCCATCGCCACCGTCTTCTGCAGCTACTGCCTTCGGCTTCGCCCGCTGGTCGTCCGGCACCCCTCGCCGGTGAGACCTCGCCGCTGCGCGCCTCGATTCTCTCTCTCTCTCTTTGGCCGCTCTGACCTCCCCTGCTCTCCATCTTTTCTCTTTGGACAGAAGCAGGAGCTCCCCGCCATCTCCAGTGTCGCGCCTCTGCGTCCTGCAGTCTCCGCTCGATCGGGAGAGGAGCTCCCGATCCTCGCGCCGCTCGTCCCCGTCGTTTTGGCAGGAGCTCGCCGGGGCCCTAACTCCGGTCGCCTGTCGTCCCCGCACCAAGTCCATCTTCAAACCAAGCCGCCGCCCTGAAGTTTCTCCGGCGCCAAGCCCCTCTGCTCGACCCGCCAAGTCCGGCGCCGGCGTCCCATCCTCGCCTCTGCTTCGAACATACGTGCACGCCTGCCTCCCTCATCTCGCAAGCCTCGTCGCGGGTCCACCGCGTCCGTCGCCATGGGCTACCTCATGGAGCACCACCACCATATCTCCTCAGATCCGTCGGGTCCCGACCATCCCCGTCGTTGCCGGACTTCTTAGCTCGCCGAGCCCCAAGTCCTCGCGCCAAGTCCCGCTGCCGCCGTCTTCTGCATCGCCATGGGTGTGCTGCTGTTTCTGTTCTTCAGAAACGAGCAGAGCAGCTCGCCCGACCCCTCGCTCGCCCGTTGACCGATCCGGCTGGGTCACAGCCACCCCAGGCCCAGCGCCCCTTCCGGCCTCACCTCCTCCACCAGCTGGGCTTGGCCCATGTGTGAGCGCCCACATCCCTCCTCTCTGTTGGCCCAGCAGTGCAGCTAGATTCGGCCCGGTAGTATTTTTTTCCTGACTTGCGATTTTTGCTAATTATCCAGAAACTGCATATTTACAGATTGCACCCTCATGTTCATGCATGTAATAACTCACAAACGGTGCATCGGATTAAAATGATTTATATATGAAAAATGCTTAGTTTTTCATCTAGATTCATAATATGCTGTTTTCATCTATGTTTAAAATGTTTAAAATGTTGTTTGTTTAAATTTGCTCAAATGCCATGTTAAAATGATTTATTTCATAACTAAACAACCATAGCTCCGTTTTAAATAAACTTTATATGTAAATGGGGTGGAAAAATGCCTAGTTTAACATGGTGCACTTTTATTTTGCTGTTTAACAACATTAAAATTGTGTTTAGGGCAGAACAGTAGCAAATTCGAAATATGCACATGGGGATTTTCCGGAATTGTTGTTTCTTATTTCCGGCCTCATTTAAACTTGCCTAAATAGTTAGTTTACTTATGCTTCACCTCTTGCCATGTTTAACAACATTTAATATTGTTGGGTACATAAACGAGATTAAACTAAATATGTCAATGTGGTGTTTTGTCAATATGCAACTCGTTGCATATTGAGCTCCACTTAATTTGTAGTATTGTTTGTTGCACTTTGCCATGCCATGCCTCATTAGACCGGACATGGCATCATACTTGATTGTGCATCGTGCCATGTTTATGCTTGTGCAGTTACCATGTTGTTTGTTTCTTTCCGGTGTGGCTTCTTAGTTCCGATGATGTCGCGATTGTGAGGATTCGTTCGACTACTCCCGTTCGTTCTTCTTCATGGACTCGTTCTTCTTCCTAGCGGGATTTCAGGCAAGATGACCGTCACCTTGGATCTCATTACTATCATTGCTATGCTAGTTTCTTCATTCCATCGCTATGCTGCGTTACCTACCACTTGCTGCTCAAGCCTCCCAAATTGCCATGAACCTCTAACCTTTGTCACCCTTCCTAGCAAACCGTTGTTTGGCTATGTTACCGCTTTTGCTCACCCATCTTATAGCGTTGCTAGTTGCAGGTGAAGATGAAGATTGCTCCATGTTGGATTATGTTTATGTTGGGATATCACAATATCTCTTATATTATTAATGCATCTATACACTTGGTAAAGGGTGGAAGGCTCGGCCTTATGCACGGTGTTTTGTTCCACTCTTGCCGCCTCTAGTTTCCATCATATCGGTGTTATGTTCCGGATTTTGCGTCCCTAACGCGGTTGGGTGATTTATGGGACCCTCGACAGTTCGCTTTGAATAAAACTCCTCCAAAGAAGGCCCAACCTTGGTTTTACCATTTGCCTCACCACCACCTATACCCTTTCCCTTGGGTCGGCCAACCCGAGGGTCATCTTTATTTTAAGGCCCCCAAGCCAAGGTGCTTCTCTAAGTCTTTGGTTCAAACCGAGTACTGTGGGCCACCTTGGGAAACTTGAGGCTTGGTTTTACTCGTAGCTAGTCTCATCCGGTGTTGCCACGAGAACGAGATATGTGCGCTCCTATCGTGATTTGTTTCAGCACTCCAGTGACTTTGTCGGGTCTTGTTTTATTCTTGTCGAAATGTCTTGTAGCCGGATTCCAAGATCGACGGGTCTTCCTGTGAGAAGGAATATCCTTCGTTGATCACGAGAGCTTATCATGGGCTAAGTTGGGACACCCCTGCAGGGTTTGAACTTTCGAAAGCCGTGCTCGCGGTTATGTGGCACATGGGAATTTGTTAATATCCGGTTGTAGTAAACTTGAAGTAAACTCTTCTAAAATACACCAATCGTGTGTGTAACCGTGAGTGTCTCTTTTCGGGGTTGATCGAGAGGAGAACACGGTTTCTGTGTTATGATTGGCGTAAGTAGGAGCTCGGGATCACTTCTTGATCATTACTAGTCGACGTAGTTCCTTTGCTTCTCTTCTCGCTCTCATTTGCGTATGTTAGCCACCATACTTGCTTAGTCATTGCTGCAACCTCACCACTTTACCCTTCCTTTCCCATTTAGCTTTGCTAGTCTTGATACCCATGGTAATGGGATTCTTTGAGTCCTCGTGGCTCCTGATTACTACACCAACGATTCTTGAGTGCAGGTTGTCACGATGATCATGACGTGAGAGCGATGTTACTTGTTTTGGAGTTCTTCTTACGCTTCTTCGATCGGGGGATAGGTTCGGTCGGCAGCCTGGGCTAGCAGGGTGGATATTGTTTGAGTTTCTGTTTATGTTTCATCCGTAGTCGGATATTGATCTTGTATGTTGTATTGTTGTATTCATGTGACGTTGTATGTCTTGGATGTATCCCCAGTATTATGTAATGTTGATGTAATGATATCCACCTTGCAAAAGCGTCTTCAAGATGCGCTTCTATCCTTTGTGGGACCTTCGAGTTCCTTTAGGATACAGTCCGCATCTTGGGCGTGACAACCTCTCAGGGGCAACCGCCCGTTCTGCATCTTCCACAACGTACACAACCACAACACCAATGACTACCAAGAGCTCATGGCCCTCCGCGATGGGCGCTTTGGTCGCCGCCTCGAGTGTGGTGATCGGGGCTACGACCGTGGAGGAGGCCACGGTGGAGGCCACTGGGACAAGCGCGACCCATGTCAGGACTAGCGCGATGAGCCTCGTGAGGACCGCTGGCATGACGAGCCTCGCAACGGGTTATAGCGTGATCAGCCTCGTGAGGACCATCCTCAAGGCAATGCTGGCCTCCCTCCGCTCTTGCCAACGCTAAGGAGGAATGATGACAACTGGCAGGAGAACGGGGCTGGGGGCTTCCACGAACCTCGTGCTATCGCTTTCATACTGGATGGTGCATAGGCCGCAGCCTCGCATCGCATCTTCAAGCAGTTCGCTCATGAGGTGAACGCAGCCCTCCAGAGGCTCGAGGCCGCGCACCCCCTCAAGTGGTCGTAGTGTGCTATCACCTTTAGCTCCAAGGATCACCTCAAGTGCTCGGTCGCCGGAGGCGCGCTTGCCAAGCTCTGCACGCCCACCATCAGCAACGTCCTCGTCACCAAGACCCTCATCAATGGTGGCACGAGGCTCAATGTTCTCTCTCTCGAGATGTTCGAGACACTCTAGGTGCCCTATGATTAGCTTCTTCCAAACGAAGCCTTTCTCTGGGGTGACCGAGGGCTCTACCATTCCCCTAGGACAGATATGCCTCCCTGTCACCTTCGGCAACCACAACAACTACCACACCGAGCTCATCGACTTCGACGCCGCTTAAATCGGCCTCCCGTACAACGCCATCCTAGGGTATTTGGCCCTTGCCAAATTCATGGCGGCAACTCACCATGGCTACAATGTCCTCAAGATGCTAGGGAGGGGCGGTATCATCACGGTCGCCTACGATGAGAAGGATGCGGTGTGCTCCCTCGAGCGCGCCTACCAAGCCGTGGTGGCTGACAACCCAAAAGATGACGGTGTCGTCCTGCCTCCTGAGACCACATCCAAGAAGAAGCAGCTCCTCAAGAGTCATCAGGGGGCCGGCGCACCTGCTGACAGTGCTTTTGGCCCCGCACCCGCTGCTGGGGAGTCTCTTCCTGCCGCATAGGAAGGGGCGCCCGGTGCAATGAGGGAGGTGCCCGGGCACCGTTTGGAGGCGTGCTTCGAGGCGAGCCACCACTAGCAAGGCGCATGACGCGAGGCGCCAGGTGCGTGAGAGTTCATCGTCAAGGCGATCGAGGATCTTTAGGAGGCAAGGGCCATGTGTGGCGAGCGTCACCCTGCATGGCCTCCTAGTGCAACCATGGCCCCTGACGTGGGCACCGGACTACGCGTGTACGTCAACATACCGGGCCTCAACAAGGCTGTTTCATAGGACCTTTTCTGGCCGTGCCGCATCGGCCGGAGCGGGGGCTACCCCTGCAGCTACGTCTGCATGCTGTTTGGCCTGCTGAACATGCCCGCCTCGTACCAGTGCTTCTCGCAAAGTGGCTCACGAGGCCAGGCGCCAGGCGGTCCTGTCGAAGGAAGTGTCGGACCTCCGCGGGCCTGACAGGGCTCGTGAGGTCCCCGGGCCTCAGGAGCCGCCCAGCTGTTAAGGATAGCTTCTTCGGCACGTTCCTTCAGCTACCCCGACGTCCCCATGATGACGGTGCCAGGTGACTTTTTGGTTTGTTCAGATTGAGGGCTCCGCTCGGGATGCATCATCCTCACGCAGCTAGGGCCTGGCCTCGGAGTTGCGTCGTTTCAATTCATGTATTATGGACTAGTTGTGCATGCTTGAGCTGTTAGGGTTATTAATATTGTGCCGGACGGTCTGTCACTCCTGGAGTTACCCTTGCGGCTCCCGCACATGTCTAACCTGCCCCATGCTCATCCCGCGATGGGGGCTACTGATATGTCTCCAACGTATCTATAATTTTTTATTGTTCCATGCTATTATATTATCTGTTTTGGATGTTTTATATGCATCATTATGCTATTTTATATTATTTTTGGGACTAACTTATTAACCCAGAGCCCAGTGCGAGTTTCTGTTTTTTCCTTGTTTTTGAGTTTTACAGAAAAGAAGTACCAAACGGAGTCCAAATGGAATAAAACTTTATGATGATTTTTCTTGGACTAGAAGACACATGTAGGACTTGCAGACGAAGGCAGAAGAGTCCCGAGGAGGCCACAAGCCCTCAGGGCGCACCCTAGGGGGGCGCCCCCTTGCTTGTGGGCCCCTCGGAGCTCCCCTAACCCTAATCTTTGGCCTGTAAATTCCAAAATATTCCCAAACCAAGATAAGCGTCCAACAAAATACTTTTCCGTTGCCGCAAGCCTCTGTCTCTACGAGATCCCATCTTGGGGCTTTTTTCGGCATCCTGCTGGAGGGGGATTCAATCACGGAGGGCATCTACATCAACTAGTGTGAGTAGTTTACCACAGGCCTACGGGTCCATAGCTAGTAGCTAGATGGCTTCTTCTCTCTCTCTTTGATCTTCAATACAATGTTATCCTCGATGTTCGTGGAGATCTATCCGATGTAATCTTCTTTTGCGGTGTGTTTGTTGAGATCGATGAATTGTGGTTTTATGATCAGATTATCTATGAAGATTATTTGAATCTCCTTTGAATTCTTATATGCATGATTTTATTTCTTAGTATTTCCCTTCAAATTATCAGTTGGGTTTGGCCAACTAGATTGGTTTTTCTTGCAATGGGAGAGGTGCTTAGTTTTGGGTTCAATCTTGTCGTGTCCTCACCCAGTGGCAAAGTAGGGGTAGCGAGGCACGTATTTGTATTGTTTCCACATGGGTAAAAAGATGGGGTTTTCATCATATTGCTTGAGTTTATCCCGCTACATCATGTCATCTTAATTAAGGCATTACTCCGTTCTTATGAACTTAATACTCTAGATGCATGCTCGATAGCGGTCGATGTGTGGAGTAATAGTAGTAGATGCAAAATCATTTCGGTCTACTTGACACAGACGCGATGCCTATATTTATAATCATTGCCTTGGATAGTGTCAGGACTTTGCGATTTTCTATCAATTGCTCGACAGTAATTTGTTTTCCCATCATACTATTTTCCTTCAAGATAGAAGCCTCTAGTGAAATCTATGGCCTCCAGGTCTATTTTCCATCATATATTTTCAGATCTATAAACCAAAAATACCTTGCTGCAATTTATTTACTTTTATTTTGTTTGACGTTATAGTAATCTTTTATATCTATCTCTATTAGGTCTCACCTTTCCATGTCACCGTGAAGGGATTGACAACCCCTTTATCGCATTGGGTGCAAGTGTTTGATTGTTTGTGCAGGTGCATAGATTGGACACTTGCGTGTATCTCCTATTGGATTGATACCTTGGTTCTTAACTGACGGAAATACTTACCTTTACTTTGCTGCATCACCCTTCCCATTTCAAGGGAAAAACTAATGCAAGCTGAAGAAGTAGGAGGAAGAATTTCTGGCGCCTTTGCCGGGGAGATCTACATCAAGCCTACCAAGTACCCACCATAAACTCTCATCTCTTGCTTTACATTATTTGCCATTTGCCTCTCATTTTCCTCTCACCCACTTCTAAAACATTTGCAGAAAAATAAAAAAAGATTTGTCCCTTTTATTCGCCCTGTTTTCGTCCGATCTTTTGTTCTCTTGAACTCATCATCATGAGTGATTTCAGTATGGCAGAAACAGACGATGGCCTAACTCCTAAAATTGGACGAACCGGCAATCTGGATGCTAAAACTTTTGTTTTGGGGCAAGGGAATTTTATGGGAAAAGAACATATACAAGAATTTTTCAATTTTGTAGGAAATCTGCCTGTCGATGATACTCCCATACTTGAAAGAACTAAAACTTATGTGGAAGCTATTTCAGCACTAGTTCCAAAATTTGAAAGTAGATTTATTCGTACTCATCCTACCTTGCAAAGATTGTTTTATGAGCTACTCATTATGAAAGATCCCAAGGCTAAAAAGATAGCTACTCAAGTTCTTACGAATGAATTTGATCAAAGCTAGGGAATTTTTTTATCATTATGGTTTGAGCCGTGAAAAACCAGTGATAGATGAGATTCTTTACAATAGTGACTATGCTTTTAGTCATTTATTTGGAAATAATCAGATTTTTGATTAGAATCTTAAAAAGAAAATCCCCATTTCAGATATGATCCAACAAGTTTTCAATGATGTTAATCAACAGTATTCCTGGATTGTAGCCAGAAATCAGAGCGGATATGTAGATGGGAAGCTTGACAATGCCAAAATTTCTATGGAAAATGTGTTCCTGGTTATCTTTGCAAAACCTTCTGACAAGAACACATCTATGGAGAAGCATACCAAAGATGACAATACCTAGATCTATGATTTATGCCTAGCTAGGGGCGTTAAACAATAGCGCTTGTTGGGAGGCAACCCAATTTTATTTTTGTTCTTGCTTTTTTGTTCCTGTTTTTGAATAAATTTATCATCTACCCACTGGTTAGATGTGTGATGTCGCTTGAAGCTACGTCGGTATTTCCCCAAAGAGGAAGGGATGATGCAGCACAACAGCTGTAGGTATTTCCCTCAGATATGAAACCAAGGTTATCAAACCAGTAGGAGAACCAAGCAACACAATGTAAACAGCCTCTGCACACAAATAACAACACCTCGCAACCCGACTTGTTAAAGGGGTTGCCAATCCCTTTCGGGTAACGGCGCCAGAAATGGTGCATGGACGGGAGAAAGTTGTAATAGATTGAATAAATAGATCGCAAATAAAATAAAGTGCAGCAAAGTATTTTTTGTATTTTTGGTTTAATAGATCTGAAAATAAATGCAAAGGAAAAGTAGATCGCAAAGGAAAATATGTGAAAAAGGGACCCGGAGGCCGTAGGTTTCACTAGTGGCTTCTCTCGAGAAAAATAGCAAACGGTGGGTGACCAAATTACTGTTGGGCAATTGATAGAACTTCAAATAATCATGACGATATCCAGGCAATGATCGTTATATAGACATCACGTCCAAGATTAGTAGACCGACTCCTGCCTGCATCTACTACTATTTCTCCACACATCGACCGCTATCCAAAGATGCATCTATCAGACATTCTTCTCGAACCAAAGAAGACGTCACTGTGATCAATCCACACAAGGAGGTCGCGACAACGCCTCCACATGTGCCACATGGCTTCATGAACTGAAAAAGGGAGAGACACTGTGTAGCGTGCCATTGGAATTCTAATTTACGTGTTTTGCACATACTAGAAGTACTAGTAAGGTACGTGTGCATTGCACGCATCACATTTGGCAACCAAATTATCAGTATATACCACACTACAACATGTAAGCTTTGAGTCCTTTATGCATGATGTAGACGTTTGTTCAATTCTTATAGTTCATCTCATTCAAAATCAATTAGTTTTTATAAAAAAGTTAATCTATTTTATGATTCGTGGGCTTGTGCGTTGTAAAGCATAAAGTAAAAATGAATAATGGCAATTCAACTAGAAAAAAGTTTGGGCAATTATGATACAGAAGATTCTTGAACAAAGGAGAATTACTTGTGTTTTGAGGTTTGTGCATTATGCTTAACTTCAACCATGGAGTCTTCTAGATTGTACATGTGACAGAATCTGGTGGGGGGCTAGAAGATGGTGCGAGGGGCCAAGTGGAGGGAGACTATGAAGGAGTACACAAGTGCGAGATCGATATTTAAAGAGAGGGGGCGAGAACATGCGTGATTGCGCGCAGTGGCGGAGCCATGAAAAATAAACGAGCTAGGGGGCCAAGCATTGCTAATCCTTTACGAGGAGGGCCAATTCATCAACTTAAACCATTTAACCAGCAATTGATCTACTGATCACATTCATATTAGCCTCAATATATAGTGATGTTAGGGGCAGGGACCTTGCTGCCCCCTGTCTTCGCCACTATGTGCGCGTTTGAGAGATGAAGTGGAAGACATGGATGATGAGAGGGGGGCGTTGAATATATAATTAATGTGAGTGTATTAGCTATGTAATCTTATATAGAGAGGTATAGATTGATCGATGTGTACATGGGAAAGAGGGTGAGACCTCACTAGATATATACATCGATCGGTTTGTGTGGAAAACTGGGAAAGACCTAGCTATATATACACACACATAGAGCAACATCAACCGTTGTGCATGCATGTGAGAGATAAAGAATGCCCGAAATGATGAAGAGGGAGAGGTGTGTGTGTGTGTGTGTGCATGCATGGGAGACCGATCTGAAGGGAAAATTGCATGTGTGCGATGGATAATGCCGAGTGGTAGTGTATGTGCATGCATGCACGAGAGAAAGTTTGTGGTACAATTATAAAGAGAATACGACTGTGTGGGTGTAAAAGACTAGGTGAGGTCATAATCAATGTAAAGTTGAATTCAAATATTTGAATAAGAGATCATGATGTTTGAAACCGATGCGTGCATGAATATAACTGAGATATGTGCGGTGTGGTTTGGAAACAAGCATGCTATACTGTATACACGTTGAACAAGGTCAGGCAGATTTCAATTTGAGACACCGATGGCAGACATCGTTTGGCCACATTGCATCTGTACATGGACGCACTATTCTAATTGGAGATGATGGGTGGATTTCACATCACATATCTATATCTATATCTATACCCCTATATAGTGTGCGAATAACTTTGAAAGATGGTCGTTGGATGAAGCCAATCCGACAGTGCAAACATGGCAAATCCGAGCACTACTGGCCGTTGGATATCATCTGCATTCCACCAGATTTTGTCACATGGACTATCTAGAACACTCCATGGTTGAACTAAAGCATAATGCACAAACCTCAAAACACAAAGCACTTCTCCTTTGTTCTAGAATCTTTCGTATCTTAATTGCCCAAAAAAATCTACATGAATTGCCATTATTTGTTTTTACTTTATGCTTTACAACGCACAATTCCATGAATCTTAAAATAGATTAGCTTTTTTATTAAAACTAAATGATTTTGAATGAGATGAACTATAAGAATTAAACGAATTTCTACATCATGCATATATGACTCAAAGCTTATGTGCTATATATAATGTGGTATTTATTCATAATTTGGTTGCCAAATCTCATGCGTGCAATGCATGTGTACCTTACTAGTCTAAATGGTGTTTGTGTGTGTGTTGTGCACGTTAAACACATTGTACGTAGTATCATACATGGTTTAGATTCCGAACATCTAGCTAGATCATACATGTACTATGATTTGAATTCAACATAAAATGGATATATATATATTTGAATTTGAGATTGTATGTACATGTCGTTCGTATTTATATAGGAATTTACTACTCCTATATTCATGTCATGTGTTGTGAAGATAATATTTAGATGGTTGTATAACTAACCCGAGTACAATCCCATTCAAATAGGGAAAATGTACTCAAATTTAGTCCATATGCTAGACAACACGAATTGTTTTTTCATTGCTGTGGGAAGTGCAAATTGATTTGGAGTACGTTATGTTTGTTGTCCCGGTTTTTTAGTGTTTTTCTTATTGTATTTGGATGCATTTCTAGTAATATAGTAAAACGGGAGATGGCTCTCTCTAGTGATGAGGTGCGAATTGTCTTTTTTTGTACACGTTAGTCCTGTTCTCCCAAAATTTCAAGCCGCGCCTTGTTATGCCGAAATTTTAAGCTAGCATCTCTATCTATCGTGCTGCGAAACTCCCGCCTCTTCCACCCGCGCCTTGTTGCCCCAAAATATTTAAGATATATCTTTGTCTCATTGTGCTCCGAAAACTCCCTCCATCTCAACCCACCCCTTGCTATCCCAAAATTACAACGCGCGTGAAAACTCCCACCTCCTGCGAAATCACGACAAGTGAAATGCCCGTGATACACCTGAACCAAAAGAACCGCCTAGCTCAAATCGGTGGGGGGTACTTTCGTAACTTACCCCACATTTCGGACAAGCGTGTCCCTAATGTCGTGGTTCTAAGACTGACAATAGAATGGGGGTAGGTATGAGGAGGCAAGATGCTAGCTATGGTAAAGTTGTACACACCAGATTTATGAGTTCAGGCCCTTCACGGTGGAAGTAACAACCCTACGTCTCGATGCTCGGGAGCTCGGTCGATTGGATTATGTGTGTGGAGTTACAGGGGGTGCGAACCCTTGTCCCTGAGGAGGGGGTGGCTTATATAGAGTTCGTCAAGCCTCAGGCCCTCGCCATACAGTGGTTTAAGGTACATAAAGATGGGGCGCATCGATAACGCCAAAGAATAAAGATACATGAACGCACCATTAAATCTCTGGTAACGCACCGACTGCTGCCATACAGAGTGACTTTAGATCTTCTATCCGTCGTGTGATTCTTGTTACGGTCAAATGAGTACTTTCTGGTCGAATGAACTTGAGTCTTCCGAGTGGAATGTTTTTGGTCGAGTGGATGATGCTATCCCTTGAATGCTTCTGACTTTAGGTAAATGTCCTTGGGGAGGGTGTCTAGGTCAGGCCTATGACCCTACCCTAGGTACATGTCATCATCATTAGCCCCCGAATGGTTCAGGGTTCGAGTGGAAAAAGGAGTGGAAGTTGGTTGCCACTCACTTACGCGATGCGGAAGCGTTTCCCTTAGACTGACAAGCCATGTGACAACTTTGACCATGTGACAACTTTGACTTCATTTTCAGTCGCCTTGATCCATTCTAAAGTAGTCAAGTGAACTTTGCTAATAAGCTTCGAGCATTGATATGGAAAAAAATCTTTATTCTGACAGATTGCTCTGCTGCTCCCGGATCTTGTGGGACTCGAAATTTTGGGAAGTGCGCGGGACAGAGGAGACTGCAGTAATCGGGATGGATTAGGCAGGGGCACCTCGATCTCCGTGCCACCTTTTTCGCCACGTACTGAATGAGCGACAGTTGCGGGATTTGATAGGATTGCCCGGGCCTAGCCGTCAGTCACTCGGAAATGACTCCATATAAGGCGTTGGGTTGGAGAATTTTGCACAGTGTGCCCTGATTTGTCCTTCTTCCTCCTCTGCTTCTCCACCGCTACCGCTTCCGCTCTCGATGCCACCTCCTGTCCATCCGCCTCTTGCTGCGATGGCAAAGGACAAGACGGCGGTGCTGGAGCGTGCAAAGAAGGGGGCGGGCGAAGGGGAAGGGGAAGAAGACCAGCAGGAGTGGGTCGTCATGGAGATCCGCCTTGCCACGCGGTTGGGTTCAGGGCGACTGGATCCAGTCCACAATCGAGTTGGATGACTTGCAAGATCTTGCCGAGAGCGGGCTGACTGAGCATGGTTCCTGGAGGCTCCCGGGGGATGAAACTGAGCCGCAACCTGAGGAGGGTGAGTGCGTCTTACTCGCCACTCACTGGACCGTGGTTTTTCTTTGCCCCCACATCCTTTTTCCGTGCCTTTCTGAACTTTTTTGGGGCTCAACTCCACCATTTGTCTCCCTACACAATCACGTACCTCGCCGCCTTTGTCTCCATGTGTGAGAATTTCTTGGGCTGTCGACCGCACTGGGTCTGTTTAAGCACATCTTCACATGTCGCTCGTAGACTGTGAAAAAAGCTAGCCCGAGTGATGAGAGAACCCAGGTGATTTAGATCTGTGGGGGCTTAGGTATCCAGATGAGGGGGAAGAGTGCCTTTCCCATGATGACTCTCCCTGACTCGGTTAGAGGGTGGCAGTCGACCTGGTTTTACTGGAAAGACAAGTCGACCCCTCGCCGTCCGACTGGTCTCCCTCCCTTTTCCTTGGAACAAGTCCAGAAACCCACTTCTTTGAAAGTGACTCCAGCAGAGAAGGCGGAGGTGACCATGTTGATGGAGCGAGTAGTTCAGTGGATCCGTGAGGGTGTGACTGATATGGATCTACTCGAGGTATTGCTCAGTCGACGTATCCAACCTCTCCAGGCTCGCGATCAGTCAATGTGGATGTACTCGGGAATTGAAGATTCCACTCGGATCCATCCGGAGGACGTTGATGAGAAGACCGTGGCACAATGGGTGCAAGGCATCACAGTAAACAAGGATATCCCCAGGGGGTCCCAAAGAGTTTTACCATTCGACGCCAACAACCAACCAGACCAGGTCTATTCTTTGTTCTGACTTGCAGTTGTTTATTGAGTCGACAACTTTGTTCACCTTTTTTGCTTCGCAGACCTATACGGAGACATACTCAATGCCGAACGGGGAGCAAGAGCAGTACCAGGAAGGAGAAGTAAGTGGAGGCGAAAGCATTTATTGGCAATCTGATGGAGGAGAACAGGAGGAGGAAACCAAGGACTCGATCTAGCAGTGGCGAAGAAGTCGAGTCACCAACTCGCAACGAATGGCGTTCCAAGCATAAGTACGACCCAACAAGTATCCATGGTAATGTAGCTCTGCCGATTAGACATACTTCCAAGCGCACTCGGACCTCTTCCCTTGTGCCGACTGAGAAGGCTCCAAAGCAGCCCAAAGTTGCAGCATCGAAGTCCCGGAAGACCCTGCCCAAGATCAATATCAGTGTTCCCGTCGCTTTTGCGTAAGTGTCTTGTCCTCAATTTTTGCTCAAGGACTTGTGCTGTCGACTCTCTTCCTGATTTAACCGAGTGAATCTTGAAACTTGCAGAGCTGCTACTTCTGGGACTTCTGCTTACAGGGATGGTGACGAGGATGTGGAAGACACGGTCACTTCTTACCCGGGTATGACTTTTGCAATCTTGTCTTTGCTTTCTCAACCATTTTGTTGGTCGACAGAATTCGGGCGATTGATTCTTCTACATCTCCTCCCAATGTCATTGATCTTCCAGATGAGGAGGAGAATGTGCCGTTGAGGACCATTGGAAGGAGAAGCAGGAAGACATCAACTGGCAACGTGTCTCAGTCGACGCCAGTGACGGAGCTGGCGATCCAGGAGACCGGCGATGCCAACCGGGATTCTGTGACTTTTGTCGTACCATTGTCGAGTGCCCAGCCTTCAGAATCGACTGCACATATCCCAGCTGATTCACCGTCTTCACTCTTCACTGCGCACCACGTCCCAGAGGACCAAGTGAGTGCTACCAAGGAAGCTATACACCAGGAAGGCATCATGATGGAGCAGATGACGGTGGTTCGGGAGGCCAGGCAAGATGCTTATGACGCGAGCTCAGCTCTCCAGAGCAACGTCTAGGTTGGTTGATTACCGACTGATCCTTTAGCTTGTCACTTGCTCTGTTAGGATATGCTACCTGAAAACTTTCTTTGTGCATCTTTTCGTCAGTCTGCATTTTGCATTTGTACACCCACTGGGTGTTTAACTTACTGCTGAATAGTTTTGCTTCTTGGGACGACTAGGTTGTGTCGATTGAGTCTTTGAACCAGTGGGGGCACACTGAGTGTACCCACTAGGTGTAGTCCCCGAAACCGTAGTCAACTGTGGGCGGTTGGCTATGGTTTGAGAATCAGAACTTTTTCACCCGGTTTGAACGGATCACGTCGAGTGGAACCCGGACCAGTGGGGGCACGCTGAGTGCACCCACTGGGTGTAGTCCCCGAGACTGTAGTCGACTGCGGGCAGTCGACTGTGGTTTGAGAACAACTTTCCTCTTTTTTTTCCACTTGACGGACCAAGTCAATGAAAACGTCAAATAGTGGGGGCACACTGAGTGCATCCACTGGGTGTAGTCCCCGAAACTGCTGTTGAATGTTTGATTCGGTAGTAGTCTTAGAACTCTTAGAACTTGTTATTTTATTGCTCGGAAGCAGCCAATCTCCGTGTCTATCAACTGACAATCTCCTGACCACAGTAATCTTGTGAACTTGGAGCTCGGTTTGCTGACTTGGAACAGAAGCAGATTCAGCTCAATCTTGATCTAGAGCTGGCCAAGACAAACTTGCAGAAGGCCAAGGATGAAGACGTTGGTATGAAAACTTGTCGACTAATTCGTTCCTGACCCGAGTGTTATATCATTCTTCTGAACCGAGCGTTATTTTCTTCATAAACAATGAACAAGGCTCTGGCGCAGAAGGATCTGGACCTTGCGGCCATGCAGAAAGCAGCAGAAGAGAAAACTGCACTCGCCGACCAGAAGCTGGCTTCAGTCGTTAAACTGGAGGAAGAGAACATCAAGCTGAAGGCTGCCCTTGATGAAGCCAACAAGGAGGCGACTCGTCAGAAGAAGGACAAGAGGGCCCAGACCGACAAAGTAGAAGACATCGCCCGCAAGAGAGATGAGCTGGAGAATTATCTGGGAGGACTTGCCAAGAAGTTATTCGTTACGCTTGAAGGTGCTTTCTTTTGTCTGACTGACTTTTTGCTGTCGACTCGATATATAACTATTGACTCATCACTGTATTGCGTGTGCAGAATTTTGCCAGAACTTCGAGGAAGAGACTGGGCGAATTGAGACAAGATTGGATCCCATCTTCTCTCCTGTTAAGGACGAAGCTGCCATGAACGTGCTCCGATGGAATCTCGTGTCGCTGGTGTCGTCGACTACCTCGCTCGGCTGAAAGTTGCGGTGTTGCGAATCGACACAGCACTCTGGCCAGGGGCGATGCTCCAAAATGACCTCGAGTCTCTGATGGCTCGACTCAATGAGGTCCCTGGTCAAGTGCAGGAATGGAAGAAGTTTTTTGCTCAATAAGGTTCTGATGTGGCTCTTTCTATGGTTCGTGTCCACTGCAAGGAAGCTCGAGAAGAGAAGCTGGCGGCGATCAAGGTTGCCAATACCAAAAGGCACGACTTCCAATCTTTCATGGAACCCTTCATTGCTGCTGCCACTTGGATTGCTGATGGAATCGACCTAGACGAGTTCATCGAACCTGCTAGCCCTCCTCCTGCGGAGTGAACAAACTTTATGCCTTGCCTTAAATTTGCCTCGGAATGCCGAGTGATTTTGTAACCATTAAACTCCTTCAGGCCTGATGCCCAAGTACTTTTATTTGCAGTCTGGAACTTCGCGAGATTTATCTGACCTTGGTCTTTCTCTGAATATGCTTCTGTTTGCCTTCGAGTGGAACTTGTTTCTTCACTCGGAATAGTCTTTGTATTTTGTATGCAGCTCCGAGGAGAAGGTAGCATTCGACCTGCACCTCGTCGTCCTGGCAGATCAGGACGGAGAGCACATAGTATTTATGGCGAAAATCTGAGGAGAAGGTCGTAGTCGACCTGCATCTCGTCGTCCTTGCGGATCGGGATGGAGCGCACATTGTACTTATGGCGCAGCTCTGAGCAGAAGGTCGTAGTCGACCCGAACCTCGTCGTCATTGCGGATGAGGATAGTGCGTGTGGCCAAATTCCCAAGCGAGAAGATCAGTCCTCACTTTGAACGTGCTTTATACTTAGGCGAGTACTGGACTACAGCTAAGCGTCACTCGGTGGGATCTTTTTTAAACTTAGGCGAGTACTGGACTGCAGCTAAGCCCCCAAGTGAGAGGGTTGCTCACCACTCGGTAGGATTTTTTCAAACTTTGGCGAGTACTGGACTGCAGCTAAGCCCCCGAGTGAGAGGGTTGCTCTCCACTCGGTGGGATTTTTTCAAACTTAGGCGTGTACTGGACTGCAGCTAAGCCCCCGAGTGAGAGGGTTGCTATTCACTCGGTGGGATTTTTTTCAAACTTAGGCGAGTACTTGACTGCAGCTAAGCCCCCGAGTGAGAGGGTTGCTCACCACTCGGTAGGATTTTTTCAAACTTAAGTAGCATCTTGGATCAGGCTAAGCCCCGAGTGAGAGGGTTGCTCTTCACTCGGTGAGCTTTTTCAAACTTAGGCGAGTACTGGACTGCAGCTAAGCCCCCGAGTGAGAGGGTTTCTCTTCACTCAGTGGGATTTTTTCAAACTTAGGCGAGTACTGGACTTCTGCTAAGCCCCCGAGTGAGAGGCTTGCTCACCAATCAGTAGGATTTTTTGAACTTAGGCAAAACGGATTCGCAGCTAAGCCCCCGAGTGAGAGGCTTGCTCACCACTCGGTAGGATTTTTTGAACTTAGGCGAAACAGATTCACAGCTAAGGGACCCACTGGGGGATTTAGCACATATAAAAAGGAACAATAATCGATTAGGAGACTGTAAACTGTGTCTTTGATAATCAAACTAGGAGGTATTTCTTATTACATCTCAACAGTCTGAATGCTTAAGTATAAAAGGGGTGGAGTAGCTCCGCATTCCAAGCGCATGGCTCGTCTTTATTGTGCTCCACATTGTAGAGGCGATATGCTCCATTGTGGAGCACTTTGGTGACGATGAAGGGGCCTTCCCAAGTAGGAGCGAGCTTGTGCGGTCGCTGCTGATCCACTCGAAGAACCAAGTCCCCCGATTGAAATGCTCGACCCCTCAAGTTTCTGGCATGGAATCGACGCAGGTCTTGCTGATAAATGGTCGACCGGGTCAGGGCCATCTCTCTTTCCTCTTCCAAGAGATCAACTGCATCTTGCCGAGCCTGTTCTGCTTCATCTTCGGAGAAAAGTTCGACTCGAGGTGCATTGTGAAGTAAGTCACTCGGAAGCACAACTTTAGCCCCATAGACCAAGAAGAATGGAGTTCGACCAGTCGACCGATTAGGAGTTGTCCTCAATCCCAAAAGACTGATAGAAGTTCATCGACCCAAGCACCTGCTGCATGCTTGAGGTCACGCATCAATCGGGTTTTCAGCCCTTTGAGAATCAATCTGTTTGCTCTTTCAGCTTTCCCATTCGACTGGGGATGGGCGACTAAGGCATAGTCGACCCGAGTACCTTGGGAAGCGCTGAAAGCTTTGAACTCGTCGGAATCATAGTTTGACCCATTATCTGTGATGATGCTATGTGGAAATCCATATCTGAATGTTAACTCTCTGATGAAGCTGACAACAGTACTTGCTTCGAGGTTTTTGATTGGTTTAGCATCAATCCATTTGGTGAACTTGTCGACTGCTACAAGCACATGAGAGAAGTCACTCCTACCGGTCCTCAGAGGTCCAACCATATCTAATCCCCAAACAGCAAAAGGCCAGACGGGTGGAATGGTCTTCAGGGCTGATGCAGGCTTGTGGGACATGTTGGAATAGAACTGACAACCTTCACATCTGTCAACTATATCTTTTGCCATTTCATTCGCTCGTGGCCAATAAAATCTCGCTCGGTATGCTTTGGACAGAATGGTCCGAGAGGACGCATGGTGACCACAGGTCCCCGAGTGGATGTCATTGAGGATCACTCGACATACTTCCGGTGTTATGCACTTCTGAGCGACTCCAGTAACACTATCTCTGTCAAGTTGTCCACCCATTACTGTGAAAGATTTAGATCGACGGACAATCTGACGGGCCTCTTCTTCATCCTGTGGGAGCTCTTTCCTGAGAATATATGCAATGTACGGCACTATCCAATCGGGTATGACGACTAAAATTTCCATGATCAAGTCGACCACGACTGGAATTTCAACTTCAGTCGGATCAGTAGGGCTCTTTGGTTGTGGGGGCTCTTCCGTGAAGGGATCCTCTTGAACTGATGGTGTGTGAAGATGCTCCAACAACAAATTACTGGGAATAGGCTCACGCTTGGAACCTATCTTTGCTAAATAAAACTTCTTTTCTAACTTTCTCACTTCATTACAATAGCCAGTCATTGTCGGGCTCCTGATGTCCCACTCCTTCATTACTTGATTAACCACCAAATCTGAGTCGCCGTAGACCATTAGGAGACGGACGATGAGTGAAATGGCCATCCGCAACCCATACAGAAGTGCTTCATATTCAGCTTCATTGTTGGAGGAATCAAATGAATCTGGAGAACATAGCTGAGCCTGTCGCCTCGGGGGGATACCAATACTACCCAGCACCAGAACCATTCAACATCGCGGATCCATCAAAGAACATGGTCCAATGCTCCGAGTGAATCTGAGTCGGTTGATGCTGCTCATACCACTCGGCGAGGAAATATGCTATTGCTTGGGACTTGATAGCTTTCTTTGCCTCAAACTTGATATCCACTGGAAGGAGTTAAATCGCCCACTTTGCCACTTGACCAGTTGCATCTCTGTTGTTCAGAATTTTTCACAATGGTGCGTCGCTGCTACGTCTTGAGCTTGCGTTGGTTTTCCCCAAAGAGGAGAGTGTCGGCGTTCTGGGAACGGGGTTCCCCAGACATGCCTGCCTGCGGCCTGCGGCATGGCTCAAGGGGTGGCCCAGCACGGCCCATCTTCATCAGCACAAGCTCAAGACCCTCGCGAGGCCAAGCCTGAGCGGGCGGACGAAAGCTTCCTCAGGCACAGCCTCGTCAGGCTGGCTCGAGAGGAGGCGGAGAGATCAAGGCAGGGTACCTCACGAGGTGCCCATGACGCAAGCCATGACGATCAAGGGCGCCAAGCGGGCGCCAGCCCACGCAGTGTCCTCATTTCCTCTTTGGTGCAAAGGGGGCAAGTGCAGGCAAGAGTATCAAGCAAAGGCATCCGTTTCGGTGCAACAAGACCAAGACCGTCGCAAAGGCAGGAAGGAAGTCACCGTGGAGCCCAAGCCGGCGTCACCACCAGAGCCTTTGACAGGCGCGGACCAACTTTAGTCAGGATAAGTGTACTAGATGTTCCCCTTCAAAATGGCCAATTGTTGGCGCCCTTCCCGCTCAATATTTGGGAAGAGGCCGGGGCCCTTGCCTATAAATAGGATTAGCCACCCACAGGGGTAGAGGCAATGAGATCGAGGCACGATCCGGGATCCGCATCTTGAATCGCCAGAGAGAGAGAGAGCGTTGAACTCCCTTAGTAGTTCATCGCACCAGCCAAGAAATGTACCTCGCGAGGCTGTTCTTCCTTGTATTGTTCATCAGTAGCCCAAGAGGCAATCCACCACACCACACACTGGAGTAGGGTGTTACACCACAATGGTGGCCCGAACCAGTATAAACCCTGTGTCTCTTGTGTTGTTCCTTTCATAGTTTTAGATCGTAGCGTGGCGGTGAGGTGCAGGTAGGTAGAGGATGAGATCTACGTGCGCACCCCAGTGTTCGAACCTAGAGGGTCTGCCGGAACCCGAAATCCGACATTTGGCGCGCCAGGTAGGGGTGTGCTGGAATTCGTCTTCTACCGCCCCGTTCTTCGCCGACCATCGCATCCATGTCAGACGCTCATCGGGCCCGCTCCGAGCGCCAAGCCGCTCTCCTTCCCGTGTCGCCCAGACGGCCCCCGTCGGCGGCCGCCCCAGCCGTTCCCCGTCACCTGCCGTCAAAGCCGCCATCGGCGGCGAAACGGCGGCAAGCATCGTCCCCAAAGCATCCGTCCGTGGCGAGACGGCCGCCGCTACTCCCTCACTCGCCCAGCTGGTTTTCGTCTCGCGCACTCCAGCGCCGATGGAGGCTCGAGCTGCGCTCATCGCGGCAAAGCGAGCTCATGCGCTTACAGCCGATCGACAATGTCTCACGAAGAGTGGCTCGACCCGCGTCGCCGAGCTCGTCCGGCGCGCGAAGGCTCCCGTGCCGTCCTTCTCCATTGCCGCGCCCGCCCTGCTTGTGGCGAGGAAGCTCGAGCGCCTCAGCCGCCTCCCCCCTCAAGAAGGCGCCACAGCCCCAAAGGCGCGTGGCCTGGGCAGAACCCACTGCGTCCGGCGCCCGGCAAAGAAGAGCGAGCTGCCAAGAGGTCCCTCGCCCACAAGAAGTTCCCGAGTGCTCTCGCACCCGGCTCGTCACGACCACGCTCACTGCTCCAAAGACGCCAAGACCCGTCTTGCTCCCACTGCGGCGCATGGGGACCCGCAAGACCAGGCTCTTCGTCACCAGAGGCCTCCTGTGGCCACAAAGATGCCAGCGCCTTCACCACCGAAGCTGCGCGGCAAGATCGTCGCCCGGCAAGTTCAAGCCAGACCTGCCTCCTTGCTACGACGGCACGGCCGACCCTGCAGAGTTCCTTCAGCTCTACGAGCTGGGCATCGAAGCCGCCAACGGGGACGAGAAGGTCATGGCGAACTGGTTTCCCATGGCACTCAAGGACGGAGCCCGCACCTGGCTCCTGAACCTGGCTCCTGGCACGATCTCCTCCTGGGACGAGATGCGCACCCGCTTCATCGCCAACTTCCAAGGTACTCGCGACCGGCCTCCTGCCGTGAGCGACATGCGCCACATCAAGCAGCAACCAGGGGAGACCCTGCAGAAGTACATCCAGCGCTTCAACAATGCAAGCCTCAAGATTCCCAAGGTGACCGAGGAGGCCATCATCTCAGCCTTCTCCGACGGTGTGCGTGACGTCAAGATGAAGGAGGAGCTGGCACTTCCTTGGAGCTGTTCAACTTGGCGACCAAGTGCGCCAGGGCTGAGGAAGGGCGCCTTTCCCTCCTCGAGCTGCCAGCCGCAGACCCAGAAGAGAAGAAATCCAAGGCCAAGGACGTGAAGCGCAAGGGGGTTGCCGTGCTCGCGGCAGAACCAGACACCAAGCGGGGAAGAGATCAGCCCGAGTCTTCCAAGGGCAGCTGGTACTGTGTGTACCACCACCTCCACACCCACAACACCAACGAATGTCAAGAGCTCCGAGCCGTGCGAGAAGGGAGGATCGGCCGACGCCCCGACCGCAATGATCTAGGCTACGACCGAGGAGGAGGAAGGAACGCAGGACACTAGGAAGACCGTGGCCCTCGCCAAGGGTGGCGCGAACGACCTCGCAAGGATCGCTGGCAGGATCAGCCTCGCGAGGGAGACTGGAGGGATCAGCCTCGCGAGGATCGTCCACAAGGAAACGCAGGCCTCCCTCCTCTGCCGCCGCAGCCAAGGAGAAACGAGGACCATCATCAGGACGAGGGGGCTGGGGGCTTCCAGGAGCCGCGCGCGATCGCCTGCATCCTGGGCGGAGCTCAAGCCCCAGCCTCCCAACGCATCTTCAAGCAGTTCGCCCGCGAAGTGAATGCAGTCCTCCCCAAGCCCAAAGCCACACGCCCACTTAGGTGGTCAGCGTGCGCCATCACGTTCAGCTCAGCGGATCAGCTCAAGTGCGCGGCCACAGCCGAAGTCCTCCCGATGCTTTGTTCCCCAATCATCGACAGCGTGCAAGTCACGGGACCCTCACCCACGGGCGGAGCAGGGCTCAATGTCCTGTCCGTAGAGACATTCAACAATCTCCAAGTGCCTTACAATCAGCTTCAGCCAACCAAGCCTTTCTCCGGAGTCACCGATGGCTCCACGGTTCCGATTGGGCAGGTCCGCCTCCCGGTCACCTTCGGGGCGCGCGACAACTACCGCACCGAGCTCATCGACTTTGATATGGCCCACATTCGCCTGCCATACAATGCCATCCTCGGGTACCCAGCTTTGGCCAAGTTCATGGCCGTGACTCATCACGGCTCCAACGTCCTCAAGATGCCAGGAAGCGGCGAAGTCATCACGGTGCCTTGTGAAGAAAGAGACGCGTGTGCTCCCTGGAGCGAGCTTTTCAAGCCGCATCACTTGAAGACCCAGATCGCAGGAGCGTGAGGCTCCCTGAGACCGCTCCCAAGAAGAAGAAGACATTGCAGGCCCGACCCCTCGGGAGGCAGGGCCCCTGTGGTCCGTGCACATTGGGGGCACCTCCTTACTGTCGCATAGGAAGGCGCGGCGCGCCTCCTCAAGCAGGCTCGGGGCCCTCTCTGGAGGGCCACCGACCTTGCTAAGGTCACTGAGGAGGCACTTGGGCACCACTTGGAGGCGTGCTTCAAAGCACGTTTCCCTCGAGGAAGGAGCAAGGCAAGGAGGGCCAAACCCTCGGGAGTTTGTCGGCCAGCACCATCTGTGAGCCGCAGGTCAAGAGTCATGAGTGGCGCCACCGCTTAACCGCCATAGCTCCCCATCCAGGCCGAGGATGGTGGGCTGCTTGTCTGCATCGACATACCAGGCTCAATCGAGCCGCCTCTCGGGGCGCTTGGCCCCTCACGCAGCGCGCTGCCAAGGCCCACCCCATAGCTATGTTTGCATGCCCTACGGCGTGCCGCAACCGCCACGTACCCGGCGCCTCATGGGGAGCATCCACGAGGCTCAAGAGGCCAGGCGTTCATGATCTGGCGGAGATGGAGACGGTCCGCGAGGAGCCACCAGCGCCTCCGGAGCCTCCCGAGGCTCCTGGGCCTGGAGACTCGTGAAGATCGGCTTCCGCAGCCCACAACGTCCGCTACTTCAACATCCCTTCGTCTTCAACGTCATCAGGTGACATCCTTCAAGTTTCATTTCCAGCTGGGAGCGCCCCCCAGGGCTGCATTATTCCCAGGCCGTGTGGGTCCGTCCCTGCGGCGTGTATCCCTTTTACTTCATGTTCCTAGCTTACTTTGTTGGGGGCGCCCCTCGGGCTGCATCATCCCCAAGTCGCTCGGGCCAGACCCAGCGATGTCTGCCTTCCCTGCATCTATCTAAATGAACTTGCTCCTTCGTGATTAACGTGCTTGACCTAGTTACCTGCTCAGCGGCACCAAGCGATGAAGCTGCTCCCCAGCGGCACGGCAGCTATGCGCATGGGTCGATCCACCGCAGCGTCGACAAACCTGAATGGTCGAGCTCTGGCAGCAGCAGCCACTTGCAGCGCCACCTCGTCAGGCCTTCAGTGCCTCGTCACCCCTCCAAAGCAACCAACGGCTGACCGTCGCTTGTCATAGCGGACTCTTGTTCTTCTTGTGGTGGGCCTGTAGGATCACTTCAAGGAGCAGCACCGGGCGAGGCCCTCACGGCGTCTTCTTCACTCTCGTCCGCGCGGACCGCTTGCACGTTAAAGGGGGGGGGTACCTGAGCATCGCGACTCATGGGCTCCTACTGACTCTCCAGCCCTCACCCTCTGGCTTGTCCACGACATCGCGACCTGGCATACCAGCGACGGCTGAGACCCGCTCGAGGGCGGGCATCTGAGGGGGAAGGGCAGAAAGGGGAGCAAAGGTGAGAGGGAAGAGGCACGCGGGGACCTCGCCAGGCAACCTCGCCTGCCGATGCGCGGACCTAGCATCGCACTAGGAAGCGGTTCCTGACTCTCGAGATAAGTCACCCTCCGGAAACACTAGCTATCGCAGCGCCGTCCCCGCACCCGATGCAATCCTGTGTTAGCAACGTCGCGCTCCTTTCTCACCGAACGATGGCTGCTTGAGCGCTTAAGGGGACCTCCTGAGCATCGCGACTCAGGGGCTCTTACTGGACCCCGGGCCGCTCACCTCCTGGCCTTGACCACAGCATCGCGACCTGGCATACCAGCGACGGCTGAAGCCTGCCTTGGGACCGGGACCTTTCGGTGCAGAGCACCAAGCCCTCGTGAGGCTCGAAAGGACGAACTAAGCTAAGACGGAATGAGCATCTCGTACTACTTCATGGCAAGGACTATATTAACAAACAGAACCACAGGCACCTTACAAGCCCCCACGGGGCGCGCTTTTCGATTCCTCGCAGGGAACAGATCCTAAAGAACGCTAACTACACATGCCTCCGCAAGAGATGCCATCATCAACAGTGGGCCATCAAGCACCGGGGCCAACCTCATCCAGATCAGAGGCGGCGGCGGCCTGACGAGCCTGTCCTGCTCCAAGAGCGGCGCAGGCTCGGGGGCTCGTAGCTGTCGTCGCTCGTCTCCGGAGTCGGGAAGAGCTCGGCGGAGTCACTGGATCCTCCGACGCCTCCGCCGCCTGAGGAGCTGATGAGGGAGCGATCAGTGAGCCTGGTCCTCGCCGCGGCAGGGCCCCGACCACCTCTCTCAGGGCAGCACTCCAGCCGGCGTCCGTCCACGCGGAAGACCTTGAAGAGCATCATGGAAGCGTCGTCGTACTCCAGGTGGATCGCGAGGGCGCCCCTTGTCCTGCAGACCCGGGCGATCTCGCCCCAGCCTCGAGTCATGAAGACCTTGCCCGGGGCGGCGATCGCGACCTCCGCCTCGGTCGCGAGGGTGTTGCAGCCGGCGTGCTACAACCAAAGCTCCAAGTATCCCCCCTATGGCATCACGAAGGCGAAGGAGGGAGGAAGGCGAATCCAAGACTGAGGAGGCATGGCGGCGTGGAGCACAAACTCTCGGGAGGAGTCCTCGGCGTGAGATAGGACTAGCCACCACCAAGGCAGAGATGATCAATCTGAGAGAGCCCTAGCAGAGTGAGAGAGAGGGGATCAATCTGAGAGAGCCCTAGCAGAGTGAGAGAGAGGCGATCGAACTCATCCAAGTAGTTCATCGCACCAGCTCAAGAACAGCCCCTCGCGAGGCTGTTCTCCCTTTGTATTGTTCATCATCAACCCCTGAGGCAATCCACCACACCACAAACTGGAGTAGGGTATAACACCACAATGGTGGCCTGAACCAGTATAAACCTCGTGTCCCTTGTGTTGTTCTTCGTGTAGTTTAGATCCTTGCGAGGCGACGAGACGTAGGTAGGTTGGAGGTGCGATCTCCGCGTGCACCCCAGAGTTCGAACCTAGAGGGTCTGCCGGAACCCGAAATTCGACATTTGGCGCGCCAGGTCGGGGTGCACCGGAATCCGCCTTCCGCCGCCCTGCTCTTCGCCGCCCCTCGCATCCATGTCAGACGCTCGTCGAGCCCGCACCGAGCGCCGGGCCACTCTCGCTACTCGCGTCGCCCAGAAGGCCCCCGTTGGCGGCCGCCCGTCGTTCCCCGTCGCCTGCCGTCAACGCCGCCACCGGCCCGGCGAGGAACGAGAAGCAGGCGTCGTCTCTGCATCCTTCGGTGCGGCGGGAAGGAAGCACTGCCACCCCGTCGCTGGCTCCAGCCGGTTCTTCGTCCCACACCCGTCGCGCTCCTGCGGACGCGCACACCGCATTGCTCCTAGCACGGGAACTCCTACACTACCATCCCGTCGACGACCTCTACGACTAGTGGCTCGCCCGCATCACCAAGCTTGTCAGCGCCGCTGGGGGCTCCCCTGCGCCACGCCTTGCGTGGGCGATGGAGCTCCGGGGGCGCCTCAGCCGCCTCCCCCTCAAGAAGGCGCCTTGGCCCCATGGCGCGTGGCCCCTGGGCGGAACCCACTCCGTCCGGCACCAGCACAGCAAGAGAAGAGCTGCCAAGAGGTCCCTCGTCCCCAAGAAGCTGCCCGAGTGCTCCCGCGACTGCCCACACGATCAAGCGCTCCCGCTCCAAATAGCGCCAAGACCCCGCGTTGCTCGTGGCGGCAGCGCATGGAGACCTCCAAGATCAAGCCCTCCATCACCAAAGGCCTCCCGTGGCCCAGGCTGCCGTGCCTTCACCGCCGAGCTACGCAGCGGCGTGGCGGCCGGCGAAGTTCAAGCCAGACACCTGCCCCCACGCTTACGATGGCCCGGCCGACCCAGCAGTTCCTCCAAATTTCTATGAGCTGGTCATCGGCCACCAACGGGGCCAGATGGTCATGGCGAATGGTTTCCTATGGCGCCAAGGACGGTGCACTTTGGCTCTCGAATTCGGGCTCCTGGCACGATTTCCTCCTGGAACGAGATGCGCACCCGATTCATCGCCAACTTCCAAGGCACCCGTGATCGGCCCCCGGCCATGAGTGACTTGTGCCGCATCAAGCAGCAGTCAGGGGAGACCCTACAAAAGTTCAACCAACATTTCAACAACGCTCGCCTTAAGATCCCCAGGGTGTCTGAGGAGGCCATCATCTCAGCCTTCTCCGACAGTGTGCGTGACGTCAAGATGAAGGAAGAGCTCGCGATCAATGAAGACCTGTGCACATCCCTGGAGGTGTTCAACTTTGCGACCAAGTGCGCCAGGGCTGAGGAAGGACACCTTTCCCTTCTCGAGCTGCCGGCTGCCGACCCAGAAGAGAAGAAGCCCAAGGTCAAGGACGTGAAGCGCAAGGGGGCTGCCGTGCTTGCGGCAGAGCCGGACACCAAGCGAGGAAGGGATAAGCATGAGTCATCCAAGGGCAGTCGGTACTACGTGTACCATGACCTCCACACCCACAACACCAACGAATGCCAAGTGCTCAGGGCCATGCGGGACGTGCGTGCCGGCCGACGCCCCGAGTACACGACCGAGGCTATGGCCAAGGAGGAGGAAGAGGTGGAGGATGATGGGAAGACCGTGGCCCTCGCCAAGGGTGGCGTCACCGACCTCGCGAGGACCGCTGGCAGGATCAGCCTCGCGAGGGAGGTTGGAGGGACCCGCCTCGCGTGGGAGGCTGGAGGGATCAGCCTTGCGAGGATCACCCACAAGGCAACGCAGGCCTCCCTCCTCTGCCACCGCAGCCAAAGAGAAATGAAGACCATCATCAGGACGAGGGGGCTGGGGGCTTCCAGGAGCCGCGCACAATCGCTTGCATCCTGGGCGGAGCTCAAGCCCTAGCCTCTCAGCGCATCTTCAAGCAGTTCGGCCTGCCGGCTTAATGCAGTCCTCCCGGGGCTCGAAGCCACGCCCCCCAGGTGGTGGCGTGCGCCATCACATTCAGCTCGGCGTATCAACTCAAGTGCGCGACCACGGCGGAGTCCTCCCGATGCTTTGTTCCCCAATCATCGACAATGTGCAAGTCACGGGACCCTCATGGATGGCGGAGTAGGGCTCAATGTCCTGTCCGTCGAGACATTCAACAATATCCAAGTGCCATACAATCAGCTTCAGCCAACCAAGCCTTTCTCCGGAGTCACTGATGGTTCCACAGTTCCGATAGGGCAGGTCCGCCTTCCTGTCACCGCCGGAATGGCCGCGACAACCATCAGACCGCAAGGCTCATTGACTTCGACGTCGCGCACATTCGCCTGTCGTATAATTCCATCCTTGGGTACCCAGCTCTGGCTCAATTCATGGCCGTGACACATCACGGCTACAATGTCCTCAAGATGCCTGGAAGCGGTGGAGTCATCACGGTGCCTTGTGAAGAGAGACACGCAGTGTGTTCCCTGGAGCGTGCTTTTCAAGCCGCGTCAATTGAAGATCCAGATCGCAGGAGCGGAGGGCTTCTCGAGGTGGTCCCTAAGAAGAAGAAGACATCCCCTTGTCAGAGCCCTCGGGAGGCAGGCCCCTCAGAGTCCGCGCCCATTCCAGGGGCGCCTCCTTCTATCACATAGGAAGGCGGGCCCGACGCCCTCCTCGAGCAAGGCTCGGGGGCTCTCTCCTGGAGGGCCACCGACTTTGCTAAGATCACGAGGGAGGCGCTCGGGCACCACTTGGAGGCATGTTTAAAAGCACGTTTCCCTCAGGAAGGAGCAAGGCAAGGAGGTCCAAACCCTCAGGAGTTCGTCAGCAAGATCATTCAGGAGCTGGAGGAGTCAATAGTCATGAGTGGCAGCCGCCGCTTACCCGCCGTAGCTCCCCATCCAGGCGAGGATGGTGGGCTGCGCGTCTACATCGACATACCAGGGCTCAACCGAGCCGCCTCTCAGGCGCCTCGGCCCCTCACGTGTGGGGCGCTATGAAGGTCCACCCACAGCTATGTTCGCATGCCTTACGGCTTGCCCGGCAGCGGCTGCCAGCGCCAGGCCTCATGAGGAGCATCTTGGAGGCTCAAGTGGCCAGGCGTTCCGCAGATCTGGCGGAGATGGAGATGGTCGCGAGGAGCCACCGGCGCCTCCGGAGCCTCGAGGCTCCTGGGCACAGGGGCTCGTGAAGATCGGCTTCATGGCGCACAACGTCCGCTACTTGAGCATCCTTCATCTCCAACATCACGGTGGCGTCCTTGAGTTTGATTTTCGGTGGGAAGCGGCCCCCTGTGGCTGCATCATTCCCAGGCCGCGTGGGTCCGTCCCTATGGCATGTATCCCTTTTGATTCATGTTTCTAGTTTACTTTATTGGGGGCGCCCCTCGGGCTGCGTCATCCCCAAGTCGATCGGGCCCGACCCAACGATGTTCGCCTTCTCTGCGCCTATCTAAATGGATTTGCTCGCCGTGATTAACGTGTTTGACCTAATCGCCCGCTCGATTGACACCAACTAAT
The DNA here is from genome assembly GCA_021605145.1 of Aegilops bicornis. Lineage (NCBI taxonomy): Eukaryota > Viridiplantae > Streptophyta > Magnoliopsida > Poales > Poaceae > Aegilops > Aegilops bicornis. The sequence continues at coordinate 351,191,705 of CM038671.1, read as the reverse complement.
GGAGCTGCTCCCTAACGGCACGACGCTTGCGCATGGGTCCGTCCCTGCAACGTCAGGAAACCTGAATGGCTGAGCTCTGGCCGCGGCAGCCCCATAGGGCGCCACCTCGTCAAGCCCTCAGTGCCTCATCACCCCTCCAGAGCAACCAATGGCTGATCATCGCTTGTCATAGCGGACTCTTGTTCTTCTTGTGATGAGCCTCCAGGATCTCTTCAAGGAGCGGTGTCAGGCAAGGCCTTCACGACGTCTCCTTCACTCTCGTCCGCGTGAACCGCTTGCACGTTAAAGGGGGGGCACCTGAGCATCACGACTCCTGGACTCCTACTGGCTCTCCAGCCCTCACCTCCTGGCCTTGTCCACGGCATCGTGACCTGGCATGCCAGCGACGGCTGAGCTCGCTCGAGGACCGGGACCCGAGGACGTAGAGAAGAAAGGGGAGTAAAGGCGAGAGGGAAGAGGCACGCGGGGACCTCGCGGGGCAACTCCTCAGCTGCCGATGCGCGGACCTAACGCCGCACCAAGAAGCGGTTCCTGACTCCCGAGATAAGTCATCCTCCGGGAATACTAGCTATCGCAGCACCGACCTCGCACCTAATGCAATCCCGTTTTGGCAACATCGCGCTCCTTTCTCACCGAACGATGGCTGCTTGAGCGCTAAAGGGGACCTCCTGAGCATCGCGACTCAGGGGCTCTTCTTGGCCCGGCCGCTCACCTCCCCGGCCTTGACCACGGCATCGCGACACAGCATACCAGCGGCGGTGAAGCCTGCCTTGGGACGGGACTGTCGGTATGAGTGTCAAGCCCTCGCGAGGTTCGAAAGGAGGAACTAAGCTAAGATGGGATGAGCATCTCGCACCACTTCACGACAAGGATCATATTAACAAACGGAATCGCAGGCACCTTACAAGCCCCCACGGGGTGTGTTCTTCGATTCCACGCAGGGAACAAAAGGAGCAGATCCTAAAGAGCGCTAACTACGCGCGTCTCCGCAAGGAGACGCCATCATCAACAGTGGGCCGCCAGGCACCGGCGCCAACCCCATCCAGATCACCGGCGCTGGAAGCCTGACGCGCCCGCCCGGCTCCGAGCGCGGTGCAAGCTCGGAGGCTCGTAGCTGTCGTCTCTCGTCTTCGGAGTCGCGAAGAGCTCGGCGGAGTCGCTGGATCCTCCGACGCCTCCGCTGCCTCAGGAGCTGCTGGGGGAGCGGTCGGCGAGCCTAGTCCTCGCCACGGCAGGGCCCAGACCGCCTCTCTCGGGGCAGCACTCCAGTCATCGTCCTTCCGCGTCAAAGACCTTGAAGAACATCAAGGATTTGCCATCATACTCCAGGTGGATCACGAGGGCGCCCCTCATCCGGCAGACCCGGGCGATCTCGCCCCAGCCTCGGGTCATGAAGACCTTGCCCGGAGCGACGACCGCAACCTCCGCTCCGGTCGCAGGGGTGCTGCAGCCGACATGCTGCAACCAGAGCTCCAGAGAGCCCCTCTGCGGAATCACGAAGGCGAAGGAGGGAGGAAGGCGAATCCAAGACTGAGGAGGCATGGCGGCGTGGAGCACAAGCTCTTAGGAGGAGCCCTCGGCATGGACTCCGGGAGGAACAACGCGTACCGCCATGACCCGCCGACGCCGACGGCGGCGTCGTCCGTGGCGCTCGGCGTCAACTCCTTTAGGGCCCTCAATGCGGGCGTACAAGGGCAGCGGGAACCCTGGCGGTGGCCGCTCGTACCAGGGCCTCGACACCTCCTGCCGGGTGCCCTCATCTCGGCGGCAGAGGGCTAGCCGTTTCTTCGGCGGAAGCGAATCGGGACCCTCTCGGGGTGCCTTTCCTTTCTCTTCTGCGGAGAACTAGCGGATCGGAGCCATTGTCGCAGTGTGGAGCAAGGGCAAGGATGGAGAAGAAGGAGAAGCAAGAAGAGATGGACTGGAAGGGCTCGCGTCGTTCCGTACATATAGCCGGGGGAGGCCAACCGTCGTCCTCCACGATCACAGGTAATCATGACCCGCTTTGCATGCAGGGACTTGTCAATTCGATGCGATTGCCGAGGCGTCGTGGGGAAGCGAGGCGCCCATGTCCAAACAACCGCCTTGGCGCCCAAAACCCTTGACTGTTAGGGCCAGCGCCGCAGACTTGCCCCTTCGCTTCTCTGCTAAGCCAAGTCCAGGCGCGCCTTGGGCCCGGGGGCTACTGTCAGTGTTCTGGGAACGGGGGTACCCAGACTTGCCTGCCTGCTCGCCTGCGTTGTGGCTTAAGGGGTGGCCCAGTACGGCCCATCTTCATCAACACAAGCTCAAGACCCTCGCGAGTGGCCAAGCCTCATGAAGTGACGACAGCTTCCTCGAGCACAGCCTCGTCGGTGGCTCGAGAGGAGGCGGAGAGATCAAGCGGGGTACCTCACGAGGTGCCCATGGCGCAAGCCATGACGATCAAGAGCGCCAAGCGGGCGCCCGTGCCATGATGTCCTCATTTCCCCTTTGGTGCAAAGGAGGCAAGCCTTGAGCCAAGGCATCGAGCAAAGGCAACCATTTGATTGCAACAAGACCAAGACCATGAGCGGCAGGAAGGTGGTCATCGTGGAGCCCAAGCCGGCGTCACCGTCAAATTCTTTGGCAGGCGAGGACCGACTTTAGTCAGGATAAATGTACTAGATGTTCCCCTTCAAAATGGCCAATTGTTGGCGCCCTTCCCGCTCAATATTTGGGAAGAGGACCAGGGCCTCCCTCTATAAATAGGACTAAGGACCACCAAGGCAGAGAGGATCAATCTGAGAGAGCCCTAGCAGAGTGAGAGAGAGGGGATCAATCTGAGAGAGCCCTAGCAGAGTGAGAGAGAGGCGATTGAACTCATCCAAGCAGTTCATCGCACCAGCTCAAGAACAGCCCCTCGTGAGGTTGTTCTCCCTTTGTATTGTTCATCATCAGCCCCTGAGGCAATCCACCACACCACAAACTGGAGTAGGGTATTACACCATAATGGTGGCCTGAACCAGTATAAACCTCGTGTTCCTTGTGTTGTTCTTTGTGTATTTTAGATCCTTGCGAAGCGACAAGACGTAGGTAGGTTCGAGTTGCGATCTCCGCGTGCACACCAGAGTTCAAACCAAGAGGGTCTGCCGGATCCCGAAATCCGACATTTGGCGCGCCAGGTAGGGGTGCACCGGAATCTGCCTTCCACCGCCCTGCTCTTCGCCGCCCCTCGCATCCATGTCAGACGCTCGTCGAGCCCGCGCCGAGCGCCGGGCCGCTCTCGCTACTCGCGTCGCCCAGACGCCCCCCGTCGGCGGCCGCCCCCGCCGTTCCCCGTTGCCTGCCGTCAATGCCGCCACCAGCCTGGCGGGGAACGAGCAGCAGGCGTCGTCTCTGCATCCTTCGGTGCGGCGGGAAGGCCGCACTGCCACCCCGTCGCTGACTCCAGCCGGTTGTTCGTCCCACACCCGTCGCGCTCCTGCGGACGCGGACGCCGCGTTGCTCCTGGCACAGGAACTCCTACACTACCGTCCCGTCGACGACCTCGACGACGAGTGGCTCGCCTGCATCACCGAGCTCGTCAGCGCCGCTGGGGGCTCCCCTGCGCCATCCCTCTCGCTTTACCGCGCCACACCTTGCGCGGGTGATGGAGCTCCGGGGGAGCCTCAGCCGCCTCCCCCTCAAGAAGGCACCTTGGCCCCAAGGCGCGTGGCCCCTGGGCGGAACCCACTCCGTCCGGCACCAGCACAGCAAGAGAAGAGCTGCCAAGAGGTCCCTCGTCCCTAAGAAGCTGCCCAAGTGCTCCTTGCACCGGCCCGTCACGACCGCGCTCCTGCTCCAGCGCGCCATGACCCCGCGCTGAGATGAAGCCCTCCGTCACCAAGGGCCTCCCGTGGCCACTTCAGGCTGCCGTGCCTTCACCGCCGAGCTGCACAGCGTGGCCTAGCCGGGCAAGTTCAAGCCAGACCTGCCCCCACGCTACGATGGCACGGCCGACCCGGCGGAGTTCCTCCAGCTCTATGAGCTGGTCATCGAAGCCGCCAACGGGGACGAGAAGGTTATGGCGAACTGGTTTCCCATGGCGCTCAAGGACGGTCCCCGCACCTGGGTCCTGAACCTGGCTCCTGGCACGATTTCCTCCTGGAACGAGATGCGCACCGTCTCCCGGAGACCTGTTCTGGACGGGAACCATGTTCCTTCCTCGCGAGCGCAGCTAGCCCGGCACGCCAGATGGCGTCTGCACCGACGCGCTGCACGGCACGGAGGTCGCCTCCGCGGCGAGCTGCCTCGCCAGTCTTGTTGGTGAGATTCGCCTCTCCGACGAGCCCGCGTCTAATGCGGGCACCGATCGATGGCCCTGAGAGCCGCCTCGTGAGGCTCCTCGATCAGCTCCATGTCGCCAACGAGCCTGCTGCTGACTTGGATTCGGTTGGCTCCACCAACCCGATGTTGGTCTACTCCTACACGGCGTCGCTTGACGCGTTCCCCACCAACGTGGTGGTCTACGACAAGCCACTTCCTCGCGCGGACAACGGCGGCAGCATCGCCACGGAAGTGTTCGTCCTCAGCCACGGCGAGCACTCTGGCGGAGGTGCCCAGGATCCGTTGCAGGCGGTGATACAAGACCTAACCGCGCCCATCCCGGAAGACGCCGACAGCGAGATGTTGGGGGCATGTCGCGTCAAGCTCGTCGAAAGCGCCAACCGGCTGGCCAGCATGAGACGCCTTTCAGAGGCCTACCAGCGGGAGATGCACCGTGTTGTCGGGGGCACGCCGGCTCCTGGTGGTCCTAGCCGCATTGGCCTGGTCCGACAACGTGGCGCGACCATCGCCAGCATGTTCGAACATACGCGCTGCCCAGGCGGCAGCAGACGAGCTAGACAAGCTCGAGGGTGACAAGCGTCGCCACATGTCGGAGTGAGTCCAGCAGCTCCTCGACGCGGCTGCTGAGCAGCAAGAGGCCGGGTGCCGCACTGAAGCGCCCTACTGGCGAAACAACGACCTGCCTCCTTGCCGAGACCAAGGCGCGACATCCCGGACACCGGCTGGTGGCGTCTGCTATAGAAGAGACAAGGAGTCAGCTGCTACCCATAGCCGGACTCGCATCACCATCGAGCGCGACCAAGACGGCCGCCCAAGAGCAGTGCAGTGACGCAACGACTGTCCGCCTCCTCCTCCCCGCAGAGAGAGGCGCATTTCCCCGCCGCTTGTTGATCACCCGTCACTCGGCGACCGCCTTGGCCGCCGAGAAGGAATCGGAGAAAACGATGCCCGCCACCGGATCGATCGCCTCAATCGATCCCTGGCGCTAGAAGAAGAAGATGAGCTGGGTCCGCCTTGCTTCGGCCCCCGCATCCGAGACGAACCTTTCCCCAAAGGGTTCACGCTCCCGAGAGATACACCCAAGTACACCAGCTCTGTGAAGCCGGAGGACTTGCTGGTTGACTACTCTACAGCAATCAACATCGCGAATGGCAACAAGCGAGTTGCCGTGAAGTACGTTCTGCTCATGCTCCAGGGCACAGCCTGGACATGGCTGAACAGCATGAAGCCCCAAAGCATCAACAGCTGGGTTGACTTCACTGAAGCGTTCATCCGCAACTTCACCAGCACGTACAAGCGGCCGCCCAAGCCTTGCCAGCTCTCCTTATGCGTCCAAGGCCCCAACGAGTGAACTCGCGACTACCTCACGCGCTGGGCCGAGCTGCGCAACTCTTGCGAGGGCGTGCACGAGGTGCAGGCCATCGAATACTTCACTACCGGGTGCCGAGAGGGCACCCTCCTCAAGCAGAAGCTCCTCTGCGATGAGCCGGTGACCCTCGACGAGATGTTGATCATAGCAGACAAGTACGCCACGGCCGACTCCTCCATAAAGGCAGAAATCCAAGTTAATGCATCGGGCAAGGTGGCCCCTCAAGCTCCTCAGACCCCGGCTGGTGACACCAGTCAGCGACAACAACCAAACGACAACAAGCGCAAGGCCATGCAGCCGGCTTCCACAAGCTGGCAGGTGGCAACAGTCGAAGATCAGCAGCCGGAAGGGCAGCCTCCTCCCAAGCGCCAGAAGGGCGGCAAGCCCAACTGGTTGCCCGCCTTCTCATATGAGCAGACTCTCGATGCACCCTGCAAGTTCAACAGCGGCGTGAAGCCGTCCAGCCACACCACTCGGAAGTGCCACTGGCTCACCAGGGTCACCAAGGCTGATGGACTCCAGCCTCCCCCGCCTGCCGGCCCGCTGCCTCCTCCTCCCCAGCAGCCGGCGATTCGACATGTCGGCGCTATACAAGATGAATACCCTGAAGAGCATGGAACTTATGTTGTGTTCACCAGTGTGGCCGACGATAGGCGCAGCAGACGGCAGTAGCAACAAGAACTAAATGCAGTAGCCTCAGAGACCCCTGAATTCATGCATTGGTCTAAGAAGCCCGTCAGCTGGAGCAGAGCCGACCACCCGGAGGTGATGCCCAATCCCGGCTCTTATGCTCTAGGGTTGGATGCGACCTTTGCCACGGAGAGGCGAGCCGCTCGCTTCTCCCGAGTTCTGATAGATGGCGGCAAAGACATCAACGTGCAGCCTGGCGATACCATGGAGAAATTGGGAATCAAGCAGAGACATTTTCAGCCTAGCTGAACTGTTTTCCATGGCATAGTTCCTCGCCTTTCCTGCTCACCAATCAGCAAGACTCAGATAGATGTCCTCTTCGGGGACAAAAATCATTTCTGCTGAGAGCCAGTCTAGTTTGATGTGGTGGACCTTGAGAGCCCTTATCATGCATTACTTGGCCGGCCTACCCTGGCCAAGTTCATGGCGGTCCCCCAATATGCTTACCTGAAGATGAAGATGCCGAGCTCCAAGGGAATCTTGACCATAGCGGGGGACTACAAGAAGTCATCCGCTGCTTGTGACGAGAGCAGCCCGGTTAGTTGAGTCCCTCGTGATCGCGGCTGAGAAGCGGCTCCTTGACCGGGTTGTGGCGATGGCCGGCAAGCAGCCGGAAATGTCACCCAACCCCAAGGAGTCGAAAGCCGAGGGCTCATTCAAGCCGGCGAAGGAGACGAAGAAGATACCCTTGGACCCGGAGCACCCGGAGAGGCACGCTATCATAGGTGCAAACTTTGATAGCAAATAGAAAGGCGAGCTCGTCGATTTCCTTTGTGAGAATCGGGACATCTTTGCATGGTCTCCCAAGGACATGCCGGGTGTTGCGACGGAATTCGCCAAGCACAAGCTACACATCCGGTCTGATGCCAAGCCCGTCAGGCAGCCCTGGCGCCACCTGTCGGAAGATAAGAGATGAGTTGTTGGAGAAGAGATAGCATGGCTTCTAGTAGCCGCCTTCATCATGGAAGTGTTCTTTCCAGAATGGTTAGCAAACCCTGTCCTAGTGCTGAAGAAGAACAAGCAGTGGCGTATGTGTATTGATTATACCAACCTCAACAAAGCATGCCCCAAAGACCCATTTGCTTTGCCAAGAATTGACCAGGTAATAGACTCCACAACCGGATGCGAGCTGTTGAGCTTTTTGGATGCATACTCAGGGTATCATCAGATCAAGCTGAACCCGGCCGACAAGCTGAAGACCACCTTCATCACGCCATTCGGAGCCTTCTGTCACCTGACCATGAAGTTCGGCTTGAGGAATGCCGGCGCCACGTTTCAGCATTGCATGCAGAAGTGTCTCCTCAAGCAACTCGGCAGAAACGCCCACATCAATGTGGACGATGTAGTGGTGAAGACGGAGAAGCATGGAATGCTGCTAGAAGACCTCAAGGAGACCTTTGAGAACTTGAGCCGATTTCAGATCAAGCTCAACCCGGAGAAATGCGTCTTTGGAGTACCAGCCGGCCAGCTTCTTAGCTTCTTTGTCTCAGAGCGCGGCATAGAGTGCAACCCTGTGAAGATCAAGCCATCGAGAGGATGGAAGTACCCACCCAACTGCTGGACGTGCAAAAATTCACCAGCTACTTGGCATCCATCAGCTGTTTCATCAGTCGGTTGGGCGAGAAGGATCTTCCCCTGTACCAACTCATGAAGAAGACCACTTTTTTTGAGTGGAACGACAAGACGGATGAAGCTTTTCTCCAGCTCAAGAAGATGTTGACCACTCCGCCTGTCCTGGAGGCTCCGACTCCTAAGGAGACCATGCTCCTCTACATCGCCGCCACCAGCCGGGTGGTCGGCCTGATCATAGTGGTGGGCATAAGGAAGAAGGCAAAGCACTACCAGTCCAGAGGCCGGTGTATTACCTGAGTGCAGTTTTGTCCGCCTCCAAGAAAAACAACCCCCACTACGAGAAGATGTGCTACGGCGTGCACTTTGCCGCCAAGAAACTGAAGCCATACTTCCAAGAGCACCCAATCATTGTGGTCTGCACAGCTCCACTTGCCGAGATCATTGGAATCCGAGATGCCTTAGTCCGAGTGGGCAAATGGGCCATAGATTTTGCCCCCTACACCATCTACTACCAGCCTCGCACCGTCATCAAGTCGCAAGCACTGGCCGACTTCCTCGTCGGCTGCACCGAGACCCAGTACCTGCCGCCAGCGCCAGACTCCACCCATTGGCAAATGCACTTTGATGGTTCCAAGATGCGCACCGGTTTGGGAGCCGGCATCGTCCTCACCTCTCCCAAAGGCGACAAGCTCAGATATGTGCTGCAAATACACTTTGCCGCCTCCAACAACGTTGCTGAATACGAAGCACTCGTTCATGGGCTCCGGCTTGCCAAGGAACTCGGCATTCGCCGGATCCTGTGTTATGGAGATTCCCACTTGGTGGTCCAGCAGTCGTCAGGCGATTGGGACGCCAAGGAAGCAAATATGGCAAGCTACCGCTTCCTCGTTCAGCAACTCAGTGTATACTTTGAAGGATGCGAGTTCCTCCATGTGCCAAGAAATGACAATGAGCAAGCGGATGCCTTGGCACGAATCGGCTCCACCCGGCAAGCAATACCAGCCGGCGTCGCCCTGCAACGCCACCTCAAGCCGTCTGTCAAGCCGTCACCAGAATTAGACTCCATCTTTGTGCCGGTTCCTCCTGAAGCAGTCGGATCTGACTTGAGGACCCCAGCAGCCGGCATGGGGAATTCGGCAGGCGAGCCCGGGACTGCAGCAGCCGCACCCGGCCCAGGGACTGCAGCAGTCAGCACGGGGACTTCATCGACTCAGCAAGCGGCAGCCGACTCCAATCCGCCGCCTCCCGGCCCAACCGCCCTCGTGCAAGTAGCAGTCCTAGCAGTCGAAGATATTGCAGCACCTTCACGGGCCCAGCCCATCCTTAACTTTCTGGTGAACAAAGAGCTGCCGACTGATGAGATCTTGGCCCGGCAAGTGCAACGCCGGCAGCAGCGTACACTGTGGTCAACAAAGAGCTTGTGAGGCGCAGCGTCACTGGTGTCTACTAGCGCTGTGTAGAGCCGGAGCAAGGCCAAGCAATCCTCAAAGATATCCATCAAGGAGAGTGTGGTCACCATGCGGCTTCAAGAGCACTCGTGGCCAAAGCTTTCCGCCACTGTTTTTTCTGGCCGACTGCACTGGAAGACGCCAAAGAATTTGTCCAGAAATGCAAAGGGTGCCAGAAGTTCCGCTCCAAACCACATCAGTCGGCTTCTGCACTCAAGATATCCCCATTGCCTGGCCCTTTGCCATCTAGGGCCTAGACATGGTGGGACCATTCAAGACGGTGCACGGCGGCACGACTCATCTGCTTGTCGCGGTGGACAAGTTCACCAAGTGGATAGAAGCAAAGCCAATTAAGAAGTTGAATGGTCCGACTGCTGTGACTTTCATCTCTGACATCACCATCCGGTATGGCATACCACACAGCATCATCACCGACATCGGCACAAACTTTGCCAAGGGCGCCCTGGCCCGCTTCTGCGCGATGCAGGGCATCAGACTGGACCTAGCGTCCATTGCCCATTCGCAGTCAAACGGCCAGGTGGAGCGACCAAACGACCTCATTTTGTCCGGCATCAAGCCCCGACTGGTCGAGCCTCTGGAGCGGTCGGCCGGCTGTTGGCTCGACGAGCTATCGGCCATCCTTTGGAGCCTGCGCACAACTCCGAACAAGTCAACTGGCTTTACGCCTTTCTTCCTCGTCTACAGTGCCGAAGCCGTCATCCCGACGGACATAGAGTTTGACTCCCCTCGAGTAACCATGTACAGTGAAGAGGAGGCAAAAGAAGCACGACAAGACGGCCTCGATCTGCTGGAAGAGGGCCAGCTGTTGGCACTCAGCCGGTCCACCATCTACCAGCAGAGCCTGCGCCGATACTACAACCGAAAGGTCAAGCCAAGATCCTTCCAAGAGGGAGGCCTTGCGCTTCGGCTAATCCAGCGAACAGCCGGCCAGCACAAGCTCTCTGCACCTTGGGAAGGCCCCTTCATCATCAGCAAGGTGTTGGGCAATGACTCCTACTACCTCATCGACGCTCAGAAGCCTCGAGCACGCAAAAGAGATGACTCCGGCAAGGAGACGGTGTGACCATGGAATGCAAACATCCTTTGAAGGTTTTACAGTTGATGCAGTATGTACCACGGCAACTTTTGTATTAAGTACGAAGACTCCGGGTCCCCCGAGAAGAGCTCGGGGACTGCCCTATTTTATCTATATGATAAGTATTATGCCTATCAGCGTGTTATTTCATTTAGTCCGCCTGGCACCGGGTTCGACCAGTCGACCCGGGGATTCACCGCCTTGTACTATGTAATGCTTCCTGCAGCCGGACAAGTAATGTTTTGGCACTTAAGCTTTCTCCTGCCAGAAGCCGCAGCTCGCAGAGCGACTCTTCGGTCGGCAGGAGTTAAGGCAGAAAGGGTGTCTGCATGAAAAATGGCTAAGGACCCAAAGCGTACACATAGCCCAAGTCGGCTTCCTGCTTCATCGACCGGCTGACGAGCAACCGGTGTCGGGACCCCGATCCTAAGTCACACCGATCTAGCATGTAACACATCATATCACTTTGTGGCCTCACGCACGGTATTCCCACGGGTGTCGCCTTACCATGGCCCGGGACCGTTTGCGCCTTTTGGCTTACGTATATGATAGTGTCGCTAGCATCCATATGAATGAAGAACCCGAGCCGACATGACTAGTCGTGAACCCAAAGTGGCACTAACTTACGAGGGACAGGCATACATGAATCAACATCGAGCATGTTTCGGCCGGCGTGTGAATCCGGGCTGTAACCTTGGACTATGAGGACTCGTAACCCGGGCTGTAGCAGGCTAAGGCAGGACTCGGATGTCATCGCGTAACATTTCCCGAAGGGACGGAACCACGAGGAACAAAGTGAATCACATGCCGGCCCGATCTAAGTGTTAGGAGCGGTAGTCTTTGGGCTAGCAGGACTCCGATAAACCGGACTGTAGCGGACTACCATGGCTCGGTGGAAGCACTAGACTACATTTCCCCATAAGAGAGGCTACCAAGGATAGACAACTAGGTTGTCGGATCCCACACATAGCAATACATGTTACACGTACGCATAACATGCAAGTATGTGTTGTACAACATGGCATCACAACATAACGCAAAACTCATATAGATAAAGGCCGGAAGAGCCACATAGCATTAAATACAAACAGTGGTCACATGACCCATCATTCAAAGCATACAAGCAACAAGCGGAAGCATTACATGTCTGAGTACAGACAAATACAATAGAAAAAGGCTGAGAAGCCTGATTATCTACAAGACCCTCCCAAGGGTACAAGATCGTAGCTGAGGTAACAAGCTACTCGTCGAAGTCCAAGCGGAACCACTAGTAAGACTGTAGTCTCCGCTGCAAAACCATAAATAAAGCAACGTGAGTACAAAGGTACTCAGCAAGACTTACATCAGATCCTATTATACATGCACTTGTATCAAGGAGGTAGTGTGGGGTTTAGTTGCAGCAAGCCAGCTTTGACTCAGTGGCTATCCTGTTCTACGACCACAAGAACTTATTTGAGGTGAAGCGGCGCTTTGCAGGTCCACTAGTCACCACATCAATACACTACTATGGATTCATTCCCGTCTCCATACGAGAAGGCCATCCATAGCACTCACACTTGTCTTGAGCATTTTAGAGTATCCACATCAAGTTGTCTATGTACCACGTAAGCATCCAAGAAGTCCATAACCGAGGACACGGCTATTCGAATAGATCATGATAACCTGCAGGGTGTACTTCTTCACACGCTCTCGCCACTTACCGCCATATACACGTCATGTATCTCGGCAACCTTCAAGCGGAAGCCTGGCGAGGGTGTCGGCCACGACCTGACTAACCACACAAGACTCTAGTCCAGGTTTGTCGCCTATTCGGGTTCCATTCGCAAGGAGATCCGGCTGGGGTGTCGCTCACGGCCCCAAACGATGTGAGCAGGGTTCTCAAGCCCACCATCCGGGTGCCACTTGGTACACCGTTCCACCTGTGCCTAGTCTGTCCCAAGCCCACCCTGCCGGGTGCCACTTGGTATAAAAATAGCACTACCTACAAACACCAGAAACTAGTTGCGACTCCTGGACAGAGATCAAGTGGGTTAATAAGTCGAGAGGGGTCGAGTTACCGGAACCCAATGTGTGGAAGTATCGAGTCATTGAACAACATACATAGAACTTCGGTTAGCTTAGGGCGGTTCGGTGAGACAACCCACCATGTACTCCTACATGGCCTCTCACCGCTACCTTTACCAAATCGTGTTCACACACTTCACTCTCAGCATCAGAACATATCGTAACACTCCAATTCATTCCCAATGAATCAGACCTGACACAACTCTAAGCACTAGCAGGCATAGCATGGTAGGAACACAACATGGCTCAATCAACTCCTACACATGCTAGTGGGTTTCAACTATTCTTGTGGCAATGACATGTCATGCAGGAGGAATGGGTTCAACTACCGCAGCACAAAGTAGCGGATGAAACGTTGTTGTCCTAATGCAATAGCGAGAGCAGGAGGCGAGAGAGTAGGATTATGTCGGAATGAACAAGGGGGTTTGCTTGCAGTAAATCAACAAGGGAGGCACTACTTCGCAGACAGGTACTCTCGAGCACTCTCGAGGAGCTGGACCTATCGAGAAGGAACGGTGCCAACAATCAATACACAAGCATATGCAACAATATGATGCATGAACATGGCATGTAGATGTGATGCTGTTTGAGCTAATGCAGCTAGAGTACATTTAGTTGAAGTCCATTTGAACCAAAAATTCAAATGCATTTCCAAAGTAAGCTCTTATATATGCCATTATAGTGTTTCACTTATACAACAGGTATAAGTTGGTTTTTCATGCATGAAACAGGTACAGATGGATAGATTGCATTTTTATGATAATTTTTCATATATAAATTATTTCAATCTAAGCTACGGTTGAATTTATATGATTTTTTGAAGTTTTGCTAATTTTCTGGAAATGCCTGAAGAAGAATAAATCTAGAAAATTGTATTACTGCGTCAGCATTGAGTAAGCATGACGTCGGCAAGTCAACTATGGCTGACTGGGGTCAAACCTGACGTGTGGGGTCCACACGTCAGTGTCATAGTTAGTTAACAGAGTTAATTAGATATTAAACTAATCCTAATAGAAACATTAGCAGGGCCGGGCCCCACCTGTCACTGACCCACACGGGTCAAACACCAGGTCAACTAGGGGGGGTTAGACCCGGTCAACCCCACCGACGTTTAGCCGCCGGCGAGGCCGAACGCGGCGGAGGGGCTCGGGATCGTTGTTCTGGCGACTAAAAGGACAGCGGAGAACACAGGGACGTAGCCAGCTCGTCCGCACCGATTGGAGCAAATGGGAGGCGAGGCGGCCGGAGCTTGCGGAGCGGCTTCGGGCGGCGGCGGAGTTCGGCTTCGGCGGGAGGCGGGCTGCGAGACGCAGGGGAGGCCACCGAGGCTCCCGACACCCTCATGGCACCAGGAGCACGTTGGGGTGCTCGGTTTGGCGTGAGGCGGCGAGACAGCAGCGGTGACATGGACGGCGGCGAGAGGCTTCGGCCGTGGTGGGGAGGGGGGCTACGGCGTGCGAGCAGCTAAACGTAGAGAGGGGAATGGAGCAGAAGCTTACTGCGGACTCGACAGCATCGACGGCGAGCTCGTGGACGGCCGGACGGCGACGTGAGGGCGGTGGGGATCTGCGGCGCCCGGCGATGAAGAAGACGACGCCGAGGACGAAGCAGAGCTTGCCCGGTTGCTTTGCTTGGTGAGGAGGGAGAGGGGGTCGCGGCGGAGCTGGGGAGCGTGTCGGGGAGGTGCGGCAGTAGCCGAGGCCAAGGTGGCTGTGGACGGCGGCGACGGTGATTTCGGCCGCAAGAGAGGGAGCGAGGGGGAGGAGAGAATGGCGCGGGAGGGAGAGGGAGTGTCGAGGGGGGGCACGTGGCGTCGTCCAGGCGTCCCAGGGCGACGAGGAGGACGTCGAGCAAGCAGGCTGCGTCTTGCGGCAGCGTCTGGCGTCGGCACCGCTTCCCCTCGCCCTCTTGGCAAGAGGAGGAAGACGGCTATGCCCACAGTGGGCTGGGCGAGAAAGAAGCAGGCCGGCAGGCGCCAGGTAGGAAGCCCAGGTAAGGTTTTTCCTTTTGTTTAAGTTTTCTATTTTCTGACATTTGTTTTGATTTAATTAAAATACTAAATCATTTTGTTTTCTTATGCCAATTTTTATAGGAGCTAGTTATATTATTCCAGAGCTCCTTAATAAATGGCATAATTTTTGGACAATATTATATATATATAACAATATTTATCCAACGCAAATAATTACTGCATTAATTCCAAATGCCCAAAATAATTACTTATGAACTCCTAAAAATATTGGTTTGATTTTTATCTCTGTCCAATATTTTGAGAGCAACATGAGCATTTTCTTGGACCTTTTTGGAGCAATTTTATTTGATCAATTTCCAAAAAGATTAGGAGGGTTTCACAAATCCTCATTTCAATTTAAATGGAACTTAAAGATGATGCACGGATGACTAGCTAGTCTAGGTCATACGAGAACTAGGGATGTGACAACTCGCCCCACTTGAAAGAATCTCGTCCGAGATTCGTGGGTCGAATTAAAAGAAAAGCGGGGTACTCGGTCGAAGACGATCTTCTCGCTCCCAGGTAGCTTCTCTCTTCGAATGATGAGACCACTGAACCTTGAGGAACTTGATGTTCTGACGTCGGGTAACACGCTCTGCTTGATCAAGAATGCGAACCGGGTACTCTCGGTATGTGAGGTTATCTTGGAGATCAAGCTTTTCGTGGTCCACTCCACGGATGGAATCCGAGAAGCAACGCTTGAGTTGAGAGACGTGGAAGACATCATGAACTCGAGAAAGATGTGGGGGTAGTTCCAATTGGTAGGCAACCTCTCCTCGTTTAGAGAGAATGCGAAAGGGACCAATGTAACGAGGAGCCAACTTGCCCTTGATACCGAAACGATGGGTACCCTTTAGAGGGGTAACCCGAAGGCAAGCCTTGTCGCCAACTTCATAAGCCACTTCCTTATGACGACGGTCATCTTGGCTCTTTTGAGGCTGGGCTGTTTTCAAATTCTCACGAATGATGCGAACTTGCTCTTACGCCTCCACGGATCTTGTCCAGGTCCAAAGAATTGTCTTTCACGGTTTCGACCAGTTCAAAGGTGTTCGACATCTTCGTCCATAGAGAATCTCAAAAGGAGCTTTCTTGAGACTGGATTGATAGCTATTGTTATAAGCAAACTCGTGAAAGGAAGACATTTCTCCCAATCCATACCGAATGAGATAACGCATAAGCTCTAAGCATGTCTTCGAGAATTTGGTTGACCCTTTCCACTGACCACTCATTGAGGGTGGAAAGCGATCTTGAAGGAAAGCTGGGTGCCCATGGCAGTTTGGAAACTCTCCCAGAAATGAGAAGTGAAAATACTACCACGGTCCGAACTGATCTCTAGTGGAACACCATGAAGTGACACTATTCGAGAAATATATAAGTCAGCGAGCTGACTAGCAGTGATACTCTCTCGAACAGGTAGGAAGTGAGCCACTTTGGACAGACGATCAATGACTACGAAGATAGCGTTATTCCCTTTCTTGGTCCTGGGAAAGCCGGTGATGAAGTCCATACCAACTTTGTCCCATTTCCACTCAGGGAATAGCTAAAGGCTGAAGGGTGCCAGCAGGACCTTTGATGCTGCCTTAACGCGACGACAAACGTCACGATTAGCAATAAAGCGAGCAATTTCTCTCTTCATCCTAGTCCACCAGAACCTCTGGCGTAGGTCATGATACATCTTAGTACTACCGGGATGAATTGTCAGAGGAGATTCATGCGCCTCCTTAAGAATCAATTTTCGTAGCTGTTGATTCTTGGGACCACCAAGCGGTTTTCAAAGAAAACAACACCTCGATCATCCATAGAGAAGCATCCACCAACTCCCTTCTTAATGTTTCTCTTGATCCGGGAAATTCCCGTGTCCTGCTTTTGAGCGGCGATAATCCGATCCTCAAGATCAGGTTTTGCCACCAAGGTAGAAAGGAATCCGTGAGGAGCAATGTGAAGGTTAAGCCTACAAAGTTCCTCATGGAGAAAAGGTTGGCCTATTGCAACATGAGATTGTTGCAATAGGATTCTGACTTAAGCGCATCGGCCATGACATTGCCTTTGCACGGGTGTAGGTAATCCCTAGATCATAATCTGAGATCAACTCCAACCAACGTCTTTGCCTAAGGTTCAAATCTGGTTGGGTGAAGATATACTTGAGACTCTAGTGATCAGTGTAGATCTCATAGCGTTTACCAAGAAGGTAGTGTCGCCATGTCTTAAGTGCATAGACTACGGTGCAAGCTCTAGATCATGTGTAGGATAATTCTCCTCATGTGGATGCAAATGACGAGATGCATAGGCAATCACATGACGATCTGCATAAGAATGCAACCTAGTCCACTGTCGTGAGGCCTCATGATGAGATAACAAAGTCCTTCGTGAAATCCGGTGGCACAAGTATGGGAGCAGAAGTCGAGCGTCTTTTAGGTTCACGAAAACTGTACTCACCTTGTGGGGACCACTCAAACTTTTATCTTTCTTGAGAAGTTCCGTGAGGGGTTTGGCTACTTTGGAGAAGTTTTCAACAAAGCGGCGACAATAGCTGGCCAGACCAAGGAAACTCCTAACTTGTTTAACGGTTTCAGGTGGAGTCCAATTGAGAACGGCCTGAACTCTCTCGGGATTGACAGCAATGCCCTTACCAGAGATCACGTGGTCGAGATAGGTCACCTCTGGCGACCAAAATTCACACTTGGAGAACTTGGCATAAAGGCGGTGCTCTCTGAGTTTTTCTAACATAAGTCTAAGATGTTCGGCATGCTCTTCCTCGTTCTTCGAGTAAATAAGTATATCATCGAGATAAACCACGACGAATTTGTCTAAGTACTCCATGAAGATCGAGTTCATCAAGTGGGAGAATGTGGCTAGGGCGTTGGTTAGACCAAAGGACATGACGGTGTACTCGTACTGGCCATAACGAGTGACAAAGGCTGTTTTGGGAATGTCTCCATTTCTGATCTTGATTTGATGGTAGCCTAACCTCAAATCCATCTTGGAGAAGCCTGAGGATCCAGCGAGCTGATCATACAGGTCGTTGATCCTGGGAAGCGGATATTTGTTCTTTATTGTGACCAAATTAACGGGACGATAATCGACAACCATCCGGTCCGTACCATCCTTCTTCTTGACGAAGAGGACGGGGCAAGCCCAAGGAGAAGAACTAGGACGGATGAAACCCTTTTGCAAGGACTCATCAAGTTGTTTCTTAAGCTTGGCTAGTTCCAAGGGTGCCATCTTATAAGGTCTCCTAGAGATTGGAGTTGTTCCTGGGATAAGATCTATGACAAACTCTACATCTCTGTCAGGTGGAACACCTGGCAGTTCCTCTAGAAAGACATCCGGAAAGTCACGGACTACCGGGATATCTTCAAGGTCTGGAAGAGGGCTGGCATTAAGAGAATAGAGTTGACGCTTTGCAACTCTAGTGGAGACAATGACTATCTTGCCAGATGGGTGTGTAAGCTGAACAGACCTAGTGAAACAATCAATCTTGGCATAATGAGCTTTCATCCAGTCCATACCCAAGATGATGTTAATATCTGAGGACTTGAGGGCTACAAGTGATGCAAGGAATACAAGTCTATCAACAAGGATTTCATTACCATAGCTGATTCTAGTGGTTTTCCATCTAGACCCTGGGGTTTGGATTTCAAGCGGAGTTGGCATATCACAGAATGACATGTCGTGCAAACGAGCATAGTCTTCAGAGATGAAGGAGTGAGATGCTCCGGTATCGAATAGAACCGAAGCTCGATGACAGTTGACAAGGAGTGTACCAAGAACGACATCTGGATCATCATGAGCATCCTTAGCTGAGATGTGATGCACACGTCCACGTTCAGTGGGGGCTGACTTAACATTGATCATCTTGCGTGATGGCTTAACACAATAGCAGTCTTCTCGGGCTGGGGTGGAGCATAAGCGGCCCGAGCGATCACGTGCATAGTGTCACGGCTCTCCGCATGTGAAGCAAGTCCACGAAGTTGGACGTGGACCCGCATTGACAAGCGGTCTACCAATAGGCCTGGGTGGAGCATACTGCTGAACTGGGTGAGGCACCACATAGGATGGTCTCGGTGCATATCCGGGTGGAAGAGCAGAGTTCGGAATGCAAATCTGGCGCTTCTGAGAACTAGAACTGGAGGAAGATCCCAAATCACGGGCTTGCTTACGAGACTCCTCGTAAGTGAGCTGAGCTGTCTCTGCATTAATGGCCTTGTTCACAAGAGCCTGGAATGTATCACAATGATGTAGGTGGAGATCACGACGCAACTTGGGGTTGAGACCCTTCTGGAACCTAGCCCGCTTCTTGGCGTCCGTGGACACTTCTTCTGAAGCATAGCAGGCAAGGTTCTCAAACTCTCTGCTGTAAGCATCAACAACCATCTTACCCTGGATGAAACTACAGAACTCTTCTCTCTTGCGATCGATGAGGGCTTCAGGAATGTGATGCTCGCGAAAAGCCTCAGTGAAATCTCTCCAGGTAGGAATCGACCAGCTAGAAGCATAGCCTCATAGTTACGCCACCAAAGACTAGCAGGACCTTCCGGTGGTATGCAGCATAGGTGACCTTGTCACTTTCAGCTACGTTCGCGAGCGGAGCTTGCGTGTGATACTACGGGCCGGTCATCCGCATCGAGTGGCTCAATGGAATGATGAAAGGTAGGTGGGTGCAAGCGAATGAAGTCATGAATGGTTGCAGACCCTTTGAACTGATGCGGTGTTCTCCTCGACACGTGCCAACAAGCGGTTAGACTCACGCTTGTTCCTCTCCAACTCTAACATAAACTACGCCAATAAAGGCTGGTCGGGAGGATCCTCATCCCTACCATCTCCGTGGTTACGGCTACGAGCAGCGAACTTCGCTTAGCGATGACATCACGAGAAAGCGAAACCAAGGACGGAATCAACATCAACTACTGAGCTGTAAAATATAGGACAAAGAAATTAGTAACTCTCGAACTCACAGGGCAATTCCGGCGGCATAACGGCGGTAAAATGCTCGTAATGAGACATCCTGCCAAAATGGGGTAGTACAACGACTCAACATCACCACTCAAAGGTTACGGGATAATACTAAGCAGACTACACGGAAGTACTCGAAGTTGGGGTATGACTCGATCAACCAATCCTAAGAGACTACGGTGTAGTAACACGTTACCCTGATAGACAGAAAAGAAAGCCTAGTTCATTAACCCCGTAGGAAAAGTAAGATGACTCAGATCAGAGGGCCATGAGGTAAAGGAGTAAAAAGAGCCTTACGTTCCTTCCCACAATCAATTCCCTTACATAACTAAAGAATTTCTAGACTCAACTTCGACCAGGTTGGCTTGGAAATCCTACAGGCAGTCAGGCTCTGATACCAAAGCTATCGGGACCCCGATCCTAAGTCACACCGATCTAGCATGTAACACATCATATCACTTTGCGGCCTCACGCACGGTATTCCCACGGGTGTCTCCTTACCATGGCCCGGGACCGTTTGCGCCTTTTGGCTCACGTATATGATAGTGTCGCTAGCATCCATATGACAGAGAACCGGGCCGACATGACTAGTCGTGAACCCAAAGTGGCACTAACTTACGGGGACAGGCATACATGAATCAACATCGAGCATGTCGATCGGCGTGTGAATCACAGGCTGTAGCACTTTGGGCTAACAGGACTCCGGTAACCGGGCTGTAGCAGGCTAAGCAGGACTCGGATGTCACCGCGTGACATTTCCCGAAGGGACAGAACCACGAGAACGAAGTGAATCACATGTCAGCTAATCTAAGTGTTAGGAGGCGGTAGTCTTTGGGCTAGCGGGACTCCGATAAACCGGGCATGTAGCGGACTACCATGGCTCGGTGGAAGCACTAGACTACATTTCCCCATAAGAGAGGCTACCAGGGATAGACAACTAGGCTGTCGGATCCCGCACATAGCAATACACGTTACACGTACGCATAGCATGCAAGTATGTGTTGTACAACATGGCATCACAACATAACACAAACTCATATAGATAAAGGCCGGAAAGAGCCCCATAGCATTAAATACAAACAGGGGTCACATGACCCATCATTGAGAGCATACAAGCAACAAGCGGAAGCATTACATGTCCGAAAGTACAGGACAACTACAAAAGAAAAAAGGCTGAGAAACCTGACTATCTACAAGACCCTCCCAAGGGTACAAGATCGTAGCTGGGTAACAAGCTACTCGTCGAAGTCCAAGCGGAACCACTAGTAAGACTGTAGTCTCCGCTGCAAAAACATAAATAAAGCAACGTGAGTACAAAGGTACTCAGCAAGACTTACATCAGATCCTATCATACATGCATTTGTATCAAGGAGGTAGTGTGGGGTTTAGTTGCGGCAAGCCAGCTTTGACTCAGTGGCTATCCTGTTCTACGATCACAAGAACTTCTTTGAGGTGAAGCAGCGCACACGAGTCCACTAGTCACCACATCAATACACTACTATGGATTCATTCCCGTCTCCATACGAGAAGGCCATCCATAGCACTCACAATTGTCTTGAGCATTTTAGAGTATCCACTTCAAGTTGTCTATGTATCACGTAAGCATCCAAGAAGTCCATAACCGAGGACACGACTATTCGAATAGATCATGATAACCCTGCAGGGGTGTACTTCTTCACACACGCTCTCGCCACTTACCGCCATATACACGTCATGTATCTCGGCAACCTTCAAGCGGAAGCCTAGCGAGGGTGTCGGCCACGACCTGACTAACCACACAAGACTCTAGTCCAGGTTTATTGCCTATTCGGGTTCCATCCGCAAGGAGATCCGGCCGGGGTGTCGCTCACGACCCCAAACGATGTGAGCAGGGTTCTCAAGCCCACCATCCGGGTGCCACTTGGTACACCGTGCCACCTGTGCCTAGTCATCCCAAAGCCCACCCTCGCCGGGTGCCACTTGGTAGAAAAATAGCACTACCTACAAACACGAGAAACTAGTTGCGACTCACAGGGCGGAGATCAAGTTGGTTAATAAGTCGAGAGGGTCGAGTTACGGAACCCAATGTGTGGTAGTATCGAGTCATTGGACAACATACATAGAACTCGATTGCTTAAGGGCGGTTCGAGTGAGACAACCCACCATGTACTCCTACATGGCCTCTCACCGCTACCTTTACCAAATCGTGTTCACACACTTCACTCTCAAAGATCGTAACATATCGTAACACTCCAATTCATTACCAATGAATCAAACCTGACACAACTCTAAGCAATAGCAGGCATAGCATGGTAGGAACACAACATGGCTCAATCAACTCCTACACATGCTAGTGGGTTTCAACTATTCTTCGTGGCAATGACGGGTCATGCGAGAGGAATGGGTTCAACTACCGCAGCACAAAGTAGCAGATGAATCGTTGTTGTCCTAATGCAATAAGCGAGAGCAGGAGGCGAGAGAGTAGGATTGTATCGGAATGAACAAGGGGTTTGCTTGCTCGGTAAATCAACAAGGGAGCCTTTGCTTCCTGACTGGTACTCTCGAGCACTCTCCAGAGCCGACCTATCGAGAAGGAGCAGTGCCAACAATCAATACACAAGCATATGCAACAATATGATGCATGAACATGGCATGTAGATGTGATGCTGTTTGAGCTAATGCAGCTAGAGTACATTTGGTTGAAGTCCATTTGAACCAAAAATTTAAATGCATTTCCAAAGTAAGCTCTTATATAGGCCATTATAGTGTTTCACTTATACAGCAGGTATAAGTTAGTTTTTCATGCATGAAACTGATACAGATGGATAGATTGCATTTTTCTGATAATTTTTCATATATAAATTATTTCAATCTAAGCTACGGTTGAATTTATATGATTTTTTGAAGTTTTGCTAATTTTCTGGAAATTCCTGAATAAGAATAAATCCAGAAAATTGTATTACTGCGTCAGCATTAAGTAAACATGACGTCAGCAAGTCAACTGCTGATTTGAGGTCAAACTTGACGTGTGGGGTCCACACGTCGGTGTCATCAGTTAGTTAACAGAGTTAATTAGATATTAAACTAATCCTACTTGAAACATTAGCGGGCGGGCCCCACATCAACGACCCACACGGGTCAAACACCAGGTCAACTAGGGGGGTTAGACCTGGTCAACCCCACCGGCGTTTAGCCGCCGGCGAGGCCGAACGCGGCGGAGGGGCTCGGGATCGTTGTTCTGGCGACTAAAAGGACGGCGGAGAACACAGGGACGTAGCCCGCGCTCGTCCGCACCGATTGGAGCAAATGGGAGAGGAAGGGGCGACCGAAGCTTGCCGGAGCGAAGCTCGGGGCGGCGGCCGGAGTTCGGCTTTGAGCGGGAGCGGGCTGCGGGGCACGGGGAGGCCACCCGAGGGGCTCCGCGGCACCCTCGTGGCACCAGGAGCACGTTGGGGTGCTCGGTTTGGGCGGAGGCGGCCGAGACGACGGCGGTGACATGGACGGCGGCGAGAGGCTTCGGCCGTGGTGGGGAGGGGGTTTACGGCGTGCGGGCAGCTAAACGGAGAGAGGGGAATGGAGCAGAAGCATACTGCGAACTCGACGGCGTCAACGGCGAGCTCGTGGACGGCCGGACGGCGACGTGCGGGCGGTGGGGATCTGCGGCGCCCGGCGATGAAGAAGACGACGCCGAGGACGAAGCAGAGCTCGCCCGGTTGCTTTGCTCGGTGAGGAGGGAGAGGGGGTCGCGGCGGAGCTGGGGAGCGTGTCGGGGAGGTGCGGCAGTGGCTGAGGCCACGGTGGCTGTGGGCGGCGGCGACGGCTATTTCGGCCGCAAGAGAGGGAGCGAGGGGGAGGAGAGAATGGCGCGGCAGGGAGAGGGAGTGTCGAGGGGGGGCGCGTGGCGTCATCCAGGCGTCCCAGGGCGACGAGGAGGACGTCAGGCAAGCATCTGCGTGCCGGCGCATACGGCGTCGGACACCGCTTCCCCTCTGCCTACTGGCAAGAGGAGGAAGACGGCTATGCCCCTGGTGGGCTGGGCCAGAAAGGAAACGGGCCGGCCAGGGGCGCCAGGTAGGAAGCGCAGGTAAGTATTTTCCTTTTGTTTAACTTTTCTATTTTCTGACATTTGTTTTGATTTAATTAAAATACTAAATCATTTTATTTTCTTATGCCAATTTTTATAGGAGCTAGTTATATTATTCCAGAGCTCCTTAATAAATGGCATAATTTTTGGACAGTATTTTATATATATAACAATATTTATCCAACGCAAATAATTACTGCATTAATTCCAAATGCCCAAAATAATTACTTATGAACTGCTAAAAATATTGGTTTGATTTTTATCTCTGTCCAATATTTTCAGAGAGCAACATGAGCATTTTCTTGGACATTTTTGGAGCAATTTTTATTTGATCAATTTCCAAAAAGATTCAGAGGGTTTCACAAATCCTCATTTCAATTTAAATGGAATTTAAACATGATGCGCAGGTGACTAGCTAGTCTAGGTCATACCAGAACTAGGGATGTGACAACCGGCCGGCCGACTTCTTCTTAAATTGCTAAAAGACTCTAATCGGCTAAGTACTTGCCTCCCCAAAAGTAGCTAAGTACTTGACCCAGCCACAGTTTGCAGAGCGGCTGTTCGGCTGGCAAGACGGCAACCGAGGAAGGCGGCAAAGCAAAATAGGATAAAGAGCAGAAAGCAAGGAAAGATGGAACTCGGCAAAAATATTTACACATCAAAAGGCCCTTGGCCGACATTCAACAGAAGTTTGAAATACACCCCACGGGTGGAATTGTGCAAAGTTAACAAAGTTTGTCAAGACTGATAAGCAGGTAGAAAGAAAGGTAAATTGGCAGCCTAGGAAGCAGCAGACGGGTTCGGCGGAACGGCGGAGTCGGTGGTGCCGGTTGGTGGAGCTGCCGGCTGGTCGGTCTCCGCTTGGTCGCCTTCAGCAGTAGCCGACTTGCTCGGGCGTGGCTCGTTGCTCGAGGCGCGGTCGAGTTGATACTGGTTGTCTGCTCCGACCTCTGGCACCTCCTCTTCGCCTTCCTCGTCCTCTTCGTCTTCTCCTTCGTCGCTGGAGTTGATCACTTTGGCCGAGTCCTCGCCATCCTCAGGGTTCAGCCCGAACCACTCCTGCGGCGCCACGGTGCCGTTCTCAGCTAGCTCAGGAACGAAGACGCTGGTGTTGGTGCACTCGGCGATTGCCGCGTCTCGTTGGACAAGATCAATCTCCACCGCCAACAGCTCCTCTTGAGCTTCCAGTCGAAGCGTGGCCAACTAGGCTAGATTTAGCCCAGGGTACAACGCCTTGACGAACTCCAAGGCCCGACATGCCCCAGCCCGGGCCGAAGAACCCTTCCAGGCCTCAAGGCGGCCGGCCACCACCTCAAGCCAGTCGGCGGTCCGGCTGGGCTTGCGTGGAGCCTGCATGTCCAGCCACAGGGCGGCGATCGCCTGGGCGCCGACACGCTGATGACGGTGCAACATCCGATGAGCCGGCCGAAGACGGGTCTGGATGCTGAGGAATTGCTCGTTGAGGGTCCGGGGGGCGTTGGCAGCAATCTGCGCACCTTCCGCCCTCCGCTCTTCACGATCAGCCTCGATGGCCTGGTTGGCTGTCACACCCTGATTTTCATGGCACAGCACCTAAGATGATAAATCATGATAAATTGTGGTTTGACAAAAACTTTTGTGTGTTTTGGTCTTTGCTTGATTTGATTTTTGTCTACTGTTTGCAAGTGCTCTAAAAATCAAATAAATCCTCCAACTCTTATACTCCTTCTCCTTGATCCAAAACTTCTGCCCAATGATCATGACATGTGTGTAGGACACAACAATAATTTCTTGTAAAAATATTTTGGCCAAAAAGTATTTTCTAAATTTAGTTTTCCAAAACCCACGAATTGAGGTTTGCAGACAAGTACTTGATTTGGGGTATGAAAAATATTTCAAAGAGTATATTTGAGACCTATTAGATATAGGATACCCAGAAACCATAAAAATATAATTTTAAAAGTTATTTTACTATTTTATTTAAAAGCTTTTTCTTCAGTCCAGAAGTGGTCTTTATTAGGTTAAAATTATTTTTATGCTTTAAAAATATTTGTGAAAATTCAGGGAAACTCAGTGGGCATATATTTCCTATATATAAGAGTTTCAACACATGGTCATGTTCAAAATGTTGGTCAAATCCCTCAAATACCCTTTCTGAATATTTCAACATTTTGAAATTTTACAAAGGAAATATTATCCAAAAATTCCAAGAAAATTCTAGCATGTCACATATGACATGTGTGATGATCTGGACAAGTATCATGTCATGGAGAATAGTATAACCCCATGAAACCCTCTCAAAACCACTTCTGTCCTCTTTCAAGTTTGAGCAACTTTACATTGCCAAACATGTCCAAATGCTCTCAAATCTTGTGTACATGCTCAAGTGGTCTAATCATTCATCTAGACCAAATGGCACAAGTTGGAGAACAAGTTAACTTGATCAAAGAGCCCCAAAACCCTCTCTGACCAGAATCAAATTTGAACAACTTTGTACTACCAACTTTCTCTCAGTGACCCCAACTTTGGTGAGCATGTTCACATGACCAAATAAGGCCACCACACCAAGTGGTTCACCAAGGATAAGTGATTTGCTCAACTAGATCTACACAAGTTCATTTCTGCTAATTTCTAGGCTTTACAAAAGTTGCATTGGCAACTTTGCCGAAATGAACTCAATCTTGGTGGAACCTCTTATTTTCTCATGCCATTTGACCCTGTCAAGCCTCATGACAAGGGAAGTCCATTTGCTTGCCCAAATCTACATCAAACACCTTACAGCTAAAACTTAAACTACATGTTTTGGCCATTTCCACTAATCTCCTTGAGTCCAAATTTGTACTACAACCTCATGTGATACTCCTCTAACCCCCTGCATATTTCCCTGCCCGAGGAGACATGATTAAGGGGGGTAGGACCCCATTTGTCCTCTCTGGACAGCTCAATTCTCACTCTCTCTCAACCCCACCTCTCTCCCATTGGGTCACCAGGGCATCCAAGGCCACCTCCCCTTTGTTTACTCACCCCACAAAGCCCCAGACACTAGTGGACACGCCCACAGCACATAAACAATGCCATGGCGTGCAGAGCTCGCTCTGGGCATGCTTCTGATGCTCTCGGCCTGTAGCACGCCCATTCCAAGGCCTCCCGTCGACCTTGGGCGCCGGAATCGTGTCCCTCAAGGCCGCCTCGGCGTCCACGACATGCAACACTGTTGGCCCCTTCCTCCCTTGCCCTCCTTCTCCCTCCACGGGCTCACCCGAGCGCGTATGGACGTTGCCCACGGTGCACCAGCGCCTCCGCTATATAGAGTCACCCACGAGCTCCCTCTCGCCTCTGATTATTCCCCTCTCTCTCGTGCACCCTCTCAGACACACTCCCTCTCCCTCTCGTGCCCCCTGCTCCCTCCACGGCCGAAGCCTTGCCGCCAGGCCCGCTCTCAAGTTCGAGCACCATGGCTCTCCCCCCTTCCTTTATTCCATGTCCGTGACCTCCCCATGGAGTCTCAAGGCCGGACCCGTCCTCCCCTTGGCCTGGGAAGCCCCCCCGGCGTGGTGCCGTCAAAG
Organism: Aegilops bicornis; assembly: GCA_021605145.1. Taxonomy (NCBI): domain Eukaryota; kingdom Viridiplantae; phylum Streptophyta; class Magnoliopsida; order Poales; family Poaceae; genus Aegilops; species Aegilops bicornis. Next base: position 351,164,607 of record CM038671.1, on the reverse strand, counting down.
CTCCATGGCCGCCGCAGCCTGCCGATGGTGGCGGCGCTGTAGGCTGCCTTGGGCGAGCCCGCAGCCACCCTTGGGTGCGGTGAGGAGAGCCGGAGCTCCTGTGCTCGTTGGCCGGCTCTCCCGCGTCGCCTGGCGACGGCTGCGCCGGCGGCCGAGCCCTTCCTTGCCCGGCGTCGGGCGGAAGAAGACGACCAGGGGCGACAGAGCGACCTGCATGCGGGCCCCGCGCGTCAGCGACCCGCCGGCTGCCTCGTCAGTTAAGTGGAGGCGGGTACAGCTGCTTACCGCCTCCCCCGCTCCGTTGGCGTATTCCCAAAGTGCGCCATCGACGTTGCCTGGGCGCCCCGCGTAGCTGAGCCACCGGGCCGGCCCGTCAGCTATCCCTCGCCCAGCATGCAGAATAAGTGGTATAGCCTTTTCCTTATTCTTTTTCCTGTAAACATCAAAAATTCATAAATAATACAAATGGAGCCCAAATTTGACGATTCAAATTTCTAGAAGCTCCATAAATTATGCCCTATAACATGGTGCTATTTGCACATTTTTCCAGAAACATTTCCTTCACAAATATTTATCAAATTCCCTTTTTATAATTTCTGTGATGAACTTTAGAAAATCACAGAGAGCCCATTATTGATCCAAATTCCATGATTCAAATTCCTAGATGCTTATAAGTTCAAAACTTAGTTTTTGAACATTTTTCCTAGTACTTTCTATGCCACATAGAATATTGGTCCACTTCTCCATATATTGCCAACTTTGCAAATTCATAGGAAAATCATTTGAACTCCAAATCCAGTGAAACCAACTCCTAGGTGCTTCTAAAATTATTCCTTGTGAAATGGGTGCCTTTGCTCATTTTTCAAAGTAATTCTTCTGTACACTTCTTCCAAATCCACAAATCCCTTGATTCCATCATATCGAAATGTTTAGAAATATCCATTGATCCACTTCCAATGAAATCACTTTTGTCATTCCTCATATGACCAGAGGTATCCTAGAAAAGTCCAACTCATATTTTTAGAGCACTTTTATTTTTGCCTTGTTGTGTTGCTTATTGTGTTTGTTTCCGACGTTAGTTGACGAAGTAGATGGAGTACTTGGAGAAGGACCCGAAGACTTGAAGACTCTGATGAACCAGGCAAGCAGCCCTTTGACCATGATGAACCATTTTACATCATGATGGCATTTTTCGTTGTTTCACTGAGTGCATGATATACCTTGAATGGCAACCTTGCTAGGCTTGCCTCCGTTGCATACTCCATTGATACTTGCATTGTTCATGACTCTACCCTTGCTCAGAGTTGTGTTGGTGGGTTGTAGAAATATGCTATAGTAAATGGCTACGCAAAGTGGGTCAGGGTTATGCATGGAAAGAAACAAGTGTGGTTTGACACACTTGCAAAAAGCCCAGTGGGTGCCACTAATGCCCACAGGAGATGATGATGAACTAGGTCACTACTTGGTGGAGAGGTAGTGTCTTGAGGCTCGATAAAAGTGTTGTTTACAGAGATGGATTAGATTTAAGATTTGTCGATTGTCCCAACCTTACATGCACAACCACTCTACCCTTGTATGGGAAAGGGCATTATTGATTACCTAGGGCCGATACTAGCTTGGAGCCCGCATTACTAGTGACGGGGAGAGTTGGTGCTCTCTCTCGGGGCGAGTGCGTGCCAGTAAAGTGACCAAGAACATTTTTATGGGGCACCGGACACACCGTTGGTACCCCGTGCTAGTGGTATGTGATGAATATGGGAGCGATGCTCCACAATTTTAAGTTGTCAAATGTTGGGCACGGGGGTTACTACCAATCGAGTGGACTCTATGTTAGTATCGTCTAGGGAAAGATAGTGATCGGGTGCTTACCCCGGGTACTTGAGGTACCGCGGGTCGTGGATGACACGGAAGTTCCCCGGATCTTGTGGGTAAAGTGTGCAACCTCTGCAGAGTGTAAAACTATTCAAATAGCCGTGTCCATGGTCAAGGACAGTTTGGTGGTGCTTCTTAGACTACGTCCATATGTTTCTGACAAACAACACGGTTTGGTAAATCTATTGACATGATTCGTCAGGAAGTCATGATGAGCTTGAGCATGAGTTGTTCATAAACTCTCTCTCGATGTTGATGTCTATAACCTCCTAATACTTGTTGCAGACACATTCATATCCTTGATAAATGTTGATCATACTTGCATGAGAAATACTAGCTTTCCGAAAACATGCCAAATTAGCAGTAGTGCCTTGCATAATTATTCTGTTATCACCCTTGGGTTGCTTGCGAGTACATTCAAAGTACTCATTGGCTTGCCACTGGTTATTTTATTGGCGGGCATGAAAGAACAGGATATGATGAATAATACTTCAAAGGATTTAACATGCTAACTAGGACGCTTCGGTCCAGTAATGCCCGTAGGGTTAAGGCGGATGGCATGGGTCCAAGTTATCGGCGAAGATTTCCGCTGCAATGTTATACTCAAGACTTGACCATAATGGTCCTACTTTTGTAATACGGTATGTATGGATGTAAGCCTCTTGTGATTCAGCTTCTGTGTGTTCAGTGAGCATTGATCTCTGGGATCACTGTACACGTGCATTCAGTGATCACGACTTATGAGTCGGTGTCCGCACATTGGCGGCGTCAGAGTGACCACGGAAGAAGTCTGCTCAAACAGAAAGCCAAAGAGCCAAAGTTAGAGACAAGAGGCCGGCTTGGTCGTGACCAGCCTTCGAAGAAGAAAAAGAGGGAAGCTCACCGACGACCATGTCCTCAATTTTGCCGAAGCCGGCGGTCAGCAAAGCCTCCTTGTCGGTCCAGCCGGAGCGTTCAGTCTCGAACTCAGCAAGGAGACCAACCTCCTTGTCCTCTGCCTCCTTCTTGGTCTTCTTGAGAAGCTCCACCTGCTCCGCTAGTTGCGTGACCAGCCGGTCACGCTCCTCGGCCAGCTTGTTACAGTCCGCCTCCTTGGCACGCAACGCGGTGTTAGCTTCGCCCAGCTGCTGCTGCAGGACGGTGTTGGCCTCTGCAGAAACAGAAGAAGAAAAGGACATCGACAATCAACAAACAGAGATATGGTTGCCAGGAAGATCCGGCCCGACTGCTCAGCAGTCGGCCTGAATCTCGGGGACTACAGCCCGCGGATGCGCCAGCGCGCCCCCGCGGATAAAAAAGAAGTTATCAAATATCAACAGATAAGAAGAACAGTTGCCGGGAAGATCCGGCCCGACTGCTCAGCAGTCGGCCCGAATCTCGGGGACTACAGCCATGGAGGCGCTGGCGCCCGCAGAGAAAGAAAAAGACTTACTCCGGCTCTCCGTCAAGTCGACGGTCCGTTGATCCAACTCCTGGACTTTGGAGTTGAAGGCGGCTGCACAGAGGTTATGATAATCCTATAGCAAAGATATCAGACAATATTAGTACTCAAAGCTTGCCAATTAAAGTTCCGAGCCTCCTGCTCAGCAGCCGGCCCGAAACTCGGGGACTACACCCAGTGGGAGCGCTGGCGCGCCCCCACGGAGCAATACAAGAATTAGAAACAAAGATGCAAGAAGCATACCCGAACGGCTGCTCGCGACTCCAGGAACGCATTGTTGTAGTGCTTGAGTGCATCGGCTTCAGCGCGGAGCTTTGCCTGGACGTCCAGGATCGCCTTGTTAAAACGGTCCGTCCGCCTCCCCGCACCCACCCAGTGGGCGCGGTGCTGGTCGCCTCGGCGTCCGGGATCGAAGAGCTCGCGGCACCGGTCTCCAGCGGGCGTGGTGCCGAGGCCGCCTTTGCAAATCGGCGGCGCGATGGTGTGCGGACCTCGGGAGTTGGGCCGTTCACCAACTCGTCTCCGGCTGGCGGCACCGGTGCGTCCGCTGGTTGCTGGTCTTGCGCATCTCCGGATGGCAGTGGCGGAGGCACGGCCGCGTCTGTCATGACGATGTCGGCACCATCCCTCTCCATGATCGGGTGCTCATTGCCGGCTCCCCCATCAGGTGCCACGAACTATGGTGGTGGCGGCGCGGAGTTCAGGGGCATGAAAAATACCGCTGACTGGCGGCGCGCAGCCTCTTGGGCCTGCTCCTTCGCCGTAGTAGCGGCCTCGACCTCCGCCAGCTTCCTCAAGGCGGCAGCCTCCACCTTGTCCGCCTCCGCCTTTTCCAGGCGGGCGGCTTCCCCCTCCTCGCGCGCCTCCCGCGAGTTTTGCTCCGTCGCCTCCCGGAGGTCGGCGGCCGGATCGATTCACCAGGTGGTGGTGGAGGTCTCCGCCGACCCAACGATGGAGGCGGCGGCCGACTTCTCGAGAGAGAGCGGAGCCCTAAGTCAAGAAAATAAAGCAAAGGAAGTTCAGAAAGAGCTGACAAGGAAAAGAAAGCACAAGGAAAGATACTTACGCCGACACCAAGGGAGGCGCCTTTGGGAGCTTCTGGAACTTGTTCGCCTTCACTGCGGCCTCCTTCCGCCTGGTCGCGACAGCTGGATTCTTGGCCTTCTTCGGTGCGCTGCCGAACAAGACGGTGCCCTGTTTGTGCTTGCAAGTTCCGCCTCGAGCAGTCGCCTCAACGGAGGGGCCCGCGTCCGACCTGCCGGCGCCCCGTGCAGGGCGCGACTCTTCTTCCTCCTCATCATCATCAGGCCAGGTCTCGATGCCGCCTTCTTCGGAGCCGCCTGCTTCGTAGACGCCGCCTGTCGCGGTGTCCTCCAAGGCGGCCGCCCCCAAGTCGGGGTCGTCCACGTCGCTCACCGCCCGGTCCGGCTGGTAGTCGCCACCCGCCCCTACGATGGCGGCCGTCGCGTCCGACATGTAGATCTGTTTCAAATGACGAGAGGCCGGCTGATCAAGACCAAGATTGAGACTAAGACAAGTATCAGAAGAAAGAATTGGAGAACTTACCGCAGGCGGCGGGTCGGCACGATAATATGGCCGCTTGCCGAAGCTCCAAGACCCCTCCAGCTTGAGGCCGGAGATCTCGTTCACCAAGTTTGCGACCTTGGCAGCCGGCATCTCCTTGGTGCTCAGCAGCCACGGGTCGCGATGCCCGCTCATCCGGCTGATCAGATGCGGCCGGCCTTGGAGCGGGAGAACCCGGCGCGCGACGAAGGCAACCAACAAGTCGGCCGCCTTGAGGCCTTTGGTGTTGGTCAGCTCCCGGAGTCGTTGGATGGCGGCAGCGCCGTCTGTTGACACCGGCTTTGGCTTGTAGCCCCAGCTGGCCCGAGGCTCGGCCGGCGGGCCGGCTACATAAGCCGGTAGGTTGATGAAGTCGACGGTCAGGTCCACGTTCTCCACGTAGAAGTAAGATTGCTGCCACATCTTGGCTGACTGTGGCAGCTTGATGGTGGGGAAGGCGTTCTTCGGCGACGATCGACGAACCGCAATGAAGGCACCACACTGGGAAGCCACCTCCCGGACGGAGGTGCCCAGCTTGGTGTATAAGAATGCTCCCCACATCTCGATGGTGGGGAAGATGTCGAGATAGCCTTCGCACAACGTGTCGAAGGTGGCTAGGAGCATCACGGTGTTGGGCGTGAGGTGATGAGGCTGGAGGTGATAAAATTCGAGAAACGAGCGGAGAAAGCCGCTCGCCGGCAGGCCGAGCCGCGGATGAAGTGCGAGCCGAAGACGACCCACTCACCCTCCCTCGTCGCCGGCGAGATCTCCCCCTCCAGCGGCACGCGCGCCTTCACGCTCGGGAAGACGCCGCGTCTCGCGGAGGAAGGTGATGTGGTCCTCGTTGACGTTCAATCCGTCCCAATTTCCTCCCCGCTCGCGCGCCATGGAGAGCTCAGCGGAGGAAATGGTGCGGCGGGGGAGACGAGAATGGGGCAGGGCCAAGAGGGCTCAGGGCGGACGAGCTCGACAAAGATGAGCTGCGGCAGTGCTCCAGCGTGGCTCGTGGGCGTTGCGGTGAGAGGAAGAAGAAGGAGGCGAGGGCGGGGTGGAGGGGCGCGCGCGTGCTCTGCCGCTCCCTCTCCTCCCCCTATTTATAGCCTACGGGCTATGAAGCCGAGGGGCGGGCGTGGGATCGTGGGATTAACTATGCCCACGACCCCACGTTCCCACCTTTATCGCGCGAGTTACTGCGCGCAATAACTCCGCGGGGAAACTCAACCGCCCGCCTCGGCTGCAGCGGATCCGCTCGCGTGCCGAGGCCTGGTGGTGGCGGGCCCAGCCTGCAGTCGCGTCCCATCGCGCGCGTGGGCTGGCTGGCTGGCCTGGCTGGCTAACGCCACACGGTATGCCCATGATGGGCGGCGGGCCTAGAAGCTTAGCTAGCACGCAACCTAGTTCCCGCCGTGGCGTTCGAAGTTTCAGACGAATCTGATTGGAAGTGGACGACTCCTGCCAGCCAGCTTGCTAGGAGTCGGATGAAGCTTCCTGCCAGAGCACCCGGAGGAGGAAACTGTTGAGGCTCCTCGGCTCGTAAGTCGGGGCACCTCACCAGCTTCGGGGACTACTGTCGGAGTAATGGGCAAGGGGAGCCTAACACGTGTCTCAGAACCTTTCAAGACATCGGGGCCGGCTGCGCCCCTCAAGACGTCAAGATGAAGTGCCGCCTTCTGGTGGCCGGCTGGCTGAACGGGCGACTGCTAGAAGACGGCCATGCTCAGGAAGGCGGCTCCAAGACGGGCCGACTCCTAGCAGGAGGCCTCCAGAGAGGCCGACTCCTCGCAGTCGGCTCATGGCGCCCTCAAAGTCTGCGCCCCATTAAGACGACAAGACAGGGTGAGGCTACAGTGCAGCCCATCCCCCCGTATCCAGGGTCGGGCGTGGCCACAGTGCTCCGTACAGGCAGAGATCTCCACCCGGCGCGGCACTGTTGCCACTCCGCCCCTGACGTCACTCCTGTTAGGCGGAGCCCTGCTTCCACGACCGCCTGTCGGTACGGCCCGAAGAAGGCGGGCCCTACCAGTCAGCGAGAGTTCGGAAGACGGCGGAAGCATCACCAGTCGGACCCGAGGGAGGCCGGCTCCCAGCAGGCGGCCCGTTCCTTCCTCGGGGCCCATGCACCATTAACCAGATAAGACCCGGAGTGGCTACGATGATCCCCCACCAGGCAGCGGGACCGTAGCCATGCTCCCCTGACCAAGCCTGCGTCATTAGCATCATGGCGACAGTAATCAGCAGCCGGCAAGACCCGCGAGCAGCGGGAGTCGCCTGTCGGCGCCGTACCATACCAGCCAGTGGGCCCACCCGGCGGTGGGCCCCAGGAGCCGGCGGAGAAGCCGGCGGCTAGAGAGATTGACAACCGGGTCCTACACCCGGCCGGATTACCATTGTACCCCTGGGGGTAAGCCCATATAAACCCCCGAGGGCACCCATGCAAAGGGTTCCAACCTGTTAGAATTATATTCACACCTAGGGGGAGAGAAGAGCAAGCCTTGCCTTCTTCTACCTCTAGCATACAGCTCGAGGAGCACCATTGTACTCACTAGTGCCTTAGTGATCATGCGGAGACCCCGCAGAGCAGGACTAGGGGTGTTATCTCCTAGGAGAGCCCAGAACCTGGGTAAAGTGCGCCGGCGTTCGTGTCTACGCCTCATCCCGCTTCCAGGCACCGGCGACGTTCTACTCGCTCCCACCATGATAAGCCATCCATTGGCATATGTCGCACCCAACCCCCGACATGTAAATTGCATAAACAGGCTTGTGATAATGCGGATATCTCTGCTTGGACGGAGTCAAGACTTCAGAAATATAGTACACTAGGCACTGAACTTTATAGGCTTTTCCTTCTTCTTCCTTTCATTGTGAGTCTCAGATCGACAACTTGTCCAGTGGCTGCAATATAAAGCATTAAAGGCTCTTTGCTGATTGGGGCAGCGAGCACTTGCTGGGTGGAAAGCAGGGCTTTGAGCTCTGGAAACACCGCGTGAGCTTCAGGAGTCCACTTGAACTTATCAGATTTCTTCATCAGTCGGTAAAGAGGCAATGCCTTTTCACCGAGGCGAGAGATGAATCGACTAAGGGTGGCCAAACAACTAGTAAGCTTCTGAATGTCATTCACACGCACAGGGCGTTTCATCCAGAGTATGGCACCAACTTTCTCTGGGTTCGCGTCGATACCTCGTTCGGAAATGAGGAAACCAAGCAACTTTCCACCTGGAACTCCGAATGTGCACTTCGAAGGATTAAGCTTAATATCATACCTTCTCAGGTTGGCAAAGGTTTCAGCGAGGTCAGTCAGTAGGTCGGAACCTTTACGCGACTTGACCACAATGTCATCCATATATGCTTCCACATTCCGACTGATTTGAGTGAGCATGCACTTCTGAATCATGCTCATAAATGTGGCACCAGCGTTCTTAAGACCGAATGGCATGGTCACAAAGCAAAAGCACCCGAATGGGGTGTTGAAAGCTGTTTTTATTTCATCGGGTCCATACAGTCGGATCTGATGGTACTCGGAATGTGCGTCCAGAAAAGAGAAACGCTCACACCCTGTAGTTGAATCGACAATTTGGTCGATGCGGGGGAGAGGGAAATGATCTTTCGGGCAGGCCCGATTGATATGCTTGAAGTCAATACAGATACGAAGTGAACCGTCTTTCTTGGGAACCATGACAACATTGGCGAGCCACTCGGAGTGGTAAATCTCTCGGATGAACTCAGCTCCCAGAAGCCGAGCCACTTCCTCGCCAATTGCCTTTCTCTTCTGTACGGCGGACCGTCGAAGATGCTCTTCGACTGGTTTTACTTTTGGGTCAACTCGCAAACGGTGCTCAGCCAGTTCCCTTGGTACACCCGGCATGTCAGAAGGTTTCCATGCAAAGATGTCCCAGTTCTCATGGAGGAACTGGATGAGCGCTTCTTCCTATTTGTTGTCCAGTGATGTTGAGATATGAGTAGGAGCAGCATTAGGATCAGTCGGGTGAATATGAACCGACTTTGTTTTACCGGACGACTGAAATGCAGAATCTGTGGCAGGCTTCTTGGCTCGCAACAAATCACTCGGATCTGCATTCTTTTGGCATTCTTGCATTTCAACTGCTGCCATTTGCGCATCGACAATTTTTTAACCCTTCTGGAGGCACTCTTCTGCCTTCTGCCGATTGCCTGTGACCGTGATCACTCCTCTGGGACCAGGCATCTTCAATTTGAGGTACACGTGACATGGTCAAGCCATAAAACGTGCATATGCAGGCCTACCCAAAATAGCATGATAAGCACTTTGGAAATCCACTACTTCAAATGTCAACTTTTCTTTACGGTAATTCTTTGAATCACCAAAAACCACGTCAAGAGTGATCTGGCCGAGTGATTCGGCTTTCTTTCCAGGGATAACGCCATGGAAAGTCATGTTGCTCTCGCTAAGCTTGGACATCGGAATGCCCATCCCCTTCAAGGTTTCAGCATAAAGAATATTCGGGCCGCTACCACCATCCATCAACACTTTGGTCAGTCGAGTGCCTCCAACAAATGGGTCGACTACCAATGCTTGCCTCCATGGAGTGGCAATGCGTGCAGGATGATCAGATTGGTCAAATGTGATAGCTGTTTATGACCACTTTAGGTATGTTGTCGTTGACGGAGCAACCATATTTAGTTCCTAGTTTATCACTTTCAATCGACTTTTGCTCTCAACATCAGCAAAAATCATGAGGGTGGAATTGACATTGGGAAAACCGTCACCTTCCTCTTTGTCCTCATCCTTCTCTGACTCCTCCATTTCATTGGGCTGCTTCTCTCGGAATTGCTGGATCAGGAGCCGACACTGTCGAGTGGTGTGTTTAGGATAAATCGGATTACCCTCTTCATCCTTCTTGGTGTGAATTTGACATGGCAAATCCAACACATCATTTCCTGCTTGATCTTTCACTTTCTTGGGGGTCCAGGTGTGACGCCCTGAGACCGACACTTGAGTTGCCCTTCCTTTTATTTTAGTTGTTGATGTGTGTTTATTATGTTTGTTGCATTATCATAATGATTGTTGCATATTTCATTCCTATATGTTTATGTCATGTTCATGTTGAGTGTCTTGTCATATATTTTGCTTCTTGCATCATGTTCATTATTGATTATAGGATGCCATCCTTGTTGTTGCCATGCTCATTCTTGCTTTATTATGCTGTATGATTTTATATGCCTTGTGTCATTTTATTGCATTCTATCATGATCATCATGTGGGTTGCATTCTTCATGTTGAGGTGTTGTTGGTGTGCTCTCCATCTAGATCTTTTCCATCAGCATTTTTCACGAGTGCACAACCTATCCTCTTCTTCATCTATTTCAAATTTTGGCTTTCATGTCAAGTGACATTATTTCCTGCCTCCAACAATGTTCATTCTTTTCCTATAAATCATGCACCATGCCTTATACCTCTCCGTCAAATATCGTCCATTTTGGAGTTGTTTTGGTTGGGTTCAAAAATGGCTCAAGTTTGAATTTAGTTCAAACTTGAATTATTTTTCTATCTATAAAAAATTGCCAAGAAAATTTATTAAAATGGTGCATAATTCCAGCATTCCTGAGATATTTGTATTCCAGCCTACTCCCTCTCCAAAGTCCCTATGATTTTTCTCTTTGTTTTCTGCCTGAAGAAATCCGAAGAAAGGAAATTGAGGCAGGGGAGAGAGAGCAGCAGCAGGGCAGCCCAGTGACCAGCCTTGCCAGAGAGCCCACCCAGCCAAGCAAGGCAGCAAAGAGCCCACAACCCAGCCTAGCCTTCCCATTGGTAATTTATCTCCAAGGCAACGCTTCGCCCCACATGTCATCCTCTTCCCCTCACCTTTTCTTCCACCTCACGTCCTCCCTCTCTCTCATAGTAACCCATAAACGAGGCACACATAGGCAGCGCGTCACACCCACGCCGAGCCGCGCCTCCTCCCTATAAAGCCAGTGCCTCGTCCCCTAGGGTTTTCCCTTCTATCCCTCTCCTCCCTCCGCCGCCGCCGCAGGTGAGTCTCCCACCATAGCCATCGCCTCTTCGGTCCCGAGCGAGTTCACGAGAGAGAGCTCGTCGCCAGCAAGCCTTCAGCCAGAACCAGCCACCTCTGCTGTGGGCATCGTCTTCCCTGACATCGTCTGCGTCGCCTCCAACCGCGACGGCGCCACGAAACATCAAGATGGCGTCGCCTGCACCCTCATCTTCCTCCCCTGCTTCCTCTGCTTCGCGGATCCGAGGATGTCACCCCGATCGGCGCGTCCCCACGTCGTCTCCTTCGTTTTCCGGCAAGTCCAGGAGCCAGAAGGTCCAAGGCCGACGCAGTGCGTCCTCCTCACGCCGCCTACCTCCCCTGTTTTGCCTTCTTGGAGCCGGAGCCGAGCAAGACGCCCCCGGCGATCAGCGCCTCGCCTTTGTCCTCTTGGCGCCTCCCACACTTCCTATCCAGTCCTCACGGGACCTCGGTGAGTCCCATATCCTCCCCATGCCCTTGCTCGCTTCGATTCCATCCCGTAGGCGCTGATGTGTTTATGTCGGGTCGTGCCCGCTGCTCTCGCCATGGCTAAATTCATACCTTGTGGAGCTCCTGCTCCTCTTCTTTCATGCACACCCAATGCGTACACCTGCATCCACACCTAGCACCGCATCCGCTACACGCTGCACGCCCCGCCGTGGCCGTGGCCGAGCGCCTCGACCTGCAATACCAGCCCTGTTTTCTCTGTATTTGTTTCTTCTGGGTTCAGACTTCGGATCCCTTCGAGGAATAGGCATTTTCAGCCGAGTCCTTTTCATCACCGACACCCTGGCGTGATGCTCGCTTCCACACACGCACACACCCACGCGACGCGAGTGCAGCGCAAGGGCCTCGCCTTGCCCCCGATTGCATCTGCCGACCGTGCATCCTCAGACGCTATGGATGAGGTGCTCGAGCTCCTCACACCCATGCGCCATTCCTGCATAGCACACACATCATGCACACATCCCACTGCAGGCCCTTTCCGCACCCCCGCCGGCACTTGGAAGCCGCAACAGTCGTCCGCCATGTAGAAGGAAGCCCCGGCCTTCGCCACAGAATAATAGGTTCATCTACAGCCGATCTCCCTTCGTATCACAAACACCATTCTATCACAGTGGCTAGTGCCCTCGGTTTTCAATCGAGACGTTGCGGGTTCGAGTCCCAGGCGCCCCGGTTTTGCCATGTTTTTCTTTTCTTTTGCACACACGCACACTTGGGCCCGATTCCACTTCTGGCCGCAGCACTCTAATGCTTCGGGCCCATGCTTGTTTTTTTCCTGCCAGTGGATTTAGTTATTTTTCCACTGCATGCATAATTACAGGAATGCCATCAGTTTGAATTGTTAATAACTAAATATGCATGCATCCAAATTACACAAACTATATATCTAAAATGCTTAGAATTTCATGCACTTTCATAATATGCAACTTTCATCCATGTTTAAAATGTTTGATTTGTTGTTTGCACTAATTTGCATAAATGACATGTCAAAATGGTTTTTTTCATAACTAAATAACCGTAGCTCCGAATTTAATAAATTATATGTGAAACTTGTCTAGAAAAATGCATAGATTAACATGATGCACTTACTTTTGCTGTTTAACAACTCTAAAATATGGTTTAGGAAGAACAGTACCAAATTTGAAATATGCATATGCGGATTTTTCGGAATTGTTGTTTGTGTTTCCGGATCATTTAAACTTGCCTAAATAGGTAGTTTGCATATGCTTCACCTCTTGCCATGTTAACAACATTTAATCTTGACATGCATCATACTTGGTTGTGCATCATGTCATGTTATGCTTGTTCGTTTACTATGTTGTTTGCTTCTTTCCGGTATTGCTTCTTCTTGATAATTCCGGTAATGTTGCGATTGTGAAGATCCGTTCGACTACGTTGGGTCATGTACTTCATGGACTCGTTTTTCTTCCTAGCGGGATTTCAGGCAAGATGACCGTCACCTTGGATCTCACTACTATCATTGCTATGCTAGTTGCTTCGTTCTATCGCTATGCCGCGTTACCTACCATTTGCTTATCAAGCCTCCCAAATTGCCATGAACCCCTAACCTTTGTCACCCTTCCTAGCAAACCGTTGTTTGGCTAGGTTACCGCTTTGCTCAGCCCCTCTTATAGCGTTGCTAGTTGTAGGTGAAGATCAATATTGCTCCATGGTGGATTATGTTTATGTTGGGATATCACAATATCTCTTATATTATTAATGCATCTATATACTTGCTAAAGGGTGGAAGGCTCGGCCTTATGCCTGGTGTTTTGTTACACTCTTGCCACCCTAGTTTCCGTCATATCGGTATTATGTTCCCGGATTTTGTGTCCGTAACGCGGTTGGGTGATTTATGGGACCCCCTTGACAGTTCGCTTTGAATAAAACTCCTCCAGCAAGGCCCAACCTTGGTTTTACCATTTGCCCCACCACCACCTATACCCTTCCCTTGGGTTGGGCAAACCGAGGGTCATCTTTATTTAGCCCCCCCGGGCCAGAGCTTCTCTAAGTACTGGTCCGAACCGAGCCGCCTGCGGGGCCACCTCGGGGAAACTCGAGGCCCGGTTTTACTCGTAGCCTGTCTCATCCGGTGTTGCCCTGAGAACGATATATGTGCAGCTCCTATCGGGATTGTCGGCACATCGGGCGGCTTTGCTGGTCTTTTTTTACCATTGTCGAAATGTCTTGTAACCGGGACTCCGAGACTGATCGGTTCTTCCCGGGAGAAGGAATTTCCTTCGCTGATCGCGAGAGCTTATAATGGGCTAAGTTGGGACACCCCTACAGGATTTTAAACTTTCAAGAGCCGTGCCCGCAGTTATGTGGCAGATGGGAATTTGTTAATATCCGGTTGTAGTAAACTTGAAGTAAACTCTTATAAATACACCAACCATGTGCGTAACCGGGATCGTCTCTTTTCGAGGTTGTTCGAGAGGAGAACAAGGTTTCTGGGTTATGTTTGACGTAAGTAGGAGTTCAGGATCACTTCTTGATCATTACGAGTTGACGACCGCTTGCTTTGCTTCTCTTCTTGCTCTTATTTGTGTAAGTTAGCCACCATACATGCTTAGTCGCTGCTGCCACCTCACCACTTTACCCATTCCTTACCCATTGAGCTTTGCTAGTATTGATACCCATTGCGATGGGATTGCTGAGTCCTCGTGGCTCACAAATTACTACACAACAGTTGCAGGTACAGGTTTTGCGATGATCATGACGCGAGAGCGATGTTACTTGTTTTGGAGTTCTTCTTCTGCTTCTTCTTCGATCAGGGGATAGGTTCCAGGTCGGCAGCCTGGGCTTGCAGGGTGGATGTCGTTTGAGTTTCTGTTTATGTTTCATCCGTAGCCGGATGTTGATCTTGTATGATGTATTGTTGTATTCACGTGACATTGTATGTCTTGGATGTATCCCCACTATTATGAAATGGTTTGATGTAATGATATCCAACTTGCAAAAGCGTCTTCAAGATGTGCTTCTATCCTTGGTGGGACCTTCGAGGTCCTTTAGGATAGGGTCGCATCTTGGGCGTGACAAGTTGGTATCAGAGCCTCGACCGACCCTAGGAGCCCCCTTGATTGATCGTGTAGTTTGGCCGATGTCGAGTCTAGAAAAAAATCTTTTTCGGAGTCTAGTTATATCGGAGAGTAGGATTTCTTTTTACTCCTCAGCCCTTCGTCGCTCTGGTGAGAAATCTTTACGTAGGTGTTTTGAACTACTCCTTTTCCCCTTCAAATTTTTCTTTAGGATCACGCTGTTAGTTTTCGTGCGTTGTTCTTCCTCTTTTTAATCCCGCGCATTTCTCTTCGAGTGGTTTCGATCCTCATCATCTTTTGCAAGATCAATCCTCAGTTCTTCCTCCACGATGTTGTTTCCCTGTCCGAAGTCGTCCTTGTTTTTGCCCACCCGCCCACCCTTTTTCTTCTCAGAACCGGAGTCTGTAATCGAGTATCCATTCTACTCGTGCGAAGTCTTTGCATTCTTCTCTAAATCATTTCAACCGGTGCTTTTCTATTCAAGTTACTCATCGATTCCCCGTTCAAGTTGCCTGTGTTTTCCCGCCCTCCCACCCATTTTTATTCCAGGAGTCTGAGCCCCTATTCAAGCATAAATTTCATTCGTGCGGAGTATCTTCAGTCTTTCCTCAATTGTCTCAACCGGTGAATTCTCATCTGGTTCATCAATGTTCGTCTTGTTTTCTTTCCGTGGATCCAAATTCAAGTTTTTTTTCGTTGTCGATCGTATTCTTTCCCTCAGCTCAAATATTTCCTTTGATCGTTCGCCTCTCGTCATTCTATTATCCCGGAGTGTTTAAGACATCTCAGTAGATTCATGTTTGTATTCAATTATTTCTAAAAGTGCTAGTTATCGACTAGAGGGGGGGTGAATAGGCGATTTTTAGGAAAGTCTTCAAAACACGGATGTTTCGAAGACAAACAATAGAAATGACCTAATTGATATGCAGCGGAAGATAAACTACAACAAGCAAACCATAGTCAAGTATGCAATAACGTGAAAGTACAAGTCTAATAGCAGCTTGGTAGTAGGATCAAGATGGAAGATAGTGAGAAGCCAATCAACAAAAGTAGTCAAGCAATGAAGTCAAACAGGTATGACAAATAGGCAATGACTTCACAAAGACAAAATCTAAGTAAGGAGAGGGAGAAGATAGAACCAGTCACTTGTTGAAGACACATGATTTGTTGGATCAGTTCCAGTTGCTGTGACAACTGTACATCTGGTTAGGGAGGCTGAGATTCAACTCAGAAGTCCGCGTCTTCACCTTATTCCCCTTGAGCTAAGGACACACAGTCCTCGCCCAATCACTCTGGTAAGTCTTCGAGGTAGACTTAGAACCTTCACAGACTACGTTCACCGGCAATCCACAATGACTCTTGGATGCTCAGAACGCGACGGCTAACCGGCTGGAGGATTCATAGTCCTCAAGTGTAATAAGTCTTCAGGTAACACAGACAGAAAGACTACAGTGATGCCTAACACTCTTTGGCTCTCGGTGTTTGGGCTTTGTCCTCGCAAGGATTTCTCTCTCTCTCAAAGTCTTCGAGGTGGGTTGCTCTCAAACGACAAAAGTCGTGCACTAACTCTGAGCAGCCACCAATTTATGGTGTAGGGGGTGGGCTATTTATAGCCACTAGTCAACTCGACCTGATATGTCCGAAATGACCCTTGGTCACTAAGGAACTGACACGTGTTCCAACGGTCAGATTTCAAACACACACGGCAACTTTACTTGGGCTACAAGCAAAGCTGACTCATCCAGCTCTAGATAAGATTTGCTCTCATTGTCTTCGCTCGAAGACATAGGATTTGGGTTGAGCATCACTTCAGTCATTCTGACTTTGATCACTTGGACCCCACTTAACAGTACGGTGGTTCCTATGATTGAACAAAGAAGAAAAGGAAACAACGAAACGACACAGTTTTCGCGCTCCATAGTCTTCACTCAATGTCTTCTCATGTCATAGTCTTCAATGTGAATATCTTCACATGCCACCATTGTCGTCAATGTCTTCATACATTTTTAGGGGTCATCTCCGGTAGGTAAACCGAATCAATGGGAGACACTACCTGCGTTATCCTGCAATTCTCACAAACGCATTAGTCCATCAACCACATTTGTCGTCAATACTCCAAAACAAACTAGGGGTGGCACTAGATGCACTTACAATCTCCCCCTTTTTGGTGATTGATGACAAACTGGTTGAAGTTTTCAACGGGGTAAAGTATGTGAAATTGTAAAGGATAGGGAATTGTCTTCATAAGTGGCAAAGGCTCCCCCTGAAGATGTGCATATAAGTAGTTTGCTTTTGGAATGCAAATGCACATGGCAGGTTGTACTTGTGGAGATCTTCTTCAACTTATGAAGATAATTCATCATGCATGAAATGATATAACTAAGAGAATGACATGCATAATGAAAAATGGACGTCTGCAGAATGATCTAAGTGCGGAAGTTATCATCGTACATGCGGAATTTATCATCGCACCACAGTAAAGCAAATAAGTAGCAGACGACCATCGAGTTTAAGTGTTACAACTCAAAGAACCAAATGTATCAAAAGCGAGAGTTGTAAATACTAGGTAAAATATTATGCAACCGCCCTTATGAACCCGCTTGAAGACTATCAAACTCATATGCTTCTCCCCTTTTGTCAAGAAGGACCAAAAGGTTTGAAGACATAGAGCATCTACTCGCTTTCATCGGGAGAAGGTGAAGCGGTAGGGTTGTCGTGGTTGTTTGGCGGTGCGCATTTAACATGGTGCAGTGTCGATGCGTGCGTAAGTAGGGGCGGTGAAGTAGCATCGGCTTCATCATCGATCACTCTGGCATTGATGTTGCCGCGGAGGAAGAATAGTCGAGTCTTCAAGTGATGGAGTTCGTCGTGGGACTGCATTCCATGGAGGAGTGCAATCAAACTTGAAGCGTTCAAAGGAAGCCATCGTCTTGAAGATCTCGCTTCAAGACCGAGTAGGGTCAAACTCTTCCATGATCGCCGACAGGTCTCGTGAGTGACAAAAGCATTCTTGGTGGCAAGGTTTCGAATGTGATTGACGTCCACCAAGAGGCTTTGCATCTGTCGCTTGAGCCAGGAGTGATGCTTATCTTGTTTCTGATGCAGTGCGACAAGAAGTTCGTGATCATTGAGGATGCGAGAGCACTTCCTGGGTCTTTGGCCAATTGTGCTCTCAGTAGCTTCAGTCTGCGCATGGTGAGGCAGACGAGTGTTCCCAGCCAGAGGATAGACACGAGATACTGCTTGGACGCCTTCCATGGGTTGAGTGAAGCTATGGTGATCTGCATTCTGAAGACAAAGTGGGCGTTTTAGGTGCTCGAGGTACATTGCTTCAATCGACATATCAACCTCTGGTAGAAAGATCGGATGATTGCGGCGAAGGCTGATAGTTGATAGCAGAGTGCATCTTGATGAGGCGCATGACCCATGGAGCATAAAATTTCAGACCAAAAAGATCAGATCCAGAAGCAGCCAATTGCCAGATGAAGAAGTCTTGAGTATTGAAGCTGATGCCATTGAGGATGTAAAAGACCAATGTCTTCATGGCTCCTTCAAATTTTGCAGATGATGAATGCCATTTGATAGGCCATAGAGTTCGCCTCATGATGTGATATATTGTACGAGGCAGATACTCAAGGTCATCAACAAAGAATTCCTAAGGGTATTCAGCGTCATGTGGCAGAGGCTTCATCATGCTCAACATCTAACTCATGTTGGGCTCTGGCTTATGAAAGACGCTCTCTAGTGCATCACGGTGGAGTTGACAACCAGGTTCAAACAGCTCTCCGGGAGTGGGTAGGCCTGTGAGCTCAATGACGTCAAGAGCTTTGGCTTCATGACGAACATTTCCTGTCATCCAATCGAGAACCCATGTCTTCGTATCTCTGTAGTAGCCGCGGATGTGGAGGGTAGCATAGAATTGAAGCAAAAGTTCTTCATTCCAGTGTTCTTTATGCATTCTGAAGCCGAGAAGACACGCATCACGAAAGCAATCAAGTGCTTCTTCTAAGGTGGCAGTCCAGCAATGGCTTCAGTTGTCGAGGCGCATATGAGGGAAAATGCGCCCTTGATCATACGTAACGCAGGAGTAATAGCTTCTTGGCGATAGCTCGAAACGGTCGATGATATCCTTGGCCTTGTGTAGGGCTTCTTTGCTCTGTCAAAGAAAGTGTTGTGGGCTTTGAAGCCATTTGCATTGAAAGACCACAGAGAGGTGGCAAGGTTCGGAAACCTTGGCAGTCGTGGCTTTGGTTTCTCGACCAGAGGCCTATGCCCAACATGATATTCAAACTGAGGACCAGAGGCATGAGGCGGAGGGACCAGAACGGGCCATCTTACTGTTGTTAGCTAACCATAGTTGTATGCTTGCTCAATTGTGTAGGGCCTTGGTGGCGGAACTGGAGCAGTGGCAACAACTGAGGCTTCAGGCTGCTCAGCAGATGCTTCAGGAGCAATTGCCTCATTGGCTTCAGGCACATTTGGTGCAGGCTCCACATTTGCTTCAGCCATGACTGTGTCATTGGCTTCATTGGTGTTGGAGGTGGCAGCCTCAATGTTTTCAACCTCCACTTGAGGAGCTGGAGGGTCGGGCACTGGCACGTTGATATCAGGAATAACTTCTTCAATAACAGGGGGGTAGGGACACGTTCTTCTTCTTCTTGGGTGTCTTGGTGATGCGGCCGGATTTTCTTCAAAGAGCTTTGGCTTCAGACTCAGAGACATTCACAGTTGGAGTGGCTTCTGAAAACACTTGACGTGCAACAGGTTGGTGGTGCACTTCTCCTTCTGGAATGCTCGAGAGAGGTACTTGAGGCCTTTGACCTTTGCGAAGCCTGCGAAATGCCCGCGACGCCTTTGGAGATAGAGTTGGCAGGGCCTCAAAGTCTTCCTCTTCTTCTTGTTGTTGTTGTTGGGGAGTGACTTCTTGTTGGGGAGTACTAGGGGAGTCTTCTGGTTGTGGGTGATCAGCCCATGATGCATCCTGAGCAATTGGCGTCGAGGGCGACCAATCTTGATGAGTTCATTGTTCGTGAGAACAGCGATGATACCGGGTTTGGTTCGATCGAGGAAGAACTTCATCATCTTCAACATTGTCATGGTGACCAATGTCTTCAAAGCGGTGGGATCAAGCTGCTGGAATGTCATCGCCTTCATGAGCCTCTGTGGAAGCAGTGCTCATGAACTATCACCGTCGTTCTTGGATTTCGGATGCGGGCAAATCACGTAAATAGGTTCAACAACCAAGGGCTCGGTGGGAGCAGCCCGATTCTTCTTGCTTTGAGTTTCTTCTTGGAGGAGCACCATCGGAGGCTTCGGATTTTTCCTTTTTCCGGCTTCAGCCTCAAGCAGCCTCGTCTTCTTCCTGCTCGAAGCGGTTGACTGACCTTTGGCTTCGAGCTACCATGCTGCTTGGGAAGACTATGCGAGGTTGTTCTTGCCTTGACGGTGCAGCTTGATCAGTTGGTGGCTTCTTTTTCTTTGCAGCCATTCTGGGGTCAATGCCAGGACGGCCAAGAGCCTTGCGCTTCTCAGCCTCATTTTAGGCTAGTACACACTTGTCAGCCAGACTCTTCATTCACTCACGAGAGCCTCTGGCTTCTTCACGCTTCTTTAGAAAGGCTTCTTTGAGCTCGTGCAGCATGGTCTTCAAGTTTTTGACATCTTGCACGCTGAGCGCAGCCATATGCTTCTTGAACTGAGACTTCTCATAGTCAATCTTATGCTTCAGTTCAACAATGCTACCGAGCAAGAGCTAGCTCAGAAGCAATGGCGCCATTGAAAGAGACGCTGAGGCCAATAGGAAGTTGCAGATCTTCAAAGCTGATGTTTGGGGTGTCAAACCACTCATCAATGAAGTGATGGATGAATGCCACATCAAAGAGAGGCAAATTGTTGAAAATTTCTGCTTCTTCCTTGCTCTTGATTAGTTGCTCAACTGCATCATCTGCAAGATCTTCATCACTGGACAGATCAATGTGCTCTTCGTGCAAGATGGCAGCAGGGGTCAGTGTCAGGTCAGTATTCTTGACAATTTGCTTTTTCTTCTCCATCTTCTTGGAGATACGGGATTGATCTTCAGACTGCACACTGGCTTCAGGAGGTGTAGTAGCCAGTGGCTTCACACGTGAAGCTTTTGGAGGAGCAGCTGACTTTCAAGCCTTGACTTTCTTTTGCTTCTGCGGCTTTGGAGCAGGAGCAGGAGCTGGGGCTTCATCAGAGTCAGCATCGTCATCAGAGTGAACCACTTGTGCACCTTGGACCGCAATGTGAGTGATGAGGCCATCAAGGTTGTAGAAGCGACCGATGACATTGGGTTCAACATCACGTGAGCCGTCGGCCGCAGGGAGTAGAGGGACCAGGGTTGAAGTCTAATCCCAATGACTTCTTGTTTTCCTTGGCCGAAGCCTTTGCGTGTTGGAAGTTGCGCTTGAAGAGATTATCGTCACGACACCAGAGCAATGACGTTGGGTCGACATTCTCAGGCTGAGGTCCACGGACCATACAAGGATAGAACCCCTGTGCAATAGCTTCAGCCCTGTTCTTGGGTGGAAGGCCTCGAAAGAGAATATCACCCCAAGGGCTTTTGATAGCATTCTTCTCGGAGTATTCCTGGGTCAGGAACTTGTACTTGAACCATTGTTCAGCCTAATATCGACGAATCCATTGGATTCGCGTCTTGCGTTGATTGTAATTCTCTTCGGGATCTGTCTTGTAAAGCTCTACGAGGTCATCAGGCAGATCTTTTGAGGTTCCCTCATGACGCTGTCTGCCGCCCTTTCTAACTGATTTATCTGCAGCCATGAACTTCAAACTGAATGTCTTCAATACGTTCAAAGGCTTCAAAGGCTTCGTTCTTTGGAAAAACAGGCGGCTTCGGAGAGTTAGTTTGATGCTGTAAGAATTCTGCAAACGAATGCAGACTATGAGAACCAAGGGATTCTCCCACGGACATGTACATGTGACAGCATTAGAGATGCGAGGGAAGGGGAAGAGGTCATATGCATTCTCAGAAGATTTTGAAGATAAATCAGTTTGAAGACATTGACCTCATGATGCGAAGACATTCACATATATGCTAAGAGTTGGTTCCAGATTTGTACGAATCCGTGAATAAGTACAAGTGAGGAATCTAACTAGTTGTGAAGCTTAAGTGAATATACTAGGCAATATGAGATGCAGACAGAATAGATCTAACATTGTATAGGCAGAAACCAATTTTGGTAAGTTGGATGGAATTTTGAGGATCAAAAAGATGGTAAAAATAGAGTTATATTTACCACTCGAAGAACTGCTAGACGGGAAGAAAGGAGACCGAGCAGTTCAATCCACCGTGCCCTAACTTGGCGACGGAGGACACCCACGGGCGGCAAGGAGAGGACGATGTTCATGGTCGGCGTGAGGACGGCGCCGGAGAAGTCATGCAGCTAAGCGCTTCGTCGCCGGCGTTGTCGAGAGCTAGCGGTGGCGCTAGGGTTTTGACGAGGTGGAGAGGTGGAAGAAGGTTTTCTTTACCACAGAGGACATGTATTTATAAGGAGGTGTGCGGCACAATGCAATTACGCACGTGCCCCTGGCGGTTCACATCTAAGGGGCACGTGGCAAGCATGCAACATACTCTGAGTTGTCCCACGTTCCCACGCCCGCCAGGTTTGTCTGATGGTCGTTCCGGCTTCTCCGGATTTCAACAATAAGGATGAATCATTTAAAACAGACTTAAAGTTTGTCTCTGTCTTACGACAAGGATGCAGAGAAGACATTCGACAGTTTCAATAGAATGCATATGATTTGGACAGATAGAGTTTGAGATAGAAAGCATATAGAGATTAGGGTCCGATCACATTCACTTAGTTCAAAAGATTCAACTAGGAAGACATAGCTATAAGTGAATGCTTTAGAGGATAGAACAATATATATATATCAGAAAGCAACCAAATCAACATAGTAAAGAAAATCATGAAGATAGGTTGAAGTTGAAGACAAATCAAATGCGAAGATATTGCAGAAATAACGCCATGAGTGAAACACTTCAAACAGAGAAATTTGGTGGTGGCGTTACCCACCGCATAGGAAGTATTAGACCCAGACACGACGCACAATTATCGTGGCGCTCCGAAGTCAAATTCCACGTTAATGTATTCACACTCAGAATGTAAGTCTTCATTGGTTGAAGATATACTTTACTTCGTGTGTTGCACATCTAAGTCATCAACATGCATAAGTGTTAGGATGTGTGCTTGATCACAGGACATTTGAGGATTCCAAGATATTTAGCTCACACCATAACTTGCAAAACCTTTTCTCATCCAAGGGCTTTGTGAAGATATCTCGCCAATTGCTCTTCGGTGTTGGCGTGAATGATGTCAATATCTTTCTTCATGACATGATCCCTGAGAAAATGATGACGAATTTCAATGTGCTTTGTCTTTGAGTGCTGGACTGGATTGTTGGCAATCTTGATGGCGCTTTAGTTGTCGCAGAAGAGAGGTACTTGTTTCAGATTGATGCCATAGTCCTTGAGAGTTTGCTTCATCCATAGAAGCTGAGCACAAGAAGATCCAACACAATGTATTCAGATTCAGCAGTTGAGAGTGATACAGTTACGCTTCTTTGAAGACCAACAGACAAGTGATCGTCCCAGAAAGTGACATGTGCCAGATGTACACTTGCGATCCACCTTGTCACCAACATAATCAGCATCCGAAAATCCAACCAAATCAAATTTTGAGCCCTTTGGATACCATAATCCGAGTGTTGGGGTGTGAGCCAAATATCGAAGAATTCGCTTCACAGCTAAGTGATGCGATTCCTTTGGTGCCGCTTGGAATCGAGCACACATGCAAACACTAAGCATAATATCTGTCCTAGATGCACATAGGTAAAGTAAGGAACCAATCATGGAGCGGTATACCTGTTGATCGAACTCTTTACCATTGTCGTCGGGACCCAGATGGTGTTTGGCTGGCATTGGCGTCGTGTATCCTTTGCAATCTTGCATTCCAAACTTCTTCAGACAATTTTGGAGGTATTTTTCTTGAGATATAAAGATGCCATTCCTTTCTTGATTTAATTTGAAGACCAAGGAAGAACTTGAGCTCTCCCATCATGGACATCCGATATTGTTCTTGCATCATGTATCCAAATTCATCACTATACTTATGGTTGGTGCAAATTAAGATAATGTCATCCACATATATTTGGCATACAAACAGTTCACCATCATATGTCTTCGTGAAGAGTGTGGGATCAAGGGATCCAGGTTTGAAGCCTTTGCTCTTGAAGTCTTTGATCGTGATTATCATACCGGTAGCGAGGAGCTTGTTTGAGGCCATCTGATTGCTTTATTTAGCTTGTACACCATATCGGGATGTTTTGGATCTTCAAAGCCGTGTGGTTGAGCGACATATACTTCTTCTTCAATCTTGCCTTTGAGAAATGCACTTTTCACATCCATTTGATATAGCAAGATGTTGTGGTGGTTAGCATAGGCTAGTAGTATGCGAATAGCTTCAAGCCTAGCTACAGGAGCAAATGTTTCATCGAAGTCAATTCCTTCAACTTGAGTATATCCTTGAGCCACAAGACGTGCTTTGTTTCTGACGACTTGACCATGCTCATCTTGCTTGTTTCGATATATCCATTTGGTGCCAATAATGTCATGGTTGCGAGGGTCAGGACGCTTGACAAGTTCCCAAACATTGTTCAGCTTGAACTGTTGAAGTTCTTCTTGCATAGCTTGTATCCATTCTGGTTCCAATAAGGCTTCAAAGAACTTTCTTGGGTTACGATATTGACACAAAAGAAAAGTGCCCACAGAAATTTGCTAGCTGTGTAGCTCTTGAGTGAGTAAGCGGACCAGGTGCATTGATGCTATCAATTATCTTCTCAATCTGTACTTCATTTGCAACTCGAGGATGAACTAGACGAAGACTTTGCTCTTGCTGATCATTGTCATCATTGGGAGGATTGTCTTCAGACTGAGCATTGTCTTCAGGTTGGTTAGGTGAAGAAATGATAAGTTCTTCTTCAGGTTGTGCTTCAGAAGGCATGATTTCACCAGTTCCCGTCAGCTTGATAGATTCGCTGGGCGGAGCTTCATCTAGTGTACTTGGCAGCAGCTCTCTTTGTGAACCATTGGTTTCATCAAATCGCACGTCCACAGTTTCGACGATTTTGTAGTGATAGAGGTTGAAGACTCTGTAGGAGTGCGAGTCCTTTCCGTAACCGAGCATGAAGCCTTCGTTAGCTTTGGGTTCAAATTTTGACTTGTGATGGGGATCCTTGATCCAAAGACTTAGCCCCAAATACTCAAGTAGGCGACATTTGGCTTCTTGCGAAGGAGCTCATAGGATGTTTTGTTCAGAAGCTTATGGATGTAAACACGGTTAATGACGTGACATCTTGTATCAATAGCTTCAGCCGTAACTTTCTTGGTGTCTTGTACTCATCGAGCATTGTTCGAGCCATCTCAATGAGGGTTCTGTTCTTGCGCTCCACGATGCCATTTCTTTGAGGTGTGTATGGAGCAGAGAACTCATGAGTGATTCCCATGTTATCCAGATAAAGATCAAGTCCGGTGTTCTTGAATTCAGTGCCGTTGTCACTTCTGATATGCTTGATCTTGACGCCATAATTTTTCATTGCTCGATTGGCGAAGCGTCTGAAGACATCTTGCACTTCAGTCTTGTAGAGAATTATGTGCACCCATGTGTATCTTGAGTAGTCATCAACAATGGCGAAGCCATAGAGACAAGAAGTTGTTGTGAGGGTAGAGTAGTGAGTAGGGCCAAACGAATCCATGTGTAACAGCTCGAAGGGTTGAGATGTCGTCATGATTGTCTTTGAGGGGTGCTTTGCCCTAGTCATCTTTCCAGCGAGCACCACACAAATGATCCTTCTTGAACTTGACACCTTCGATGCCTATGACATGCTTCTTCTTGGTGAGTGTGTGTAAGTTCCTCATGCCAGCATGCCCCAGCCTCCGATGCCAGAGCCAGCATTCTGAAGCTTTTTCAAGAAGACATATGGCAAGCTGTGGACCTCCTGAGAAATCTACCATGTATAGATCATCTTTCCTATACCCTTCAAAGACTAGAGACTTGTCAGATTCCATTAGTACAAGGCAACGGTATTTTCCGAATATCATAATCATGTTCAAGTCACAAAGCATTTATACAGACATCAAGTTGAAACCAAGGGATTCAACAAGCATCACTTTATCCATGTGTTGATCCTTTGATATTGCAACTCTACCTAGACCCAATACCTTTCTTTTACCAGTGTCAGCAAATGTGGTGTGACTCTTGTCTGATGGACGTAAGGTTGAGTCCATGAGAAGACTTCGATCACCAGTCATATGATTAGTGCATCCGCTGTCCATAATCCATTCTGAAGCATGAGGTGTCATACCCTAAAGTACAATTAGGGGGATAGGCTTCACCAAGAGTATTGTGAAGCATAAACATTTGACGGACAAGAGGATTATTGAAGCTCAGATTGTCACGCCCAATATGCGACCCTATCCAAAAGGAACTCGATGGTCCCACCAAGGATAGACCCGCATATTGAAACGCTTTTGCAAGGTGGATATCATTACATCAACATTACATGATAGATGGGGATACATACATAAGGCACAAATGCCACAAGAATACATCAACATCATATACAAGATCAACATCCGACTACGGATGAGACATAAATGAAGCTCAAACGACATCCACCACCTTTAGCCCAGTGCTGCCGACACGGAACCTATCCCCGATCGAAGAAGAAGCGTAAGAAGAACTCCAAAACAAGCAAACATAAGCTCTCGCGTCATGATCATCGCAAACCTGTACCTACAACTGGTGGTGTAGTAATCTGTGAGCCACGAGGACTCAGCAATCCCATTACCATGGGTATCAAGACTAGCAAAGCTTAAAGGGAAAGGAAGGGATAAAGTGGTGAGGTTGCAGCAACAGCTAAGCATATATGGTGGCTAGCTTACGCAAATGAGAGCGAGAAGAGGAAGAAAGGAACGGTCGTCAACTAGCAATGATCAAGAAGTGATCCTGAACCCCTACTTACGTCAATCATAACCCAGAAACCGTGTTCTCCTCTCGATCAACCCCGAAAAGAGACACTCACGGTTACGCACACGGTTGGTGTATTTTAGAAGAGTTTGCTTCAAGTTTACTACAACCGGATATTAACAAATTCTCATCTGCCACATAACCGCTGCACGGCTCTCGAAAGTTTATACCTGCAGGGTGTCCCAACTTAGACCATGATAAGCTCTCATGATCAACGAAGGATATTCCTTCTCCCGGGAAGACCCAATCAGTCTCGGAATCCCGTTTACAAGACATTTCGACAGTAATAAAACAAGACCAGCAAAGCCGCCCGATGCGCCGACAATCCCGATAGGAGCTGCACATATCTCGTTCTCAGGGCAACACCGGATGAGACATCCTACGAGTAAAACCAAACCCCGAGTTTCCCCGATGGGCCCCTCGATCTACTCGGTTCAAAGCCAGCACTTAGAGAAGCACCGCCCGGGGGCTAAAATAAAGATGACCCTTGGGCTCCGGTAACCCAAGGGAAAAAAGGCTGGGTGAGGCAAATGGTAAAACCAATGTTGGGCCTTGCTGGAGGAGTCTTATTCAAAGCGAACTGTCAAGGGGGTCCCATAAATCACCCGACCGCGTTAGGGACGCAAAATCCGGGAACATAATACCGATATGACGGAAACTAGGGCGGCAAGAGTGGAACAAAACACCAGGCATAAGGCCAAGCCTTCCACCCTTTACCAAGTGTATAGATGCATTAAGAATATAAGATATATTGTGATATCCCAACAAGTAAACATGTTCCAATGAGGAACAACATCTCCATGTTCCAGCAAGGAACAAACTTCATCTTCACCTGCAACTAACAATGCTATAAGGGGTAACATAGCCAAACAACGGTTTGCTAGGAAGGGTGCAAAAGGTTAGAGGCTGACATGGCAATTTGGGATGGCTAGATAAACAGGTAATAGGTAGCGCAGTATAGCGATAGAACGAAGCAACTAGCATGGCAATGATAGTAGTGAGATCCAGGGTAGCGGTCATCTTGCCTGATCCCGCAAGGAAGAAGAACGAATCCATGAAGAAGATGAACGGAGGAAGCCGAACCAAGCGTAGACGAACGAATCCTCACGATCGCAACGAAATAGGAACTAACAAGAAGAAGCACACAACATAGTAAACACACCACACATGAACAAGACATGATGCACAACAAGCATGATTCATGACAAAGCTAGAAGAAGCTACTCATGGCAAGGGATGATGCAAACAAGAGCAACACATCAAAGCAAGTTTAAATGAGGCCGAAAACAACATATAACAATTCCGATAAGTCCTCATATGCAAATTTCGAAATTGGTCCAGATCTGAATAAACCTTATGTTCAAGTTGTTAAACAGCAAGTTAATATGCACCACGATGATCTACACGAAATTCTAGTCAGGTTACATATAAAGTTCATTAGATTCGGAGCTACGGCCTAGAAGATATGAGCAAAACAAGTTAAACATGGCATTGATGCAAAATGCATACAAACATCAAACAAACACCTCAAAACAAGGATGCAACTAGGCATGTTGCAAGCATACACAAAACGGAGCAACGGTTCAACACATACACACAATACAAGTCATAACCACAATCTGTCCAAAACAGCAACTAGGCATATTGCAAGCATCAAAACAACATGCTACAGCACCTTAACATAATAACAAAAGGCATAGGCATGATGTACAGGTAAAGCATGACAAAACATGAACATTGAGCTATCTCCAGAAATCACTAGAACATGCTCAAACACACATGGCAAGATTGCAAATAATAACAGTTTCAGACTTTAGCGTAAATAACATCAGGTTGCAATGTTTAGAGCTATCAAACAACATGCTACAGGAACTTAACATGGCAAACAAAGGCATGGCATGATACTACTAAATGCATAGAACAAAAGTCCCTTACTGACCATAAGCCAAAAAGGATCAGAAAATATGATGGCACCCATGTAAACATGGCAAGTGATATGACAGATTCATACATGGCAGGAACAACAATAAGTAGGCATGTTGGTGAGCTTGAAACACTCACCACAGAGCAATACATGGCATGGCAAGGAAAATCACAGTAAGAAGACATGGCATAGAAGCTATACATGGCAAAAACAACATCATAGCATACACGGATCAACTACAACAACCTTGGCAAATTTGAATAACATGTAACAACCTGCCAGGAAACATTTTATCAAGTTAACATGGCATAAAAATAACCATATGTTCAAAACATCCTTACTGAAGTATCTCAAAATAAGCATGGATCTCTCGGTAGCATCAAGTTAACATGGCATAAAAATATCAGTGAGCAGGTAAATCAAATCAGCAACATCATGAAGCCTAGTTTGCATGCTTGTGCTAGTCACCACATAGAACAAAAAAAATACATGGCATACACCATTGTGAAGATGGCATGGCATATTACAAAACACATGTAGGACTCAAGTTCATAGGGTGCACACATCAATCATGGAAAAAATGACAAAAGTGCATGTTCTGATAAGAATCTGAAACTAACATCACATAGCCCTCTTCTAACAGCATTTCGGGCATCAAGATGAGCTCAAATGAAAATGATGCAATGAGATGAAATGATTTGCTCGTCGATACGAACAATTTGACATATTACACGCACGAAACGGAGCTACGGATGCAGAGTTATGGCATGATGAAAATGCATGAAAAATATTAGCAGGTTGGGGACTTAGAGAAATTTCGGGGAGGGGAAAGTCAACCTCTCCGAGATCCGGATCGGGCCGGGCACGGGAAACGAGGACGGCGGCACGAGCGACGGGAGCTTGACGGCGGCTCTCCGGCCGAGGCGGGACGAAAGCAGCGGCGGGCGGCGAGGCTGGGCCGGAGGAGGGCGCGGCTGCCGGCGCCGGGCGATGACGCGGCGCGACGGGCGAGGTAGGCGCGAGCCGGGCGGCGGCGGAGGTTGCTGGAAGGCGCGGCGACGAAGCGGTCCGGACGGGCGGCGGCGGGCGAGGTTGGCGCTGGCGGCGAGGTGGCCGGGCGCTGGGGAGCTGGCGGAGCCGGGCGTTCGGTCGCGGCGCGCATCGGCCGGGGCGGGGCGAGCGGGCGTTGAGCGGGTCAAAGGGCGGCGGGCG
Source organism: Aegilops bicornis (assembly GCA_021605145.1). Classification (NCBI taxonomy): domain Eukaryota; kingdom Viridiplantae; phylum Streptophyta; class Magnoliopsida; order Poales; family Poaceae; genus Aegilops; species Aegilops bicornis. Next base: position 351,134,974 of record CM038671.1, on the reverse strand, counting down.
CGGCGCGACGGGCCGGGAGGGCTGCTATGGGTTTCTCCGGCCGGGCGGCGGCGGCGCCGGGCAAAGTAATGACGGCGTGCTATGTGGCGGATGCTTGGGACGACCCGGACGTGTCCGCTGCGGCCGGACGTGTCCGGTGGCGGCGGGGACGAAACTGCTAGGGTTAGGGGGTTTGGACCGCGAATTTCGGAGGGGGAGGTGTATTTATAGGTAGAGGGAGCTTGGAGAGTCCAAATGAGGTGCGATTTTCGGCCACGCGATCGTGATCGAACGACCGAGAGCATGGAGGGGAGTTTGCTGGGTTTTGGGCCACTTTGGAAGGGGTTTTGGGCTGCAACACAAAAGTGGCTTTTGCGGTTACCCGGTTAACCGTTGGAGTATCAAACGACCTCCAAATGGCACGAAACTTGAGCGGTCTACCGGTTCTATACCAAGGCCGCTTGACAAACCTCGGTCCATTCCGAGACCGTTTAACACCCGCACACGAAAAGAGGTAAAAGGGGGCGCCGGGAGACATAGGAGTGCAGGATTGCAAAACGGACAACGGGAAAAATGCTCGGATGCATGAGACGAACACGTATGCAAAATGAAATGCACATGATGACATGATATGAAATGCAGATGATGACATGGCAAAGTGCAATACGCAAGCACATGACATGGCAAAGACGGCAAATAACTGGCAGACACCTGGCGCATCGAATCCGGGGCGTTACAACACTCCTCCACTAACAAGAGAACTCGTCCCGAGATCTTAGGACCGAGACGGAAGGGAAAAAGGATGAGGTGAAACAAGAACTGAAGAGAAGAAGCAAAGAATCGAGATCACTCGAGAAAAGAGAGGAACGACGAGAATGACGAGAATCAAAAGCTCACGGAATCAGAAAGACTATGAAAGCACTCGTTCTAACCGGAGTGGTTATAATGAGAAAAGAAACAAATAGGACTGAAAGGATTTAGGCAACACTCCGGCTAAAACATGGAGGAATAGAACACGAGCTAGAGAGGATGGAACGATACTTGATGAAGACATGACACAAAACCTCCGGAAAGAATTAAAAGAGTTGGATGAAAAGAACGGAGAAGAAAATGACAACTTGTGCCACGAACGAAATAGAAAGCCACCTTTGAAGAAAAGATTGAACGTAGTTGTTGAGAAAATCAACCACGAAAGAATAAGCTTGTTGTGGACTTATGGAAAACATCTCGAAATTGATGAGGTGATAACCAGCCGCAAACGGAAATGATTGAAAGGCTGAGAAGAACTAACAAATGCAAAACTCCACTTCAAAAGAATACGGAGAATTAATTGCACTTCGAGATGCAAGAAGAAAAGATACTTGAACTCCGCCAACAAAATCTTGATGAACTTTTGAAGAATGAATTAAATCATGAAGATCCACCGTGAAGAACTCCGGCGACAAAAGGATGATGAGATAGAATGAAAGAAGAAAGAATAAGATGAGCCTGCGATGATTTAGATGGAGGTTCCGACGAGATGGCCGAGGAAATTTGAACTCCGGAAAAGAAAAGATGAAAAACACTTGGAACTAAAATTTATTCATCAAGAACAAACTCCGACGGAAGGGATTACTCACTTGGATGCAATAAGAATAAGATTTATTGTATGCTTATCCTTCATCAAATTAAATTGATGACAAGCAATGGATTTTAGCAAACTACTTATTCTTCTTGAAAAAGGATTGAGAAGGGATAGCACAAAAACTTGAGGAAGTTTTCATGACCCACCGGTAGGATTGAAAAGAACGAATGAATTAAAATGATAGTGATGGAAAAAGAATCTTGAACGAACCACCGTTAGAGTTCGGAAATGACTGATGAAAGAGAAAGAATCATCGGGAAGAATTAGCAGAACTAATATGTTTGAGGGGATTTAGATTCAAAAGAACAAAGAGATCATGCGCTGATTAAAGAACACTTGAACGAAGCACCGGAAGAATATTGAGATGAACGAAGGGGCACGGATATAGAATAATTGAGAGAGCGAAGCTGAAGAATTAGAACGAAGAAATCTTCCGAAAAGATGGCCTCCGGATGATCGAGACGGAAAATAACTCCTGAAATACTCCGGATGGATGAAAAGAATTTGCATGACTAGAAACAATTAGATAGGATAACATCGAGCTAGCACCATGAATCTCCGGGAGAACGGACAAGATTTAGAGGAAAAACTCTTCTTCGGTCTTCGAATGACGACGAGAAACACCACCAAAATAACTGAGGTACTCCGATAGAATGAAAAGCAAAGAGGTTGAGTCAACAATGAAATGGTTTGAAATCGATCTTGAAAAGGCATCTGACTGATGAAATTCATTCTTACGTCAAACTCCAAAAAGAATTAGTGAATAGCTCCGGAATAATTAGAAGAGTCAGGTAAGATCCTGGGAAAAAACCTGTGGGTTAGGGCCCACTAAAAGAAAACACCGTTGGAAAGGATGTTGAACAGATAGATGATGCACCGGAACAATTGAAATATTTGGATGAGGTGACAACCTCGAAATAATTAAAAGCAAACACGAATCTTCTGAGATGTCTTCCGAACTCCGGAATGATAACTGGAGAGAGGCGAACGAGCAAAGAGAACACTTCGAAGGAAAAGAATATGATTAACCCGAAAAACTAGAATTGAGTCCACCGGAGAAGAAAGAGAGATGAAGAATGTCGAACAAAACGAGAATTCACCGGTTGAAATAATTGACGGAAGATTGAAGAGGCTCCACATGAATGAAATTGATGGTCGAAAAAGACTCAGGCTCCGGGAATAAGAGGGTGGGAGGGCGGGAAAAACAAAGGCAACTTGGAAGGGGAAACGACGAATATCTTGAAGAGAAAAACACCGATTGAAATCATTAAGGAAAGGAAGAAAAGACTTGGCACGAGTAGGATGGATACTCGATTACGGACTCCGGTTCCGAGAAGAAGAAGGGTGGGCGGGTGGGAAAAACAAGGACAACTTCGGACAAGGAAAAAAACAACGACGTCGGAGGAAGAACTGAAGATTGAACTTGCAAAGATGAAGAGGCTCGAGTCGACTTGACGAGAAATGCACCGGACAAAAGAGCAGAGGAACAACGATCGGAAAACCAACTGCGTGATCCTAAAGAAAATTTGAAGGGGAAGAGAAGTAATTCAAAACACCTACGTCAAGATTCCTTACCGTGAGCGATTTAAGGCGAGGAGTAAAAAGAATTCCTACTCTCCGATATAACTAGACTCCGAAAAAGTTTTCTTCTAGACTCGACAACGGCCAAACTACACGATCAATCAAGGGGGCTCCTAAGGTCGGTCGAGGCTCTGATACCAACTTGTCACGCCCAATATGCGACCCTATCCAAAAGGAACTCGATGGTCCCAACAAGGATAGACCCGCATATTCAAACGCTTTTGCAAGGTGGATATCATTACATCAACATTACATGATAGATGGGGATACATACATAAGGCACAAATGCCACAAGAATACATCAACATCATATACAAGATCAACATCCGACTACGGATGAAACATAAATGAAGCTCAAACGACATCCACCACGCTAGCCCAGCTGCCGACACGAACCTATCCCACGATCAAGAAGAAGCGTAAGAAGAACTCCAAAACAAGCAAACATCGCTCTCGCGTCATGATCATCGCAAACCTGTACCTACAACTGGTGGTGTAGTAATTTGTGAGCCACGAGGACTCAGCAATCCCATTACCATGGGTATCAAGACTAGCAAAGCTTAAAGGGAAAGGAAGGGATAAAGTGGTGAGGTTGCAGCAACGGCTAAGCATATATGGTGGCTAGCTTACGCAAATGAGAGCGAGAAGAGGAACAAAGGAACGGTCGTCAACTAGTAATGATCAAGAAGTGATCCTGAACCCCTACTTACGTCAATCATAACCCAGAAACCGTGTTCTCCTCTCGATCAACCCCGAAAAGAGACACTCACGGTTACGCACACGGTTGGTGTATTTTAGAAGAGTTTGCTTGAAGTTTACTACAACCGGATATTAACAAATTCCCATCTGCCACATAACCAGGCACGGCTCTCGAAAGTTTATACCTGCAGGGGTGTCCCAACTTAGCCCATGATAAGCTCTCACGATCAACGAAGGATATTCCTTCTCCCGGAAGACCCGATCAGTCTAAAACCCGGCTACAAGACATTTCGACAAAGAATAAAACAAGACCAGCAAAGCCGCCCGTCCGACAATCCCGATAGGAGCTGCACATATCTCGTTCTCAAGGCAACACCGGATGAGACATCCTACGAGTAAAACCAAACCTCGAGTTTCCCGAGGGGCCCCATGATCTACTCGGTTCAGCCAGCACTTAGAGAAGCACCGGCCCGGGGGCTAAAATAAAGATGACCCTTGGGCTCCGTGAACCCAAGGGAAAAAAGGTCAGTGAGGCAAATGGTAAAACCAATGTTGGGCCTTCTTTGGAGGAGTCTTATTCAAAGCGAACTGTCAAGGGGTCCCATAAATCACCCGACCGCGTTAGGGACGCAAAATCCGGGAACATAATACCGATATGACGGAAACTAGGGCGGCAAGAGTGGAACAAAACACCAGGCATAAGGCCAAGCCTTCCACCCTTTACCAAGTGTATAGATGCATTAAGAATATAAGATATATTGTGATATCCCAACAAGTAAACATGTTCCAACAAGGAACAACATCTCCATGTTCCAGCAAGGAACAAACTTAATCTTCACCTGCAACTAACAACGCTATAAGAGGGGCTGAGCAAAGCGGTAACATAGCCAACGGTTTGCTAGGAAGGGTGCAAAAGGTTAGAGGCTGACATGGCAATTTGGGATGGCTAGATAAACAGGTAATAGGTAGAGCAGTATAGCGATAGAACAAAGCAACTAGCATGGAAATGATAGTAGTGAGATCCAGGGTAGCGGTCATCTTGCCTGAAATCCCGCAAGGAAGAAGAACGAATCCATGAAGAAGATGAACGGAGGAAGCCGAACCAAGCGTAGACGAACGAATCCTCACGATCGCAACGAAACAGGAACTAACAAGAAGAAGCACACAACATAGTAAACACACCACACATGAACAAGACATGATGCACAACAAGCATGATGCATGACAAAGCTAGAAGAAGCTACTCATGGCAAGGGATGATGCAAATAAGAGCAACACATTAAAGCAAGTTTAAATGAGGCCGGAAACAACATATAACAATTCCGGTAAGTCCTCATATGCAAATTTCGAAATTGGTCCAGATCTGAATAAACCTTATGTTCAAGTTGTTAAACAGCAAGTTAAGATGCACCACGATGATCTACACAAAATTCTAGTCAAGTTACATATAAAGTTCATTAGATTCGGAGCTACGGCCTAGAAGATATGAGCAAAACAAGTTAAACATGGCATTGATGCAAAATGCATACAAACATCAAAAACACCTCAAAACAAGGATGCAACGTGATAATATGGAACTACATGCAAAATCAAGCAAGTTTCATATAGAGCACACTCAAAACGGAGCAACGGTTCAACACATACACACAATACAAGTCATAACCACAATCTCTCCAAAACAGCAACTAGGCATATTGCAAGCATCAAAACAACATGCTACAACACCTTAACATAATGACAAAAGGCATGGGCATGATGTACGGGTAAAGCATGACAAAACATGAACACTGAGCTATCTCCAGAAATCACTAGAACATGCTCAAACACACATGGCAAGATTGCAAATAATAACAGTTTCAGACTTTAGCAGAAATAACATCAGGTTGCAATGTTTAGAGCTATAAAACAACATGCTACAGGAACTCAACATGGCAAACAAAGGCATGGCATGATACTACTAAATGCATAGAACAAAAGTCCCTTACTGACCATAAGCCAAAAAGGATCAAAATATATGATGGCACCCATGTAAACATGGCAAGTGATATGACAGATTCATACATGGCAGGAACAACAATAAGTAGGCATGTTGGTGAGCTTGAACCACTCACCACAGAGCAATACATGGCATGGCAAGGCAACTCACAGTAAGAAGACATGGCATATAAGCTATACATGGCAAGAACAACATCATAGCATACACGGATCAACTACAACAACCTTGGCACAATTGAATAACATGTAAACAACCTGCCAGGAAACATTTTATAGCAAAAGTAGAGCTCGATTGACTCAAGCTAAGGCACTCCATAACTGCACACAAGGGCATGGATCGATAGATAATAACCATATGTTCAAAACATCCTTACTGAAATATCTCAAAATAAGCATGGATCTCTCGGTAGCATCAAGTTAACATGGCATAAAAATATCAGTGAGCAGAAGTGAAATCAGCAACATCATGAAGCCTAGTTTGCATGCTTGTGCTAGTCACCACATAGATCACAAAAATACATGGCATACACCCCTGTAAAGATGGCATGGTATATTACAAAACACATGTAGGACTCAAGTCCATAGGGTGCACACATCAATCATGGAAAAAATGACAAAAGTGCATGTTCTGATAAGAATCTGAAACTAACATCACATAGCCCTCTTCTAACAGCATTTCGGGATATCAATATGAGCTCAAATGAAAATGATGCAATGAGATGAAATGATGTACTCGTCGAGGCGAACAATTTGACATATTACACGCATGAAACGGAGCTACGCATGCAGAGTTATGGCATGATGAAAATGCATGAAAAATATTAGCAGGTTGGGGACTTGCAGAAATTTCGGGGAGGGGAAAGTCAACCTCTCCGAGATCCGGATCGGGCCGGGCACGGGAAACGAGGACGGCGGCGTGAGCGACGGGGAGCCCGGACGGCGGCACTCCGGCCGAGGCGGGGACGAGCAGCGGCGGGCGGGCGAGGCCGGCCGGGCCGGAGGAGGGCGCGGGCGGCACATAACGCGCTGGCGGGCGTAGGCAGCGCTGGCCGGGCGGCGGCGGAGGCTGGCGACGGCGGCGACGAGCGGTCCGAACGGGCGGCGGCGGGCGAGGTTGCTGGCCGGGCGGCGAGGTGGCCGGGCGCGGAGCTGGGCGAGCGGGCGGCCCGGCCGCGGGCGTGTGATCGCCGGGCGGCGGCGGAGCTGGGCGCAGAGCGGGCGGCGGGCGGGCGGGCGTGACGGGCCGGGAGGGCAGTTGCGGGCTCTCCGCCGGGCGGCTGACGGTGGCAGCTGGGCAGGCGGCCGGACGTGTCCGGTGGGCGCGGGACGAAACCGCTAGGGTTAGGGGGTTTGGACCGCATGAATTTGGAGGGGAGGTGTATTTATAGGTAGAGGGAGCTAGGAGAGTCCAAATGAGGTGCGGTTTTCGGCCCTTGATCGTGATCGAACGACCGAGAGCATGGAGGGGAGTTTGCTGGGTTTTGGGCCACTTTGGAAGGGGTTTTGGGCTGCAACACAAAAGTGGCTTTTGCGGTTACCCGATTAACCGTTGGAGTATCAAACGACCTCCTAATGGCACGAAACTTGACAGGCGGTCTACCGGTGCTATCCCAAGGCCGCCTGACAAACCTAGGTCCATTTCGAGACCGTTTAACACCCGCACACGAAAAGAGGTAAAAGGGGGCGCCGGGAGACATAGGAGTGCCGGATTGCAAAACGGACAACGGGAAAAATGCTCGGATGCATGAGACGAACACGTATGCAAAATGAAATGCACATGATGACATGATATGAAATGCAGATGATGACATGGCAAAGTGCAACACGCAAGCACATGACATGGCAAAGACGGCAAATAACTGGCAGAGACCTGGCGCATCGAATCCGGGGCGTTACACACATCAAGATTCGGACTGATAGGATGAATGGCAAACAATTCAGGAACAAAATATATAGTGAGACCATATGGGCATTTGATCTTGTGCCCTAAAAGATGTTTTAGGTCCCCAGCAATATCATCAGACGCCTTTCATTTTCGGCTGGAGACCCTTTCCTGCAAAAGAGAGTTAATTCTTCTTAACCACCCACATCTTCAGGGGTGGCTTAGAAGCAATGAGTCTAAGTGCAACATCTGAGAACTTTGGCTTTGGAGCCCTAGCAAATAGCCTTGCAGGAGATGAATGATACTCATATGAATAAGCAGAAAAGTTCTTAGTTCTATGAACATAGCGGTTTGAAGACACACGCTCATATTCATAAATTTGAGTACGGTTTCCCCGCAAAACATTGGCGTTAGGTGACTCAGGTGAGTCCTCTGTCTGTATGAAGCCTTTGGACCATATGACGCCTTAGGTCTGGGGTTTGTCTTCTTCCCAGGTGATATCATGATGACATTCACTGGAAGATTCTCAAGACAGCTTTTGGGAACCCAGATCTTCTTTATAGGTGGTCCATTCCTGCAGTTAGTACCAATATACCTGGCAAACACTTCACCATTCTGATTCTTGAACAACTTATAGTTTGCATCAAAGGATTCATCAATGATAATAGGGGTAGCACAGGTAAAGCCAGATAAGGTGGATGGATCCACAGAAGGTCCCTTTGCAGCAACCCATGGGGGTTTGGGATACTGCTCAGGCTTCCAGTAGGAACCATCAACATTCATTTTCCTTTCGAACCCAACACCCTCTTTCCTAGGGTTTCGGTTCGAGAATCTGGTTTTGAGGACATCGCAAAGTGTCGATGCCCTTTCAGACTTTTATACATCCTGTTTCAAGCAATGTCTTCAACCTAGCATTTTCATCGACAATAGCATTGGTATCCTCCGCAGAGGGGCTAGTTACCACATTAGTAGTTGAAGACAATGCAACAAGAGCAGCAGTTGAACATTCAAAGACAGAGGTAGCGATATCACGCTCAAGATATTTTATACATGGTGGTTCTAATCCATCTGGCGGAACTGATACATTGGCCTTGAAGTGACTCATTCTCTTTTGAAGATCTTCATGAGCCGATCTCAATTTCTCAAGCTCTTGCTTCCTTTGAAGATAATCATAGGAGAGCTTTTCATAAGTGGTTGAGAGCGTTTCATGACGACTTTCAAGTTCTTGGTACTTAGCATGAAGATTCTTAATATCTTCAACTAAGGACTATGAACGTGTCATTTCCGCGTCCAACAGGTCATCGCTTTTGTCTAACAGTTTTTGAGTATGTTCCATAGCTCTTTGTTGTTCGGTTGCAATTTTAGCAAGTGTTTTGTAGCTGGGTTTGGATTCACAATCAGCGTCATCTTCACTTGATGTTTGAAAGTAAGCATCACGTGATTTTACCTTGGCACCACATGCCATGAAGCAGTAGGTGGGAGCAGGGTCGTCCTTGTCATCGCCTTGACGTTGGTGTGGAAGTCATTGTCTTGATGTTGAAGATGGACTTGGCAACATAGGTACGTGGCTAAAGCCGGACTTGCAACGCCAGGTCGGACTCCTCTTGAGACTCCACCTCCACCTCCTCGTATGCAGACTCCTCCTCTGAATCCATTTCCTTGCCAACAAAAGCACGAGCCTTGCGGATGAGCTCTTCTTATGAGATGAAGACTTAGATGAGGACTTGGAAGAAGACTTTGAATATTTCTTCTTCTTCTTGTCATCAGAATCATATTCCTTGCTCTTCTTCTTTTTCTTCTCATTGTCCCACTGTGGACACTCACAGATATAGTGTCCAGTTTTCTTGCACTTGTGACATGTTCTCTTCTTGTACTCATGAGTGGAAGCTTCATCATTTCTTGAGATGGATCGTGAAAACTTTCTGAAGCCTTTCTTCCTAGTGAACTTCTGGAACTTCTTCACAAGCATAGCAAGTTCCTTTCCAATGTCTTCAGGATCATCAGAACCGCAGTCAGATTCTTCTTCAGATGAGGAAACCACTTTTGCCTTCAAAGCGCGTGTTCGGCCATAGTTGGGACCATAGATATCTCTTTTCTCAGAAAGCTGGAACTCATGTGTGTTGACCCTCTCAAGTATATCAGACGGATCGAGTGTCTTGAAGTCAGGGCGTTCTTGTATCATGAGGGCAAGGGTGTCAAAAGAGTTGTCAAGTGATCTCAGTAGTGTCTTGACGATTTCATGCTTGGTGATCTCAGTGGCGCCGAGAGCATGAAGCTCATTTGTGATGTTAGTGAGGCGATCAAACGTGAGCTGGACATTTTCATTGTCGTTACTCTTGAAGCGGTTGAAGAGGTTGCGAAGAACACTGATCCTTTGATCTCTCTAGGTTGAGACGCCTTCGTTGAGCTTGGATAGCCAGTCCCAGACTAGCTTCGATGTTTCCAGAGCACTCACACGGCCATACTGTCCTTTGGTTAGATGACCACAGATGATGTTCTTTGCAGTAGAGTCCAGTTGAATGAACTTCTTGACATCAGCAAGGGTGACACCTTCACCAGTTTTGGGAACGACGTTCTTGACGACATACCAGAGGTCGACATCAATGGCTTCAAGATGCATGCGCATCTTATTCTTCTAGTAGGGATAGTCAGTTCCATCGAACACGGGGCAAGCAGCGGAGACTTTGATTATCCCTGCAGTCGACATAGCTAAAACTCGGTGGTTAAACCAAATCACACGTAACAAGGGAGTACCTTGCTCGATACCAATTGAAAGTGCTAGTTATCGACTAGAGGGGGTGAATAGGCGATTTTTAGGAAAGTCTCAAAACACGGATGTTTCGAAGACAAACAATAGAAATGACCTAATTGATATGCAGCGGAAGATAAACTACAACAAGCAAACCATAGTCAAGTATGCAATAACGTGAAAGTACAAGTCTAATAGCAGCTTGGTAGTAAGATCAAGATGGAAGATAGTGAGAAGCCAATCAACAAAAGTAGTCAAGCAATGAAGTCAAACAGGTATGACAAATAGGCAATGACTTCACAAAGACAAACTCTAAGTAAGGAGAGGGAGAAGATAGAACCAGTCACTTGTTGAAGACACAGGATTTGTTGGACAAGTTCCAGTTGCTGTGACAACTTTACATCTGGTTAGGGAGGCTGAGATTCAACTCAGAAGACCGCATCTTCACCTTATTCCCCTTGCACTAAGGACACACAGTCCTCGCCCAATCACTCTAGTAAGTCTTCAAGGTAGACTTCCGAACCTTCACAGACTGCGTTCACCGGCAATCCACAATGACTTGGATGCTCAGAACGCGACGCCTAACCGGCTGGAGGATTCACAGGTCCTCAAGTGTAATAAGTCTTCGTGTCACATGTAGAAAGACTTCAGTGATGACTAACACTCTTTGGCTCTGGGTGTTTGGGCTTTGTCCTCGCAAGGATTTCTCTCTCTCAAAGGCTTCGACGTGGGTTGCTCTCAAACGACAAAAGCCGTGCACTAACTCTGAGCAGCTACCAATTTATGGTGTCGGGGGTGGGCTATTTATAGCCACTAGGCAACCCGACCTAATATGTCCGAAATGACCCTAGGTCACTAAGGAACTGACACGTGTTCCAACGGTCAGATTTCAAACACACACGACAACTTTACTTGGGCTACAAGCAAAGCTGACTCATCCACCTATGGATAAGATTTGCTCTCATTGTCTTCGCTCGAAGACATAGGATTTGGGTTGAGCATCACTTTAGTCATTCTGACTTTGATCACTTGGACCCCACGTAACAGTATGGTGGTTCCTATGACTCAACAAAGAAGAAAAGGAAACAACGAAACGACCACGGTTTCAAGGCTCCATAGTCTTCACTCAATGTCTTCTCATGTCATAGTCTTCAATGTGAATATCTTCACATGCCACCATTGTCGCCAATGTCTTCATACATTTTTAGGGTCATCTCCGGTAGGTAAACCGAATCAATGGGAGACACTACCTGCGTTATCCTGCAATTCTCACAAACGCATTAGTCCCTCAACCACATTTGTCGTCAATACTCCAAAACCAACTAGGGGCGGCACTAGATGCACTTACAATTTCGAGGTTGTCACCTCATTCAAATCTTTCAATCGTTCCGGTACATCATTGCTCATTCGACAATACCATTCCAACGGTGTTTCTTTTCAGTGGGCCCTAACACACAGGTCTTTTCCTAGGATCTTACCTGACTCTTCTAATTTTTCGGAGTTATTCTCAAATTCTTTTCGAAGTTTGACGTAAGTATGAATTTCATCAGTCAGATGCATTCTCCAAGATAGCTTCCAAATTGTTTTCATTTTGGTTCAATCTTTCCTCTTTTCATTCTCCCGGAGTATCTCAACAATTTTGATGGTGTTTCCTCATCGTCCTTCTCAACGTTTGAAGACCGAAGTAGAGTTTCTCATAAAATTTGTCCGTTCTCCCGGAGATTCCCGGTGCTAGCTCGATGTTATCCTATCAAATTGTTTCCAGTCATGCAATTCTTTTCATCCATCCGGAGTACTTCAGGATTTGTTTTCTCTCTCGATCATCCGAAGGTCATCTTTTCGGAATATTTCTAAATCCCAAGTTTTCAACTTTGTTCGTTCCATAGTTGTACCGGCGCTTCGTTCAAGTTTTTCTTCAATCAATTCGCGATCTCTTCGTTCTCTTGTCTCTAAATTCCCTCAAGCATCTTTGTGTTTTCCTAATTCTTCCCGGTGATTCATTCTCGTTTTGTCATTCGTTTCAATTCTTACGGTGGTTCATTCAAGATTCCTTTTCTGTTGTTATCGTATCAATTCATTCGTTCTTTTCAATCCTACCGGGGGCTCATGAAGATCTTCCCAAATTTGGCGCTATATCTCCCCTTAAGCTTTTCCCAATGCGAATAAGTTGTATGCAATTCATTGCTCCTCATCAATTTAATTGGTGGAGGATAAGCATAACGTAATTCTTATGCTTCTTTCATCAAGTTGATTTATCTCTTCTTTTCGAAGATTGTTCTTGATGAATAATCTCTCGATTCCAAATTGTTCATCTTTTCTTTCCCGGAGTCCGAAGCTTCCTCGGCCATCTCGTCGGAACCTACATCGGAATAATCGCAAGGCTTTAATCTTAGCCCTTTCATCCTTCAATTTTATCTCGTCATCCTTTTGTTTTCGGAGTTCTTCACGGTGGTCCATCAGTATTTAATTCATTCTTCAAATGTTCATCAAGATTCGTGTTGAAGGAGCTCAAGTATCTTTTCTTATTGCTTCGCAAAGTGCAATTAATTCTTCGTATTCTTTTGAAATGGAGTTTTGCAATTTCTTCTTTCTTCTCAGCTATTTAATCTTTTCCGCTTGTGGTTGGTTATCACCTCATAATTTTGAGATGTTATCCATAAGTCCACAACAAGCTTATTCTTTTTGTTGTTGATTTTCTCAACAACTTCGTTCAATCCCGCCTCCTAAGGATGTTTTCAAACTCAGTTGTGGTAGATGATATCATTTCGTCTTCGTTCATTTCATTCAACTATTTCAATTCTTCCGGAGGCATTGTGTTGTTCCTCTCGTCAATTATCGTTCCATCTTGTCAATCTCAGTTCTAAATCTTTCCTTGTTCAACCAGAGTGCTGCCTAAATTATTCCATTCTTATTCCGTTCCTATCTTGTTCTAACCGAAGTGGTTTCAGAATCTATTTTTTTTCTTGAGCTTTTCATTCTCTTCATATTCGCCGTTCATCTTTTCTACCTGAGTGCTTAGACTTTGTTCATCTTTTCTCTTGCATTCTTACTTCACCTCATCCTCTTTCTCTTCCATCTCGTTCCTAAGATCTCGGGACAAGAACTTCTGTTATTGGAGGAGTGTTGTGACGCCCTGAGACCGACGCTTGAGTTGCCCTTCCTTTTATTTTAGTTGTTGACTTGTGTTTATTATGTTTGTTGCATTATCATAATGATTGTTGCATATTTCATTCCTATATATTTATGTCATGTTCATGTTGAGTGCCTTGTCATATATTTTGCTTCTTGCATCATGTTCAGTATTGATTATAGGATGCCATCCTTGTTGTTGCCATGCTCATTCTTGCTTTGCTATGCTATATGATTTGATATGCCTTGTGTCATTTTATTGCATTCTATCATGATCATCATGTGGGTTGCATTCTTCATGTTGAGGTGTTGTTGGTGTGCGTCCATCTAGATCTTTTCCATCAAAGATTTTCCCGAGTGCACAACCTATCCTCTTCTTCATCTATTTCAAATTTTGGCTTTCATGTCAAGTGACATTATTTCCTGCCTCCAACAATGTTCATTCTTTTCCTATAAATCATGCACCAGGCCTTATACCTCTCTATCAAATATCGTCCATTTTGGAGTTGTTTTGGTTGGGTTCAAAAATGGCTCAAGTTTGAATTTAGTTCAAACTTGAATTATTTTTCTATCTATAAAAAATTGCCAAGACAATTTATTAAAATGGTGCATAATTCCAGCATTCCTGAGATATTTGTATTCCAGCCTACTCCCTCTCAAAAGTCCCTGTGATTTTTCTCTTTGTTTTCAGCGTGAAGAAATCCGAAGAAAGGAAATTGAGGCAGGGGAGAAAGAGCAAGAGCAAGCAGCCCAAATGACTGACAGCTTAAGAGCCTAGCCCACCAAGGCAGCAGAAGAGAGCCCACAACCCAGCCTAGCCTTCCCACTGGTAATTTCTCTCCAGTGCAACCCTTCGGCCCCACATGTCATCCTCTTCCCCTCACCTTTTCTTCCACCTCACGTCCTCCCTCTCTCCCACAGTAAATTCATGGCGGCATCCCACTATGCCTACAACACCATGAAGATGGTTGGGCCAGTTGGAGTCATTTCCAACCCAGCAGATGAGAAGGACGCAAATCATTTGCATGGATAAGATGTACCGGGACACAACTGCAGCAGAGGTAGCGGCAGCAGCAGTTCCCGCCAAGGAGAACAGAGGAAAGAAGAAGGATAGAAGGGATGCTAGCAAGGAATCCGGGAAGCATACCTCTTCGGAGTATGTTGCGCCTGTTGAGGACTCGCCGGAGAGTTCCAACAAGATATCCAAGGTTGCTGCACCACAAGTGAAGAAGGTCCCCGCAGGGCTGGCTGGCATTGATGGTACCTTCACGATCAGCGTCACCCTTGATGACAAATAGGAAAGAGCGCTCGTTGCCTTCCTGTGGGTGAATATTGATGTGTTTGCCTGGCAACCATCTGATATCCCCGGTGTTCCCAGGAAGGTAATCGAGCACCACCTTGCTGTGTTCCCACATGCCCGACCTATGAAGCAGAAAGTTCGGAAGCAGGCCTTGGAGAGGCAGCAATTTATTGCAGAGGAGATTAAGAAGCTTGAAGCAGCTGGTTTGGTTAGAGGAGTGCTACATCTAACATGGTTAGCAAATCCAGTGGTTGTTCGCAAGGCTAACAGGAAATGGAGGCTTTGCATAGATTTCACAGACCTCAACAAGGCTTGCCTGAAGGACCCATTTCCCTTGCCGCACATCGATTAGATTGTGGATTCCAGTTCAGGCTACGATTTGCTCTCTATTTTGGATGCATATTCTGGATATCATCAATTCATGTCCAAAGAAGACGAAGAGAAGACCTCGTTCATCACCCCATGTGGTATGTACTGTTTTGTGCGAATGCCATTCAAATAAAAGAGTGTCGGGTCTACTTTTGCACGGGCAGTCCAGATTGGTTTTGAGCCACAGCTGCACAGAAACATTGAGGCTTATATGGATGATTATGTGGTAAAGACCAAGGACAGAGCAACCCTCATCCAGGACTTAAAGGAGACATTTGCTAATCTGCGCAAGATCAACTTGAAGCTCAACCTCGAGAAGTGTGTGTTTAGCATTCCCTCCGGCAAGCTACTTGGGTTCTTTGTATCCCATCGGGGTTCGAAGCCAACCCTGCCATTATCAAAGCTATCGAGCAGATCCAGGCGACAAGGATAGTCAAGGATGTGAGGCATTTGACAGGGTGCGTTGCCACACTAAGCAGATTCATTTCCAAGTTTGCCGAGCGCGTCTTGTCGGTCTTCAAAATTCTGAAGAAGGCAGGACCCCAGAAGTAGATGCGGCTTTGCAAGAGTTGAAGGCCTACTTGTCCTCTGCGCCCACCTTGGTTGCCCCCATACCACAAGAGCCATTGCTGCTATACTTGGCGGCAAGCAATCAAGTGGTTAGTGCAGCCTTAGTGGGACAACGGGAAGTGGAAGAAGCAGAAAGTGAGCAAGGCCCGGCAGAGCCAAATAAGGATCGGGACAGAAAATGAGCACGACAGGGAGGGCGATCCCAAGGATATAGCAAAGAATAAAGTGGTGCTCTGGTGTCCAAAAATTGATCTTTCGTCTCATCATGGCCTCAATGAAACTGCACCACTACTTCTAAGCCCATGAGATCACGGTTGTCACTCGCTTCCCATTGCAAAGGATAATCCGAAACCCTGAGGCTACCGGCAGAATAGTGGAGTGGGCTTTGGAGCTATCCGGCTTTGGCCTGAAGTTTGAGAGCACATCAACAATTCAGAGCATGGCATTGGCAGAGTTTATTGCAGAATGGATGCCATCCCCTGATGAGGAAGTGCTTGAAACAGTTATCCCCGGCAAGGAAGCGCCCCAAGAATGGATCATGTATTTCGATGGTGCCTTTCCCCTACAAGGTGTAGGGGCTGGCATGCTTCTCGTTGCCCCCTCCGGGGAGCACTTGAAGTATGTCGTCCAGATGCACTTTGCCCGGGAAGAGGCGACCAACAATACATCAGAGTATGAAGGGCTCCCTGCCGATCTTAGGATTGCCGTGGAATTGGAAATCAAGAAGCTGATCATTCGAGGAGATTCACAGCTTGTGGTGAGGTAAGTGAATATGGATTACGAAAGTCCATTGATGGAGGCATAGATTGAGGAAGTGAGAAGATTAGAGGAGCACTTTGATGGATTGCAAACAGAGCACATACCCCGTGTAGAAAATAGCATAGTTGATCATTTGTCAAAGTGTGCTGCGTAGAAGCTTCCTATGGAACAAGGAACTTTTGTTCTCCATCTTACTCAGCCCTCCGTATCCCCAGCAACAATTGCCTGGAAAACGAGAAAGATGGACTCCGGTAAGCCTCTCCCGATAGAGCCTCCCGAGGCTCCTGGTAGGGACCCTGCTGGAAACAACTCCTCATCACTTGACGGACCACACCCTCCAGGCGGGCCTACGGTCCCCGCGAACGAGGAACGTGCCCCTGCAGTTGAGGAGGTGCCGCTAGTCCTTGTTGCCGAGCCCCAGGCTCCAACTTGGGCAAGGCACATAGTCCATTTCCTCCGAACCGTAGAACTTCCCGATGACCAAGATGAAGCTGAAAGAGTATCCCGGGGGGCCGGTATGTATTATTTTGTCGATGACACTCTATACAGAAGGAGGCCCAATGGTGTGAAATTGAAGTGCATCTGCTGGGAAGAAGGAAAGGAACTGCTGGCTGAGATACACAAAGGCATGTGTGGCTCCCACATTGGATCAAGAGCATTAGTTGGGAAAGCATTCTGGCAAGGATTCTATTGGCCCACAGACCTCCAAGATGCGGTTGGGCTAGTCACCAAATGTGAAGCCTACCAGTTCCATTCCAAAAACATCCACTTGCCTACACAAGCTCTTCAGACAATCCCTTTGTCATGGCCGTTTTCGGTCTAGGGGCTCGATATCCTCGGCCCTTTCCCCCGAGCTGCTGGGGGACTTTGAATTCTTGTTTTTGCTATCGACAAGTTTACAAAGTGGCCGGAAGTAGCTACCGTGAGAAAGGTGACTACTCAGTCAGCTATCAAGTTCTTGAAAGAATTGGTGTGCCGTTTTGGAGTCCCGGCAAGGATCATTACCGACAACTGCACCCAGTTCATGAGCCACGCCTTCATGCGATATGTTCATGCCCTCGGAAGCAAGATCTCAATTGCCTCCATCGCACATCCCAGAAGCAACGGGCAAGCTGAGAGGGCGAACGCTGAAATGCTGCGAGGACTCAAGACAAGAACCTTTGATACGCTACGGAAGCACGACAGGCGGTGGATCGACGAGCTGCCGGTAATTCTCTGGTCCCTCAGAACGACACCAAATCGAGCTACCGGGCAGACTCCCTTCTCCCTAATCTATGGGGCAGAAGCAATTATCCCCACGAAACTCATTTACGGGTCACCTCGAGTGCTTGCCTACGATGAAGTAGTGCAAGATCAGCACCGACGTGACGATGCTGTGCTACTCGAGGAGAACCGTCTTCGGACTGCTATGCATGCTGCACGCTATCAGCAAGCCGTGCGTGGCTATCACAGCCTTAGGTTTCATGCCCGTTGTTTTGAGAAAGGAAACCTTGTCCTTAGGCGTGTTCAGTCCACCAAGGGTACAAACAAGTTGACGTCGAAGTGGGAAGGCCCTTACCGGGTAGTTCGAGTCACCAGACCTGGTGCAGTCCATCTGGAGACCAGGGATGGCATTTAATTGCAAAACTAATGGAATATTGAGCATCTCCACAAGTTCTACCAGTAAGGCGTGGCTGTCGGGCCCTGCCCGGCAGCCACCCTTTTGTACAGGTTTTGCCTCAGTTGCATGTAACCCCTTGTACAAAGCCAGGCACAGACCCTGAGCAACAGATAAATAAGCAAAGCGCTGGGGGGCCCCCGACGAAGTTGCATGCATGCATGAGCATTTCAAGAGGATTGCATAAGCATTTCATGAGCATTCCATATAGCTAAGGTCACATCTTGCATCATTTCCATCTGCATAAGGCTGCAGGTTCCTGCCATGAGCGCGTGGTTGCCCGGAGCTAGAAAGATGTACCAACACTGCAATCTCTGGCAAGCCAAACAGATAAGTTCTTCGTCTTGTCCATAAATGTTTGTAAGCTAAAACTTGTGCATGAGAAAACCTCGTCACTCTTTGAAACTCAGGTGCTCCCATCCCTGGGCTCAAACGTTGCTTGTGCTGCGATGGTCACTGAGGGAGTCCTGGACTAGGGGGTGTCCGGATAGCCGGACTATCATCACGGCCGGACTCCAAGACTATGAAGATACAAGATTGAAGACTTCGTCCCGTGTCCGGATGGGACTTTCCTTGGCGTGGAAGGCAAGCTTGGCGATACGGATATGTAGATCTCCTACCATTGTAACCGACTGTGTAACCCTAACCTATCCGGTGTCTATATAAACCAGAGGGTTTTAGTCCGTAGGATGAACAACAATCATACCAAAGGCTAGCTTCTAGGGTTTAGCCTCCTTGATCTCGTGGTAGATCTACTCTTGTACTACCCATATCATCAATATTAATCAAGCAGGAGTAGGGTATTACCTCCATCGAGAGGGCCCGAACCTGGGTAAAAACATAGTGTCCCTTGTCTCTTGTTACCATCCGTCTAGACGCACAGTTCGGGACCCCCTACCCGAGATCCGCCGGTTTTGACACCGACATTGGTGCTTTCATTGAGAGTTCCTCTGTGTCGTCACCGATAGGCCCGATGGCTCCTTCGATCATCAACAACAACGCGGTCCAAGGTGAGACTTTTCTCCCCAGACAGATCTTCGTGTTCGGCGGCTTTGCACTGCGGGCCAATTCGCCTGGCCATCTGGAACAGATCGAAAGCTACGCCCCTGGCCATCAGGTCAGATTTGGAAGTATGAACTATACGGCCGATATCCGCGGAGACTTGATCTTCGGAGGATTCAAGCCGCAGCCAAGTGTGCCGCACTCTCTCGATGGGCATGATCTAGCTCTGCAGCCGAACAGTGCCCTGGAGGCCGCACCAGCATCCGCTCCGACCCTTAATCCGGAGCCGGATTCCCGATCGAGGACAAGTGGTTGGACACCGCCTCGGGGGCTACAATCTCTATGGCGATTGAGCCGAACTCTATCCCTGTCCTTTGTGAAGACCTTGACTCTAGGATGCCGGACTCCTCTCCGGACTCCGATACCTCCACGCCCCTACCAATCGAATCCGATTGGGCGCCTGTTATGGAGTTCACTGCCGCGGACATCTTTCAGCACACGCCCTTTGGCGATATTCTGAATTCGTTAAAGTCTCTATCTTTATCCGGAGAGCCCTGGCCGGACTGCGGACAGGAAGGTTGGGATACGGACGATGAAATTCAACGCCCACCCACCACCCACTTTGTAGCCACTGTCGATGATTTAACCGACATGCTCGACTTCGACTCCGAAGACATCGACGGTATGGACGACGATGCCGGAGACAACCAAGACCCATCGCCTACAGGGCACTGGAAGGCCACCTCGTCATACGAAATATACATGGTGGACATCCCAAAAGATGGGAACGGCGATGGAACAACGGAGGATGACCCCTCCAAGAAGCAACCGAAGCGCCGATGTCAGAGGCGCCGCTCTAAATCCCGCCGCAGCAAAAACGGTGATTCCGGCACGGGAGATAATAACACCCCGGACAGTGCCGGAGACAACCCCCTCCAGCAGGACTAAACACAGGAGGAGGGAGAAGCAAGTCTGCACGACAGTGCGGCAGAAAGAGAGGTCGAGGATGATAATTATGCGCCTCCCTCCGAAGATGAGGCAAGCCTCGACGACGAAGAATTTGTCGTACCTGAGGATCCCGCCCAACAGGAGCATTTCAAACGCAGGCTTATAGCCACGGCAAGCAGCCTCAAGAAAAGCAAAGAACAGCTTAGAGCTGATCAAGACCGCTAGGCTGACAGATGGGTGAAGTCCTTGCAGCCGAAGAGTATGAACTCGAACGCCTCCAAAAGCTACCCCAAACGCAGGCCGTTGCCTCGATCAGAGGAGGAAGCACCCAAGTCACCAAAGACACGACATGACAGCATCGGCCACCCTGCGGGCCGCTGGCTGCAGAAGCCTTCGGACCTCTACTCAAGCCACCCCCCGACGCCGCTCAAAAAGTACCAAGGCACGGGAAAACGCGCCGGACTTGCGAGATATATTGGAGGATAAGGCAAAACATACAAGATCGATCTACGGATCGCGTGGGTGCCCAACGACGCGGGATGATTACCGTCGCGCCAGATACAGCAAACCCGGCCGGGACGAACACAGTAGACAAAGCTCATATGAGCCACGTCGTGATGTAGCCCAATACAGAGGCGCCGCACACCCACTATGCTTCACAGATGAAGTAATGGATCATCAAATCCCCGAGGGCTTCAAACCCGTAAACATCGAATCATATGATGGTACCACAGATCCTGCGGTCTGGATCGAGGACTATCTCCTCCATATCCACATGGCCCGCGGTGACGATCTACATGCCATCAAATACCTCCCACTCAAGCTTAAAGGACCAGCTCGGCATTGGCTCAACAGCTTGCCAGCAGAATCAATTGGTTGTTGGGAGGACCTGGAAGCCGCATTCCTTGATAACTTCCAGGGCACATATGTGCGACCACCAGACGCCGATGACCTTAGCCACATAATTCAGCAGCCAGAAGAATCGGCCAGACAATTCTGGACACGGTTCCTCACAAAGAAAAATCAAATCGTTGACTGTCCGGATGTAGAGGCCCTTGCAGCCTTCAAACATAGCATCCGCGACGAGTGGCTTGCCCGGCACCTAGGACAGAAAAAGCCGAAATCCATGGCAGCCCTCACAACACTCATGACCCGCTTTTGTGCGGGAGAGGACAGCTGGCTAGGTAGAAGCAACAACTTGGCCAAACACCCTGATAGTTCGGATACCAAGGACAGCAATGGCAGGTTGCGTCGCAACAAGAACAAGCGCCGCATTAATGGCGATATCATCAAGATACGGCCGTCAATGCCGGA
The DNA here is from genome assembly GCA_021605145.1 of Aegilops bicornis. NCBI lineage: Eukaryota > Viridiplantae > Streptophyta > Magnoliopsida > Poales > Poaceae > Aegilops > Aegilops bicornis. The sequence goes on along the minus strand of CM038671.1, from coordinate 351,113,417 downwards.
TTCAGAGGCTCTAAACCCGGTCAGCGGAAGAAGCCATTCAAAAGAAATACCCAGGGCCGGTCCAACTTGGACCGAATACTCGATCGCTTGTGCCAAATACATGGCACCCCCGAAAAACCAGCCAATCACACCAAGAGGGACTGTTGGGTGTTCAAGCAAGCAGGCAAGTTAAGTGCCGAACTCAACGACAAGGGGCTGCATAGCGATGACGAGGAAGAGCCCCGGCCGCCGAATAATAGAGGACAGAAGGGTTTTCCCACACAAGTGCGGACGGTGAACATGATATACGCAACCCACATACCCAAAAGGGAGCGGAAGCATGCACTACGGGACGCATATGCGATGGAGCGATCGCCCCAAAGTTCAACCCATGGTCTTCCTGCCCGATCACCTTCGATCAAGGACCACCCCACTAGCATCCGTCACGGCGGTTTCGCCGCATTGGTTCTTGACCAAATTATTGACGGATTTCACCTCACCAGAGTCCTGATGGACGGCGTTAGCAGCCTGAACCTGCTTTACCAGGATACAGTGCGCAAAATGGGCATAGACCCCTCAAGGATTAAACCTACGAAGACGACCTTTAAAGGCGTCATACCCGGTGTAGAGGCCAATTGCACGGGCTCAGTTACACTCGAAGTGTTCTTCGGATCCCCGGATAACTTCCGAAGCGAAGAGTTAATCTTCGACATCGTCCCGTTCCGCAGCGGCTATCATGCACTGCTTGGACGAACCGCATTTGCAAAGTTCAATGCGGTGCTGCACTCCACATACCTCAAGCTCAAGATGCCAGGCCCTCAAGGAGTAATCATGGTCAATGGAAACACTGAACGCTCTCTCCGAACGGAGGAGCACACGGCGGCCCTAGCGGCGGAGGTACAAAGCAGCCTCTCACAGCAATTCTCGAGTCCGGCCACTAAGCGTCCGTACACTGTCAAGCGCGCCTGGAGTAACCTACAACAAGACCGCCTGGCACGATTCAAGCACCCGTAGCAATCCGGCCCCAACCCCAGCCCTCGCGAAATTGCGAAGCTAGTGTTACGCGTACATAATTACGCTCTGGAGATACCATGGGCATAGGGGGAGGGGCAATACCACGACACGCCAAGAATGCGGCTCGACCGCACTAGGAGCTCCCGATTGTGTCATTCTTTTTCTTCTTTCCTTTTTCTTCCTTTTTCTTACTTTCAGGACTCCGTCTTTCAGAAGTCCTGTCCGGCACTAGAATCGGCGAACTCACGATGCAACAGCCAGGAAGCGTAAAGCCACGCCGAGTGTTCGTGTGGTCTCTATTACGAGCATTATACCTGTTTTACATACCATCCCGCAGCTTACCCCTGGAGGGGGACATGTTAGATAGTCCCATCCCTTGCTTATCGCACTATTTGTATCGTTCTGCTTTCATTGCAGTCCCCTTTTGAATAAACAATGCATAGCTTTTGGTTATTATTCCACTCTTTTCTTTATCTATATATATGTTCATTTCATGACATGTTGCACCCGTACACTTTGGTACGGCCAATACACCAGGGGCTTAAGTACCCCAAAATTATGGTGTGATAAGTCCGAACACTTTCACAAGTGCGGCACCCGAACTTATAGCATTATATGAATCGGCTCCGAATCATGTCTTGGGTCAATAGTTGGGTTTGCCCGGCTCCCGTGTTTTGGTACCTTACGTTCCGCTATATCGGCTAAGGTAGCCCCGGGAGAACCACTGCGATTGTGCCCGAGTTGAGCTGGGTCGAGCACCTCAGTGGAGAAACCTAAAACTGACCGTCATGATAGGGCGAGAGCCGGTCGCTGTTCGAGAGGTTTTTTCGGGTCCCTAAAGACTTATGCCGCATAGAGCGAGGAACCGGAATTGTCCGGCCAAGGCGGGGATAGCGCCCGAACTCGGTCTTCCGAATACTAGGGGCTTCGCCGAAATTTAAAATTATAGAATTCTATGGCTAAGTGAGAGTGTTCAAGCATTATAAGTCTGGTTGCCTTGTTCGTTGTGTTGAGCGCGTCCCTAGATGGACCCAAGAAAGGGAACAAGAGTGCTCAAGTTTATCCCGAACACCCCTGCACTCGTGGCATGGGGGCTGAAGCCAACGACTTGCCATCTCTCAAATTTGATAAACAGCCGCACAGAAGGTAATATTTTAAATTAACAAGTGTTGCTTACCACATATGAACAAGTTTTCAGCGTACAGGATAACAAATGCGAGCCTATTCAAAAATTACATCTCTGGAGCACTCATCCGCTATTCGGCGGGCACCCTTCAGGAGCCCCTCATAATACATTTCGGGCGTGCGATGCTCCTTGCCCTTCGCTGGCCCGTCCGTCCGCATCCAGCTTGCCCCAGTGCACTTTAGCACGGGCAAGGGCCCGACGGACACCTTCGATCATTTGAGCGCTTTGATGACTTCAATCCGTGGACAAAGGCCCACCACCGCTGCACCAAGTCCGAAGTAGCTCCTGTGCATGGCTTCCAATGGCCACAACAAGGCGCTATAAGGCCCTTCATGGCCTGTTTGGCGACCTTGTGGAGCTCGACCAGCTGCTTCAGCTGGTCGCTTAGGGGCACCGGATGTCCGGCCTCAAAGATATCCGAGACCAGAATACCTTTTCCGTCGAGCTCCCCTCCTTGGCGCGGTAGAATGTGGCAGCATCAGACACACTACGGGGCAAATCTGTGAATGCTCCTGGAGAGCTCCAAATCCGGGTAAATAATCGGTAATTCACTTTCACATGCTTGCTTTGCATAAAGAATGCCTTACCCGCCGCTATTTTCTTCAACAACTCAATTTCTTGGAGGGCTTTTTGGGCCTCGGCCTTAGCAGCTTTGGCACTCTCAAGAGCCGAGGCGAGCTCGCACTCTCGAGTCTCGAGTCACGCCCAAACCTCGTGTTTTTCCACGAGAGCTGGAGCTCGCTGCACCTTGGCCAGCTGCACCTCCCCTTCTCTCTCGCTGCAAGGCCCTGGCAGCTTTGGTTTCGACCACGAACACCGCTTCCTTCTGTGGTCGCCACCTGCTCGTGGCCCCTGTAGTACCCAAGTTATTCTGTTATTTTTTGCAACCAAAACCTTTTCTATAAGGTATTTCTTTAATAAGGTATTACTTACCTTCCTTGTCCTCGAGCTGCTTCTTGGCTTGTCCGAGCTCATTCTCGGACCGCTCGAGGTTCTGCTTCAATGCACTGACCTGCATGCAAGACTGGCAGAGATCGGCAGCCTGCATTCCCATATTGACATACTTATGTTAGACTCCTGCATATATCTTTTTAGATCCTTAGTCCGGCTTTTCTTTCCGAACACCGAACTAAGCATCGTGGGCTACCGCCTATGCGGTAATATTTTTACATATTCTAAACTTACCTCAAAGCTCGTTAGAAGGCTAGTAGCAGGCTTCGTTCAGTCCCGCTCTTGGTGGATCGAACTGTCCGGATCACCGCACTCATAATAGTGCGGTGCTCCTCCTGATGGAAGCGCTGTTAAGCGCCCAAGAAGCTATCCGGTGCCTCCGGCTGGACGGAGGACACCGGCGTCTTACCCTTCTTGCGAAGGATCCGCTGGCCGGACTTCGGAACCGCTGATGGTTCCGGCATGGAGTCCGGAAGAGGGTCGGGCTTAGAGCCCCTGGGGGTCTTGCCCCCCATGCGCCTGGAGTTCGGGAGGCTGCCTTGTGGCTCCTCCTACGCCACCTCCTCTTGACCAAGCCCCCCTTGTGGCACCACCTTGGTGTCGTCCGTAGCGTGGGGTGAGGAGGCGGTCGGAAGCGAAGTACTCTCCATTTCCGACGAGCCCAGGGACCCGCTCGATGAATCGGCGAAATCGCCCTTGGGCGGGCTGCATGATTGTTCGGCATTAGAGAACACTATGCAACTATGAAAAAACCGTGGGTATCCGGACACTTACGATCTCGCCAGGGGCTTGGCCCTTGTTGGCCAACCCTCCTCGTCGTCGTCGACATTGGTGGAGCAGTCCGGAGGAAGGGTTCTTCCCTTCTTGGACCCTCCGGCCTCCCGGTTAGGCGGCCTTCCTTTTCTTCTCCTCCCCACCGGGGAGGAGCTTCTTCTTCCTCCTCATCCTCAGGAGAAGATTCTGCATCAGAATCTGACAGCACCTGGCATCGGGAGCTCCTTCGAGTTCCCGTGGCCTCCTTCTTGGCCTTCTTATCCGGCACCACATGGGGCGCCGGAGCCAGCAGCCCCGTCAATTGGGTGTCCTCCGGGTCTTCCGGCAAAGGAGCCGGACAGTTAATCTGTCCGGACGTCTTCAGCCAGTCTTGTCAAAAATTAGGGAGTTTTATATCCCACATAGAGTCAATCTATGAAAAAAGAGTCCCGTAAAGGGTAAATAAACTTACCTCGCCGGCTTGACGCCGCGAGCTGTACCCGCGATCTTTGTTAGCGGATGCGGGGGCTTCGGCGCCCTTGAACAGCACCTTCCAGGCATCTTCGTACGTAGTGTCGAAGAGCCGGCTCAAGGGTCGGTGCTGTGCCGGATCGAACTCCCACAAATTAAAAGTCCGCTGTTGGCATGCGAGAATCCGGCGGATGAGCATCACCTGGATTATGTCGACAAGCTTGAGATTCTTGTCCACCAGGTTGCGGACGCATGTTTGGAGTTCGGATAGCTCTTCCGAATTCCCCCATGTCAGGCTCGTCTCTTTCCATGACGAGAGTCGTGTGGGGAAGCCAGATCTGAATTCGGGGGCCGCCACCCATTCGGGGTCGCGTGGCTCAGTGATATAGAACCACCCCGATTGCCACCCCTTTATTGTCTACGCAAAGGCGCCCTCGAGCCATAGGACTTTGGCCATCTTGCCAACCATGGCGCCTCCGCACTCCGCTTGACGGCTGCCCACTACCTTCGGCCGGACGTTGAAGATCTTCAGCCATAAGTCAAGTGGGGCTGGATGCAGAGGAAGGCCTCGCACCTGACGATAAACCCGAGATGTTGAGGATGAAATTTGGGGCCAGGTCGTGGAAGTCCAGGCCGTAATAGAACATGAGCCCCGGACAAATGGGTGAAGTGGAAAACCTAGTCTCATGGAGGAAGTGGGGGAGAAACACCACGCTCTCATGGGGCCCGGGGGTTGGAATAAGCTGCCCCGCATCAGGCAGCCTGCGCGCGATGTCGCCGGACAAGTATCCGGCCTCCCGCAATCTTGTGATGTGCCCCTCCGTGATGGAGGAGGCCATCCACCTGCCTCCCGCTCCTGACATGGTTGGAGAAGGTTGAGGTGAGATGTGCGGATTTGGTATTTGGAGCTCGAGTCTGTGAAATGGATAAGCAAAGGAGGAAGAAGGCGTAGGTGAGAAGGTGGATCCTTATCCCCTTATATGGACGGACGAAGCTATGCATCCCCCACCAGCCTGGTAAAACTCGGTTATCTCCCAAGCGTCGCAATCAATGGCGCAGATGGGTTACCCACGTCCGTATTGATGAGAATCCCGGAATAAGGGGGCACGATCTATGTTTTCATTCGACGTGCCATGGAAACCGCCTCGCTAAACACGCTAAGGTGGAACGGTAAAAAACGATTCATATAAAGGCCTGGCCGTGGTGTGATGTCACGTTGCGGAATACGTCAGCAGATCTGTGCAAAAAGTTATTCTCCCTACGGTGGTATGTGGAACTTGTTTAGCAGAGCCGGACACTATCCTTGTGTTCAAAACCTTCTATGAAGTATTCGGAGGAGGAACCCGCCTTGCAATGCCGAAGACAATATGCGCGCCGGACTCGCTGCCATTGAAGCCTAGTTAGAGGGCTCTTGAGGGAGTCCTTGACTAGGGGGTGTCCGGATAGCCGTACTATCATCACGGCCGGACTCCAAGACTATGAAAATACAAGATTGAAGACTTCGTCCCGTGTCCGGATGGGAATTTCCTTGGCGTGGAAGGCAAGCTTGGCGATACGGATATGTAGATCTCCTACCATTGTAACCGACTCTGTGTAACCCTAACCTATCCGGTGTCTATATAAACCGGAGGGTTTTAGTCCATAGGGATGAACAACAATCATACCATAGGCTAGCTTCTAGGGTTTAGCCTCCTTGATCTCATGGTAGATCTACTCTTGTACTACCCATATCATCAATATTAATCAAAGTGAGTAGGGTATTACCTCCATCGAGAGGGCCCGAACCTGGGTAAAAACGTCGTGTCCCTTGTGTCCTGTTACCATCCGCCTAGACGCACAGTTCGGGACCCCCTACCCGAGATCCGCCGGTTTTGACACCGACAGTCGCAGTGGCCTTGGGTGAAAAGAGATTGGCGGGGGGCTGGTCCCTTTATTTTTGCTCGGTAGGCTCAGTTCTCCGACAACAAAATAAAAGGGTACCGGCAGGATAGCCTACCGGGGAAAACTCGTTTATTTAAAGTAAAGAGGCATTCCACCTCTACATGGACATATACATGCACGAGCCCCCGGCATGGTTCATTTTTTTCATTAATATGCTGACCATCCAAGTACGAACCTTACAGAACAAAGACATGGACTCGAGATATTACATTATTTGATCTAAAATTTGGCAAGTGCCTACAGATTTAAGATTGAAAAAAGATAAGTGCCCCGTAATCTCCTCTTTTCATTTTCCTTCCAACAGGTATTGCGCGGCCTGATGAGATCGGGAGTGGCGAGGCTGCGAAGGAGGGGCACAGAGAGCAGAGCGGCAGTCCCCTGGTCCCACCTCCAGGGCCAGCGAGAAGCCCCGGCTTGAGCACCGGTGGAGTCATCAAACAAAGCTCAGTCGGAAGACTGCTGGAGGGGAAGCGAAGGCACCAAGGGAGCATCCCTCCCCGGCTATCACCCAAAGAGGCTAGTGATGACGGCGCCGGGGAAGGAGGGGAAGAGCGGAAAGATGAGGCGGCAGGTCGCCGGCCAAAGGCGAAGGCATCCACGCTATCGTACTCCGACCTGACACCCCGCCACCGGCCTTCTCCATCTTCCCTCGTTTTCTCTCCATCACCGTTACTCCCGAGAAGCGCCAGGACTCCAGCCCGACGCCTTCCCTAGAGAGACGGCAAGCAACCAAGACGGCCAGGGGGCTCGAAGCACGCCGCTCCCCACCTCAGCGGGCAGGAAGGCGCGCCTCTCATCAACATCAGCCCCAGGGCCTCTAGAAGGTGAAGTGCCGAGATTACCAATGATCCCCGGCCCTGACTCCCAGGCGAGCATCGAAGACACCGAGAACCTAGTCGCCAAGCCAATGAGCAGCAGCAGCCCAGGGCTAAATGCCACAATTCCCAATGGGCGACCGACTGTGGCAGAAGGGGCAAGCATTTCCCCACAATGGGGAAGCTTGATATCTCCCACGCCACATGAAACTTGTCCACGGCGTCTTCTCCAAGCATGGACCAGACTCACCCCCCAAGCGGCAACACAAACATTTGGCGGCACCAACCCCAGGTTGGAGCCCGTGGTGACGACAACATGTACCTAGGATAGGGTCATAGACCTGACCTAGACACTCTCCCTAAGGACATTACCCTAAAGTCAAAAGCATTTAAGGGATATCATCATCCACTCGACCAGAAGCATTCCACTTGGAAGATTCAATGTCACTCGACCATGAAAATAGTCACTCGATCACCAGAAGATCGAAAGCCACTCTGTACAGCAACGGTCAGATGTTTACTCTGTAGACTTAATGGTCATTTATGTACCTTTATTACTGGCGTTACCAGAAATGCCCCATCTTTATGTACCTTAAACCCTGTGTAACTGAGGGCGGGAGGGGTCTGGCAAACTCTATATAAGCCACTCCGCTCCTCAGGGACAAGGGTTCGCACCCCCTGTAACTCCACACACCTATAATCCAGTCGACCGCCTCCGGGCACTGAGACATAGGGCTATTACTTCCACTGTGAAGGGCCTGAACTCGTTAACCTTGTGTGTATAACTTCATCATAGCGGGGATCTTGCCTCCTCATACCTACCCCCCATTCAACTGTCCCCCATTCTACTGTCAGTCTTAGAACCACTACAGTTGGCGCCCACCGTGGGGCAGGTGTCTTAGCGACTTTTTGGTGAGGTTGCGATTTTTCTGATTCCCATCATCATGGTTTCCGGCGGTGGATTGGCTGAGGGCCGCGAGATCCGTCTCGGTGCACTCATCTTCGTTGCCGACGACTCCACCTGGCTTCAAGAAGCTCCCCTTGACATCGAGACGCTCCTCGTCCGCGGGGCAACGCACTATCGCGCATGCGTTTGCGGCGTCCTTCTCCGGCAGCCGTCGACCCAGTATCAGTCGGCTCCCGTGGTGTCCTCACTCCCTGCTGTTCGCCGACGCAAGCGATCCGGTAGGTCGCGGCTTCAGCGGTGGGTGAAACACGTGGTGGCTCGTCAGTCGGCCACCCCACAAGTCACGGCAATCGAGCCCGAAGAAACTCTCTACGGCCTGTTCGACTTGTCGACTGGCTCCGTCGAGACCGCATCCGAGTGCGATAGCAGCGACCCTGCGACTAAAGTCTTGATGGTCAACGGACCATGTAGTCCGGGCGGCTTCTGCCGCGACGACGGCAGTGATGGTGGTGGTGATCTGTCGCGCGTTCACGAGGAGTACCGCCCCAAACCCCTTTCTTCATAGTAGAGGGAAGAGCTCCGCCGCCGCAACATGGATGCACTCCACACGCCCATCGTTGGAGAAACCTCCGAGGCCTGGGCATTGATGGAGGCACGCCTGGCCAATTTGGCTGAGCGCACTCGGCTGGAGAACCTTCAGCATGCACTCAACGAGCATGCTCGGCAGCGGATTCCAGAGTCCACTCGACAACAACTTTTTCTGCCTCAACCTCAGGTATACTGCACTCCGATTCAAAATCTCACAGCTACGGCCTATATAGCTTAGTCAATTCAGCCTTCCTAGTCGGAGGCTGGTAGGGGTTTGATGCAGATCCGGGCCTTGCTCCTGGCAGCAAGAGAACATAACTCAGCGGTGTCTTAGTCGCAGAACAGGATTCATAGCAGATCCGTGATGGCAGATGTAGTTCAGTTGGCCCATAACCCAAGATCACCCCCGCGGCATGAGGGACGTGGGCACCGGCAGGATCAGAACAAGAACCATGAGCAGTATGATCACCGACTCGGCCGCGATGACCATCATGGAGTACCCACACCTCCCCCGAGGAGTGGATCATATGTGCCCCGACGATATGATGACAGACGCCCACACAATGGCGAGAGAAGAATTCCAGCCGACACAAGAGAACCAGGCTTTGATGCAAGATCTATTCTCGTTCAAGGTCTAGTCGACAGGAACAGAGCACACAGAGAGGGCCTTGACAGAGATCACCCGACTGGCAGTAGAGTCCATGTTTCAGATCCAGAGTGTTTCAACAGAGCCATCAGGGCCGCAGAGATTCCTCCCAACTTCAGGTTGGCGACTGGAGTCAGCAAGTTCACTGGTGAGTCCAAGCCTGACACTTGGCCTGAGGATTACCGAGTGGCTGTGCAGATTGGTGGCGGCAATGATGAAGTGTCCATGAAGCATCTTCCTCTGATGTTGGAAGGTTCGGCCGAAGCATGGCTGAATCAATTGACCCCGGGCAGTATATTCAGTTGGGAGGAACTTCCCCGAGTGTTTGTCAGAACTTTTGAGGGTACTTGCAAGTGGCCGGCAAGATTAAGAGAATTGCAACATTGCATGAAAAAACCGAATGAGACTCTGAGAGATTACATTCAGAGGTGGACCACTTTGCATCACACAGTGGAAAATGTGTCCCAGCATCAAGAAGTCATTGCCTTCAAGGAAGGCGTTAAGTATCGAGAACTGGTCCTGAAATTTGGTCGGACGGGAGATAAGTCTCTGACTCGAATGATGGAAATTGTCACTCGGTATGCTAACGGAGAATAAGAGGATCAACTCCACAGTGGAAAGAGCAAACCAGTCGGTCAGGACACTGGTGGAGGCACTTCCAATCGGAAACAGAAGCGTAAAGCCGAGCCTGCAGGGCCCGGTGAAACTGCGGTAGTGATTCAAGGAAAGTTTAAAGGGAAACCTAAGGGGCCCTGGACCACCAAAAAAGTGAAAGATCAAGCCGGAAATGATGTGTTGGATTTACCATGCCACATTCACACTAAGAAGGATGAAGAAGGTAATCTAATTTATCCTAAACATACCACTCGACAGTGTCGAGTTCTGATCCAACAGTTACGAGAGAGGCAACCCAATGAGAAGGAAAAGGAGTCGGACAAGGATTAAGACAAAGAGGAAGATGATGGTTTTACCAATGTCAATTCCACCCTGGTGATTTTTGCTGATGTTGAGAGCAAAAGTCGACTGAAAGTGATAAACAGAAAAGTGAATATGGTTCCTCCGACAACGACAACATACCTGAAGTGGTCACAAACAACTATCACATTCGACCAGTCTGATGAAGTAGTGGATTTCCAGAGTGCTTATCATGATATGTTGGGGAGGCCTGCATATGCACGCTTTATGGCTCGACCATGCTACGTGTATCTCAAATTGAAAATGCCTGGTCCCAGAGGAGTGATCACGGTCACTAGCAACCGTCAGAAGGCAGAGGAATGCTTCCAGAAGGGTTCTAAAATTGCCGATGCTCAAATGGCAGCAGTTGAAATGCAAGAGTATGAGAAAAATGCAGATCCGAGTGATTTGTTGCGAGCCAAGAAGCCTGCCACAGATTCTGCATTTCAGTCGTCCGGTGAAACAAAGACAATTCGTATTCACCCGACCAATCCTAATGCTGCTCCTACTCATATCTCAACATCACTCGACAGCAAATAGGAAGAAGCGCTCATTGATACGTCTCCATCGTATCTACTTTTCCAAACACTTTTGCACTTGTTTTGGACTCTAACTTGCATGATTTGAATGGAACTAACCCGGAGTGACGCTGTTTTCAGCAGAATTGCCGTGGTGTTATTTATGTGCAGAAACAAAGTTCTCGGAATGACCTGAAACTTCACAGAGATTATTTTTGGAAATAATAAAAAATACTGGCGAAAGAATCAAGGCCAGGTGTCCCACACCATTTCCACGAGGGTGGGGGGCGTGCCCCTGCCTGGTGGGCCCCCTGGAGCTCCACTGACCTCAACTCCAAATCCATATATTCGTGTTCGGGGAGAAAAAATCAGAGAGAGAGAATCATCGCGTTTTACGATACAGAGCCGCCGCCAAGCCCTAAACTCTCTCGGGAGGGCTGATCTGGAGTCCGTTCGGGGCTCCGGAGAGGGGAATCCGTCGCTGTCGTCATCATCAACCATCCTCCATCACCAATTTCATGATGCTCATCGCCGTGCTTGAGTAATTCCATCATAGGCTTTCGGGATGGTGACGGGTTGGATGAGATTTATCATGTAATCAAGTTAGTTTTGTTAGGGTTTGATCCCTACTATCCACTATGTTCTGAGATTGATGTTGCTATGAATTTGCTATGCTTAATGCTTGTCACTAGGGCCCAAGTGCCATGATTTCAGATCTGAACCTATTATGTTTTCACGAATATATGTGAGTTCTTGATCCTATCTTGCAAGTCTATAGTCACCTACTATGTGTTATGATCCGGCAACCCCGAAGTGAAAATAATCGAGACCACTCCCGGTGATGACCATAGTTTGAGGAGTTCATGTATTCACTATGTGTTAATGCTTTGGTCCAGTACTCTATTAAAAGAAGGCCTTAATATCCCTTAGTTTCCGTTAGGACCCCGCTGCCACGGGAGGGTAGGACAAAAGATGTCATTCAAGTTCTTTTCCGTAAGCACGTATGACTATATTCAGAATACATGCCTACATTACATTGATGAATTGGAGATAGTTCTGTGTCACCCTATGTTATGACTGTTACATGATGAACCACATCCGGCATAATTCTCCATCACTGATCGAATGCCTACGAGCTTTTCACATATTGTTCTTCGCTTATTTACTTTTCTGTTGCTATTGTTACAATCACTATAAAACCCAAAAATATTACTTTTGCTATTGTTACCATTACTTACATACTACTTTGCTACTAAATACTTTGCTGCAGATATTAAGTTATCCAGGTGTGGTTGAATTGACAACCCAACTGCTAATACTTGAGAATATTCTTTGGCTCCCCTTGTGTCAAATCAATAAATTTTGGTTGAATACTCTACCCTCGAAAATTGTTGCGATCCCCTATACTTGTGGGTTATCACTCATCCAGTTCCTCTGTGAGAACCGGGACATCTTTGCATGAAAACCTTGTGACATGCCGGGTGTACCCAGGGAACTGGCTGAGCACCGTTTGCGAGTCGACCGAAAGTAAAACCATTCAAAGAGCATCTTTGACGGTCCGCCGTATAGAAGAGAAAGGCAATTGGCGAGGAAGTGGCTCGGCTCCTGGCAGCTGAGTTCATCCGAGAGATTTACCACTCCGAGTGGCTCGCCAATGTTGTCATGGTCCCCAAGAAGGACGACTCCCTTCGTATGTGCATTGATTTCAAGCATATCAATGGGGCCTGCCCGAAAGATCATTTCCCTCTCCCCTGTATCGACCAAATCGTCGATTCAACTGCGGGGTGTGAGCATTTTTGTTTTCTGGACGCCTATTCCGGGTATCATCGGATCCGACCGTATGGACCCGATGAGATAAAAATAGCTTTCAGCACTCCATTCGGGTGCTTTTGTTATGTCACCATGCCATTCGGTCTCAAGAACGCTGGTGCCACATTTATGAGGATGATTCGTGGCGCTCGCTCACTCAAATCAGTCGGAATGTGGAAGCATATATGGATGACACTGTGGTCAAGTCGCGTAAAGGTTCCGACCTGCTGACTGACCTCGCTGAAACCTTGGCCAACCTAAGAGGGTATGATATCAAGCTTAATCTGTCAAAGTGCATTTTCGGAGTTCCAGGAGGAAAGTTACCCGGTTTCCTCATTTCCGAACGAGGGATCGACGCGAACCCAGAGAAAGTTGGGGCCATACTCCGGATGAACTACCCTGTCTGTGTGCATGATGTTTAGAAGCTTACTGGTTGTGTGGATGAAATATCCGTCTCTTGCCTCGGTGAGAAGGCATTGCCTCTTTACCGACTGATGAAGAAATCTGATAAGTTCGAGTGGACGCCTGAAGCTGATGCAGCATTTGCAGAGCTCAAAACTCTGCTTTCCACCCAGCCGGTGCTTGCTGCCCCAATCAGCAGAGAACCTTTACTGCTTTATATTGCATCCAATGGACAAGTTGTCAGTACAGTACTCACGGTCGAGCAGGAAGAAGAAGGAAAAGCTTATAAAGTTCAGCGCCCAGTGTACTATATTTCTGAAGTCCTGACTCCGTCCAAGCAGAGATATCCACATTATCAGAAGCTTGTTTATGGAATTTATATGACCACGAAGAAGGTTGCACATTATTTCTCTGACCACTCCATTACAGTTGTCAGCAACGCTCCATTGTCAAAAATTCTCAACAACAGAGATGCAACTGGTCGAGTGGCAAAGTGGGCGATTGAACTCCTTCCCTTGGATATCAAGTTTGAGGCAAAGAAAGCTATCAAGTCCCAGGCAATAGCAGATTTCCTCGCTGAGTGGGTTGAGCAACAACAACCGATCAGATTCACTCGAGCATTGGACCATGTTCTTTGATGGATCCAAGATGTTGAATGGTTACGGTCTTTGGAGTGGTATTGGTATCCCCCCGAGGAGACAGGCTCTGCTATGTTCTTCAGATTCATTTTGATTCCTCCAACAATGAGGCTGAATACGAAGCACTTCTGTACGGGTTGCAAATGGCCATTTCACTCAGCGTCCGTCACCTAATTGTGTACGGCGACTCAGATTTGGTGATTAATCAAGTAATGAAGGAGTGGGACGTCAGGAGCCCGGCTATGACTGGCTATTGCAATGCAATGAGAAAGTTAGAAAAGAAGTTTGAGGGGTTTGAGCTCCATCATATACCCCGACTGAAAAATCAAGTAGCTGATGATTTAGCAAAGATAGGCTCCAAGCATGAGCCTATTCCCAGTAATGTGTTCTTGGAGCATCTTCACACGCCGTCTGTCCAAGAGCATCCCTTCACGAAGGAGCCCCCACAACCTAAGATCCCTACTGATCCGACTGAATTCGAAATCCCAGCCGTGGTCGACTTGGTCATGGAAGTTTTGGTCGTCATGCCCAATTTAACAGTGTCGTACATTGCATATATTCTCAGGAAAGAGCTCCTAGAGGATGAAGAAGAGGCACGTCAGATTGTCTGTCGATCTAAAGCTTTCACAGTAATGGGTGGTCAGCTTTACAGAGAAAGTGTTACCGGAGTCGCTCAGAAGTGCATAACACCGGAAGAAGGTCGAGTGATCCTCAACGACATCCACTCGGGGACCTGTGGTCACCATGCGTCCTCTCGGACCATTGTGGCCAAAGCATACCGAGCGGGGTTTTATTGGCCACGAGCGAACGAAATGGCAAAAGATATAGTCGACAAATGTGAAGGTTGCCAGTTCTACTCCAACATGTCTCACAAGCCTGCATCAGCCCTGAAGACCATTCCGCTCGTGTGGCCTTTTGTTGTCTGGGGATTAGATATGGTTGGACCTCAGAGGACTGGCAGGAGTGGCTTCACTCATGTGCTCTTAGCAATCGACAAGTTCACTAAATGGATTGAAGCCAAGCCAATCAAAAACCTTGAAGCAAGTACTGTTGTCAGCTTCATCAGAGAGTTGACATTCAGATATGGTGTCCTGCACAGCATCATCACAGATAATGGGTCGAACTTTGATTCTGATGAGTTTAGATCCTTTTGCGCTTCCCAAGGCACTCGGGTCGACTATGCTTCAGTCGCCCATCCCCGGTCGAATGGACAAGCTGAAAGAGCAAACGGATTGATTATCAAAGGACCGAAACCCCGATTGATGCGTGACCTCAAGCAAGCAGAAGGCGCCTGGGTCGATGAACTTCCATCAGTACTTTGGGGATTGAGGACAACTCCTAATCGGTCGCCTGGTCGAACTCCATTCTTCTTAGTCTATGGGGCTGAAGTTGTGCTTCCGAGTGACTTGCTTCACAATGCACCCCGAGTCGAACTTTTCTCAGAAGATGAAGCAGAACAGGCTCGACAAGATGCAGTTGATCTCCTGGAAGAGGAAAGAGAGATGGCCCTAATCCGATCGACCATTTATCAGCAAGACCCGCGTAGATTCCACGCCAGAAACGTGAGGGGTCGAGCATTTCAAGAGGGAGACTTGGTTCTTCGACTGGATTAGCGGAAACCACACAAGCTTGCTCCTGCTTGGGAAGGCCCATTCACTGTCACAAAAGTGCTCCACAACGGAGCATATCACCTCTACAATGTCAAGCAAAATAAAGACGAGCCACGCGCTTGGAATGCGGAGCTGCTCCGCCCCTTTTATACTTAAGCATTTAGATTGTTTAGATGTAATAAGAAATACCTTCTCGTTTGATTATCAAAGACACGGTTTTACAATCTCCTAAATGATTGTTGTTCCTTTTTAATGTGTTCCAAATCCCCCAGTGGGTGCCTTAGCTAAGCTGTGAATCCGTTTTGCCTATGTTCCAAACAAGAAAATCCTGCCGAGTGAAGAGCAAGCCTCTCACTCGGAGGCTCAGATGTGAATCCGTTTCGCCTAACTTAAAAAAAATCCTAACGAGTGGTGAGCAACCCTCTCACTCGGGGGCTTAGCTGCAGTCCGGTACTCGCCTAAGTTCGAAAAATCCAATCGAGTGGCGAGCAACCCTCTCACTCGGGGGCTTAGTTGCAGTCCAGTACTCTCCTAATTTTGAAAAATCCTACCGAGTGGTGAGCAACCCTCTCACTCGGAGGCTTAGCTGCAGTCCAGTACTCGCCTGAGTTTTAAAAATCCTACCGACTGGCGAGTAACCCTCTCACTCGGGGGCTTAGCTACAGTCCAGTACTTGCCTAAGTTTGAAAATCTTACCGAGTGGCGAGCAACCCTCTCACTCGGGGGCTTAGCTGCAGTCCAGTACTCGCCTAAGTTTGAAAAATCCTACCGAGTGGCGAGCAACCCTCTCACTCAGGGGGCTTAACTGTAGTCCAGTACTCGCCTAAGTATAAAACACATTCTGAGTGAGAACCGATCTTCTCGCTCGGGGACTTGGCCACACGCTCCATCCGTATCAACAAGGACGACGAGGTGCAGGTCGACTGCGACCTTCTCTTGAGAGCTACGCCATAAATACAATGTACGCTCCGTCTCGATCCGCAAGGAAGACGAGGTGCAAGTCGACTGTGACCTTCTCCTCAGAGCTGCGCTATAAGTACAATGTGCACTTCATCCTGATCCGTAAAGACGATGAGGTACGTGTCGACTATTACCTTCTCCTCAGAGCTGCATCACAAGTACAAAGACTATTCCGAGTGAAGAACAAGTTCCACTCGAAGGCAAACACAAGCATATTCAGAGATAAACCAAGTTCAGATAAATCCTAAGGTTTCAGACCACGGATTAAAGTACTCAGGCATCAGGCCCGAAGGAGTTTTACGGTTACAAAATCACTCGGCATTCCGAGGAAAATTTAAGGCAGGGCATAAAGTTAGTTCACTCTGTAGGAGGAGGGCTTGTCGGCTCGATTTAACTCTGGCCCGTGTCGATACCGGCCAATGATCCGAAAGTGGCAGCAAAGAATGAAAGTTTCTATGAAAGATTTGAAGTCGTGCTTTTTGGTATTGGCAACCTTGATTGCTGCTAGCTTCTCTTCTCGCGCTTCCTTGCAGTGGACACGAACCAAAAGCAGAGCCACGTCAGCACCACAGCAAGCAGAAGACTTCTTCTATTCCTGCACCCGACCAGGAACCTCGTTGAGTCGAGCCATCGGAGACTCGAGGTCATTTTGGAGCGTCTCCCTTGGCCAGAGTGATGTGTTGATTTGCGACACCGCAACTTCTAGATGAGCAAGATAGTCGACTACCAGCGACACGGGATTCCAGTCAGAGCACGTTCATGGCAGCTTCGTCCTTCATAGGAGATAGGATGGGTCCAAGCTTGTCTCAACTTGCCCAGTCTCTTCCTCGAAGTTTTGGCAAAACTCTGCACACGCAATGCAACGATGAGTCAATGGTTATATATCGAGTCGACAGCAACAAGTCAGTCGGATGAGGCTAGGCACCTTCAAGCATGACGAACAGCTTCTTGGCAAGACCTCCCAGATAATTCTCCAAGTCATCTCTCTTGCGGGCGATGTCTTCCACCTTATCGGTCAGAGCCCTCTTGTCCTTCTTCAGACGAGTCACCTCCTTGTTGGCTTCATCCAGGGCAGTCTTCAGCTTGGCATTCTCTTCCTCCAGTTTGCCGACTGAAGCCAGCTTTTGGTCGGCGAGTGCAGTTTTCTCTTTGGCTGCTTTCTGCATGGCTGCAAGGTCCAGATCCTTCTCTACCAGAGCCTCGTTCATTGTTTCTGGAAGAAATAACGCTCGGTTCAGAAAAAGTAAATAACACCCGATTCAGGAACAAGTCAGTCGACAAGTTTTTCGTACCAACGCTTCATCCTTGGCCTTCTGCAAGTTTGTCTTGGCTAGCTCCAGATCGAGATTGAGCTGAATCTGCTTCTGCTCGAGGTCAGCAAAACGAGCTCCAAGTTCGCAGGATTTCTGTAATCAAAGGACGGTCAGTCGACAGATGAAAAGGTTGGCTACTTCAGAGCAATAAGAGTGATAAATTCAACAAGTTCTAAGACTACTGCCGAATCAAACATCCAACAGTAGTCTCGGGGACTATACCCAATGGGTGCACTTAGTGTGCCCCCACTGGTCCAGTTTCCACTCGACATGGTCTGTCCAGACCGAGTGTAAAAAAAATTGTTCTCAGACCACAGTCGACTGCCCGCAGTCGACTACGGTCTTGGGGACTACAACCAGTGGGTGCACTCAGCATGCCCCCACTAAGTTCATGTTCCACTCGACATGACCCGTTCAGACCGAGTGAGAAAATTCCGATTCTCAGACCACAGTCAACTGCCCGCTGTCAACTATGGTCTCGTGGACTACACCCAGTGGGTGCACTCAGCGTGCCCCCACTGGTTCAAAAACTCAATCGACACAGCCTAGTCGACCCAAGAAACAAAATATATTCAGCAGTAAGTTAAAACACCCAGTGGGTGTGCAAATGCAAAATGCAGACTGATGGAAAGATCCCTCAAGGAAAGTTTTCAGGTAGCATATCCTAACAGAACAAGCGACAAGCTAAAAGGGTCAGTTGGTGATCAACCAACCTGGGCGTTGCTCTGGAGAGCTGAGCTGGCGTCGTAAGCAGCTTGGTTGGCCTCGCGGACCAACTTCATCTGTTCCATCATGATACCCGCCTGGCGTATAGCCTCCTTGGCAGCACCCACTTGGTCCTCTGGGACGTGATGTGCAGTGAAGAGTGAAGATGGATCGGTTGGAGTCTGTGCAGTCAACGCTGAAGGCTGGGCACTCGACAATGGTACGGCGAAAGTCTCAGAAGTCCGATTGGCATCGCCGATCTCCTGGATTACCGGTTCCGTCACCGGCGTCGACTGAGGCGCCTTGCCAGTTGATGTCTTCCTGCTTCTCCTTCCCATAGGCCTCAGTGACACATCCTCATTGTCATCCGGAAGATCAATAACATTGGGAGGAGCTGCAAAAGAATCAATCACCAGAATTCAGTCGACCAGTAAAATGGCTGAGAAAGTAAAGACAAGATCACAAAAGTCATACCTGGGTTGGAAGTGACCGCGTCCCCCATTTCCTAAATCCTTTGTCTCGATGGCGAAGTCCCAGAGGTAGCAGCACTACAAGTTTCAAGATTCACTTGGTTAAATCAAGAAGAGAGTCGACAGCATAGGTCCTTGAGCAAAAATGAGGATAAGACATTTACGTAGAAGCGACGGGAACATCGATCTTGATCTTGGGCAGGGTCTTCCGAGACTTTGATGCTGCAACTTTGGGCTGCTTTGAAGCCTTTTCATTCGGCAAATGGAAAGAGCTCCGAGTGCGCTTGGAAGTCTGTCCAGTTGACAAAGCTACTTTGCCACAGACGCTTTCTTGGTCGTGCTTGTTCTTGGAACGCCTTTCATTGCAAGGTGGTGACTCGACTTCTTCGCCACTGCTCGATTCCTCCCTTTCCTCCTCTTCTCCTCCATCAGACTGGCAATCCATGCTTTTGCCTCCGCTTTGTTCTCCTTCCTGGTACTGCTCCTGCTCCCTGTTCGGCATTGAGTATGTCTCCGTATAGATCTGCGAAGCAAAATAGGTGAACAAAGGATGGTCGACTCAGTAAACAATTGCAAGTCAGAATGAAAAACACTCGGAAGTAAAGAATAGACCTTGTCTGGTTGGTTGTTGGTGTCGAATGGCAAAACTCTTCGGGACCCCCTAGGGTTGTCCTTGTTTCCTGTGATGCCTTGCACCCATTGTGCCACCGTCTTCTCATCTACATCCTCCGGGTGGATCCTAGTGGAATCTTCAATCCCGAGTACATCCACATCGATTCATCACGAGCCTGGAGAGGCTGGATACGTCGACTGAGAAATACCTCGAGCAAATCCATTCCAGTCACACCCTCATGAATCCGCTGAACTACTCTCTCGATCAACATGGCCACCTCCTCTTTCTCTGCTAGAGTGACTTTCAAGGTGGTGGGTTTCTGGACACGCGCCAAAGAAAAGGGAGGGAGACCGGTCGAGTGGCCAGGAGTCTACTTGTCTTTGCAATAAAACCAGGTCGATTGCCACCCTCTAACCGAGTCAGGGAGAGTCATCGCAGGAAAAGCGCTCTTCCCCCGCATCTGGATGCCTAAGCCCCCACACATCTGGATTACCTGGGTTTTCTCATCACTCAGGCTAGCTTTTTTCACAGTCTGCGAGCGACATGTGAAGATGTGCTTGAACAGACCCCAGTGCGGTCAGCAGCCCAGAAAATTCTCACACAATGAGACAAAGGCAGCAAGGTACGTGATAGTATTGGGAGAGAAATGGTGGAGTTGAGCTCCGAAGAAGTTCAAGAAGGCACGGAAAAAGGGATGCGGGGGCAAGGAAAAACCGCGGTCGACGTGGGTGGCGAGCAAGATGCATTCGCCCTCCTCGGGCTGTGGCTCAGTTTCGTCCCCCGGGAGCCTCCAGGAACCATGCTCGATCAGCCCACTCTTGGCCAGATCCCGCAGATCATCTAGCTCGATGGTGGACTGGATCCAGTCGCCCTAAACCCAGCCGCGTGGCAAGCCGGATCTCGACGATGAACCGCTCCTGCCGGTCTTCTTCCCCTTCCCCTTTGTCGCTCCCTTCTTCGCGCGTTCCAGCATCATCGTCTTGTCCTTCGCCATCGAAGCAAGAGGAACACGGGCGGGAGGTGGCGTCAAGAATGGAAGTGATAGCGGTGGAGAAGCAGAGGAGGAAGAAAGGGGAATTGGGGTGCACTGTGCAAAATTCCCCATTCGAATGCCTTATATGGAATCGTCTTCGAGTGACTGACCACTGGGCCCGGGCGATCCTGTAAAATCCCGCAACTGGCGCTCGCTCGGTACGTGGTGAAAAAGGTGGCATGGATATCGAGGCGTCCCTGCCTAATCCGTCCCGATTACTGCGGCCTCCTCCGTCCCGCGCGCTTCCCAAAATTTCGAATCCCGCAAGATCCGGGAACAGCAGAGCAGTCTGTCAGACCGAAGATTTTTTCCATATCAACACCCGAAACTTAGTAGCAAAGTTCACTCGACAAACTAAGAATGGATCAAGGCGACTGGAAAAGAAGTTGAAGCCATCATGTTGATTCATTGGTTCCAGCAAGACGCTTCCGAAGTGCAAAAATTGAGTCGGAATTATTTTCAACTCCTTCTCCACTCGAACCCCGAACCATTCGGGGGCTAATGACGACGACATGAACCTAGGGTAGGGTCATAGGCCTGACCTAGACACCCTCCCCAAGGACATTACCCTAAAGTAAGAAGCATTTAAGGGATATCATCATCCACTTGACCAGAAGCATTCCAATCGGAAGATTCAATGTCACTCGACCATGACAATTGTGACACTCCAAAAAAAATTTGTTTTGGTTTTCAGCAAAAACTTTGTTGGTTTGGAAGGAGGTCATTTAAAGCCTTCCAAAAATCTCTTTCTCTCAAGAATTTTCCCTTTGACAAAAGATTTTACTTTGGCACCTTCTTCAACTCTGGTGTTGGTTATTAAAAACCTTTCTTCTGATTTCCCCCTTCTCAAATTCTATTTTTGGGATTTATTTTCTTTTAGAAGAAAACCCTAGGAGTTTTGGGTCTCCTCTTATTTTGAAGCCACCCATGGTTTTACCATGCCTCATGTGGTAAATCTTCCCAAAACCCCTCCTTACCCTTTGGGACAATCCTAATATTCTGTCCCAACAAGTCCAACTCATTTTTGGATTTTATTTCATTTAATTCTTTCCCCAAAACAATTCTGCCCATTATTTTGAGCCTAAGTGATTTGCAAAGCAAGTACCTAATTGCCTTTGAACTTTGCTCTCAAACTAACTTCTCTGGATAGTCCCTAGCACCCACAACCTAGAACCATCAAGATCCACTCTTCTTCTTTTCAAAATTTTCAAGTTTCACACGCAAGTTTGGACCAGATTTGTCAAATTTGGTGAAATTCATATCTCCTCTTCTACAAAAATTCCACCAAAATTCAGGCAACCTCCAGTTGGAATGAGAAGCCACTCCACCAAAAATAAGCTCAAGGAAAAATCCCCACATGCCAAAAGCATTACCGAACACCTAGCATGCACTGTCACTTTGCACTTTCAGTAAAATTCAGAAATTCAGAGATTCAGTGTCGTTTCTTCGTCAGAGATCAGTCGCCTGTCAATAGTGCACCCTGGCGCGTTGCGCACGGCCTCTCCTCCCTAGCCAGAGCGCTGCACGCCTCCTTGGACGGATGCAGGCGTCGGTGGTGGCGAGCCTCGCCCGCGTTGGCGGTTTCTGTGGTGGCCGAGCCACCCGTGGCGGCGCCGAGGGCTGAGCCAGCTCGCCACGCCATCGGCGCCGCCTAACGCTCCCCCGCCTTCCGCGTGGTCTCATGCACGCCAAAGACACACCTGCAGCACCGTCGCCGTGGCCGGCAAGCATAGGGCGCGCCCTCTGCCGCCGACGGGCCCGCGCCACCCCGTTCCGTCGAAATCCACTCAAAGCTCCTAATCCAAGTCCGTTTAGCGTCTGAATGGAACCAGTGGGCCTCCATGATGACGCTCAGCCCCCTAAACCTCCCCGACGAAGCTTTGCGCCGCCGTAACCTTCGCCGAAGAACTCCGTTCACGGCCACCGCCTCAGACCGCCTATAAAAAGGGGCCCCGAGCTCGCCCTCGAAGACGCACCATCCCTACACCTCACCAACACTCCGCCAGCCCACTAGGAGGACCTCGAGGAGGTCTCCTCCCCCAACTCCGGCTGCCCCGTTCCGCCTCGGCCTCCACCTCGATTCACTCAAGTGAGGCCCTAACCTCGTCAGCAACCCTCTCGAGCACCCAGTAGTCTAACCCCCTCTTCAATTTGCTCTTCGCAGCACTCCCCGGCGAGATCCAACCCCTCCCGAACCGCCGTCCGCCGGAGCAACGGCCACCGTCGACGTAGTGCTCGCCGGTGACCACCACCACCACCACCGACGTGGAATGACGCCCTGAGCACGGAGGTACCACCCGATC
Source organism: Aegilops bicornis (assembly GCA_021605145.1). NCBI lineage: Eukaryota > Viridiplantae > Streptophyta > Magnoliopsida > Poales > Poaceae > Aegilops > Aegilops bicornis. The sequence goes on along the minus strand of CM038671.1, from coordinate 351,090,838 downwards.
CTCCTGCCTCGCCGTGGATCGCCGCCGGCGACCACCGCAGCTCTCGGGCGCCGACGAGCTCCGTCCCCTCGTTTGAATTTTCAAACCTGACGGGTGGGACCCACCCGTCAGCCTCTCTGTTCTTTTTGAACGCTTTACGAAAGCGTATTCGACAAATCGCTTTCCAAACTGAATCGTTTTCTGAACTTTTACATTACGCCCTTGAGTATTTTCTGTTTCATTACAGAAAGGTCCTTGGACCAAAACACTTATAACTTTTAAACAGAAAAGGATTTTTGAGTGATTCTTTTTCTGTCCTCTTCAAAATTTTGTCTAGTTATTTATCAGGTTTATTTGAAAAATATTTGGAATATTGTTTTAGCACCCCTTGGTATTTACGTTAGTGCGTATATTTTTGTATACCGTAGATACCGAAGGAGGTGACGGAACCGCGAACTTCACCGAGCTAGGCCCCGACTACTCCGAACCAGGCAAGCACGATTGAACTTTTGATATGATGAGTGTTTGGGCATGTTTGCATTAATTTAGTATCATGGAATGTTCATGAGCATCTCGATGAAAGTTTATCTCGTAAAAGTTGAGGCAAGTGAGTTTCGGGAATCCATGAGTTGTTGGAAACATGTTGCATGGCCATGAGTTGGCATGAGAATGGGTAAGATGGCAGTGTTGTAGCATGCCGGTCTTATGCCGAACCGTTGACCAGTGTCAACATAAATCAGTCAATTCCGTCCGTCTCCCCTTTCGTACTACCACATGTTTTCCGCAAGGATACGGCTTAGTAAGTTGCAAACCACTTTGGTACACACCAAATCGAGAGGCCGGGATGAGGGTTCCATGGCCTGGATTAAATCCTATCATCCGGTCGGGGCATGGGTGTTTCCGGTTGGGACCGAGAGGGGCACCCCTTAGAGTCTTGGCGTATATAAATTTTATCCCATGCTATTCGAGATTGTGATCTCCCAGTATCAAAGTTTTTCTTGAGCGATGTCTAGGGTGATTCACGGCAACGTGAGGTAGGATGGGTGTGTACTGGTTAGCTGTGTTTTCTCCGAAATACCGTAAACGGAACTAGTCCTTCGTGACTACGGAAATCCGTTGGCTATGGATATTTTAGTACAAACTCTGCAGAGTGAAAAATCCTTGAAATCATCCTATTCATGTCCAAGTGTTGTGTTCATCTTATCTTGTCAAATGTCGGTCCTGAGGCGGTAACTCCTGAGAACCACATGAATGTTAAAGGTTTCTTTCCTGTGGATGGACTAACCCGTTTACTGTCTTGTGAGGAATATTTTCCGTGAGAACCATTTCTTGTAAGTTATGAATAATGAAGTATAAGCCCTTTCTGCGATGTCGCTTAGACGTTCCACTGTGGCATTATTGTTTACTTATTTTTGATATAAGCCCTTTTCTGCGATGTCGCTCAGACGTCCGACTGTGGCATTGTTGTTTACTTATTTTTGATATAAGCCCTTTCTGCGATGTCGCTCAGACGTCCGACTGTGGCATTGTTGTTTACTTATTTTGACATAAGCCCTTTACGTGATGTCGCTCAGACGTCCGATCGTGGCACTGTTATTTACTTATTATTGATATAAGCCCTTTACGTGATGTCGCTCCGACGTCCATTGCAACGCATGTCTTTTCTTTCAGTATAAGCCCTTTATGAGGTGTCGCTTAGATGCCCGACTGTGGCATGATTTACTTATTTGTTCGCCCTTCGAGGTGTCGCTTCAGACACCCGATCGGTTTTTAGTTTATTTTCTTTGGGTTTTCGAGCGGACTACCGCCGATTCCCTTTTTTCTTACCTTGCTATACCGATTTGATTGCGCATTGTTAAATTATTCATGTCGCATTCTTGCATACATTTGTTATATCTTTTGTCCGAACTGTCTTGCGAGTACTTTCAAAGTACTCACCTGGCTTGTTGATTTGGCGAGATCTTGTGAAAGGCGATCTCATGGATGAAGATTTCGATAAGCGAGTCCGGCGCCTAGAGGAATCGGTCGATCTCGTGCGACCCTGGATTAGTCAGCATGTTATATTAAACCACGCTACCCAAATAAATTCACCGAGCCTCACCTCGGCCTTTCGATGAGCCGCTAGTGTAGGAGTCATATCATCCACTCCACTGTGTTATTCCACCACTTTACCTCGAGTCAGTAGTATGCCACCACTTCACCGTGTCATATCCGCCACTATGTATAATTATTGGCGTGCTTGTAATAATTTGTTGAGCAAGATCAGCTCGACCCTGTAATATATTATATACTCTTGGCTCATTGTATCAAGGTTTTGTCTACCAATGAGGAGGATTTTCCTCACACTGGAATTAATAGATCGGTTTCTCAATAAATATTTTTATTGGAAAATCGGTCGTGACAACAATAGTCACTCGACAACCAGAAGATCGAAAGCCACTCTGTACAGCAACGGTTGGACGTTTACTCTGTAGACTTAATGGTCATTTATGTACCTTTATTACTGGCGTTACGTAAGCGCCCCATCTTTATGTACCTTAAACCACGTATGGCGAGGCGGGAGGGAGTGCAGCGAACTCTATATAAGCCACCCCCTCCTCAGGGACAAGGGTTCGCACCCCCTGTAACTCCACACACCTATAATCCAGTCGACCGCCTCCGGGCACCGAGATGTAGGGCTATTACTTCCACTGTGAAGGGCCTGAACTCATAAACCTTGTGTGTACAACTTCACCATAGCTGGGATCTTGCCTCCTCATAGCTACCCCCCATTCTACTATCAGTCTTAGAACCATGACACAGGGCCTGGCCCCAGGCTCTTCTCTTCAACATAACCAACAAGAGGTAGAAAATGGAGGAGAAGGGATGCGAAGATGGATGACTCCGCTCTCCCCTCGCACCTCCTTTTATAGGCGGGCTGAGGAGGGGAGCCACTCCCTCAACGAACGATCACCACCCTCCTCCGCAAATTCAAGAAGATCAGGCCCTCACCCTGATGCTCTCCCACACCACGCGCCTCCGTTACCTACCCCGCGTGATGCATGCAACATCAGTGGCTTAGGATAAGAGCGTGGTGGGAAGACTGAATTGGCAGTTTCTACCCTGTGCGTTAAAGTCATTCACGGGCCATTACAAGGGTGGAACCACCACGATTGGCTTTACACGGTGCACGGGAAAACCGGAAACTGGCCAGGGCTCAAGAGTAATGAAGAAGCAAAGAAGACCCCAAGGGGCCAGCCTCTTCCGCACCCCTGCCTGTGCACTTATTAGGGCCTCCCCGAAGACTCTCGACAGCGCGTCCAGGGCGGGCCTGGGGGCTTTTGTGGGTGGAAAAACCCTGGGTCCGTTGCCCAGACCGTGCACAGGCACGGGAGCAAGATTACAGCGCCAAGATCAGGCCAAAGTGCAAGAGATCAAGATCTTCAAAGGACTAATATACAGATCAAGAGGACCCAGACCGAACTAGAGAAGTAAGAAACCACCAGGAGAAAAGCCTCCCTTGCCGGGCAGGCGAGCCTGGCAAGGACGGGGTCGCGCCGGAAGGAAACCTACAAGATGCCCCGCCAAGGCCTGCCAGGACTCGCGGAGGCAGAGCCACCTCACCAAACCACTTCACCACGACGCACGTCGTCGATCAATGCGGTGTCGAGCCACAACGTGACTAAGTGGCAGCCATTTGCCACACGACAACCTCTTTTTATAGGAAATACCTAAAGACGACAGCCGTCCTACAACATGTGGACTGAGCAGGCGCGAAGCAAGCAAAACAGCCAGGCAAGGCTTGCCGGGCAAGCGATGATGTCACGTCGAACAACGCATTTAATGTGCTTTGTCAGCCTATAGAGTTAGTTTTGGTAGCACTATTTGCTATCTTATCAGTGCATAATGACTAATTTGCCTATGTGGTGACCCCTTAGTCTATATAAGGAGGCCCGAGGCAACCTTAGAAAGGGTTGGACCCTGCGTTAGCGAATCCACCCCCTCACATTTCATACGCACGTAGTCGTTTCGCCCTGAGGCAACCCTGCCGGGCAAACGTGCTGCCACCACCACCATTTTTCCACCATCAATCCACCAAAGAAGGAGTAGGGTCTTACACCTCATGGTGGCCGGAACCTGGGTAAAATTGCTCGTGTGATCTCTATCGTGCTGCCCCACGCTCTTCTGCTCTTTGTGCAACGTGTCGTCCCCCTGCCGAACCAGCAAGGCACCTTTGGTCCCATAGGTGGCCGTGGTTTCCCGCGACAGTCCCTCTTCTCAATTTGTGCCCGGTCGGCTTAGTTCTCCGGAAACAAAAATAGAGGATACCGGTAGGATAGTCTACCAGGGAAAACTCGTTTATTTAAATATGGAGGCATTCCACCTCTGCATGGACATATACATGCACGGGTCTCTGGCAAGGTTCATCTTTTTCATTAATATGCTGATTAAACAAGTACATACCTTACAGAACACATACATGGATTCAAGAGATTACATTATTTGAACTAAAATTTGGCAAGTGCCTACAGATTTAAGATTGAAAAAAGATAAGTGCCTCGTGATGCCTTTTCCCTTGTCCATCTCCTACAGGAAAAGACGAAGAGGGCGAAGGGAAGACCCAACTGGGATTCGTTGCCTCCCCAGGATCAGGATGGCGCTGTTTCCCAGCAAGGATGAAGAAACCGGAGGGCAGGTGCTGCTGGTGACACTTCTAGAGGCTCAGATAGGGAAGGCGGAGTCACCAGAAAACATGACTCATCAGAACGGTCGTCCCCGTTCTTGACGCGTCATGCGTTGTCACCGCCTTCCATATCACCGCCATCTGAAGACCCCATCACGTCAGCCACGTTGGGTACCATGCTCTCTGGGTAATCCCACAGAGAGAATGGTCGTCCCCAACAGCCCTGACATCAGAAACCACCGCATGTCCAAGAGACGTGTATGGGAGCAAGGAGCCCTCCTGCACAACAAGCGAACGGCGCCCGGGGAGGTCAGGTTCATCCTTGCTGACAGCGGACCCATTCTGTGACCCCTCTCCGGTGCCGCGAGAAGAGGAGGAATGACCCACGATCGACTATCATGCGCTGTGCCCATTATGAGCCTCGGCATGGTGTCGTTCGTGTCGCCTCTCACTAGATTTGAAGCTGCGGGCGACCTGGCGACGAGCACACCAGAGTCGCCACCTCTAGCGTTATCGCCGTGCCGCCTGAGCGCCCTCCTGGAACCCGTACGGAGCTCTAATGTCAGGACCCTGATCCTAAGTCACACCGATCTAGCATGTAACACATCATATCACTTTGCGGACTCACGCATGGTATCCCCACGGGTGCCACCTTACCTGGCTCGGGACCGTTTGCGCCTTTTGGCTCACGTATATGATAGTGTCGCTAGCATCCATATGACAGGGAACCCGGACCGACATGAGTATTCGTAAACCCAAGGTGACACAAACTTACAGGGACAGGCATACATGACCCAGCAATGCACGTGTTGGTCAGCAGCGAGTGAAACCGGGCTGTAGCAAGCAAGCAGGAGTCTGCTAAGCACCGCATGACATTTCCCCATAGGGACAGACACAGGAGCAAAGAAGGACACATGCCGATCATCCCTTGTGTTCTGGAGCAGTAGCAATCTACTATGGCTCAGTGGAAGCACTAGGAGACATTTCCCCATAAGAGAGGCTACCAAGAATAAACAACTAGGTGTCGGATCCCACACATAGCAATACATGTTACACATACGCATAACATGCAAGTGTGTGATGTACTACATGGTATCACAACATAACTCAACAACTCCTATAGATAAAGGCCCAGAAGATCCACATGGCATTTATTACAAACAGGGGTCACATGACCCAACATACAGAGCACACAAGCGACGGAAGCATAACATGTCCGAGTACAGACAACTAAAAATGAAAAAGGCTGACAAGCCTGACTATCTACAAGACCCTCCCAAGGGTACCAGATCGTAGCTGAGGTAACAAGCTAAACGTTGAAGTCCACGTGGAACTACTAGTGAGACTGAAGTCTCTCTACAAAAACATATGCAATAGTCTCAACAAAGTGGTGGTGGAGTTTAACTACAGCAAGCCAGCTTTGACTCAGTGTCTATCTTGTACTACAACTGTTGGTAACTCTTTTGAGGTGGCGCACACGAGTCCACATATTCACCATAACAGTACGCCACTATGGATCCGCTCCTGTCTCCCAATGATAAGGACATCCATAGCACTCATGCTTATCTTGCGCATTTTAGAGTATCCACTTTCACTTGTATATGAACTGCATAAGCAACCAAGTAGTCCATTACTGCAGACGCGGCTATTCGAATAGTTTGATAACCCTACAGGGGTGTACTTCTACACACACGCTTCCACCATTTATCGCCGCTTACACGACATGTACTCGGCAACCTTCAAGCGTAAGCCTAGCAAGGGTGTCGGCCAGGACCTGACTAACCACACAAGTCTCTAGTACAGGTTTATCGCCTATTCGGGTTCCGTCCGCAAGGAGATCCGGCCGAGGTGTCCACTACGGCCCCAAACGATGTGTGCACAGCTCCCGAGGCACCAATCAGGTGTCTTGGTACACCGTGCCACGTACCTGTCGCATCACAGCCCACCCGTAGGGTCAGCGCTGCGCATGTCCTCCAGTATACTACAAACACCAGAAACTACTTGCAACTCCTGGACAGAGGACAAGGTAATTAATAAGTCGAGAGGGTCCATTGGTTTCGGGCCCACCACGTGGTAGTAGCTGATCTTGAATCACACACACAGAACTGAGGTCCTAGGGACGGTTCCAATGAAACAACCCACCATGTACTGCTACATGGCCTCTCATCAATACCTATACCAAATCATGTTCACACACTTAGCTCTCAACAATAGGACATGTTCATCACCATTCCAATCCATCCTAGAGGAATCATACCCAACACAACTCTAAGCACAGGCATAAAAATCAAGCATAAATGAGTAGGCACATCATGGCTCAAACAACTCCTACTTATGCTAGTGGGTTTCATCTATTTACTGTGTCAAAGACAAATCATGCAGAGGAAAGGGTTCGACTACCGCAACGTGTAACATTTGAATCATAGTTGTCCTAATGCAGTAACAAAGAGCAAGAGCCAGCGAGTGGGATTGTACCGAAACGCTCAATGGGAGTTTGCTTGCTTGGCACTTCTGAATATAGTAATAACTTTTCATCGGTGTCAACGATAACAATGTCGGAACAACATCCACTGAGAGGGAACAACACCGACGAACAGGAGGGAACACAATCAATTCAATGCAACAATATGATGCATGATCATGATATGGAATATGCTGTGATTTGAGCTAATGTAGCTAGCAACAATTTAAATGAAGTTGGTTTGAACCCAAGGTTCAATTCAAACTCCATGTAAGGCAGTTCAAATGCAATTAATTCAAATTTTCATATACAGCAACTCTAAGTTGTTCAAACATGCATGAAAATGCCATAAACAAATTCTTTGGATTTCTCTGATCAGTTTTCATATATAAATTATTTCGTTTGGAGTTACGGTTGAATTTCTAGGTTTTTTGAAGTTTACCTAATTTTCTGGAATTTCCTGAATTATTTTTAATCCGGAAAACTATTAATCACGTCAGCATGACGACAACATAACATCAGCAGGTCAACGACGCCAGCCCTGGTCATACCTAACGCATGGGACCCATATGTCATGGACACAGTGGCTAAACCAATTAACTAAACCTAAACTAAATTTCCCTGGTTTAATTAACATGCGGGGCCCACTGTCGGTGGCACAGAGCGGTGATTATTGGCTAATTAAGCCAGCCACGTCAGCATAGCCGGGAAGAGGCCTCCTGCGACCATACAGTGCAGCGAAGACACGCCAGAATCGCACTGTAGTATCTGCTGGACGTGCCGAGGGAATGTGCGAGGAGCTCCTTCTCGCCCGCATCCATTGGATCGGATGAGAGGCCGCGGGGTGGTCGGAAACAATGCCGACGGCGAGAGACGATGGTGGCTGAAGCCTGGCCACGACGGGAAACCTGACTGGAGGGCGGTTCGCATGGAATAGAGTGGGAGAAGGTGCGGTGGCTCACGGCGGTTCTAGCAGAGGTGACGGCGAGGACAGGGGCACACTGGACGGAGAAAATCGACGGTGATGGTCATTGGCATACGAGGAAGAAGAGGAGCCTGATGGCGATGTTGCGGTGCTTCCGAGGATGTGGGCTTCGGCGGGGAGATGTGGGCATGGAGGCGAAGCTCGGGGGTACGTTTGGGTTGCGAGGGGTGGCTGGTAGCCGCGAGGATGACGGGTGGCGGCCATGGCTACTCCCGGTCGAGCTCGGGGATGAGCGATGGAGGGGAGGAGAGGGCCAGGGAAGGGGGAAGGACAGAGGGGGTCGAGGCTTCTTCATGCACGGGGACAGGGAGTAGGATGATCCTCCAGGGCGAAGTAGGAGGTGGCGATGACGCGTGCGCACGTCCAGCACGTAGCTGCTTTGGTCGGCGGGGTTGAAGATGACTGGCATCTTGGGCCGGCTGGGCTGAGCCAGCTATAGTGCAGGTAAGCTGAGCCAGGTTAGTTTCCTTCTTTTTCACATTTTTGTTTTTGTTTTCTAATATTTCAATTCTGTTTTGATTTCATTCAGAGACCAAATCATTTTAGTAGCTTGTGAAAATATTTATGTGGCTTGATACAATATATATATTCAAAGCCACTCACAGGTTTTCACGATTATTGGATTCATATTTTATACATAGTAAATATAAATCCAATTCAAATAATTATTTGCTTGATTCAAAGTCCCAAATTAAACATTTCTGAAATTCCAAAAATATTGGTTTGAATTTTAGCTCTTGCCAATATTTTCAGAGATTAATAGGAACATTTTCTTGGGCTCATTTGAAAAGATTTTAATGTTGATCATTTTTAAAAGGATTCTGAGGCTTTGAAAATTCCCTCAATTCAATTTCCTTGAATTTAAATTGATGCATGGATGCGTATGCAATGACATGCAAGCACTAAGCTAGGGCTGTGACAACTCGCCCACACTAAACAAGAATCTCGTCGCGATATTCAAGACGTGAGGTAAGAAGACACAGGGGACACAAGCTAACACAATCTTCTCAATCCAATTGCCCTTCTCGAAGATGTTGATTCCTTGCAACATCTTGTTCTTGACGTCTTTGCTTCTGGGATCTTCATCCAACATGACGACAAAAGGAATGAGGAACCCTACAAGAATTGATCTTCTCAAAGATCGAGCAACTCACGAAGAGCTCACAAAATATGACGTTGAATCATCACTTATGTTGAGACACAATACACATCTAGAGGAATGGAGAGAACAGATGGGTAGGCAACACTCCCACGCTTAAGTAGGATGGTGCATGGTTCCAAGATAGTGAGGATAGAATTTCCATGATTCCATAATGGGACACCTTAGGGAAGGTGACTCGTAGAAGTATTCCCTTAAGTGGCAAAAAGAATTACTTTTGATACATAGATCACTAGAACTCTTCATACCAGCCTAAGGCAAATTACAAACGATCGTTTAACGGAGTTCGAGAGAACGTCATACTCGGACTAGTATGGATGATGTGGACTACCTTGTTGAAGACAACGCAATGGATGATTTTTGCTTATCATCAGAAATGTATGGGACCCATGGTCAGTCCCCTTTTGAAGATGATCCTAGACAACAATTGTTGAGAAGGGCAGCCCATGGGAAATTGGCACAATGGCAGTGCAAGCTGGGAAAAAAATGCAAATGTTGGGAATGTTCCAACCATCATATATGCCTAAGATTCAGGTCTGGTTAGTAAAAGGATACTTCAGAATCAACATGTCTGCAAAGAAGAGTTGCAACGCAAATCAACGAGATAACGTTGCGGATTCTCAGGAAATGGACTATGGTGGTAAGCTCCAAAACATGAGCTGGTTCTGCTACACACATGTGAACATGCTGTCCCAGACAAGCATGACCACATTGTAGTCTTCCAACAAAACACTACCGAGTTCTGGCTGGGAACCATCATTGAAGATAACAAAGTCATGTGCCTGACCTAGGATTAGCACAACATACTCCTTTTCTTGAACAAATCAATCAGTGGCTTGGTGTGCTAGGGATACATATAAAATGAAGGTTGCAAGTCTCCAAACAAGAGAATACTTCGCACCTGTGCATGACTGACTTGGGATGATTCTAGAGGAAGCAAAAACAATGTTTCTCGAATCCGCGGTGGCAACTTACATCAAGTGCACGTGAATTTGAGGAAGTCTCTTCTTTCACCAAAACATATACCTCATGAGCGGAACACGAAGGCAATGCTTACAAAGTTTCCAACGCTAGCTATAATGTTCAACATGCATCATGGAGAAGGTAAAATGTTGCTGATGGGCTCAACAACAAGTCATCGTGATTTCCACGAAGATGGAATTCCACAATTAAGTGAACACGGGGATAGCATTGGTCAGACCAAAGGATGTAAAGGTGTATTCTCGAGGGATCAACCACGAGTATGACAACATCACGAATATTGTTGGTTCTGATTTGATTTGACGATAGCCCACACTCAAATCAAAGTTTTCACAAGATAATAGATCCAACAACTGATCACGAGTACCAATTGATGAAGATATCATCTTTCTTCAACACACACATGCAAAAGATATCCCTTTGGAATGAACTAAATAAGGCAAAGCTTTTATCTTCCAACTCTCCAAGTTGTTGTTTAGCTTAACCAACTAGCTCAGGGGTACCAACACGGATTCTTGGAGAAGGGGTGGTTTATAGGGAAACCAACTTGATCACGAGCTCAACATAACGGTCAGGGGACAACCTGGTAATACTTCCGAGAGGATATACGGAAAATCATGAACCACCGATATGTTATTAAGCTCGAGAACAATCTTGCTTTCGAGGCAAGTTGATGTCATCACCTAAGCAAGGGATTGACACGATCCTATCTCATTGATGGAAGAGTGCACCAGGAAATATGGACTAGTAGCACGATCAATCTTAGGAAGATGACTCAGTAACCAACACGTGAAGAATGAGAGTAATGTCCATTAACTACCAAGCAACTGAGTTGCTAGAAGTATTGATTTCACACATCACAGTTCACTTGTCGGCATTCCGGTTACAACAACATGGGGACCAAGGAATGAATAATGATGGCGAGAAGTATCATTGTGTTAAGAATTCATATGAGGTGGTGCAATTCTCATGACAATATTGCCATAAAGGGGGTAATACTCCAGGTTAGAGCGGAACAAAAGCTGGAGTGGCATTTTGATCTGTGAAGCACAACTATTTTGACCCAATCCCGGATATGGATGAGGTACTGGAGTTTGTTTATCCTCGTCATTCCGGAATAGAATGGCTTGAAGGACCTCTCATTGATACCTTTACCAAATCGTGTTCACACACTTAGCTCTCAACATTAGGACATGTTCATTACCATTCCAATCCATCCCAAATGAGTCAGACCCGACACAACTCTAAGCATAGCAGGCATAACAAGCAAGCACAAATGAGTAGGCACATCATGGCTCAAACAACTCCTACTCATGCTAGTGGGTTTCATCTATTTACTGTGGCAAAGATAGGTCATGCAGAGGAATGGGTTCAACTACTGCAACATGTAACAGTTGAATCATTGTTGTCCTTATGCAGTAACAGAGAGCAAGAGTAAGAGAGTGGGATTGTATCGAAATGCAATGGGGGTTTTCTTGCCTGGCACTTCTGAAGATAGTAATAGCTCTTCATCAGTGTCAACGATCGCAACGTCGAAACAACGTCCACTGAGAGGGAGCAACACCGACGAACAAGAGGGAACACAATCAATGTAATGCAACAATATGATGCATGATCATGATATGGGAATATGTTGTGATTTGAGCAAATGTAGCTACCAATAATTTAAATGAAGTTGGTTTGAACCCAAGGTTCAAATTCAAACTCCATGTAAGGCATTTCAAATGCCATTAATTCAAATTGTCATATACAACAACTCTAAGTGGTTCAAACATGCATGACAATGCCATAAACAGATTCTTTGTATTTTTCTGATCATTTTTATATATCAATTATTTCATTTGGAGTTACGGTTGTAATTTTTATGATTTTTTGAAGTTCAACTAATTTTTGGAATTTCTAGAATTATTTTTAATCCAGAAAACTATTAATTGTGTCAACATGACGGCAGCATGACATCAGTAGGTCAACGACACAGGCCGGGTCAAACCTGATGCGGGGGACCCATATGTCATGGACAAAGTGGCTAAACCAATTAACTAAACCTAGACTAAACTGCCCGAGTTTAATAACGTGTAGGCCCATGGTCAGTGGCACGGGGCGGTGATTAGTGGCTACTTAAGCCAGCCATGTCAGCACAGCCGGGAAGAGGCCGCCGGTGACCATCCGGCACGGTGGAGACACGCCGGAATCATGTTGCGGCATTGGCTGGACGTGCCGAGGGCATATGCGAGCAGCTCCTGCTCGCCCGCATCCATTGGACCGGACGAGAGGCCGCGGGGTGGCTGGAAATAAAGACCGGCGGCAAGCTACGGCGGCGACCGAAGCTTGGCCACGGTGGGGAACTTGGCTGGAGGGTTGTTTCGCACGGAAAAGAGAGGGAGAAGGGCCGATGGCTCACGGCGGTTCCAGCAGAGGCGACGGCGAGGATGGGCACACTGGACGGAGCGAATCGACGGCGGTGGTCGTGGGCATCCGAGGAAGAAGAGGAGGCCGATGGCGATGTTGCGGCACTTCCAGGGACGTGGGCTTCGGCGGGGTGATGTGGGCAAAGCTCGGGGGTACGTTTGGGCTACGAGGGGTGGCTGGTAGCCGCGAGGACGACGGGTGGCGGCCATGGCTGCTCCTGGCCGAGCTCGGGGACGAGCAATGGAGGGGAGGAGAGGGCCAAGGAAGGGCGGAGGATAGAGGGGATCGAGGCGTCTCCAGACCTGGGAACAGGGAGGAGGATGAGCCTCCATCGCGAAGCAGGAGGTGGCATCGATGCGCGCGTGCGTCCAGCATGCAGCTGCTTCGGTCGCCGGGGTTGAAGATGACTGGCATCTTGGGCTGGCTGGGCTGAGCCAGCTACAGTGCAGGTAAGCTGGGCCAGGTTAGTTTCCTTCTTTTTCACATTTTTGTTTCTATTTTCTAATATTTCAATTCTGTTTTGATTTCACTCACGGACCAAATCATTTTAGTAGCTTCTGAAAATATTTATGTGGCTTGATACAATATATTCAAAGCCACTCATAGGATTTCATGATTATTGGATTCATATTTTATACATAGTAAATATAAATCCAATTCAAATAATTATTGGCTTGATTCAAAGTCCCAAATTAAACATTTCTGAAATTCCAAAAATATTGGTTTGAATTTTAGCTCTTGCCAATATTTTCAAAGATTAACAGGAACATTTTCTTGGGCTCATTTGAAAAGATTTTGATGTTGATCATTTTTAAAAGGATTCTGAGGCTTTGAAAATTCCCTCAATTCAATTTCCGTTAATTTAAAATGATGCATGGATGATTATGCACTGACAGGCAAGGACTAAGCTAGGGCTATCACATCTAAGCTAGGGGGCGGGGCTAGGCCCCGGGTTCTCCTTCTTAGCATCGCCACCGGAAGGCAGAGGATGGGGGGGAGAAGGGATGCGAGGATGAATGCCTCCACTCTTCTCGCGCCCCTCCTTTTATAGGCGGATCGAAGGAGAGGGTTGATCCTCCATCGGGTGACCATCGCCCTCCTCCACTAATTCAAGAAGACCGGGCCCCTGCCTTGCTGCTCTCCCGCACCAGACGCCCCATTACCTACCTCGCACAATGCATGTGGCGTACATGGCTGAGGATAAGGGTGTGGTGGGAAGAGTGAATGGGCAGTTACTCCCTCGTGCGTCAAAGTCATTCACAGGCCATTACAAGGGTGGCCCCGCCGCGATTGTCTTTACGCGACGCGCGGGAAACTGGCCCGGACTCAAGACAATGAAGAAACAAGGAAGATCTCAAGGGGCGACCAGTTTCCACGCCTTTGCCTGTGCACTTATTAGGACCTCCCCCGACGATGCCCAGCGGCGCGAGCGGGCCAGGCTCGGGGGCTTCTGTCGGTGCAACAAACCCTGTTTCCGTTGCCTAGATTGTGCACAGGCACGAGAACAAGGTTGCAGCACCAAGGACAGATTGAAGCACAAGGAATCAGTTATGCAAAGGACCAACATGCATCACAAGAGGACCAAGACTAGCCAGAGAAGCAAGATGTTGCTAAGGAAGAGACCTCCCTTGCCGGGCAGGCGAGCTTGGCAAGGATGGGGTCACCCCCGAAGCAAGCCTTCGTGCCGTCCCAGCGGAGGCAGAACCACCTCATCATGACACACGTTGTCGATCGATGCAGTATCAAGCTCCAAAGTAGCTAAGTGGCTGCTATTCACCACATGGCAGCCACTTCCTACATGAAAAACCTCCAAATGACACACGTCCTGCGACATGTCGAGGCAGCAGGCACGAAGCAGGCAAAAAAGCCCGGCAGGGCCTACCGGGTGAGCTGAGACGTGACGTTAAGTAGCACATTTAATGCGCTCTATCAGCAATGTTTTCTATCTAGTCAATGCATAATGACAGATTTTCCACTGTAGTGACCCCTTTGTCTATAAAAGGTGGCCCAAGGAAACCATAGAAAGGGTTGGTCGTTTGGTTGGCTAATCCACCCCCTCACTCACTCATACGAGCGTAACTGCTCTCGCCCCGAGGCAACCCTGCCGGGCAAGTGCACTGCGCTCACTGCCATTTTTCCACCATCAATCCACCAAAGCAGGAGTAGGGTTTTACGCCTCACGGTGGCCCAAACCTAGTTAAAAAATGCACGTGTGATCTCTGTCGTGCCGCTCCACACTCCTCTGCTCTTTGTGCAACATGCCTTCCCCCCGCCGAACCAGCAAGGGACCCTTGGTGCCATAGGTGGCCGTGGTTTCCCGCGACACCTGGCTGCATCAGCCTCTGGAACATTTATATGGACCATTATGGTTTTTGCAAAATTAACACGAAGTCCTGTAGAGGCAGCAAAAACATGTAGCATGCCTCTCAGAACAACTAAGTGATCCTCTACTGCAGGTAAGATCAAGATTGTATCGTCGGCATACTGAATGATTGGGAAATCAGGATCATGACACTCAATAGGAAGTGTCAGTTAGCCATTGTGCAACATCTTATTAACTAAAGACGGTAGGAGGTAATCTCCCAGGACAAAAAGTAATGGGGTGAAAGGGTCCCCTTGCCTTACCCCATGCTTGCATTTAAATGATTGCCTGGAAGTCCGTTAAGAAGCACCTGAGAATCACCAGAAGACAGAATTTCCTTGACCCAACCAATCCATTTGGGAGGGAACCCTTTAAAATGAAGAAGTGTCGAGATAGCCTCATGTTCCACTGTATCAAAAGCCTTTGCGAAATCCAATTTTAAAATGATGATAGGCTTCTTGCATTGCTTGCATTGATGGATATACTGAAAATCCCATGCTAAACAATCATGGATAGATCTATTCTTGAGAAAACCATACTGGATTTTATGAATGCATTTCAGAATTATCTTCTGCAGTCTATTAGCCAACAGTTTAGTGAGGAATTTGAGGCAAGTGTTGGGTAAGGAGATAGGTCTAAAATCATTGCGGCACTGGGGCGCCAACATCTTGGGGATGAGGGTAATGAAGGAAGAATTTATGTTCTGCAGACTGATATTCCCGTCATAAAACTCCTTAATTATATGTATGATGCCCTTCTCAATGATCTGCCAACATCTCTTAACAAACATACCATTAAAACCATCCATGCCAGGTGCCCTATCCGTAAGCAAATCCTTGAGCACATCAGAAATTTCCTCATCGGTGAAGGGTGATACTAACTCCTCAAGCCCTTGAACTGGTTGTACAAGTGCTGGTAGGTCAAAACCCATGGAGATACCATGTGCTTGGCCCATTCTAGACCGTAAATAATTCCATCAAATACCTGCCATTTGATCATGCTCATTGACTGAAGAGCCACCCTCTCTCTATAAGTAAGATATCGAATTGCGTCTGAGCCTCTCTAAATCCATGGCATGAAAGAACTTGGAGTTCTCTTATAGTACATCTCTGCTTCCAGTAGATATGATGTAGTTTCAGAATCCTCTCATGTTGTATCTTGACAATTTTCCTGAAGTTTAACTTAGGTCTAGTAAGTGGTCTGATCTCTTCCAACGAATCAAAATACAGAACTACCTCTGAGCATTTGGTAGAAAGCTTGTTAAGAGAGGAGAGATTAGTGCTCCATCTCTTGAGGGCAAATCTCAACCTTTTAAGTTTCACACATAGGGTGGCAGGGGCAGATAAACCATCAGCAATGGGTGCCTCCCAAGAATTCCTCACACAATCGGAAAACCCTGAGATTTCAACCCAATAATTCTCAAAATGGAAGACTTTGGATGTTGGAACGGTGGTGTCAATGGAAACAAAACAAGGAACATGGTCAGAGGATGTTTTTGCAAGTGGTAGCACAACTATTTTTGGATATGCAGTGATCCAGTTTGCAGTTTTAAAGAACCAATCCAACTGTTCCATGAGAGGCTGCTCCTGCATGTTAGACCAAGTATAAGCTCTGCATTTCAAGGGCAGCTAAAGCAAACCCAGGTTCCCAATGATCTCATTAAACAAGAAGATGTCATTAACATCCCCCCTGGTCGGTTCCTGTTCTCCAAAATTAACATGCCATATTCGATCTGACATGATTAACATGGGCATTTGATTACATTCTAGAAAAATGTAGCCTTCTTCACAAGAGGTTGGAGTGGATGAAAAATTCCCTAAGAAAACTAGTATAGATGAATCTAAGGAGAAATGCTTATCGATTGTAACCATATGGATCAAGCAACCAATATGGGGGGGGGGGGGTGAACATGTATGCACTGAAATCCTCCAGAAGAATCCTTCAAAAATCATAGTACATTGTCATTGTAAACTTGGAAAAAGGTGTCACAAATTGAACTCCCTTATGGTCAACATTTAACAAGAAAGGAACATCACCTCGATATATAGCTTCTCGAGGCACGGAAAGCATCTCAGGAAACTGACAACTTGCTCCAGGATGGGCCGATAAACTAGTGCCAAGACCGTCACTGTGCACAGTTTTGGGGTCAAGCTTGTCGGAATCATTTTCTGAATGTGTCGCAAGATATCCACGACAACCTATGGGACCAGGAGGCCCCTTGCTGGTTCAGCAGGGGGCGCGTTGCACAAAGAGCAGACCAGCGCACCACAGCACGGCAGGGAGCACACAAGCGATTTACCCAGGTTCGGGCCACCATGAGGCGTAAGACCCTACTCCTGCTTTAGTGGATTGACGGTGAAATGGGAATGGTGGAACGCAGTACAGTTTACCCGGCAGGGTCGCCGTAGGGCAACTGCGACTACGCGCCTATGGTGGTGTGGGTTCCTCAATTTTCCAACCTTCCTACGGGTGCCATGGGCCTCCTTTTATAGATTAAGGGGTCACCACAATGGCAAAGTGGTCATTATCCACTGATATGATAGCAAACAGTGCTATCATACCTAACTCTATAGGCTGACAGGGTGCATTAAATGCATCGCTTAGTGTCACAGCACTAGTTGCCCGGCAAGGCTTGCCGGGCTATCTCGCCAGCTCCGCGCCTGTTCCCTTGACACGTCGCAGGACATGTGTCATTTATAGGCTTCTTCTATAGGAAATGGTTGCGATGTGGCGAATGGCTGCTACTTAATCACCTTGCGGCTTGACACCGCATTGATCGATGACGTGGATCGTGCTTGAGTGGTTGGTGGGGTGGTTCAGCGCCCGCGAGCCCCGACAGGCTCTGCCAGGGAGCCTTGATTACTTGCTTCTGGTGGTGCCCTCGTCCCTTGCCGGGCTCGCCTGCCCAGCAAGGGAGGCCTTTCTCTTGTCGATACCTTGCTCCTCAGGCTTGATCTTGGTCCCTCTGAACTGTATGTTGGTTCTTCAAATCTCTTGGTTCTTCAATCTCTGACTTAAGCTGGTGCTTCTATCTTGACCTTGTGCCTGTGCACAGTATGGGCAACAGATCTAAGGTTTGTTGAACCGACAGAAGCCCCCGGGCCTGCCTTGAACGCGATCTTGAGCGCCGTTGGGGTAGGGCCTAATAAGTGCACAGGCAGGATTGCTGAAGGGGTTGGCCCCTTGAGGTTTCCTTTGCTGCTCCATTAGCCTTGATTTCGGGACAGTTTCTGATTTCCCCGTGCGTGGTGTAAAGCCAATAGTGGTGGGGCCACTGAAGTGATGGCATGTGAATGACTTTAACGCACGGGGTAGAAACCGCCAATTTACTCTTCCCACAGCGCGGCCTTATCCTTAGCCGCGTATGCTACATGCATCGTGCGGGGTAGGTAATGGAGGCGTGTGGCGCGGGAGAGCACCAAGGCGAGGGCCCGGTCGTCTTGAATTGGTGCAGGAAGATGGTGGCCGCCCGTTGATGGAGCAGCCCCCCTCCTAGTCCCGCCTATAAAAGGAGGGGCGGAGGAGGGCGGAGTCACCCATCTTCAAATTTCTCTTCTTCTTCTCTTGTTCTCGGCTTCCGCTGGTGATGCCAAAGAGAAGAGCCCGGGGCCAGCCCCCGGTCTTCTACTTGGGGTTATCGTTGGCCTATGTTGGTGTTGCCGCTCGGGGAGTGAGCCTGGTCCTTGGCGTGGGGAATCTCTTGGTCTCTTCGACGCTCGGCCGGGAGACGGGGCTAGAGATCGTTGGTAATCCCAGCATTGTCCCTCCCGGAGGTCTTGGGGCTGTTGTCGATGGGAGGTGCGCCTTCCTACCTGCCAAAGTGGGGCGCGGTATGCCTCGAGAACTTCTAGTGGCAGAGTTGGGGGTTGACACCGGAGAAGACGCCCCCTCCTAGCCTGTAGAGATGACGGTAGTGTTGCATGCTCGTTGTGGGCGATGCCGCTACCGTTTCTGCGCCCCCCCTACTTCCCTTGGGAGGGGCAGTGGGCCTTGCCCATCACCTTGCGCAGCTCCTGGGAGTGTGTCGTCTGTGGGGTCACGGCAGGTGGCCGCTTCACTGATCTCTTTGTTGCTCCCTCCTTCTAAGCGCTCCTTTTATTCTTCTCTCCCTCCTGCCTCAATATCCTGGAGAGGAGGAGCAGAGAAAGTAAAAGAGGGGTTATGGGGCACTTATCTTTTTTCAATCTTAAATTGGTAGGCAATCGCCAAATTTTAATTCAAATAATGTAATCCCTCAAGTCCATCTTTGTGTTCTGTAACGCTTGCACTTGTATCATCATATGAATGAAAAAGATGAGCCTTGCCAGGAACCCATGCATGTGTATGTCCATGCAGAGGTGGAGTGCCTCTTTAATAAAAATAAACGAGTTTTCCCCGGCATGATATCTTGCCGGCACCCTCTTTGTCTACCAGAGAGCTACGTCTGCCGGGGATCAGACAGAGGGGCCAGACCCCCACCAGCTCCTTTTTACCAAAGGCTACTACGACCATCCTGACTGAAGCAATGTTCGAGTCATGGATGGGAGCACCTAAGTTTCAAAAGAGAGGCGGGGTTTTCTCATGCAAAGTCATAGCCTTACATAACACTAACGGACAAGAGGTAAAACTTATTCGTTTGGCTTTGCCAGGGATCATTGTGTCGTGCAATCTCCTCGTCCTTTGTCAAAGCCAAGTTTACGGCAGGAACCTGCAACTCCATGTAGATGAGAATAAATGTAGGATGCAATCCTATCTATATACATATGCAAATGCTCATGAAATGCTTATGCAGTGATCTTGGTGTGCTCATGCATGCATGCAATCTTAGTTGGGGCCCCCTACAACGCTTCTTTATTTTCTCTTGCACGGGGTCATCGCCCCGGCTTTGTACAAGGGGTTACATGCAGCCGAGGCAAGGCCTGTACAAAAGGGTGGCTGCCGAGCAGTGCCCGACAGCCTCGCGCCTTACGGGTAGTATTTACAGAGATGCTCAATATTCCATGATTTTTGCAATTGAGTGCCATCTCCGGTCTCCACACAGACTGTGCCGGGTCTGGTGACTCGTACCACCCGGAAGGGCCTTCCCAGTTCGGTGACAACTTGTTTGTACCCTTGGCGTGCTGAACATGCCTAAGGACAAGGTCACCTTCCTCAAAACACCGGGCATGAACCCTGCGGCTATGATAGCGACGCAGGGCTTGCTAGTAGCGTGCAGCACGCGTAGCAGCCCGGAGACTGTTCTCCTCGAGTAGCACGGCGTCATCACGTCGATGCTGATCTTGCACTATTTCATCATAGGCAAGCACTCGAGGGGACCCTTAAATGAGTTATGTGGGGATAACTGCTTCTGCCCCGTAGACCAGGGAGAAGGGACTTTGCCCGGTAGCTCGGTTAGGTGTTGTTCTGAGGGACTAGAAAACTACCGGTAGCTCCTCGATCCACCGCTTGTCGTGCTTCTGCCGCGTATCGGAAGTTCTTGTCTTCAGTCCACATAGCACTTCAGCGTTCGCCCTCTTAGCTTGTCCATTGCTCCGGAGGTGTGCCACAGAGGCGAATGAGATCTTGCATCCGAGGGTATGAACATATTGCATGAAGGCGTGGCTCGTGAACTGGGTGCCGTTGTCAGTGATGATCCTTGCCGGAACTCCAAAATGACACACCAACTCTTTCAAAAACTTGATAGCCGATTGAACAGTCACCTTTCTCATAGCAGTCACTTCCGGCCACTTTGTAAACTTGTCGATGGCAACGAACAAGAATTCATAGGCCCCGATTTCTTGGGGGAAGGGGCCGAGGATATCGAACCTCTAGACTGAAAATGGCCATGATAAAGGGATTGTCTGAAAGGCTTGGGCAGACAAGTGTGTTCTCTTGGAATGGAACTGGCAGGCTTCACATTTCGTGACGAGCTCAACACATCTTGGAGGGCTGTTGGCCAATAGAATCCTTGCCGGAATGCTTTCCCAACTAATGCCCTAATCCAATGTGTGAGCCGCACCTTCCTTTGTGAATCTCAGCTAGCAGTTCCTTTCCATCCTCCCGACAGACACACTTCAATTTCACACTGTTGGGCCTCCTCTATACAGAGTGCGATCGACAAACTGATACATACTAGCCCTCCGGGCTACTTTCTAAGCTTCATCTTGGTCGCCGGGAAGTTCTCCGGTTTGGAGGAAGCGAACGATGTGCCTTGCCCAAGTTGGAGCCTAGGGCTCGGCAACGAGGACTAGCGGCACCTCTCTACTGCGGGAGCACCAACCTCATTCGCGTGGTCCATAGGCCCGGCTGGAGGGGGTGGTCCGGCAGGCTGTGAGGACTTGTTTCCGGCAGGGTCTCTACTGGGAGCGGACGGCTCGACCGAGAGAGGCTTACCGTATTCCAACTTTCTCCTTTTCCGGGCCATTCTGGCTAGCGATACGGAGGGCTGAGAGAGACGGAGAACAAAAGTTCCTGGTTCCACAGGAAGCTTTTGCCGCACTTTGATAGGTGATCAACTATGCTATTTTCCGCACGGGGTACGTGCTCCATTTGCAACCAGTCAAAATGCTCCTCCAATCTCCTCACTTCCTCGACGTACGCCTCCATCAATGGGCTTTGATAATCGTTGTTGACTAGTCTCACCACAAGCTGTGAATCTCCTCGAATGATCATCTTCTTGATTCCCAATTCTCCTACAATCCTAAGCCCGGCAAGGAGCCCCTCATACTCAGCTGTATTGTTGGTGGCTTCTTCTCGGGCAAAGTACATTTGGATGACGTACTTCAAGTGCACCCCGGAGGGGGTAACAAGAAGCACGCCAGCCCCTGCACCTTGTAGGGAAAAAGCACCATCAAAATACATAATCCATTCTTGGGGTGATTCCTTGCCGGGGAGAGCTATTTCTGTCAATTCCTCATCAGGGATTGGCGTCCATTCTGCAATAAAATCTGCCAACATCCTTCTCAGAATAATTGATGTGCTCTCAAACTTCAAACCAAAGCTGGATAACTCCAAAGCCCACTCCACTATTCTACCGGTAGCCTCAAGGTTTCGGAGTATCCTTTGTAGCAGAAAACGAGTGACAACCGTTCTCATGGGCTTGGAAGTAGTGGCGCAGTTTCCTTGAGGCCATGATTAGACCAAAGATCAACTTTTGCACGCCAGAGTACCTCAATCTAGCCCCTTGTAACAAGGAGCTAACGAAATACACTGGGCGCTGCACCATTTTCTTCCTTGCCGCGTCCTTGGGGTTGCTCTCGTTGTCGTGCTCATTGCTGTTCTGATCCTTTTCTCACTCTACCGTGACCTATCCACTTTCTGCCTCATCCACTTCTTCTTGTGCTACCAAGGCCGCACTGGCCACTTGGTTGGTTGGCGCCAAGTAAAGCAACAACGGCTCTTGGGGTTTGGGTGCAACCAAGGTATGCACAGATGATAGGTAAGACTTTAACTCCTGTAGTGCCTTATATGCTTCTAGGGCCACTTCATAGGCCCTGCTTTCTTCAAAATTTTAAAGAACGGTAGGGCATGCTTGGCGGACTTGGAAATGAATCTGCTTAGTGCGGCAATGCATTCCGTCAGGTGCCTCACATCCTTAACTGTCCTTGGTGCTTGGATCTGCTCGATGGCCTTGATCTTGTCGGGTTTAGCTTCGATCCCCCGATGGGACACGAAGAAACCAGCAGCTTGCCGGAGGGGACACCAAACACGCACTTCTCCAGATTAAGCTTCAAGTTGATCTTGCGCAGGTTAGCAAATGTCTCCTCCAAATCCTGGATAAGAGTGGTCTTGTCCTTAGTTTTGACCATTATATCATCCATATAGGCTTCTATGTTACTGTGCAACTGTGGCTCAAAGCCAATCTGGACTACCCTTGCAAAAGTGGAACCGGCACTCTCTAGTCCGAATGGCATGCGGACAAAGCAGTACGTACCACATGGAGTGATGAACGACGTATTCTCCTCATCTTCTTTGGACATGAAGATCTGGTGATATTCGGAGTTTGCATCCAGGAAGGAGAGCAAATCACAACAAGAAGTGGAATTCACAATCTGGTCGATGCGTGGCAAGGGAAACGGGTCCTTCGGGCAAGCCTTGTTGAGATCTGTGAAATCAATGCAAAGCCTCCATTTTCCATTCGCCTTCCAGACTACCACTAGATTTGCTAAACATGTAGTATGTAGTACTCCTCTGACCAAACCAACTGCCTCCAATTTCTTGATTTCCTCGGCAATGAACTGCTGCCGCTCAAGTCCTCGCTTACGGACTTTACGCTGACAGTCGGGCATGTGGGCGACTGACAAGGTGGTGCTCTATTACTTCCCTGGGAACACCAGGGATATCAGATGGTTGCCAACAAAACACATCGATATTCTCCCGTAGGAATGCAACGAGTGCACTTTCCTATTTGTCATCAAGGGTGGTGCTGATGGTGAAGGTACCATCAATGCCAGCCAGCCTTGTAGGGACCTACTTCACTTGGGGTGCAGCAACCTTGGATCTCTTGTTGTTGCAACACTCCGGCACGTCATCAACGGATGTTGTGCACTCGGAGGGGGCACGCTTCCCGAACTCCTTGCCGGAGGTCCTACAATCCCTTTTTTTTCCTTGGCGGGAGCTGTCACTGCCGCTTCCTCTACTGCGACCGCATCCCGGTACATCTTGTCCATGCAGATAATTGCATCCTTCTCATCTGATGGGATAGTGATGACTCCCAGTGGCCCTGGCATCTTCAAGGTGTTGTAAGCCTAGTGGGACGCTGCCATGAACTTGGCCAGGGCCGGGCGCCCAAGAATCCCATTGTACGGCAGGGGAAGGTCAACCACATCAAACACAACCTTCTCAGTCTGATAGTTCAGCTCTCCCCAAATGTCACCGGCAACGTAATCTTCCCCTTGGGACGGCTCCTGCTGGGGTTAACTCCTTGAAACGTGCTGGTAACCTCCAGCTCTTCTTCTCCAATCTGAAGCTTGCCGATAACTGCTGGGGAAATCAGATTCAACCCGGACCCGCCATCCACTAACATCTTTGTGACCTTGAGGTTGCGGATAGTTGGGTATACCAACAACGGCAAGCACCCTACCGCAATGGTGCGGCCAGGGTGATCCTCCTCATCAAAGAAGATTGGCGTGCGGGGCCATTTGAGCGGTTTTCGGGCCTCTGGCGCTGGCTCCACAACATTAATCTCTCGTGCCCATCGCTTGAGCTGGCGGTGAGAGGCGTCCAAGGATGCATCCCCATCAATGCATATGGCGTCAGTGGCCTTCTGAAACTCCTGGTCGCTTGTGTCCTCTTCATTCCCTCCATCACTCACATCATCACAAATTTCCTTCTCTTGACCCCTGGCGGGTTTTCCTTGGTTCCGAAAGGGTTTGTCGGGGTGATTTGCTTCACCGCCTCGGCCCTATATCGCTTATCATATTCTGCCCTCTCTCTCTTGACAAGATGCTCAAACTGGTAACACTCCTGAAGGTCATGGCCCTTGGTCTGATGGATCTTGGAGTATGGCACATCGCCCTTCCTAGCTTTCTCGGCGGCAGCGGCTTCCTGGCAGGTTGTGCAAGTAGCAACTTCCTTGCCAGGGGCCTCAGCCTTGGCCTTCTTGTCTGTACTAGGTGTGCATGAACCTTCCACAGTCATCACTGCATTATCTCTCGGTTTCATACTATGCTTCTTGCCCTTCCTATGACTGGTTGATTCATCTTCATCCTCTGAATCAACATTGATGTAATCTTCATCTCCAGGCAATTTCCTTCATTCCTCCCTCCGAGCACACTTATCCACTAGTGTGTTTAGCTCCTTCACAATCTTGGGCAACCACGCATTCATCTTAGAACGAATGCGACGGTTGCACACATTAGACTAAAAGGCCGCTATAACGACTGCCAAGTGGATATTTGGAATATTCCAATGAACTTTACTGAATCTTTGTAAATACTTACGAAGAGTTTCTTCTTCCTTCTGCTGGAGAAGTTGCAGGTCCCTGGGCCTG
Source organism: Aegilops bicornis (assembly GCA_021605145.1). NCBI lineage: Eukaryota > Viridiplantae > Streptophyta > Magnoliopsida > Poales > Poaceae > Aegilops > Aegilops bicornis. The sequence continues at coordinate 351,065,890 of CM038671.1, read as the reverse complement.
TCGGGCTCTTGGTGGCCACCGGTGAAGGCACCAATGAACTCGTGGCACAGGTCTGCCCATAACGAAATGGAGTTCTTCGGCAGGTGCATCAGCCAAGACCTCACGTTGGACTTGAGGGCCAAAGGGAAGTAGTTGGCGAACACCTTCTCATCTCTTCCCTCGGCAGCTTGAACAGCGATCGTGTAGATGCTCAAGAATTCTGCTGGGTTAAGCCTCCCATCGTACTTCTCAGGTATCTCCGGCTTGAACGTGCGAACGGACGGACAACAGACTTGCCGTAGCTCTCATGTAAAGGCAGGGCAGCCGACCTCGAAAGGTAGGCATCCGCCAACATCGAGTGTGGTCTCATCGACGTTGAGGCCGCCGCACCCATTGATCTAGTGGGCGTCGCTGTGGTGCCGATCGATGATGACGTAGGCGTCTCCCCACCGCCTATCCTCCGGGGCTCGATGTTGGCTTGGACATGCTCGAGGGTGAAAAGAGGCCATCGAGACGTCATCGGGGTCTTGATTCAGCTACGCCCGTGCCGGCTGCCGTGGTGGGGACTGAACCGTGGGGACGGCCCCCTCCGTTTGGACAGCAGTGCGGGCGGTTGTTGTCGCTTGGGGACGTCATGGCGGGCCAGCTCTCCGCAAGCCCCCAGCTTCAGCGAAACCGACTAGGCTCTGGATGGTGGCACGCCATTCATCCATCTGCTTTCGACATTGGCGAAACCTCGGCTGACAATCGAGCTCGCGCCATAGCCTCTGTGGCAGTGCTTGGCATAGATTTTGATGACGTCGACCGCACCGTTGTCCGGCTCCTGATGGTGCTAGCGGTAGCGACGGTGGGGGTGTCGCGTCCACACAGCTGTGGGACGACCACCTGGGCAGCCGGGTCGCGCGGCGGTGGTGCTCGAGCACCACCGGTTCCATCAAGCGCAGCGGTCTGGTCGGCCCGTCCGGGAGGAGGCGCCTAGATCGTGGCCGCTTCCGCAGCGGGGGCAGCCGGAGGGCGATGGTTCACCTCGGACCTTGTGGAGGAGGGGGTGCAGACGGAGTGACCCCCTCGCCCATACCTTGTGTAGCGTGACCGCCAAGGAAATAATGAAATTTTGCAGAGAGGTTTAGGGCATAATCCAATATTTATAGGAAAATATTGAACATCATTGGAGAAGGGAATAACGCAACATGCAAAAAATGAAAGAAAGAGTACGAAGGAAGGGGTGATGATGCATGGCCATGACTACAGAGAGATGGCAAGGAGTGATGCACACATACATCAACTAAAGCAACACAGAACATATATAAGGGGCAGTGCACAAGATGATCATTGCAACAACATAATGCTATCTGAGAATGATGGCTCAATGTAACATAACAACGGTGAGCATGGCAATGTGATAAGTAAAACAAAAAAGCAAAACAAATGAAGCGAACAATAAAGGAACCCACATGGAATTAGATCAAGATCAAGTTTGGATATGTTACAAAATTGGAAGGATTACATCTGGGTGTTACAACTCTCCTCCACTACAAAAGGATCTGGTCCCAAGATCTAAGAACAAAAGAAATCGGGATATTCAGAACGGAGATGATCCTCACGTTCCCAAGTTGCTTCCCGGTCGGAATGGTGAGACCACTTAACTTTGAGGAACTTGATTGACTTGTTGCGAGTTTTGCGCTCGTTTCTTCAAGAATGGCAACGGGATGCTCGTGATAAGATAAGGCTTATTGGAGGTCAATTTCTTCGAAGTTTATTGTACACTCGGGCGTCTTGAAGCACTTGCAAAGTTATGACACGTGAAACACATTGTGCACATTTGAGAAGTTGGAATGTAGCTCAAGTTGGTATGCAAGGTCGCCTATTTTGCCAACAGTTTTGAAAGGACCCGCATATCTTGGAGCAAGCTTCCCTTTGATACCGAAGCGTTGAGTGCCCGTCATGGGGGTGACTCAGAGATAGACATGGTCTCCAATCTCAAAAGCCAAGTCATGGTGCTTGTTGTCGTAGTAGCTTTTCTGGCGCGATTGCACAGCTTTGAGGTTTTCATGGATTACTCTACACATATCTTCAGCTTCTGTGATCAAGTCATTACCGAGAAGTTGGCACTCACCGGTCGCGGTCCAGTTGAGCGGAGTACGACACTTTCTGCCATATGGATTTTCGAAAGGAGCCTTGCCCGAACTTGCTTGGTAGTTGTTGTTGTATGAGAACTCGGCAAACAGGAGGCAATCTTCCCACTTCATACCAAAAGAGATGACACACGCTCTCAGCATGTCTTTAAGGATTTGATTGACTCGTTCAACTTGGCCACTTGTTTGAGGGTGAAAGGCCGTGCCGAAATGGATGTTGGTTCCCATGGCCTTCTGGAAGGAGTCCCGAAACTTGGAAGTAAAAATGCTTCCATGATCTGAGGAGATCAATTGAGGAATCCCATCCAATGAGACTATTCTGGAGGTGTATAGCTCTGCCAACTGAGCTATAGTGATAGATTCTTTGATTGGGAAGAAATGAGCCACTTTTGTGAGTTTGTCAATGACGACGAAGATAGCATCATTCCCTCGCTTGGACTTGGGAAAGCTGATGAAGAAGTCCATTTCTATATGGTCAAACTTCCACTCGGGAATAGGTAGGGGTTGGAGGAGTCCTGCTGGATGCTGGTGTTCTGCTTTCACTCTGCGGCAGACATCACATTCCTTCATGAATTTAGCAATCTCTCGCTTCATTCTTGTCCACCAAAATGTCTGGTTGAGGTCATGGTACATCTTGGAAGTGCCTGGATGTATTGAGAGGAGGGAATTATGAGCTTCATTCATTACGACCTTCCTGAGATCACCTTTTGGAACCACAATCTGGTCCTCAAAGAACAAAGTGTCTCTGTCATCAATGCAATAGCACTTGTATTTGGAAAGGCCCTTGGCAACACCATCTTTCACCTTCTTCACCATGATATCAGGGAGTTGCGCTTCACAAATCTGATCTTCCAAAGTTGGAGTGACTTGAAGGTTGGGAAGAAAGCCTTGAGGAACAACTTGAAGGTTGAGCTTCCGGAATGCTTCACAAAGATCAGGCTGGAATGGCTTGAGAACAAGAGTGTTGCAATATGCCTTTCTGCTCAAAGTATCTGCAACTACATTTGCATTGCCTGGAGTGTTCTTGATGCTTGCATTGTACTATTGGATCATCTCGACCCAATGAGTTTTCCCGAGATTGAGGTTGGGTTGCGTGAAGATATATTTCACGCTCTTGTGATAGGTATAGACTTCAACTTGTCTGCCCAACAATAGATGTCTCCGGGTGATCAAAGCATGGACAACTGCTGCCAACTCAAGATCATGAGTGGGGTAGTTCGTCTCATTTTGCTTCAACTGCCGAGAAGTATAAGCCACAACTTCCTTGTCTTGCATAAGATCTCCACCAAGACCTTTCAATGATGCATCACAGAATAATTGGTAGGGCTTGGATTCATCAGGAGAAGTAAGAACCGGAGCTGAGACGAGCTTCTCTTTGAGTGTCTTGAAGGCAACGTCACACTTAGGAGTCCAAGAATACTTGACATTCTTCTAGAGGAGGCTAGACAGAGGCTTCGCAATTTTGGAGAAGTTCTCCATGAATCTTCTACAATAACATGCAAGCCCGAGGAAGCTTTGAAGCTGCTTGACGTTCTGAGAGGCTGCCAGTTGACAATGGATGCAACCTTCTCAGGGTTTACTGAGATACCCTTAGTAGAGATTATGTCACCATGGTAAAGAACTTCATCAAGCCAGAATTCACACTTTGAGAATTTTGCGTAGAATTGATGCTCTCTGAGCTTGTCAAGCACCAATCGCAAATGTTTAGCATGATCCTCTCTATTCTTGGAGAAAACCTGTCAGGACCCCGATTCCAAGTCACATCGATCTAGCCGGTAACACCTCATATCAATTTGCGGCCTCACGCACGGTATTCCCACGGGTGTCGCCCTACCATGGCCCGGGACCGTTTGCGCCTTTTGGCTCACGTATATGATAGTGTCGCTAGCATCCATATGACAGAGAACCCGGGCCGACATGGCTAGTCGTGAACCCAAAGCGGCACTAACCCATGGGGACAGGCATACATGAATCACACCGAGCATGTCAGTCAGCAGCGTGTGAATCCGGGCTGTAGCAGGCTAGGCAGGACTCCGGATGTCACTGCATGACATTTCCCCGAAGGGACAGACACACGAACAAAGTGAAACACATGCCGTCCAGTCAAGTGTCACGAAAGCGGTAGTCTTTGGGCTAGCGAGGACTCCGCAAACCGGGCTGTAGTGGACTACTATGGCTCAAGGAAGCACTAGACTACATTTCCCCATAAGAGAGGCTGCCAAGGATAAACAACTAGATTGTCGGATCCCACACATACCAAGCATTTCAAACATACACACAATATGCTCGATATGTGTAAATACAACATGGCATCACAACATAACTCTACGACTCAAAGTATTTATTCATTAGGCTCCGAGGAGCGAGATATTACAAACATGGGTCTCATGACCCAACATTGAGAGCATACAAGTCAAAGCACGTGCGGAAGCTTAACATGTCTGAGTACAGACAACTATAAATGAAAAAGGCTGAGAAGCCTGACTATCTACTAGATCCTGCCGAGGGCACAAGATCATAGCTAAGGTAACAAGCTAAACGTCGAAGTCCGCACGGAACTAGTAGCGAGACTGACGTCTCTCTGCAAAACATAAAATAGGCAAACGTGAGTACAAATGTACTCAGCAAGACTTACATCAGAACTAACTACATATGGATCATTATCAACAAAGGGGGTGGTGGAGTTTGACTGCAGCAAGCCAGCTTTGACTCGGTGGCTATCCTAAACTACATTTGCAAGTAACTCTTTTGAGGTGGCGCTACGAGTCCACATATTCACCATATCAATACACCACTATGGATTCGATCCCGCCTTCCTACGAGAACGCCATCCATAGCACTCACACTTATCTTGCGCATTTTAGAGTATCCACTTTCACTTCTCTATGAACTGTTATAGGCAACCCAGAAGTCCTTTACCGCGGACACGCCTATTAGAATAGATGATGTTAACCCTGCAGGGGTGTACTTCTTCACACACGCTCTCACCACTTACCACCGTTTACAGGACATGTACTCGGCAACCTTCAAGCGGAAGCCCAACGTGGGTGTCGGCCACAGCCTACCTAAACACTCAAGTCTCTAGTCCAGGTTTATCGCCTATTCAGGTTCCATCCGTAGGGAGTTCGACCGAGGTTTCCACATACGGCCCCGAACAATGTGTGCAGGGTTCTCGAGATACCAAACGGGCATTCGGTACACCGTGCCATGGTGTATCTACCGCATCATAGCCCACCCCTAGGGTCAGCGCTACGCACGACCTCTAACACATATCCTACAAACACCAGAAGCTAGTTGCAACTCTGGACAAAGAACAAGGGTGGTTAAGAAGCCGAGAGGGTCCATTGGTTTCGGGCCCAATGCGTGGTAGTAATTGTTTCATGGATCACAAAAACAGAACTCAGTACATGAGGACGGCAACAATGAGACAACCCACCAAGTACTCCTACATGGCCTCTCACCGCTACCTTTACCAAATCGAGTTCACACACTTAGCTCTTAACAGAAGGACATGTTCACACACCATTCCAATTCATCCCCGATGAATCAGACCTGACTCAACTCTAAGCAGTAGCAGGCATGACAAACAAGCATGAATGAGTAGGCACATCAGGGCTCAAACAACTTGTCGTGGAATTGTCACGGCAGATGTCCTTAGTGTTAGGACTTAGTCGCGAGGCCAACGCATCTATGTGGTAGCTTGAGAGGGGTTGAGCGGGACAAGAGACGCGAGGTTTTACCTGTTTCGGCCCCTCACGGTGGAGGTAAAGCCTACGTCCTGCTTCATTGATATTGATGATGATGATCACGGTTACAAGAGTGCTCTAACTCGAGAGCTATTGTCTAAACCTAACTTGTCCAACTTGTGGAACTTGTCCCCTTTAGAGCCCTGCCCCTCCTTATATATGTTGGAGGGGCGGGTTACATGTAGAGTCCTATTAGGATTAGGACTAGTCTATCGCTGATACAAACCGGATACAAGTCCAGGCCTTAGCTCCTTGTAAGATATATTCCTCCTGCCTTTTCCTCTTAAACCGGCCCACCGTAGTTGAACCGGCCTTCATGAACCGCCAGTCGGGCCACCGACTCTTATCGCTTCCTCGACCCTTTGCCAGATTACCAATGAACCGTAAACCGCCAGTCGCAAGTGAACCGCCAAGTGCCAGTGAGGTTCTTGAGTAAACCACCAAGTCCGCCGGGTCCCACTATTGGCGGTTTACATCACGGGTATATCCTCGACATTAGCCCCAGTTTAATTTGGATTTATCCATGTTAAACTGATCCTGTGAAATAAACACAAGAACAAACTTGACAGATTATGCTCCGGGTTAAGAATTTTTGTAAACGGTACACGATCATCCTTAAATCCTTGTTATTTCCTCCTTCTGGGAAATCCGGATCAACAGACCAACTTCATAACAATTTGCCGACATTGGCTTGTCACCGAGAAATATTGTGAAGAATAAATCCTTTGACTCAGCTCCGCTGGTTTAAGAAATACGGATCTGAAAATACTTATCTAATATTTAGCCGGTTTGAAGATGTAAAACTTGCCGGTTTATCATTGCCAAAACTGCCGGGTTATAAAAACTGATAATTCCGGGTTATGATCGTTGCCAACGCCGGGTTATGATTGTTGCAGACACCAGGTCAATCTGGTTTGCTCAAGATTGAGAATTTTGAAAATATTTCTCCTTATGTGCATATTACCTGTAGCCGCCAAGTCTTGAGCAGAACAAAGTTATGGTTTAAGACTTGCTTCAATATCAATACTGCCACTTTTGAAGAAATCCATGTTATCCATCCCAGTCACTAGTAAAAACTGAATACTCCATACTATGTAGCCCCCAAGTGTCGGGTTGTCATGCTTGCAGCAACCTGGGACTTGTAATTTTCTTATACTCATAAAGACTTCAACCAGTGTAGCCCCCAAGGGCTGGGTCATTATGCAATAATGAGCAGGGACTTTGTAGGTATAATCATGTAGATTTGAGCAATGATGTGTAGCCCCCAAGGGCGGCTCGATAAGATAATATTGAGCTGGGACTTAATATATACTTCAATGAAAATAACATCATATGATGTAACCCCCATCATGGGCTTGAATCCACGTCCATAAGGTTAAGAGCCTTGTGCTTTACCAACTGAGCGATGGACCCTTCAATATAATGGATTTAACCTGTGTACCTTTAGTTGTTTGACAGGAGCAATTGGTAGCCCCCAAGGGCCGGCTCATTATAATGTGATGAGTCGGGTCTTCAATAATATGAGCAAAAAGTGACTTCGCATTAGCCCCCAAGTGTCATGGTGCATGCTTGCAGCGACATGAGACTTGCATATTTGATGTAATCTCAACTTAAATAATGTAGCCCCCAAGTGCCGGGTGTAAGCCTGCAAAGAATCGGGGACTATTCCCTCCATTGTAGAATAAATCATATCCATTTATGAAATAATAGCCATTCTTGAAGCGACTTTGAAAACCTCAATCATAATATTGGTTATTGATAACCATAATAAAAATCTAGCCATGTTGGCTATTCAAGATAATATAATCTGGTATAAAAAACCTTATTCATTCAATATCATAATGAAAATTCAGCCAAGTTTGGCTATTTGAATAATATAACCCAATGATTTATAAACGCATGATTCCAATGGCGCAATCCAAATATGTACTGGCGACTTATAGTCCAAAGCCAGGCCGGGTTAATAAACACCGGATAATTTCTCATCATATACTGGCGACTTATCGTCTTAAAGCCAGGCCGGTTTAATAAACACCGGATAATTTATCATCATTCTTTATTCAGCCTGTCTCGCATACAACAAGTTTAAAGTGTCCTGGCGGTTTATCACGGACGGGTCATAATGCCCAACATATACCCCAGGTTTATAACCAAGGCTGCACTTAAGAATAATCAATGAAATATATCATACATGTGACATTGAATCACATCATTGGTTTACCAACTTTTGTAGTAAAGGTGATAATCCCAATCTTGAGTAATCGATAACTCCTTCCATATTGTGCGGTTTATGATAGACACGGATTATCCATATATAATATTGGTGACTTGTAGTCGAACCGGACCGAGTTAATAATCGCGGATTATAATTGGTCATGTCTTGACAATTTGTGATTGAAAGTCAAGCCGGGTTAATGAACGCCGGTTTAATCCATAATAGGATGATAATAGAAAATCAAACCGGGCGAGATGGCCCCGGATTAAGATTTGACCGTGTTAATCAATTTGTAATTGACAGTTGAACCGATTAAAACGTTGTCGGTTTAAAAAACGCAACAAAAATCAAATAACAGTTATGAAAAAATATGGAAGCAAAGGCAATGATAAAACCGTTTGCAAAAAAAGAGGCTGTTCTGAGCCGATCAGATGGCATTACCATGGTTAGACATGACCAAGCCCCCAATAGGCGTAGCTATGGTTCAAGTCAACCAGGTCCCCAACTGACACCGTGGCATATATGCCGGCCAAGTGGCATGACAATGGTTCGGGTTCGACCAAGCCCCAAGTGACTACGTGGCCTTAGGCCGATCAAGAGGCGTGATTGGTTCAGACATGACCATGTCCCCAAGTGATCTGGTGGCTTTCGCCTATCAAGAGGTGTTGCATTGGTTCGGACACGACCAAGCCCCCAAGTGATATTGTGGCATTGCGCCGATCAAGAGGTGTGACTATGGTTCGGATATGACCAAGCCCCCAAGTGATCAATAATATGATAACCAACAAGGCATGATACCCATGTTTGAACCGCGCGTCATTGCAGCAGGTCCTCTTTGGCACCTTTAACTTTTTGCCAGAGATAAATCCTTCTTGAACCGGATGTTAAACCGGATATTGAGAGCTTCAAAGCTTTGTGGGAGACATCTCTCCCTTGAACCGGATTTTAGACCGGAATCTTCATTTTCATCCGGAAATTTTCTGACTGCCTTTAAACTCGAACTTGCGAGAAGTTAATTCCTTTTTGAACAGGAAATTCTTAAACCGGATTTGAGAGCTTGAGCTTTGAGAGAGAACAGATTTCCCTTGAACCGGATTGTAAACCGGATATTTGAGAGCTTCAGTGAGATCGACTTCCCTTTAGCCGGATTCTAAACCGAATCCTTTACGACGACCGGAACTTCTTCATTGCGCCGGGATTTTGTAATTGTTATATACTTTCTAAGCCGGAAATTTTCTGACAGCCTTTAAATTTTCATCAATATAACAAAGAACCTCCGGGACCGGGTTATCTTTCCCTCCATCATCCTGAGGTTTTTAACTTTGTTGAGACCGGCAAGATTTGCTTGAGTTATGTCATCGTAGCCCCCGAGTCTCAAAGGTGACTCGAGGAGTTGGCTTGAGATTCTCCATGTTTGACCGCGATATAAACCGGCATAACTTGTATATCATTGGTGTTGATAACACGATGTGAATCCACAGAAGGTTGTGATGACTGCGGCGGGTTATAAATGATTCCGTATGAGCCGTGTCAACCTTCGGCCAATGGTTCCTTCCAACTGGCGATCTGATGTTAACCAAACTGTAGTGGCGGCGACTTGTGCGCCTGCCCATTGAGCCATCCGGTGTAGACGGCGGTTGATAACATATGATAATTTGCCTCCATTTTGAAAGAAAACCGGGCTACCCAAGCTGTGACTTGGTCATGCAGACAGGTGCGGCCTGGTATGTTGATGTAGACCAGGCCGCAATAAATAGACGGTAGAGACGTCCACAGTATTAGAGGTGGCTCGGACAGATGAACCGGCCGCGGCATTGTAAACCGGTGCGGACGGCTGAGTCAATCGCGGCGTTGTAAACCGGTGTGACGGGTGAGTCGGCCGTATGTAGATGCAGACCGAACTGCCGAGGCCGCGGCTTGCACATATATTCATAGATCATTACGGCAGGTCCGTCGCATGATATCCTTTATGTGACCATCGCTCTTGCAATGTACATTTGCCCTGCACTCAAAAAAAAATATTGCAAGCCAGAGTAATTGCTCTTTTAAAGAAAGCAACATATAATATAAAAATATACTGGATGGATTTCACCTGATATGCTAGGCCAGTTAATATCCTAGTGATCATCATGATGAAGCTGAAATCGATCGTGGCCGAGTCAGCGGCAAAGATGGCAGATGAACCGGCCGCGGCAATGTAAACCGGTGCGACGAGTAAGTTGCCCTCCGTGTTGTAAACTGGTGCGGATGGACGAAACGGCCACAAGAGCGGACGGGCGAGTCGTCCGTGGCGTTGTAAACCGGTGCAGACGGGCGACTTCGCCACGGTAGCGCAGATAGATGTAAACTGAACATCGGGGCGATAACTCGTGCGCATATTCGTCGAGCAACACGGCCCGAACGCGCTAGTGCAAAAATAATATTGGCGGACACCCCTTTACGGCACTTTTGTAATGAATAATGGTCCTGCGAAAATTTTACCACAGACCAAAGTAATTGTTCTTTGATGAAAACAATATGTTTTAATAAAATAAACTTAGATGAATATCACCTGGCATTTTTTGTCGGATCAACAGAGACGGCGCAGACCAAGTTTCAATACACAGATAAATCCACAGTTGGAATTGTGAATAGCATCCGGCAGCCCAAAGACCAGGTCAAATTGCTTTCTTCTCCTTTGCACGAGGCGGTGTGCAACGTGAAGATTCTTCTCGTACTTTGTGTGGGCAGAGAATATGGTAGTTCTCCCAAGTTCGCATAGTGCTATAGCCGTTTGGATTTCTCGCTTGGCAGGCCCGAGGATTACTGAGGACTCGCTCCGCCTACAGCATGATAGCTGTGCCTTTCACCGATGTCCGATCTGTATTATGGAGCCATATCGGCCAATAATCTATGCGTGCGAATACGCACATGTGTCCTGAGGCTTGGCGGCTTTGTTGATTTGATTCTTCCTCCTAGAGCTCTGTTCCCTTGATAAAATCTTTCCAACACCGCCGTCGCGAGGTGATGTAGCCATTGATAAAAGGAAAAAACTGATCTTTGCAGATCGATTCTATCTTCACGTGAGTACTAAATCGGCCACTAGTAACACTTAATACTGATCTGATTTGATGTTTGGCACCATATGCAGCAACAGCAGGTAGCAGCGTCGGAACTTGAAGCGAATCTCCGTACATCGGCTGCCATCGATGCAATTTCCTTCACGCACGTTGGCTCTCGCAATCGATAATAAAGCGCGGCGAAGTACTCAACCGGTCCCGGTCTTGCCGGACCATACCGCCGCTTCTGGCGGAAGCCATCTTTAGTCGGACTCATGTACGGCGACTCGTCACGGCAGGACGGCGAAGGCGCACAGCGAGGCGGGTCAACGACCCAAAGTGCAGCGGCTCAATAGCTCGAGGCCAGAAGGTGGCTCAACGGCTCCTCTGATCCGACCAGGATACTGTGACTTGCCAGCTTTTGATGTTTGACGTAGCAAATACTGATTCATCTTCCGACTCGACGGATCGCCGGGTCATGATCTGTCGCACTGTACGGAACCCTAATTTTCCTTTGAACGCAAATCTCATAGATTGCAAGTGCAGACCTTTGCAATCCGGTTCTTCTTAATCCAGAAATTCACGAACTCCTCGAAACCCTAGAAAAGATCCCTTCAAGAACTCACCACCACGCGCAGGCCCCACGGTGGGCGCCAACTGTCGTGGAATTGTCACGGCAGATGTCCTTAGTGTTAGGACTTAGTCGCGAGGCCAACGCATCTATGTGGTAGCTTGAGAGGGGTTGAGCGGGACAAGAGACGCGAGGTTTTACCCAGGTTCGGCCCCTCACGGTGGAGGTAAAGCCTACGTACTGCTACATTGATATTGATTATGATGATCACGGTTACAAGAGTGCTCTAACTCGAGAGCTATTGTATAAACCTAACTTGTCAAACTTGTGGAACTTGTCCCCTTTAGAGCCCTGCCTCCTTATATATGTTGGAGGGCGGGTTACATGTAGAGTCCTATTAGGATTAGGACTAGTCTATCGCTGATACAAACCGGATACAAGTCCAGGCCTTAGCTCCTTGTAAGATATATTCCTCCTGCCTTTTCCTCTTAAACCGGCCCACCGTAGTTGAACCGGCCTTCATGAACCGCCAGTCGGGCCACCGACTCTTATCGCTCCTCTGACCCGCCTGCCGGATTACCAATGAACCGTAAACCGCCAGGTCGCAAGTGAACCGCCAAGTGCCAGCGGGTTCTTCAGGTAAACCACCAAGTCCGGCCGGGTCCCACTATTGGCCGGTTTACATCACGGGGTATATCCCCGACACAACTCCTACTCATGCTAGTGCGTTTCATCTATTTACTGTGGCAATGACAGGTCATGCAGAGGATAAGGGGTTCAACTACCGTAGCAAGTAACAGATGAATCGTTGTTGTCTTAATGCAGTAAAAGAGAGCAGGAGCGAGAGAGTGGGATTGTATCGTAATGAACAAGGGGGTTTTGCTTGCCTGGCACTTCTGAAGATAATATATTTCTTCATTGGTGTCATCGAACTCATCGTCGGTACGTCGTCTACTTAGAGGGGACAAATACCGACAAACAAGTAAGAACTCAATCAATGCAATGATCATGACACGTCAAAATTTTGTGATTTGAGCTAATGCAACTAGCAGCAGATTAAATGGAGTTGGTTTGAATCCAAGATCAAATTCAAACTCCATATATGACATTTCAAATGCCATTAATTAAAATTGTTGTATACAGCAGCTTTAAGTTGTTCTAACATTCATGAAGCAGTACAGATGGATAGATTGGATTTTTCTGATCATTTTTCATATATAAATTATTTGATTTGGAGCTACGGTTGATTTTCTATGAATTTCTGAAGTTTGCAACATTTTCTGGAATTTCCTATATAAGAATAAATCCAGAAAAGGAGTTACTGCATCAGCGTGGCATCAGTGTGACGTCAATGGTCAAAGGGGACATCCAGGTCAACCTGGCCAGTGGGTCCCGCGTGCCAACAGTTAGTTAAACTAACTAAACTTAGTTAGTTCTAAACTGAGTTAATTAGCAGAGGGGGGCCCACTTGTCATAGACTCAGGGGAGTCAACCTGGGCCCACCCCTAGGGTCAAGGTCAACGGGTCAAATCCATGACATTTAGCTTGGCCGAGAACCTGTGAGTGGAGGAAGTGCAAATTCGCGCTTCGGCGACCAAAATGTCGGCGGAGACCATCTATGGGTAGTTGGGGGAAAGCCGCAGCGTTTGTTGGCGGTGGTTGGGCTCGGGGTTGCCGAAGACGTCGCCGGCGATGACCTTGGCGGTCGCCGGAGTCGGGTGAAGACGAACCCGAAGCCAGGGGGCACGGCGAGGCGCGCGGAGTGGTGCTACGGGTTCCTGCGAGTGCGGTGAGTGCATTGGACATGGTGGGGTGGCCAGTGGGTGGCCGGAGCATCGTCGGCGACGAGCTCCGCGGCGGCGCGTGCGGTGAAGCCTCGTGCAGTCGCTATGGTGCACAAGAAGGCAAACAGAGAGGATGGGGAGGCAGCTGAGCTCACGGCGGTCACGTAGGAGCAACGGCGCAGTTGGGGACGAGCTGCTGCGGCGGCGACGGCGAAGGGGATCTGCGGCGGTGCTCGGTGAAGTCGAGCTCGAAGAGGAAGAAGCAGGGCACGCGAGCGCTCGGGGCTCGGGCTGATCGACGAAGACGACGACGGCGGAGATGTTGGACACGGTGGCTGGGTATGGGGACAACGGTGGACGCGGTTTCACGGTGGTGCGGGCTCAGCGGCGTCGGCCATGGCGGAGGGAGAGCAAGAGAGGGAGGCAGGGGAGAATGCAAGATGTCCACGGGGTCGGGGCGGCGATGTGGAGCCTGCCCAGGTGTCCAGGGGCGCGGGCGGCAAGCAGCTGACCCCGTGGCGAGCTCATGCTCGCCGGAGTCACCTCTCGTGCTCGCTGGCGAGGGCGAAATGGCTGGCATGGGCCAGACCTGATCTTTGGGCCGCCAGTGGCAGTTGGTGGTGCAGTTAGTTTCCTTTCTCTCTCTCTTTCTGTTTTCTATTTATTCTGTTTTGTTTTGATTTAGTAAAATACTAAACCATTTTATAAAATCATGGAAATAATTAGGGGTGCTGTCTGAATTATTCCAGTGACCCATTACAACTTCCAACATTTTTGGAGCATCTAAAATATATATAGCATTTAAATAGCTCCAATTCAAATATTTTTGAATTAATTCAAAGCCCAAATATGTCCTACAAAAATGTAAACCATTTTTGGTAGATGCTTCCACCTCAATCCAGAAATGTTGAACATTTTCAGAGGGCATTTTGAGTTCAATGAAAAGTTTTAAGTTTGAACCTAGTTGAATTCATTTGGTGCTAGGGTTTGATCAATCCCCATTTCAAGTTTATTTAAATCGTAAACATGATGACATGATGAGCAAGCAAAGTCAAGCAAGGGCTGATCTGGGGCTGTGACAGCTCACCCCCACTAAACAAGAATCTCGTCCCGAGATTCAAGACGTGAGGTAAGAAGACGGAGGGGGCACTAGCTAACATGATCTTGTCGATCCAATTTCCCTCCCCGAAGATGTTGGTTCATTGATCCAATTGATCTTGACGTCCTTGCTTTCGAGATCTTCATCCAACACGATGGCGACAGAAAGAAACTCTGTAGGAAACGACCTCCTCGAAGATCGAGCACTCAAGATCAACTCATGGAATGAGATGGTGAAACATCTCGAGTTGAGGCAGAAAACACATCGAGGGGGATGGAAGAACAAACAACGAGGTTTGATTTGGTGGGCAACAATTCCACGCTTAGAGAGATGGTGGATGTGTCAAGGTCGCGAGGAAATAATTGCCATGATTCAATAACGGGGCACCTTGGGGGAGGTGACTCATAGAGTTATTCTTCGAAGTGGCAAAAGAATTACTTTTGATTCAAAGATCATTGAAATTCTTTATACCGGCCTAAGGCAATCACAAACGATCGTTGGAAGGTGTTCGGAGGAACGACATACTCAGACTAGGATGGATGATGTGGACTACCTTGTTGAAGACAACGCAATGAATGATTTTTGCTTATCATCGGAAATGGATGTGACCCATGGTAAGCCCACTTTTGAAGATGATTTTGGACAACAACTGCTGAGAAGGCAGCCCATGGGAAATTGGCACAATGGCGGTGCAAGCTGGGAACAAAATGCAACTGTTGGGAATGTTCCAACCATCATATCTGCCTGAGATTCAGATCCGATTGGTGATAGGATACTTCAGACTCAGCATGTCTAAAAGGAAAGTTTGCAACACAATCGACGAGATGACGTTGCGAGATTCTCGGGAAATGAACTACGATAGCAAGCTCCAAAACATGAGCTAGTTCTGCTACACACATGTGAACACACTGTCCCAGACAAGCATGATCACATGGTAGTCTTATAATAAAACACTACCGAGTTCAGGTAGGGAACCATCATCAAGGATAACGAAGTCCTAACATAAGTCATGACTAGTTGTTATGAAGGAACTCCTTCTCCTTGAACAAATCAATCAGTGGCTTGGTGTGCTAGGGATACCTATAGAATGAAGGTTGCAAGTCTCCAGACTACAAACTACTTCGCACATATGCATGACTGATTTGAGATGATTCTAGAGGAAACAAAACAAACCTTTCTCAAATTCATGGCGGCAACTTACACCTAAAGCACATGAATTCGAGGAAGTCACTTCTTCCATCCAAGCATAGGCTTCATGAATGGAACACGAAGACATTGCTTACAAAGTTTTCAACACTAGGTTGATGTTCAACGTGAATCATGGGGGAGACCAAAATGTTGCTGATGGTCTCAACAACAACTCATCGCAATTTCCATATCAATGGACTTCCACCATCATGTGAACACGGTGATAGCATTGGTCAGACAAAAGATGTAATGGTATATGCTCGAGGCATCACCCACGTGTAAGACAACATTACGAACATCGTTGGTTCTGATTTGACTTGGCGATAGCCCATACTCAAGTCAAAGTTTTGACAAGGCAATAGATCCAACAACTGATCACGAGGACCAATTGGTGAAGATATCATCTTTATTCAACACACACACACACACACACACACACACACACACACACACACACACACAAAGATATCCCTTTGGAGGTGAACTAAGTTAGACAAGCTTTTATCTCCCAACTCTCCAAGTTGTTGTTTAGCTTAACCAACTAGCTCAGGGTATCCGGCACAGATTCTTGGAGAAAGGGTGGTTACAAGAAAACCAACTTGATCACGAACTCAACATAGCGGTTAGGTGACAACCTGGTAATACTTCCGAGAAGATATTCGGGAAATCACGAACCACCAATATGCTACTAAGCTCGAGAATAATCTTGCTTTTCAGGGCAAGACGATATGATCAAAAGAGCGAGGGATTAGCACAATCCTAACTCATTGATCAAAGAGTGCACCAGAAATAAGGACTAGGTAGCATGATCAATCTTAGGATGATGATTTAATAACCAACATGCTAAGAATGAAAATATTGTCCATTTACTACCAAGCAACGAGTTGCTCGAAGTATTGATTTCACACATCACAGTACACCTGCCAGCATTCCGGTTGCAATAACATGGGAACAGAGGAATGAACAATGATGGCAAGAAGTATTACTGCGTCAAGAATTTATAAGAGGTGGTGCAATTCTTATGACACTCTTGACATAAAGATGGTAACACTCCAAGGTAGAACAGAATCAAAACCTGGATTGGAATTTTGACCTGCAGAATACAACTACTTTGACCCAACCCTGGATATGGATGAGGTACTGGAGTTTGTTTCTCCTAGTCATTCCAGAATAGAATGGCTTGACAGACCACAAGGATAACAGTCATCAATAAACACGATCGCACACATACCCTTGACTATCAATTGATAGACGGGTCGTAATACAACTAAGGAGGAACAACTCGAGGAACATATAACTTTCTGAGTTGTGGATGCATAGGTTAGTATGTCGAATCAAGTTCAACAGGTTTCTTCGGATAACCCATGCAGGAAAGTTTAACTGGCAGATTCACACTGTAGAACGAAGAACTCATCAAGAGCACTCTTATTGTGATCTTTGGTTCAACGAGGAGGAAATACCACGGACCTCGAGGACTATTGCAAGGTTACTAATATCCTAAAGGAACTAACAAACACTATCAACAAGAGGTAAGTAGGGTGAATCTCGGGTTCAAGAACCCAGGAATAGAATACCTACTACTAAGTGGCATCACGGGATGCTTTCAAGAATAAAGGCCAGAATCATCACATTGGGACACAAATCATGGCTAGATTACTAGGTGACTCCCTAAAACACCTAGGTTCATAATAGTAGCTCCAACATATATGCTGAGACAACAAAGTACCTCAACTCACCGATTAGTGTGCTTATTCTGACCAAAAAGGACATCAGGAATGGAAAGAAAGGGTTTGCAAATGCATCAGACTATTTAGAGACCTGGGATGACTCGGACAGCATAACGGCTATAAAAGCTCAAAATGATTTGAGACATCCTGCAAAATAGTGGCATGACCACTCAACATCGCAATAACAAGGTTCCGAGACCAGCTATGAACATACGGAAGTAGTAGAAACTGAACTCGGGCGTAAAACCAACAATCTTAAAAGTCTATGGATTAGTAACACGTCATCCTAATAGATAGATGAGAAGCCTAGTTCTTAATCCCCGTAGAAGAGAAGAGGATGACTCAGATCAGAAGGCCAAGAGGTATAAGGAGTAAAAATAGCCTTACGTTCCCTTCCACAATCGATTCCCTTACATAACTAAAGCATTTCTAGACACAACTTCGACCGGTTTGGCTTGGTAATCCTACAGCTAGTCAGGCTCTGATACCAAAGCTGTCAGGACCCCGATTCCAAGTCACATCGATCTAGCCGATAACATCTCATAGCACTTTGCGGCCTCACGCACGGTATTCCCACGGGTGTCGCCTTACCACGGCCCGGGACCGTTTGCGCCTTTTGGCTCACGTATATGATAGTGTCGCTAGCATCCATATGACAGAGAACCCGGGCCTACATGGCTAGTCGTGAACCCAAAGCGGCACTAACCCATGGGGACAGGCATACATGAATCACATCGAGCATGTCGGTCAGCGTGTGAATCCGGCTGTAGCACTAGGCTAACAGGACTCCGGGAACCCGGGCTGTAGCGGCTAAGCAGGACTCGAATGTCACCGCGTGACATTTCCCGAAGGACAAACACATGAACGAAGTGAAACACATGCCGGCCGATCCAAGTGTCTGAAAGCGGTAGTGTTGGGCTAGCAGGACTCCGGTGAACTGGCTGTAGCGGACTACTATGGCTCAAGGAAGCACTAGACTACATTTCCCCATAAGAGAGGCTGCCAAGGATAAACAACTATATTGTCTGATCCCACACATACCAAGCATTTCAAACATACACACAATATGCTCGATATGTGTAAATTCAACATGGCATCACAACATTACTCTACGACTCAAAGTATTTATTCATTAGGCTCCGAGGAGCGAGATATTACAAACATGGGTCTCATGACCCACCATTCAAAGCATACAAGTCAAAGCACATGCGGAAGCTTAACCTGTCTGAGTACAGACAACTATAAATGAAAAAGGTGGAGAAGCCTGACTATCTACCAGATCCTGCCGAGGGCACAAGATCGTAGCTAAGGTAACAAGCTAAACGTCGAAGTCCACACGGAACTACTAGCGAGACTGACGTCTCTCTGCAAAACATAAAATAGGCAAACGTGAGTACAAATGTACTCAGCAAGACTTACATCAGAACTAACTACATATGCATCATTATCAACAAAGTGGGTGGTGGGGTTTGACTACAGCAAGCCAGCTTTGACTCGGTGGCTATCCTAAACTACGACTGCAAGTAACTCCTTTGAGGTGGCGCACACGAGTCCACATATTCACCATATCAATACACCACTATGGATTCGATCCCGCCTTCCTACGAGAACGCCATCCATAGCACTCACGCTTATCTTGCGCATTTTAGAGTATCCACTTTCACTTGTCTATGAACTATTATAGGCAACCCAGAAGTCATTTACCGTGGACACGGCTATTCGAATAGATGATGTTAACCCTGCAGGGGTGTACTTCTTCACACACGCTCTCACCACTTAC
Source organism: Aegilops bicornis (assembly GCA_021605145.1). NCBI lineage: Eukaryota > Viridiplantae > Streptophyta > Magnoliopsida > Poales > Poaceae > Aegilops > Aegilops bicornis. Next base: position 351,046,628 of record CM038671.1, on the reverse strand, counting down.
CGCCGTTTACATGACATGTACTCGGCAACCTTCAAGCCGAAGCCCAAGGTGGGTGTCGGCCACAGCCTACCTAAACACTCAAGTCTCTAGTCCAGGTTTATCGCCTATTCAGGTTCCATCCAGGGAGTCCAAATGAGGTTTCCCATACGGCCCCGAACGATGTGTGCAGGGGTTCCCGAGATACCAAAGCGGGCATTCGATACCTTTGTGCTACGGTGTATCTACCGCATCATAGCCCACCCCTAGGGTCAGCCACACGCACGGCCTCCAACACATATCCTACAAACACGAAACTAGTTGCAACTCCCGGACAGAGAACAAGGGTGGTTAAGAAGCCGAGAGGGTCCATTGGTTTCGGGCCCAATGCGTGGTAGTAATTGTTTCATGGATCACAAACACGTAACTCAGTTCACGAGGACGGCTTCAATGAGACAACCCACCATGTACTCCTACATGGCCTCTCACCGCTACCTTTACCAAATCGTGTTCACACACTTAGCTCTCAACAGTAGGACATGTTCGCACACCATTCCAATTCATCCCCGATGAATCAGACCTGAATCAACTCTAAGCAGTAGCAGGCATGACAAACAAGCATGAATGAGTAGGCACATCGGGGCTCAAACAACTCCTACTCATGCTAGTGGGTTTCATCTATTTACTGTGGCAATGATAGGTCATGCATAGGATAAGGGGTTCATCTACCGCAGCAAGTAACAGATGAATCGTTGTTGTCCTAATGCAGTAAAAGAGAGCAGGAGCGAGAGAGTGGGATTGTATCGGAATGAACAAGGGGGTTTTGCTTGCCTGGCACTTCTGAAGATAATATAGTTCTTCATCGGTGTCATCGAACTCATCGTCGGTACGTCGTCTACTGAGAGGGGACAAATACCGGCAAACAAGGAAGAACACAATCAATGCAATGCACAATATGATGCATGATCATGACATGTCAAAATGTTGTGATTTGAGCTAATGCAACTAGCAGCAGATTAAATGGAGTTGGTTTGAATCCAAGATCAAATTCAAACTCCATATATGACATTTCAAATGCCATTAATTCAAATTGTTGTATACAGCAGCTTTAAGTTGTTCTAACATGCATGAAAACAGTAAAGATGGATAGATTGGATTTTTCTGATCATTTTTCATATATAAATTATTTGATTTGGAGCTACGGTTGATTTTCTATGAATTTTTGAAGTTTGCAACATTTTCTGGAATTTCCTATATAAGAATAAATCCAGAAAAGGAGTTACTGCGTCAGCCTGGCGTTAGTGTGACGTCAGTGGTCAAAGGGGACATCCATGTCAACCTGACCAGTGGGTCCCGCGTGTCAATAGTTAATTAAACTAACTAAACTTAGTTAGTTCTAAACAGAGTTAATTAGCAGAGGGGGGGCCCACTTGTCATAGACTCAGGGGAGTCAACCTGGGCCCACCCCTAGGGTCTAGGTCATCGGGTCAAACCCGCCGACGTTTAGCCGCCGGCGAGGCTAGACACGGTGGAGGAAGTGCAAATTCGCGCTCCGGTGACCAAATGGTCGCGGAGACCATCTACGGGTAGCTGGGGGCAAGCCACAACGTTTGGTGGCGGTGGTTGGGCTTGGGGTTGCCGAAGACGACGCCAGCGACGACCTTGGTGGTCGCCGGAGTCGGGTGAAGACGAACCCGAGGCTACGGGGCACGGCAAGGCGCGCGGAGTGGTGCTACGGGTTCCTGCGAGTGCGGTGAGTGTGTTGGACATGGTGGGGTGGCCAGTGGGTGGCCGGAGCATCGTCGGCGACGAGCTCCATGTGGCGGCAGCGTCGGTGAAGCCTCGTCACGATCGCTACGGTGCACAAGAAGGCAAACGGAGAGGATGGGGAGGCAGCTGAGCTCACGGCGGTCACGTAGGAGCAACGGCGCGGTCGGGGACGAGCTGATGCGGCGGAGACGGCGAAGGGGATCTGCGGCGGTGCTCGGTGAAGTCGAGCTCGAAGAGGAAGAACCAGGGCGCGCGAGCGCTCGGGGCTCGGGCTGATCGACGGAGACGACGATGGCGGAGCTGTTGGACACGGTGGCTGGGTACGGGGACGACGGTGGACGCAGTTTCACGATGGCGCAGGCGCAGCGGCGTCGGCCATGGCGGAGGGAGAGCGAGAGAGGGAGGCAGGGGAGAATGTGATATGTCCACGGGGTCGGGGCGGCGACGTGGTGCCTGCCCAGGTGTCCAGGGGCGCGGGCGGCAAGCAGCTGACGCCGTGGCGAGCTCGTGCTCGCCGGCGTCACCTCTGTGCCTGCCTGGCGAGGGCGATACTGGTGGCATGGGCCAAGATCTTTGGGCCGCCAGGTGGGCCTATTGGTGGTGCCAGGTTAGTTTCCTTTCTCTCTCTCTTTCTATTTTCTATTTATTTTGTTTTGTTTTGATTTAGTAAAATACTATACCATTTTATAAAATCCTGGAAATAATTAGGGGTGTCGTCTGAATTATTCCAGTGACCCATAACAACTTCCAACATTTTTGGAGCATCTGAAATATATATATCATTTAAATAGCTCGAATTCAAATATTTTTGAATTAATTCAAAGCCCAAATATGTCCTGCAAAAATGTGAACCATTTTTGGTAGATGCTTCCACCTCAATCCAGAAATGTTGAACATTTTTAGAGGGCATTTTGAGTTCAATGAAAAGTTTTAAGTTTGAACCTAGTTGAATTCATTTGGTGCTAGGGTTTGATCAATCCCCATTTCAAGTTTATTTAAATCATAAACATGATGACATGATAAGCAAGCAAAGTCAAGCAAGGGCTGATCTGGGGCTGTGACAAAACCAGGATATCATTGAGATACACCAGGACCAATCCATTGCTGTAGGGGTTGAAGACGTAGTTCATCATTCTCGAGAAGGTTGGAGGAGCATTTGTAAGACCAAAGGACATCACCGTTACTCATAAGAGCCAAAACTTGTTCTAAAAGCAGTTTTTGGAATGTCTTCTTCATGAATTCGGATTTGATGATACCTCGTACGAAGGTCAAGCTTGGAAAACACCTTGGCACCTTTGAGTTGCTTGAATAATTCATTGATATTGGGAAGTGGATATTTATTCTTGATTGTCTTCTTGTTCAATGGGGCGGTAATTGACGCAAGGTAGTTCCATGCCATCTTTCTTCTCGAGAAAAAGGACACCACATCCCCAAGGAGATCAACTTTGTCTGATCAGACCAAGATGCTCCTGTTCATCGAGTTGCTTCTTCAATTCTTTCAACTCTTCTGTCCCAAGCTTATAAGGACGTCTTCAAGCGGGTTCTGTCCCGGGCTCGAGTTCAATGACAAACTCAACAGCTCAGTTAGGAGGCATTCCTAGCAATTCTTCTGGAAATACATCCTCATACTCACAGGCCACTGGAATTTGAGATATGGCATTAATCTCGCCTTGCTCATTGAGAGAGAATAGCCGAATAGTGTTATCACGAGCCGCAAAGATAATCACCTCTTTAGACAGATGAGTCAATTTGACTTCCTTGTCAGCACAATTAAGAAAAGCCTTGTGTTTAGAAAGTCTATCCATGACGAGGATAAGATCAATATTAGATTTGCTGAGAACAATCGAAGAAGCTAGAAAAGGATTTGCTCATCTTGAAGGTGACATTCGGAACCAGCAAACGAGAACTCATGTGCTTACCCGGGGAAACAACTGCTAACGGTCTATCCAGATATGCCAAAGAGAAATCATGCTTGGTAAAGAACGATGTTCACATGAAACAATGCGATGCACTAGTATCAAACAACACTCTAGCAGGAATAGAGTTAACTGAAAGGTTACCCATGATCACTTCTGAAGAATCCTTTGCTTGAGCTGAATTCATCATGTTCACCTTTGCATACTTGGGATTGTGCTTGACAACTGCATTGCTTGCTGGCCGGACAGGAGGAGGAGGCGGAAGGCGCCTCTGGTTGAAGCACTTGTTGGAGTTGTGGCCTTTCATACCGCATTTGTGACGAGTGACCTCTGAAAGTGGGCGAGGAGGAGGATCGCCTATCCTCGAAGCCTGAGACCTCTGCTGGTACACTTGGTTGGGTGGGTGGGTAGAACCACGACCACCTGACTACTTCTGCTGTCAGGGCGGACAAAATGGAGGAGGTGGAGGAAGCCAAAACTTATGCTACTTTGCGGCCACTTGAGAGGAAGAAGAAGATTGGATTGCATCCCTGAGTCTCTTCTTGGAAGCTTCACATTTGAGTTGGGATACTTCTTGCTTGAGAGCCATGTTATAGAACTGTTCAAACCGAGTCGGCTCCACAAGAATGAGAGCGATCCAAAGTTCGTCTCTGAGGCCACCCCTGAAATGATAGATCATGATCTACTCATCTGGGATGTCTTGCCTTGCATAGTGAGCAAGATTCTGTAACTTGATGTTATACTGATAAACAGACATGCTGCCTTGCTTGAAATTGCAAAATTGTTCATGTATGCCCTCGGTAACACTTGCTGGAATATGATGAGCTCGATAATCCTGGCATAAGTCGGTCCAGCTGATCACTCAACCCCCTCCGGAGTCTTTGTATTGCTACCACCAATCAGCTGCCTGGTCTTTGAGCTGGAAGGAAGAGAACTTGACGTAGTCCTCAGGTATGACATTGCTGCACTCAAAATGCTTCTGCATGTCCACGCGCCAATCATCGGCATCCATGGGTTCGACACAAGAACTGAACGTCTTCGGATAATTCGCAAGTAACTGATTGAGGGTAGCGAACTAAGGTTGATTGTTGAAATGCCCTTGGCCTTGATTCCCTTGGTTGCCTTCATTCGCCTGGTACCCTTGTAAGAGCTGAAGTAGAATCTGGGTATTGGCGTTTGTGGCTGCCATCACAGCTCTCCATGCCTCTGGAGGTGGAGGTGGGGAGGGTGGGCGTTCTTGCTCGCCTTCTTCACCCCAAACCGGGTTAGAGCGAGTTGCAGGAGCCATCCTGAAGAAGATGACATCCATTAGAACCACTATTGAAATGATAGATAAGTTGAATCAAAGGCTAGACAAGTTCAATGTAGTCTTCACAATAAGCATCCGAACAGAGATATTGAACGAATGCATTCCAAAGTTAATATGATATGACCATTTGAATGAGGGGCCACTTGGAATGATTGGATTAGCAAACAAGGTAATAGCTGGATACAAACATATGATAGAGATTTCGTGCAAAGTGTTCGCGATGAGGTCCCATGGGCACGATGTAAGCGGACATCACGAATGACAAACGAGATGACCCCGAATCGTTATAGCCAAGGACTCTTTAAGACGCCTCGCGACCACTATAAATTGACCGTGAAAAACGAACCACTAGACGTTGGACCCCAATCTCAAATCATACATCTGTCAGAGAGAAATCATGTATACTACTTAAATTCCCACCTAAGAACTTCCAAAATTCTTGGTTATGTAATCTGGTACAACAAGTACAAGGAGCAAAATATATCACACAACTCCTAGTAGAATTCTACGCTCCAAATGTACTGCCTCCTCAACACATAACCAAGAACCTCGGAAATCGTGTACCTCAGACCTTCGAAAGAACATCCACTATACTGGTTGTGGCAATACATCTAATCACACTCCCTAGTACTAGGTGGCGCGAAACTACTCTCACCACTAGTAACATAGAAGCGCTTTCGATGTTGGCGTCCTCCGATATTCCGGAATTGAAACGATAAACACAGTGATGACAACACCTTAGAGCTCAACTCCCTAAGACACTGCCACAACCCCTAAATGTCAGGAGGCACCAACAATAGAGTTCCCATCACAATGATATCGGACCGATTCCACAATACCCGCGTGGTCCTAAAAAATTGAGTGAAAAAAGGAGAGTAATTGAACCAAAACACCTACGTCACGAGTCCTCACGAGTGCAACGAACGGGATGAAGAGTAAAAAGAAATCCTACTCTCTGATATATATATATATATCTAGGACTCAAAACAGTTTTCTTTCTAGAGTTAACAGCGTCAGCAGTTCGATCAAGCAATGGATCCTAAATCGGTATGGCTCTGATTACCAACCTGTAACACCCAATATGTGACTATATCCCACATGTGCTGAGGCACGACTTAGGGGCATAAACGCATATTGAGCCCGTCGCAAGTATGGTAATATCTTCGCACATATCATTTACTAAACATATGAGAATACTAGATAGAGGCTTACACTCGCTACAAGTCTACAACAGTATAGTTCAATCATTCATACACCACTACGGACGAAAACAATCGATAGAATGACATGAGCATCCCTACTACAGATCCCGAGATCTATCCAACTACGAGCGACTACTAATCGTCCAGAAACAGGATGTAGAAATGCCCACGGTTCTCGTCAAACTCCAACTGGAGCTTGGTGTCATCTCCTGTCTCTGTCTCAGTGGTACCTGCAGCTGTGTTTGTAGTAATCGCTGAGCCACGGGGACTCAACAATCTTATTACCCACGATGTCAAAACTAGCAAAGCTTAAGATGGTTATGGTATGGTTAAGTGGTGAGGTTGCGGCAAACACTAAGCATTTGTATTGTGGGTAACGTACGAGTACAAGTATAAGATGAGAGACTATGCATAGCGGTCGCAAACTAGTAATGATCAAGAAGTGATCCTGAACTACTTATGTTGCAATCATAACCCCACCGTGTTCTCTTCCTGAACTTCGTCGAAAAGATACAATCACGGCTACACACGCGCTTGGTGTATTTTAATTGAGTTTAGTGTCAAGTTCACTACAACCGGATATTATGAATTTCCAATCTGCCACATAATCGTGGGAACGGCTTCCGAAAAGATTAAACCTTCCAGTGGTATCCCAACTTAGTCCATTATAAATTCTCATGATCCACGGAGCAAATCTCCATCTTGGGACACCCTGATCAAGCTCGTAATCCCGGTGCACAAGACATTTGGACAATGGTAAAACAAAACTTGCAAGACCTCCCAACGTGGCGACACCCAAATAGGAGTCGCGTGTATCTCATCTCAGACCACGATCAGATAGGTCGTCCTACGAGTAAAACCAATCCTCGAGTTACCCCGGCGTGGCCCCGCAGTCTGCCCCTTTTGGACCAACACTCATGAGGAGCACTGGCCAGGGTTGTTGATTAAAAATCCTCGGGTTAATTACTCCCTATGCAAATTTTAGTTATTATTAGGCAAATGGTAAAACCAAAGTAGGGCCTTGCTAGAAGAGTTTTATTCAAAGCAAACTGTAAAGGGGGCCCATAAACCCCGACCTTGTTAGGAACGCAAAATCAAGGAAGATAACACTAGTATGATGGAAACTAAGGCGGCAAGAGTGGAACAAAACACCGAGCAAAAAGCCAAGCCTTCCACCCTTTACCAAGTATATAGATGTATTTCATTAAATAGGAGATATTGTGATATCCCATGATATTCATGTCCCAACATGGAACAACCTGCACTGCACCTGCGACTAGCAACGCTATAAGAGGGGCTGAGCAAGCAGTACCATAGCCAAACAACGGTTTTCTAGGAAGGTGGGGTTAGAGGCTTATCATGGCAATTTAGGAAGCTGGCAGACAAGTGGTAGGTAGCGCGACATAGTGATAGCAACGAAACAACTAGGAATCAAAGATAGTAGTGATATCGGGGGTAATGATCATCTTTCCTGAAACATCCTCAGTGGTATCGAAACCTTGCTCCTCGTGAACGGACTCAGCAGGGTCCTCGGACTCGAAGTCGTCTCCCGGTACTACCCAAAGAAGAACAAGCACCCAAATAAACAATGATGGAATGGCAACGCACATGTTCTACATACAATTCTACCATGAATGCATATGAAGAAGGTTATGAACGGGGCTATGGTTCTACCGAAACGAAGGTTACGATGTCAGAAAAAAAACGATGAAGACAAGAAGGATATGGAAAAATTCTTGGCAATCCAAGTATGCCACTGCATATAATGGAAGATTTCAATAGAAATGGGTATAAAGATCATCGAAAACGGATGCACGGATCTGAAGCGGTAGGCAAAACAATATGCAATTCAAAACTGATAAAAACATCATCATGGCATATTTAGGGCAAGTTTACAACATTCTACAGTAGTATTACATGGTAAAAAAGGCATGGCATGAATAAAAAAAGATGTTTACTTATCATGTTGAAAATAGTTATAGATTAGTGGGAACCAACAAGACAATATGGTAAGTTTAATTACTGGCAGTTTCAGACAACAGATTTCAACAAGTAGAAAACAACAATATTATCTTAGCGTGCTAACAACCTTGTGGTAGTCACCTCAGTACATGTAATGGCATGAAATAAATTCTAGCAGCAATATGGCATGATTATGCTCCAATTCACGTGCAAAGATTGCTCATATGATGATTGCATAAATTCACACAAACATAACAAAACAGCAAGTTGTGTAAATATGACATGCTATAAAACTTGCTAAAATGGCAAAACTAATGGCACAGATGGATTAGTTAGATTCTTCTAGCATATGCATATGTTCATATAAGAAATATGCCCACAATTGCATCTACAAAATACTTCCAGAAAAGGAAAAAGACAGAAATGGAAAATAACCAGATTTGGAATGTCCAGATTTGGACTTGCCCGAAATGGAAACTGGGCTCTTGCTATAAATGGGTGCGCTAGAATTAACTGCAAAAAAATATAAAAAGGGGTTCCATGGGATGATAGGTGGGTCCTGGTACCCTGGGTGGCTGACCAGTGGGTCCCCAAGTGACCCACATGGCAGCGGCTCACGGCAGATTTAAAATAGAGGAAACAAGGGAGGTCATCGGCGCATGGCACGGTGTGGCGGGACTAACTGGAATTGCTCCGGCGACCAAACGGAGCGGCGGAGGCTGTGGCTGGAAGCACGGGAAGATCCTGCACACGCGTGTGCAACTTGCGGCGCTGGACATTGACGGAGGCGGCGCCAGCAAGGACAGACAGAGGCAACGAAGATGGAGCCAGTACAACGGCTCGACGACTAAACGCGACAAAATATTGAGGGAGAAGGACCTACGCACGGAGGGGAACTCGACGGACTTTCTAGCATCGGCGAACGAGGTTAGGGTCCTCGCCGGAGACGAGGCCCGATAGCGACGAGTTCGGGCACATGCGGCGATCGCGCATACAGCATGCCAAAGAGGGCAAAAAGGAATGGGGAGGTGCACATGCTCACCACGAACACGCTCACGTGCTCGGCTCGGCGGAAGGAGGTAGGGGTCAGTGATGGAGGCGGTCGAACATGTACAGCGGCCTGAATCGAAGACGAGGAAAAAGACGCGAGGACTTGGCGCTCCTGGGTGAGGTAGTCGATGTCGTGGACGTCATTGACAATGGGAAACTTGATGGACACGGTACCAGGGGCAGACAAAGACAAATGGCACACCTGCGTCGAAGTCGCGCCCTCGGATGCGCTCGGGACGAGCGGCGGGTGGTGGATCTGGTGGTTCTCTCACTTGGCGGCGGCGGTGAATGGGTGAGGTAAACCCTTGGAAGGGCTAGGACAGGGAGGGAGGGCTTAAAAGGGGCTAGGACAGCGGGACGCGGCGGTGACGTTCTCGGTCATGGTCATGTGCGTGTGCGGTGAGAGGTTGGCGAATAGGTGGTCGTCGGGTGCATTGTAGCCAGAGGCTGGCACACTAGGCTGGGGCGACACATGGAGGCGAGCTAGCGGGGGTACACGGGCGCATGGGTGAGAAATGGAAAGGGAGGGAGAGAGCGCGAGGTGGATCTGGGCCGCGGGGCGCCTAGCTGGGCCGCGCAAGCTGGGCCATGGCACGACTGGGCTGCACTGCTGCTCCTACGACTGGGCTGCTCCTGCTACTGTTGTTTTCCTATTTCTTCAAACAGAAAGAAAAGAGAAAAATCACAGAGGGATAGGAGAGTGGTGTGATGTATATGAAAATATTCTCATGACCCTGGTGTTATGCAAAATTTGATAAAATTGAGATGGACATTTTTAGAGGCAGAAAAATGAATCAAGTTTGAATTAAATTTGAACTTGAGGCATTTTTTAGCCCAACCAAATCAACTCCAAATAAGATGAAATTTGGCAGAGAGGTTTAGGACACGATCCAATAGTTATCGGAAAATATTGAACATCATTGGAGAAGGGAATAATGGAACATGCAAACAAATGAAAGAAAGAGTAGGAAGGAAGGGGTGATGATGCATGGCCATGACTAGAGAGATATGGCAAGGAGTGATGCACACATACATCAACTAAAGCAACAAACAACGTATATAAGGGGCAATGCACAAGATGATCATGGCAACAACATAATGCTATATGACAATGAAGGCTCAATGTAACATAACAACGGTGAGCATGGTAATGCAATAAGTAAAACAACAAAGCAAAACAAATGAAGCCAACAATAAAGGAACCCACATGGAATTAGATCAAGATCAAGTTTGGATATGTTACAAAATTGGAAGCATTACATCTGGGGTGTTACAACTCTCCTCCACTGCAAAAGAATCTCGTCCTGAGATCTAAGAAAGGAAGAAGTTGGGATATTCGAAACGGAGATGATCCTCACGTTCCCAGTTGCTTCCCGGTCGAAATGATGAGATCACTTAACTTTGAGGGACTTGATCGACTGGTAACGATTGGGTGTTACAACTCTCCTCCACTACAAAAGAATCTCGTCCTGAGATCTAAGAAAGGAAGAAGTTGGGATATTCGAAACGGAGATGATCCTCACGTTCCCAGTTGCTTCCCGGTCGAAATGATGAGATCACTTAACTTTGAGGGACTTGATCGACTGGTAACGATTATTGCGCTCGGTTTCTTGAAGAATGGCAATGGGATTCTCATGATAAGATAAGTCTTCTTGGAGGTCAATTTCTTCGAAGTTGATAGTGCGCTCGGGCATCTTGATGAACTTGCGAATTTGTGACACGTGAAACACATCGTTCACATTTGAGAAGTTGGAAGGTAGCTCGAGTTGGTAGGCAGGGCCGCCTCTTTTGCCAACAATTTTGAAAGGACCCACATATCTTGGAGCAAGCTTCCCTTTGATACAGAAGCGTTGAGTACCCTTCATGGGGTAGACTAGGAGATAGACATGGCCTCCAATCTCGAAAGCCAAGTCACGGCGCTTGTTGTTGTAGTAGCTTTTCTTTTGCGATTGCGTAGCTTTGAGGTTTTCACAGATGACTCTACACATATCTTCGGCTTCTATGATCAAGCCATTGGTGAGAAGTTGGTGCCCACTGGTCTCGGTCCAGTTGAGCGAAGTATGACACTTTCCACCGTATAGAATTTCGAAAGGGGCCTTGCCCAAACTTGCTTGGTAGCTGTTGTTGTATGATAACTCGGCAAACGGGAGCCAATCATCCCACTTCATACCGAAAGAGATGACACACGCTTTTGTATGTCTTCAAGGATTTGATTGACTCTTTCAACTTGGCCAGTTGTTTGAGGGTGAAAGGCCATGCTGAAATGGATGTTGGTGCCCATGGCCTTCTGGAAGGAGTCACTAAAAAAATACACTTCCATGATGATACGTTTTTGTCACAGTGGGTCACGTTTTCTGTCATGCATGTACATCCATGACGATTTTATGACAGAATCAAGATAGTCATACCTATGATGTTGTAGAAGTGTTCCATGACAATACCAAAATTATCATCACAAAAATGTCCACTTCCATGACGATAAATGGCGCATCATGGAAGTGCTTTCGTCAAGGGTAACCGACACGTGGCATCCATCGTTACGGTCGCCGTTAAGCTACTGGGTTCAGGTTTGGATCTAATAACCCGTTAACCGCCTGGGCCAATGGGGATTTCCACGTGTAAAATTCTGATTCGCCTTAGTATCCACGTGTCAGCTCCACGTTGGGACAAGTGTCATCAAGCGAGTGGACGGGATGAGCCTATTGGTACGTTGACACGTGGCTCGGCCCAATAGTGGCCCGTTTAGGTTAAAAGGTCGGGCCTGTCAAAATAAGTAGGCCGGCCCATTAGCGGCCTACTTGAGTCAGGCCCATTCACAAGCACGACCCATACAAGTTACACAGAATCGGCCCATCAAATGCCCATTCTAGATTTGACAATTTCCATCCCATCGTCAGTTCAAGCCTGTTAACGGCCCGCTAGGTCTTTGTGCCCAATTACGGCCCGACCTTCTTTTGGCCTATTAGCAGCTCATTGTCAGTTCCAGCCCGTTAATGGCCCGGTACGCCTTTCAGCCTTTTCTCGGCCCATTCTGTAGTTTTGCCAACTTCTAGCTCATTGTGACTTTAGGCCTTTCCTCGGCCCATTCGTTAAATGGGCCAATTCCTAGCCCATTTCATATTTCGGCCTGTTAACGGCCCGCACAACAGTTGGGTCTTTGACTATGCAACCTAATTTTGGGTCCATTAGCAGCCCATGTTCCGCGGGGTGCAATTTCAGCCCGACACGACTTTCGGCCTGTTAAAAGCCAAGTTTGCAAATTGGGCCTCTTCTCGCCCAAAACACTTTTGATCTCTTACTGGCCTGTAAATTAAAAGGGCCGGGAAAATTTTGACATTTATTTCGGCCTACTAGAGGCCCGCGGGCCATTTCCATTTATATGGCCCTATCAAGCTTTCAGCCTGTTAATGGCCTGCTAAGAGCCGTTGTTACGGTGGGCCACATCGTTTGGAATCCACTAAATATTAATTTGACCAGGGTCCGCTTTGACTACACATGTTTGTTCGTTCGGAGGGCGTCCAGGTAATGTTTGGGCATGTTGTCCCCCATTTCAACGATATAGCATATACAAATAATTGTCCTACTATAAACTATCGCCTCTAAAAAAACCTACACTATACAATAAAGAGACTAAGGCATAGAAATGTAGAATAATCCTACACTATACAATGAAGAAATTACAGCAGATTATGCCCACTAGGCATTGTAGTTCGGCACCAGTGATAATAGAACGTACACAAACAACACATTACATACACTGGGCAAATAAGTCTCATACATCATGGACATGCATCAACAGAACTTACCATTTGAACTATAATCTCTTTAGAAAATAGGATTGGCCGGATTCAGATAGCACAAATTTCAGTCTGCAAAATCTCCAGTTCCTTTGTGGTTACCTTAGTGTCTTGTTTCAATTTTTTGACTCTTACATCTAATACCTGCAATTCCAGTCTCAGCTTGTTGATTGCATGTTCAGAATCATGTACACGTTGTCTTGCCACCTCTAGTTGGTGCTCAAGAACATTAGCACATTCTGATTCCAATCCATAATCATTTGGTAACAGCCATGTCGCATTGCTCGCAGATCTTTGCGTTGATGTCACTTCATCCTGAAATGTTTCTGTAAGTACACATGACTAGGGCAAAAATATAGTTACAAGAGTGAAGCGAGCAAGACCAACTATTTTGTACTTCCTCCGTACCAAAATAAGTGACACAACTTTGTACTAACTTTGTACAGTACAAAGTTGAGTCACTTATTTTGGGACGGAGGGAGTACATGGCAAAACAGGACTAACAATAATGTTACACGTCATGAAGCATAAGTAGGTGATATTTTGAAAACTATAAATATGGTAGTCTGTGCAGCCCGCGTACAGAAATCTCTCTTAGCTCACAAGAGGAGCATGACGTTGGGGCCAAATCCAAAGCACACACAGGTTACAAATTTAGACCACACGCAGCTGTTGAACATTATATATATATACACACACACACACACACACACACATAAACACTATTCTGATCATGGGATCAGAATAATATTCTGATCACAACCTGAACTTCCTGAGTAACTCGCCTGAACTTCCCTCTGTATGAACTCGACCTTCGGGCTATCTTCGCAACTGTGCCTTCTACCGCGAGTTTTTCTGATCATTCATGTTGTTTGTGATGTAAGTTTAATGTGGACACTTTTTTAGCAACTAAACACAAGTTCTAAATAGGAATCACGCTCATTGGCGGAATTGCTCTCGGGTCATGATGAACTTGCGTCTGTTGCGAGTTTAATGCATGTTGTGGGTGTTGTCGAAGCTCTAGCATGATGGAAATTGTGTTTTAGTACGATTTTATTGCACAAATTTTTGTTATTTCAAATGAATTTGAAACTGGGGTGTTCTTCATCCGCCCGAGATGCATCCTCCGCCATCGGCGATTTCTTGTTTTCCTGACAAGTTTGCTCGCTGATTTGCGTACTATAGTGAAATTCAAGGCTTACTACGTCATCAATTTCATTCGGGAGGGTCTATACTATTTGATTTCTGGCGTTTTGATGTTGGCACTCCCGCGGCTGTTGCACGGGTTTTTTTTTGCGGTTTTTTGGATTTGCCCTCTGGTCATTTTTCTTATAGAAAGGTAGTTGGCCGATCATTTAAAAGGGTGTGTGGACGTGTTCTAATCAGGCGCAGATGATTTTATGCTTCAGACGAATTCGTTCGTTCATGTTGTCTGTGTCATCTAATGGCCGTGGTAGAAGATGGACTTCTGCATTGTCCATACCTGGACTTCAAACTTTCCTTTATTTTGCAAGGTTATGCAGCAAGTCCTCTGTATTTCTTTCCTTTTTACTGTTATTTTTCATTCTTGCATTGGTTTTGATTTTATGACTGAGTCACATGAGCAACCATTGAATTGTTTGGCCGATGGATATGCATATATTTTTTATTTTTTCTAGTATGTCCTCGTTATCTAATAGTTTATCGGACTTCAGTTATTAACTATCATGAACTTCTGTATGCTAGTTCGAGGTTTTAGATAACCCCGGACTTCTATCTCATGACTCTTTGAACTTCTTATTTCCAAGGTATGTAGTAGAAGCTCGACTTATTTTGTACCAGTGATTGAACTTCTGTGTTTCCGCGTTGCAAGGCAGTACAACATTGTGCTCTATATTTCTTCGCTATTTTTGTAATTTTGATTTTTTTGAATTGGTTTTGAGTTTTTCTAGTGTGCAACCGTGGGATTAGTCCCAAGTATGCACGCATACTTTTTTATTTTTTTGTAACATGTTTGCATACTTTAAACAATGTTAACACTTTAGTACGTATTTAACCTGAACTTACTAGTTTTTTGCTCCTGTAAAATTTCCATATTTTTCGACGTATGCATCTAATGTTTTTTCAAACCCCTGAACTTCTGTGACTTTAGAATTTAAACTTCGTCAATAAATTTTGATATTTTTTTGGTTTTTAATTATTTAATAATTGAAAACCGCATTGCGTCCTGTCAAAACCTAGCGCGCAGCAATGCGGTAGCGCGAGGCCGAGCAGGGGGAGGGGAGGGCCCCCTCCCCCTGCGAGGCCGGGACAGGAACGAGCCGGAGTAGGTGACGACGCGGCGTGCCGCGTTGTCGCATGCGGAGGCGAGTCCGACACATTCGTGACCCCACTATCTATCTTAGGGGTGTGGCTCTGGGGTGCGTGAGGTGGGGGTGGAAACAGAATAACCGCATTGCGTCCTGTGAAAACCTAGCACGAGGCTAACTAGGGGGGTCGGGACCCCCTCCCCTCACCTTGCGAGGCCGAGACAGGAACAAGCCGGACCAGGCGACGACGTGGCGTGTTGCGTCGTCGCATGCGGAGGCGAGTCCGTCACATCCGTGACCCCGCTATCTATCTTAGGGGTGTGGCCCTGCGGTACGTGCAGTGGGGGTGGCAACAGAATAACTGCATTGCGTCCTGTCCAAACCTAGCGCGCAGCAATGCGGTAGCGCGAGGCTGAGCAAGGGGAGGGGGAGGGACCCCCTCCCCTCCCCTGCGAGGCCGAGACCGGAACGATCCGGAGCAGGCGACGACGCGGCATGCCGCGTCATCGCATGTGGAGGCGAGTCTATCACATCCGTGACTCCACTATCTATCTTAGGGGTATGGCTCCGGGGTGCGTGCGGTGGGGGAGAAAACAGAATAATCACATTGCGTCCTATCAACACCTAGCGCGCAGCAATGCGGTAGTGTGAGGCCGAGCAGGGGGGAGGGGTCGGGACCCCCCCCCACCCCACCCCCAGCGAGGCCGAGACAGGAACGAGCCGGAGCAGGCGACGACGCGGCATGCCGCGTTGTCGCATGAGGAGGCATGTCCGTCACATTCGTGACCCCACTATCTATCTTAGGGGTGTGGCTCTGGGGTGCGTGCAGTGGGGGTGGAAACAGAATAACCGCATTGCGTCCTGTCAAAACCTAGCGCGCAGCAATGCAGTAACGCGAGGTCGAGCAAGGGGGTTGGGACCACCCCTCGCCTCCCCCTGTGAGGCCGAGATAGGAATGAGCCGGAGCAGGCGACGACATGGCGTGTCGCGCCGTCGCATGCGGAGGCAAGTCCGTCAAATCCGTGACCCCAGTATTTATATTAGGACTTCATCTGTTTTTGTATTTGAACTTCTTCTTTTTGTTTCTTAGTGTTTATTTATTAAAATGCCTTTACTTCTCTGATTAGTGTACTTGAACTTATGTGCTTTATTTTTTAACTTCTTTCTCTTGTTTGTAGGTGCTTATTTGTGTATGTATTCTTATTCCCTTGGTAGAGTACTTGACCTTTCTGCTTGCAATCAATTTTTGGTTTTAAGGATACCAGCAGATTTGTTATGTGATCTTAACTTTTAAAAATAGATGCATTCAAATGGTGCATTCATTTATCAATAGATGCATTTACTTTTTTAGTTGTTGGGGGGGGGGGGGGGTAAAACTATAATTACCACGGTCGTACAACACCCCACTACAGAGAGACACTAAGTGTCTGTCTCCCTCGCCACCACCTGTCAGAAAACCCCACTCCCTCTCGCTCGCTCTCTTCTCCCTCTCTGTCGCTCTGCTGCCTCCAACTTCCCCCTATTTCTCCGCTGCTGTCCCCTGCAGTCATGCGTGTAGTAACCGGCGCCCGCGACGCTCCTATTTCTCCCCCACACCCCGCTCTCCCTCGCCCAGCCCGCTCTGTTCTGCTCTGAAGTGAGGGCGTCAACTGCGTGCGCGGTTGCAAGGTGCGCGTGGCTTCGTGAGGGTGGAAGAACCGCCCTGGATTCGTGCATGCGGGGGTCGTTTGGAGAGGTCCAAATGCTCCCTCCCCCAATTCTTGATCTTAGTGTTTGCCAGATCTGACGAGGCCTCTCTATTTCTTCTGTGCTCTCGCATCCACCTCCTCCCCTTTCTTCTGATGGTTGGGTTGGCGATTAGGTAGGGTTCTTGTGCGTGTGGTGGGTGGATTCCATTCCCCCGGGGGCACCGACGCTGCGTGCTCGGCGAGGAAGAGGTCGCGCAGCTCCTCCCAAGAGGCCACAGAAGCCGCTGGCAGGTGAAGCAGCCACATGCGCGGGGCGCCGGTGAGGGCCATGGGAAGCCAGTTAGCCATGATCCTGTCGTCGCCTCCTGCCTCGAGGACGGCCTCCTCGTACGCTAGCAGGAAGGCCAGTGGATATGTCGTGTCGTTGTAGCGCGGTGGCGTCTCCGGCTTGAACTTGTTCGGCCACCGCACTTTTGTCGCGTGGTCAGGCCAAGGCTCGAGCCCCTCGCCCCTAACGTGCCGGGCGACCGGAGTGGGCGGCGCGCTGCTCATCATAGGGCGAACCGCGATGTTGGCGGAGAGCGGGTCGGCGGAACTCCGGTGCACCCCTACCTGGCGCGCCAAATGTCGGATTTCGGGTTCCGGCAGACCCTCTAGGTTCGAACTGCATGCGGAGATCTCACCCCCTACCTATCTGCACCTCGTCGCCTCGCAAGGATCTAAACTACCAAAAGAGCAACACAAGAGACACAAGGTTTATACTGGTTCGGGCCACCATTGTGATGTAATACCCTACTCCAGTGTGTGGTGTGGTGGATTGCCTCAGGGGCTGATGATGAACAATACAAGGAAGAACAACCTTGCGAGGGTCTGTTCTTGGCGGTCTGACGAACTGCTAGGGGTAGTTGGTCGCTCTCTCTCTCTCTAGATTGCTTGACCTCTAGCTGCATTGCGGATTACGGATCCAAGATACAGATGCCTCTACCACGTGGGTTGCTAGTCCTATTTATAGGCAGAGGCCTGGGCCTCTTCCCAAATATTGAGCGGGAAGGGCGCCAACAATTGGCCATTTTGAAGGGAACATCTAGTACACTTATCCTGACTAAAGTTGGTCCTCGCCTATCAAAGGCTCACAGCGATGGCCTTGGCTTGGGCTCCACGATGACCTCCTTCCTGCCGTTGTGATGGTCTTGGTCTTGTTGCACCGAAATGGCTGCCTTTGCTTGATGCTCTCGCCTGCGCTTGCCTCCTTTGCACCAAAGAGGAAAGGAGGACACTGCGCGGGCTGGCGCCCGCCTGGCGCCCTTGGTCGTCATGGCTTGCGTCATGGGCACCTCGTGAGGTACCCCGCCTTGATCTCTCCGCCTCCTCGCGAGCCAGCCTGACGAGGCCGTGCCTGAGGAGGCTTCTTGTCGTCCGCCCCGCAAGGCTTGGCCCCTCGTGAGGGTCCTGAGCTTGTGCTGATGAAGATGGGCCGTGCTGGGCCACTCCTTGAGCCACGCCGCAGGCCGCAGGCAGGCAAGTCTGGGTACCCCCGTTCCCAGAACACCGACACTAGTAACTTGGTGATAGTGACTAGAGAACTCTGTCAATCACTATCTTATCTGGAAGATTAACTCCCACTTGATTAGGGTGATTGTAGTACTTAGACATTCTGAGCACATGCTCACTAGCTGAGCTATTCTCCTCCATCTTGTAGGCAAAGTACTAGTTAGATGTCTCATACCTCTTAACACGGGCATGAGTCTGAAATACCAATTTCAGCTTCTTGAAACATCTCATATGCTCCGTGGCGTTCAAAACATTTTTGAAGTCCCGGTTCTAAGCAATAAAGCATGGTGCACTAAACTATCAAGTAGTCATATACCGAGCTTTGTCAAACATTCATAACGTCTGCATCTGCTCCTGCAATAGTTCTATCACCTAGCGGTGCATGAAGGACATAATTTTTCTGTGCAGCAATAAGGGTACTCCTCAGTTCACGGACTTAGTCCGCATCATTGCTACTATCATCTTTCAACTTAGTTTTCTCTAGGAACATATCAAAAATAAATGGGTAAGCTATACGCGGGCTATTGATCTGCAAAATAGATATGCTAATACTATCAGGACTAAGTTCATGATAAATTAAAGTTTAATTAATCATATTACTTAAGAACTCCCACTTAGATAGACATCCCTCTAATCATCTAAGTGATCACGTGATCCATATCAACTAAACCAAGTACGATCATCACGTGAGATGGAGTAGTTTTCAATGGTGAACATCACTATGTTGATCATGTCTACTATATGATTCACGCTCGACCTTTCCGTCTCAATGTTCCGAGGCCATATCTGCATATGCTAGGTATTGGGGAACGTAGTAATTTAAAAAATATCCAAAGCACACGCAAGATCATGGTGATGCATAGCAACGAGAGGGGAGAGTGTTGTCCACGTAGACCGAAAGGGGAATCGTTATGACAACGAGGTTGATGTAGTCGTACGTCTTCACGATCGACCGATCCTCAGTACAGAATGTACGGCACCTCCGCGATCTGCACACGTTTAGCTCGGTGACATCCCACAAAGAGTTTCGTCAGCACGACGGCGCGATGACGGTGATGATGAAGCTACCGACGCAGGGCTTCACCTAAGCACCGCTATAATATGACCGAGGTGGATTATGGTGGAGGGGGGCACCGCACACGGCAAAGAGATCAATGATCAACTTGTGTGTTTATGGGGTGCCCCCTCCTCCGTATATAAAGGAGTGGAGGAGGGGGAGGAGGCCGGCCTCCTAGGCGCGCCCCAAGGGGAGTCCTACTCCCACCGGGAGTAGGATTCCACCCCTTCCATGAGTAGGAGAAGGAGGGAACGAAGGAGGAGAGAGGGGACGGAAAAGGGGGGGGGCGCCGCCCCCCTTCCTAGTCCAATTTGGACTAGAGGGGGAGGGGGCGCGCGGCCTGCCCTGGCCGCCCCTTCCTCTCTCCACCAAGGCCCATGAGGCCCATTACACTCCCTGGGGGTTTCTGGTATTCGTCCAAACTCTCTCGGATCCCTTCCGAAGTACAAACATAGTTATCCAATATATCGATCTTTATGTCTCGATCATTTCGAGACTCCTCGTCATGTCCGTGATCATATCCGGGACTCCGAACTACCTTCGGTACATCAAAACACATAAACTCGTATTGCCGATTGTCACCAAATGTTAAGCGTGCGGACCCTATGGGTTCGAGAACTATGTAGACATGACTGAGACACGTCTCCAGTCAATAACCAATAGCGGAACCTGGATGCTCATATTGGCTCCCACATATTCTACAAAGATCTTTATCGGTCAAACCGCAAAACAATATACGTTGTTCCTTTTGTCATCGGTATGTTACTTTCCCGAGATTCGATCGTCGGTATCTCAATATCTACTTCAATCTCGTTACCGACAAGTCTCTTTACTAGTTCCGTAATGCATCATCCCGCAACTAACTCATTAGTCACATTGCTTGCAAGGCTTATAGTGATGTGCATTACCTCTCCGGCAATCGGAGTGACAAATCCTAATCTCGATCTATGCCAACTCAACAAGTACCATCGGAGACACCTCTAGAGCACCTTTATAATCACCCAGTTACGTTGTGATGTTTGGTATCACACAAAGTGTTCCTCCGATATTCGGGAGTTGCATAATCTCATAGTCATAGGAATATGTATAAGTCATGAAGAAAGCAATAGCAACATACTAAACGATCAAGTGCTAAGCTAACGGAATGGGTCAAGTCAATCACATCATTCTCTAATGATGTGATCCCGTTAATCAAATCACAACTCATGTCAATGGCTAGGAAACATAACCATCTTTGATTCAACGAGCTAGTCAAGTAGAGGCATACTAGGTACACGCTGTTTGTCTATGTATTCACAAATGTATTAAGTTTTCGGTTAATACAATTCTAGCATGAATAATAAACATTTATTATGATATAAGGAAATATAAATAACAAATTTATTATTGCCTCTAGGGCATATTTCCTTCAGTCTCCCACTTGCACTAGAGTCAATAATCTAGATTACACAAGTAATGATTCTAACACCCATGGAGTCTTGGTGCTGATCATGTTTTGCTTTCGTGAGAGAGGCTTAGTCAGCAGTGCGCAACATTCAGATCTGTATGTATCTTGCAAATCTCTATGTCTCCTCCTTGACTTTATCGCGGATGGAATTGAAGCGTCTCTTGATGTGCTTGGTTCTCTTGTGAAATCTGGATTCCTTTGCCAAGGCAATTGCACGATATTGTCACAAAAGATTTTCATTGGACCCGATGCACTAGGTATGACACCTAGATCGGATATGAACTCCTTCATCTAGACTCCTTCATTTGCTGCTTCTGAAGCAACTATGTACTCTGCTTCACATGTAGATCCCGCCACGACGCTTTGCTTAGAACTGCACCAACTGACAGCTCCACCGTTCAATATAAATACGTATCCGGTTTGTGACTTAGAGTCATCCGAATCAGTGTCAAAGCTTGCATCGACGTAACCATTTACGATGAGATCCTTCTCACCTCCATAAACGAGAAACATATCCTTAGTCCTTTTCAGGTATTTCAGGATGTTCTTGACCGATGTCCAGTGATCCACTCCTGGATTACTTTGGTACCTCCCTGCTAAACTAATAGCAAGGCATACATCAGGTCTGGTACACAACATTGCATACATGATAGAGACTATAGCTGAAGCATAGGGAACACCTTTCATTTTCTCTCCATCTTCTGCAGTGGTCGGGCATTGAGTCTGATTCAACTTCACACCTAGTAACACAGGCAAGAACCCTTTCTTTGCTTGATCCATTTTGAACCTCTTCAAAACTTTATCAAGGTATGTGCTTTGTGAAAGTCCAATTAAGCGTCTTGATCTATCTCTATAGATCTTGATGCCCAATATATAAGCAGCTTCACCGAGGTCTTCCATTGAAAAACTCTTATTCAAGTATCCTTTTATGCTATCCAGAAATTCTATATCATTTCCATTCAACAATATGTCATCCACATATAATATTAGAAATGCTACAGAGCTCCCACTCATTTTCTTGTAAATACAGGCTTCTCCAAAAGTCTGTGTAAAACCATATGCTTTGATCACACTATCAAAACGTTTATTCCAACTCCGAGATGCTTGCACCAGTCCATAAATGGATCGCTGGAGCTTGCACACATTGTTAGCACCCTTTGGATCGATAAAACCTTCAGGTTGCATCATATACAACTCTTCTTCTAGAAATCCATTCAGGAATGCAGTCTTTACATCCATTTTCCAAATTTCATAATCATAAAATTCAGCAATTGCTAACAAGCTTTGGACGGACTTAAGCATCGCTACGGGTGAGAAGGTATCATCGTAGTCAACTCCTTGAACTTGTCGAAAACCTTTCGCGACAAGTCGAGCTTTGTAGAGAGTAACATTACCGTCAAGCGTCAGTCTTCTTCTTGAAGATCCATTTATTCTTGATGGCTTGCGATCATCGGGCAAGTCAACCAAAGTCCACACTTTGTTCTCATACATGGATCCCATCTCAGATTTCATGGCCTCAAGCCATTTCACGGAATCCGGGGTCATCATCGCTTCCTCATAGTTCGTAGGTTTGTCATGGTCAAGCAACATGACCTCCAGAACAGGATTACCATACCACTCTGGTGCGGATCTTACTCTGGTTGACCTACGAGGTTCGGTAGTAACTTGATATGAAGTTACATGATCATCATCATTAGCTTCCTCACTAATTGGTGTAGGTGTCACAGGAACATATTTCTGTGATGAAATACTTTCCAATAAGGGAGCAGGTACAGTTACCTCATCAAGTTCTACTTTCCTCCCACTCACTTCTTTCGAGAGAAACTCCTTCTCTAGAAAGGATCCATTCATAACAACGAATGTCTTGCCTTCGGATCTGTGATAGAAGGTGTACCCAACAGTCTCCTTTGCGTATCCTATGAAGACACATTTCTCGATTTGGGTTCGAGCTTATCAGGTTGATGCTTTTTCACATAAGCATCACAGCCCCAAACTTTAAGAAATGACAACTTTGGTTTCTTGCCAAACCATAGTTCATAAGGCGTCCTCTCAACGGATTTAGATGGTGCCCTATTTAACGTGAATGCAGCCGCCTCTAAAGCATAACACCAAAATGATAGCGGTAAATCAGTAAGAGACATCATAGATCGCACCATATCCTGTAAAGTACGATTACGACGTTCAGACACACCATTACGCTGTGGTGTTCCGGGTGGCGTGAGTTGGAAACTATTCTGCATTGTTTCAAATGAAGACCAAAAGTCGTAACTCAAATATTCTCCTCCACGGTCAGATCATAGAAACTTTATTTTCTTGTTACGACGATTTTCCACTTCACTCTGAAATTCTTTGAACTTTTCAAATGTTTCAGACTTATGCTTCATCAAGTAGATATACCCATATCTGCTTGAATCATCTGTGAAGGTGAGAAAATAACGATACCCGCCGCGAGCCTCAACATTCATTGGACCACATACATCAGTATGTATGATCTCCAACAAATCTGTTGCTCGCTCCATTGTTCCATAGAACGGAGTTTTAGTCATCTTGCCAATGAGGCATGGTTCGCAAGTACCAAGTGATTCATAATCAAGTGATTCCAAAAGACCATCAAAATGGAGTCTCTTCATGTGCTTTATACTAATATGACCTAAACAGAAGTGCCATAAATAAGTTGCACTATCATTATCAACTCTCCATCTTTTGGCTTCAATATTATGAATATGTGTATCACTACTATGGAGATTCATCAAAAATAGACCACTCTTCAAGGGTGCATGACCATAAAAGATATTACTCATATAAATAGAACAACCATTATTCTCAGATTTAAATGAATAACCGTCTTGCATCAAACAAGATCCAGATATAATGTTCATGCTCAACGCTGGCACCAAATAACAACTATTCAGTTCTAAAATTAATCCCGAAGGGAGATGTAGAGGTAGCATGCCGACCGCAATCACATCGACTTTGGAACCATTTACCACACGCATCGTCACCTCGTCCTTAGCCAATCTTCTCTTAATCCGTAGTCCCTATTTGGAGTTGCAAATATTAGCAACAGAACCAATATCAAATACCCAGGTGCTACTGCGAGCATTAGTAAGGTACACATCAATAACATGTATATCACATATACCTTTGTTCACCTTGCCATCCTTCTTATCCGCCAAATACTTGGGGCATTTCCGCTTCTAGTGACTAGTCCCTTTGTAGTAGAAGCACTCAGTCTCAGGCTTAGGTCCAGATTTGGGCTTCTTCACTTGAGCAGCACCTTGCTTGCCGTTCTTCTTGAAGTTCCCCTTCTTCCCTTTACCCTTTTTCTTGAAACTGGTGGTCTTGTTGACCATCAACACTTGATGCTCCTTCTTGGTTTCTACCTCCGCAGCCTTTAGCATTGCGAAGAGCTCGGGAATTGTCTTATCCATCCCTTGCATATTATAGTTCATCACGAAGCTCTTGTATCTTGGTGGCAGTGATTGAAGAATTCTGTCAATGACATTATCACTAGGAAGATTAACTCCCAGTTGAACCAAGTGATTATTATACCCAGACATTTTGAGTATATTTTCACTGACAGAACTATTCTCCTCCATCTTGCAGCTGTAGAACTTATTGGAGACTTCATATCTCTCAATCCGGGCATTTGCTTGAAATATTAAATTCAACTCCTAGAACATCTCATATGCTCCATGATGTTCAAAACGTCGTTGAAGTCCCGGTTCTAAGCCGTAAAGCATGGCAACTGAACTATCGAGTAGTCATCAGCTTTGCTCTGCTAGACGTTCATAAAATCTGGCGTTGCTCCTGCAGCGGGTTTGGCACCCAGCGGTGCTTCCAGGACATAATTCTTCTGTGCAGCAATGAGGATAATCCTCAAGTTACGGACCCAGTCCATGTAGTTGCTACCATCATCTTTCAACTTAGGTTTCTCTAGGAATGCATTAAAATTCAACAGAACAACAACACGGGCCATCTATCTACAACAACATAGACATGCAAAATACTATTAGGTACTAAGTTCATGATAAATTAAAGTTCAATTAATCATATTACCAAAGAACTCCCACTTAGATAGACATCCCTCTAATCATCTAAGTGATCACGTGATCCATGTCAACTAAACCTTGTCCGACCATCAAGTGAGATGGAGTACTTTTCAATGGTGAACATCACTATGTTGATCATATCTACTATATGATGCACGCTCGACCTTTCGGTCTCAGTGTTCCGAGGCCATATCTGCATATGCTAGGCTCGTCAAGTTTAACCCGAGTATTCTGCGTGTGCAAAACTGGCTTGCACCCGTTGTATGTGAGCGTAGAGCTTATCACACCCGATCATCACGTGGTGTCTCGGCACGACGAACTTTCACAATGGTGCATACTCAGGGAGAATATGTATACCTTGAAATTTAGTGAGAGATCATCTTATAATGCTACCGTCGATCTAAGCAAAATAAGATGCATAAAAGATAAACATCACATGCAATCAATATAAGTGATATGATATGGCATCATCATCTTGTGCCTTTGATCTCCATCTCCAAAGCACCGTCATGATCACCATTGTCACCGGCGCGAAACCTTGATCTCCATCGTAGCATCGTTGTCGTCTCGCTAACTATTGCTTCTACGACTATCGCTACCGCTTAGTGATAAAGTAAAGCAATTACATGGTGATTGCATTTCATACAATAAAGCGACAACCATATGGCTCCTGCCAGTTGTCAATAACTTCGTTACAAAACATGATCATCTAATACAATAAAATTTAGCATCATGTCTTGACCATATCACATCACAGCATGCCCTGCAAAAACAAGTTAGATGTCCTCTACTTTGTTGTTCCAAGTTTTACGTGGCTGCTACAGGCTGAGCAAGAACCGTTCTTACCTACGCATCAAAACCACAACTATATTTCGTCAAGTATGTGTTGTTTTAACCTTTACAAGGACCGAGCATAGCCACACTCGATTCAACTAAAGTTGGAGAAACTGACACCCGCCAGCCACCTGTGTGCGAAGCACGTCGGTAGAACCAATCTCGCGTAAGCGTACGCGTAATGTCGGTCTGGGCCGCTTCATCCAACAATACCGCCGAATCAAAGCATGACATTCTGGTAAGTAGTATGACTAGTATCGCCCACAACTCACTTGTGTTATACTCGTGCATATAACATATACGCATAAACCTGGCTCGGATGCCACTATTGGGGAACGTAGTAATTTCAAAAAATTCCTACGCACACGCAAGATCATGGTGATGCATAGCAATGAGAGGGGAGAGTGTTGTCCACGTACCCTCGTAGACCGAAAGCGGAAGCGTTATGACAACGCGGTTGATGTAGTCGTACGTCTTCAAAAACGACCGATCGTCAGTACTGAACGTACGGCACCTCCGTGATCTACACACGTTCATCATGGTGACGTCCCACGAACTCACGATCCAGTGAGCTCCGAGGGAGAGTTCCGTCAGCATGATGGCGTGATGACGGTGATGATGAAGCTGCCGACGCAGTGCTTCGCCTAAGCACCTCTACGATATGACCGAGGTGGATTATGGTGGAGGGGGGCACCGCACACGGCTAAGAGATTAATGATAAACTTGTGTGTCTATGGGGTGCCCCCCTCCCCCGTATATAAAGGAGTGGAGGAGGGGGAGGAGGCCGGCCTCCTAGGCGCGCCCCAAGGGGAGTCTTACTCCCACCGGGAGTAGGATTCCACCCCTTCCATGAGTAGGAGAAGGAGGGAAGGAAGGATAAGAGAGGGTGAAGAAAAAGAGGGGGCGTCGCCCCCCCTTCCTAGTCCAATTTGGACTAGAGGGGGAGGGGGCACGGGGCCTGCCCTGGCCGCCCCTTCCTCTCTCCACCAAGGCCCATGAGGCCCATTACACTCCCAGGGGGTTTCCGGTATTCGTCCAAACTCTCTCGGAACCCTTCCGAAGTCCAAACATAGTCATCCAATATATCGATCTTTATGTCTCGATCATTTCGAGTCTCCTCGTCATGTCCGTGATCATATCCGGGACTCGGAACTACCTTTGGTACATCAAAACACATAAACTCATATTACCGATCATCACCAAACGTTAAGCGTGCAGACTCTACGGGTTCGACAACTATGTAGACATGATCGAGACACGTCTCCGGTCAATAACCAATAGCAGAACCTGGATGCTCATATTGGCTCCCACATATTCTATGAAGATCTTTATCGGTCAAACCGCATCACAATATACATTGTTCCCTTTGTCATCGGTATGTTACTTGCCCAAGATTCGATTGTCGGTATCTCAATATCTAGTTCAATCTCGTTACCGGCAAGTCTCTTTACTCGTTCCATAATGCATCATCCCGCAACTAACTCATTAGTCACATTGCTTGCAAGGCTTATAGTGATGTGCATTACCGAGAGGGCCTAGAGATACCTCTCCGACAATTGAAGTGACAAATCCTAATCTAGATCTATGCCAACTCAACAAGTACCATAGGAGACACACAGAGAGCACCTTTATAATCACCTAGTTACGTTGTGATGTTTGGTAGCACACAAAGTGTTCCTCCGGTATTCGGGAGTTGCATAATCTCATAGTCATAGGAACATGTATAAGTCATGAAGAAAGCAATAGCAACATACTAAACGATAAATGCTATGCTAACGGAATGGGTCAACTCAATCACATCATTCTCTAATGATGTGATCCCGTTAATCAAATGACAACTCATGTCAATGGCTAGGAAACATAACCATCTTTGATTCAACAAGCTAGTCAAGTAGAGGTAGTGACACTCTGTTTGTCTATGTATTCACACATGTATTAAGTTTCCGGTTAATAAAATTCTAGCATGAATAATAAACATTTATCATGATATAAGGAAATATAATAACAACTTTATTATTGCCTCTAGGGCATATTTCCTTCAATAGGCTCGTCAAGTTTAACCCGAGTATTCTGTGTGTGCAAAACTAGCTTGCACCGGTTGTATGTGAGCGTAGAGCTTATCACACCCGATCATTATGTGGTGTCTCAGCACGAAGAACTGTCGCAGCTATGCATACTCAGGGAGAACAATTATACCTTGAAATTTTAGTAAGGGATCATCTTATAAAGCTACCGTTGTACTGAGCAAAATAAGATGCATAAAAGATGAACATCACATGCAATCAAAATATGTGACATGATATGGCTATCATCATCTTGTGTCTTTGATCTCCATTTCCAAAGTACAGTCATGATCTCTATCATCACCGACATGACACCATGATCTCCATCATCTTGATCTCTATCAACGTGTCGTCACATGGTCGTCTCGCCAACTATTGCTTTTTGCAACTATTTCTATCGCATAGAGATAAAGTAAAGCAATTACATGGCGCTTGCATCTTATGCAATAAAGAGACAACCATAAGTCTCGTGCCAGTTGCCGATAACTTTACAAACACGATCATCTCATATAACAATTTACATCTCATCACGCCTTGACCATATCACATCACAACACGCCCTACAAAAACAAGTTAGACGTCCTCTACTTTGTTGTTGCAAGTTTTACGTGGCTGCTACGGGCTTCTAGTAAGAACCGTTCTTACCTACGCATCAAAACCACGACGACTTTTCGTCAAGTGTGCTGTTTTAACCTTCAATAAGGACCGGGCGTAGTCAAACTTGATTCAACTGAAGTTGGATAAACAGACACCCACTAGCCACCTGTGTGCGAAGCACGACAGTAGAACCAGTCTCATGAACGCGGTAATGTAATGTCAGACTGGGCAGCTTCATACAACAATACCGCCGAATCAAAGTATGACATGCTGGTAAGCAGTATGATTACTACCGCCCACAACTCTTTGTGTTCTACTCGTGCATATAACATCTACGCATAGACCTGGCTCTGATACCACTGTTGGGGAACGTAGTATTTCAAAAAATTCCTACGATCACGCAAGATATATCTAGGAGAGGCATAGCAACAAGCGGGGAGAGTGTGTCCACGCACCCTCGTAGAGCAAAAGCGGAAGCGTTAACTAACACGGTTGATGTAGTCGAACATCTTCACGATCTAACCGATCAAGTACCGAACGCACGACACCTTCGCGATCTGCACACGTTCCGCTCAGTGACGTCCCTCAAACTCTAGATCCAGTTGAGGCCGAGGGAGAGTTCTGTCAGCACGACGGCGTGGTGACGGTGATGATGAAGTTACCGGCGCAGGGCTTCACCTAAGCACTACGACGATATGACCGAGGTGGAAAACTGTGGAGGGGGGCACCGCACACGGCTAAAGATCAACGTGTGTCTCTATGGGTTGCCTCCCTCCCCGTATATAAAGGAGGGGAGGAGGAGGCCGGCCGGCCACAAGGGGCGCGCCAAGGGGGGAGGAATCCTACTCCTAGTAGGAGTAGGTTTCCCCCTTTCCTAGTCCAACTAGGAGGAGAAGGAAGGAGAGGGAGAGGGAGAGGAAGAGGAAAAGAGGGGCCGCGCCCCCCTCCCCTAGTCCAATTCGGACTCCCTTTGGGGGGCGCACGCCACCTCCTGGCCGTAGCCCTCTCTCTCCCCTAAGGCCCACCAAGGCCCAATGCTTCCACGGGGGGTTCCTGTAACCCTCCGGCACTCCGGTTTTATCTGAAACTCCCCCGAACACTTCTGGTGTCCGAATAACATGGACTAATATATCAATCTTTATGTCTCGACCATTCCGAGACTCCATGTCATGTCCTTGATCACATCCGGGACTCTGAACAACCTTCGGTACATCAAATCACATAAACTCATAATACCAATCGTCATCGAACGTTAAGCGTGCGGACCCTACGGGTTCGAGAACTATGTAGACATGACCGAGACTCATCTCTGGTCAATAACCAATAGCGGAACCTAGAGGCTCATATTGGCTCCCACATATTCTACGAATATCTTTATCGGTCAAACCGCATAACAACATTTGTTGTTCCCTTTGTCATCGGTATGTTACTTGCCCGAGATTCGATCGTCGGTATCATCAGACCTAGTTCAACCTCGTTACCGGCAAGTCTCTTTACTCGTTCCGTAATGCATCATCCCTCAAGTAACTCATTAGTCACATTGCTTGCAAGGCTTATAGTGACGTGCATTACCGAGAGGGCCCAGAGATACCTCTCCAATACACGGAGTGACAAATCCTAATCTCGATCTATGCCAACTCAACAAACACCATCGGGGACACCTGTAGAGCATATTTATAATCACCCAGTTACATTGTGACATTTGATAGCACACTAAGTGTTCCTCCGGTATTCGGGAGTTGCATAATCTCATAGTTAGAGGAACATGTATAAGTCATGAAGAAAGCAATAGAAATAAACTAAACGATCATAGTGCTAAGCTAACAGATGGGTCTTGTCCATCACATCATTCACTAATGATCTGATCCCGTTCATCAAATGACAACACATGTCCATGGTCAGTAAACTTAACCATCTTTGGTTAATGAGCTAGTCAAGTAGAGGCATACTAGGGACACTCTATTTGTCTATGTATTCACACATGTACTAAGTTTCCGGTTAATACAATTCTAGCATGAATAATAAACATTTATCATGATATAAGGAATTATAAATAACAACTTTATTATTGCCTCTGGGGCATATTTCCTTCATGAACTTCACATACATAACTATATTTTTCTGAACATGTTACATATAGTTTTCTTACAGCTTTGTCCTTGAACTTCTATGATTCCTGTATTTGAACTTCACATTCAGAACTAATTTTTTTCTAAACATGCGACATATAATTTTGCTTTCTTGTACTGTGTGTTGGACTTCTGTGCTAACAGTGGTTGAACTGCTTGCTTTACATTATTTTCATATAAGACCAATGTACCCAATACAGACCCATAGACTGAAAAGATGATGAAACTTGTAGAGTTTTTTTTAACTCACCTGTTAGAATGCAAGTTGGGTGCTTGTTGTTCATGCACCGTAGAAATGTATCGAACAGCCACTTGCATGACTTTGCGTCTTCGTCTCTGCTCAGGGCAACAGCAAATATCACTGACTGCAAGTGATGGTTTGTTCCAACAAACACTCCCATGGGCATATGAAATATGTTGGTCTTGTAAGTTGCGTCGAATGTTACGCAATCGCCAAAGTCTTGATACGCTCCTCGGCAGCTTGCATTGAACCAGAAAATGTTTTTAACTGATTTGTCGCTGTCTACTTGTATGTCATAGAAAAACTCATCATTGATTGCCTTCATGTCTTTAAAGAAAGATACAAGTTTCAATACATCATCCAAATCATCTTTCCTTGCATTCATGGCTTTCCTGCAAATTATATGCAAATTATTTTTGCTAGAAAAGGGTTGTGACTTAGGATGCTATGTACATTGCAGTATGTGCATTTTTGAATACTTACTGGTTTAGTAGGTCTCGTCCAGTCATGCTTAGGAAGTAGCTTCCATCTTCAGTTTCAGATAGCATGGACATGATTGTTGTATGCTTGACATCATGGTATTGCAGGAGCTTAACGTACTCCAAAATAGTGGGGTCATAATTCTTGTGTGAGTGCAAGAATGCCAGCATGTCATCAGATTGCATGAGGTGGTGATTATGATTGTACTCAATAACCACTGCCACACATGTGTTATCCTCCTACACCTTCACCCTCATTCTTGCATTGCAGCCTGTCCTCGGCGATGTTTTGTCTCGCTGCCTGTCAGCCTCTGAAACAGAATTTGTGTGCTTCCCTGGGAACACGCAAACAAAATACTTGTTATTGTCATTCCCTCCCGTCTTCCTGATTCCAAAACCAGCGTGTCTGGCGTATCTGTTATAAAATTACCTTGCTTTCTCTACATCTTGGAATTGCATCTTTAATCTTGGTATTGGATAATCCGGGAGATCCGGCATCTGCAGAAAAAGAAAAAAAATCCAAACAGCAGATTAAAATGCAGTTTATGAACTTGTTATCCTGGAGGGAGCAGAAAATTTGCAAATAATACAAGATGCGTATATAAATACCTAAATATTTCTTTCACTTACGTGCATGTATGATCGCAACTGCACCGAAGTCTGCTGTTGTCCCTCTAGGATGGGGCACGGCGGAGTAATCATAGCAAGATGCAGGAGTGGATCACGAGGAGGAAGGAGGGCTGAAGATGGCCTCTCTCTTGTTTTCATCCTTTTTGCTTGAGGTGGTCGTGAAGGTATTGTGATCCTAGTTTAGGTTTGCTCATTTGTTTTGTGAAGCGATTCATCTACCTCATGTCCTGTACGATTCTCACTTGTAGCAGCAGCAACATCCAACGGTGGTAGTGTGCAGAGCACTCTCCTCCGTGTGTGTGTTCCTGTTGGATTTGTCTTGGGATCCGGTTTAGTTGCTTCCCTTTGGAATTGATGAGGCACACCTGGATAACCTCCAGAGATACACGCAGGACTTGAGCAAACCCCCTCCTCCATCGGCGTGCTTGGGAGTCTGCTGGTGGATACAAAGAATCCGTGGGGGATTTCCGGTGTCACCCAATTAGGTGGAGGCGCAAAGTTGTGCAGATAGGGCTATGACCCAGCATCTTGGAAGTCTCCATGTGTTTCGGGTGTCATCCATTTTTGGTCTGGAGCAGGTTGGTAATATTGTTGGTGCGTTTGGGATGTGACCCATTGAGGGGGTGGTGCAACGCGTACAAGCTTAGGATTGTGTACTTGCTGCTGGGAACTTCTAGGCTTCTTCATGCATCTCTCGTCTTGCTGACATAAAAGAAAAATATGTTTATTAGCACACAAGTTACATCTGCCTATACCTTCGTAACTGAACTGAGCATTATTCACAACCTGAACTTATCATATAAAAGTGGTGTTCATGTACATATTTTTCCCTAGGACAGGCATCACACTCTGCACTGAGCTGAGCATCTGCCAATACTTTTGTACCTGAACTGAGCACCCTTCACAGAATGAACCTCACATTCTGTTAATTCTAAACTATTTGATTACTTATATGTACCTGAACTGAGCACTCTCCACAACCTGAACTTCTAGTTTGCAAATGGGAAATACTGTCTACAGTTAAAAAACCTGAACCTTCATGAGTTTGAATGGTTGACCCACTAGTGCATACCAACCTGACCTTCATGTGATCACATGTATGTTTTATTTTCCTTTTATTTTTTGCACATAACCAGATACATACCAACCTGAACTCTAGCACACTTAATAGTTGAACTTCACATGGCTTTTCACATATGAATGCAGGCAGATTTCTTAATGTTTTGCAGCCTGGACTGAGGCTCACGCACTACCTGAACTTCACATGTGAATGCAGGCAGATTTTCTAATGTTTTGCAGCCTAGACTGAGGCTCACACACTACCTGAACTTTACATGTGAATGCAGGAAGATTTTCTAATGTTTTACAGCCTGGACAGAGGCTCACACACTACCTGAACTTCACATGTGAATGCAGGCAGATTTTCTAATGTTTTGCAGCCTGGACTGAGGCTCACACACTACCTGAACTTCACATGGCTGTAAGAAAATGACAAATAGAAGGAAGTTCAACCATACCCTGGCTAGAAGTTCGGCCAACCTTTTTCCAGCAGTAGATAAGCCACCTCGAGAGCAATTCGTCGAGGAGCTAGGAGAGGAATTCCATGGCAATCCATGTCTTGCAGAGGGCGCGAAGTTCATCTGCACGAAGCAAGAAGGTCAGGCAAGGCAAGATTGAAGAAGAAGGCAAGAAATGGGAGGAAGTTCATCTATCGTTGCTGGATTTGTAGGCGCCACCGATGCCACCGAGTTGCTCCATTGGCCGCGCCATTCACCGTAGCTTGCATCGGGGCTGTCGTCTCCTCTGTCAAGGCGTCAGGCTGTGAGGATGGAAGGAGGATGAGGCTTCCGGAGTCCATGGTGGCTTCGCTGCATCCAGGCGACGCGGGCTCCCTCGCGTCGGTGTCAGCCGTCGCTCGCTCACCCGCGTCGGTGGTCGGCCAGGAGGTGGCGACGGAGGGGTGGCGCCGGATCCGGTCGGCCAGGAGCTGGAGACGAAGAGGAGGCGCCGGATCCGGTCGGCCAGGAGCTAGAGACGGGGGGTGCCGGATCCGGCGAAGATCAGCGGTGAACCACGGGGGGAGGTCGGGGAACAAGGGGAGGAGCGGTGAGGAGGGGGGTTGGTCGGCTCGGGGCCGGGATCGGGGGATGAGGTTGATCCAGTTGGGGCGGGCTCGGGATCCTGTGGGTCAGCCGACAGTTCAGAAGTTCGGGAGGGGTTCTGTCGGGCCCTTATAGGGGCTGTTGTGATCCAAATAACTATTCTATTCCTCGGATTAGAATAGTGATGTCCTCGAGATGTGCGCCATGGAAAACATGGCAAAATGACTTACGAGGCACACACACGTACACGGACCCGTGAACGGGCTGTACGTGGACACGGGAAAAAAGCGGCCGACGCCCGTCGTGGATGGAACCGGACGCGCGCCATGGAAAACATGGCAAAACCACATACGAGTCATACACACGTACACGGACCCGTGAACGGGTTGTACATGGACATGGGAAAAAACTGGCCGACGCCCGTCATGGACGGAACCGGACGCGCGCCGTGGAAAACTGGGCAAAATCACGTACGAGGCACACACACGTACACGGACACGTGAACGGGTACAAGAGGTCCGGGAGAAACAAGGCCCATACGCCATGGGAACCGGCTCAAAACAAGCTAATGATGGTCAAGAAACGGTGCCATGGCAGCCAAAACATGTCTCATGGCAGAAAAATGTTGCCACGGCAGCGTTTCAAAACAGTGTACCCCTCCTTCACAAACTGAAGGGCAGGGGTCCCAATGGGGGCTAAAACCCTCGGGTATAGTAGGGAGGAGGGGTCCTTCCTGGTGGGCGTCCGGAAAACGGTTGGTTTTTCTTAGGAAAAACACCCGTTTTCTCGTACGCCCATCCTTTCCCAACGTTGGCTCGGATGTCCCATCGTTATGCCATCACGATTGTGCTGGCCCAGTCCCGTGTACGTCTCGTGAGAAATCCTGACCCTATAGCCGAACGTAGCTCGGGAAACAGGAAAGTATCCCGTTACGTACACGAACCGACCGACGGTAAACAGTCGCAACGGTGTTCCTCGAATGTCGCCTCCGGAAAACCGTTGCCTCCGGGGGCAACGTCATCACTGTCCCGGTCCCCTGTACGTCTCAAGTGAAATTCTGACCCAACAGTCGAATGTGGCTCAGGAAACAGGAAAGTAGCCCGTTTTGTGCATGATAAGACCGTCGGACAACGTTGCACCGACGTCCCGATTAAGTTGCCTTCGGAAAATCATTGCATCCGTAACTTTATTGCTGCAGGTGTGACACATGCGTGATTTGGCCTTGCAGGACGCCTTCGTGCAAATGATCCTCCCGTGCTCTGCACGGGCGGAGGCTTGGTTGGTTTGACTATATATATATATAATGCTAGAGGTGCCTTGGAATAGTGTTGTGGATATGCATGCAGCGCATACCCTGATGCATTGACCAAAAATGTTGGAGGGCCTTATGGCCCATTTAGCGTAAAAGATATTAGTTGCAAAAAATTCAAGAAGTTCTACACAGCAAGTCTGGAGACGTACAATGAAGTTCTAATAAAGATATATGCCAGGTACAACGGCTCTGTGTCGTTCGCAGTGAAGTTCTATTATGGTTGTAGGCCAAGTTCAACTACATGTATATGCTAAAAGACATCATTAGAGAAAATTGCAGGCCGCAGTTGTGCCCCTCCACAGCACAGCCCATCATTACCCCCGTACACAGCCAGCCACCGAGCAACTCATCCAGCGCGGGTGCATCATCACTGCTGCTCACATCCTCGGCCCCCTCGCTACTGTCTTCCAAACTCTGGGCGCTGGTAGTGGCAGGCAGCGAGAAGCAAACAAAAGCCTCGTCTGTCCATCCTAAATGGTGTCTCTACTCCATGTTACGTCATCTAGAAAATATGTTAACTCTCGACATTCAAATTTGATAAATTGGCGATTTTGAAGAACATTATATTGGTGCACAGAACAAATTCCCATGAATTATCCCATTACTAAAAATTGAGTTTTCGTTGAAGTTCACGCAAATAAATATGAGAGGTTCTTTGTTAAAAAAATAATTGAAAAAACACCAAGAAGTCCAAATTTTTAAAAAGGAGCAGTTCGATGTTCATACAAAATTCAAATTTTCCTCAATATTAAAGAATGAAAACAAGAAGTTAAAAAAATAAAAAAACAAGACGCACAAATTTTAAAAATGGAGCAGTTCAAAATTCATAAAAAAGATTTTCACCGTTTCCAAATAAAAACTCTAGAAATTCAAGTTTAAATAACGGCCTGGTTCAATATTTATTACAAAACTTGGACTTTGTGAAAATAAAAATTTGAATTAATTTATAAAAATAGAAATATGCTTCGAAAATCAATAAAATGAGCAATACGACATTTATGAAAAATCAAATTATTTTCATACTAAATAAAAAAACACGAAGTTGAAATAAAAAAACTGATCAGCTCAAAATTTACGAAAGAAATGAATCTTCCCTATTTCTAAAAAAATGAGAAGTTCAAATTGAAATAATGGAGTGGTTAAATGATTACTAAAAAAACACGGATTTGTAACCCCTACTAAAGAAATAACAAGATGTTAAAAATAAAAAACGAATAGTCAAAACTCATATAAAAAGGATTTTCAATGTTTCTTTAAGAAACCTAGAAATTCAAATTGAAATGACCAAACGGTTCGATATTTACTAGACAAACTTGTATTTTCCCGGTACTAAAGAAAAAACCGAGAAGTTCAAATAAAAAGCAGGAGTAGTGTACTCGATTAGCTCCTGATAAGTAATAGATGTATGTGTGCAATTGCAAAAAATTGGGGCGACAATTACTTCATGGTGATCTTACAAAAAAATGTTGCACATAACTTAGCAAGCATAACTCTTTCCGGAAGCCCAAAAATTGTGTTCTAAAAAGTTCACACAATAACATCAGAGAAAAGAAGAGGAACATAATTAATGGAAGCATGGTCTTCCCTCGCACGCCCTGACGTCGTCCACACAAAGTGAGAATGATATCTACAGGAAGACCATCAGTACAAAGCAACATCATCATCTTTTAACCATCAAAAAATGGAGTATTTTAAAAAACTCAGGTTTTCACGTTACTAATGAATGAAACCAAGAGGTTCAATTGGAAAAAGCGGAGCAATTTGATATTTATTTGAAGAAAATCAGATTTTTCGAGTTACCAAAAATAAAACCAATAAGTTCAATTCAAAATAACAAAGAAGTTTGATGTTTCTAAAAAACTCCAATTTTCACATTTCTAAAAGTACACAATGAAGTTCAGATAAAAAAGATAAAGCGGTTCAATGTCTATAAAAAACTCTAATATTTTCACGTAACCGAGAGAAGTTCAGATTGACAACTGGGGAAGTTCACGTACTACACAGTGTGCATTTTGTATGAAAAAATGAATAAAAAATCAAAGGCTAAAAGTTTTTGTTGTTATAAGTTCAAGTCCTTGGTCAGATAAATCTAAAAACATTATTGTGAGAGAGGTTTGTGCAAAAGGCATATCATTTGTGTAACACTAACGAATGGATGAGAAAATTATAAAAAAAATATGTCACAGAAGTTCAATGTGAAAACAGCGGGAAGTCCAACTACTACACTAAATGAATTTCAGATGAAAAAACTTTTAAAACCTTCGCGAGTATGAAAAAATGATCAACACGGGAAAGTTGTGTGTTTACAACAGCTTTTCATCGGTATATCACTTGCTCAATTCTGGTGAGTGCATGGAGAGCTATGAGCAATAAAAGCACGTGAAAAACAGAGTGAAGTTCAAGTAGATATGCTGGGAAGTTCATGTTCTTCACGCGACGCATTTCCGAAGAATCTGTTTCGCGATAAAAGCAGAACGCATGATCTCGCTGTTTACAAAATTACCTAAAAACGGCTAGGAATCAGAGAAAACCATCTACATGAAAAAGTTTCGCATTTTCTGTAGCTTTTGATCGGTATATTATTTGCCCCATTCCGATAAAGTTTGTAGAAATTACGGGCAAAAAACCTTTTTATCCATTTTCAAATTTGACTTAAAACCGTAAGGAATTAGGAGAAACAATATATACCAAAAACTTTGCCATTTCCTCAAGCTTTCCAAAGCAATATCATTTCCTACATTTGCACGTACGGTTAAAAAATTAGCTCAAAAATACGAACTCGGTGGAACTTGTACGGTTTTCCAAATTACTTTTAAACCGTTCAAAATTATAAAAAACTTTGAACATGAAAAAGTAGCGCATTTTCATAAGCTTTCCAACGCCATATCATTTGCCTCAATTGGAGTAGCCGTTTAAAAATGGTATTGATGTACGAACTCGGCTGTTCGGTTTGTGAAATTTTATGATTTTCCAAATTACTCTTTAACCATAGGGAATTAGAGAAAACTTTCAACATGTGGAAGGACCGGTTTCGCAGCAGCTTTCCAATGCCATATTATTTGCCTCATACCAGTAAACGGTTTAGAAATGCGATGGAAAATATGATTCACGTTTTTTGTATCAAGAAAATACGGTTTTCAGAACTTCACTTAAACCGCTTACATTTTGCTGAAAATTAACTTGGGTCATGATACTCGTGTCCATAGCTTTCCAATGGTATATCGCAAGCCCCATTTGGGCAATGTTGGAAAAAGTTCAACCTAGCATCGGGGCAAGTTCAGGTAGAACAACTAATGCAGCAAAATTGCAAAAGACGCTAGTTCATCATGACCCGAGAGCAAAATCCGCCAACGAGCGAGATTCCTATTTAAAACAGGCATTTAGTTGCTAAAAACTGTTTCTAGATTACACTTACATCATATAGAACACGACTGGCCTGAATAATTCAGGCGGTGAGACACGGTTGCGAAGATAGCCCGAAGGTCGGGTTCCTACAGAGGGAAGTTCAGGCTGTGTAACTAGGAAGTTCTAGTTGTGATCAGAATATTATTCTGATCCCGTGATCAGAATAGTGTTTATGTGTACACACACACACACACACATATATATATATATATATATATATATATATATATATATATATATTGCGTATAAGTAAGCAAGCAGTTGGCAATTCTATAGCTCAATTAATGTCTTAGGGAGCATAATGAACAGTAGAGGGATTCATACAAACCTACTACGACAAGCAAAATTATGCAATCATTAGCCTAGTATAAACTAGATTGTGAGCCTCATGAAGTGATAGTTGGTTAATAGACTTCAAAGCTTCAGGCGCACTTCGCCGGAGTAATTAAATGGTAAGGCATTTAATTATGTCAACTAATAGTTATAAAAGTACCCAACATCAGGCATCATTATTTGGGCATCTCATTAACTAAGGACAAATAAAGCAATTGAAAAGAGCAATTTAACTATGCCTGAAACAAACAAGCGGTTGAACTGTTGAGTTGGCAACTTGAATACATGCACGCCTCAATAACGTCCATGGCCTAGCTACATTTACTGTATAAAGGAACAAGTAATGTAATATTGTTTGCCCGCTATGAAGTATCTCGACTAGTATGTAATCAATATCCAAGTAATGATAGGGAGGCTAATCGTGTGAATATGCGTTTGGTTATGAAATTTATGACATCGACAACTCTACCATGGAAGGAAGCAGTTTCACACTGCTCACTACTATAAGATGTTTTAGATATTTAAAAGTGGACTACATCCGTAATGAGTGAACAGACACATTAAAATGTGTTTACATACATCTGATTTACAAAAAAGTTAGAACATTATATAGTAGTGAGTGGAGGGGGTCTTAATCAATGGCCCAATGACTGGGTTACAGGTGAATAACCCTACGCAAGCACAATATCAGACAAATAGGATGTCCTGGTAATTGTAATACAGTGACTTACCATAACAGGTTGAACAGGCTTAGCACCGCTCCTCCTTCTCTTGCAAGGCTCCTTACTAACATCCTGTACTTGGAAATCCTCAATCTTATCTTCATTGCACCCCCTCTGCAAGGTGACACAAACTAGTTACTGGTCTCCTTTGAAGATAAATATGCATACTTTCCAGTCTGTGAGCAACACAAAAGGATGAGTTTATAACAAAAAAACACCACATAATGAAACATGTCACATCTCTTGCACACAATGAAATGAGCATTTTCTATGTGTGCACTGTGTAAAAACTAGCCATACCTTCGGACTGGATCTCTAGGTACTCTTGGAGAGCCTACTTTAGTGTACAGCCAAACATTTATGTCACCTATGAGTTATACAAGCCCCCACTACAGTAGCCCTTAGTGTTTAAATCGTTGACAAGCTCTGTTAGGTCAAGAACAACAAGTAATCAAAGCAAACAGTCCTAGTATGGCTGGCTGATACAAACAAGCAATTGAACAGATGTGTGAGCAGATCTTGCACAACACTGAATTACATATCAAGAAAAGAAGCATAGAAGGAGGCTTAAAGACCATCACTTGACTAGCCAGATTTAAGGGGCATTTAAACATCACGTGCAATGCATGAACTAACATAAACATTGCATATTTCAGATTCTATAATGAAATGCACATGTATTAGGTTATGCCATGTATGATGCCCAAGTGTACACTATAGGAGGCAGGAGTGATTCATCATTGCATGCACAATTGAATTGCAGGTTAAGGGCCAGTTCTATTACGCCTTTCCAGAGGTTATTGTCAAAATCAGCCATTAAAGATGTAAAGAAGTCATCTTTGAGTTATGGGCTTGGGCTTAACTTATTTCGCTTTGGAGGGGGGTGCTTCGGGTAGAAGCTCACTAAAAATTGAAGGTAAGGGGAATAGTGAAATGACTCTGTTGTCTGCCTATATTACAATCAAAATGCCACTACTCACGCTCGCGTCACACCTGACCCTCAAGTAAAAACAAACACGCAAGCGTTCATTGCCCTACCCACTTGCATCTCCTCTCCCCTTTCCCTCTACCTCGATCCCCTGCCTGCAGCTCTAGGGTTCCTCCAGTGAGCCATCGCCACTGGTCCCATCTCGCCTGGTCCTCGATGATGCTCTGTCCAGCTAGGCTACATGGCCGGCGGGTAGGGCCAAATCTCCCTGGTTGCTCCTCCCTCTGGCGTTGCCCCTCATTCGCATGGTCTCCAGCAGCTGCTCTGCTGTGGTCCATCCAACGCACTACTCCGGCGGTCGCCGCACAACTACAGCCGATGGCCCACTCCAGCAGAAGGCACCTCGTTCCCCTCCCCTCCTTCCAGGTCGTGGCCTTGAGGTGATGTTGAAGGATGAGCTCATCCAACAAGGTGAGGATCTCCTCTGATTTTTTTTCCAAATTTTCACTCCGATCCGCTATACTATGAATTGCTATGAGCTAGTGGTGCTGCTATATGATGCATTGCTATGAGATGCTCCTGCTGCTGCTATATGATGAATTGCTATGAGCTGCTGCTGCTATATGATGAACTGCTATGAGTTGCTGGTGCTATATGATGAATTGCTATGAGCTGTTGCTGCTATGTGATGAATTGCTATGAACTGCTGCTGTTGCTATATGATGAGTTGCTATAAGATGCTCCTGTTGCTGCTATGATGAATTGCTATGAGCCGCTCCTGCTGCTGTTATATGATGAATTGCTATGACCTGCTGCTGGTATATGATGAATTGCTAGCTGCTACTGTTGTATGATGAATTGCTATGAGCCGCTGCTGCTATATGATGCTTTTAGGTGGTGCTGCTATATGATAATAACTAGCCACTTGGACCATCGAATTTCGATAAATAATGGTTCTTCATTTAAATTTAGGTCATGTGTTCTTCATTTAAATTAGGCAATGGGGTCTCTATGGAAGACATTGACCAAAGTAGATTGTGCCAAGTAAATGGTATCTTTGTATTTGCATTTGAACAAATATTGATGGTCTGTTTTCCTATCATATTAATTACTGCACTGGGTTCAATTTGTGATGTTTGCAAGTCAAATTAATTTTCACATGGGCAGGAAAATGAAAAAATATAATGCAATCTAGACTTTCCACTGATCATACCACATATTAGCTTAAAAGGCAGGCAATGAAAAGAACCGGTTGTCTTATTATCCGGAGCTTATATTCAAAGGTCCTTATTTTCTTAGGATAACTTGAAATAACTGTCCCTAAGAAACTTGGCCAATAGAACTGACATACATATAACATGTCATGATGATTGCAATGGAGGCCCAGTTCTTTTCCCAGATTCTCCCAGAATCTGACCCGTACCTAGATTCTCCCGAAATCTTTGAGCCCCATTTGTTTTACAATCCTATCTAGTTAGGGTCTAATTAGTTAGGATTATAAAACAAATGAGGATCTAAGATTCTAGGAGAAGCTAGAGAGGGGCAGATTCTGGGAGAATCTTGCAAAATAACTGGGCCGGATTGACCTACCATAGCACACTGTATAGGCTCACCGCTGCCTCTCCTTTTTTTGCGATGTTCCATGAAATTGCCACATACATCTTGTACTTTTTCATTGCGTAACCCTATCTACAAGTTGACACGGGTAATGTCAGGTATCTCTACATGATAATACATTGCATATCCCTTGTGCATATTTAAACCACCAACTAATGATTGTGTGCGTATCATAAACTAGACATGACTCTGTATACTAGACTAGCAGGTACTCTAAGGGAGCCTAATGTAGTGCACTGCAATTCCTACATGCCACCTATGATTTTGTGTAATGTACTACCTCTGTTCCTAAATATATGTCTTTGTAGAGATTCCAGTATGGACCACATATAGATGTATATAGATGCATTTTCAAGTGTAGATTCACTCATTTTGCTCTGTATGTAGTCTATAGTGCAATCTCTAGAAAGACTTATATTTAGGAATGGAGGGAGTATCATGTATGCCATCTACATCTCAAATTTAGTAGCCAGTAGTGGAACTCATTGTCTACACAAAGGGATTACTGGTCAAAAATCCTAGCAAAGCACGCTGGCAGGCACACAACAATACACGAGAGAGAGAGAGAGAGAGAGAGAGAGAGAGAGAGAGAGAGAGAGAGAGAGAGAGAGAGATGGACTTACAAGATCATAGCAATGCCTCAGTCCAGGATCTTGGTTGGCCAAGCTGTTAGATCCAGAAGAAACATCGTCCTTGTATTTTTTGCCAGCTGCATAACATGTAACAGCGACCTGTTAGTATATTTGAATTACATCGGGCAGGTGATGTTGGACGGGTTTAAATGTGACAAGTACCTAAGCCATGG
Source organism: Aegilops bicornis (assembly GCA_021605145.1). Classification (NCBI taxonomy): domain Eukaryota; kingdom Viridiplantae; phylum Streptophyta; class Magnoliopsida; order Poales; family Poaceae; genus Aegilops; species Aegilops bicornis. Next base: position 351,003,366 of record CM038671.1, on the reverse strand, counting down.
CGGCTGCTTGGCATCTTTCTAGACAGTGGGAATCAGGTTAGAAACATCAAGGGTGATGACGCTGCGCTGGCTGTCGGGGTTTGGTAAGGAGATCTAGAACTGTGGAGTAGGGTGTTTATGGAGCGGCTCCAGTATGGTGGACTACGGTGTGGGCGAAGCGGATCAGAGGCCGTGGACGAGGGCGTCAGTGAAGCTGCTCCGCTGGTTGGGTTCAGGATGGTATCGACAATGCGGATCTGCGGACGTGGATAGGGCGTCAGAAGTTGCTCCGGTAGGTTGGACGAGGGTGCGAGGAAGCGGATCTGAGGCCGTGGACATGGACATTGGCAAAGTGGACCCAGTAGGGTCGAGAACGGTATAGGCAAAGCTACTCCAGTGGGGTTGAGGATGGTGTCGGCGAAGCGGCTCCGGTAGGGTTGAGGAAGGTGTTGGCAAAGAGGATCAGAGGCCGTCGACGGGGGCATCGTTGGGGAGGCTCCGGGGTTGTGGATGAAGCGTCTCCGTGGGGAGTACGAAGGAGCCGCTGCAGATGCGATGTGGTTGACCAGAGTATCGGCGAAGCAGATCCAGCACCGTGGACAAGGCCGGCACTAAATGGGCTATGGTACAGTGGTGGATGAGCAGTCTACTTGTTTCTAGGGGAGGTGGAAGGGGTAGATGCGGCCGCATAAGTAGATCCGGCGAGGTGGACGCCGCTGGTAGTGAATGGGCTCTGGTACGCCGGTGGATGAGCAGTCTATGGTTTTGAGAGGGGAGGGGTAGAAAGGCCGATGAAGTACAGACGACATGATGTAAAATGCTCTGGTGCTGTGGAGTAGTAATTTTTCTGGGAGGGGAGAGGAAATGGGGGTGCCGTGTGGTGGGGGGAACCGGAAGTTACCAATGTAGCCCCAACCTATTATGTAAATGAGGGCCGTATTGTAACTATTGTTCTCCGTGCACCAAGGACAAAAGGGGAATTTCGCATGCTAAAGACCTAGGTGGCAGAAATTTTAGAAGGAGGCGGGAGATTTTGTCGCCCGCGGGATTGTCCGTATCCAGTTTCAACTAATTTTGGACAATGCTAGCGGGAAGGTCATGCAAGACTGTGTACACGGGGCACACGTCAGCAGTTAATAACTGGTATGAAGTCCACCCCCAAAAAAGACAATAACTCGGGATGATGCACCGATAACTTGGACCTTCACATGGGCGTGGCCAATTGCATGGGTGTAGAGGCGCGTTCACAAAATAATAGATCAAACTCTCAACCTATGTATTTCTCGTGTAAATATATAATTTAATGTCATTGGTTATTTACTTTAAACATAAAGCATTGACGTGTTATTGTAGAGGCACACAAAAAGAAATGGATATTGTAGTCCCACAAAAGAAATGGATATTGTAGTCCGCTACTTAAAAGTGTTACCTCGTATGATTACATGCCCTCCATTTCATAAATTGCATACCCATTGAATTCATATATGAATATTACATATATTACTTCATAATAGAACCTTAAATCATGCAAGACTAATGAATTCGAATGCAAAACTAACAATCGTGCATGTACATGATAGCTACAGTGGTTGTTTGAAGAAACATCACTGTAACTTTGGCATGGACAATTGAAAAGGATTATTTGGAAAAGATGTAATATGTGAGTGTCCAATCTTTATGGCGTTGAATCAATATTGTATCTTTGGCCATGATACGAAGTAGATATTGATTTATGTTCAAGCGAAGCACGCCCACGATCCCTAGATAGTGATACGTGAATGAATTATGCAATCTCTCTCACACGCATACATACCCCATTTCTCCGTGGGCATCGGAATCACACATGCGCACTTCGTGTATTTCTCTCCCTCCATCAAGGCTAGAATTCGTCTTTCTACCCCGTCCTACAAGTCTCTCACACAGAAACACGCACGCTCTCTTTGTCAAGCACCCCACCCCTTTAACTCCACCCACCCACCACCACTAATGTCTCAAACTATAACTGTGTCTCGCACACATAGGCCTAAGGTTAACTCAAGTCCCGGAACCATATGAATACATACAATGGGATTCCAGCAGAGCACCTTTTTTTTAGATTTTGCTCTCTCTCTCTCTCTCTCTCTCTCTCTCTCTCACACACACACACACACGCGCGCGCGCCCATAGACATTGTTTTTCTCTTCATTTTTTTCCGGCACTTGCATGCACACCGCTTGTTTATCTCCGTGATGCTTTAAGTATGCCTCGCACACATGCTATCTACCTATCCCTTTATATAGATATGTATCACACAAACTCCTTCTCCCTATATCTAAGTGTCACTGCCCCCCCCCCACACACACCCACAAACACACACACTTCCCAACACCGAAGTAGTAGGGTGACACCTCGATCTTGATACTAATCTATCTACTGGCTTCTCTCTCAATCACACACACACTACCTGACACTGAAGCACTAGGGTGACACCTCGATCTTGATAGTAATCTATCTACTGGCTTCTCTCTCAAACACACACACACTCGCTAGTTGTGCCTCTTTGTTGATACGTCTTTCCCCCCCCCCCCTCCCCACCCCCCCAACAATGACAGCAGAAGGGTGACAACTCGATCTTGATCTTAATCTATTAATTGGCTTCTCTCTCAAACACACACACACACACACACGCTAGTTGTGTCTCTGTGCCTCGCTTACACACACTCGATATGTCTTTCTCTCTGTAGCCCCCTCGTGCACAGCTGTAGTGATGATGACACTGAACCCAATGTGCCTTGTTTTTACCGACCTCATGTGATAGTTTTCACCCTGTTTTTGTTAATTATCAAGGCAAACTTTTCTTTGTTACTACTAGTGAATTTGTGATCATTTAGGGCAGACATAAAATATATAACTTCAACCTAGTTATCACAGTAACTATTTAAAAAGAAACTTGCAAGATGCATGTGCGTTGCATGGAACATCAAGATGCATTTGTATGAGTAGTTTATCTTGTGAGAGAAAAGGATGAACGAGGGAAGGCCTTATATGCAAATGTGGAGAGGGGTGTCGGTGTCAAAACCGGCGGATCTCGGGTAGGGGGTCCCTATCTATGCGTCTTAGGCTGATGGTAACAGGAAGCAAGGGACGAAATGTTTACCCAGGTTCGGGCCCTCTCGATGGAGGTAAAACCCTACTTCCTGCTTGATTAATATTGAAGATATGGGTAGTACAAGAGTAGATCTACCATGAGATCGTAGAGGCTAAACCCTAGAAGCTAGCCAATGATGATATGATTGTAATTGTGATCGGCCTTCTATGGACCAACCTCTACGGTTTATAAAGACACCGGAGAGGGCTAGGGTTTACATGGAGTCGGTTACAAGGAAGGAAATACAATATCCTGATCACCAAGCTTGTATTCCACACCAAGGAGAGTCCCATCCGGACATGGGTCGAAGTCTTGAGTCTTGTATCTTCACGCTTCAATAGTCCGGACGTTGTACATAGTCCGGCTGTCCGGATACCCCCTAATCCAGGACTCCCTCAAGTGGTGTGGGTATCTTTTTGCAAAATTGCCATAGTTTCCTTCCTATCCATCAGATATAAATCAGACAGCCTATATTGCAGGATGGCAGGCACACCATCATCATCAACTCTGTGTTCCATAAGAGTAGACATAGATATATATCTCCAGGATCGTCCACAACGAACATCTGTTGGATTGGTTAGTGTCGGATGCTCGCAATGTGATGACTTGAGTTCGAATTCTGTCCTAAACTTTAGATTTTATATTATATTTTTAATATATACTTCTTTTGCTATTGTACTGATAGTGGAACCCATAGAGTACTTAGAATACAAGATTAAGGATGGATTTGTTTCTTTTTAACTTTCCGTATGAATCTGTAGCCACCCTGCAAGTCATGTACACTGTACATGCAATTAACCTTTTGTAGAGGGAGAATCATTCACGCAATTAACTCAAATGGATTGGATGTGACTCTACTATTTCCAGCATAAGAGCATATCCAACGGCAGCCAACAAATTTCCTCCCGCTTCCTTCCGCAGAGGACGACATCCAACGCCAGCAGCATACATTTTCACAACTCTAACAAGCCAGAGGAAATTCGTGCAAACACGGACTGATTTCATATAAGCATGAAAGATTTCTTATAAAAAAGCCGGATCTTCATATAAACATGACGGATTTCATTACATTTACACGAACTAAGCGGTGCTAATCCGGCTCTCGTGGTATAATTAGTACCTAATCTAAATGGCCGCCCGCGGATCCCTTTGTCTTCCTCATGTCCAGCAGACACTTATGGGGTCGACGACGGTCCTCGCATCAGATGAAGCAGCCAAGAAACCACCTGTATACGCAGTCGTCGCCTCGGCGGTGGCCTTCATGGGACCCAAGATTTATCGGCCTCACATGTTCTACTTCTCTTTGATGATGGCGGCGGACATGGAGAAGCTGGCCACTGAGCATGAGGGGGAAGCACCGAGCGGCCTTGCTTGTATCCGGAGGGCTCGGTGGGCCATTCAGTCGGGTAGTATGCTAGAGAATGGCTCCTGAGAAGCCATCGAAAGAGTGGAGAAAATGGTGAAGGAGGAGATGGGGGAGCGGCGGAGGGGTGCAATTCGTGCCCGCTGTCTGGCCTCGTTTAAATAGAGGCGGACGGTAGGAGCTTGGCCGGCGTCTGGCCTCATTTAAACTGAGGGCGGACGGGAGGAGCTCGGCCGGCTTTACGTTTAATTCTGGCCCGCTCATGAACGGACGTGCGGCCGGAGTAGGTTTCTTGGTTTGCATGCGGGTTTAACAGAGGCGTTTGATGGAGGCGAGGAGGCGTGTTCACCCCGGCGTGCAGCGGGCGGCGCAGTACTATTCCATACGGCTTTAATGCAGACGAGGAGAGGGTAGCGGTTCCCGAAATGTTGAACGGCCAATGATGCATCCTCCTTCAATTAGCAACCTGAATGCACTCATATAAAGGCGCCCCTCCATTCCAATGCATCTACCACATCGTATGCACCTAAGATCCTACACTAAGCGCAAAAGTGCTCACTCCATACCCATGGCGGAGATGCACGCGAGCAGCCAGCGGCTGTGCCAGATGCTCCAAAGACGCCGGCTGCGGCATGGCACCGAGGATCATCTCTAGAGGGGTGTTGGTGGCCGGTTGGTTCATGGCCATCATCGACGCGACCTACGACTCTCAGTTGAACAAGATGATCGTTGCCACCATCAACAAGTTCACCGTCGTCAGCAAGCTCACAGACAACATCACCTTACTCCTCCAGCCGGCGTGTGTGGGCTCCTCATTTCCTGCCGCCCTAATCGGCCTCCATGGCGAGAATCCCTTTCAAGCACTGGTGGCCCTGCGATTGCTGGCCGACGCAACAAGGAATGTCCACCTGGAGGTTGCTCTCGCCGCTAGGCGCCTCACCCTGCAAGAATTCGTCGACCTACACATCCACATGTACGAGGAAGTCGTGTACATAGGTATCTACAAGGCCGGTGAGGACGCTACAACGTTGGCCTTCATGAACCGGCTGGAAGCCTTGGACGCCTTTGTTGAGAAGCACATTGACCTTGCCACAAAGTCCGCCGCTCCTAAGCCGCCGGTCGGTGGCTCAATGCACTGAGTCAAGGAGGAGGAGGAGGTCGTACGTTAATGTATGCATCTTTCTTCTTGCCTCATGTAACCACCACTGCGATCGCATCATCATGGCCTTAATTCTTATTGTGCTATTGCATTCTCGTTCCAGTCAATACAAACATGTGTGATCCCTTTGCTCACATTTGGAGGCAATAATATGCATCATTGTAACTAGTACTCCATCTGTCAATTTATTAGTTGTGCTTACCTTTTCCATCAACTTCGTAATTTACGTTCGATGCTTGACCCGACCTATGAACTACTCCCAAATTTAAAAACTGAGAACGAACCTATAAATTCAAAACTACTCCTGCAGCACGCCTGTCACATTCGTAAGTTCAAAATGAGAAACTAGAACACGTACATAAAGCATGTCCCTTCCCCGTCGCATACCACACTGTCGTTATTTCTATTTATCGATTGTGCCAAGGAGCAGAACCAAATGTTACAATTTAGACATGTTTCTCTACTCCCATAAAAGACTCAGTTGGTGATGGTGGTGTGTCTGCCATCCGTCATTTCTAACCATTAGATCTAAATCTAACAGTTGTGAGGTAAGTTGGGGCATTTTTGCAACAATAGCCCTCTTCTCTGCTCCAATTTGCAAAAACCCCTTATTATCTTGAAAGCAACCACATCCCTCCCTCACCTCATCAAAACAGCCTGAGAAATATATTTTCAGTGAAAAGTAATACATTTTTAGTGGTATATATGTATATCAAAACAAGAGTGTTTTCTGTCAAGTTTGCGAACAAGTACTATTCTACTTTGGATCCGTTGCAATGCACTGGCACATTGCCAGTAAAAGGAAAAGGCCTGCCGCGTTTGCGTTGCACCACCACACGCCCGGGAATCGAGAGTACTCCATGGCCCATCCGGCACGCCACATACCTAGGGAAGGCGTGTTGCCTAGCATTTTCACTTGGATGTGGGACCGCAGTGGAGCAAACCGACTATCAGAAAACCACACCCCTCCTGCCGCATTGGAAAGCAGAAACGAGAAGGGGAAGACCTAGCTGTAGCACGGAAGCCAAGAAATTTGGTGTCAGATGGGACTCGTTGATAGAGTAGGAGCACTCCGTACTACACCTACTACGAAGTTTGTACTACTCTACTACTACTACCACTATACAACTAGGTACGTGCACGACACAGCATCGTAGGAATAAAAAAATGGGAAGATCTTGTTTTGGGTGATTTATCTTTTTTTAAGTCAACGTAGTATGAATAATATGATGTGGGGCACCCACGAAGCCATGTGGCATGTCTGGAGGTCTTATTTAGAGCTTCTTGTGTGGATCGATCACACTGTCATGCTGGCCGTTCAAGAAGAACGTGTATGGGTACTTATAATAGATCCGAATGGCAGCCACCTAGACCATTGGATCAACATCAATCAACAGTTTATATCATGTACGTGCAAATACACACATTGACTCTGGAAAAATAATGAATATAGAATTTATAATACATATACCGCATATTGGGTTTCTCTAAGGTCAAACTTTGTATACTTTGAACAATTTGTAGGAAAAAGTATCAACATATACACCACCAAATATATATCATTTGATTCATAATTGCTTTTATTTCCACATCATGTAAATTTGTTAGTGTAGATGCTCATATTGTTTTCACCAAATTCGGTCAAGCTTTATAAAATTTGGCTGCAGTCAAAGCTATATATGTGCGGAGTAAATTACAAACGGAGGGAGTGGAATAGATATAGTTATAACTATACAAATAAAAAATATAGTAATATAGTCTATAGATATAAATAAGGCTACTACCCTTTTTCTACGTTAGAACACGCGTTGTTCTGTACACATTGTTTTGTTTTCGCTATAATTTGCATTTGCGGGGTGTGTGTGTAGGACTGTCGGCTTTTGTTCAGTACCATCAACCCCACCATTATCCTTAACTAATTCATATTGGCAATTATGATTGCATTATCTTAGTTCTAGCCGATTCTTTGGTTGCTTGGAGGAACTCCATCTCGTTATTCAGGTTGATTTTGTGCATATGATAAGATCATCATCCATCGAAGATTTGTTTAGTAACGATTGTTGATTTGTATCACCGGGTATGATATAGTTGGATCGTCAACTTCAAAATCCACCAAGTCGATACTTATCCCCACTCTCATTGAAAGATTTGGTCGCCATCATAAGACTACCACCTAAACAATTCCTTCCCTATAACATGCGCATGAGCACCCATCTCATTATTCAGGTCCACACCTCTCTCCCTCTCTGGAAACACACACACACACACACACACACACACCTCTCCACACGATGCATGTCTCTTGGTCTCTCCTCCGTCCCATGACAAAAAGGCACACCGCCATTCTCTTCATCATGCTACCCCCGTCTATGTAGTTAGGTCTCCTTGTAACAAACAAGCATTCATCTGTCTCTCTATTATCTCTTTCTACCACACATAACCTTCCACCCCTAGCCAGTCATGCTATCGAGGTCTATCCAGCTCTCTCACACGCAAACAAACAATGTCTGTGTGTCCCTTCATCGCACACACACTATCACTCTCCCATATCCGCAACCTCGTAACCTTGTTGATCCCGACGTTACACACAACTCTCTCTCTCTAACACACAGACACACACACCCTCTTTCTCCCTTTTGGACACTCCTCTCTCTACGACACACAAAGTCTTTCAAACACGCATATGGCCCTCTCTCGTTAGGTATCGCTGCCCTCGCCCCCTTCTTTGTCACACGAATATTCTCTATATATATCTCTCACAATAATAGATGCATAGTCTAAATTGAAACCAAGTACGAAAATGAGCTCCGATTACAAAACTCAAATCCACTCCCAAACAGAATAAGAAAAAAGGGTGAAATCATGCACACAAATGTTTGTTGCGTGCATGAATGTCAATGATATGGATGTACTACTCGTACATCACACAGACCCATTTCACACAAATTACATTAAACCCTTCTCAAAATATGGTGCGCATGTGATGTTTGTTGTACTGCTCCTGCCAGCCTTCCTCCGACACTTTCCAACATATTGTGCTACTTCTGATTCTATTTTTCTCCTCGGGCCATGTGAAACCACGAAAAGGTCACCCCCACCCCCACTAGTACTGTAGCTCGAAGCTCCCATGCAGATGCAACACCCACTGGAGCATGCAGCCATTGCCGAAGTGGACGGTGCCGTGACCTGGGAAGAGGATGGATTCTCCGACATTGCCAAGGTGGAGCACGCCCTCTACGGCCGCGAGTAGCGCGCGCTAACTGTCCATGATGAGGAGAGTGTGATCTAGTGGCTCGCCCTCGTTGGCCATGAGGGGTACCTGTGCTCAAGCAGCATGCGCTGGTCGGTCACGAGGACGTGCATCGCATCCTCGCCGCTCACAATGCGGATGAGCGGGTTATCCAGCAGCATGCCCGCGAGCATCGCATCATCGAGAGCACGCTCGCGAACATCGCAATGTCGCTGCTCTGGACGTGGACGAGCGCGTGCTCCGGCAACACGCCCGTGAACATCGCATCCTTGCCGGTCACAATGTGGACGAGCACGTTCTCCAGCAGCATGCCCGCGAGCATCACATCATCGTCGCTGCTCTCGACGTGATCGAGCGCGTCCTCTGGCAGCACGCCCGCGAACATCGCAACCTCGCCACTCAGGTGCACGAGCGTGTGCTCCAACAACATGGCCGTGAGCATGGCATCCTCACGGCCCACGAGGTGGTTGAGCGCGCGCTCCAGATAGTACCCCAGGAGTCGGGACACGACCACCGCGCCCCTGGCTACGAGGAGTACTGCATTGTGCCCATCATGGTGTAGGAAAATCACGTGATTCTGCTGATCCCTGGAGGAGACGAGCTCTAGTGGGCGCTCGAGGAGTCCCGTGCCAATATGCAGGTGGCGGCGGACGTGCAAGATTATCCTTCGAGCTCTCCTCCTCTTACGAAGAAACCTCCACACCCCCTTCATACGTCCTCTGCCTCGGCTCCGGCGGACATTTGGAGTTTAGTTTTATGGAACATTAATATTTGGACTAATGCAAAAAACAACCTATGACTAACAGGCATAAATAGATGATGTGGCGGCATTGCATGCTGGAGTATATTGCAATTTATGGATTGCATGCATGACTAGCTTATGTGGCTTGGTTAAATGGCTAGGAAAGGCTAGAGAAAAATAAATAGATAATGTGTTTAGAGCGCACTCGACTAAATGGGAGCATGTAAATATCTTTAGAGTGCACTCCACTTTTTTCACACGCCTAGGTGCACCGGATGTCGTGCCACGCTACAAAATGTTAGAAAAAAATCTGCTCCAATGTTTAAAAAATCTATTATTATCTTGAAACCAGCCACACCCGCCCCTGATGTCATCAAACTAGCTCGAGGAATATGTCTTCAGTCAAGCATAATTTATTTTTACTAATATATGTATATCAAAACTAGAGTGTTTATATTTCAAGTTTGTGAACAAGTATTATTCTACTACTTTGGATCCATTGCAACGCACGGGCTGGCACATTGGTAGTAGTAAGAAACAAATTCTGGGTATAGCATGAGTTTATACTGCGGGAGCACCAAAAGGCCTGGCACAGGAGTTACATTTCCCTCTCGGGGCCCACGGGACTGAGCTTCAGCGGCTAGTGCACCTGCCTTTGAGTCAATGATACGTGGACCCTAAATGCGGCTGGCACGCATGTCATTCTCATAAAAGCAGAGGGGTGGTGGGACCGAGAGGGGTGAGGCGCAGGCTGCGGACGTGTGGTGTCAAGAGTTCGAGCGGCGTCGTTGGAATTGAGTGGGACGAGGCTTGCCTGCTCCCCTCCCATGCTCCAATCCATACTAATTTTCATCCAACAGTTATAATAGATATCCTCGTGTGGGTCATCTATAGCCTCAAAAAAAGGTAAACAAAGGCCGCATTTCTAGGAAATAATTTCCTGCATGAATCTGTACATGCATGCAAGATCCTTTCCTTTCCTGCTCGTCCTCCGAGCGTGGCAACAGGTGCTCACCTAACCCATGTAGCACGCTGCGCCGCCAGCGAGTAGCACCTCCTCCACGCCAACATCGGTGTTTGGGCCATCCAGATGCAGCTGCTCCCGTAGTATTTTACCCGCATGTTCGACTACAGTACCACACCGATCTTGGAAGAGACCATGGAGCTTGTGGCCAAGAAAAGTCTCTGCATGGACGACGCATGTCGAGGTACTTGTCTGTTGTGACGTGCCGCACGATGTTTCCTAGCTCGCGCTCTAGATGAGCTCAGGTGGGACCCAGTGATCTACCCGGGGCACATAGCTCGACTTGGGCTCGAGATTCCGACCGCTTGCACCGTCCCGAGGATGTACCACTCAGCGTTGAGGCTGGAATGCAAGATACGTATAGCCGTGTGCTCATGGGCGGGAGCAACCTCCTAAACGGATACCGGTTTGCGAACATGATGTACTTGACGTAGTTGAGCCAGTGAGTCTGGAGGCATTCCTGCCATCGTGCGTTGACGCATGGCTCAACGGCATGCGGCCATGGGCCAGCATAGGTCGGCTACGGGGAAGCAGCATCGGTGTGGTTCGAGATGCCCAGCTGGCCGTTGTCGCGGAGGCATTCGCGTCTCACTTGTTCGAGATGAACCGGCCGGTGGTGGCCTGGTCATGGCGAGGGTGCCACAGCTGGACGTCGGGGTGTTACGAGGCGTAGATGGCCACACCAGCGGGTACTGACTGTATTACAGAAGTAGATGGCAAAGACGGGCCTTTACTTTATTTATTTTATTTGTGGCTAAGAAGTGATGTCCTGGACGAAATGTGTCACAGGCGCTGGATGAAAATTGGATGGTGTGGGAGTACGAACCAGAGCAAGGAGCAAAGCATGCAAGCCGCGTCCAATTGCGTGTGGCTGTGGTGGAAACTTGATGGTCGCCACCGTTCATCTCGCCCACATGTCATGCACACAAAGGCAGGGGAACGGTGGGGCCAAGAGGGGTGAGGCGCACGTCGGGGGACGTGGTGCCGTGGGTTGGAGCGATGTCGTGGGAATCGCGTGTGGTAGTGGTAGAAACATGATGGTCGCTGTGGTTGAACTTCCATGGACAAGCTGTCAAGTCTACTAACACATGCATTGCATACAGCTCACTTCAAGGAGTAGTAGTAGAGTAAACTAGGCGGATAAATAGTTCATTATAAGTCAAGCCGGCCTATATCAATGTACACAGAGTACAATTGTTCTAAATACATGCACACCAGCGAAATAGTTCATCTATCACTACTGCAGGACGCTGCTAACGCTATAGTACGATCAGAGACCCTTCAACAAAACTGTGTGCGATGCAATAATCGCAGACGATGGTGTAAAAAAACCCATGAAAAAAGGTGCAAAACGTTTGCGATGGCCGATTCATCAAACACGGTTCAGATTTTAGTTGCGTGTGCGATGCAGGGCATACGGTTCAATTCAAGTAATTGTTTGCAATGAGGAGGAACAAATGCAACGGGCAGCCAGATGAAGGTGTGTGCGATATACCGCATACGGTTCACTCGGATGAACTGTTTGTGATTAGGCAACACAAAAGAAACGGTCAGCCAGATCAAGGTGTGTGCGATATACGGCATGCGGTTCACTCGGATGAACTGTTTGCTTTGAGCCAAGAGAACAGAAACGGTTCAATATAACAAGATGTGTGTGATACGCGGCAAACAGGTTTGTAATTAGAAATGTGTGCGATAACTGATAATAACAAAGATGATCGCTGCTAATAAGCTGTGTTTGTTGCGGGCAAACGCTTGGTGGTATACAATTATCAGCGACTGATGAAATCATCACCGACGGGTTCCCAGTATGGTCCATGTGCGATGTCATTGCACACAGAACAACAGCATATGTACTTATAACTTATAAGGACTTCATTCCATAAACAGATTGAACATCCAATTACATATGTGGCTAGTACACGCATGACCTTTGCACACAGCAAAGTATGTTCCAAAATGCCTGGATAATCAAATAATGTATAAAAAGGCAAAACAAACCGTGAATAATTTCATATTTTTAGGACGATGCTACTATAGTTGCATGTTGCCTCTGTAAAATAAATCAAGGCGGGAAGAGACAGAGTATGTCGTTTCGCACACATAGGTGACAAGGTCCCTCTCGAAACCATGAGCCTTTTCAGAGAAGCTCTGGTTTGTAATAAGTCTGTACCAAAACCTGTCCCAAATTGGACTAATTTTGTACCACAACATGTTGGTGCTATGACATAACACCATGCCAAGTTTCATGATTTTGAGGCAAGTTTCGGATTTACAGTAATTTTAAAACCAGATTTCTCAATGTTTACTGTCGAGTCGGCACCGCCCTGGATAGGCTTTTTCCTCATGGGTCCCAAATGATACATTCAAATCTGTCACTACCATGCAGCTTTGCTTATTAAGAATTACAGCCCATTTGGTGTGCAAGCTAAAAATAAGTTTGTGGGTGCTGGTGGGCGCTAAGAACTTGCAGTTCTGTAATGAACAAAGACCTCAAGGATGTTCTTTGCCTCTATTGTGAATGCTTATAATATTTATGTCTTAATTAAAGAAATGTCAAGCCATTGGACTAGTATGAAAGAAAATATGGGTCAAAGCCGAGTTGAAAAGGGCAACAATATCTAACTCCAACTAACAAGCAGTACAAAAGCACAAGGATTAATTGCTCATCAGGTTTAGACAAAATCCAGATTGAACAGGAAAATGACATCTAGCTCAACCAAAGTTTTCGGCAGTCACAATCAAATGGATCGGTCTTATCCATAAAATCAAGATACCGGAACAGAAATTCTACTGGTCCATGATGACAAGCTGTTGTAAGTAGAAGCCGAGCATGATCAGAAGCCCTTAGGTCCACCTGAAACTTATTTTTATGTTGCTCAACACTTGCAGCCGTAAGAAATTTGTTGTCGAAAAACTTAATCCTCACGGACAATAGTGCGCTCGCATTCAACATGAAGAATGCGACAAAGCTAGTGTTTGCATTGTTGGATGCATATCCTTCCAGCGTTACTATCTTCAAACCAATGTCATGAGATCTGAGAAAATACTGGTGCTTCTGAACCATCGATTGGTTATACCTTCTCGTCCATGTGTTAGTGCCTAAATAGAGATGAAGATTGAAAACAGTTAATGTCTAAAAAAGATTATGTTGAAAGAGTGACAGCTGGACGATTAATTATAGTACATTATATATGGGCTTTCAATGTGCGTGAAATCATCACCTTTATATACAAATTCTCCAGACATGGAAAGCATTGCAATAAGCCAATAATCATGTCCAGATCAAAACACCAGATACTGATATGTAAGGTCTTGACAGAATCCACCACCACCGATATGATGGACAAGCTCTTCATTGAGCATAGAACATAATATTAGTACCAAAAGTGTACTCCAAGATGATACTTAAGTTATGCGCACAAATGAAACAAGCAGATTACAAAAGTTTACGTGAATAATATACAATACCTCAATAGGTGTGGAGCCAAACACCATCTTGAACCATCTAAAAGGATCACGAATTGAACCCAAGGTCTCCAGTTTAGGCGCACAGACTATAGTTATTTGCGAAGGTACTATAACAGAATCAAGGAGCAACCTTTGAAGTGAAGGGGCATCTTCGATGATGAGATCATGCCAAAAAAACAAATTCCCAAGCTTACAAGGTGGGGCGACTTTATTTTGAGACAACAGATACGAATTTCCATTCCAACAACAAGCTGCAAGCGCTCCAGGGCAGGGTAGCTGGAGTGGATGATGTTGTGCAGTGCAGCCTCCGACAGATTAACCACCACAAGCGCAAGTGTCTTTAGCAGTGGGAGTCGAAGCATTTGTACCAGATTGTCTGCTAGATGGCACAGGGCGAAGGTGGCGGTGTGGAGAGAGGAGGAAAACCACGAGATGGACATCGGTGGTAAGGGAACATATACATCGGTTCGTGGTATGTTACATACATAGTCATGGTAGAACTCAAGCTGCTAGAGTTTATCGAATTGACGGGATGTCTGCCAGGCGGCCACCATGCAGGGTATGTCCATAAGGTAGCATGCCGGGATGCAGATGCGTTGAACGGAGCCCTTTTGGGAGGAGATGATGGCTCCGAGGAGTTCAGAATCAGCATCGACAAATAGCTGACGGCAGTCGAGATTAAGAGGCGCGGTGCGCCACAGAGTGCGCCACCGAGATGCGAGGACTTGTGTGCGGCAGCCATCCTTGGTGGGAAGAAGGGAGATGATCTCCCCAAGGATGCCATCCGGGAGATCGTTGTTGCGGTCCGCCGGAGATTCTACTGGTTCCTCAGGTCCAGGGGGCGCTTCTGGCCGCACAGCCGGGTCCAAGATCCACATTCGGCGGCGGTGCTGGCCGGAGCCTCATCGTTGCACATACCAATCTGAAAGAAACAATGGCATAACATGTAGGACATTCAAAATAAATTCTCAAGATCAGGAAGAGAAAAGGCACAAACATATATGTAGGACATTCAAAATTAATTCTCAAGATCTAGCCACGAATTATTAGCACGCAAGCTAACCCTAGTCGGATTATTAGCAAAAATCATTTGTACAGAACAAACAATTTAATCACTAACTCTATACGGATAACATTCAAACAATCAATACACTACGTGAATCTAACGGATCTTAATTACTCTTAATTACAGAACATAACCATAGGATTTGTATTCCAGAAAAATTATAGAGGGGCGGGGGGGGGGGGGATTAACCAGAGAAAACACATGATATGTTTGCCGCACAAATGGGTATATAGATGAATAACCGGTTTTCCGTCGGAGTCGCAATCGTTGCCGGAGTTGCTGCTGACCTCCGGCTCTGGCTGGGGGGCACGACAGCGCCCACGAAGTCAAGGTCGTGCTGCTGCCCGCCTGAGACCTCGTCGACAGCGATGGCAACCTCTGTGCCCAGCTTCATGTGTTGCGTGGGTGCTTCACCAGCCCCGGCGTCGCCATTCCCTCCGATGGTGCGCTTCGGCGGCATCCTCATACACTCCAGAGTCCAGACGTTCGTGACCACTGTGAACCGGGGGTGCGGCCGCCTATTATGGCCGGCGGCTCGGGCGCGCAATTAATACGGACCAGTAGGAGCGAGGCAAGCTGCGGTCCAAAGCTGCCTCGCCTCCCGGTGAGCCTGCGCGGCGGACTTCTACCATTTCTACCATCATTTCACACAGCTACTTGCACGCCTCCTCGTCAATACGCACACCTGCACGCACGCCTCCCGATATGCCTACGCGGCAGACTGCTTGCATGCGTCCCGTCAACTCGCGCTTGCTTGCACGGCACACGGGGCGTGTGGTAGCACGTATATTTTTTTGGTTTATTCTCTGCCGCTGTACTTTTTAACTGAAGCATGGCATGGTCTAGCGCACACGGTCCGCATAAATAATCCGTATGAGATATTGGTTGCCAGTTTTTAATAATCTCCCGTTTGTAAGAAGATTATATCAAAACGGGCCTCGTTTACAAAAAAACAATATCACGGTCTACTGGTGTCCATACATGACACCAGATAAGTTTCAACTAAGTTTTGGATTTACTAAATTTTAAAAATATATATTCTCAATATTTTGAAATCTCTTGCACAGGGAAACAAGCACCCAGGGACACATATGATTTTGCAACCCATTTTGGTGCACATGTAGCTCAAATTTGATTTTTGCACATTAAATCCCTAGGAAATCAATCAATGTATAAAAATGGTCTAATGATTTCTGTTTTTTTTTTAAATTAACACAACACTCTGCCTTTCGCCACATGCATGTTCACTGCAGAAAAAGTTTGACATGCCTCAGAGTGGTTGTGATGGTGCAGGATGTGTGTGTTTATCTATGTGGGGGTGGGGGAGGGTTTGGCTATACACTACGAGTCATGAACTTCCGTGTGGGATTATTTATCATTTTCTGAGTCATATATGCCACATCAAAGTTGTGAATTGGTAATTTAAAGCATTACATATTCCTTTCATACATAATGTTCGGGCCACATGCATGCATTGGTGGTCCTCTCGGACACTCTTCCTCGTGCGGTTATCAGCGACGTGCCCATCCGTTAGCTGCAAAGGTTATTAGTTTCCACCGACAATGAGAGGCATTAATTTGACCAAAAGGTGGATTCATCTTGGCATGTGTGTAGTGTGGATCATGGTGGGATTCCATATCAAAGTTCGAGCACGTGCGTACACACTCCCGCCGGCTTGAAGTGAGGGGGCTACACGCATCGTGGTATAGTGTGTTTCCGGTTTGCGAAGCATGTGCCATGTCAAAGTTGTGCATTGGGTATTCAAACATCACATAACACACGGACGCATGCACGCGGTGGTTTTGTCCTATGGCATCACTCGCGTGTGCCTCTCTCTATGGGCCCACGAGGTCGTCGTCGACCAGTTGAACATACAACGAGAGAGAGGCTAATTTGACCAACAAGGATGGTTCTTTTTTGGTTTGTGTTACATATATGCATGATATAGGAGTATGTACATGTCAAAGAGGGGGCAACATGAATACTCTATATATATGCGCATCATAACCTCGCTCCATGTGGTGACTTTTTGGTTCCCGAGGTAGGTTCCACCTCAAAGTTGCACATTATATTGGTATTCAAACATCACGCAATACCAGAGAGGTTAATTTGATCATCAAGTAATGATTCTCTTTTTGGTTTGTGCTATACAGTAGAAGTACATATATACCACGCGTCGAATGGGGGAGTACATATAGCACATGCCATGCGTCATGAACCTCACGCTCTGTGCGGGGACTTTTTGGTTTCCTATATACGTGGTGCAACAGCAAAATTGTGCATTGCGTATTCAAACATCACACAAACAGCTCTTTGGGCCACATGCATGCATATGGTGGTACGTAGTCCTATATCGGATGATCACTCACGTGCGACGTATGCTTCGCTTCTGTGTTGGGCCCGCGAGTTCATCGTCCATCACTTTGACCCAGCGAGAGAGAGGTACGCGTTTGACGAACAATGAGGATTGATTCTTTTAGGGCTGTGTTACTAGGTGTATATATAGTACGTGTCGAGGAGGGGTGACCAGCTTGGTCCATCACTTTCACCGATAGGCGAGAGAGGTTAACTAATTTGACTTAGGAGGGGATTAATTTTTTGTTTTGTCTTGATATAGATCATGATGTGAGATTACATATATATAATAGCGCATCTGTACACATGAATCCATCCCGCTAGATCGAAGGGGGGAGCACACAAGACGTCATGAATGACCTCTTGCTCTGTGTGGGGACCTCTGCGATTTTTAACGCATGAACCACATCAATGTTGTGCATTGGGTCGGGTATTCAACACATATGCATGCACTCCATCAATATGTTCGGGACACACACATGCAATAATGATTTTCTTTGGACACACTCTCACTCGCTTGGTTATTGGCGGCAAGCCTATATATATTCGTGGGCCCGCGTGGTTGTCCATCATTTCGACCAACGACGAGAAAGGTTACCAGGGTGATATATTCTTCTTCTTTGCTTCGAATTACCGTATACTTGGTCAACCCATTCCAAGCCTAATTAAGTTTGAGTGTGTGCTACGCATCCTGAACCTCGCTCGGTGTGGGGATTTTACGGTTCCAAAGCATGGTGCCACATCAAATTTGCGCATTGGGTATTCAAACACCACACACACCACTTCCATATACATAGTTGGGCCACATGCACATAGTGGGTTTGTCTTCATACAATACTCCCTCGCGAGGTTATCGGCGACAAGCTAGCCCATTTTGTGGGGCCGTGTGGACGTCCATCACTTTGACCAACAAACGAGCAGGGAGAGGTTGTACGACCAAGTTGGATTCTGCTTGGTCCATGTTATAGTATGTCTTAGTGAGATGCCCACCCCTCGACATGTGTGTTTGGGGGAGGGGCTACTTCACGCTACCTGCAACCTCCATGGGGTCGGGGAAGTCCAGTTAATTTGCGAGGCACACGTGCCACATCAAAAGTTATGAATGGTAGTTAAATATCACACACCACACCATTTTCATACATATAGTAGGGCCACCCACATGTGGTTCGTATGTGGACTGACCCTTCTCACGCCACAAGCACACACTTGTGGGTCGGCACACAATCCACCTTCGCCGGGAAGCGAAAGGGGAAGTTTGACCATATATATGACGGACACCTATAGGTTTTGTGTTACGGTAGGGTGAGATTTTAGACCTAGCTATTTGGGGTCATGCATTCGTAGCTAGGATTCCCTTACCGCCCACACAAAGTGGGGTTCGTATGGGGGATGGCTGACTAGCAATACTGTGCTTTTGTGCGACAGGTGCCACATCAAAGTTGTGCATTGGGTATTCGAGCATCAAACCAGCGTTTTCATACATATATTTGGTCCACATGAAAGTGTGTTCATGTTATGACCCTCTCTCGCGTTATTCTTTTTGCCAAATTTATAAACAGCACACGAGTTGGATGTAGAAACCGTCTCTGATTTGGTACGCAACAGACACGGTTCGGTCAGACTACCCGTGAGCCATGCCCATGCCCTGCAGTCCCTCATATCAGCACAGTAGATTGGGCTCCACGAGGCTTGCCTCCCGGTCTAAAAAATATCTACTGCCTCGTAATCTCGAAAATATCTACCGTGTGGAAGGTTTTAATGTTTAATAGCACATGATTAGTATGTGCGGACCGTGTGCGATGCCTATTACTCCCGCTCTGCTTCAGTCCCTTGATTCAAATTTCAGTAGCCTCAGGCCCCGGCATTTTACTCGCGCCTCTGCATCCCTCTCAATCTGAAAAATATTTGCTTGCCCTTGATCCAAATTGTCAGTAGCCCCGCCTTGTTACTCCCGCCTAGTAAAATTTTTAGTTGATGCGGTCTTTCCTCAAACACCACCTTGCCCCCCTCCACACACACCACACACTCCCCAAACCTTCGCTCACACAGACACACACCACCCCTGAAATCATTGGTAGGTCACCGCCATCGCCGCCGCCACCATCCGCAACCTTTGCCTGTGTGCTGGGGAGCTCGAGGAGCCAATGGCCAAAAAGAGATTTATCGCGGCCTCTTCGCCTGACGCCGCCGAGGTGACCGCCGAGGTTTCCCCATCATACTCCATTTGCTCTTTATCGAGACGCCATCGCCGGTCCCCTGATCCGCCCACCATCATGCCCCTACGCCGGTTCGAGGACTTCCCCGTCCTCCCTCAGACCCGACAACCGACGAGGTCCTACCTCGGGGTCCGGCAGCGGCGGTGGGTGACGTGGGTCGCCGAGATTATAGATTGGGAGACCCACACCTGCCGGTGGCTCGATAGCTACCACACGGCCGAGCTTGTGGGCATAGCGTACGACCGCTGGTAGGTCCGCTACCACGGCTCGGCGGCTAGGCTCAATTTCCCCTTCGGCACACATTCGGTCCAACTCGTTTCACCGGAGCCAGGGGTGGTGAGCTCGGCTATGGCACGGGAGGACCGTGAGGCGTGGGAGCGCCTCGAGGCCGAGGCTGCCGACGAGGCCTACATGCAAGAGCTCCGCCGGCAGCACCCGAAGCTCGTGGAGGCGGAGCGGGCGATCTTTGCCGGCGCGGAGGGCAGCGAGGTTATTGCACTCTCCTCCGATGACGAGGTTGAAGGTGGCGAGGACGGCCGCGCGGAAGGCGTCGAGATGGGTGGCGAGGACGAGGAGATCGACATGGACGAGTGGAGGAGTGTCCTCCCCAACGACCCCGACGACAGCACCGGCCCGGACCCGGCTCGTGGCACACCATACCTGACGAGGAAGGATTGGCTCGACCTCTACTTCGACCGAAAGTAGTTTAGCTTAGTTTAAATTTATGTTTTATGTTTGGTTATGCAAAACTATCTATGTTTATGTTTGAATGCATGCTACTTTCGGTTGAACCTGCTTTGAACTTGATCAATTTGAAGTTTACAACATTAAGTTTAGGGGATCGGCTAGAAACATCCAAAAATTGCTAGAGTATATATATATATCCACTAAGGGTTTTAGTCCTTTAAATTTTAAAGGATCAGCTAGAGATGGCCTTATGCCTTGTTTATTTCAGTTCTTCACAATGTGATGATCTATATGTGCAACTATTTGCCATGCAGTTCAATTTCATCAATAACAGTTTCAGCAATAACACTATGAATTACGATATTTGGTTGTTGTTAAGTATATTGCAGTTAACATGCCTTTTCATTTTTTTAACAATAACTAGTGTACTTTAGACCTGCACAATACTAGTTTGAATGACTATTTGCTTGTTTTTAAATGTTATGCCTGATGCAGTTAACACACCTTTCCACTTCTTGTTTTGCTTAACTAGTGTGCTTAACCCTGCACACTGAAGCTATCATTTGTAGATTATGTTGTCTACCATGGATATATTTGGTTGATGTGTTAGCCTGTTGTGCTTAACATGCCTTTTTATGTACTCATACAGGAAAATATTGAGAACAGTGTTGTTTTCCATTGAGGTTAGTTTCATCCTATTGCTTATACGTACTCACTATTCAGGATCTCAGTAGCTGGTACCATATAGCCTAGGGGTTGATAAGGGATTAATCATCAAATCGGACATTTCACTAAATATATCTATAACCCATTTATCAGTAGGTTAACTAGGGCCATATTTAATATATCTGAGGCTACATAACAACATGCATTGTATTGAATGACTAAATATGCAATCCCAGGCTACATAGCAACAAGGAAGAGTGTTACCTTAATGTTTGTGTTACCTTAATGTTCTAATGATGTCTAGATATACATGTAATAAAATCTTATATAATGGGATGGATGGAGTGTTGTACTACATCATTTTGCAATTGTTGTTTAGCTTCTAATATTAACTTTGTGCTTTTAGGTACACATGTCATTGCCAAAGATCCACACTTCGACCCTTTCTGCGTATGGGGCAATGAGTTATTCATGAACTAGCATTAAGTGAAGAAACTGATAAAGACTGATATTAAAATGGGTCAAAAGATGTCAATCGAACTATTTGTTTACACTTTATGCAAGACAACAGTGAACTATAGGATGGTAAGTAAGAACCTTGTAGCCTTCTTTTTACTGCCCGTAATGAGTTGTGTTAGATGGCAATGGTTGAATCTTTTCTCCTTTGCAGTGGATCCTGAAGCAGTTTACTCAAGATTACCTCTCAAACTACATGATTGGCTGTCGACCGTCACAAGGGGTTGGACTAGAGTCCTGCGTGCCTTCTGCATTCAGGAGAGCACAATAGGGCCATTCTACTTCATCTTGTTCAGCAACCAGAATGTCTCTCGCCTCTTTCTTTACCATCTGTAATAGTACAAGTATAAACCTGGTTCATCATTCTTTATTTTGTACTTATGTAATTCTTAAACATATGTACTTGTGAATTGAATAATGCATTGGTTGTTTGAACCTGATGGATATGAATAAAGCTATAGCCTACTTTCAAGTTTAAATAAGGTACAATTTTAAATACCAGCAATTAAATTAGGGTGAAATTACGGTGTGCAGGTCATTACGGCGCACACAGTTAATAAAGCACAGCGTGTGCGATATACATCATAATCCGACATAGTTCACGGAGAGGAAACGTGTGTAACAATGCACACAATTGCTGTTTGCAAAGCGTGTGTGTTGTCAGACACTATCACATACTGTGCGGAAAAACAAAATGTGTGTGATTGTCTACCTATTGTACACGGTTTATAATCATGAACTGTTTGTGATGTGCCAGGCATCATAAACGTAGAGCCAATTTGGTACATGCCTGGAAAACTCCCGTGCCTGGAACCTGCCTGGTTTGAGGTAAAACCACAAAACTCCGACTCCGATGGCAATACGAGCACAAACGAGTAGCAAGGATGATGCGTTTGGGATATTCGAGATATCGGAAATGGTTATATAGGGACAACTGTATGCACCAAGGCCCCCTATCCCCGACGGTTTCTGGGTCGTGTGGGAAGGACCCCCCTATCGCCCACACTCACTTGGTGATGGTTCCAAATGCCGTCGCGGAAAGGGGTTAAAAACCATTTGTATAGCACCGACGCGCACCAATGTATATCATTGTACACAGAGAGGAAATATAATTTTTACAAGAGAGGAAATAGTTCATCCATCCATAATGCCCTTCTTCTTCTTCTTCTTTCTTCTTCTTCTTCTCATTTTCTGTGGGAGATGGCTTCGCAACAAGCTCTTTCAACCTTGCAGCTATCTCGAAACTCACATGGGCATCGAGGGCAGCATATTTTATCCGCTCGTAGGTCAAGGAATAATTCGCTCATACAGTCGACCTTAATCCCAGCGTCTCGTCACCCTTCTCAAGATTTGTTTCGAGCACAAAATTTGCTACGTTGAACAGGGATGGTTTTTTTTTATCACAATCGGCTACTAGAATTTTTGTTGGTAGGTCAGCGATGTTTTTCAAGTCAAGGTTGTACGATGCCAGCTTCTCTTTATCCCCTTCGATGGCTGCCCCACAGAAATACATGTCCTCCTGAGACATGAAATCATGGAGCTCACCTGGTATGTAGGGCGCGTGTATGATGTGATACAACAAAACTTCATCTTCGAGGTAGAGCTGAAGGACGGTGGCATGTTGGACCTTCCCAGGGGCACGCTACATGTACTCTGCATCAAGACCAACGTCCTTCATCTCCACCTTTTGGAGGGAGTTGGATATATTCTTGATCCACTCCCGAACAACCCTTGGTGGTCGGTGACGGTGGCAACTATGCTCAACGAGCCTTCCACGAGGACATGTTTGACGCTAAAAACCTGCATAGGGATCTCTTTCGCCATTTGGAACCGCTGGACCGGAGGGCTATGTTTTGGACAATTAGAATTAAGATGGCTAGACTAACTTAAGAAGATGATTATTTAAAGGGGGCTTCGGAATTACTCAAGGAGGATGTGAATCCAGTGGGGTATGAATGCACATGAAGGAGAGGTGAAGAAGCCAAGGAAAATCGGTTCCCGATGGAGAAGTAAATGGGAGAAGTGGCATGCAGGCAGTTGATTAGACGGCTAGGTAGACCAACCTCCAAAACAGAAAGGCTATCCGGGTAGCATACTGAGGAGTGTTCCGTGTCCGTATATGTGCCGATCCTTCTAGCGCTACATGTGCCATTGGTTAGTTGAGGTCACACTTTCAAATCACTGTGGCGACACATTTTATGATTTCTTTTCATTTCTGCACCCCTCCTGACAGGTGGGATCTACGCAAAACCCACTTGGGTGGATGAACAGATATCAAACATATCCATCTCTTTGCCCAAAAAATATGTCATAGCTAGTCCACATTGATATTGGCGCGTGCCTTCGAGACACAACCTTTTCTGGTAAGGAATATATGCGGTTATCCTAAAAAACAAAAAGCCCTTCTTCACGCTTCCGCGTGCATGAAAATTTGGTTCTGCTTTCAATATGGATGCTACCTGGAGGATGAAGTGAACCCATAGGCATGCTTAGCACGGGAGACCTATTTCCGCTATACTACAGTACTACTCCGTACGTTATTAATAGTAGTAGTACAACTGTAGTACACTTATTCATCTGGTCCTCATAGTGAAGTGACAAGACCCTGCGCCCGAGGTGACACTAGTCCAGGTGGCATGTTCGGGTTACCAATGTCAGCCTCACCTTGTGCAATGTGCAGTCACTGTCACCGCCGCTGTATAGCATGCCTCGCCTCGTCTCCCTCTCCCCTAGCACCACTCCATCTCCATCTCCGTCTCGTCAGAGATCCTGAGATCACTCTTCATCATCTCATTGTGCCCCCGCGTACCCTTGCCTCGCTCGCCTCCCCCAGTACCACTATTCCCTCGCTAGCTGCTCCAGCACCAAGCGCCTTCTCCCCCATAAATCAAGCTCCCAAAAAACCCACCTTCCAAACTCCACCATGGCCGAACACGGACCACGTAGCATCCATATGAACCACGATTGGAGCAATTTCCCCAGTGATATCATCAACCTCTGTTGTTCGTGCATGGATATGTTGAGCGCCGTGCAGCTGGCTGCATGCTCCAGGGACATGCACACGGCCATCATCGGAGCAAGGCCTCAGCTTTTCAAGACACCCTACTTGCTGCTATCTGGTCTAGCGAGATTTTCTCACCATGATATGGAGGCGTACATGATGCCCCTCGACTTCAATCCGACCTCCATTAGCCAAAACTTCTTTGCAGGGTACGTAGTGGGTCGCCTTACATCGTATCCCTCGACTTCGAACCAATCACCATCGCCCGAATCTTCTTGGTAGGTATGTACTGGGTCGGCATGAACTCCCACTAGATGGTTGCTATCAGAGAAGACGAGAAAAAGTTGGTGCTCGTGAACTTCTAGACCTCCCATGAGATTATCCTTCCTCCACTAGAGTATGTAGGGTTTTACCGTCGCGGTCCAAGTCATCTGGATTACCACGTTAGTTGGACGGAGCTTGTTTTGCAAAAGATTGTAATCTGCCAAGTGCCCACACAACAAGCGGATTACGCAGATTTCAAGCTAATTGCCTTTTTCGGCCTTGAACTCGCCTATCTTTCCACCGGTGCCTTCTTTAGCTGGAGACGACTCAGCACACAGTGGATCGTCAAAGCTGATACACACTTCTGTGATGCTATTGAACACAATGGCATCATCTACGTGATCGACAAAGCAGATGGCACCACCTATTGCTAGGACGGCGCGTGTAAGTTGTTTTCGTCTAATTTTAATGATAATGCCATGACACTGTTTGAACTTTTTCTTATGATTGGCATATCCCTGTTTGAGCAGAATTTGAGTAGAACTATGGCAATATATGAGAGACAACGCATGGTCCGTTAGTTTCCTTGAAGAATTTCTTTGTGAGGACAGAACATGATTACATAACATCCATGACATGGTAGTTTCCTATGAAGAATCGATTGCGAGATAACATGAGTATAACAATGCATGACACTTCTATATTTTCGAACCCAGTATACATTTGCCTGTATTTTCCTCTTAGTTCCAACAGGTACAGATCAATGTTGTTTCTTACATTATCCTACTCATACTCTGAACAATGCTGATCTTACATTAACAATGCATGTCCTCTTTGATATGATGCAGTGTCCCTACAATCACTTCCCTTTGTATTCACACCACCTTTGCCAAAAACAAGGAAGCAAAACTGGTTCCTCACTCGATCTGATGACGGCAAAAGACTGATGATCATTCGCACACATGAGCCAAAAAAGTTATATTGCAAAAAACCCACTATGTACAAGCACTATGAAATACGTGAGTATCCGGACAGTGGTTGTTACTTCTATGAGCAGGATACCAGCTTGTTGGGGCCTTCGGGATTTTTTAGTTGGAGGCGGGTAAACAACCTTGGTTCACACTCTCTGTTTCTCAGACTCAATTATCCGATTAACCAGGAGATCACTGTTGGCAAGCACCTTGATGGCAGAGAGGCTCTGTTTGCTAGGGAAAACTATGTCCACACGGCGAGCCCTAGGACATCAGGAGTAGACCCCCCTGATTGTCAATGATACAACCTACAGCCAAAAGAAGGTGAGAATGACAAAGGCATCTGGATTAGCTTTGATCCTTGGATGTCTCAAGTCCAACACGCAGTGATGTGGTTTAAGCCTTCAGGTTGATAGGTCATTGGGTTATTGCGTCGAAAGGTGGAGTACTTGTGTCTTCAAGTCACTTGTGGCTAAAGTGGGGCTACAAATTATGATGGAGTTGGATCATCCCTCTCCGAATGACTTGTTGTCTTTGCTGCTTGTTCTGGATGGGTAGTTCTCTCTTTTTTTATGCATATTGATTCCTTGTCATTTGGTCTTCCTCGTCTATGTCACTCTTACTATGTAATAGTTGCCTCTATTTAGAATGTCATTCTCGTCTGGATCACGAGAGTCTGAGCGCTGCAGAGGCGTGCGTTCTGGTGGTGTAGCAAGACTTCTTATGAACTATCATGTATTGTTGTTTCTGTCAGTAGTAGTCACTAGTCAGTGTTTGATTTTGTATATATCGTTGTTTCGAACTGTTTATTGTCTCGAACTGCTGGTGGGCTAAATGAGGGAATCACCATTCTCCAATGTTTAGAGTATATCTCCTTTTTTCAACTTATAATTTGAGCTCAGTCTCTTTTTAATGATGTGCACTTGTTTGGCCAGTGAGGTGTCATTGAATATGGGCCGAGTACTAACGCAATGCCAAATAGGTCAACTATGACTCTCGGTCCGGGCTCTCAAAAAAAGAAAGAAAAACGAATCTTAGGCCGACATGTGGGCGCCAGCTGTGTTTTCGTGCGCTTGCACGCCGAGAGCATATTGGTGTGTGTTCGAAATGCATGCTACCTTTTCATGCCCAATCTCCCGCCCCTCCCCCACCTCTGGAATCTCGATTGCTACTCCAGTTCCCCCAAATCCCCCTCCTGTACTCCCTGTACTCCAGCGCACTATCATGTTGCTGGTCAACGCGGATGTCCTAGCCGGAGATCCTGAGGTATGTCTTGCCTACGGGCGCTGCATGCTGTCGCTCAACAATGGCATGGCAGAGCTTGACAACCAGTTTGCTGGCAACATGCTGATGGTAACCATCAACGGTGCCGGACGGCCTTGTCAAACCTCTTGGCATTGTGTAGAGCATCCAAATTAGTGACTTGCTCGTTGAAGTATGTCTGTCACCGGCAGATTTCTTCGTCAGGTTCTGGACAACTTTAGACTGTAGTCGTGTGTTCGAATTTTCCCGGTGTTTGTTCTGCAATGGTGTGCTGGTGAGGTTTGATCGGTGGTACCCAGGATGGGGCTCGGTGCCCTTTGAGCTTGAGTTTTTAACAAAGCTTACCTTCCATGGCATGCCTCGACATGCTTGGAACAGCGAGTCCATGAATGAGCTTATCAACGACCTTGGAGGTGAGCTCGTAAGTATGTTTGTTCCTCCAGACAGCTGGGCTCTGACGGTTATGGGATGGATGAAGAATCTGTCCACCATACCAACGGTGATTGGTGTTGAGATACCGGTGTAGGAACTGGGCTTGTACTATTCGTCGCCACAAAGGCCGCCACGGACCATGTTAGGGGTGTACATGTATCGAGTGTTCGTGCATGTCGAAGAAGTGGTCAATCCATCAATCGAAGTCCTGCTGCCACCGCTGGTACCAGGGTCCGTCAACCACGTCCATTACAGGAGTCAACATCAGACTTTCCCCGTGTTGCTCGGAACAATGGATGGCACAAGGCCTACTCCATCGTGCGGCGGAGGCCACTGCTTCTTTGGGAGAAGACGCAGGGCTGGCTACCTAGATGTGCTCTAATTTGAGGTACCAACTGAATCATCTCAGATACTAGTTAAATCCGAGCTATCGGTGTGAAGCACTGATGTGCCAATACATTTGATTGTAACATGTTCTATTTTTGTACCTGAACTTTTTTTAGAAAGGGGTGTACGTCAACTTAATGTGCTAGCAGAACTTATTGTGTTGTCTGTCTGTTTTCTTTGCACACCATTCAAGATAGTTCCCTGTCATTGATAAAGATGATGAACAATTATGTACGAGTTCGTTGGTTTCAACATAACTCTATCCGTAGCAATCCCTGCTTCCACCCTAATTGTGCCGCCTGCGTGAAATTTTTGTATGCAAGTTCAGTGTGCTATCATGTTCGATATGATTGTGTCAACTATATAAGTTCTTACTGAGCATCAGCAATGCATATGGCTGAAAGTTTTATTTACGAGCATCAACCGATGGGTCACACACACACACACAAGTGGGACCCGTTGAATTATTTCTTCGCTTGTGACAGCTTTTAATTAGGTTCCACTGTACTCTAACTTTTTCTTAAGTTATTAGTTGAGCTTAGTGACTTCAAAAAGTTGTACAGAAGCCTTGCTCAGGCATCATTGAATGTGGGCTGAGTAGCCATGTAAAGTTGTACTGTACTACACAAGCCTTTTTGTTGAACATGAGCAATGCAACTGGGCCGACAGTTGTACACAAGATCCTAAAATAAGAGCAGCCTAGCCTACGTTTCTTTTAATAAAATGCACAACCCAGTTCATTTTTTTATAATAATATTACCAGGCCCAACTTAAGTTTTTAATAATATTTGTAGCTCAATATTATTATTATTTATAAATGCTCGGTCCAGACCATCATTATTTTTTCACCCATCCCAGAAAATGGGTCAATTTCTACTAAAATCAAATGGCTTGTACATTATTAGAAATGATAAATGCATTGCATGTACGCAATATTATTTTTCACCCAGCTCAGTAAATAGGTGTATTCGGATAAATAATCAAATGCGCTGTAAATTATCATAAATACTAAATCGGCCATTATTATTTTTACCCAGCCTAGGAAAAAGAATATTTTTTAGTCAAAGCCTAGGAAATAGATGTGTTCGCAAACAAAATGAAATGGGCTGGAAAACCTAAATAAATGGGTTGCATTGTGCCACAACTTTCGAAGCTGACTTTGTTGGCCGACTAGACGAAGCCTGCGCAAGGTGTTGTCCATTTAGTGAACAAAACGATTTAATGGTCTAAAACAAAAGGTCAACAAATTATTCTGACATCTGTAGTCGTTGGATTGACATCCAACGGCGATCTTGCTTCTTGAATCTCTGATCTAGTTGCTCTTGCTCTAGCCGCCAAAACCATCGCCGGCTGGAGCGCCTGCATCTGCCTCCTAGGTCGACTATGCTGTCGCGCAGCCCTCGCCGCCCCACCCTACTCCTAACGGTGGCCAGGTCATACCTATACTCACCCACACCTTCTGTTATTCTCGGGCGAAGGCAGCCTCACCCGGCAGGGACTCTAGTGCCCCTTGTTCCACGACTCCAGATCGTTACCGTCTTAGGCCTCGCCGTCATCCACTGCCTTGGTGCTCTCGGCGCGGCGTGGTCAACATGGTCAAGGAACGACTTCCATCAGAAGAGGATTGTACGTGGAGAGGCTGACAGTTGGGTCCATGGCCGCAGCAAGGAAGTGCCTCCTTATTACGCACAAAATAATGATTCCTCCACCTGACAGCGGGACCAACCGGAAGGGCCTCAAAAAAATGTTTCCCCCTGACAGCTGGGACCCACCAGCTACATCTTCACACGCAAGGAAGTGCGTCCATATTACGGGCAAAAAAATGATTCTCCCCCCTGACAGTTGGGACCCACCAGCTATATCTTCGCAGGCAAGGAAGTGTCTCCTTATCCTTCCTGACAGCTGGGACCCACCGGGCCAAACCGTACATAGGGTTGTCTGTCTGGTCGGGAACGTGTACGTACATACTGGTCGATCGGTCTCTTTGAAACAATGAACCATGGCCGAGTAAGTAGATGCATGTGTCGTAGTAGAGGAGCGGACGTAGCATGTCACGTAGTCCCGTCTATATATATTGTGTACACGTACGTACAGCCATGCTGCAAGAAAGTAAATATGGCTACGTACGTACATAAGGGCGGGGTCTCGAACGGGTACTTGTGCATACGTACGGCCAGGGCTCGTGTACATGGATAGGCAACAGACGGCAGAGACGTCGTCATGTTCGTCAGCAGATAACCGACTGGCTCAGAACGGAGGAAATAGCGGCGTATTCACCGAGAGCTAAGTGACTGGGTCGGAACTCGTCCTGTTCATCAGGAGCTAAGCCACTAGGTCGGAACGCGTCCTGTTCATTAGGAGCCAAGCCATTGGGTCGGAACATGTCCTGTTCATCGGGAGCCAACAGGCTTGGACGGAATAGCTAGAACGAGGTCTAGCGTACCGCAAAACGGGGGAAAACGGCCTCCTGTTCGACTGTGTACGGTCGAAACGGGGTACTGTTCATCGTGAAGGGTCTGGCATACCACAAAACGGAGGAAACGGCCTTGTGTTGGAGCGCCTACGGTCGAAACGGGGTGCCTATGGTCGAAACAGGGTCCTGTTCGTCGGGAGGGGTGTGGCGTACCGTAAAATGGGACTCCATGGGCTACTATTCATCCACCATCTATTGCCTCGCTCCAGCCTCCACGGGCTACTGTTCATCACCGTCGACTTCCTCCAGTCTCCACCCGCTATTGTTCATCAACCGTCGACTTTCTCCAGCCTCCACCTGCTACTGTTCATCCGTCATCGACTTCCTCCGGCCTCCACCTGCTACTGTTCATCCATGGGGTCGCCTCCACCGGCTACTGTTCAAGCAGCCCTCCACGGGGTCCCGTTCATTAACCCTCCACAAGCTACTGTTCATGGAGCCTCCACGGGGTCCTGTTCATCCACCCTCCACTGGCCTCCTCGATCGGGGTCCTGTTCATCCAGCGGCAACGGCCTATACTACCACGGGGTCCTATTCATCCAACCCCCACCTGGAACTGTTCATCCAACCCCCAACAACGCTCACTGTTCATCAAGAGGCAGCAGATTCGATTGGCTTCAGTTAGCAGCAGTAGCAAAGGAATCGCTCGATCGGTTTTGTTAATAGCCAGGGATTGATCAATTACCAGGTTTCAGTAACGCGTAGCCAGTGCAATCGCTCGGGTTCAGTAAGCGAATGCCTCGCTTGGGTTCAGGTAGAGCCCAACGCCTTGCACACACACGCATACATGCACGAGAGAAACACGCAATCCCTCTGTGCATCGCTTGGCCCTGACCACCCATCATAACTGGGAACTCCCCGAAATTTTCCTCGGCCTCGCTTCTACCATGATTTTTTCCGGCATGGACGGCCCAAAGAATGTCATGCAGGTGCGTCCCCAGCCTGCACATGACGAAAAGCCCATTTTTGTCATGATTTTTTGTCATAGAAGTAGGAGCCCACCACATCTATTATGATATGTGCTTTTGTTACAATTATCGTCATAGAAGTGTCATAAGCATGACAGGAAAAAAAACGTTTGGCCAAAATGTCATAGATTTGTCTTTTTTTGTAGTGAGTCCCAAAACATGGAAGTAAAAATGCTTCCATGATCTAAGGAGATCAACTGAGGAATCCCATGCAACAAGACTATTCTGCAGGTGTATAGCTCTGCCAACTGTGTAGAGATAGATTCTTTGACTGGAAGGAAATGAGCCACTTTTGTGAGTTTGTCAATGACAACGAAGATATCATCATTCCCTCGCATGGACTTGGGACAGCTGGTAACAAAGTCTATTTCAATATGGTCAAACTTCCACTTGGGAATAGGTAGGGGTTGAAGGAGTCCTGCTGGACACTGGTATTCTGCCTTTCAATCTACGGCAGACATCACATTCGTTCACGAACTGAGCAATCTCTCGCTTCATTCGTGTCCACCAAAACATGTGCTTGAGGACATGGTACATCTTGGAACTGCCTAGATGTATCGAGAGGGGGAATTATAAGCTTCATTCATTATGACCTTCCCGAGATCACCTTTTGGAACCACAATCAGGTCCTCAAAGAATAAAGTGTCTCTGTCATCAATGCGATAGCACTTGTATTTGGAAAGGCCCTTCGCAACACCATCTTTCACCTTCTTCACCATGATATCAAGGAGTTGTGATTCACGAATCTGATCTTCCAAAGTTGGAGTGACTTGAAGGTTGGCAAGAAAGCCTTGAGGAACAACTTGAAGGTTGAGCTTCCGGAATGCTTCACAAAGATCAGGCTGGAATGGCTTGAGAACAAGAGTGTTGCAATATGCCTTTCTGCTCAAAGCATCTGCAACTACATTTGCCTTGCCTGGAGTGTATTCGATTCTTGGATTGTACTCTTGGATCATCTCGACTCAACGAGTTTGCCTGAGATTGAGGTTGGGTTGCAAGAAGATATATTTCAAGCTCTTGTGATCGGTATAGACTTCAACTTGTCTGCCCAACAATAGATGTCTCCAGGTGATCAAAGCATAGACAACTGCCGCCAACTCAAGATTGTGAGTGGGGTAGTTCCTCTCATTTGGCTTCAACTGCCGAGAAGTATAAGCCACAAATTTCTTGTCTTGCATAAGAACTCCACCAACACCTTCCAACAATGCATCGCAAAATACTTGGTAGGGCTTGGATTCATCAGGAGGAGTAAGGACCGGAGCTGAGACGAGCTTCTCTTTGAGTGTCTTGAAGGCAACGTCACACTTAGGAGTCTAAGAATACTTCACATTCTTATGGATGAGGCTAGACAGAGGCTTCGCAATTTTGGGTAAGTTCTCCACGACTCTTCTACAATAACTTGCAAGACCGAGGAAGCTTCGAAGCTGCTTGACGTTCTGAGGAGGCTGCCAGTTGACAATGGATGCAACCTTTTCAGGGTTTACTGAGATGCCCTTGGCAGAGATGATGTGACCAAGGTAAAGAACTTCGTCAAGCCAGAATTCACACTTTGAGAATTTTGCGTAGAATTGATGCCCTCTGAGCTTGTCAAGAACCAATCGCAAATGTTTAGTATGATCCTCTTTATTCTTGAGAAAACCAGGATATCATCGAGATTCACCAGGATGAATTCATTGGTGTAGGTGTTGAAGACGTAGTTCATCATTCTCGAGAAGGTTGGAGGAGCATTTGCAATACCAAATGACATCACCGTGTACTCATAAGAGCCAAAACTTGTCCTCGAAGCCATTTTTAGAATGTCTTCTTCACGAATTCGGATTTGATGTTACCTCATAAAAAGATCAAGCTTGGAAATCACCTTGGCACCTTTGAGTTTCTCGAATAATTCATTGATATTGGGAAGCGGATATTTATTCTTGATTGTCTTCTTGGTCAATGGGCAGTAATCGACGCAAAGTCATTCCTTGCCATCTTTCTTCTTGACAAAAAGAACACCACATCCCCAAGGAGATGAACTTGGTCTGATCAGACCCAGATGCTCTTGTTCATCGAGCTGCTTCTTCAATTTTTTCAGCTCTTCTGGCCTAAGCTTATAAGGACGTCAGCAAGCTGGTTCTGTGTCGGGATCGAGTTCAATGACAAACTCAACAGCTTGGATAGGAGGCATTCCTGGCAATTCTTCTAGAAATACATCCTCATACTCACAGACCACTGGAATTTGAGATATGGCATTAATCTCGCCTTGCTCATTGAGAGAGAATAACCGAATGGTGTTATCACGGGCCGCAAAGATAATCACCTCTTCAGACGGATGAGTCAATTTGACTTCCTTGTCAGCACAATTAAGACAAGCTGTCGGTGTCAAAACTGGCGGATCTCAAGTAGGGGGTCCCGAACTGTTCGTCTAAGGCGGATGGTAACAGGAGGTGGGGGTCACGATGTTTACCCAGGTTCGGGCCCTCTCGATGGAGGTAACACCCTACTTCCTGCTTGATTGATCTTGATGATATGAGTATTACAAGAGTTGATCTACCACGAGATCGTAGAGGCTAAACCCTAGAAGCTAGCATATGGTATGATTGCTATTGTCCTACGGACTAAACCCTCTGGTTTATATAGACATCGGAGGGGGCTAGGGTTACACAGAGTCGGTTACAAGGGAGGAGATCTACATATCCGTATTGCCAAGCTTCCCTTCCACGCCAAGGAGAGTCCCATCCGGACACGGGACGGAGTCTTCAATCTTGTATCTTCATAGTCCAACAGTCCGGCCAAAGGATATAGTCCGGCTGTCCGGAGACCCCCTAATCCAGGAATCCCTGAGTAGCCCCTGAACCAGGCTTCAATGACGATGAGTCTGGCGCGCAGATTTGTCTTCGGCATTGCAAGGCGGGTTCTTCCTCCGAATACTCCGCAGAAGATCTTGAACACCAGGATAGTGTCCGGCTCTGCAAAACAAGTTCCACATACCACCATAGAGAGAATGATATTTCCACAAATCTAATCTGCTGAAGCATTTCGCAGCATGTCAACACACCACGGCCCGGTCATCATTCGAACCGTTTTTCACAACCAGCCCCTGCAGGCGGTTTCCCTGGCACGTCTTGTCAAAGCAGAGATCGTGTCCCCTTATCACGGGATTCTCATCAGTATGGGTGTGGGTAACCCAACCACGCCATCAATTAAGGCGTTTGGGGAATAAGCGATTTTACCAGGCAAGTGGGGAGGCGCATCGTCTCCTCCGCCCTTATATAGGGACAAGGATTCCCCCTTTTCACCCACGCCTTCTTCCCCCTTGCTTATCCATTCTTGCGCACTCGAGCTCCAATGCCCAAGTTCTCGCCTTTCTCCTCAAACCACTCCAAGCATGTACGGAGCGGGAGGCAAGTGGATGGTGACGGAGGAGAACATCATAAAGCTACGGGAGGCCGGATATCTGGCCGCGGACATCGCACACCGGCTGCCAGATGCGGGGCAGATCATTCCTACGCCTGAACCCTATGAGAGGGTGGTTTTTCTTACCCACTTTGTCCGCGGACTAGGATTTCCCCTCCAACCATTCGTCCGTGGGCTCATGTTCTACTACGGGCTGGATTTTCATGACCTGGCCCCTAATTTCATCCTCAACATCTCTGCGTTTATCGTCGTGTGCGAGGCCTTCCTCCGCATCAAGCCCCACTTCGGCATGTGGCTGAAGACCTTCAATGTCAAACCGAAGGTGGTGGTTGGCCAGCAAGTGGAGTGCGGAGCCGCCATGGTGGGCAAAATGCCTAATGTTACCTGGCTCGGAGGCTCCTATGTGGAGACCATAAAGGGGTGGCAATCGGGGTGGTTCTACATCACCGAGCCACGTGACACCAACTCGGTGGCGGCCCCCGAGTTTCGATCCGGAATTCCCACGCGGTTCACCTCCTCGAAAGAGAAGGGCCTGTCCTGGGGTTCCCCGATAGAGCTGACCGGACTCCAGACCTGCATCAAGAACATGATGAGCAAGAAAATCAAGCTCGTCAACATGGTCCAGGTCATGATCTTCCTCCGGATCCTCCCGTGTCAACAACGGGCATTCAATTTGTGGGAGTTCGACCCGGCCAAACACCAGACTCTGCGAGAGCTCTTCGACACGATGCACAAGGACGTCTGGAGGGTGCTGTTTAAGGGTGCCGAGGTGCCTCCTCCCCTTACCGAGGACCGTGGACTCAGCGCACAGCGCCATGCGAGTCATGTAAGTTCTTTATATCATATAGGGTGTTTATTTTCCCCAGTTTAATCATGTGCGGGATCTAAGCTTCCATGCCTTTAACTGGGTGGAGACAGCGGAGCAGGTTGATTGCCCAGCCCCCCTGCCTGAAGGTCCTGTAGACGCTCTCCTAACAGAGATGCTGGTGCCGGCGCCTTACAAGGTGCCGGTGAAGAAGGCCAAGAAGAAGGCCACGGAGACCCGAAAGGGTCTCCGGCGCAAGGCTGTATCGGATTCATCGTCCGATAACTCCAAAGCGCACTCCTCCCACGAAAACGAAGAGGAGGAAGAGGAAAGTTCTCCCACCACCCCAGCCGGGGGAGACAAGAAAAGGAAGTCCGCCCCAATCGGGGAGGCCGAATGGTCCATGAAGGGAAGGACCCTCCTTCCGGACTGCTCCACGACCGCCGCCTACAGTGACGACGAGTGGTTGCCCAGGGACAAGCCCCTGGCGAAGTCGTAAGTATCTGGATACCATAGTAATTCATGGTATGCTTCTATTGCACTGCTTCTCCTTACGCCGAATATGATTATGCAGTCCGCCCCGAGCCCGTATCGACGTATCTTCATCGGACGGTTCTTTGGACTCGTCGGATATGA
Source organism: Aegilops bicornis (assembly GCA_021605145.1). Taxonomy (NCBI): domain Eukaryota; kingdom Viridiplantae; phylum Streptophyta; class Magnoliopsida; order Poales; family Poaceae; genus Aegilops; species Aegilops bicornis. The sequence goes on along the minus strand of CM038671.1, from coordinate 350,967,149 downwards.
ATAGCGATTCACTTCCGACCGCCTCCACCCCTTGCCCTACGGACAACGCCGAGGTGTTGTATCAAAAGGCACCAAGCCGAGGGGAGGTAGTCCTGGACGCGCCTCGAGGCGACCTTCCGGACCCTAGGCGTAAAGGGAGCAAGACTCCCATGGGCTCCAAGTTCGGCTCTCAACCGAACACTGCGCCGGAACCTCCAGTGGTTCCGAACTCCGGCAGGCGACCCCCCGTTAAGAGGGGCAAGCCGCCCGTGCCGGTGACCTCTATCCATCCAAAGGTACCGGACAATTAGCTGGAAGCGCTTCGTGGCGGTTCCATCAACGAAGAGCACCGCACTATCATGAGTGCGGTGATCGAGAAGGTTCAGTCCACCAAGAACGGACTAACTGAAGCTTGTGCCAGCCTCCTAGCAGGCTTGAGGTAAGTTAAAAATATAGGAAAATATTACCACATAGACAGTAGCCCCTGATGCTCTGTTTGGCGTTCGCGAAGAAAGGCCGAATAGAGGATCAAATCATGACTCAGGAGTTTAATCAGAATATGTCTATGTGCATATGCAGGCTTCGCTGCTGGCCGCCGCCGCACGTACTGCGGAGGTCGCTGCACTGAAGCAGGACCTTGAGCGGTCCAAGGAAGAGCTCGGCCTTGCCAAGAGGCAGGTCGAGGAGAGTAAAGGTAAGCAATACCTTGGCCATATATTAAAAAGAAAGTTGGTTGTAAAATAATAGGATCATCATGAATTTGCCAGGGGCCACGACCGATGTGGCAACCCTGAAGAAGGCGCTGACCGAGGCCGAAAACAAAGCGGCCAGGGAACGCACTGAGCGAGAAAAGCAAGAAGCTCGAGTAGGCGAGGTGCAGCAAGAGCTCGAGGCTCTCGCCAAAAAATACGAGTCCTTGGAGCTTGACTCTAAGACGCGAGAGTCCGAGCTTGCGACGGCGCTCGAAAGCGGAAAAAACGCCAAGGCTGAAGCCCACAAGGCCCTTCAGCAGATTGATGCGGTGAAGAAGATAGCAGCGGTAAGGCATTCATTATGCAAAGCAAGCATGTGAAGGAAACTTTCCTTTTACTTACCCGAGTTCGGAGCTCTCCAGGAGCGTTCGCAGATCTTCCCCGCAGTGTGCTGGATGCCGCGAAATTTTACCGAGCTGAGGAGGGGAGCTTGACGGAAAATTTGTTCTGGTCTCAGTATACTGGGACCTAACACCCAATGCCCTTGAGCGACCAGCTGAAGCAACTGGTCAAGCTTCACAAGGCAGCCGAGCAGGCCATGAAGGGTCTTATAGTCCGGATGTGGCCTGGCGATCCCCTGCCTAACAGCTACTTCGGTCTGGTGAGGCGGCTTGTGAATGCCTGTCCACGGCTTGAAGTCATCAAGCGGTCCGTCTGCATCGAGGGTCCGCGCAGGGCTTTTGCCCGAGCGAAGGTGCACTGGGCGAAGCTGGACTCCGTGAATTTGGTGAAGGAGGGACCTCCGGAGGGCAAGGAGCATCGCCGCCCCGAAATGTATTATGACTGTGTCCTGAAGGGTTCCCGTCTTGTGGCGGAGGAATGTTCTAAAGATGTAATTTTTGAATGAACGTGCTCATGTGATCCTGTAATGTGAAACTAGCTCATTTGCGCTATGCAATGCTTTTTGAATTTAAAATATTACCTTCTGTGCGGCCGTTTATAAAGTCTGAGAGTTGGCCAGTCGTCGGCTTCTGCCCCCATGTAACTAGTACTGGGATGTTCGGGATAAACCTGAGCACTCTTTTTCCCAATTTTGGGTCCTTCGGGGGAGGTGTTCGGCACAACGAACCAGGAAATCGGACTATAAGGCTTTATCACTCTCACTTAGCCATAGAAGTCTACAATTTTAAATTTTGACGAAGCCCCTAGTATTCGGAAGGCCGAATTTGGGGCGCTATATACGCCTAAGTCGGGTAAGGCCGACTCCTCGCCCGAAGCAGAAGAAGTCTTTAAGGACTTGAGACCTCTCGAACAGCAACCAGTTCTCGCCTTATCATGACAGTCAGTTTTCGGCTTTCTCTACTGAGGTGCTCGTCCGGGAGAACCGGGACACAATCGCAGTAGTTCTCCTAGCGCTACCTTAGCCGATATAGCAGAACGTAAGGTACCAAAACATAGGAGCCGGGCAAAACCAACTATTGACCCAAGACATGATTCGGAGCTGATGCATATAATGCTATAAGTTCGGGGTGCCGCACTATCGAAAGAGTTCGGACTTCTCACGACGTATTATGGGGTATACGAAAGCCCCTGGCATACTGGCCGTACCAGGATGTACGGGTGCAAATTGTCGTAAATAAACATATAAGAAAAATGATGGATAATACAATAATAAACTAATGCTATGCATTGTTATTTGAATAATACGTCGAAGCATACTGATACAAGTAGTGCAATAAGCAAAAAATAGGACTATTTGACATGTCCTATCCAAGGGCAGGCTGCGTATGGGTATTAAAAAACGGATATGTCAATTATTATTAGAGGCCACCTGTGGGTTCCCTTGTACGACTTTAGCTTCGTGCCTCCTTGGTTGTTCCTTCCCGTAATGTGTCCGGCAATCATACTGCCGGAAAGGGCTTCCAGAGAGTAAGGTCCTGAAAGGGTAAAAAAATGATAAAGGTATGCAGCCCCTAGGGCGGTTGAGCCGTATTGCGGGACGTGCCCTGATCGTGCCCCCGCCTATGCCCGTGGTATTTTCAGTGCGTAATTATGTGCGCGCGACACGTATTTCGTCGCTTGACTGGGACTAGGACGGGGGCCGAATTGCTAGGCTAGCTCTGAACATGCCAGACGGTCCTGCTGCAGGTTACTCAGGACTCGCTTGACGGTGTCCGGGGACTGTATCGCCAAATTAGCGGTTTGCCTTAAAAGGCTGCTTTGTGCTTCTGTTGTGAGGGCTGCAGTGTGCTCCTCCATGCGGAGCGAGCGCTCTATGTTTCCATTGACTGTTATGACCACCCCCCTAGGTCCTGGCATTTTGAGCTTGAGGTATGCGTAATGCGGTACTGCATTAAATTTTGCAAATGCGGTTCGCCCGAGCAGTGCGTGATAGCCACTGCGGAATGGGACGATATCGAAGATTAGCTCCTCGCTTCGGAAGTTGTCCGGAGATCCGAAGACCACTTCTAGTGTGATTGAGCCCGTGCAATGGGCCTCTACACCTGGGATGACACCCTTAAAGGTGGTTTTGGTGGGTTTGATCCTCGAGGAATCTATACCCATTTTGCACAATGTATCCTGATAGAGCAGGTTCAGGCTGCTGCCGCCGTCCATGAGGACTCGAGTCAGGTGAAATTCGTCAATGATGGGGTCTAGGACCAATGCGACGGATCCGCCATGACGGATACTAGTGGGGTCGTCCCTGCGATCGAAGGTGATCGGACAAGAGGACCATGGGTTGAACTTTGGGGCGACAGGCTCCATCACATAGACGTCCCTTAGTGCATTCTTCCATTCCTTCTTGGTAATGTGGGTTGCTTATACCATGTTCAGCGTCTTCACTTGTGGGGGGAACCTCTCCTGTCCTCCCGTGTTCGGCGGCCGGGGCTCCTCCTCGTCATCACTATGCAGCCCCTTGTCCTCGTTTTTGGCATTCAACTTGCCGGCCTGCTTGAACACCTAGCACTCTCTGTTGGTGTGATTGGCTGGCTTATCGGGGGTGCCGTGTGTTTGACACGAGCGATCAAGTATTCGATCCAAACTGGACGGGCCCGGAGTACTTCTTTTGAATGGCTTTTTCCACGATCGATCTAGAGCCTCACGAATCCGGCGTTGATCGCCATATCTTCGGTGTTATCGCCGTTGCTGCGGCGCTTGTGTCTGTTACGACGTTGTCTGCCGTTAGCATCTTTAGCATTTGAAGTGCTCGGATTCCGTGATGTGTTGTTGCTGCGAGCCAGCCAGCTATCCTCGCCTGCACAAAAGCAGGTCATGAGTGTCATGAGGGCTTCCATAGACTCTGGCTTCTCCTGGCCGAGGTGCCGGGCGAGCCACTCGTCACGGATGTTATGCTTGAATGCCGCTAAGGCCTCTGCGTCCCGACAGTCGACAATTTGGTTTTTCTTAGTCAGGAACCGTGTCCAGAATTGCCTGGCCGATTCTCCTGGCTGTTGAGTTATATGGCTCAAGTCATCGGCATCTGGTGGTCGCACATAAGTGCCCTGGAAGTTGTCGAGGAATGCATCTTCCAAATCCTCCCAACTACCGACGGAGTCTGCTGGCAAGCTATTCAGCCAATGCCGACCTGGTCCTTTGAGTTTTAATGGGAGGTACTTGATGGCATGTAGATCATCACCGCGAGCCATGTGGATGTGGAGGAGGAAACAATCAATCCATACCGCGGGATCTGTTGTACCATCATACGATTCGATATTTAAAGGTTTGAAACCCTCCGGGAATTCATGATTCATAACTTCATCAGTGAAGCATAGGGGGTGTGCGGCGCCTCTGTGCCGGGCTATATCACGATGCAGTTCATATGAATCTTGTCTGCTGTATTCGGCCCGGCCGTATTTACTTTTAGTGTATCTGGCGTGACGGTCATCGTCTCGTGTTGGTGCACGCCCCCGTGACCCGTATATCGATCTTGCATGTTTTGCCCTGCTTTCCAATACGTCTCGCAGGTCCCGCGTGTTGCCCCGGGCCTTGGTATTTTTGTTTGAGTGGCGGCGGGGTGCAGGCTGATCTTCACGCTGAAACGCCTCTCTGTCTCGGCCATGAGGTGGTCGGTCACCCGCATCGTACGCTGGTGATGTATGTTTCAATGCTTCCTCCCCGAGTCGGGGTAGCGGCCTGCACTTTGGGAAACTCTTGGAGGGGCGTTCGAGTTCATATTCCTCGGCCGCAACGACTTCGCTCCATCTGTCTGCTAGCAAATCTTGATCAGCTCGAAGTCGTTGTTGCTTTCTCTTTAGGCTATTTGTTGTGGCTATAAGCCGGCGCTTGAAGCGCTCCTGCTCGATGGGATCCTCAGGCACGCTAAATTCTTCGTCGCCGAGGCTCACCTCGTCTTCGGAGAGAGGCAAGTAATTGTCATCCTCCGTTTCTCCATCTGCTGCCTGTTCTGGAGGGCTAGCTTGTTCATCCTCCTGCTCTAAATTGTGCTGGAGGGGATTGTTGTCGTCTTCGGCACTATCCGGAGTGTTATTGTCTCACAGTGCGGTATCACTACTTTTGCTATGGCGGGACTTAGAGCGGCGCTGACGCCGGTGCTTGATTGCTTCTTGGAGGTCATCCTCCATTTGTCTTGTCGCCATTGCCTTCTTTGGGGTTATCCACCATACATATATCATATGATGAGGTGGCGGTCTGGCGCCCTGTGGGCGGTGGTTCCTGTTCGTCTCCCGCATCATCGTCCATACCGTCAATGTCTTCGGAGTCGAAGTCGAGCATGTCGGTTAAGTCGTCAACAGTGGCTACTAAGTGGGTGGTGGGTGGGCAGCGAATTTCTTCGTCGTCTGCATCCCATTCTAGCCGGACATAGTTCGGCCAAGGTTCTCCTGACAAGGAGAGAAACCTTAATGAATTTAGCACGTCACCAAAAGGCGAGTGCTGAAAGATATCCGCGGAGGTAAACTCCATGATTGGCGCCCAATCAGATTTGATAGGCACGGATGCAGGCGGATCGGAATCCGTGGCCGGGGACTAATCTAGTGGTTCGGCGACACGGCTCTCGTAAGGGGTGACGTCAGTATACGGCTCTATCGCCGCTGAGAGTGCGGCCTCCATGGCGGGTTCTATCCACCCGTCCTCGGATGGCGCAATTTTCTCCCGATTGAGGGCCGGGGTAGCTGCAGGTGTGATCTCCCGAACATGGTCCGACGGCAGAGCTAAATCATGCTTGTCGTGATCGTGTGGTGCACCTAGCATGGGCTCGAAACCGTCAAAGATCAAGTCTCCGTGGATGTCGGCGGTGTAGTTCAAGTTTCCGAACCTGACCTGGTGGCCAGGGGCGTAGCTCTCGATCTGCTCCACATGGCCAAGCGATTTGGCCCATAGTGCGAAGCAGCCGAATATGAAGATCTATCCGGGGAGGAAAACCTCACCCTGGGCCGCATCGTTACCGATGATCGAAGGAGGCATCAAGCCCTACGGCGACGGCACAATGGAACTCTCAATGACAGCACCAATGTCGGTGTCAAAACCGGCGGATCTCGGGTAGGGGGTCCTGAACTGTGTGTCTAAGCCGGATGGTAACAGGAGGCGGGGGACACAATGTTTACCCAGGTGCGGGCCCTCTCGATGGAGGTAACACCTACTTCCTGCTTGATTGATCTTGATGATATGAGTATTACAAGAGTTGATCTACCACGAGATCATAGAGGCTAAACCCTAGAAGGTAACCTATGGTATGATTGTTATTGTCCTACGGACTAAACCCTCCGGTTTATATAGACACCGGAGGGGGCTAGGGTTACACAGAGTCGGTTACAATGGAGGAGATCTACATATCCGTATTGCCAACCTTCCTTCCACGCCAAGGAGAGTCCCATCCAGACACGGGACGGAGTCTTCAATCTTGTATCTTCATAGTCCAACAGTCCGGCCAAAGGATATAGTCCGGCTGTCCGGAGACCCCCTAATCCAGGACTCCCTCACAAGCCTTGTATTTATAAAGTCAATCCATGTCGAGGATAAGATCAATATCAAAATTGCTGAGAACAATCGGAGAAGCCAGAAAACAATAGTTGCTCATCTTGACGGTGACATCCGGACCACCAAACTAGAACTCAGGTGCTTACCCGGGGAAACAACTGTTAACGATTTTTCCAGATATGCCGAAGTGAAATCATGCTTGGTAAAGAATGGTGTTGACATGAAACAATGCAATGCACCAGTATCGAACAACACACTAGCAGGAATAGAGTTAATTGAAAGGTTACCCATGATCACTTCTGAAGAATCCTCTGCTTGAGCTAAATTCATCATGTTCACCTTTGCATACTTGGGATTGTGCTTCACAACTGCATTGCTTGCTGGCCGGACAGGAGGAGGAGGCGGAAGGTGCCTCTGTTGAAGCACTTGTAGGAGTAGTGGCCTTTCATACCGAATTTGTGACAAGTGACCTCTAAAAGTGGGCGAGGAGGATTGCCTATCCTCGGAGCCTGAGACTTCTGCTAGTACACTTGGTTGGGTGGGTGGGTAGAACCACGACCACCTGACTGCTTCTGCTGATAGGGCGGATGAAATGGAGGAGGTGGAGGAAGCCAAGACTTCTGCTGCTTTGCGGCCACTTGAGAGGAATAAGAAGAATGGATTGCATCCCTAAGTCTCTTCTTGGAAGCTTCACACTTGAGTTGGGTTGCTTCTTGCTTGATGGGCTCAATGCGCTCCCTAAGCGGCGCAAGGTCGGTCCCCTCCGGCAAGCTCTCCAGCATGGCGTCGAAGTCGAGGTTGGGGTACCAGTGTGCCACCTTGGTGAGAACCTTGGTCATGGCGCCCTGAAAAAGCATCTGGGACTCCTCGGCCAGTGAGGCCGCCCGGTTGTCGTGGAGCCGCTCCAGAGCACGCATGACCTTCTCAAAGAACATGGTCAGGCTGCAATTGGCGCTCACGCTCCGCTCCGGGACATACCTCACGTCCGGCATCCCCATGATGGCTAGCTGCGCGGCGGCCTGGTTGGCGACGGTGGCGAGGCGATCGAGCCAACGGTTCTCGCCCTCCACGTGATCCGCAAAGTTGAGGCCCTCGTTCTTCCGCAACAGCTTCTCGCCCTCCAGCTCCTTGGCCAGGGTCTCCTCTCGGGTTGTAGCCTCCGACAGCACCTTCTCGAGACCCTCCAGCTTCAGCTTGAGGTCTTTGATGGAGTTGTTGGCCTCGGAGAGCTCCCCGGCCTTGCTGACGACCGCGCCCTGCGCCTCTGTCAGAGCACTGTTGAGTGTGTCCTTTTCCCGGGACAGCTTCAGTGCCTGCTGCTTCAACCTGTCGCGCTCTGCCTCCAGCTCCTCCACCTTGCCAGCGTGAACCTGGGCCTGGGCATTGAGTGCCTCCTTGTGCCTCTGCTCCAGCTCACTGGTCCGCTGCAGGATGAGCTTCTCCACGTCGGCATCTTTGCCACGAAATATGGTGGCGAGCTTCTCCTCGCGTGCGGCCAGGTCCTCCTCCTGGGAGTTCAGCGCGGCCTCGCGCTGGGTCCGAACGGCCTCGGCTGAGTTCTTCGCCGCCTCCTGAGCCTTCTCAACGTCGGCAAGCTTCATGGTGAGCTCCACGTCGCACCTGGCCTGCTCATCCTGGGCCGCCTTGAGCTCCTTGTGGGCCTCGCGGAACCAATCCCGCGCTTCAGCGACGCGCTCCTGGAGGTCCGCCTCCACCTTCTCCACCACCGCCGTCCTGGACTTAACATTGTCCAGGCGGGCGCGGTGGAGCGCCTGGAGCTTCCGGAAGCTAGGGCCCATGGCCTGGAGGAGCCGCTCCTCCTGCGAGTCGTCACCTCCAACGATCGGCCCGTCGACGACTTCAAGCCCGGCAGCGGCAAGCACCTCGTCGTCGAACACCTCTCCTTCAACGGGCGTCCTGGTGCTCGACGCACCTGGAAGGTGGACGAACAAGTCGTCGCCCACCCTCAGGTACTTGCCGGAGCCGGAAGCAGCAGAGGAGGAAGGCTGGTCGCCAGCCACCTCCTCCTCCTCCTCGGCAGCGGCCCCGCCGGCCTCCCTGGCAGGCCCCTTGTCGGTCACCTCAACGGCGGCGTTGCTGGCCTCCCCGGCGGGCCCCTTGGCGGCATCCTCAGCAGCACCCTTGGCGGCCTCCTTTGCGGCGATCTTCTCGGCCTCCACCTCGGCGGCCTTGGCGACATCCTCGATAACGGTGTCCACGTCCTCTGGGTTCACCAAGGAGGGGTCTGGACATCAAAGATAGGGGTGAGGCAAGTCCAAGACCAAGAACCGGAAAAAAGAAGAAGCAGGGACGAACGGTGAATGACTTACCGGTGCCGGCACCCGGCTAGGAAACGGAAGTCCCCTCCCCGCCAACATTTGGCGCCGAGGCAAAGCCACCGGCGCCCAAGTTCTCTTCCTCCTCGTCCATGTGTGTGGGCCCGGTGCTTGGCGCCCTTGCCGGGGACGTCCCTCGGGGCGGCGTGGTCGATGGGGGCGGCGTGTTGGGAGTAGCCCCATGTGGCTCCTCCTGCTACCGCTCCCCTCCTTCACACCTAGCAAGGTCAGCGCCAAAGTGTCGCGCCCCTGACACATGTCGAAGAGAGGAAAATGATGAACTTACGCTGGGGGCTTTGCCGGGGGCTGTTGTCCGGGCTGCTCAATACCACCAAGGGCACCCTCGAAGCACAAGCCGAGGGCTGGCCACCCGCCGAGACCTAGGCCCTTTTTGCTCTCTGGGCCAGCGTCTCCGCATCCCTGCAAAGATGAAAACAAGTCAAGATCAGTAATGGATGTTGGGGAGGCAGAGATAATAGAGAGGAACCGGATGCTTACTCATCGTCTTCCTCCTCCTCTGCGATCTTCCTCTTCCTCCTCGGACTGAGGGAACCATAATCAAAGGTGATCCCCGCGCCGACGTTCGCCGGAGGAGGGGAGGGAGGCGGCGTCTGGGCACGCTTGGATGAAGAAGGAGCGGCCGTCTTCTTCTTCACCGCGACCTTCGCCGGCTTCTTCGCCGCCGCGGCCCTCGTGTGGGGCCGGGACCTCTCCAAGGTCAGTTGTGGCTGCGCAGCCCTGCGGGGCCGAACCGGCTCACCGGAACTGGCCCGCCGCAGGACCCACCCCCTCCCCGTAGGTGGCGCCGGGTCTGCGGTCTCCTCCTCCGACGATGACGACTCGCCGGTCACATCCTCAACCAGTGGAGCCTCGATGCTGGCGCTGCTGGTTCCCCCGGTGGCCGCCGCCCACCGGGCAAGCTCCTCCTCCTCCACGGCCGTCGCGGCCTTGTCCTCCACGCCGCCATCGGCGCCGGCCTCCCTGGCGAGCTATGCCTCCCTCGCCCTCCCGGCGATGTAGTCCAGCTCCGCCTGGGTGGTGTCCATGACAAGCAGTTGCTCGGCGTCGGCGTCGACATACACCTCATGCAGGGTGTCAAAGAACTACTGCACATCGACGTCCCTCGGCTCCTTCCAGCTCGGGACGGGGCCGTGCGCGTTGCAGTCCGGCATCATGGCAATGATCTCGGACCTACGCGAGTTGTTGCATAATGGGACCACCCCCGTCGGCAGCTTGAACAACGGCCCCTTGAGGACCTTTCCGGCCTTCGCGGCGGCCCTCGCAACCTTGTCGGTCCGCTTGGCGAGCTGGAAGAGCCGCTGGCAGAAATGGGCGTGCGCCATCACCGTGAAGTTGTGGTCAAGGCCTGGGCGGAGTCGCTTGATGTCAGCGGGGTTCGTGAAGAGCCAGACTGGCCTCCCCTTGTTATGCAGCGGAGCAATCCGGCGGCGGATGAAGTCCGCCCCGATCATTTCGAGGGTGAGCTGGGCCTGGGTAAGCCAGAGAATCCTGGTGGTGGCAACCGTGAGCTTTCCGTCGGCGGCATCAACATCGCTCCAATCGCTGCCGCGAACCGACGGCGCCCGGGGAACCTTGCAGAATGTCGGCGGGTCCTTCTCTTCAATCCAGCACCACCGGCTCCGCCACTCCTCCCACCTCTCCTTCATGGAGCCATCGGGGGTAGGCCCCCTTGGATCTTGGGATCCAGGTGATGCAACCAGAGATGGCGCCCCCCGGCTAGATCCGAGGGGAGAAGTAGTGGCAAAAGAGCGCCGTGTTGGGGTGCACCCCGGCGAAGCCCTCGCAGAGATGCACGAAAAGGGCCATGCATGCCACCGCATTCGGAGTAAAATCCAAGAGGCGAAAGCCGAAGGTGTGCATGATGTCGCTGAAGAAACCGGAGAAGGGAGGGCAGAGCCCGCAAGAAAAGTAATCGACGAAGAAAGGGTACCGATTTGGGGCAGGGTCGGCGCAGGCGGCGGGGATGGCGAGCATGGACGTGTGCCCCGAATCCCCCCCCCCCCCCCGTCTTCACTCCCCAAAGGGGCCTGAAGAGGTCCCGAAGCTCGAACACGTCGACCTTCGAGGGGAAGAAGAAGGCGGACTGTGTCCGTTGCCCCGACAGCGCGCTCTCCGGCGGCTCCACAGCCCCGACATCCTTGGCCACCCCCTTTCCCCTGGTGGATTTTGGCGCCATGGTGGTTGAAGGAGGAGGGAGGAGAGGAGGGCGGCAGAGCACAACGGCGGCGAGCGGTGACGAAGCTTGGAGAAGAGGAGGGAGACAGGCGGAGATCTCTGACATTGGGGTTGCGCGAAGGGTAAAAGGAACAGTGCGCCCGCGGTTATACCTTTTTATGGGGAAGCCGTGGGTCACGCCGCCCATTTACTACGATGTGACGCATGCGTGTGGAAACCGCCCCACACATGCCGCCCACGTCACGCACGCCCCTCCACCCCGCGCCACGCGCGCAGGTCGTGGGAAGCACAACGCGCGAAGAATCTTACCAGGGTAAAAACCACCCTGCCTGCCCACGCACCGTTTTGGGCCTGACCCAACAACGTGTCGCGCTTATGTGTGGCCTAGGCCTGGGGGCTCCTGTTGGTGTACAAAACTAGGGGCACATTTTTGTACCCCTTTACCTGTGCACGGGCAGTCAGAGTCGCGCTCGCGACCACACCAAGCAGAGCGAGGGAGGTGAGCCAAGGTAAGACCAAAGACCAAGACGAAGCAAAGCAACGACAAGGACCAAGGCCACAGACCTCAGCAGACCCGGCAAGACCCTTGCTGGGGCAGCTCGCCCACGCCAGCCGAGCGAGCCACCCTCGAGCCCACCAATACTCGACAAATGCATTGGTACAGGGCTCGGGAGGCACCTCTGTGGTGGCATGCAAATCTTTGTGAAGACAAAGGAAAATCAAGATCAAATGAGGATAGGAAGGCAGCCATCCTCACCGAAGAAACCCACAAGACCCCAGGCAAGATCATTCTTTGGGGGACGCTTTCTGGCCACGCAAGCAAGACCCTTGCCGGGCCACCCAAGAAGGCCCTCGCCAAAGCGCGCCAGGGCCACCGTCAGCCCGCACCAGCCAAGTCTCTGCCGCTGCTCGTTAGCACAAATGGCCGACCCAACCAGCTGGGCAGGCACTGCGTGGCAACATGCAGCCCTTCGTGGAGGCTCCACCACGCGCCACCTCAGCTGCCTGCCTGCCTACATGGCACCGCATGCATCATCGCTGGCAGGCGTGTCGAAGCTTGGAGGAGCGGCGACGGACGGGACGGGCCTCGCCCCCTTCCCCGATAAAGTGAAGGGACACCTAAGCCTCGCATTAAATGCGCTTTGTCCTGTTATACCAGCGATAAGCTCGTGTCACTGTAGCACTTTCCACCTCCCGTGTGCCACTGTGGCAGCCCCTTTCACCTATAAAAGGAGGCCCAAGACAATGAGGAGAAGGTTTCGGCTTTTTGGAGCTCGCTACACTCCATAGCTAGTTCAAGAACTCAGAATACATCCACCAAAGTAGGGGTAGGGTTTTATGCATCCTCGCGGCCCGAACCTGGATAAACAAACCGCGTGCTCTCTGTTAGACCCGCTCTTCTCTCAACCCCGTGCCCCGCAACCGCAGTAGGGATTCTTGTGATCCCATAGGTGTCATTTCCCACCGACAGTTCTTCATACCCTACAGTCCACGAAACAGCCACAAAAAAATGGGGTTAGTTCATCATATCCGAACCAGTCTAAGCCTTTGTATAGTCTTTTCAGTATTTTGCTTTGTTGAATTTGTGGTTGCATCGTCGTGTCAAGTTGCTGGTCTTAGCATCTAGTCTTTTAGAGTTTCGAGTTCTCGTCATAAGTTGTCACGCCGCTGTACCATCATCATCGCCCCTGCCATCTACCACCACCGCTTATCGCCATTACTCTGAATTCATGTACCATCACTAATCTGTATACCTATACCACCACCGCTACCATATACAACCACCGTTGCCATATCCTACCACCATAATTCGACCACCAATCCGAGTTCTTTTCATATTAGGTTTGTTTTTTAGATCCATCTATTTTCCAATTCATGTTTCCTTGCCTGAGTAGGTTTCGGAAAAAAATTGAGTTTGGAGACCCCGGGCAGTTTTTAGGCCAAAATTTCAGTAGGTGAAAATATTTTTTCCCTATCCTGTTTTTAGGCCAAAATTTTAGCAGGTGAAACATGTGCCATCATATCGATTTTTTTCACACTTTTTGGTCATCACTGCCCGGATTTCCTAAAACAATAGTCAAAAAAATTCGTGCCTATCCTGTTATTTTCACTTGGAAGAGTTTTGAGACACTCGCCATTATAGTGATTTTCGGCAAAAAAAAGAGCGCCAAAAAATTCCGGTGTGATTTCCCTTGTTTATGTGTCACACCGTGATTTTGTTAGTGTTCTAGGCTCGCATATCTAGCACAGTCTATCCTAGGACCAGCACAGTACCGTCCTTGAGCATTGATTCAACTTATGCACCTCTGAGTTGATTATTGCTGACATTTTTGCTACCATATCATAAGCCTTCCCAGCTCCACATACATCTACATCATGTGTTTGACACCACCTCTCAATCGCTCTGTGCAAGCTTTGAGAGTTTTGACTACGACGGTTGCCGATCACCACCTGCTGCTGGGTAAGAACTGGTAAGAATTTGAGATTTGCATGACGGATTTGTGACACCCTGATACGTCCATTTTGCATCATGCTTTTATATCAATATTTATTGCATTATGGGCTGTTATTACACACTATATCTCAATACTTATGGCTATTCTCTCTTATTTTACAAGGTTTACCATGAAGAGGTGGAATGCTGGCAGCTGGAATTCTGGCTGGAAAAGGAGAAAACGTTGGAAACCTATTCTGCACAACTCCAAAGTCCTGAAACTCCACGAAACAACTTTTTGGATTTATTAAGAATTTATGAGCAAAAGAAATAGGCCAGGGGGCCCACACCCTGTCTAGGAGACAGGAGGGCGCCCCCAGAGGGCGTGGCCCCTATCTCCTGGGCCCCTGGTGGGCCTCGGCGTCCATCTTACGCTATATCATCACTTTTACACTTTGGAAAAAATCGTGGGCAAGCTTACGGACGAAACTCCACCGCCACAAGGCGGAACCTTGGCGGAATCAATCTAGGGCTCATGGCGAGCTGTTCTGCCGGGAACACTTCCCTGGGAGGGGAAATCATCACCAACGTCATCACCAACGATCCTCTCATCGAGAGGGGGTCAATATCCATCAACATCTTCACCAGCACCATCTCCTCTCAAAACCCTAGTTCATCTCTTGTATCCAATCTTGTATCAAAACCACAAATTGGTACCTGTGGGTTGCTAGTACTGTTGGTTACTCCTTGTAGTTGATGCTAGTTGGTTTACTTGGTGGAAGATCATATGTTCAGATCCTTTATGCATATCATTACTCCTCTGATTATGAACATGAATATTCTTTGTGAGTAGTTACGTTTGTTCCTGAGGACATGGGTGAAGTCTTGCTATTAGTAGTCATGTGAATTTTGTATTCGTTCGATATTTTGATGAGATGTATGTTGTCTTTCCTCTAGTGGTGTTATGTGAACGTCGACTACATGACACTTCACCATTATTTGGGCCTAGAGGAAGACATGGGGAAGTAATAAGTAGATGATGGGTTGCTAGAGTGACAGAAGCTTAAACCCTAGTTTATGCGTTGCTTCGTTAGGGGTTGATATGGACCCATATGTTTAATGTTGTGGTTAGGTTTACCTTAATACTCCTTTTTGTAGTTGCGGATGCTTGCAATAGGGGTTAATCATAAGTGGGATGCTTGTCCAATTTAGGGAAGTACCCAAGTGCCGGTCCACCCACATATCAAATTATCAAAGTACCGAACGCGAATCATATGAACGTGATGAAAACTAGCTTGACGATAATTCCCAATGTGTCCATGGGAGCTCCTTCTTCATTATTAGAATTTGTCCAGGCTTATCCTTTGCTACATAGAGGATTGGGCCACCTTGCTGCACTTTATTTAATTTATGTACTTTTTGCTCGTTACTATTTATCTTATCACAAAACTATCTATTACCTATTATTTCAGTGTTTGCAGAGAAAACCTTACTGAAAACCGCTTATCATTTCATACGCTTCCTCGTTGGGTTCGACACTCTTACTTATCGAAAGGACTACGATAGATCCCCTATACTTGTGGGTCATCAAGACTCTTTTCTGGCGCCATTGCCGGGGAGCGTAGCGCTCTTGGTGAGTGGAACTTGTAAGGAAACATTTATATAGTGTGCTGAAATTTTCTGTTACTTGTCACTATGGAAACTAATCCTTTGAGGGGCTTGTTTGGGTATCTTCACCCCAACTAGAAGAGCAAAGAGATGCTCCTCAACCTACTGAACTTTATGAAAATATTCACTTCGAGATTCCTTCGGGTATGATAGAAAACTGCTAGCTAATCCTTTTGCAGGATACAGAACATTGCATCCCGATTTGCACCTTATCTTTGTGGATGAAGTTTGTGGATTATTTAAGCTTGCAGGTATTCCTGATGATGTTGTCAAAAGGAAGGTATTCCCTTTATCTTTGAAGGGAGATGCAATGACATGGTATAAGCTATGTGATGATACGAGATCGTGGAATTATAAGCGATTGAAGTTGGAATTTCACCAGAAGTTCTATCCTATGCATCTTGTTCATCGTGACCGTAATTACATATATAATTTCTGGCCTTGCGAAGGAGAAAGCATGGCTCAAGCTTGGGGGAGGCTTAAGTCAATGTTATATTCATGCCCCAATCATGAGCTCTCTCGGGAAATGATTATTCATAATTTTTATGCTCGGCTTTCTCTTGATAATCGCAACCTGCTCGATACTTCTTGTGTTGGTTCCTATAAGATGAAGACTATTGATTTCAAATGGGACTTATTGGAAAGAATTAAACGCAACTCTGAAGATTGGGGTTCCGACGATGGTAAGGAGTCAGGTACTTTCTGTGGATTGGGGTTCGATTGTGTTAAATCTTTTATGGATACCGATACTTTCTGTGGATTTAGCTCTAAGTATGGACTTGACTCTGAGATAGTAGCTACTTTTTGTGAAACTTTTGCTATTCACGTTGATCTCCCTAAAGAGAAGTGGTTTAAATATAATCCTCCTGTTGAAGTGAAAGTAGTTGCACCCATTACAGTCGAAGAAAAGACTATTACATATAGTGATCCTGTTATTCCTACTGCTTATGTTGAGAAACCACCTTTCCCTGTTAGGATAAAGGATCATGCTAGAGCTTCGACTGTGGTTCGTAAAAGCAATATTAGAACTTATACACCTCTGAGCAAATCAAAGTTGAACCTAATGTTGCTATTGTTAAAGATCTCTTGTCTGATAATATTGATGGGCATGTTATTTATTTCTATGATGAAACTGCTAGAATTGCCAAACCTTGTGCTAAAGATAAACATAGACCTGTTGTAGGCATGCCTGTTATTTCTGTTAAAATAGGAGATCGTTGTTATCATGGCTTATGTGATATGGGTGCTAGTGCTAGTGCAATACCTATTGACTTATACAAAGAAATTAAGCACGATATTGCACCTGCTGAGTTAGAAGATATTGATGTCACAATTAAACTTGCCAATAGAGATACTATTTCACCAATGGGAATTGTTAGAGATGTTGAAGTCTTGTGTGGGAAAACTAAATATCCTGCTGATTTTCTTGTTCTTGGCTCCCCACAAGATAGCTTCCGTCCCATTATATTTGGTAGACCCTTCTTGAACACCGTTAATGCTAAGATAGATTGCGAAAAGGATGTTGTTACTATTGGTCTAGGTGATATGTCTCATGAGTTCAACTTTTCTAAATTTCGTAGACAACACCGTGAAGAGGAATTACCTAGTAAGGATGAAATTATAGGTCTTGCTTCCATTGCTATTCCTCCAACTGATCCATTAGAACAATATTTGCTAGACCATGAAAAAGATATGTTTATGAAGGAAAGGGAAGAAATAGATGAAGTGTTCCTTAAACAAGAACCTATGCTGAAACATAACCTTCCCGTTGAATTCTTGGGGATCCCCCTCCACCCAAGGGAGATCCCGTGTTTGAACTCAAACCTTTACCTGATAATCTCAAGTATGCTTATCTTGATGAAAAAGAAATATATCCTGTTATTATTAGTGCTAACCTTTCAGAAAATAAGAAGAAAGATTATTGAAAACTCTGAAGAAGCACAGAGCTGCTATGGGATATACTCTGGATGATCTTAAGGGCATTAGTCCCACATTATGTCAACACAAAATTTTAGTGGAAAAGATGCCAAACCAGTTAGGGATCCTCAAAGACGATCAAATCCCAAGATGAAGAAAGTGGTAAGAAAGGAGATACTAAAGCTCCTTGAGGCAGGTATTATTTATCCCGTTGCTGATAGTGAATGGGTAAGCCCTGTCCATTGTGTCCCTAAAAAGGGAGGTATTACCGTTGTTCCTAATGATAAAGATGAATTGATCCCGCAAAGAATTATTACAGGTTATAGGATGGTAATTGATTTTCGTAAGTTAAATAAAGCTACTAAGAAAGATCATTACCCTTTACCTTTTATTGATCAAATGCTAGAAAGGCTATCCAAACACACACATTTTTGCTTTCTAGATGGTTATTCTGGCTTCTCTCAAATATCTGTGTCAGCGAAGGATCAATCTAAAACTACTTTTACTTTCCCTTTTGGTACTTTTGCTTATAGAAGTATGCCTTTTGGTTTATGTAATGCACCTGCTACCTTCCAAAGATGCATGATGGCTATATTCTCTGATTTTTGTGAAAAGATTTGTGAGGTATTCATGGATGACTTCTCCGTCTACGGATCCTCTTTTGATGATTATTTGAGCAACCTTGATCGAGTTTTGCAGAGATGCGAAGACACTAGTCTCATCCTGAATTGGGAAAAGTGTCACTTTATGGTTAATGAAGGCATTGTCTTGGGGCACAAGATCTCCGAGAGAGGTATTGAAGTTGATAAAGCCAAAGTTGATGCTATTGAAAAGATGCCATGTCCCGAGGACATAAAAGGTATAAGAAGTTTCCTTGGTCATGCCGGTTTTATAGGAGGTTCATTAAGGACTTTTCTAAAATCTCTAGGCCTCTGACTAACTTATTGCAAAAAGGTATTCCTTTTGTCTTTGATGATGATTGTGTAGAAGCATTTGAAACACTTAAGAAAGCTTTGATCACTGCACCTATTGTACAGCCACCTGATTGGAATTTACCTTTCGAAATTATGTGCGATGCTAGTGATTATGCTGTAGGTGCTATTTTAGGGCAAAGAGTCGATAAGAAATTGAATGTTATCCAGTATGCTAGTAAGACTCTTGATACTGCCCAGAGAAATTATGCTACTACTGAAAAAGAGTTCTTAGCAGTTGTGTTTGCATGTGATAAGTTTAGACCTTATATTGTTGATTCCAAAGTTACTATTCACACTGATCATGCTGCTATTAAATATCTTATGGAAAAGAAAGATGATAAGCCTAGACTCATTAGATGGGTCCTCTTGCTCCAAGAATTTGATTTGCATATTATTGATAGAAAGGGAGCTGAGAACCCCGTTGCAGACAACTTGTCTAGGTTAGAGAATGTTCTTGATTACCCAACGCCTATTAATGATAGTTTTCCGATGAACAATTAGCGGTTGTCAATGCTTCTCGTACTGCTACTTGGTTTGCTGATTATGCTAATTACACTATTGCTAAATATATACCGCCTAGTTTCACATACCAGAGAAAGAAAAAAGTTCTTTTATGATTTAAGACATTACTTCTGGGATGATCCACACCTTTATAAAGAAGGAGTAGATGCTATTATTAGACGTTGTGTGCCTGAGCATGAATAGCAACAAATCCTACGCAAGTGTCACTCTGAATCCTATGGAGGACACCACGCTGGAGATAGAACTGCACACAAGATACTACAATCTGATTTTTATTGGCCTACTCTTTTCAAAGATGCTCGTAAGTTTGTCTTATCTTGTGATGAATGTCAAAAGAATAGGTAACATTAGTAGACGTCAAGAAATGCCTATGAATTATTCTCTTGTTATTGAACCGTTTGATGTTTGGGGCTTTGATTATATGGGACATTTTCCTGCCTCCAATGGTTATACACATATTCTAGTTGCTGTTGATTACGTTACTAAGTGGGTAGAAGTTATTCCAACTAGTAGTGCTGCTCATAACACTTCTATTAAAATGCTTAAAGAAGTTATTTTTCCGAGGTTTGGAGTCCCTAGATATCTTATGACTGATGGTGGTTCACACTTTATTCATGGTGCTTTCCGTAAGATGCTTGCTAAGTATGATGTAAATCATAGAATCACATCTCCTTATCACGCGTAGTCTAGTGGTCAAGTAGAGTTGAGCAATAGAGAGCTCAAATTAATTTTGCAAAAGACTGTGAATAGATCTAGAAAGAATTGGTCCCAAAAACTGGATGATGCATTATGGGCCTATAGAACTGCATACAAAAATCCTATGGGTATGTCTCCTTATAAGATGGTTTACGAAAAGGCATGTCATTTACCTCTTGAACTTGAACATAAGGCATATTGGGCTATGAAAGAGCTAAATTATGACTTCAAACTTGCCGGTGAGAAGAGGTTCTTTGATATTAGCTCACTTGATGAAAGAAGAACCCAAGCCTATGAGAATGCCAAGCTTTTCAAAGAAAAAGTCAAACGCTGGCATGATAAGAGGATACAAAAGCGTGAGTTTAACGTAGGAGATTATGTGTTATTGTTCAACTCTCGTTTAAGATTTTTTGCAGGAAAAATTCTCTCAAAATGGGAAGGTCCCTACGTTATCGAGGAGGTCTATCGTTCTGGTGTTATAAACATCAACAACTTCGAAGGCACAAATCCGAGGGTGGTAAATGGTCAAAGAATTAAACATTATATTTCAGGTAATCCTATCAATGTTGAAACTAATATTATTGAAACCATAACCCCTGAGGAATACATAAGAGACACTTTCCGTAACGTTCGGACTCCGAAAAGGCATAGGTACGCATTACAGTAAGTAAACCGACTCCAAAACAACTCTAATGGCAATTGTTATCAGTTTTGGATTATTTAAGAATTTTAGGAAGAAAGAAGTTGTTCGAAAGGGACATGAGGCTCCCACGAGAGAGGAGGCCCCCCCTGTAGGGCGCGCCCCCTGTCTCGTGGGCACCTCGTGTGTCTCCCGGACTCCGTTTTCTTATATGTTATGTATTTTGGTCGGTAAAAATTCATTATATATACTCCCGAAGGTTTTGACCACCTTATCACGCAAATATCCTCTGTTTCCGTTTCGAGTTGTTTCCATTGCAGATTTAGAGCACCATGACTTCTCCCTCCTCCAACCACGAAGACAAGGATGCTTGGCTATTGAAGATAGAGTTGAAAGGAGAGGAACCAGAAGGGATCAACAAGGATGAAGGGATCAAGAAGGCCATGGAGGTTCGAGCTCCGGTGGTGAAAGAAGAAGACATCCGTCAACCCTTACCTAACCTTTTCACTCCAACAGAGATTGAAGCTTTTAAGATGATTGAGTTAGCCCGCATACAGAACAAGTATCTCACACAGTAGAATATTTTATTGAAGGATCATATTGCTGGGCTCAAGGGCATTATCCGCAAGATGGAGGAGCTATTATGCTCGATGTGCGATTATCCACCGTCATCATCACCACCTCCATCACCTCCGAAGAAATAATCACATGGGTATGGGCACTCCCCTTGGCAACTGCCAAGCTTGGGGGAAGTGCCCCAGTATCGTATCACCATCACACTCCTATCTTTATCGCTTTATTTAGTTCGATCCTTTCAGTAGTATCTTGATCTAGTAGTTTGAAGTTTTGATATCAAGTAGTTTTGAGTTTTGCATCGTGATCTCTTTATGTAAGCGAGTCCATGTGCTATCTATAATAAAGATTAGTGTTGAGTAAAGGGCTTTGCTATGTTGCTATGATCTTGAGAAGGTAGAAAGAACAAAAGAGTTCATATTGATCTTATGGATAGTGATAACTTCACACATAGAAAGTATGAGGCATAAAAATTGTTGAGACTTGATGAACGTAGCCTTGGTCATCGTTGCAATTAATAGGAAGTGATAAGGAAAGAGGGGTTCACATATAAATATATTATCTTGGACATTTTTTATGATTGTGAAGCACTCATTAAGTATGACATGCTAAAAGAGTTGATGTTGGACAAGGAAGACAACGTAATGGTTTATGTTTTTTGACATCTCAGTTAAAGTATATTGTTATTGACATTTCAAACATGTTGAGCTTGCCTTTCCCCCTCATGCTAGCCAAATTCCTTGCACCAAGTAGAGATACTACTTGTGCTTCCAAATATCCTTAAACCCATTTTTTCCATGAGAGTCCAACATACCTACCTATGGATTGAATAAGATCCTTCAAGTAAGTTGTCATCGGTGCAAGCAATAAAAACTGCTCTCTAAATATGTATGACTTATTAGTGCAGAGAAAATAAACTTTGTACGAACTTGTTGTGGAAGTAATAAAAGCGACTGACTGCATAATAAAGGTCCACATACAAGGGCAATATAAAGTGACATTCTTTTGCATTAAGATATCGTGCATCAACCCTAAACGCGCATGACAACCTCTGTTTCCCTCTGCGAAGGGCCTATCTTTTACTTTATGTTTTACTTTATGCTTGAGTCAAGGTGATGCTCACCTTTCCCTTTTTATTTTTATCCTTTGGCAAGCTCCTCGTGTTTTGAAAGATCATGATACATATATCCAATTGGATGTAAGTTGGTATAGGCTATTATTGTTGACATCACCTAAAGGTGAATACGTTGGGAGGCAACACAATAAGCCCCTATCTTTCTCAGTGTCCGGCTGAAACTCTATAACCACAAGTATTGCGTGAGTGTTAACAATTATAGGAGGCTACGAGATAGTTGAGTATGTGAGCTTGCTGAAAAGCTCCATTATTGACTCTTTCCGATGTTATGATAAATTGCAATTGCTACAATGACTGAGATTATAGTTTGTTAGTTCCCAATGAAGTTTTTGAACCATACTTGACATTGTGAATTGCTTATTACTTGAGCATAGGAAATCATATGACAAAATCCATATATGTCGTTGTTATTAGAATGATCATGATGCCCTCATGTCCGTATTTTATTTTTATCGACACCTCTATCTCTAAACACGTGGACATATTTTTTGATTTCGGCTTCCGCTTGTGGACAAGCGAGGTCTAAGCTTGGGGGAGTTGATACGTCCATTTTGCATCATGCTTTTATATCAATATTTATTGCATTATGGGCTATTATTACACATTATATCTCAATACTTATGGCTATTCTCTCTTATTTTACAAGGTTTACCATTAAGAGGGAATGCCTTGTGGAATTCTGGCGGGAAAAGGAGCAAACGTTGAAACCTATTCTGCACAACTCCAAAAGTCCTGAAACTCCACGAAACAACTTTTTGGATTTATTAAGAATTTATGAGCAAAAGAAATAGGCCAGGGGGCCCACACCCTGTCCAGGAGACAGGAGGGCGCCCCCCCCCCTGTAGGGCGCGGCCCCCTATCTCCTGGGCCCCCTGGTGGGCCTCCGGCGTCCATCTTCTGCTATATCATCACTTTTACCCTAGAAAAAGTCATGGGCAAGCTTACGGGACGAAACTCCGCCGCCACGAGGCGGAACCTTGGCAGAATCAATCTAGGGCTCTGGCGGAGCTGTTCTGCAGGGACACTTCCTTCCGGGAGGGGAAATCATCACCAACGTCATCACCAACGATCCTCTCATCGAGAGGGGGTCAATCTCCATCAACATCTTCACCAGCACCATCTCCTCTCAAAACCCTAGTTCATCTCTTGTATCCAGTCTTGTATCAAAACCACAAATTGGTACCTGTGGGTTGCTAGTAGTGTTGATTACTCCTTGTAGTTGATGCTAGTTGGTTTACTTGGTGGAAGATCATATGTTCAGATCCTTTATGCATATTATTACTCCTCTGATTATAACATGAATATGCTTTGTGAGTAGTTACGTTTGTTCCTGAGGACATGGGTGAAGTCTTGCTATTAGTAGTCATGTGAATTTGGTATTCGTTCGATATTTTGATGAGATGTATGTTGTCTTTCCTCTAGTGGTGTTATGTGAACATCGACTACATGACACTTCACCATTATTTGGGCCTAGAGGAAGACATGGGGAAGTAATAAGTTGATGATGGGTTGCTAGAGTGACAGAAGCTTAAACCCTAGTTTATGCGTTGCTTCGTTAGGGGTTGATATGGACCCATATGTTTAATGTTGTGGTTAGGTTTACCTTAATACTCCTTTTTGTAGTTGCGGATGCTTGCAATAGGGGTTAATCATAAGTGGGATGCTTGTCCAAGTTAGGGCAGTACCCAAGTGCCGGTCCACCCACATATCAAATTATCAAAGTACCGAACGCCAATCATATGAACGTGATGAAAACTAGCTTGATGATAATTCCCAATGTGTCCTCGGGAGCTCCTTCTTCATTATTAGAATTTGTCTAGGCTTATCCTTTGCTACATAAAGGATTGGGCCACCTTGCTGCACTTTATTTACTTTTTGCTCGTTACTATTTATCTTATCACAAAACTATCTATTACCTACTATTTCAGTGTTTGCAGAGAAAATCTTACTGAAAACTGCTTATCATTTCCTTCTGCTCCTCGTTGGGTTCGACATTCTTATTTATCAAAAGGACTACGATAGATCCCCTATACTTGTGGGTCATCACATCCCACCACCACCACTTTTTAGTAGTCTGTAGGATCATATTCTTGTGTGTTTCTATTGCTGCTAACCATGGTAGGACCACATGCCGACGAGATTGACTGGGAGAACATGACGAAGAAGGAGCTTCATGATAAATTTCAGCAAATGTTGAGTCAACAGGTGGAAGACGTGATGGCCAGCTTGGAAAGGCACTGCAGAGGATTGATGACATTGAGAAGACAATTGACACCAAGTTGGACGCCAAGTTCAATGAAGTACTCGTGCATCTTCCACAACCACCACCCGCATCTGCTGTACCATTGCAGCAACATCAGCAACCACCTCCACGCCACGATCCATCAGGGCGAGCGCAGTGTGTTCCTCTTGAGCCAGGACAAACTTCTCATGCCGCTACTACTGCTATTCATGCTTCTATAGCTCATGCTGCTACTGCAGAGGTGGAGGACTATTACGAGAATGAGGTTGATCAAAATCAGAACTACATGCAACCACCAGCACCACCACCACCAGGTCGACCTCATGCATATAATCGCAACGGTAGGGCTGCAGCACCACCTCAGGTACGAGATTATGACCATATTCCTAAACTAAAATTGAGCATTCCATCATTTAAGGGTAGATACATTGCTGATGTATATCTTACTTGGGAGTTAGAAACTGAACAACGTTTCACATGCTTACAATATCCTCAGGATAGACGTGTTGTTGTTGCTGTTTGTGAATTCACTAGTTTTGCTTCTGTTTGGTGGTTTGAACATTGTAGATTATATCATGATCATTGTTGAGGAAATCGTTAGCTGGTAACTGCTTGGTTGGCTGGCGAGTAGGGGATTAATAGGCTAATCGGCAAGTTAATCGGCCATTTAATCAATTAATCGGACGATTTATCAGTTTATCGGCTACTCGGTGACCCTATGAGTAGGGATTAATCGGCAAGTTAACTGGTTAATCGTATGAATTCTTGAACATGGATCATGATAATATCCCTACTACTTGTGCTGCTTTGAAAACTACTATGCGTACTCGTTGGGTTCCACCATATTATCAACGTGAATTACTTAAAAAAACTGCAGTGTTTGAGACAAGGAAAATTTTCTGTGGAGTATTATCAGGAATTACAAACTAGCATGATTAGATGTGGTATTGTTGAGGATAATTAAGCTATGCTTGCACGTTTTATGGGTGGATTAAATAGATAGATTCAGACCATTTTAGAGTATAAGGAGTATAACAATATCACTCATTTATTCCATCTTGCTTGCAAAGCTGAGCTTGAAGTGCAGGATCGACAGGCATTGGCACGGACTAATTTTTCTGCAGGTCGACCTTCATCATGGACGCCGCGTGCATCTTCAACTTCCACACGTTCTGCTACACCGGCACCTCCGTCAGCTACCACCTCCAACCATGATACAAGAAAGCAGGCACTACCACCATTGTCTGCCAAGAGCACACCTACTGGGTCTACACAAAGCTCTTCTTCATCCATGGCATCAACAGGGCACACACATGGTATTATTTGTCGTCGTTTTAAGGGCAGAGTTCATTTTGCGAGAGAATGCAAATCTCTACATATTATGATTGCTACTGAGGATGGTGGGTATCACTACTGCAGGTTGGTCCAAACGCGCCAGTCCAATCAGAGACCCTTTGACGAAACTGTGTGTGATGCATTAATCACAGACGATGATGTAATAAAACCATCAAAAAGATGCAAAACATTTGTGATGGCGGTGACATCAAACATGTTTTAGATTAGAGTTGCATGTGCGATGCGTGGGAAACGGTAATCCAGAAGAACTGTTTGCGATAAGGCAGAACAATAGAAACTAGCATCCAGATGAGGGTGTGTGCGATATACAACATACAGCTCACTAGGATGAACTATGTCTGATTAGGCAACACAATAGAAATGGTCAGTCAGATCAAGGTGTGTGCGATGGAGGGCATACAGTTCACTCGGATGAACTGTTTGCGATGAGCCAACACAACAGAAACAGTTCAACTGAACAAGATGTGTGTGATACATGCCAAACAGGTCCGTAATCAGAAACGTGTGCGAAGACCAATAATAACATAGAAGATTGCTGCTAATAAGCCGTGTGATTTGCTCTGTCTACAGATCATTCGCACACACCTCAATAAACAATTGCATGCATTCTAAACTAGGAGAAATGATCGTCTAGTCGTCTACTTCTTGTGATAGAGGCAAAGGTGTCCCGATGTTTCGATGAGATAGCAATTGTTTTCTGTGGGAGTCGACTTTGACGATCCGACTACGAACGTGCGAAGACGTCGCGCCTTAGCAATTGCTAAACCAACTTCTGAGAGGTTATTGACCATGCCGGAGCACGATCAACCTGACCACGAGGGTCTATTTCCTGCGAGCAAACGAAGAACAAGCAAGAAACTGAGATTTCAATCTGGATATTGCGAATAAAAGAGGAAAGCTTTATTAATGAAGGTGGGATTCTGTGACGCCTTTGTCTGGTCGTTGAACACAAACGAAGTATGTGAAGTTGCAGCTATGGCGAACTTTTAACCTAAACAAAACCCAAAGTCTAAACGATGCCCTAGGGGCTGTATATATGGAGGAAGAGGGGGAATTTCGTGGCCCTTGGAGGAGGGGTCCGAAACCCACCCTAACTCTTGTTTCCCCACACATACGGACTCTAAAAACAGCCTATATTGAAGTATTTCGAAATTACATGGGCCTGGCCCAAAAATAAGGTGACGCAGCACCTAGAGTAGCCTCTGGACGAAAATTATGAAGTGGCATCTTGTATATTTCGTCCAAGGCTTCATGCACTCATTATGATGGCTTCAAAGTCCTGAAATCATCACTCAAAACTCTGTTCTTGTCTCCCTTGCGCATGCCATCAACTCCATGCTTGTTCTTGCTCCAATGTTCATCCTTCTCCAAGCTAGGCCCTTCATTTGTAAGCAAAACAAATGTATCCAATTTAGGCAGCATCATATTCTCATCAACATTAGAATCATTACCAAGAAACGAAAGTACACAGTAATTTAATTGGCGTCTTGTGAGCTCTAATGTCGGTCCAGTATGTATAGTAGCAGGGGTTGTGGGTGTAACAATGGTATTTATGTCCTCATCATCCCCCCTTCTTGAAATAAAGTCGTCCTCGACGGAAGCTCATCTTCCCCACCCAAATAAGGCTTCAAATCTGCAATGTTAAAAGTGGGACTAACCCCAAAATCTGCAGGCAGCTCAAGTTTATATGCATTATCATTTATTTTCTCTAACACCTTAAAAGGACCATCATCACGTGACATTAGCTTTGATTTGTGCAAATTAGGAAACCTATCCTTACGCAAATGTAACCAAACAAGATCTCCAGGTGCAAAGACAACATGTTTTCTACCCTTATCTCTAGCAAGTTTATATTTACATTCATACGCTCAATGTTTTCCTTAGTTAACTCATGCATTTTTAAGATCAATTCAGCATGTTGTTTAGCATCAAAATTAACCTTCTCCGAAGATGGAAGAGGCAACAAATCAATGGGTGCACGAGGTAGGAAACCATACACAATTTCAAAAGGGCACATCTTAGTAGTAGAATGCAACGAACGATTATAAGCAAATTCAATATGAGGCAAGCATTCTTCCCACATTTTCTTATTATTCTTCAAAACAGCCCTAAGCATAGTAGACAATGTTCTATTGACTACTTCAGTTTGACCATGAGTTTGGGGCTGACAAGTAGTACTAAAAAGCAATTTAGTCCCCAACTTAGCCCATAAACATCTCCAAAAGTGGCTAAGAAATTTAGTATCACGATCGGAAACAATAGTATTTGGCACACCATGCAAGCGAATAATTTCACGAAAGAACAAATCAACAACATTAACAAAGATCATCGCTTTTATGACATGGTATAAAGTGTGCCATTTTCGAGAACCTATCAACGACAACAAATATGCTATCCCTCCCCTTCTTTGTTCGAGGTAAACCTAAAACAAAGTCCATAGATATATCCTCCCAAGGAACACTAGGTACAGGCAAAGGCATATATAAACCATGAGGATTGAGTTGTGACTTAGCCTTTTGACATGTAGCGCAGCGAGCAACAAAACGCTCAACATCCTGTCTCATCTTTGGCCAAAAGAAATGTGTAGCAAGTATATCCTCCGTCTTCTTCACGCCAAAGTATCCCATTAGTCCTCCTCCATGTGCCTCCTGCAACAACAAAAGACGAATGGAGCTAGCTGGAATGCATAGCTGGTTAGCACAAAACACAAATCCATCGTTAACGACGAACTTGTTCCATGTTCTACCTTCTTTACAATTCTACAATACATCTTTAAATTCAGCATCATGCACATATTTATCTTTGATGGTCTCCAAACCAAATATTTTAAAGAAAAGTTATGAAAGCATAGTATAACGACGAGACAATGCATCAGCAATAACATTTTCTTTACCCTTCTTGTGTTTAATGACATAAGGGAAAGTCTCAATGAATTCAACCCATTGAGCATGTCTACGGTTCAGTTTTGCTTGACTTTTAATGTGTATCAAAGATTCATGATCAGAATGTATAACAAATTCTTTGGGCCATAAATAATGTTGCCATGTTTCTAAGGTCCGAACAAGAGCATATAATTCTTTATCATAAGTAGAATAGTTCAGACTAGGCCCACTCAATTTTTCAGAAAAGTATGCAACAGGATTGCCATCTTGTAATAACACACCTCCTAATCCAATTACACTAGCATCACATTGAAGCTCAAAAGTCTTATTAAAATCAGGAAGTTGGAGTAAAGGAGCATGTGTCAACTTATCTTTCAATATCGTGAAGGCTTCTTCGTGTGCGGTACTCCAAACAAAAGGCACATCCTTCTTTGTAAGCTCATTGAGAGGTGCAGCAATGGTGCTAAAATCTCTCACAAAACGCCTATAGAAACTAGCGAGTCCAAGAAAACTCCTCACTTGTGTGACCGTTTTGGGCTGCGGCCAACTCTCAATATCTTCAATCTTGGCTTTATCAACATCAATTCCATGTGGAGTAACAACATAGCCAAGAAAAGATACTCGGTCGGTGCAAAAGGTGCACTTCCCAAGGTTACCAAACAAACGTGCATCACGTAGAGCAATAAAAACAGCACGTAAATGTTCCAATGTTCTTCCAAAGATTTGCTATAAATCAGTATATCATCAAAATAGACTACCACAAATCGTCCAATGAAAGCACGTAAAACTTCGTTCATTAGTCTCATGAAAGTACTAGGTGCATTAGTTAACCCAAAAGGCATGACTAACCACTCATATAAACCAAACTTAGTTTTAAAAGTTGTTTTCCATTCATCTCCCAATTTCATACAAATTTGATGGTATCCACTATGCAAATCAACTTTGGAGAATATTGTAGAGCCACTCAATTCATCAAGCATATCATCTAGCCTAGGAATAGGATGACGATAACGAACAGTAATATTATTAATGCCTCTACAATCAACACACATACGCGACGTACCATCCTTTTTCGGCACTAGAATAATAGGAACAGCACAAGGACTAAGGGATTTGCGAATATAACCTTTGTCGAGCAGCTCATGTACTTGACGCATAATCTCCTTCGTCTCCTTTAGATTGGTACGGTATGATGCATGGTTGGGTAGCGATGCACCGGGAATTAAGTCAATTTGTTGCTCAATCCCTCGAATAGGTGGTAATCCCGGTGGCACCTCTTATGGGAAGACGTCAGCGAACTCCTGCAAAATGTTAGTGACTGCAGGGGGCAAATAGGAAGGCACGTCCTCGAATGAAAATAATGCCTCTTTGCACACAAAAGCATAGCAAACAGATTTGCTAAAAACTAGCTCATCAATATCAGATTTGGTGGCAAGTAAACATGCACTTTTGAATTTAATTTGAGAAGCAACACTAGATGGTTGTCGGATTTCGGGTTCCAGCAGACCCTTGAGGTTCGAACACTGGGGTGCGCGCGGAGAATTTTCCCCTACCATCTCACGCGTCGATGGTTTGCGAGGGATCTAAAGTACGAACGATGAGCAACACAAGGTTCATACTGGTTCGGGCCACCGATGTGGTGTAATACCCTACTCCAGTGTGTGGTGTGGTGGATTGCCTCTGGGGCTGATGATGAACAATACAAAGGAAGAACAGCCTCGCGAGGGGTGTTCTTGGGCTGGTGCGATGAACTGCTTGGGTGAGTTCGATCGCCTCTCTCTCTCTCTCTCTCTCTCTCTCTCTCTCTTTGCTAGGGCTCTATCTGATTGCCTCTACTCTGTGGTGGCTAGCTCTATTTATAGAGGGAGGCCCTAGGCCTCTTCCCAAATAATGAGCGGGAAGGGCGCCAACAATATGCCATTTTGAAGGGGAACATCTAGTACACATATCCTGACTAAAGTTGGTCTTCGGTTGCCAAAGGCTCTGATGTTGACGCCGTCCTGGGCTCCACGATGACCTCCTTCCTGCCGCTCTGCTGGTCTTGGTCTTGTTGCACCGAAGTGGCAACCTTTGCCTGATGCCTTGGCGTGTGCTTGCCTCCCTTGCACCAAAGGGGAAATGAGGACACTGCGCAGGCCGGCGCCCGCCTGGCCTCGATCGTCATGGCTTGCGTCACGGGGCACCCTCGTGAGGTACCCTGCCTAACGAGGCTGCTCCTGAGGAAGGTTCCTGTCGTCCGCCCCGCGAGGCTTGGCCCCTCGCGAGGGTCTTGAGC
Source organism: Aegilops bicornis (assembly GCA_021605145.1). Lineage (NCBI taxonomy): Eukaryota > Viridiplantae > Streptophyta > Magnoliopsida > Poales > Poaceae > Aegilops > Aegilops bicornis. Next base: position 350,936,695 of record CM038671.1, on the reverse strand, counting down.
TTGAGCTGATGAAGCTGTGTCGCGCTGGGCCCCCACCTGAGCCACGCCGCAGGCCGCAGGCAGGCAAGTCTGTGGAACCACGTGGTTCCCAGAACTCCGACAGTAGCCCCCGGGCCCAAGGCGCGCCCGGACTTGTCTTAGCAGAGAAGCGAAGGGGCAAGTGCGAAGCGCCACGGGCCCCAACAGCCTGCAGCCTTGGGCGCCGCGTGGCGATTGATTGGTCGTGGGTGTCTCCGCCCCCACGACGCCTCGGCAACCGTCCTTCTGACAAAAAGGAGGCCCGGGCTAGGCTTGGTGCTCGTTCTTGCTCGCCTTGCTCCAGATCCCCTTCTCGCCCTTCTCCTCCTTGCTTCCAAAATCCTCCAGATCTACCTCAATCCTTCCCATCCTGCAAGCCATGGCGCCTCGCAAGACCCCGACCGAGGCCAGTACCTCGGCTCTGGATCCTCCGACTGGTCGGGCGAAGAATCTAAATCCTTGTGCGCCAGAGGACGGTGGCGCAGAGGCAACAAGGAGCGACTGTGCTCAAGGCCGGCTCCGATCAGCCTGAAGGCAAGGGGAGCACCTTTTACCCGTTCTTCGTGAGCGCCATTATCGCCGGTCTGGTCCCTCCTTTTTCCGAGTTCTTCTTTGTTGTTCTTCGCTAATACAACTTGCAAGCTCTGCATCTCCACCCCAACTCTGTTCTTCTCCTGGCGATTTTCTCCTACTACTGTGAGGCTCACGTTGGGATAAAGCCCTCGGTTGCTTTGCTGCGCCATTAGTTTTACCTCCGGGTCTCTCGTGGCTCCATTACTACATGCGCGAGCTTTGTCGCATATTCCAGCTCCAACTCCATCTCCAAGCCCGGGAAGAGGATCGAAGGCTTCAGGAGCAAGTGGGTCATGGTGGATGTCGGGCGCATCCACCCCCGACTGGTGCTGCCGTCGGGGCAGCCCGAGACCGTTGATGCGTGGTCTCACGCGGAGCTCGTCGACTCTCATGCGAAGATGGTGCTGAAGAGGATAGACGCGGACCTGAGCCAGGCAACTTGGGGGCGGCGAAGCTGACCGGGGCCACGCTCCTGAGGGATTTCCTGGAACACCGGGTGGCGCCGCTCCGGGAACATTCGCTCCCACTGTAGAGGCTTGGGGAGGTAGGCGACGCCCTTCTCCTGAGCTCCGAGGTCCTCTCTGACGAAGACCTGGCTGCAGCTCTTCACTCCTTGGTCGGGGGAGACGTGGCGAGGCCGGAGGGCGCTCCCGTCCCCCTGTTCCTTCGCGGCGACTGGGAGCAAGTGGTGAACGACATGCCCACCTTCAATGGTGAGAGGCTAGTGCCCGCCGGGGCTCCCGAGCATCTGACGATGTTTGCGATGGTGAACGTTTCCTCCAGCAACTCCAGCGGGAGTGAGGAGGAAGAAGAGGAAGTGGGGGAAGAAGAGTCTGACTTCGAGGCGACTGGTGAGGAGTCGGGGGATTCCTTCCCTCGGCGCAGGTTCCGCACCCTTCGCTCCATGCCGGACAACGACGAGCCCGGTGCCCGGCGAGGAGGGGAGGATTTTTCCCTGGTTCCGAGGAAGGGCAGGCCGGGGCTGGTTCTCCCAGGGTCCATTCTGACTCCGGGGCGGTCTAAGGCCAGCTCCGGCCTTCCTGACGTGCCCGCTGCTTCCGGGCCTCCCAAGGCTGACCCTAGTTACAGGCTTTCAGGCTTCAAGTTCCGCCGGAGGCTGCTTGAGCCCGCGAACAGCAACCTGTAAGTGTTCGATCCGTGTTTTGCTTTGCTTCTGCCGCCGGGGCTTGACGTCTGTATTCTCTTGACCAGGTCGGCACCTGCAGCAAAGAGGCCGAAGGGGGCTTCTGCGGCCCTGTTTGAGGCGGGTTCGCCTGCCGGGGCTGCGGCTCGACCTGTGGGGAAAGGAGGCAGCGAAGCTCGCGCCTCCCCTGCCCGGTCATCCTCGCGAGCCCAGCAGGGGCACTCTGGCGACGAGTCAGCCCCCGTGGCCCCGCTGACTCTGGAGGTGCCCGCGCTTGATGTTGTCACTGAGGTGCCCAAGGCCCAGGGGGCTCCTCCTTCCCAAGCTGTGATCACACTGCCGTCTTCTACGCCTGCTCCACCGGCTCCAGTCCCTTCTGACCCCTTGGCCATCCTGGACTAGGCCGCCAGCGAACTGAGCCGGCTGCAAGAGGATCCCCGGAATGTTGATCCCCGTCTGGTGGCCGGGCACCTGGAGTTGGCTTCCGGCTGGGCCCGCTCTGCTGCCTCCGTTCGAGCGGCGCAGAGCCAAGCCGCGTCGGCCTTCGATGGGGAGAAGCAAGCCGCCTGCCAGCCTAGGGCCGCTCGCGATGCTGCCTAGGGCGACGCCGCGGACGCCCAGGACCGCTGCAAGATGCTGGAGGTCGAGTTACAAGGCCTGCGCAACGAGCTCGCCAAGGAGCTCAGCGGCCACCAGGAGATGGAGAAGGAGATGGAGGCTCGGGAGGCCACCGTCAGGGACCGGGACGCCGAGCTTGATGGCTGCCGTGGCCGGTTGGAGGCGCTGGAGCAGTCGCTGAAAGCAGAGAAGACCGAGCTCGACAGGAAGGCAAAGATCCTGGCTGAGGATCGGGTGGCCTTCGCCAGGTTGGAGGAGAAGGCTCGTGCCACGTTGAAGACGCTCTACGAGGGTGGCCTGGGGAAGCCGTTGGCTGGTGCGGAGGACAGCCCCGCCGAGCTGCTTCCTTTCTTGGTCCGTGCACTTGAAGATGTCGCGGAAGGCCTTGGCCCCACGGCCGAGGCCGAGGCGCGCGCCCTGTCTTCTACAGCGCTCATGCGTATCCTCATCCACGTCTACCTTCGCGACCCCAGCGTCGACCTTGACGGCCTGCTAGAGCCTGTGAGCGGCGACCTTGCCGCTGCCGAGGCCGTGAAAGGCCGAGCCGAGGCCTTGCTGGGAATGTTTCGCGCCTTCAGCACCTTGCCTGGGCGTGGTGCCGCCAGCTCCGCGGCCTCGGGAGGTGGGGGCGCCACAGGAGAGTGATCCCTTCATAGCTTCCACTCTGTTTTAATTCCTGCAACATGCACCATGCCTCGTGGAGGCGTTTAAACTTGTGTTTGGCGTTGTGAAACGACTTATGGCTTGTAATATTTGCTTTGAATTCGCATTCTTCCCTCCTACTTGCGTGTGTTCTACGTCGGCAAGGCCCGACCCCACGCATACCTCGGCCGTTGTTAGCCCCAACCGGAGACCTAGGACGGGACCAAGGAGTGAGGGGCTACGCGGCAAGTTAGCTCCTGAGTCGCGATGCTCAGGAGTCCCCCTTGACGCGCGAACAGCAAGTAGGGACAGGAGGCATAGGAGTGGATTGGTCATTCTACGTCGGCAGGGCCCGGCCCCGCGCATACCTCAGCCACCGTTAGCCCCGACCGGAGACCAGGACGGGACTAAGGAGTGAGGGGCCCCGTGACCAGTTAGGCTCCTGAGTCGCGATGCTCAGGAGTCCCCCTTGACGCTCAAACGAATTTTCATACCTTGGCTCCGCTCGGGGAGGCGCACGACGACCAGGTCCGAGGGACCTGGCTGGGTGGCGTACGTTCGGGCATGGCCCGGGCGCAGCCCCCGTGTCCAACCCCCTCGCGCAGCACTCCCGAGGGGAGGCGTTGCGATGGCGCGGTTTCTTGAGCTGGGCTCCCTCAGGTTGATACGGTTGTGAGCCGCCCACAGTTGTTTATCACCAGCGCGGAGCATAGCGCTTCCGTATGTGTACGGGCATATCCGCTCCTCAGCAGTGTCGTCATCCAGCGCGGAGCATGGTGCTTCACTGGTACGTGGGAGGGGGCTCCCCTCCGGGAGGAGCCCGAGGGCATGTCTGACCCATACGACACGTGCCGGCACGGTAGGGCTAGGAGAGGTGTATCTGGGCACCCGTGAGCCAACGCAGGACTCACGAGGCCCTACCTCAAGGCGGGTTGCGCATGGCTCTGGGCCTTTATAAATGGTGTGTTCCTGCAGGGTTAGAATGCAAATGCTCTACGTCCTCAGGTCCCTGCCCTCGAGCGAGCTCAGCCGCCGCTGGTATGACAGGTCGCGATGCCGTGGGTCAAGGCCAGGGGGATGAGGACTGGAGAGCCAGTAAGAGCCCATGAGTCGCGATGCTCAGGTACCCCCCTTTTAACATGCAAGCGCTATCCATTAGGGTGGAGAGGCCCGCGACAGGTAGTAGGCAATAATTGCGCGAATCAGGTTAAGCGCGAAGGAGCAAATCCATCTAGATAGGTGCGGAGAAAGCACATGCCACTGGGTCTGGCCCGAGCAGCCTAGGGATAATGCAGCCCGAGGGGCGCCCCCAACAAGGTAAGTAAAGAATATAAGCAAATCATATACATGCCGCAGGGACGGGCCCACGCAACCTGGGAATGATGCAGCCCGAGGGGCGCTCCCAGCTGAAAACGAAACTTGGAAAGGTGTCACATTATATGGTCGGAGATGGCGGGATGTTGAGGTAGCGGACGACGCGTGTCGAGGACACCGGCCCTCACGAGCCCTCCGGACCTGGAGCCTTGGGAGGCTCCGGGGGCACGGGGGGTTCCTCGAGAGCCATCTCCATCTCTGCCAGGATCGCGCCCTGCTTGACCTCCTGAGCCTCCAGAGCGCACCTCAGCAGGCGCTGATGGGCGGCAACCGTGTTCGGTAGGCCGAAAGTCATGCGAACGTAGCTGTGAGGTGGACCCTCGCAACGTCCCACGCGTGAGGGCCAGAGGCGCTCCTGAGACGCGGCCCGGTTGAGCCATGGTATGTCGATGCAGATTCGCAGCCCAGCATCCTCGTCTGGATATGGGGCCATGGCTGGCAAGCGGCAACAGCCGCACATGACTCTTGACTTCTGTAGCTCCTGGGTGCTCCTTGTGATGAACTCCTGAGGGTTTGGCCCTCCTTGCCTCATACCTTCCTGAGGGAAACGTGCCTAGAAGCACGCCTCCAAGTGGTGCCCGAGCGCTTCCCTCGTGTCCCCGGCTAGGTCGGTGGCTCGCCATGAAAGAGCCCCCGAGCCCCGCCTGAGGAGGGTGTCGGGCAACGTTCCTATGCGACAGAGGGTGGCGCCCCTTGAACGGGAGCGGGTCCTGTTGCCACGCCTCCGGAAGTGCCTACCCCATGAGGGCTTGGACCAGGTGAAGCATTCTTATTCTTAGGGATCGCCTTGGGAAGCCTCCCGCTCCTGTGATCTGAGTCTTGGATTGCTGCAGCTTGGAAGGCACGCTCAAGAGAGCACACTGCGTCCCTCTCCTCACAAGGCACTGTGATGACTCCCCCGCTTCCTGGCATCTTGAGGACATTGTAGCCATGGTGAGTCACCGCCATGAACTTGGCTAAAGCTGGGTACCTGAGGATGGCATGGTATGGCAGGCGAATGTGGGCGACGTCGAAGTCGATGAGCTTAGTGCGGTAGTTGTTGCGCTGTCCGAAGGTGATGGGAAGGCGAACTTGCCCTATCGGGACGGTGGAGCCATCGGTGACTCCTGAGAAGGGCTTGGCCGGCTGAAGCTGATCGTATGGCACTTGGAGATCGTTGAATGTCTCGACAGATAGGACGTTGAGTCCTGCTCCGCCGTCGATGAGGGTCCTGGTGACTTGCACGTTCTTGATGGTGGTGAGCAAAGCATGGGGAGGACTCCGGCCGTTGCCGCGCACTTGAGCTGATCCGCTGAACTGAACGTGATAGCGCACAACGACCATCTGAGAGGGCGAGTGGCCTCTGGCTTGGGGAGGACTGCATTCACCTCACGAGCAAACTGCTTGAAGATGCGCTGAGAGGCTGGGACCTGAGCACCACCCAGGATGCAAGCGATCGCGCGTGGCTCCTGGAAGCCCCCAGCCCCCTTGTCCCGATGATTGTCTTCGTACCTCCTTGGTGGATGTGGCAGAGGTGGGAGCCCTGCATTGCCTTGAGGGCGGTCCTCACGAGGCTGGTCTCTCCAACCTCCCTCGCGAGGCTGGTCCTGCCAGCGGTCCTCGCGAGGTCTGTCACGCCATCCCTGGCAAGGGCCACGGTCTTCCCAACGTCATGCGCCTCTTCCTCCTCCTCGGCCGTAGCCCCGATCATTGTGCTCAGGGCGTCGGCCGATACGCCCTTCTCCCACGGCCCTGAGCTCCTGACACTCATTGGTGTTGTGGGTTTGGAGGTCGTGGTACATGCAGTACCGGCTGCCCTTGGATGATTCGGGCTGATCCCTGCCTCGCTTGGTGTCTGGTTCTGCCGCGAGCACGGCAGCCCCCTTGCGCTTCACGTCCTTGGCCTTGGGCTTCTTCTCTTCTGGATCGGCAGCCGGAAGCTCGACGAGGGAGAGGCTTCCTTCCTTTCCCCTGGCGCATTTGGTCGCTAAGTTGAACAGCTCCAGGGATGTGCACATGTCTTCATGCATTGCTAGCTCCTCCTTAATCTTGAAGTCACGCACGCCGTCGGAGAAGGCTGAGATGATGGCTCCCTCAGTCACCTTGGGGATTTTGAGGCGGGCGTTGTTGAAGCGCTGGATGTACTTCTGAGGTCTCTGGGCTGCTGCTTGATGCGGCGCATGTCTATCACGGCCGGAGGCCGGTCGTGAGTGCCTTGGAAGTTGGCGATGAAGCGGGTGCGCATCTCGTCCCAGGAGGAGATCATGCCGGGGGCCAAGTTCAGGAGCCAGGTTCGGGCTCCGTCCTTCAACGCCATGCGGAACCAATTCACCATGACCTTTTCGTCCCCGTTGGCGGCTTCGATGCCCAGCTCGTAGAGCTGTAGGAACTTCGCGGGGTCGGCGGTGCCGTCGTAGCGAGGAGGCAGGTCTGGCTTGAACTTGCGGGGCCATGCGTAGCTCGGCGGTGAAGGCGCGGCAGCCTGCAGTGGCTACCAGGGCTCTCTGCTGATGTGGAGCTTGCTCTTGTGGATTCCCGTGCACCGCTGCCTGGAGCAGCGCGGGGTCTTGACGTGGTGGTGCTGGAGCGTGATCGCAGCACTCCGGTGCTGGGAGCACGCGAGCACCTTCTTGGGGATGAGGGATCTCCTGGCATCTTCTTTCTTGTTGCGCGGGCGCCGAACACGGAGGGTCTCGGCCCGGGGCCGCGCGCCTTGGAGCTAGGGTGCCTTCTTGGGAAGGAGGTGGCGGGGGCACCCCCGGCTCCCTGCCGCCCGCGCGGGGTGAAGGGCGAGGCAGCGAGAGGGACGGCGCGAGGGAGCCCCTTGCGGCGCGGACGAGCTCGATGATGCGGTCGAGCCACTCCTCGTAGACGTTGTCGACAGGGCGGTAGCGCAGGAGCTCGTTCGCCGCGATGAGCGCGGCTCGAGCCTCCATGGGAGCGCGGTGTGCGCTGGATGAAGAACCAGCAGGGGCGAGCGAAGGAATAGCGGTGCGGCCTTCTCGCCTCACGGATGGATGCAGGGACGAAGCCTGCTGCTCGTTCCCCGCCTGGCCGGTGGCGGAGTTGGCGGCAGGCGACGGGGAATGACGGGGGTGTCCGCCGACGGGAGCCGTCTGGGCGACTCGAGTGGCGCTCGGCGCGAGCTCGGCGAGCGTCAGCCATGGACACGACGGAAGATCACACGCGACCAGCGGAAGAAAGATTCCGGCGCACCCCTACCTGGCGCGCCAAATGTCAGATATCGGGTTCCGGCAGACCCTTGAGGTTCAAACACTGGGGTGCGCGCGGAGATCTTTCCCCTACCAGCTCACGCGTCGATGGTTTGCGAGGGATCTAAACTACGAATGATGAACAACACAAGGGACATAAGGTTTATACTGGTTCGGGCCACCGATGTGGTGTAATACCCTACTCCAGTGTGTGGTGTGGTGGATTGCCTCTGGGGCTGATGATGAACAATACAAAGGAAGAACAGCCTCGCGAGGGGTGTTCTTGGGCTGGTGTGATGAACTGCTTGGGTGAGTTCGATCACCTCTCTCTCTCTCTCTTTGCTAGGGCTCTATCTGATTGCCTCTACTCTGTGGTGGCTAGCTCTATTTATAGAGGGAGGCCCTGGGCCTCTTCCCAAATAATGAGCAGGAAGGGCGCCAACAATTGGCCACTTTGAAGGGGAACATCTAGTACACTTATCCTGACTAAAAATGGTCTTCGGCTGCCAAAGGCTCTGACGGTGACGCTGTCCAGGGCTCCACGATGACCTCCTTCCTGCCGCTCTGCTGGTCTTGGTCATGTTGCACCGAAGTGGCAACATTTGCCTGATGCCTTGGCCTGTGCTTGCCTCCCTTGCACCAAAGGGGAAATGAGGACACTGCGCAGGCCGGCGCCCGCCTGGTCTCGATCGTCATGGCTTGCGTCACGGGGCACCCTCGTGAGGTACCCTGCCTTGATCTCTCCGCCTCCTCGCGAGCCTGCCTGACGAGGCTGCTCCTGAGGAAGGTTCCTGTCGTCCGCCCCGCGAGGCTTGGCCCCTCGCGAGGGTCTTGAGCTTGAGCTGATGAAGCTGTGCCACGCTGGGCCCCCACCTGAGACACGCCGCAAGCCGCAGGCAGGCAAGTCTGGGGACCCCCGTTCCCAGAATGTCGACAATGGTTTATTATTAGGCTTCATTTGTTGCTCAAATTCTTTTGCCACAATCTGATTTTCACTCTTATTTTTCTCCTGATTTGCTTTATTAGCTCTATGAATATCATCTTTCAAAATGGAATCAGGAGTCATAGGAAGCATAGTAATATTTGTATCCTTATGAACAAGAGTATACTGATTGTTTCTACCATGGTGTCTGAATTTTTATCAAATTGCCATGGTCTACCAAGTAATAAGGAACATGCTTGCATAGGTACCACATCACAATCAACATAATCAGCATATGTAGAGATACTAAAATGCACACGAGCGATGCTGCGTTACCATAACCTTGCCGCTGTTGTTGAACCATTGGATGTAGTAAGGATGTGGATGTGGTCTTGTGGTGAGAGATAGCTTCTCCACCATCTCCATGCTAGCCAAGTTGTTGCAGCTCCCTCCATCTATGATGACGCGAACAGAACATTCCTTCACAACTCCCTTTGTATGGAACAAATTATGCCTCTGATTTTGCTCTGCTTGTGTAACCTGCACACTCAAAACATGTTGAGCAACTAAACATTCATACCTGTCATCATCTTCAGCAGCCATGTATTGTGTCTCATGATCAGAATCATCTCCACCCTGTTCTTCATGTGTAATAAGAGCCAAAGTCTCCTTATCATAGTCACTAGCGGACTCATACCCACCATCCTCAGTAGCAATAATCATACGCTGAGATTTGCATTCTCTCACAAAATGTCCTCTTCCCTTACAACAACGACAAATAATATCACTTGTGTGCCCTGTTGACGCCATGGAAGAAGAAGAGCTCTGTGCAAGCCCGGCAGGTGTGCTCTTGGCAGATAGTGGTGGTTGTGCCTGCTTTCGTGTATCACGGTTGGCGGTGGCACCTGAAGGAGGTGATGGTGCAGTGGAAGTAGAGGATGCACATGGTGTCCATGATGAAGGTCGACCTGCAGAAAAGTTAGTTCGCGCCAATGCCTATCGATCCTGCACTTCACGTTCAGCTTTACAAGCAAGATGGAATAAACGAGTGATATTATTATAATCCTTATACTCTAGAATGGTCTGAATCTCTCTATTTAATCCACCCATAAAATGTGCAAGCATAGCTTCATTCTCCTCAACAATAGCACATCTAATCAAGCCAGTTTGTAATTCATGATAATATTCTTCTACAGAATTTTTTCCTCGTCTTACGCGCTGCAATTCTTGAAGTAATTCACATTGATAATATGGTGGAACCCAACAAGTACGCATAGCAGTTTTCAAAGAAGCCCAAGTAGCTGGAACAGGATATAATATACAATGTTCATACCACCAAACACATGCAAAGCTAGTGAAAGCACAAACAACAGCAGGAACACGTCTCTCCTCAGGATATTGTAAACATGTAAACCATTGTTCAGTTTCTAACTCCCATGTAAGATATATATCAGGAACATATCTACCCTCAAATGGTGGAATATTAAATTTCAGTTTAGGGAGATGGTCGTGATTTCGTACCTGAGGGGGAGCCCTAATATTGCCATTACTTGCATGTGAACGACCTGGTGGTTGTGGTGCTGGTGGTTGCACGTAGTTCTGATTTTGATCAACCTCATCCTCGTAATCTCCTGCATAATCATCAGCTCGCTCGGCGGAGGGCTGTTTTGCGACGTGGAGGTAGTAGTTGTTGTTGTTGTTGCAGAGGTGCGGCAGGTGCAGCCGGTGGTGGAAGACGCGCAAGCAGTTCATTAAATCTGTTATCGAGCTTTGTTTCGAATGTCTTCTCAAGTCCAGTGATCTTCTCCATGGCCTCTTCAAAATTGTTCAGCACATCTTGCACCTGTTCAGTCACCATTTGCTGAAACTTATCGTGAAGCTCCTTGTTAGATTAAGTTCTCCCGATCAATCTAAATCGACATGATCTGGCATGGTTAGCAGCAATAGAAACACACAAGAATAGGATCCTACAGACTACTAACAAGCGGTGGTGGTGGTGGGTGTCACAAATCCATCAAGCAAATCTCAAATTCTTACTAATTCTTACCCAGCTGCAGGCGGTGATCGGCAACCGATGTAGTCAAAACCCTCAAAGCTTGGATAGAGCGATTACCAGGAGAGTCCAACGCACGATGTAGATGTATGTGGAGCTGGGAAGGCTTATAATATGGTAGCAAAAAGGGTCAGAAATAATCAATTCAGAGATGCAAAGTTGAATAAACGCTCAGCAGCAGTCTTTGTGTTTGTCCTAGGCTAGACGTGCTAGAGACGCGAGCCTAGAACACTAACAAAATCACGCCGCTGCACGTAAATAAGGGAGGAGCACGCTCTGAATTTTTTCCCTTTTTTCACTTTTTTTGCACTTCTTTTTCTCTTTTTTTTGCTCTGCAACAACTTTTTTTTGAGAAAGTCTACAAATGGTCTAAAAACTGCCTAGCCAGAATTTTCCAGACTTAGTTTTTTTTTGCTTTTTTTAAACTGGAACTATTTTTCTACTGCGGGCAGCACGGAATTTCAGGAGTCCGACTTGGTCACGACTCGGAGTATGGCGTGATCTCGAAATCGAAAACAAAGCAACAATTACTGGACTCAGACTAGGACTGGTGGCGGAGATGAATCTGGTGGAAACTCGGACTGATGGCGGATATATGTAGGGCGTGGAACACGAACTGGTGGCGAATCTGTGATGGAGGTGGACTCGGATTAGCGTCATGGCGGTGGATATGTGGTATTTGGCAGCGGCGATGACGATGGTGGTATATGGCAGCAGTGATGACGATGGTGGTATATGGCAGCGGTGAGGACGATGGTGGTATATGGCAGCGGTGATGACGATGGTGGTATATGGCAGCGGTGAGGACGATGGTGTTATATGGCATTGGTGATGACGATGGTGGTATATGGCAGCGGTGATGACGATGGTGCGGCGGCGGCGTGATAACTTGTGAACAGAACTCGAAACTCTAAAGGACTAGACGCTAAGACCAGCAACTTGACACGACGATGCAACCGCAAATTCAACAAAGCAAAAACCCTAAAAGATTATGCAAAAGCTTCAGATTGGTTCGGATATGATGAACTAACCCTAATTTTTTGTGGCTTTTTAAGTGAATTTGTAGGTATGAAGAACAGACTCGATCTAAACTACGAAAAACTGTAAAATCTCATCGAGCAACCTGAAAATCTAATACCAATTGATAGAGGCAAAGGTGTCCCGATGTTTCGATGAGATAGCAATCGTTTTCTATGGGAGTCGACTTTGACGATCCGAATACGAAAGTGCGAAGACGTCGCGCCTTAGCAATCGCTAAACCAACTTCCTAGGGGTTATTGACCACGCCAGAGCACGATCAACCTGACCACGAGGGTCTATTTCCTGCGAGCAAACAAAGAACAAGCAAGAAACTGAGATTGCAATCTGGATATTGTGAATAAAAGAGGAAATCTTCATTAATGAAGGTGGGATTCTGTGATGCCTTTGTCTGGTCGTTGAACACAAACGAAGTACGCAAAGTTGCAGCTATGGCGAACTTTTAACCTACTAGTAAGCATGTACGTGCAATGCACGTCTCTCAAATATAAAAAAAGTCTTATTAATTTTATTTATGTTTAATGGAGTAAATGTGTTCGTGCGTTGCCACAGGAGAAATAAAATTCTTGCGCCCCCTTGCGACTAATATGTGTTCTACTTATAATTTTTCAAAGCTCGCACTCTCATGAGTCATATTCACCTGGTCACCTCGTCAGCAGGTACGCGAACACATGCTTGGGGTTGTCGCGGTCGAACATGTACTTTATGAACTCTGCCTCCTTGCCAGCTCTTGTCGTGTGGCCGTCATGGGCGTGCTCGAAGCAAAACTCAATTTTATGATGAAGTTGAATTCACTAAAGAAAATTTGTAAAATAATAATAATTAAAAGGGTAACAAAATATGTTGTTTAGCGTAAACGGGAATGGTTGGGAGGATTTCCAAGGAGTCATGTACCGTAGTCAGAGAAACTCCCATAAATCCCCTAAAACATTTCCCATCAATCAACACATAGACACATAGGGACTCACCTATAAAGATCCTCACTTACAATTTATTTAACTCCAGCAGACCTCTAAACCTCAACCCCCCTACATTTCAATATCCTATATTTTATTAATTTTATGGAAATATCATAAATTCATCATTGTAGTACCTATTTTTTCTTCCTGCATTTTCATTTGAATGAACATTGGTACAATCTGAGAACTAACACACGAAGCAGAAAACCAAATAAAACTTAGTAATTCGAAGGCATTTCTCCTCATTCAAGGAAAATTCCACTCATCCAATAGTTATTAATTATTACACTTAATAGTGAAAATACATCTCCGTTAAGTCAAAAAGGAACACAAATCAGAACAATCGAATTACCGTGGACCTACACGACCGGTAAGGGCACTCTCAAATCATCTCAAACACATATGTTTCTCCAAATTCACATAGATAGATATCTAATAATTAGTTAACATACATGGATTAAACTCCACTACATATAGCCAGAATCATTGGTCCTCCACATGGCAAAAATCTACAGGATCGCAAATCATAAAATTGCGAAGTTTATGCTGTCATCTTGTATCCATAATATTTGCTATCTCATATTTTGTCATGGCCGATGACCCACATTTGTGGAGTAATAAAACCGATGCCAGTGCATGATCTTGCTTTCACAGTGTGATGACCCACATTTGTGGAGTAATAAAACCGATGCCAGTGCATGATCTTGCTTTCACAGTGTGATGACCCACATTTGTGGAGTAATAAAACCGATGCTAGTGCATAGCAGTGTAATATGTTGTTCTAGTGAAAGCAAGTAGGAGTGGATAACTGCACCCAAGTCTACCTTCAGTTCTGCCTCTGAACTCCCTGCTTATGTACAGAGTATCTTTGAAGTCTCACACCCTGCAGTTGAAAACTTAAAACAGTATAAACGTGCATGTGAAACACATGTCTTACAAATATAAATGTTGATAATCACTATAGATGCCAATACGCATTACTATATTATTGGATATTGTATATTTTGCTAAGTTTTAAATATTTTGTTAACTACAATAACAATCAAGCAAACAATATGGTATTTTATTTCAAGAGTTCACACATGTATAGTTTTTGTATGTCAAGAACACAGAGATCTTGAGTGCCGATGACTGATGTGTACATGAATTTAACCCATTTGTCGCCTAAAATGTACCACACCACATTAAAGTAGTACTACTATCTAAAATAATATATCACATGCACTAAAATATTAGAAATATCTTTCAACAAATTTGTTTGAATAAAATGTTGCAATAAATATTTTCAGCCATTGTTTAGATCATACATGTGGAAACCCTCTTTATTTGCAAGGTTCAAATCATCAAATATCATCTATTCCAACACATGGATAACGGGCAGTCCATTTGTAGTTGATTGGTTGCATGTCCGGTCCTTTGCAATACAGTATTAGTTTGCTCCAACCAAATAAATTGTTCTTAAGCTCTGCAAAGACACCTCTTATGTAGCACTCAAGGGAATAAAATAAGTCAAAAATAACAGATATCTGGTATAGAAGCGAGCAGGAATTTGGAGGATCACGGCGCTCTCATGCTCTACTGCTTGCTCTTCAAAAGAGAACAAGTCATTGAAGAGCGCCACATGCCGAGCACTTTTTATCAAGTACCTCGTGGGAAACAGCAACAACAATAAATCGTGAAAAAAATTAACCGTGTGTAATGCACGTAACAAGCGCTAACCCAAGGAGATTCACATTGTATAAAAATAAAGCAACTGTTGAAAAAACATGTGTACTCAATGTTGTGATGCCATTCAAATAGTATTTTCAAAACAAAGACACCATTGTGGTCATGATGCTGCATAGAGCAACACCATGGATCCCTCACGGGCCTATATGGCCGGAGACCTGGCGTGTATCCGGCAACGCCATCTGCGGACTGATGACTACGACAAAGAATTTGCTCGAAGTATAGCTAGCGATTCTTGTATTGTGAGTATGTGACTACTCCACCACCCGTCCGCTGTTGAGGCTCTTTTGATAGTGGGTTTTGGCCCTAGCCGTGTTAGTGAAAACAAAAGTGATTTTTGAATTTTCAGGTTTTAGACAAACAGGCGATTGCCTAGCTGGCCAGACATCTGAACCTCTCTATATGCAAATTGGAGCGCACAAACTAGCAAGATTCTCGGATAGGTTTTCAATTGTCCAACTTTTTCACTGTAAAAAAATATCTAGTCTATGTGATCAATGTTGAATATAAGGTAATCCAGGCCTCCTTTTCAAGTGAGTTAGCTTCTAAAAAAATCAAGACGAAGAGGTTGGTCGAGGGACAAGCTCGCCAATGTAGGATTCGACCAATGCCAAGCACATGCCAAGCAAGGATCAATGCCATCAATTAATTTGTGGAAGATTTTGTCAATACCAGGCAAGGATCGTTTTGAGTGACGTCGGCATCTCACTTTTCCAATGGCCCCTGGCTCCCGGCATCGCCGCCGTGCAATCCACCCGGCAACAGACAAACAAGCAACACACACATGCCAGCAGAGAAATCATGCCATACCTCCTGGAATTGGAACCACATTTTGATTTTATGTATGAATCGAAAGATTATTCATGCCCATAGAAAATTGGGTTTTCTCAATATTTATGTTCAAGCACTCAAAGAAGTAACAAGCATGCACTAAAGATGTTTCAGTGAATGGAAGAGGAGATAAGATAAGAATAAAGTGTTGATGATACAGTGTTAAACAACCAGTCCATCCATTGGATAGTTTCACTTTGAGCATTTGAATTTGATAATGAGAAAGAAGTACACGATTATTTATAGCAGATGTCCACAGGAGTCTTTTTATGGGGCTAACATCAGTACAAGAAACACTTGTAAGTTGTTAAACCAAAGACATTCTGTTAGAATATAACTTGCAAGTAATAATCCGAGTATCCCGAATATAAATCAGCTTGCACTTCCATGAATCAATCAGAGATAAAGTTGATCTTTATTTGGCATTCAGTCAAATTAAATTTGAAGCAAGGTAGAAAGATGCAAATCATGGCAGGGACAAAAGCTATCAATTGATGAATTACCTACTCAAGGGTATGGTGACTGCATCCTCGTGCGGCACGGAGTGACGGGAACGCACAGAGGAGATGCAAGTGACGACACTTGTGCATGGCTGCATGCGGCAAATACCTCGGTGGGAAAGCAGTGGCAATGATGAAATTCTTGACAACACCCTATAATCAGGAATATAAATGTTTGATATAACTTAAAATTTAGGACTACTTGATTACTATAAACTTGATAGTAAAGATGTGCATCGCTGAAAAATGACAAATAAAGTTCAGAAGGTAGATGACAATAAACTTCAGAATCTAAAATGGTGATACACGACATACTCTTGGTTACATCAATTTGGGAAGCACTGGAAGAAAAGTTGAAGCATCACATCACCGAGGAAATACCATAAAGAAAACAAATCTGAGATGGAAGACCTCGTGGCAAGCGGCCCTCATGATGAAGCTTCTTGGCGTGTCCCACAGGCTGCGGATTGGGGAGATGGCGGATATGACACGATGACGCCGGCGAGGGCCGCTGGGAGGGCGCTGGCATGTCCCCTGGCTACAGATTGAGGAGACGGCAGGTACGACGCGGGGCCGGCGCGGAGGGCGCTGGTGCAGCCGACCGGCAGGGCGCTGGTGCAGCCGATCGGACAAAGGGGTGGGCGCTCTTGGGCCTGGCGGAGGAGGAAGGGAGCAGTAGCTTCCCGTGGGTTGGAGAGGTAGGCGGCGGGGAGCGCCGGTTCTTTTGGGCAGGTGGCGTAGCGAGTATAGCCATGGCCGCGGGGATGCGCCCCGATCCAACTCCGTGCGCTAGGCGGCCGTCGGAGCCCGCTCGCCGGCGAGCACCTTAGCCGCCACCAGGCCTCTCCTTCTCCTCCCCTGTCCTCTTATCCTCCCCGGAAGATGCACCGTCGCCCCAATCGTGTTGTTACCCCTATATCATATCTTGCCTTTTTTTTCCTCATATGGCTGAACAAATGCGGGCAGCAGAGTTTTCGTCCGCCCACGAAAATTGCTAAACGCAGTTTGGGGCGAGGCTTAGTGTAATCTTAACCGTCAGATTAAATTAAATGATCTTAATCTAAGGCTGCAATTGGTCCGTACAGTTCTGTGTAGATTAGACTGGGTGCACTTAGCGATGAATGTGTTTGCTTGTTTAATAGTAGTAGAGACTCGTATGTGTCGGTGTACTAGAGTAGGGGTACCCTAGTATCCCGAACTTCGTGCCACAGACGATTGCAGCACCAGCGAGGTTTGCCAGTCACCGCCAAGATCCTCCGTGGTTCCATTGGAGCCATTCAAGAACAAAGTATTTGACCAAGAAGACAAAGCCCCGGCAAGAGGAGCTTGCCGGGAAGGCCACTCAAGGCACGCATAAGACAAGCCCCCGGCAAGAGGAGCTTGCCGGGAAGGCTCGGAGAGCGACAAGCCTCCGGACGCGACAAGGATTCGGCCGCGGCAAGGCACTTGCCGCGGCAGGCAACCTCTCTTTATCTCCGCTCCAGCTCATCTACCAACGTGTCGCCATGGGACCGTTCCATGCATCGCAGCGTGTCAAGAGGCTGTGCAGCCAGCGGGGAGCAGCGATAAGCGGCGCTGACAAGCCTACCATCATGGGAAACGGTGGCGCTCCTGACGGTCCCTGTTGCACTATTTAGGCGACAGGGACGGGCATTTAATGCTTTTGTCCCTTGCCGTCGAGTTAGGTATATTACCGCATACCTTTGTTCAAGTAGGTGTACCAACTAGTGTTTTTCCATTTGTACCCTCATCTACGTTGCCACCTGTCGGAGACCCCTTGAGCATATAAAAGGAGGCCCATGCGCAACGTAGAAAGGGTTCGGTTCGGCTCGGTTGGATCCCAACGTAACCAGAGAACATTCACGCTAGGTTTTGTAGCTCTCATCGCTCCCTAGCAAGAACACAATACATCAGACAAGCAGCAGTAGGAGTATTATCTCTCCGGAGAGCTCCGAAGCTGGGTAAACTGCTCGTGTGCTTCGCCTCGATCCGCTCTTCGATGCGATCTCCGCCCTCCGAACCAGAAGGGGCCTGGTCCGCCGGCCCAATAGGTGTTCGTGGGTCCGATCATCCTCCCCGACATCTTTGGCGCGCCAGGTAGGGGGCGTCGAGGCTGTGTGAACCTGATCCGGCGTTCACACGAGCAACATCTTCATCCTCCTCAACATCTTCATCAACATGCCACCGAAGAAGAAGGCTTCGGCGGCAGCGGAGCCGTCCGCGTCGTACCCACCATCACCAGAGCAAACAAGTGGTGGAGCAGACGCTGGCGGAAGAACGGGCGTCGGCGAAGGAGTTTGTGACGCTGCCATGTCCAAGGACAAGGCCGCGCAAACCTCGGCGTCCGCACATGCCCCGTGCCCGTCTCACGAGACGCGGGACCAACAGCGTCATGGTATTCACAATACCATACGCTCGTTGGATCGAGACCCTCAAGACGAGCGTGCATGCCAACATGCTGGCACGAGCGAGATACGGTCGCCTGGACGGGATGCTGCTCCTTCTAACATAGTTAGAAGTCCGAGCATATCCCGCTCCTCACACCGTTCACCATTGCCACCCACTACTCCAGCGGAAGCTCTGGCGAGAGCTCAACTGCTCCTCGACTACCCTCCAACGGCCGACAAGGTCGACGAGTGGAGGGCCACTATACAGAGTCTCATCGGCTTCGCCAACGGCGACGCTCCGCGGCAACCGAGTGTGTCGCTGCCGCGGCAGGAACGCCAAACGCGAGCCGGTGGCGACGAGACCGGTGGGGGTGCAACCACCATGCACTCTCCGCCCCGAAGGCCAAGATCGCCGACTCACCGGATCCACCTCGACAGCGACTCCACCGCGTCATCGGATCCACGAGCTCGCCGCGATCAGCGCCAAGTTCTTCATGAACGACAACAAGAGGGCGCTCGAACTTCGCATCGAGCGCCGGAGAGCAGCGACGTCGGTCAAACAAGCGCGCGGGCCCTCTGTTGACATGCGCGCGCCCGGAGGAACCAGGCGACTTGCCGTGCAGCGGTGGGTTGCCCTGCGTTCACTCGTGAGCTGCGGCAAGTCGATGGCCAGCCAGAAAAACTTCAAACCAGACGTGCCGGAGAAGTACGATGGCAGGACGCATCCGTCGGAGTTCCTCAGCATCTACACCATTGCGGTGCAAGCTTCGGGGGGACGAGACGACAAGATCCTTGCCAACTACTTCCTGCTCGTGCTCGAGCCCAACGTCAGGTCTTGGCTCATGCACTTGCCGGACAGTTCCATATCCTCTTGGGCAGATCTATGCCATCAGTTTGTTGGCGCCTTCATAGGCGGCCACAAGCCTCATGGCCAAGAAAGTGACCTTCATCTGCTCGGCCAGAAGGAAGGAGAGTCCTGCGCCAAGTTCATTCGGAGATTCAACCGTGTGCACTACAACATCCCGGATGTCCACCCTGCCACGGTGATCGGTAGCGTTCATCGAGCGTCGCGGAACCGCGAGATGAGGGAGGAGATGGCGATGTGCAAAGTCAAGGACGTAGTGAGCTGTATGCCTTGGCCGACAAGTGTGCGTCTTTGAGGAGGAGGAGACTCAGGAGAGAATGCTGAAGCGAGATCGGCGGTGAGGAGACCGCCCCGGCAAAGAAGAGCCGGCAGCGAGGCAACAGGAAGAAGAAAGGCAGAGAAGTGCTAACTGTCGAGAAGTCCGGCAACGGAGGTGGCGACAAGAACGCCAAGGCTGGTGGCTCCGGCAAGGAGGTTGCCGCTGACGCCAACCACCAGCCTGTGGCGGCCGCCGACAAGCAGGACGGCTCCGGCAAGCGATCTTGCAAGATCCACCGCACCAAGGGCCATGACCTCCAGAGCTGCAAGAAGGTCGAGCAGCTTGTCGAACAGCAGAAGGCTGAGTACGAGCAGCGCGACAAGGAGAAGGCTCAGGAAGGTGCTGGAGGAGCCAGCAAGAAACGTCCCGGCCGGGGAGGACGCCGTGGCAAGGCCAAGCAGTGGCAAGGAGACAGGCCTCCCCGCGGCCGCGACAAGGATGAAGATGACGACGGCAGCGAAGATATGGAAGGCAGCGAGGCCGATGAGCAGGAGTTTCAGAAAGCTACACAGGTCCTCTGCGTTGACGGAGGTGCTTCCCTGCATACTTCCCACCGCCAACTCAAGCAGTGGATGCGGGAGGTCAATGCAGCGGAACCATCCATAGATTCACGCAAGCCTCTGAAGTGGTCCAGCACGCCTATCATCTTTGATATTGAGGACCACCCTGATCGCATAACTGCGGTCGGGTGCCTGCCGATGTTGGTATCACCAACTATCCGCAACCTCAAGGTCACCAATATGCTAGTTGACGGCGGGGCGGCTTGAACCTGATCTCCTCGCGGTGCTCCGAAGCTTGGATCCCGGCAATGAGCTCGAAGAGGCGGCACTTTCCAAGGAATCAATCCAGAAGGAGAAAGCGAAGGGTAAGATCTCGTTGCCGGTAACATTTGGCGTGAGCTGAACTTTAGGGCCGAGAGGATCACATTCGACGTTGCTGATTTCCCATTGCCTTACAATGGGATACTTGGCAAATCGGCACTCGCCAAGTTCATGGCAGCCTCTCACTATGCCTACAACTTACTCAAGATGCCAGGCCCGATAAGCATCATCTCTGTCCATGGCGACAAGAAGGATGCTCTTATCTGTGCCGACAAGATCTACCGGGATGCAGCAGCTGCGACAGAAAGCAAAACACTTGCCGCTGAAGCTCCCGGAGGGAAGAAGACCAAGTCCGGCAAGAGCTCTGATGCCCACTCCGGCAAGCGCACCTCTTCGGAGTGCTGCGCTACCGTCGAGGACGCACCATCGAGCTCCACCGGCAAGTGCTAGAAGAAGATGGCAACTCCGCCAAAGACCAAGAGGGTGTCCGCCAAGGAGGACGGCACTGGTGGTACCTTCACCATCAGTGCCTCTCTCGACCCTAAATAGGAAGGCGCGCTCGTTGCTTTCCTGTGGGCGAACGTCGACGTGTTTGCATGGCAACCGTCTGACATCCCCGGTGTTCCCAGGAAAGTGATTGAGCACCGCTTGGCCGTTTGTCCTCATGCGCGGCCCGTCAGCGAGAAAGTCGAAAGCAAGCGGTGGGCGCCAAGAATTCATCGCAGAAGAGATCAAGAAATTGGAAGCAGCAGGCCTTGTCGAGGAGTGCTCCATCCTACGTGGTTGGCCAATCCTGTAGTTGTGCGCAAGGCAAATGGGAAATGGAGGCTTTGTATTGACTTCACGGATGTTAATAAAGCTTGTCCCAAAGATCCATTTCCCTTGCCGCGCATCGACCAGATTGTTGACTCCGCGGCTGGATGTGATTTGCTTTCATTCCTTGATGCATACTCAGGATATCATCAGATCTTCATGGCGTAAGAGGATGAGGAGAAAACCGCATTCATTACTCCATGTGGCACATACTTTATTTCATACGGATGCCTTTCGGTTTGAAGAATGCTGGTTCAACGTTCGCAAGAGTAGTCCATGGCGCTTTTGAGCCGCAAATGCACGAAATGTAGAGGCCTACATGGATGACATAGTGGTCAAGAGCAAGGACAAAGCAACTTCTGGTTCAAGATTTGGATGAGACCTTTGCAAATCTGCGCAAGATCAACCTCAAGCTCAACCCGAGAAGTCCGTGTTCGAGTCCCTTCCGGCAAGCTTCTCGGGTTCTTACGTGTCTCGGCGGGGATTGAAGCCAATCCCGACAAGATCAAGGCCATTGAGCAGATTGAAGCACCAAAGCGCGTCAAGGATGTACGAAGACTTGCGGTTGCGTGGCTGCTCTCGGCAGGTTTATCTCTAGAGTCTGCTGAGCGCATACTGCCATTTTTCAAGATTATGAAAAAGGCAGGTCCAATGAAAATGGACTCGAAGCGGAGGCTGCGCTGCAGGACTTGAAGAGATACCTGTCCTCCACTCCAACACTTGTCGCACCTAAGCCACAAGAGAAGTTGCTATTATATATAGCGGCAACCAATCAAGTGGTTAGTGCTGCGTTAGTAGCGGAGAGGGAGGCGGATGATGGGCTAGCAACCACGATAGACACATCCAGCGACAAGCAGGGGGCTTCGCCGACAAGCTCTGGTCCCGACAAGGACGGATCTGCGCAGACGCAAGAGCAGTCTGAAAAGGATGGTGCGATGCCAGTTTACTTTGTCGGTTCCCTCCTGCGGTGTGCGAAATTGCTTTTCGGCCTCCTCATGGCCTCGAGAAAGCTGCGCCATTACTTCCAAGCACATGAGATCACAGTTGTCACTCGCTTTCCGCTGAAGAGGATCCTGCAGAATCCAGAGGCGACAGGCAGGATTGTCGAGTGGGCCCTAGAACTGTTAAGCTTTGGCCTCAAGGTTGAAAGCACTTCAACTATCCAAAAGCGAGCATTGGCGAGTTCATTGTAGAATGGGCGCCAACACGGATGAAGAAATTCCAGAGACGAGCATTCCCGTCAAGGAAGCAAGCAAAGAGTGGCTGATGTACTTTGATGGTGCCTTCTCGCTGCAAAGGCGCCGGTGCGGCGTCGCTTATCGCACCCACCGAGAGAGAACCTCAAATGCGTGGTCGGATGCACTTTCCCAAGGAACAAGCAACAAACAATCTGCAGTATGAAGGTTTGCTTGCCGGTCTCAGGATCGCAGTGGACCTTGGGATCAAGAAGCTCATTGTCAGGGGTGACTCGCAGCTTGTCGTCCGTCAAGTGAACAAAGATTATCAGAGTCCATTGATGGAAGCCTACGTTGATGAAGTGAGGAAGCTAGAAGAGCACTTTGACGGCCTACAAATGGAACATGTTCCAAGAGCTCAGAATGACATTGCTGATGGCCTGTCAAAGTGCGCTGCACTCAAGTTGCCTGTGGAACTAGGGATTTTTGTGCTCAAGCTAACTCAACCAACCGTAACACCATCAACTGGACAGAACAAGAAGAGGAAGTTGATCTCTGGTGACTACTTTCCGGCAGAGCTTCCCGAAGCCGCCGCCGCGAAGGTCCTCAAGATCGACACCAACAGAGTTGAGGAGCAGTCTGCTCCGACAAGCCCCAGGGTTTGTTTCGTTGAAGCAGACGCTCCCGACAAGTCTTGCTCCGGCAAGCTTGCCGGGGAACGTCAAGCTCCGGCTGAGCCGCAGGTTCTTGCCGTGGAAGCTGATGTTCCCGCGGCTGGCAGATGTGCCTTTAGTCCTTGTTGTCGAGCCGCAAGCTCCAGCATGGGCGCAGCAGATTGTCCATTTCCTTCAGACGGGAGAACTTCCCGAAGAGCAAGAAGAAGCGGAAAGAGTAGCCCGACAGTCAAGTACGTACCAAATTGTCGACAGCATCTTGCATGAAGAAGACTCAACGGTGTGAAATTGAAGTCTATTTGCGGAAGATCGACAAAAGCTATTGGCGAGAGATACATGGAGGCATATGTGGTCACCACATTGGCGCCAAGAGCACTTGCCGCAAAGCTTTCCGGCAAGGTTTCCTCGGCCGACAGCCCTCCGAGGATGCAACTGCACAAGTAACCAAGTGTGAAGCGTGCGGTTCCATTCCAAACAGATACACGGCCGGCTCAAGCTCTCCAGACGATCCCTTTATCCCGGCCATTTTCGGTGCAGGGGCTCGACATCCTCGGCCCCTTCCCCGAGCTGTCGGGGCTTTGAGTACTTATGCGTTGCCATCGACAAGTTCACAAAGTGGCCGGAAGTGGAAGCGATGAGGAAGGTGACAAAGACGGTCGTGATCAAGTTCTTGGTCAATTGTTTGCCGTTTGAGAATCCCTAACGGGATCATCACCGACAACGGCACGCAATTTACGAAGTCGCACCTTCATGCAAGACGTCCAAGATCTTGGCGCCAAGGTCTGCTTTATACATTGCTCATCCGAGAAGCAACGGTCAGCGAGAGGGCAAATCTTTGAAGTGCTGCGCGGGCTCAAGACCAGAACTTTCGACAGGCTGCACAAGTGCGGAAGAAAGCTGGATTGAGGAGCTGCCGGTGGTTCTTTGGTCGATCGTGACGACGCCAAATCGAGCCTTTGGCGGACACCTTCGCTCTAGTCTATGGAGCAGAGGCAGTTCTCCCCACGGAACTTCGTATACGGATCGCCTCGAGTGCTCGCTTATGATGAGCTTGAGCAAGAGCAGCTGCGACAAGATGACGCGCCGCTGCTCCTTGAGGAGGATCGTCTTGAGCCATTTGTGCGAGCCGCTCGTACCAACAAGCTTTGCATCGCTACCATAGCCGCAAAGTTAGTGCCGAAGCCTCGAGGAAGGCGACCTTGTTCTTCGGCGCGTTCAGTCCGCCAAGAATTCAAACAAGTTGACGCCAAAGTGGGAAGGCCCGTATCGGGTGAAACGAGTCACTAGGCCTGGCGCTGTCCGCCTTGAGACCGAAGATGGCATTCCGGTGAGCAACACCTGGAACATTGAACATCTTCGTAAGTTTTACCATAGAAGGGCGGTTGCGGAACCTGTTACGGCAACCACCTTTTGTACAAGTCTTGCCGTTGTTGCATGTAATCCTTTGTACAAAGCCAGCACAGACCCGTGCATCGATAAAGCTCATATGTTGCGCACAACTTGTCAAATTCATGCTTTCATCATTTTATTGCATGTTTTGGCTAACATTTTGTGCAGCACCCACACCCGGTAAGCAACATCGAGCCGCTGGGCTCCATAACTTTATTTTCTCTTCTTTCTCTTTTCTCAAAGAAAGGAAGGCTCCCTCGCGCACAAGTTAACCAGGGGGGAAGAAGGAGATAATACTATGGACCAAGCGTTGCTCGAGGAAGTTTCGCCTTATCGGGAAGCAAACGACAGAAAAGCTAAGTTGCCCAAGTTTGAGCAACAGTTCTTAAATTTTTAAGTTATCTTCCTCGAACGATAGTACTTTGTATGGAAAACCCGTGCGCGAAGGAACCAACTCGCAGCTAGTCGCGCCCTTACTTTGTTTCAAGTCCGCTCAACAACTTAAGTGAGCTGCGGCTAGTCGCGACAAGGTTGCTTGTCGGAGGCGGCACCGCCAGCAGGCTGCTGACGTTCCGCACTCAGCGCTCGCGGCAAAGGTGCCTGCACCGACAAGTTCCCTAAAAGCGTAGGGCAGAAACGTACAAAGGAAGGAATCAAGTAAAGGAAATAACATTGCAATCATCGCCTAAGATAGAGTTATATTAGAAAATAACTTGCCGCGGATCTAATAAGTTGTTCTAAACATGATCAGCGGCGACAAGGGAAAGGTAAAATTGGCGGCCTAGTCTACGCGGTCACCATCAATCTGCTTGATCTTGTTCACCTTGTCCACAATGGGTGCGACAAGGGCTTTGAGCGCCTCCACGTCGGCATCTGGCGGCAAGGATCTGAGGACGCCGTTGAGGTTGAGGCCTGGATTGCGGAAGGCCACCTTCATCAACACCTTCTCAAGGGCTCCTGCACAGATCTGGCGTGATTCCTCGGCCAGCTGCTTTGGGACCTCTTCCCGGAGTCGCTGGAGGCCCGTCAACACACCCTTGAAGAATAAGCTAAGCTTGGCGGCTGGGTTGGAGGTGCTCGTCGGGAGGAGTATGCAAGATCCACCATTCCCAGCTCCATCAGCTCGTTGTGGATGTCGGCAAGATATCCACAAGACCTTCGGTCCAATGCTCCACACTCTCCCTCAAGGCGCTCTGGTGGCAACAAGATCCGCCAGACAGCTCCTCTTTGGCCTTGATCGTCTCCAACAGGCCCACCTCCCGCTCCTTGGCGCCCGTCCAGTGTCTGCGTCGAGTGGTCAGCTGAAAGATCTGCCTTGAATCCTTGGCGGCGTCAAGCTCCTTGCTCCCTATCTTGAGGCGGCCTGCAGCTCGCCAAGAGTGTAGGCGTCCTTCTCGGCTCGTGCTTGAGCGGCAAGCTCCTCGCCGCTCTTGGAGACTGGCTCAGCCTCGCTGCGCCACCGCCGTCTTCAACTCCTCCTTGGCGGCCTCGGCGGCTGCGGCAGCATCCTTCGCTTCCTTAAGCGCTCCGCCAAGTGACTCCTCGCGCGCGACAAGCTCTTCCTCGTGGCTGTCCAGGTTGACCTTCCGTTGCGCCCGGCTCGCTTTCCTGTGAGCGGCTTCTCGTGGCAAGCCGCTGCTCCTCCTCATTGCGGCCTTCTCGAGGATGAAGGCCGTGCGCTCTTCAAAGGAGTAGCGCCCGCTCTTCCGCTACGTTCGGAGAGCTTCTTGGTTGGTGCTCGAGCTCTTCTGCGCTTCTCAAATCTGCTCCTGCCCTCGCGACAAGTGCTTCCGGAACTCCAACTTGGCTTGCCGGTAGCGCGGTAGAGCGACAGCGGCTTCTTCGTTGCTCCTCCTCGAACTTCGCCACGCTACTTGCTGCTTGGCGCGTCCACCAGCATCAGCCCAGCGGAGGTGAGCAGCTCGCCATCGAAGGTCGCTCCTTCGACCGGCGCCCTGGAGCTCGACTCCCAGGGGAGTTTGATGAAGACGCCGTCGCCGGCCTTCAAGTAGGCGCCGGGCTGGGGCTCTTCGGAGCCTGACGCTGCAGCAGCGGCGGGGGAATCAGCGGTCGGTGTAGCGCCTGGCGCTCCTGCGGCCTCAGGGCCGTCAGTGCGATCGCCAGACCCCTCGCCAGCTTCTGTGGTGGCAGCCTTGGTGGCCTCTTCGCCGACAGGCTCGTCAGCGCCGGCCTCTTCTTCCACGGCGGCGGCTTCGTCAGTGTTGCCGCGCGCGTCCTCCTCGCCGACGACCTCGGTCTCCATCGGCTCTATGGCGGACAAAGAAAGAACGATCAAGCAAATATTCAAAGAAAAAGCAGAAGAAACAAGCCCAAGGGAAATTTTGGCGTAAGGGGTTACTGCAATGGGATCTGCAGCCATGGTCTCGACCCTTTGGAGGATCCTTGGTCTTGTCCCCTGCCGGGGTAGCCTCCCTTGCCGGAGTAGCCTCTCTTGCCGGAGGACGGCTCCTTGCCGGAGAATCCTCCCTTGGCGGGCGTGGTCGAAGGCGTGAGAAATTTGAGGCGGCCTCCGGGCCCTCCTGATGAGGCTGCTCTGCTCCTACAGAAACCAACAGTCAGATATCAATGAAGGAGCACCTATGCACACCTAACAGTAAGGAGAAAACCGCATACTTACCCTGGGGGCTGTGCTGGGGGCTGCTCTGAGGAAGGGTTGCCGGATCCGGCAAGGGGGTCTCAGACGCGCCTCCTGTTGCCACGGGTGGATCGTCCTCAACGGCGACCATCGGGGTCTTGGCTCTCTTCGACGCTCTCTGGGCCAGCGTCCTGAAAAGGAAAGAGTTCAGAACAAAGCAAATCAAATTCAAGATGAAGCAACAAAATTGAAGAAATACAAGAACAACATTGAAGCTTACTCTTCTTCTTCCTCCTCGGAGCTGAGCGCGGAGAAATCAAACTCCAGCTCGCCTCCAGTGCGACGAGGCGGAGGAGTGGGCTCTCTTGGCCGCTTGGCGGAGGCGTCGGCGGTGGCACAGGAGGATTCAGCCCGGTTATTGTCGCAGCAGCGTGGGGTGCTCAGCAACATCGCTTGTCGCATGAGAGCGCGTCGCGCGGCGCTGCGGCTGTGGTCCCATCTGCCACCCCGTCTCGTCTCCGGCCTTGCGGAGACGCCTCTTTGGCGGAGCCGGGGGCTCCGTTTGCGGCAAGCCGCTGGGTGGTGGGGAAGAAGCGCCCTCGGCTGGTCCGCTCGACTCGGCCTCGGGCTCGGCAAGCTCTTCCTCACCGGCGAGCTCCCTTCGCTCGGCAAGGCTTGCCGCCTTTGCTGCGCCTGCCTCCTCCACGGTGTACCGAAGACGCCAGCGGCGGCAGCTGCTGCCACCTCTTCCTACCTTGTGGCGATGCGCGCCATCTCTTCGTCGGTGGTGTCGCGGGTGAGCCTCTTCTGCTCGTCGGAGCGGATCGGCACTTCTTCCAGGCTGTCGAAGAACTGCTGCACGATGTCGTCGGAAGGCTCTTGCGAGGTTGGATCGATCGCATGGGAATCGCACAACGTCATCATAGCACGGATGCGGTCGGCGTAGAGTTGTTGCACAATGGGGCGACCCCTCGGCAACCTAAACCACTCGGGGTGATCGGGGTCATTCTTGAACAGCTCTAGCAAAGATCGCATCCAGCTCCAAGACGGTGAAATTCGATTAAGGCCGGCGCAGCCTCATGATGTCCGCTGCGTTTTGGAACTCCCAAGCAGGCCTCCTCCTCTCCTGCAAGGGAGCGATGCGGCGGCGAAGGAAATCCGCGCCAACTGCGCCTACGGTTAGTCCGGCAAGCCTGAGGCGCAAAATCCGGGTCACAGCTATCTTCAACCTAGCATCCTCCGGCGCCAAGTTGCTCCAATCGTTGCCGCGCACTATTGGGGTTTGGCGCACGGCAGTGAAGGGCTGCGGGTTCTCCTCTACAATCCAACACCAATTGGCTCTCCACTCCTCCCACTTGCTGCGGAACTCTCCTTCCAGATAGGCCTCCTTCTTGCCGACCCTGGAGACCCAAGCAATCCCTCCGGCAAGCGGCTCCCCTCTCTCTACGTGGGGCATGAAGAAGTGGCGGAAGAGGGCTACGTTGGGGTGGATCCCGACAAAGTTTTCGCAAAGGTGTGCGAAAACTGCCATGGTCAGAATGGCGTTGGGGGTGAAATCAAGGAGGCGGAACCCGTATGTGTTCATAATGTCACAAAAGAATTCGGAAAAGGGTGGGCAGAGTCCGCAATAGAAGAAAAGGGCAAAGAAAGGATACCCAGTTGGGGCTAATTCCGGCGGTGGCGGGAGTACCTTCAGGCGCTGGATGCGCACGCGTCTCCGTCGACCGGAAGAGATAGAAGCCCTCCCTCAGCTCCTTTGCGTCTGGGGGAGAAGATGGCCCGCTCGTCTTGTGATGCCGCGAGCCGCTGCGCCTCGGCCGACTTCACGCCTTTCCCCTTGTCGGCTTTCGGAGCCATGGCGGAGGTGGTGGAGGAGGTCAACGGCGTTGAGTGTGCTGGTGGCGAAAGGGGGTGGAGCGCTGCTCTCTTCGCACTAGAGAAGAAGGGGGGAGCGGCGGTGGTTTTCAGGACAAGACAGCAATGGCGAGGTGGGCGACCTGCCCCTGTTTCCCCGTTTATAAGGAGGGAGAGAGGCGGGCGTTCGCTTTTCCTAATAAAGAACCCCCACGACCTCGCCCACGATCTCTCACACGACGCCACGTTCGGTGTGTGCCGTTAGTGGGGGCGTGGTGGGTCCGGGCAAGTATGGCGTGATCAAGGCGCGTGTGACCGTGCACTATTTTGGGCCTGGCCCAACAACGCTCGGCACCGTCGCAGCGGAGCCGAGGGCTCTGTCGGTGTACTAGAGTAGGGTACCCTAGTATCCCGAACTCGTGCCTGCAGGCGATTGCAGACACCAGCGGGGTTTTACTGGTCACCGCCAAGATCCTCCGTGGTTCCATTGGAGCCATTCAAGAACAAAGTATTTGACCAAGAAGACAAAGCCCGGGCAAGAGGAGCTTGCCGGGAAGGCCACTCAAGGCACGCAGAAGACAAGCCCCCGGCAAGAGGAGCTTGCCGGGAAGGCTCGGAGAGCGACAAGCCTCCGGACGTGACAAAAAGGATCGGCGGCGGCAAGGCACTTGCCGCGGCAGTAACCTCTCTTCATCTCCGCTCCAGCTCATCTACCAACGTGTCGCCATGGGACCGTTCCATGCATCGCGTGTCAAGAGGCTGTGCAGCCCGGTGAGGGGAGCAGCGATAAGCGGCCGACAAGCCTACCATCGTGGCAAACGGTGGCACTCTGACGGTCCTGTTGCCTTTGTTTAGGCGGCGAGGGACGGGCATTTAATGCTTTTGTCCCTTGCCGTCGGAGTTAGGTATATTGCACTGCATACCTTTGTTCAAGTAGGTGTACCAACTATTGTTTTTCCATTTGTACCCTCATCTACGTTGCCACTGTCGGAGACCCTTGAGCATATAAAAGGAGGCCCATGCATAGCGTAGAAAGGGTTCGGTTCGGCTCGGTTGGATCCCAATGTAACCAGAGAACATTCACGCTAGGTTTTGTAGCTCTCATCGCTCCCTAGCAAGAACACAATTCATCAGACAAGCAGCAGTAGGAGTATTATCTCTCCAGAGAGCTCCGAAGCTGGGTAAACTGCTCGTGTGCTTCGCCTCGATCCGCTCTTCGTGCGATCTCCGTTCCCCTCCGAACCAGAAGGGGCCTGGTCCGCCGGCCCCATAGGTGTTCGTGGGTCCGATCAGCCTCCCCGACAGTATGGCTGAACAAATGCGGGCGGCAGAGCTTTCGTCCGCCCAAGAAAATCGCTAAACGCAGTTTGGGGCGAGGCTTTGTGTAATCTTAACCGTTAGATTAAATTAAATGATCTTAATCTAAGGCTGCAATTGGTCCGTACAGTTCTGTGTAGATTAGACTGGGTGCACTTAGCGATGAATATGTTTGCTTGTTTAATAGTAGTAGAGATTTCAGTGAATGGAAGAGGAGATAAGATAGGAATAAAGTGTTGATGATACAGTGTTAAACAACCAGTCCATCCATTGGATAGTTTCAATGAGCATTTGAGTTTGATAATGAGAAAGAAGTACCTAATTTTTTATAGCAGATGTCCACCTGGGAGTCCTTTTTATGGGGTTAACATCAAGACAAGAAACATTTGTAAGTTGTTAAACCAAAGACATTCTGTTAGAATATAACTTGCAACTAATAATCAGAGTATCCCGAATATAATTCAGCTTGCACTTCCATGAATCAATCAGAGATAAAGTTGATCTTTATTTGGCATTCAGTCAAATTAAATTTGAAGCAAGGTTGAAAGATGCAAGTCACGGCAGGGACAAAAGCTATCAATTGATGAATTACCTACTCAAGGGTGTGGTAACTGCATCCTCGTGCGGCATGGAGTGACGGGAGCATACAGAGAAGATGCAAGTGACGACACTTGTGCATGGCTGCATGCGGCAAATACCTCGGTGGGAAAGCAGTGGCAATGATGAAATTCTTGACAACACCCTATAATCAGGAATATAAATGTTTGATATACCTTAAAATTTAGGACTACTTGATTACTATAAACTTGATAGAAAGATGTGCATCGCTAAAAAATGACAAATAAAGTTCAGAAGGTAGATGACAATAAACTTGAGAATCAAAATGGTGATCCACGACATACTCTTGGTTACATCAATTTGGGAAGCACCTTTGGAAGAAAAGTTGAAGCATCACATCACCGAGGAAATACCGTAAAGAAAACAAATCTGAGATGGAAGACCTCGTGGCGGCCTCATGATTGAGGCTTCTTGGCGTGTCCCAGGCTGCGGATTGGGGAGATGGCGGATACGACCACGATGGCGTCGGCGAGGGCCACTGGGAGGCGCTGGCATGTCCCTCAGCTACAGATTGAGGAGACGGCAGTACGACGCGGGCCGGCACGGAGGGTCTTGGTGCAGCCAACCGGCAGGGCGCAGTGCGTGACCGACAACGGGTGGGCGCTCTTGGGCTGGCGGAGGAGGAAGGGAGCAGTAGCTTCCGTGGGTAGGAGAAGGTAGGCGGCGGGGAGGCGCCGGTTCTTTGGGCAGGTGGCGTGGCGAGTACAGCCATGGCTGCGGGATGCACCCGATCCAACTCCGTGCGCTAGGCGCCCGCTGAGCCGCTTCGCCCGGCGAGCACCTTAGCCGCCACCAGCCTCTCCTTCTCCTCCCTGTCCTCTTATCCTCCCGGAAGATGCACCGTCGCCCCAATCGTGTTGTTACCTATGTCATTATCTTGCCTTTTTTTTTTCCTCGTATGGCTGAACAAATGCGGGCGGTAGAGTTTTCGTCCATGCAAAATCGCTAAACGCAATTTGGGGCGAGGCTTAGTGTAATCTTAACCGTCAGATTAAATTAAATGATCTTAATCTAAGGCTGCAATTGGTCCGTCTGATTACTGTGTAGATTAGACTGGGTGCACTTAGCGATGAATATGTTTGCTTGTTTAATAGTAGTAGAGACTCGTATGGCTGAACAAATGCACGGCAGAAGCTTTCGTCCAAGAAAATCGCTCAACGCAGTTTAGGCGAGGCTTAGTGTAATCTTAACCGTTAGATTAAATTAAATGATCTTAATCTAAGGCTGCAATTGGTCCGTCTGATTCTGTGTAGATTAGACTGGGTGCATAGCGATGAATATGTTTGCTTGTTTAATAGTAGTAGAGATTTCAGTGAATGGAAGAGGAGATAAGATAGGAATAAAGTGTTGATGATACAGTGTTAAACAACCAGTCCATCCATTGGATAGTTTCAATGAGCATTTGAGTTTGATAATGAGAAAGAAGTACCTAATTATTTATAGCAGATGTCCACACAGGAGTCCTTTTTATGGGGTTAACATCAGGTACAAGAAACATTTGTAAGTTGTTAAACCAAAGACATTCTGTTAGAATATAACTTGCAACTAATAATCGAGTATCGAATATAATTCAGCTTGCACTTCCATGAATCAATCAGAGATAAAGTTGATCTTTATTTGGCATTGATCAAATTAAATTTGAAGCAAGGTAGAAAGATGCAAGTCACGGCAGGGACAAAAGCTATCAATTGATGAATTACCTACTCAAGGGTGTGGTAGCTGCATCCTCGTGCGGCATGGAGTGGCGGAACGCCTGAAGAAGATGCAAGTGGCGACACTTGTGCATGGCTGCATGCACGGCAAATACCTCGTTGGGAAAGCGGTGGCAATGATGAAATTCTTGACAACACCCTATAATCAGGAATATAAATGTTTGATATACCTTAAAATTTAGGACTACTTGATTACTATAAACTTGATAGAAAGATGTGCATCGCTAAAAATGACAAATAAAGTTAGGAAGGTAGATGACAATAAACTTGAGAATCAAAAATGGTGATCCACGACATACTCTTGGTTACATCAATTTGGGAAGCCTTTGGAAGAAAAGTTGAAGCATCACATCACCGAGGAAATACCGTAAAGAAAACAAATCTGAGATGGAAGACCTCCGTGGCTGACCTCATGACTGAGGCTTCTTGGCGTGTCCCCTGCTGCGGATTGGGAGATGGCGGATACGACACGATGACGTCGGCGAGGGCCACTTTGGGAGGGCGCTGGCATGTCCTCAGCTACAGATTGAGGAGACGCAGGTACGACGGGGGCCGCACGGAGGGTGCTGGTGCAGCCAACGGCAGGCCGGTGCAGCCGACCGGACAACGGGTGGGCGCTCTTGGGCTGGCGGAGGAGGAAGGGAGCGATGGCTTCCGTGGGTAGGAGAGGTAGGCGGCGGGGCGCGGTTCTTTTAGGCAGGTGGCGTGGCGAGTACAGCCATGGCTGCGGGATGCACCCGATCCAACTCCGTGCGCTAGGCGCCACGGAGCCGCTTCACGGCCGAGCACCTTAGCCGCCACCAGGCCTCTCCTTCTCCTCCCTGTCCTCTTATCCTCCCGGAAGATGCACCGTCGCCCCAATCGTGTTGTTACCTCATGTCGTATCTTGCCTTTTTTCCTCGTATGGCTGAACAAATGCGGCGGTAGAGTTTTCGTCCCACCTAAAATCGCTAAACGCAATTTGGGGCGAGGCTTAGTGTAATCTTAACCGTCGATTAAATTAAATGATCTTAATCTAAGGCTGCAATTGGTAAAATGCGATTACTGTGTAGATTAGACTGGGTGCACTTAGCGATGAATATGTTTGCTTGTTTAATAGTAGTAGAGACTCGTATGGCTGAACAAATGCGTGGCGAGAGCTTTCGTCCGCCCAAGAAAATCGCTCAACGCAGTTTGGGGCGAGCTTAGTGTAATCTTAACCGTTAGATTAAATTAAATGATCTTAATCTAAGGCTGCAATTGGTCCGTCTGATTGTGTAGATTAGACTGGGTGCACTTAGCGATGAATATGTTTGCTTGTTTAATAGTAGTAGAGATTTGATGAATGGAAGAGGAGATAAGATAGGAATAAAGTGTTGATGATACAGTGTTAAACAACCAGTCCATCCATTGGATAGTTTCAATGAGCATTTGAGTTTGATAATGAGAAAGAAGTACCTAATTATTTATAGCAGATGTCCACCTGGGAGTCCTTTTTATGGGGTTAACATCAGTACAAGAAACATTTGTAAGTTGTTAAACCAAAGACATTCTGTTAGAATATAACTTGCAACTAATAATCAGAGTATCCCGAATATAATTCAGCTTGCACTTCCATGAATCAATCAGAGATAAAGTTGATCTTTATTTGGCATTGATCAAATTAAATTTGAAGCAAGGTAGAAAGATGCAAGTCACGGCAGGGACAAAAGCTATCAATTGATGAATTACCTACTCAAGGGTGTGGTAATGCATCCTCGTGCGGCATGGAGTAGCGGGAGCGCACAGAGAAGATGCAAGTGACGACACTTGTGCATGGCTGCATGCGGCAAATACCTCGTTGGGAAAGCAGTGGCAATGATGAAATTCTTGACAACACCCTATAATCAGGAATATAAATGTTTGATATACCTTAAAATTTAGGACTACTTGATTACTATAAACTTGATAGAAAGATGTGCATCGCTAAAAAATGACAAATAAAGTTCAGAAGGTAGATGACAATAAACTTCAGAATCAAAAATGGTGATCCACGACATACTCTTGGTTACATCAATTTGGGAAGCACTGGAAGAAAAGTTGAAGCATCACATCACTGAGGAAATACCGTAAAGAAAACAAATCTGAGATGGAAGACCTCGTGGCGGCCTCATGATGAAGCTTCTTGGCGTGTCCCACAGGCTGCGGATAGGGAAGATGGCGGATCTGACACGATGGCGTCGGCGAGGGCCACTTTGGGAGGCGCTGGCATGTCCCAGCTACTGATTGAGGAGACGGCAGTACGACACGGGGCCGGCACGAAGGGTGCTGGTGCAGCCAACCGGCAGGGCGCTGGTGCAGCCGACCGGACAACGGGGTGGGCGCTCTTGGGCCTGGCGGAGGAGGAAGGGAGCAGTAGCTTCCCGTGGGTAGGAGAGGTAGGCGGCGGGGAGCGCCGGTTCTTTTGGGCAGGTGGCGTAGCGAGTACAGCCATGGCTGCGGGGATGCACCCCGATCCAACTCCGTGCGCTAGGCGCGCCGCCGAGCCCTTCATGGCGAGCACCTTAGCCGCCACGAGCCTCTCCTTCTCCTCCCTGTCCTCTTATCCTCCCGGAAGATGCACCGTCGCCCCAATCGTGTTGTTACCTGTATCGTATCTTGCCTTTTTTTTCCTCGTATGGCTGAACAAATGCGGGCGGCAGAGTTTTCGTCCGCCACGAAAATCGCTAAACGCAATTTGGGCGAGGCTTAGTGTAATCTTAACCGTCGATTAAATTAAATGATCTTAATCTAAGGCTGCAATTGGTCCGCAGTTACATGTGTAGATTAGACTGGGTGCACTTAGCGATGAATATGTTTGCTTGTTTAATAGTAGTAGAGACTCGTATGGCTGAACAAATGCGGCAAGAGCTTTCGTCCGCCCAAGAAAATCGCTCAACGCAGTTTGGGGCGAGGCTTAGTGTAATCTTAACCGTTAGATTAAATTAAATGATCTTAATCTAAGGCTGCAATTGGTCCGTACAGTTCTGTGTAGATTAGACTGGGTGCACTTAGCGATGAATATGTTTGCTTGTTTAATAGTAGTAGAGATTTGATGAATGGAAGAGGAGATAAGATAGGAATAAAGTGTTGATGATACGATGTTAAACAACCAGTCCATCCATTGGATAGTTTCAATGAGCATTTGAGTTTGATAATGAGAAAGAAGTACCTAATTTTTTATAGCGGATGTCCACAGGAGTCCTTTTATGGGGTTAACATCGGTACAAGAAACATTTGTAAGTTGTTAAACCAAAGACATTCTGTTAGAATATAACTTGCAACTAATAATCGAGTATCCCGAATATAATTCAGCTTGCACTTCCATGAATCAATCAGAGATAAAGTTGATCTTTATTTGGCATTGATCAAATTAAATTTGAAGCAAGGTTGAAAGATGCAAGTCACGGCAGGGACAAAAGCTATCAATTGATGAATTACCTACTCAAGGGTGTGGTAACTGCATCCTCGTGCGGCATGGAGTGACGGGAACGCACAGAGAAGATGCAAGTGACGACACTTGTGCATGGCTGCATGCGGCAAATACCTCGGTGGGAAAGCAGTGGCAATGATGAAATTCTTGACAACACCCTATAATCAGGAATATAAATGTTTGATATACCTTCAAATTTAGGACTACTTGATTACTATAAACTTGATAGAAAGATGTGCATCGCTAAAAAATGACAAATAAAGTTAGGAAGGTAGATGACAATAAACTTGAGAATCAAAATGGTGATCCACGACATACTCTTGGTTACATCAATTTGGGAAGCACTTTGGAAAAAAAGTTGAAGCATCACATCACCGAGGAAATACCGTAAAGAAAACAAATCTGAGATGGAAGACCTCCGTGGCGGCCCTCATGTTGAAGCTTCTTGGCGTGTCCCACAGGCTGCGGATTGGGGAGATGGCGGATACGACACGATGGCGTCGGGCGAGGGCCACCGGGAGGGCGCTGCATGTCCCTGCTACAGATTGAGGAGACGGCAGAGTACGACGCGGGGCCGGCACGAAGGGTGCTGGTGCAGCCAACCGGCAGGGCGCTGGTGCAGCCGACCGGACAACGGGGTGGGCGCTCTTGGGCCTGGCGGAGGAGGAAGGGAGCAGTAGCTTCCCGTGGGTAGGAGAGGTAGGCGGCGGGGCGCCCGGTTCTTTGGGCAGGTGGCGTGGCAGTACAGCCATGGCGCGGGGATGCGCCCGATCCAACTCCGGCGCTAGGCGCCGCGAGCCCGCTTCGGCCCGGCGAGCACCTTAGCCGCCACCAGGCCTCTCCTTCTCCTCCTGTCCTCTTATCCTCCCGGAAGATGCACCGTCGCCCCAATCGTGTTGTTACCCCTGTATCGTATCTTGCCTTTTTTTCCTCGTATGGCTGAACAAATGCGGGCGGCAGAGTTTTCGTCCGCCCACGAAAATCGCTAAACGCAATTTGGGGCGAGGCTTAGTGTAATCTTAACCGTCAGATTAAATTAAATGATCTTAATCTAAGGCTGCAATTGGTCCGTACAGTTCTGTGTAGATTAGACTGGGTGCACTTAGCGATGAATATGTTTGCTTGTTTAATAGTAGTAGAGACTCGTATGGCTGAACAAATGCGAGCGGCAGAGCTTTCGTCCGCCCAAGAAAATCGCTCAACGCAGTTTGGGGCGAGGCTTAGTGTAATCTTAACCGTTAGATTAAATTAAATGATCTTAATCTAAGGCTGCAATTGGTCCGTACAGTTCTGTGTAGATTAGACTGGGTGCACTTAGCGATGAATATTTTTGCTTGTTTAATAGTAGTAGAGAAACAAATCCCAAAGTCTAAATGATGCCCTAGGGGCTGTATATGGAGGAAGAGGGGGGGATTTCGTGGCCCTTGGACGAGAGGTCCGAAACCCACCGTAACTCTTGTTTCCCCACACATACGGACTCTAAAAACAGCCTATATTGAAGTATTTTGAAATTACATGGGCCTGGCCCAAAAATAAGGTGACGCAGCACCTAGAATAGCCTCTGGACGAAAATTATGAAGTGGCATCTTGTATATTTCGTCCAACGCTTAATGACTCATTATGGTGGCTTCAAAGTCCTGAAATCATCACTTGAAACTCTGTTCTTGTCTCCCTTGCGCATGCCATCAACTCCATGCTTGTTCTTGCTCCAATGTTCATCCTTCTCCAAGCTAGGCCCTTCATTTCTAAGCAAAACAAATGTATCCAATTTAGGCAGCATTGTATTCTCATGAACATTAGAATCATTACCAAGAAACAAAAGTACTTGGTAATTTAATTGGCATGCGCGAGCTCTAGTAATCGGTCCAGTATGTATAGTAGCAGGGGTTGTGGGTGTAACAATGGTATTGATGTCCTCATCATCTTGTGACACTCCCGCCACTGCTATGTGGCTCGATCCCTCGTCTGGGGCAGGAAGAAGACACTTCCTCATGTTAACGATCCGCCGGTACATCTCGTAGCTTGTGTACGTGTTCTTGGCCGCATACTTGACGTGTTGTTCATCCAGTCTCTCATGCCAGACATTGTGCTAGGTGTTCTTGTCCTTCTTGCTCTCATCCTTCATATTCATGTAGTAGGGATCGATGATGGCCGAGGCGAGATCAACCAGGGAGTTCTGTTTGTTGTTGTCGCTGCCCTAGACCTTGTAGTGGTCCTGGATGTTGACAAGATTCTGGCATTTCAAGCCTGAAACCTTGAGCGCTTTTAGATCATTCGTGGTGTCCACCGTAGCGCAACTATATTCGGAGTTGTTGATAAACCTGGAGAAACACTCGCAAGGCCTTGTGGCCAGGTGGTAGTGGTAGATGAGGACGTCATATCGCACGCACAACTAGGTGACGGCAACCTTCCGATCGTTCCCAGCATGACCGATGGTGTACTCGAGGTCGAAGTAGACCACTTGGTACTTACCCTCAGCAAGCAACTGCTCCATAGTTTGGATGGAGCTCTCCAACGAGACCGGCTCGTTCGTGTACACCACCGAGAGGGCCTTCCCCCTCATGTGGGTGTCCATTGTGTGATGCGTGGTGAACTGCCCCACGTTGTCATCGTCGGCTACTGGGAGCGCCATTGGAGCCATGGGGAGCTCCATTGGAATTGTTGGATGTCTCTCTGTATGTGTAGTCGTGGGTGTGCTTATTGTGTCGTGTGGCGCAAGACATGAAGGTAAATGGCCACAGGAACAAATGGGGGTCGGGCGGCCTGTATTCTCGGCGCATCCGCATGGCAGGTTTTGCAACAGGTAACTGCACCGTGGCGCCGCACTCGGCGCAACTACATGCACATGAACGTACATGATAGTGCGCTGACCCCAAACACTGGCAGCGCACGTGGAGGGAAGAGTGCAGAGCGCCCAGAGGGACGCGAGAGCAGAGGGCACGCGGCGGGACGTGAGCAGAGCGCGCCGCGGCCGCCTCAACCGCGAGCAACCACACGCATGGAGCACTTAAACACGCAGGGAATGGTCGTCTACAAGCCAGACGGCAGTTGCGTCACTGCGTAGAGAGCGGCTGTGTGCTACTACCTCCGTCTTGGTCTATTAGTCCCCTTTATATTCTGTGCCGTATTTTTACCTTAAATTTAACCAACAAAATGTTAATGCATGTTATAAAAATTATATAATTGGAAACTATGTTCAAATACGAATCCATTGATATAATCTTTGGCGCATGCATTCGTATTTTATTAGTTAAATCTCTAGTCAAAATTTGGCACAAAAATACATAGACGACTTATAAACTACGACGGAGGTATTAGGTGATTTAATCGCAAATGTTTTTTTATTAACCTTATGTGTATGTGTCCTTTCATCCTCCGCTCGCATGTCTTGTCACCCCGCTGCCGTAGACGGCTTAGAGCGCAAGCTTGAGCAGCGCACGGGGGCGTTCTTTTGGCCAAATGGTGTTGAGCAGGTTCCTGCGCAGGTTCCCGTGCAAGCTTCCCGCTCGACTTGGTGAAATCCCTCAAAATCCCAATGCTCACCGGCCTGCTATACAAACCCTCACAGCTAGCGAGTCATGCATGGCATTTTCCCCTCCCTCCCTGTAGCTTATCTCGTCTGGTTCTCCCACAATCACCGATGGCACCGGTCCGTCGTCATCGCTCAGCCCATCCACCGTCATTAGAGGACAGCGCTCCATCTGGGAGGCTACACCGCGGCGGCGCCGCAGTCCCTGGAGTAGTGTAATGCGTGTGGCGTCCCTGTTGGGTGTGCGCAGAACACCCACCACACGCTCCGCCGCCGCTGCCCGTCGACACCTGTTGCAGGTCGCCGTTGTCGCCACCCCACCGTCTACCGCCGTGGCCGCCACACCACCATCGAAAGCTAGGGCCATCGCCCGCTCCGCTGCCGCGGCCCGAAGGCGGGAGGTGGCTGTCGTGGCCGCCACCCCATTGCTGGCCACTGTGGCCATCATCCGCTCCGCCACCGCGGCCCAAAGGCGGGAGGTGGTGGTCGTGGCCGCCACCCCATCCTCGGAGGTCCTGGCCGCCAGCCCACCGTCAACCACCGGGGTCATCACCAGCTCCGCCACCACCGCCCGAAGGCGGGAGGCGGAGGTGGAGGGTCGTCGAGAGCGGCAGAGGGCATTTGAGGTGAGCGTCGCTGAAGGTGCAACAGCGGCAGGCACCGTATTGCACTTGTCCAGCTCGTCGGTAGGCTCCTCCTCCTCCTCTGCCTCGTACTGAGCGCGCTCGACGGAGGAAAGGCTGCCGGAAGTAGTACAAAGCCCCTCTGTAGGGCTATTTTGTTCAGTTCATCTGACTATAGCTGTGGTGGAACTGTACAACGTACTTAAAATTAGCTAGTATATATAGTTGACCTAGCTATTTCAGTACGTGGTTGGCAACAATTGGGGAAAAGTTTGGTCGGTTCAGCTGTCGAGTTGAACTGTTTGTATAAAGAATGACTGCTTAATCTATGAATCAAATTTATGCTTAATATAGAATTTTAGTTGCAAAAATTAGATGGTGCTAGTGATTTTTAGCTACATATTCTGA
The DNA here is from genome assembly GCA_021605145.1 of Aegilops bicornis. Classification (NCBI taxonomy): domain Eukaryota; kingdom Viridiplantae; phylum Streptophyta; class Magnoliopsida; order Poales; family Poaceae; genus Aegilops; species Aegilops bicornis. Next base: position 350,896,574 of record CM038671.1, on the reverse strand, counting down.
CAAATGGCACTGTTACAAGGTTGACAAATGGCCATATTACTAGATCAACAAATGTCAATCTTTCCAGTTTGACAAATGGCAATATACCCAATATGACATATGCAAAACTTACCAAATTGTCTATACGTGGTTGCACACGGGTCACCAAAAAAAAACATTTGCGAAGGGATGTACAAATCCTGCTCAGCACATTTTCCCTTGGCTTACGGGGGAAGACCATAGCTCTCACTTTGCATACAGGTGTTCTATCTAAAATGTTTGCGATGAAGAGCTGCACAAATCCTGCTCGGCACATTTTCCCTTGGCTTACTGGGGAAGCTGTCGGTTAACATACGGGTGTTCTGTCTAAAACGTTTGCGATCAAGAGCTGCACAAATCCTGCTCGGCACATTTTCCCTTGCCTTCCTGGGGAAGCTGTCGGTTTGCATACGGGTGTTCTAACTAAAACGTTTGCGATGATTGTTTTATATTTAAAAACATTGACGTTTTTTAAAGAAAATCGTTAGATAAGTCTATACATTCAGAGAGAAAAATGCAAGTTCATTCAAACCATATCTTTCATTCAATCACACTATGAATTTATATTCATATGATTGAGATACAGTATTAACCCAAAAAATATAATTCCGGTGGCGGCGGAGGCGGCGTGCCACGCCGGCATTGTCATTGTCGTCCTCTAGGACGCCGTTGTTGAAGTCTTCAATGCAGCACAGAATGTTCTTCACTTGGAATTCAAGCATCATGTCGTTGCGCGATCGACAGGCGGGGTGCGGGAGGACGGGAACTCGAGGCGCTGCGAGGTAGCGGTCGATGGTGGTGTCCCATGTCGCTGAGAGGAGAGCGTGCACGGGCACGGGCGCGGCTGGTGCAGGCAAACGCACGGGGACCAGCGCCGCGGTGGGTGCGGGGGCGCACACGGGCACGGGCGCTAACGCTGGCATGTACGCGAGCTCGCGCGGGTCCGTGGAGACCTCGTTGACGCCCGCGGCTTCTAGCTCTATGATAGTGCTCCGCGACGAGCCCGTCAATGCTACGGGGATGGTGGCTAAGCGAACGGGATGGGATGGGAGCTGGGGCAGGCGGGGCGGCAACCGCCATGATCGGCTCGTTCAGGGCCATGTCCACGAGGCCCCATTCCTCCTTATTTTCTATCTCCTCTGCCTCGAAGTCGACTTCACCAAACTGGAAGACTAGTGGCAGATGATCCTTCTGCGCCATGGCATTGGTGGAGGTCTGCGGGAGGGAGGGGAATGGGAGGCAAACAGTAAGGCCGCCCGTATTAAATAGCGGCTCTGGCTACATTAATGGAGAGGATGCGAGCAAGCCGGGCGGCCATGGAAGTCAAAGGGCTCGGTTCCCAGTGAGCATGCGCAGCATATAGCTCGCACGCTTCTCGATGAGCCTGCGCATTGGAGGACAACTTGCACGCCTCTCAGTCAGCCTGCGCAGCGGACTGTGCTCGCACGCCTCCCGTTCAGTTAAGCAGCTGTCCGCATGGCACCTCCTAGCCATTAAAAGAGAGACACGTGGCGTCACGTGAATGGTTAACAGAACACACACGATTTAAATTATACAAAGGTTTGAGATGTTAAAGTGGTAGCTATTTGTTTCAAAATGCCTTTGTTGGTTATTATTCGAGTGATCCTTCATTCAAAACGGACACGAAAAATACCAGAGCATGTCGGGTGCCATTCCATTATAGCATGCCAAGTTTCATGAATTTTGGACGAGTTCTGGATTTACTAGAATTTAAAAACAAAGTATCTCAACGTTTTGCAGCAATCAACAGTGCCCTGGTGTTTGAAATTCATTTTTCTGCACTGCAGCATGTGCATGTAGTTCAAATTTGAATTATACACATAAAATGCCTAGAAAACCCAAAATGTATAAAAATGTCCAAGCGAACCCCGAAAAATCCCAAAAACTAACACAACACTCATGTTGTTCTATGTCGACACTAGAAAAATTTTGAAAGCAAGAAGAGGCAACGGATATCGTTTCAAAGTTTACCACAGGATGTTGATGCCGCTCCATGATAGCATGTCAAGTTTCATGAATTTCACACGAGTTTTGGATTTACTAGACTTTAAAAACCATGTATCTCAATGTTTGCGGCCGAGCGACGGTGACAAGGTGTTTGACATTCATTCCCATTTCTTGCATGGGACTTAAGCATACAACCAAGGACACAAATTTGATTTTTCAACCAATTTACATACAGTGGAGCATGTGCGTGTAGTTCAAATTTGAATTATTAACATAAATGCATAGAAAACTCAGTTAATGTATAAAAATGTCCAAACGAACCCCAAAAAATCCTAAATTGAACACAACACTCTTGTTGTTCTATGTTGACACTAGAAAAAAATTGAAATCAAGAAGAGGCAACGGACATCGTTTCGTCCAGAAAGGTGAAACGTTCCCTGCCATAACCATGAGGCTTGTTGTGAGAATCTCTGGTTGGTGAGAAGCTTATACCCCAACCTGCCCCAAATGGGATAATATTTTTACCACGGCATGTTGATGTCGTTCCATGCTAGCATGTCAAGTTTCATAAATTTTAGATGCGTTTTTTATTTAATAGAATTTAAAAACCATGTATCTCAATGTTAGCGGCCGAGCGACAGTTGCATGGGACTTAAGCATGCAACCAAGGACACACATTTGAATTTTGAACCCATTTATATGCACTGGAGCATGTGCATGTAGACCAATTTGAATTATGCACATAAATGCAAAGAAAACTCAGTTAATGTATAAAAATGTCCAAGCGAACCCCAAAAAATCCCAAAATTTGACACAACACTCATGTTGTTCTATGTTGACACGAGAAAAAATTGAAAGCAAGAAGAGGCAATGGATATCGTTTCGTCCCCCAAGGTGGCATGTTCCCTACCGAAACCATCAGGCTTGTTGTGAGAAAGCTCTGGTTTGCAAGAAGCTTACACCCAAACCTGCCACAAATGGAACAATATTTTTACCGCGGCATGTCGATGTCGTTCCATGATATCATGTCAAGTTTCATGAATTTCTGACGAGTTCTCTATATACTAGAATTTTAAAACCACATATATCAATGTTAGCGGACGAGCGACAGTGTCAAGCTGTTTGACATTCATTCTCATTTCTAGCATGTGACCTAAGCTTGCAACCAAGGACACACATTTGATATTTCAACCCGTTTTTATGCACTGGAGCATGTGCATGTAATTCAATTTTGAATTATGCACATAAATGCCTAGAAAACTCAGTTAACATATAAAAATGTCCAAACGATCCCCGAAAAAATCCAAAATTTAACACGACACTCATGTTGTTCTATGTTGACACCAGAAAGAAAGCAAGAAGAGGTGATGAATATCGTTTTGTCCACAAAGGTGACACTTTTCCCTACCGGAACCATGAGGCTTCTTGTGAGAAGCTCTTGTTTGTGAGAAGCTTACACCATAACCTGCCCCAAATGGGACAATATTTTTTACCCCAGCATGTTGATGCCATTCCATGATAGCATGCCAAGGTTCATGAATTTCAGACGGGTTTTGGATTTACTAGAATTACAAAAGCAAGTACCTCAATGTTTGACGGAGAGCCATGGTGCTGTGGTGTTCGAAATTCATCCACATTTCTTGCATGGGACATAAGCATAAAACCATGGACACATATATGTTTTACAAGCCATTTTGGTGCACCGGAGCATGTACATGTAGTTTAATTTTGAATTGTGCACCTGAAATGGCTAGAAAACTAATTTAATGTATAAAAATGTCCAAACGAACCCAGAATAATTCTAATCTTTTTACGACACGCATATAGTTGCATGTTCATTGCAGATAAAAGTTCTAGCAATTCAAACACCCTCCTTTGCCACTGTGACCCCATTATGTAATTCAAATCAAGATGAAAAATCAAGTAGATCGCACACAGTTTATTATCACCAACCGTGTGAGATGCAGTAAAAATATTTTGGAGCACCGTCGGAGTATAGTATGCATCTGGCTTACGCGAGAAGGTGTGTCGGCTACAGTGCACAGCAGGCGTGTCTAGCACACTAGATCGCTCCCCAAATATCATTTCACTGCTCAATCATCGCCGGTGAAAGATGGGTACGTGGACCTGCGTCGTGAGGGCATCTTTGGTGGCCCACTCCGGCGAGAGCGCGGACGCAGCCTCCATGCGCGTGCTAACAAGCTGCATGAGCACGTCCGCAATCTGCGACCGGGCGGCCAAGGCGGCCCAAACGACCGTTGTTGCTTCTCATGTGGCAGCAGCAACATCTGCCTCAGGGATAGCAATTGGCGAGAGCGGCAAAGCAGCTATCCGTTCCACTACGGCGGCCTTAGCCCTGATGGAGGCCGCCCACGACCATGTCGAGGCCGCCCACGCCCAGCTCGTGGCGGTCACCGCACAAATCAAACAAAACTTCTTCGACAATGGTCGGCAACCCACAGCCGAAGAGTTGGCAATCACCGAGAGCGTTTGAGCAGCCGTCCGTTCCTTCGCGGCATACATTGCCACGATAAAGTCTGTCCAAGCCCAGATCGCGGCCGCCCACGCCCATCTCGTGGCGGCCTTTTCCAAAGAGATGGCAGACGAGGATGGTGAGATGCTTGCCTATGTGATGGATGCCATGGAGCCCTTTCCCCAGGAGATCGTCGGGCGCGAGCTGGAAATGGTGGAGTCGGCGGAGATCGACGAGCACCAGCCATAGTAGTACTCTTTGTTTTGTTTAATTAAGAGCGCCGGTCTTTAATTTGTTAGAGTAATGTTTAGGTCAACTAGCTCTGTTTAATTGCTGAACTTGCTCGATTAAGAAGTGTGGGTGTGTTGTAGTCTCCTTTGTGTACCCAAATTATGCAATGACGTGGATGACCACTGTAACCAGGGAAATTTGAACCAAAATTTGCACATTCAAACTCATCAGACACGGGTTAAGCTATATGAATCATTTGTGATGTTCACATATCGTACAAAGTGCTAAATAAGGGACCGTGTGTGATGACACTTTGTGCGCCAGTTTTTTTGCTGCACCGGTCCAAAATTTTCGGCTCCGTGAAAACGTCTACCTCCCTGCCCCCTCCCCCTTACCAAAATCCACATTTCCCATGTTTCCGCCTTCCTTTCCAAGTTGAAACCTTCACTCCATGCTTGCAGTGTTGCCTCCTTGCCCGTGGCCCTCCTTCACGCTGCTCAGCCTCGTTGATCCAGGAAGGTAATCCACACTCGACGCCCATCCTCCTCCACCTTCCACATCCCACATGCCCCTACCGCTAGCACGACACCTTCCACCTAAATCACCAACCCCTCCCCCAAATAAGCGCCGCCCTAAGCCATGGTGCACGCAGTATAGCCAGGAGCTCAAGGAGCATTTGGCAACGGAGAAGCAAATCGCGGTCACACACGCGGATGAGCTCGCGATGGCTGCCATTCATGCTGACCCCCAGATCTTGGAGGAGCACCTCGCCGTCGAGGCCATCGTCGATGCCGCGACACGGTTGGCTGCTTTAAAGGACAGTTCGTTGTATTTTCTCGAGGCCACCGTCAGTGCCTTTGACGAAGACTACGAGGTGTTTCCTCAGCGTGCCCGTGCTTACCTCAACTCGAGAGCCAGCAGGTTGGTGCCTGGAAAGGCTCAGGCAACTCACCACTACGACGAGGGCACCCACGGTGTGGAGGCCTCACCCTCTTCCATGTCCAAGGAGCCAATCATCATCGATATCTCCGACGATGAGGAGTAGCTTGTCTTATTAACTCACTATAAGGACCTATGTTCAGTTTGCTAGCTACGTTGGTTAAGCATGCTCGGTTTACCCGTTGCATGTGGTGCTCCTGCCTTTCCTTAATAAATTATAGTGAATTATCCTATCTACTTTTACCATGCAATATGTTGCTCTAGTGTATACGTTCTATATGTCGTGCAATGTGGTGCTCACTTATTAACTGTTTGGTCAATTAGTTATCGTCTTTAGTTAACTGTTTGGCTCAATTCTGCAAATGTGGTGTTCAATTATTCAGGGTGCAATTTTGCATTGTCTTCCATGTGAGAAATAAATCAAATTTATCTTTACAAAATACATGAGAACAAAAAAACAATTGCTATATTTCCAAGTTGTCAAGTATGCTTGGATTGGTTAACTATCTGATCTTCTAGTATGTTATACATTGTGCAACGTGGTGCTCAGCTAACGTTTGGTTCATTTGTTGTGGCGTTTACTTAACTGTTCGGTTCAGTTCTGCAATGCAATGTTCAATTGTTGTGGGTGCATTCTGTTATTGTATACCATGTGAGAAATAAATCAAATTTGGTTGTACTAAATACATGAGAAACAAATACAATTGCTCTATTTCCAAGTTGTTAAGCATGCTTGGTTTTGTTAACTGTCTGATCTTCTATTAGGAGTATGTTATATTGTGTAATGTGGTGCTCAATTAATGTTTGGTTCATTTGTTGCGGTGTTTACTTAACTGCTTGGTTCAATTCTGCAATGTGATGTCCAATTGTCGTGGTTAGAATTTTGTATTGTTGTGCATGTGAAGAATAAATCAAATTTGGTTGTACTTAATACATGAGAAACTTTCTATATTTCCTATTTCTTAATCATGCTTGGTTTGGATAAATGGGTTTTCCATGTGGCTTGAATTAATCTGATGAATTTTCAATGTACTTATTGATACGTCCATTTTGCATCATGCTTTTATGTTGATATTTATTGCATTAGGGTTGTTACTACACAATATATCACAATACTTATGCCTTTTCTCTCTTATTTTATAAGGTTTACAAGAAAAGGGAGAATGCCAGAAGTTGGAATTCTGGACTGGAAAAGGAGCAAATATTAGAGACCTATTCTGCACAACACCAAAAGTCCTGAAACTTCACGGAGAATTATTTCGGAATATATAACAAATATTGGGCGAAGAATGCACTAGAGGGGGGCCACCTGCCATCCACAAGGGTGGATCCTAAATAGAATGTAAGGACGTAGGGATTTATATGTAAAAAGACCTCCTTTTGACATATCTATCCTATTCTTATATGGGTACCATATGCACCTATTTGGGCTTCTATTGAATCGAGAAATTGGATTGTACATCTTTCATCTTTTTGATTTTGATATTGATTTTGATACATATAAGGTGTCCTACGGATAATGCAAATCGAAGCTATTTGATGTCTGACTCAGGCCTATATGACCGATCGATCGAAATACTCCAAGACTCCACCTTTGTCATATATTCCATATATCACATTAGATAGATATCATATTCATGGAATACGATTCACTTTCAAGATGCCTTGATGGTGAAATGGTAGACACGCGAGACTCAAAATCTCGTCTTTGAAGAGCGTGGAGGTTCGAGTCCTCTTCAAGGCATAATATGGAGAATGCTCATTCAATGAGCATTCCCGTAGAAGTATTCGGAAATCTGGGCTGGCGCTCTCCTCTATCTTACGAGGTCCTTAACCATCTCCCTAAGAAAAGTAGACAGAAAAGCCAAAATAGACTAAATATATATAGCACGAACGATCCTAAAAATCCCTCGAAGGAGATAATAAAGAACCCAAAGTAGATGGTATCCTCTTGCAAGGGTGGTCTTAAGAATCCAAAAGAGGTTGCTCAGAAGAGATAGATGTATCCCAACCTCTATTGCTCTCGCGTAAAGACTTTTTTTTACGCGACAGGAAAAAGTGACTACGAATTCCCCTTTTTGTTTGCGAATCCCTATTTGTATCCTTTGAGCGCACACCCATCATGATCAAAACAAGGAAATCGATCAAACGATCCGCGTGCCAGCCCTAATCATGATCTTCACCAACTTGGATTTGGTTCTCTCGCAAAAATCGCGAGTTGCAGAGATGAGAACCATGAAAAGCAAGATCCCGAATAAGAAAACAGAAACCGAGGAAGAGGAAACCATAAGAGTGAAGACTAGTAGAGTCTCGTCTTTTGTCATTCTTTGCTCCTTTTTCACTCAATGATTCCTTGAATTTGCCGACCAAAAATTCTATATGTCTATTCTATCTATGATATTTCTATATATATAGAATAAGAAATCTAATATGACATCCTATTTGTCAAAGGGATTGGATTGGTGACTTACCCATTCGGTGGCTTGACCTTTGGACGTTCCAAAAACGGGTACTATCGGATCGGGTGAATTAGAGAATAGACAGAGGTCTGTTGGCATTTCAGCCTTTCTTCTCCTTTCGGGGCCTATCCGAAAGAGAATCCGGTACCTCTTGGTCCTGAATATCGTAATAGGATGAACGAACCCGGCCTCCGCGGATATATTTTCTTCGGAACAAAACCATTCAATCAAATTTTTTGTCCCATGGGAGCAATTTTCTAGGAGCCCATGTTATGATTTTGTAAATTAGTTCCTCTAGAAGTTCCGGTTTGTGCATTCCGTTACCTTTTCAAACTCCACTTCTTTTCATATAGCAATCCACGATCAAAGAGAGAACAATATCCATTTCAAAACATTTCTAACAGATTCCTTAGTTCGGACCGGCGAAGTAATGTCACTCGACTATTATCAACCCGACCGCAATCTTTTTACGCCGGTAAGGATTGCACCAGAGCACCTTCTACTTCTAATAGGCCATGAACTATAGATAGAGAAGAATCATTACGAGCGAGTACATAAGAAGCGATCCACTTTTTTCATCGGTTCGAGGGAAGACCAAAGATCTTCTTGGCAGGTCCGCCAGAAAAAACTCAAAAGAGAAAGAAGTCTCGTTAATCTCTTCATGCTCGTTCCAAGTTCGAAGTACCTTTTGGCCATAGAAAAACCCGCTTCCTGACACGATTGCCTCTTTATCTTTATATAGATAGATTCTATGGGGTTATTATTTAGTATGTCTATTTTGTACAAGAGCCCCTCCTATCTGATAGAAAAGGGTCCCATGATCCCGAGCCGATCTTACCTTGGCTCGCAAACCCCAAGTTTGTCTATGAAGAGCTAATCTAATTGTATTTTTTCTAGAATGGATTTCTTATGTGGAATACTAATGGATAGGGCTTCGTTGCTAAGTGCTACAAGATCTAGTGCACTAGAACTCGTGGTTATGGACCCGAATCCTTTAGTATGGAACATTGTCTTTTCCAAGTAAAAACCTCTAGTATATGAAAGAATGAAAAGGTGCTTTCGTTCTTGTGGAATAAGAAGCCCTCGTACCTTAATGAATGGAAAATCGTAATTTTGCGTTAGGTATTTGACCAAATAGGATCGTCCAGTTCCTCTGTAACCTATCACTAAAATACCCGATAGGGCTAAAGCGGAACGAAAAGGGTTTTCCATGAGATGGTAAATGAAACCGATTAGTCCCACACGAGGTTTGGGAATAAGTGATTGTCTGATAATGAGCAAGGAATATACGTCTTTCTGCTAAAGAGGATCTATTAAACTCATAATTCATTAGATCCTTGTTATCAATGCCAACTACGTATCATAAGTAAATGGATCCCGCTTGTTCAATCCTTTGATAACCAAGGTCATTCTTTGCTAAAGAGAAATGATCACTATGAGTCAGACTCAATAGAATTGGATCCATTCCAAATAGCGAGAATTAGGATTCTTGATCCCTCTCAATCTCTCTTTCAATTCGAGGATCCAGAGAGGTGTTTTCATAGTCATCTCCTAATATTTGCCATCTCGGAATATTTTCGATTTCATTTTTCTATGATATGTCTTTCTATATGAAAATTGGTTATTAAATATTTACGATGATACCTGTTAAGCATCCATGGCTGAATGGTTAAAAGCGCCCAACTCATAATTGGTAAATTTGCGGGTTCAATTCCTGCTGGATGCACATGAACGGGAACATTCCATAAGTCTATTGGAACTGGCTCTCTATCCATGGAATCTCATCCACCATCCATACATAACGAATTGGTATGTTATATTCATACCATAAAAAAAGAACAATAAGAACTCGAATTCTTATCGATACTGGAACTCAGAGCATAGGAGGGAAAGTCGATTTACGGATGGAATCAAATACGCAGTATTTACAGAAAAAAAGTCTTCGTTTATTGGTAAAGAATCAATATACTTTTAATGTCGAATCGGGATTCACTAAGACAGAAATAAAGTTTTGGGTCGAACTCTTCTTTGGTGTTACGGTGGTAGCTGTGAATAGCCATCGACTACCTGGAAAAGGTAGAAGAATAGGACCTATTCTGGGCCATACAATGCATTACAGACGTATGATCATTACCCTTCAACCGGGTTATTCTATTCCACTTCTAGATAGAGAAAAAAACTAAATGAGAATACTTAATAATACGGTGAAACATTTATACAAAACACCTATCCCGAGCACATGCAAGGGAACCGTAGACAGGCAAGTGAAATCCAATCCACGAAATAATTTGATCCATGGACGACACTGTTGCGGTAAAGGTCGTAATTCCAGACGAATCATTACCGCAGGGCATAGGGGGGAGGTCATAAGCGCCTATACCGTAAAATAGATTTTTGACGGAATCAAAAAGACATATCTGGTAGAATCGTAACCATAGAATACGACCCTAATCGAAATGCATACATTTGTCTCATACACTATGGGGATGGTGAGAAGAGATATATTTTACATCCCAGAGGGGCTATAATTGGGGATACTATTGTTTCTGGTACAAAAGTTCCTATATCAATGGGAAATGCCCTACCTTTGAGTGCGGTTTGAACTATTGATTTACGTAATTGGAAGTAACCAATTAGGTTGATGACGAAACCTAGAAATCAATCACTGATCCAATTTGACTACCTCTACGGGATAGACCTCAACAGAAAACTGTTGAGTAACGACAGCAAGTGATTGAGTTCAGTAGTTCCTCATAGAAAATTATTGTCTCTAGAGATATGGTAATATGGAGAAGACAAAATTGTTTGAAGCATGCACAGAACCGGAAATGCCCCTTGTTTCAAAGAGAGGAGGACGGGTTATTCACATTTAATTTGATGGTCAGAGGCAAATTGAAAGCTAAGCACTGGTAATTAAGACCCCCTGGGGAAAATAGGGATGTCTCCTACGTTACCCATAATATGTGGAAGTATCGACGTAATTTCATAGAGTCATTCGATCTGCATGCTACATGTAGAACATTAGCGAGATGACGGAACGCAGAGACCTAGGATGTAGAAAATCATAACATGAGCGATTCGGCAGATTTGGATTCCTTTCCTATATATCCACTCATGTGGTACTTCATCATATGATTCATATAAGATCCATCTGTCAAGAGATCGTCATATACATCTAGAAAGTCGTATGCTTTGGAAGAAGCTTGTATAGTTTGGGAAGGGGTTTTCTGAGAGAAAAGAAGAATCTACTTCAACCGATATGCCCTTAGGCACGGCCATGCATAACATAGAAATCACACGTGGAAGGGGTGGGCAATTAGCTAGAGCAGCAGGTGTTGTAGCGAAACTCATTGCAAAAGAGGGTAAATCGGCCACTTTAAGATTACCATCTGGGGAGGTCTGTTTAGTATCCCAAAACTACTTAGCAACAGTCGGACAAGTGGGTAATGTTGGGGTGAACCAAAAAAGCTTGGGTAGAGCCGGATCTAAGTGTTGGCTAGGTAAACACTCCATAGTAAGAGGGGTAGTTATGAACCCTGTGGACCACCCCCATGGGGGCGGTGAAGGGAAAGCTCCCAATGGTAGAAAAAAAAACCCACAATCCCTTGGGGTTATCCTGCGCTTGGAAGAAGAACTAGGAAAAGGAATAAATATAGCGATAGTTTTATTCTTCGTCGCCGTAAGTAAATACGTAACTAGGAATATGGAAAATTGCATTTTTGGAATTTGCAATAATGCGATGGGCGTACGACGGGAATTGACCCCGCGCATGGTGTATTCACAATCCACTGCCTTGATCCTCTGGGCTACATCCGCCCCTTATCCAGCTAAAGGATTTTTTTTTTCTTTTTCCATTGATCATTATTCTATTTATTACGACCTCCGTACTTGATCGAGATATTGGACATAGAATGCCACTCTTTAAAAAGGAAAAAAGGAGTAATCAGCTGTGTCACAAAAAGCGAATCCTTTTGTAGCTCATCATTTATTGGCAAAGATAGAAAAGGTCAATATGAAGGAGGAGAAAGAAACAATAGTAACGTGGTCCCGGGCATCTAGCATTCTACCCACAATGGTTGGCCATACAATCGCGATTCATAATGAAAAGGAACATATACCTATTTACATAACAAATCCTATGGTAGGTCACAAATTGGGGGAATTCGTGCCTACTCGGCATTTCACGAGTTATGAAAATGCAAGAAAGGATACTAAATCTCGTCGTTAACTGAATTCTGAATAGAAAGATTAAGAAGAAAAAAAAGATTCAAAATAAAGACAGAAATACCCAATATCTTGTTCTAGCAAGATAACGGGTATTTCTGTCTTTTCTTTCTTCAAAAATTCTTATGTGTTAGCAGAAAAACCTTATCCATTAATAGATGGAACTTCAACAGCAGCTAAGTCTAGAGGGAAGTTGTGAGCATTACGTTCGTGCATTACTTCCATACCAAGGTTAGCACGGTTGATGATATTAGCCCAAGTATTAATAATGCGACCTTGTCTATCAACTACAGATTGGTTGAAATTGAAACCATTTAGGTTGAAAGCCATAGTACTAATACCTAAAGCAGTGAACCAGATTCCTACTACAGGCCAAGCAGCCAAGAAGAAGTGTAAAGAACGGGAGTTGTTGAAACTAGCATATTGGAAGATTAATCGGCCAAAATAACCATGAGCAGCCACAATATTATAAGTTTCTTCCTCTTGATCAAATTTGTAACTCTCATTAGCAGATTCATTTTCAGTAGTTTCCCTAATCAAACTAGAGGTTACCAAGGAACCATGCATAGCACTGAATAGGGAACCGACGAAAACACCAGCTACACCTAACATGTGGAATGGATGCATAAGGATGTTGTGCTCTGCCTGGAATACAATCATAAAGTTGAAAGTACCAGAGATTCCTAAAGGCATACCATCAGAAAAGCTTCCTTGACCAATAGGGTAAATCAAGAAAACAGCAGTAGCAGCTGCAACAGGAGCTGAATATGCAATGACAATCCAAGGACACATACCCAGACGGAAACTAAGTTCCCACTCACGACCCATATAACAAGCTACACCAAGTAAGAAGTGTAGAACAATTAGCTCATAAGGACCACCATTGTATAACCACTCATCAACAGATGCAGCTTCCCAAATTGGGTAAAAGTGCAATCCGATCACCGCAGTAGGGATAATAGCACCAGAGATAATATTGTTTCCATAAAGTAAATAACCAGAAACAGGCTCACGAATACCATCAATATCTCTTGGAGGGGCAGCGATGAAGGCGATAATAAATCTGAAGTTGCGGTCAATAAGGTAGGGATGATCAAAACACGAACCATCCGATGTAAAGACGATTTTCGGTGCTAGTTATCTAGTTGCGAAGCGACCCCACAGGCTTGTACTTTCGCGTCTCTCTAAAATTGCAGTCATGGTATTATTTTGGTTTTTTCATATTGCTAGGACTCGCATGCTCACTTATTTACTAGATTTTAGATATTAGAAGGCTTGTTATTTAACTGTATAACATAGACTATATACCAATGCCAACCAAGTCAGCCCAAAGATTAGCTATCCATATAACTAAATTAACCAAACCAATAATTTTGTATTTGTAAATGAAGTGAGTCAAAGTTAAAAACTTTGATGGGTCTTTTCTATATGGGTTACTCAGGACTCGAACCCGGAACTAGTCGGATGGAGTAGATAATTCTTCCTTGTTACAATAGAGAAAAATCCCTCCCCAAATCGTGCTTGCATTTTTCATTGCACACGACTTTCCCTATGTAGAAATAGCCAATTTCTATTCCAAAGAGGAAGTTCTACTAATTTTTTAATTAGTAAGTTGATTCACCTACTCTTTATTATAATAAAAAGAACATTTCAGAATGAAAAATAGAAAAGTTTTTTCTTGATCATTTATCAACCCTTTCCTGTTTCTTAATTTCATCTAATGATTAATTAAGAGGGTTGACCAGGTCATTGATACATATAATATCCAAATACCAAATACGCTCAGTGCGTGATCCACAGAAAGAAAAAAGAGTTGTTTTGGTGAACATAAAAAACCTGCTCTTCTTCCATAAAAAAATCTTCTAAAAATGCCGAACCCAATCGTTGCATAAAAGTTCGTACCGTGCTTTTATGTTTACGAGCTAAAGTTCTAGCGCATGAAAGTCGAAGTATATACTTTAGTCGATACAAAGTCCGTTTTTTCGAAGATCCACTATGATAATGAAAAAGATTTCTACATATCCGAACAAATCGATCAAGAATATCCCAATCTGATAAATCTGTCCCAATGGGTTTACTAATAGGATGCCCCGATCCAGTACAAAATTGAGCTTTTGATAAGTATCCTATGAGGAGAGTAGCGGGGACTATGGTATCGATTTTTTTCATTCGAGTATCTATTAGAAATGAATACTCCAGCATTTGATTCCTTACTAATAAAGAACTTTTTGGTACACTTGAAACGTACCCCATAAAATCGAAGCAAGAGTTTGCTAATTGGTTTATATGGATTCTTCATTTGAGTCCAAAAACAGAAATAATATTGCTAGAAATTGATAAGGTAGCATTTCCATTTCTTCTTCAAAAAAAAGTGCCTTCTGATGCAAGAATTGCCTTTCCTTGATATCGAACATAATGCATAAGAGGATCCATAAAGAACCATAGGGTTTTCCGAGAAAAACCAGGGTACATTATCCCAAAATGTTCCATCTTCCTAGAAAGGTGGATTCGTTCCAGAAAAGTTCCAGAAGATGCTAATGGTAAGAAAGAAGATTGTTTACGAAGAAACAACAAAAAAAATTCATATTCTGATACATAAGAGTTATATAGGAATCGAAATAGTATTTTATTTTATTTTTGAAAAAAAAATGGATTTCATTGAAGTAATAAAACTATTCCAATTCGAATAATAGTTGAGAAAGAATCGCAATAAATGCAAAGATGGAACATCTTGGATACGGTATTGAAGGAGTTGAACCAGGATTTCCAAATGGATAGGATAGGGTATTTCTATATGTGATAGATAATCCAAATGCAAAAAAAATTCGTCTAAAAAGGGAAATATTGAATGAATATAGCGTAAATTCTGAAACTTTGGTATTTCTTTTTCTTTTGGACAAAATAATTCCCGTAGCGAGGATGGGATTTCCACAACGATTGCAAACCCTTCAGATAGAATCTGAGAATAAAACTCAGAATAAAAATAATTTTTGTAATCCAATAATCAATCTTTGTAAGGATGATTAACAGAGTTATCCAAAATATTCTCATTAAACATTCGAATAATTAAACAATTCACAAGAAGTGAACTAAATTTCTTGTTATTACAACTAACAACTATTTTCACAGGTTCGTAACCATTTAATCCATAATGGTGGGAAAATGCATAAAAATAATCATGAAAGATAAGTGGGTAGACAAAGTATTGTTGGCGAGATTTATGTTTTTGAATACCCTTCAAATTTTTCCATTTGTATTTCTACTTTAATCAGAGAGAAGTAGCATTTCTCGGTTTATATAATGATGATAGTTAGTTCATTTTGGTCATAACAGGGTGTTGCATTTTTAATACAAACCCTGGAAAGAAAGGGAGTCTAATCCACAGATCTTTTTCTGCTCCTTTTCTACCCAATTAGTTTATGTTTGTTCTAATTAAAAAAAAGAACAGAACAAGTTTTTTTATTTTTTCAGGTCAATCGCTCTTTTGACTTTGGAATACATCCTCTTTATCAATATACTGCTTCTTTTACACATTCAATCCATAACATCCCTTATTCAATCCATAATCAAGAATAATTAGGATTTCTAAAAAAAGAAAAAAATAAAGGGTCCACTCATAGGAAAACCCAACCTTTCCCTGCATCGGCACTAATCTATTTTTAACGTCTAATTAGAGCGGGAATCATTCCAATTAGGAAGTTTAGCTCGTTGCTTTTTATTTTACCAGAATTGGAGCCAATCTCTATCCATTTATTCATTAGACCCAGATAATCGTAATTTTGGATTCCATTCAAAAAAGATTGATTTTATTATGACATGCTATTTTCTCCATTCATTACCTTTGAGGATCAGTCGTGGTCTTCTAGACTCTACCAAGAGTCTGGACGAATTTGTTGTTTCATCCAAATGTGTAAAAGATCATAGTCGCACTTAAAAGCCGAGTACTCTACCATTGAGTTAGCAACCCAGATAAAAAAAGGATCTTAGATACGATCAAAATCCAAAAATCAATGGAATTACACCACGCGCTTCTGTCAAAACATTGAACTAGCAAGACATCAAAAGATTTTTTTTATCGACCATGAAAAACACTCAAATGCCAAAACGAACAGGTTCGGTTAAATTCCACTAAAGTAAAGTTAAAAAAAGAGCGACCCTAATCACGATGGCCAAATTCTCCTTATTTTTTTAGCGACTTTATTTAAAAAAATATATTATATTGTATGAGAATACATGCAAGAGGAACACCCTTATCATTTGAGCGAAGTGTAGGCGGAAAAATTGAATATGGAGTGAGGATAAAGAGACCCATCGATATACAAATTCTATTTGTTCAATAGACCTTTGTCAATGGAAATACAATGGTAAGAAAACATATTAGATAGAAAAAGTAAATAAAATAGGGGCTTATGTTGGATTGGCACGATATAATATAAATCCAAATAGGATTAAAAAAGAGGTAAATTGTTTCTAAATAATTAGACAACTAGGAATACTAATAATCTTCTCCTATCCTACTTTTCGATTCATTTAGTTCTTCAATTAACTCAAAGTTCTTTCTTTTTCTTTAAAGAATTCTGCCTTCCTTAAAATATCATAAACAGTTCTTATTGGTTGAGCACCCTTTTCAAGGAAATAGAGAATAGCTGGAACATTTAAACAAGTTTGATTCTTTATCGGATCATAAAAACCTACTTTTTGAAGATCTCTTCCTTCTCTTCGAGATCGAACATCAATTGCAACGATTTGATAGACAACTTATTGGGATAGATGTAGATAAACAAGGCCCCCCCTGGGCACGCCCCCTACCTTGTGGGCCACCTGGCAGGCCCCCGATGCCCATCTTATTCTATATGGTGTGTTTTGATGTGGAAAAAAATCAGATGGAAGCTTTCAGTATGAAGCGCCGCCATCTCGAGGCGGAACTTGGGCAAAACCAATCTAGGGCTCCGGCAAAGCTGTTCTGTCGGGGAAACTTCCCTCCGGGAGGAAGAAATCGAAGCCATTGTCATCACCAACGATCCTCTCATCGAGAGGGGGTCAATATCCATCAACATCTTCACCAGCACCATCTCCTCTCAAACTCTAGTTCATCTCTTGTATCCGATCTTTGTCTCAAAACCTCAGATTGGTACCTGTGGGTTGCTAGTAGTGTTGATTACTCCTTGTAGTTGATGCTAGTTGGTTTATTCGGTGGAAGATCATATGTTTAGATCCTTGATGATTATTAATACTCCTCTGATTATGAACATGAATATGCTTTGTGAGCAGTTACGTTTGTTCCTGAGGACATGGGAGAAGTCTTGTTATAAGTAATCATGTGAATTTGGTATTCGTTCGATATTTTGATGAGATGTATGTTGTCTTTCCTCTAGTGGTGTTATGTGAACGTCGACTACATGACACTTCACCATGATTTGGGCCTAGGGGAAGGCATTGGGAAGTAATAAGTAGATGATGGGTTGCTAGAGTGACAGAAGCTTAAACCCTAGTTTATGCGTTACTTCGTAAGGGGCTGATTTGGATCCATGTATTTAATGCTATGGTTAGATTTATCTTAATTCTTCTTCCGTAGTTGCGGATGCTTGCGAGAGGGGTTAATCATAAGTGGGAGGCTTCTCCAAGGAAGGGCAGCACCCAAGCAACGGTCCACCCACATATCAAATTATCAAAGTAACGAACGTGAATCATATGAGCATGATGAAAACTAGCTTGACAGTAATTCCCACGTGTCCTCGGGAGCGCTTTGCTTTATATAAGAGTTCATTCATGCTTGTCCTTTGCTACAAAAAGGATTGGGCCACCTTGCTGCACCATAGTTACTTTTGTTACTCGTTACTCGTTATGAATTGTCTTATCACACAACTATATGTTACTGATAATTTCAGTGCTTGCAGAGAATACCTTGCTGTAAACCGCTTGTCATTTCCTTCTGCTCCTCATTGGGTTCGACACTCTTACTTATCGAAAGGACTACGATAGATCCCTATACTTGTGGGTCATCAAGAATCTTTTCTGGCACCGTTGCCGAGGAGTAAAGCGCCTTTGGTAAGTGGAATTTGGTAAGGAAACATTTATATTGTGTGTTGTAATTTACTGTTACTTGTTACTATAGAAAATAATCCTTTGAGGGGCTTGTTTGGGGTATCTTCACCTCGACCATAAGATCAAATAGTTTCTCCTCAACCTACTGCACCTACTAAAAATATTTATTATGAAATCCCTTCGGGTATGATAGAGAAACTGCTAGCTAATCCTTATGCAGGAGATGGAACATTACATCCTGATATGCACCTAATCTATGTGGATTATTTAAGCTTGCGGGTTTGCCCGAGTATGTTGTCAAGAAGAAGGTCTTCCCTTTATCTTTGAAGGGAAAGGCATTGACATGGTATAGGATATGTGATGGTATTGGATCTTGGAACTACAACCAATTGAAACTGGAATTTCATCAGAAGTTTTATCCTGCTTATATTGAGAAACCACCTTTTTCTGTTAGAATAAAGGATCATGATAAAGCTTCAACCGTGGTTTGTAAGAGTTATACTAGAACACCTACACCCCCTGAACAAATTAAAGTTGAACCTAGTATTGTTATGGTTAAAAATATCTTGGTTGATAATGTGGGCATGTTATTTATTTCTATGATGAAGCTGCTAGAATTGCCAAACCCGATATTAAAGATAAACATAGACCTGATGTTGGCATGCCTGTTGTTTCTGCTAAAATTGGAGATCATTGTTATCATGGCTTATGTGATGTGGGTGCTAGTGTGAGTGCAATTCCATATACCTTGTACAAAGAAATTATGTATGATATTGCACCTAACGAAGTAGAAGATATTGATGTTACTTTTAAGCTTGCCAATAGAGATACTATTTTGCCAATTGGGATTATTAGAGATGTTGAAGTCTTGTGTGGGAAAATAAAATACCCTACTGATTTTCTTGTTCTTGCTTCCACACAAGATGATTTTTGTCCCATTATATTTGGTAGACCTTTCCTGAATATTGTTAATGCTAAGATAGACTGCGAGAAAGATATTGTTACTGTTGGTTTAGGGGATATGTGTCATGATTTTAATTTCTCTAAATTTCTTAGACGAGCCCATGATAAAGAATTTCCTAGTAAAGATGAAATTATTTGTCTTGCTTCTATTGTCGTGCCTCCTACTGATCCTTTAGAACAATATTTGCTAGACCATGAAAATGATATGTTTATGAATGAGAGAAGGGAAATAGATGAAATATTATTTAATCAAGGGCCTGTTTTGAAACACAATTTGCCTGTTGAAATCCTTGGGGATTCTCCTCCACCCAAGGGTGATCCTGTGACGCCCCCGATTCAATCATACACTAATCATACACGCAAACATGTACGATCAAGATCAGGGACTCATGGGAAGATATCACAGCACAACTCTAAAAATAAAATAAGTCATACAAGCATCATAATACAAGCCAGGGGCCTCGAGGGCTCGAATACAAGTGCTCGATCTTAGACGAGTTAGCGGAAGCAACAATATCTGAGTACAGACATAAGTTAAACAAGTTTGCCTTAAGAAGGCTAGCACAAACTGGGATACATATCGAAAGAGGCGCAGGCCTCTGCACAGGATCCTCCTAACTACTCCTCGGTCGTTGTCGGGCTGCACGTAGTAGTAGGCACCTCCGGTAGTAGTCGTCATCGACGGTGTAAATGCAGCTCTGGCTCCGACATCCGGTCGCAGCAATCGGGTAGAGATAGGGGAAAAGGGGAACAAGGCAACCGTGAGTACTCATCCAAAGTACTGCAAGCAAGGAGCTACACTACATATGCATGGATATATGTGTAAAGGGCCATATCGGTGGGTGGACTTGAATGCCGTAATAAGAGGGGGATAGCTAATCCCGTCAAGACTACGCTTCGCAGCCTCCGTCTTGCAACAATGAGAAGAGAGTAGACCGAGGTCCTCCAAGTAGCATCACATAGCAATAATCCTACCGGCGATCCCTCCTCGTAACCACGAGAGAGAGCGACCACCGGGTTGTATCAGCACTTGAAAGGGTGTTTTTATTAACTATCCGGTTCTAGTTGTCATATGGTCAAGGTACAACTCCAAGTCGCCCACATCAAGATCACGGCTATTCGAATAGATTAACTTCACTGCAGGGTGCACCACATAACCCAACACGCTTGATCCCATTTGGCGGACACACTTTCTGCGTCATGCCCGGCCCGGAAGATCAACACGTCAGAGCCCCACCTAGGCTCAACAGAGAGGTCAGACGCCGGTCTAAACCTAAGCGACAGGGTCTGGGCCCATCGCCCTTAGCACACCTGCACGTTGCGTACATGCCCGGAAGCAGACCTAGCCTAACAGGCGTTCCAGTCCAATCCGGCGCGCGCCGCTCAGTCGCTGACGTCACGAAGTGCTTTGGCTGATACCACGACGACGGGATACCCATAACTACTCCCGCGTAGATGGTTAGTGCGTATAGACCAAATGGCCAGACTCAGATCAAATACCAAGATCTCGTTAAGCGTGTTAAGTATCCGCGAACGCCGACCAGGGCCAGGCCCACCTCTCTCCTAGGTGGTCTCAACCTGCCATGTTGCTCTGCCACAAAGTAACAGTCGGGGGCCATCGGGAACCCAGGCCCACCTCTACCCGGATGGAGCCACCTGTCCTTTCAGCCCCCATCTCCGAACAGTATCACAGGTAATGTAATAGTGTAAAGTATATAGTATATGCCCGTGATCACCTCGAAGTGATCACAGCCCAAAGAGTATAGCATGGCACATGGGCAAGAGTGTAGGGCCACCGATGGAACACTAGCATCCTATACTAAGCAAGAGGATAGCGTAAAGGTAACAACTTGAGTAGCAAGGACAGGCTATGCAAGAAAGACAGGATTAATCGAAAGTAAAGAACATGCTACACTACTCTAATGCAAGCAGTATAGAGAAGAGTAGGCGATATTTGGTGATCAAAGGGGGTGCTTTCCTGGTTGCTCTGGCAAGAGAGAGGGGTCGTCAACACCATAGTCGATCGGGGTACTAGAAGCAGCGTCAGTCTCGGTGTCTAGCGAGAGAAGAGGGGGAGGAAGCAATAAATATTTAAGCAAATAGATGCAAAGTGATGCATGACATGACATGTATCGGTGCTAGGGGTGCCCTAACGCGGTATGAGGTGATACCGGTGAAGGGGGAAAACATCCGGGAAAGTATCCCCGGTGTTCCGCATTTTCGGGCAGAGGAGCTGGAGGGGGAAAGTTGTGAGTTCGGTATGTTAGGAATGTGTTGCGCATTTAACGGGTTATGATCCGGATTCGTCTAAATGCTCGAGCAACTTTCATGTACAAAGTTTTGCCATCTGAGTTACGGTTTATTTTATATTAATTTTAAAATATTTAATTCATTTTTAGGATTTATTTAATCATTTAAATTCAACATTATCCAGAACAGTGCACGCTGACGTCAGCATGACGTCAGCAGTCAACAAAGGCGTTGACTGGTCAACTGACGTGTGGCTCCCATTCGTCATTGACTGATTAGTCTAATTAGGGTTTAATTAAACTATCTACACATTTAGATTAATTAAACATGATTAATTAACTTAATTAATTCATTAACTATTTTAATTATTAATTAATTAATTATTTATTTATATATTTATTTTTATTACTTTTTTTAAAATGTTTTGGGGTGGGGCCCCATTGTCATAGGGCCACTGGGTCTATCGGGTGTGCGGGCGTGCGGGTTACGGGCGCGGCCTGTTCGGGTGCACATCCAGGGGCACGCGGCAAGGGCGCGGCCAGAGCCAACGCGACGCTGGGTGGTCGGGCGGCGACGGCGCCAAGCAGAGCGGACGGCAGGACGGGCGGAGGTCAGGCGGAGTGGCACGACGGCAGGGTACGAGCATCGCCGCCAGAGAGACGACAAGATGAGCTGGGCTGCAAAGACGGGACGCAGGCCGCTGGCTGGGGGGGTTTCACATGAAGTTGCCGACGGCGGGCGAAGCGGTGCGAGGGGGGACGCCGGTGGTCATGTGAGCGCGGGCCGTGGGCGCGGCAAGGGAAGAGAGGAGGAGGGGCCCTCACAGGGGGGTTGTAGGGACCGTGGCAGTGGGGGTCGAGGGGGGGGGGACGGGGACGTCGTCGGCGTCAAGGAGGCAGGCTGGTGGGGGAGATCCGGCGAGGTGCTCGCAGGCAGCGGCAAGGCTCGGGTTCGGCCGATGAGGAGGAGGCCGAGGACGCGGAGACGCAGGGGAGGAGACGGGCGGAGAGCTCCGAGAAGCGGCATCGGAGGTGATGGTGGTGTGGGGGGTTCGGCGACGAGGGCGACGGGGTTGCTCCGGGTCCTCGTGGCGGGCGGCGACGGCTGGCCGGGCCGCCAAGGCCGAGGCGACGGGGTCGGGGGCGGTGCGGTGGCGGCGACGCGGTCTTCAGGGGCTAGCGCCCCCGATCCAGATCGGGGGGGGGGGGAGCGAGAGGAACGAGGGGGAGTGGGTGTCGTGGGGGGGAGTGGGGTTCGGTTGGGTTAGGGTTTGGAGTGAGACGGGGATATGGGGAGTGGCCGGCTGGTGGCCGGTTGGGCCGGATGGGTGGGATCCGGTCTTGGCAAACTGGTTGGCCACAGCCACCGGGCCGAGGCCTGGGGGGTCCCTTTCTATTTTTATTTTTGTGTATTATTTCTTGTCTGTTTTCTTTTAGTTTTTTTATCTATTTTAGTTATGTAAAATATTTTAGTAGTACCTAAATTAGCTCTACTAATTACAACACTGCCACAAAAAGTTTAAACCTCAATTAAAATGGTTTAATATTTTATAATTAATAAAAGTCATTTATCTAATTGTTTTTGCTACTGTTTTATTTAGTTTAGTGCATTTAATTATTTTACAAAAAATGTGGCTTCTCCACCATAATTACCTACGCAATATTTGGCTCACTCCGAACATTTTAGTTTTAATAATTGAAAACTTTTATTGTTTGCGTGATTTTGAATTTGAATCGGTTTCGAAGTAACTCGAGATTAGCAACTATAATCGAGGTGACGTGGCATCACTAGCAGAGGATCACGGTAGCTTAATTACCCGGGCGTCACAATTCTCCTCCACTACAAGAAATCTCGTCCCGAGATTTAAGAGGGGGACTAAGGGGGAAGGTCTGGTAACGAAATCCTAACGAATCTAATCAGTCTTGGTTGCTCTTCTTGAAGAGGTCGATCCATTACATTGACATCTTCATTTCTCTGCTTCAGGTCATCATGGTGATGTCGTCATTTGCTTCAGGAACTCCAACGTACTTACAATAGGTAAGGGCAGCTTGACTACTGATGTAATGCTTGTGAGGGGAACAACTGGGGTTAACCCATGAATGAGCATAAGATTATCTCTCGAGTTGAACATATAAAATACCTCGAGAGTAAGGTACGAAGGTACAATAAGAGGTTCCAAGCGGATAGATAGTTGCTCAAGTCCGAACCAGAGTGAGAAAGGGGTTGAGTAGCGAGAGTAAGTATTAAGGCCCGATACCGTAATAGAGCATTAGGAAGGTGGCTCATGAATTACACACGAAACCAAGAGTAAGGGATAACTTTGTCAACAAGGTGTACAGGAGAGTCAGGTTTCGATCCCGTGGAACTGTGGTTATGGGCCCACCATGTGGGTTAAAGGTAGGAAGGGGGATGACGTCTTGCACGATCATGTAAGAAGGGCAAGTCAGAGGATAGTCTGTCGGTTATGTCGGCAACAACACCGGTACCAAGGGCGAGGGATGAAGAGAACCATTTTCCTGCTCGTTGAATGAGGCGGACCAATAGGCAAGGTTCCCGTCCATCGGTGGTTATCGGAATGCTATCAACAAGAGAAACAGGGTCTTACTGACACGGTTGTACACCAAGGTGTTTACATAAGTAGGGAAGTATTACTGCTTATATCATATAGATCACAAGAAACGTTAAACCAACCAATGGAAAGGAAAATGTGTTTAAACACATATTTCAAGGGTATATCCTTCCCAAGGACAAGCAGAGCATGATATCCATGACAGGATATAATGTAGAAAACTCTTTAGGTAGGGGAGAGAATTTTCATGACATTGCCCATACAACGGTGTTTGGATAATTGAGCAAGAAACATTTAGCATTGGGCTTCAAATGTTCTTGTTGACAATCAGAGTATCTCAGACATGCTTCGAGATAGCATTGACATGGTTTTCAAGCAAAGGTCAGACTTTGGATATAGGAAGGATCCATTAGGAACAACTTGTAGGATAAGTCTTACAAGGGGGGTGCTTGGCATGACATCATGTTACCGGGTCATCAAAGGATCAACATCATAACTCTTGGAAAGTTGTCCCAACCATCATATCTGACCGAGATTCATATCAATTGGTGTCATGATACCTCAGACTCAGGGGGTCCGAGAGGAAAAGGTGCAACACAAATTGACAAAATGACATTGCAAGATTCTCGGGAAATGAACTATGGGAGCGGGTTCTTGAAGCAATAGTTCATCATTAACCAAGGAGGGGATGAGAAGGTGGCTGATGGGCTTAGCGACAATTCATCGAGAATTCCAACGGATGGATTTCCACGATAATGTGAACAAGAAGATGACACTTGTCAATTCAAATGATATAATGTGGTATGCTCGAGGAAAACATATACCATCAATCACTAGTTGAAAGGTGTGCCCGAAATATGACCTTAGGAAGCAAGATCAATGTTAGAGTGACGATTCAATAACCAACAGTCTAAGAACAAACTGTCGATCGTTAACTTCAAAGCAATAGGGTTGCTAGAAGTCCAAAACTCAAACAACACCGTTCACTTGTTGGTACCCCGGTTGGAATCAACACGAGGACCAAGAAAGAATGGTGATGGTGAGAAGTTTCACCATACCAAGAATTCTTAAGAGGTGGTGAAATTCTCACGACATTCTTGACATAAAAGATGGTAATACTCCAAGGTAAAGACGAACAAATGCTGGATAGCAAGCATCTCAAGGTATAACACAAAACACGAACAAGTTTGTGTTGAACGGAAGGCAATAAAGTGGTCGATGACAACACAAATCATCGAGGGCAAGGATGGTATTTCTCATCATGAATCCGGTTGATATCCTAGAAGAGCTCATAAGGTTGATGATGATCACGACACATTTGTCGAGAGATTTCATGAAGATGTAATCAATCAGCGATGACATCAAGTCAAGGGAATGATGAAGCAAGAGGTTATTGGAACCATAGTTACAACACAAACTCGAACTCAAGCTTGTTGTTTAAGGTGAAAGGGTATGACGAGGAAAATCGACATAAGCTTAGCTACCGTCGCCAATTGGTGCTCCGAGAATAAGGACCCGGTAGCACAGTTAAAATTAGCACGATAATGATGTAGCCGATCAGGCTAGGAGTGACGGGATGGAGTATTAAACTTCTCAACCACAAAGTACTGGGGGTACCGAATCTCAGTGTTGATTCGATTCACAAATCGGGGTTCTCGGTTGATGACAACCCATAACCCGTGGAGTGACTGTGATGGGGAAACGTACTACTTCCTCAGAAATTCATAAGATGAAGTGCAATGGGTTGATATCCTCGAGATACCAGAGGGTAATACTCGAAGGTAGAACAAAATAGAGGTTGGGAAGGCGTACTGATCTCCAGAAGGCAAGTACTTTAACTTGTCCGAGAAATGGAATCAAGAAGAAATAATGGTCGGAACTACGGTTGCAAAAGACCAATTACCATATATAAGATGAACTTATACCGAATAGGGTTTAAGAGAAGCATCCATGATAAGATCAGCATCGTGTCCATGGGCATGAACGCAAGGCTCAAGGTCGACTCCACTTCTCAGATACACAACCTTTCCTTTATCGCTCTCGATTAAGAATGTTTATAGTTTGAAAGTTTAACTGGCGGAATACCAGAAGGTTATGACCCATGAAGACTTTTGGGTTCACATAAATTAAGGAAGGTATATGTTCAACCCATCGGGGCATCTTAGAAACATAAACCACAATCTTTAGGAGTAATTAACTCAAACTCGAAGGCAGAGCATGGTTGAGAAAGCAGAGGATACAATTTACCAAAGGCATTATGTATCCGAGGAAAGGCTCACAAGCTTATTGAATATGAAGGACGTTGTCGGATAAAATCTGACAAAAGGTTCTGGTGGTCCACAAGGGATCTGATGTGAGCATCGGTACTCAACCAAAGGATGAAAGAACGCAAGGAGGTCAGATTATATAAACAACTGTCTAACTCAAAGCTCAATTGCAAAGGAATTATGATTTCCAAATCCAGGTATCAGAAGCAACGCTCTGATCAAGGATGGATAAGTTGAGTAGGCTTAGGGGTACAATCGATGGGAATCTGATTGGCCGAGAACCAGCTCATGTTTTAAAGACGTCTGAGCCGGAAGGATGAATTCTAGGATCTGATTGAGGATTGCGAGCAGCAACAGAACATATTGAATCAACAGACTCAAAATGATAATGACAAGGTATGCCATTAAGATTACGAGACTTATGTGATTAACCATAATGCAAGCAAGCAAGAATTTCAAGAGCAATAGGCTGCTCAGGATTTTCGGAAGATCGGGTAGTATTTGAATGTATTTTTGTGAAACACATGAACAACTTTGGATTTAACGGATACTCGGCAAGTGCGAGGAATTATCCGCTTGGGTATTGATTGACATAGAACAGCAAGGCAAGAAGCTCAAGGATTATCGAAACAACGCATTTAGTGTTTCGGGGTATCTTGTCATAACAAGACAAAGCGGGGATGAATGAAAGAATAACAACTGCAAGTAGTTATCCATAAGGGTTGACGGTGGAAGGGAATTGCAAACGCGATGAACACAAGTTCTCGGGTTAACAGCGGAGAGTATCTTCAGGGTTCTTCACGTGCAGCAGACGATCGTCCGTAATAAGGGGGCTCTCCGGGAGGAAGTAATTACGAGAACCTAGAGACGGAGTTAGTAAAATCGTTTAACCCGAATAGAAGAGAGTTCAGAATCCCAGAGCAAAGGTCGAGGAGTAAAAGATCCTAGTACCACCCAATGGCGACGTGGGCCCGTAAGGCACACAGCCATGTTAGTAAAAGTTTTCTAATGTCTAGACTCGACTTCGGCCAAGGAGTTGGAAAGGGGGATTCCTACAGGTAGTCGGCTCTGATACCAACTTGTGACGCCCCCGATTCAATCGTACACTAATCATACATGCAAACGTGTACGATCAAGATCAGGGACTCACGGGAAGATATCACAACACAACTCTAAAAATAAAATAAGTCATACAAGCATCATAATACAAGCTGTGGGCCTCGAGGGCTCGAATACAAGTGCTCGATCTTAGACGAGACAGCGGAAGCAACAATATCTCGAGTACGCATATAAGTTAAACAAGTTTGCCTTAAGAAGGCTAGCACAAACTGGGATACATATCGAAAGAGGCGCAGGCCTCCTGCCTGGGATCCTCCTAACTACTCCTGGTCGGCGTCAGCGGGCTGCACGTAGTAGTAGGCACCTCTGGGGTAGTAGTCGTCACCGACGGTGTCGTCTGGCTCCTGGGCTCCGACATCTGGTCGCAGCAATCGGGTAGAGATAGGGGAAAAGGGGGAACAAGGCAACCGTGAGTACTCATCCAAAGTACTCGCAAGCAAGGAGCTACACTACATATGCATGGATATATGTGTAAAGGGCCATATCGGTGGACCGAATCGCAGAATGCCGTAATAAGAGGGGGATAGCTAATCCCGTCGAAGACTACGCTCGCAGCCTCCGCCTTGCAACAGTGATGAAGAGAGTAGACCGAGGTCCTCCAAGTAGCATCACATAGCAATAATCCTACCCGGCGATCCCTCCTCGTAACCACGAGAGAGAGAGCGACCACCGGGTTGTATCCGCACTTGAAAGGGTGTGTTTTATTAAGTATCCGGTTCTAGTTGTCATAAGGTCAAGGTACAACTACAAGTCATCCTCATCAAGATCACGGCTATTCGAATAGATTAACTTCCTGCAGGGGTGCACCACATAACCCAACACGCTTGATCCCATTTGGCCGGACACACTTTCCTGGGTCATGCCCGGCCGCGGAAGATCAACACGTCGCAGCCCCACCTAGGCTCAACAGATAGGTCAGCACGCCGGTCTAAACCTAAGCGCACAGGGTTCTGGGCCCATTGCCCTTAGCACACCTGCACGTTGCGTACGCGGCCGGAAGCAGACCTAGCCTAACAGGCGTTCTAGTCCTATCCGTGGCGCCGCCGATCGGCCGACGTCACGAAGTGCCGATACCACGACGCCGGGATACCCATAACTACTCCCGCGTAGATGGTTAGTGCGTATAGACCAAATGGCGGACTCGGATCAAATACCAAGATCTCGTTAAGCGTGTTAAGTATCCGCGAACGCCGACCAGGCCAGCCCACCTCTCTCCTAGGTGGTCTCAACCTGCCTGTCGCCTCCGCCACAAAGTAACAATGGGGCCGTCGGGAACCTGTGCCCACCTCTACCGGGATGGAGCCACACGTCCTTTCAAATTTCTTCTCCTAACAGTATCACAGGTGTAATGTAATAGTGTAAAGTATATAGTATATGCCCGTGATCACCTCCCAAGTGATCACAACCCAAAGAGTATAGCATGGCGCATCGGACAAGAGTGTAGGGCCACCGATGGAACACTAGCATCCTATACTAAGCAAGAGGATAAAGGTGTAAAGGTAACAACAAGAGTAGCAAGGACAAAGCTATGCAAAGAAAGTATAGGATTAATCGAAAGCAAGAACATGCTACACTACTCTAATGCAAGCAAGATAGAGAAGAGTAGGCGATATTTGGTGATCAAGGGGGCTTGCTGGTTGCTCTGGCAAGAGAGAGGGGTCGTCAACACCGTAGTCGATCGGGGTACCAGCAGCAGCGTCAGTCTCGGTGTCTAGCGAGAGAAGAGGGGGAGGAAGCAATAAATATTTAAACAAATAGATGCAAAGCGATGCATGACATGACATGTATCGGTGCTAGGGGTGCCCTAACGCGGTATGAGGTGATACCGGTGAAGGGGGAAATCATCCGGAAAGTATCTCGGTGTTTCGCATTTCGACGGGAAAGTTGCGAGTTCGGTATGTTAGAATGTGTGGCATTTAACGGGCTGCGATCCGGATTCGTCTTGTCGCTCGAGCAACTTTCATGTACAAAGTTTTTCCATCTGAGCTACGGTTTATTTTATATTAATTTTAAAAGATTTAATTCATTTTTAGGATTTATTTAATCATTTAAATTCAACATTATCCAGAACAGTGCACGCGACGTCAGCATGACGTCAACATTCAACAAAGGCGTTGACTGGTCAACTGACGTGTGGGTCCCATTCGTCATTGACTGATTAGTCTAATTAGGGTTTAATTAAAGTATCTACTCAATTAGATTAATTAAACATGATTAATTAACTTAATTAATTCATTAACTATTTTAATTAATTAATTAATTATATATATATATATTTATTTTTATTTCTTTTTTTAATCGTTTTGGGGTGGGGCCCCAGTGTCATAGGGCCACTGTGGTCTATCGGGTGTGGGCGCAGGAGTTACGGGCGCGCCTGCTCGGGCAAGCACATCCGGGGCACGCCAAGGCGTGGCGCCGGCGGCGTCAGAGCCAACGCGGCACGCTGGGTGGTCGGGCGGCGACGGGCGCCAAGCAGGAGCGGGACGGCAGGGCGTATGGAGGTCACAAGGAGTGGCACGACGGCAGGGTACGAAAGACCGCCAGAGACAGCAATGATGTTAGCTTGGCTGGGCTGCAGCAGGGGACGAGGCCGCTGCTGGGGGCTCACATGAAGTTGCCGACGGCGCCGGGCGAGCTGCGAGGGGGGACGCCTGGTGGTCATGGTGAGCGCGGGCAAGGGCGCTGCAAGGGAAGAGAGGAGGAGGGGCCTCACAGGGGGTTGTAGGGACCGTGGCGCTGGGGTCGAAGGGGGGGGACGGGACGCTGTCAAGGCCGAGGAGGAGGCAGGCCGGTGGGGAGGTCCGGCGAGGTGCTTTCCGGCCGGGCGAGGCTCGGGTCGGCCGATGAGGAGGAGGCCGAGGACGCTGGAGACGCAGGGAGGAGACGGGCGGCGAGCACCGAGCAGCGGCATCGGAGGTGATGGTGGTGTGGGGGTTCGGCGACGGGGCGACGGAGTTGCTCCGGGTCCTCGTGGCGGGCGGCGTGACGGCCACTGGCGCCGCTGCATCGAGGCGACAGTGGTTGGGGCAAGGCGTGGCTGACGCGGTCTTCAGGGGCTAGCGCCCCCGATCCAGATTAGGGGGGAGCAAGAGGAACGAGGGGGAATGGGTGTCGTGGGGGGGAGTGGGGTTCGGTTGGGTTAGGGTTTGGAGTGAGAGGGGGATATGGGGAGTGGCCGGCCTGGTTGCCCGGTTGGGCCGGATGGGTGGGATCCGGTCTTGTGTTGGCCCGGTTGAATACAGTGCCACTGGGCCGAGGCCCAGAGGGGGGTCCCTTTCTATTTTTATTTTTTTGTATTATTTCTTTTCTGTTTTCTTTTAGTTTTTTTATCTATTTTAGTTCTGTAAAATATTTTAGTAGTACCTAAATTAGCTCTACTAATTACACCACTGCCACAAAAAGTTTAAACCTCGATTAAAATGGTTTAATATTTTATAATTAATAAAACTCATTTATCTAATTGTTTTTGCTATTGTTTTATTTATTTTAGTGCATTTAATTATTTTACAAAAAATGTGGCTTCTCCACCATAATTACCTAGGCAATATTTGGCTCACTCCGAACATTTTAATTTTAATAATTGAAAACTTCTATTGTTTGCGTGATTTTGAATTTGAATCGGTTTCGAACTAACTCGAGATTAGCAACTATAATCGAGGTGACGTGGCATCCTAGCAGAGGATCACGGTAGCTTAATTACCCAGGCGTCACAGATCCCGTGTTTGAGCTTAAACAATTACGTGATACTTTGAAATATGCTTATCTTGATGAAAAGAAGATATATCATGTTATTATTACTGCTAACCTTTCAGAGCATGAAGAAAATAAATTATTGAAAACTCTGAAGAAGCACGTGTCGCTATTGGATATAATCTTGATGATCTTATGGGCATTAGTCCCACTATATGTCAGCATAAAATTAATTTGGAGCCTGATGCTAAACCAGTTGTTGATCACCAACGAAGGTTAAATCCCAAGATGAAAGAAGTGGTAAGAAATGAAATACTAAAGCTTTTGGAGGCAAGTACAATTTATCCTATTGCTAATAGTAGATGGGTAAGTCTCGTTCATTGTGTCCCTAAGAAGGGGGGTGTTACTATTGTTCCAAATGATAAGAATGAATTGATCCCACCAAGAATTGTTACAGGTTATAGAATGGTAATTGATTTTCACAATTTAAACAAAGCTACTAGAAAAGATCATTATACTCTACCTTTTATTGACCAAATGCTAGAAAGACTATCCAAACATACACATTTTTGCTTTCTAGATGGTTATTCTGGTTTCTCTCAAATACCCGTGTCAAAAGAGGACCAAGAAAAGACCACTTTTACTTGCCCTTTTGGTACATTTGCTTATAGACGTATGCCTTTTGGTTTATGCAATGCACCTGCTACCTTTCAAAGATGTATGACTGCTATATTTTCTAACTTTTGTGAAAAAGATTGTTGAGGTTTTCATGGATGATTTCTCCGTATACGGAACTTCTTTTGATGATTGCTTAAGCAACCTTGATCGTGTTTTGCAGAGATGTGAAGAAACTAATCTTGTTTTGAATTGGGAGAAGTGTTACTTTATGGTTAATGAAGGTATTGTCTTGGGGCATAAATTTTTTGAAAGAGGTATTGAAGTTGATAAAGCTAAAGTAGATGCTATTGAAAAGATGTCGTGTCCTAAAGATATCAAAGGTATAAGAAATTTCCTTGGTCATGTTGGTTTCTATAGGAGGTTTATTAAAGGCTTCCCTAAAATTTCTAGGCCTCTCACCAATCTCTTGCAAAAGGATGTTCCTTTTGTTTTTGATGATGATTGTGTAGAAGCATTTGAAATCCTTAAGAAAGCCTTGATTTTTGCTCCTATTGTTCAGCCACCTGGTTGGAATTTACCCTTTGAAATTATGTGTGATGCTAGTGATTATGATGCTGGTGCTGTTCTAGGACAAAGAGTTGATAAGAAGTTGAATGTTATTCATTATGCTATTAAAACTCTAGACAATGCCCAGAGAAATTATGCTACTACTGAAAAAGAATTTTTAGCAGTTGTATTTGCTTGTGATAAGTTCAGATCTTATATTTTTGGTTCCAAGGTAATTGTTCACACTGATCATGTTGCTATTAAACCTAGACTCATTAGATGGGCTCTCTTGTTACAAGAATTTGATTTGCATATTATTGATAGAGAGAGAGCTGAGAACCCCGTTGCTGACAACTTGTCTAGGTTAGAAAATGTTCTTGATGACACACTGCCTATTAATGATAGCTTTCCCGATGAACAATTAGCTATCATAAATGCTTCTCGTAATACTCCATGGTATGCTAATTATGCTAATTACGTTGTTGCTAAATTTGTACCACCCAGTTTCACATACCAGCAAAAGAAAAGGTTTTCCTATGATTTAAGACATTACTTTTGGGATGACCCACACCTTTATAAAG
Organism: Aegilops bicornis; assembly: GCA_021605145.1. Taxonomy (NCBI): domain Eukaryota; kingdom Viridiplantae; phylum Streptophyta; class Magnoliopsida; order Poales; family Poaceae; genus Aegilops; species Aegilops bicornis. Next base: position 350,863,614 of record CM038671.1, on the reverse strand, counting down.
AAGGAGTAGATGGTGTTATTAGACGTTGTGTACCTGAGCATGAACAGGAACAGATCCTACGCAAGTGCCATTCCGAGTCTTACGGAGGACACCACGCTAGAGATAGAACTGCACACAAGGTATTGCAATCCGGTTTTTATTTGTCTACTCTCTTCAAGGATGCTCGTAAGTCTGTCTTGTCTTGTGATGAATGCCAGAGAATTGGCAATATTAGTAGACGTTAGGAAATGCCTATGAATTATTCACTTGTCATTGAACCATTTGATGTTTGGGGCTTTGATTATATGGACCTTTTCCTTCCTCTAATGGGTATACACATATTTTAGTTGCTGTTGATTACGTTACTAAGTGGGTAGAATCTATTCCAACTAGTAGTGCTGATCATAACACTTATATTAAGATGCTTCAAGAATTTATTTTTCCGAGGTTTGGAGTCCCTAGATATTTAATGACTGATGGTGGTTCACATTTTTTTTCATGGTGCTTTCCCTAAAATGCTTGCTAAATATGATGTTAACCATAGAATTGCATCTCCATATCATCCTCGGTCTAGTGGTCAAGTAGAATTGAGAATAGAGAGATTAAATTTATTTTGCAAAAGACTGTTAATAGATCCATAAAGAATTGGTCTAAGAAACTTGATGATGCATTATGGGCTTATAGAACTGCTTATAAAAACCCTATGGGCATGTCTCCGTATAAAATGGTTTATGGAAAAGCATGTCACTTACCTCTCAAACTAGAAAATAAAGCTTATTGGGCTATTAAAGAGCTCAACTATGATTTCAAACTTGCCGGTGAGAAGAGGTTATTAGACATTAGCTCGCTTGATGAATGGAGAACCCAAGCCTATGAGAATGCCAAGTTGTTTAAAGAAAAAGGTTAAAACATGGCATGACAAAGCGTGAGTTTAATGTAGGTGATCATGTTTTGCTATACAACTCTTGTTTAAAAATTTTTGCAGGAAAACTTCTCTCTAAATGGGAAGGTCCTTACATTATCGAGGAGGTCTAACATTCCGGTGCCATCAAAATCAACAACGCCGAAGGTACAAATCCGAAGGTGGTAAATGGTCAAAGAATCAAACATTATATCTCAGGTAATCCCATAAATGTTGAGACCAATATAATTGACACCATAACACCGGAGGAGTACATAAGGGACACTTTCCAGAACGTTTCAGACTCCGAAAAGGAATAGGTATGTGGTACTGTAAGTAAAAAAAGACTACAAAATGTTCCCAATGGCAATTTTTCTCTATTTTGGAATATTTAAAAAATTAGGAAAATTAAAAGTAGTCCCAAAAAGACACGAGGAGACCACAAGGGTGGAGGGCGCGCCCCCTGCCTTGTGGCCACCTCGTGTGCCCTCCGGACTCCATTTTCTTGCACAATACTTCTTTTGGTCGGCAAAAATTCATTATATAATCTCCCGAAGGTTTTGACCATCGTACCACGGCAAAATCCCCTATTTTTGTTTTGAACTGTTTTCTGCCAGAGTTTTCAAGACCAGGCATCATGTCATCCTCCTCCTCCAACAACGCGGGCGATGATGCTTGGCTAATGAAGATAGAGATGAAGAGAGAAGAACTTGGGGAAACCAACGAGGGTGATAGGATCAAGAAGGTCGCAGGAGACCAAGTTCCGGCAGTGGAAGAAGAAGACATCCTTCAACCATACTACAATCATCTTATCCCAACTAAAATTGAAGCATTTAAGATCATTGAAATATTTCGTGTGCAAAATAAATATCTCACTCATTAAAATATTCCGTTGCAAGAACATATCATCACCCTCCAGAGCATCATTCGTAGATTGGAGTATCTACTGCGCTCGAAGTGTGGCACTACATCATCAACAACTCCATCATCACCACCTCCGAAGAAAGAGACATAAATACATGGGTATGGGCACTCCCATTGGCAACTACCAAGCTTGGGGGAGGTGCCCCGGTATCGTATCACCATCACACCTTTACCTTTATCGTTTTTTTAGTTCGACCCTTTTGGTTATATCTGGATCTAGTAGAATAAAGTTTTGAGTATGATCTAGCTTTGAGTTTTGTTTTGATCTCTATCTATGTAATCAATTCCTTGATTTATATATAATAAAGAGTAGTTTTGAGTTGAGGGCTTCACCATCTTACTATGTGTGACGACCCGAGACCGACGCTTCACATGCCTTCTAGTTATTTCGTTGCTGCCGGGTGTTTTATTTGCTTGTTGCATTTCATCATGTAATCATATGCATTGCATTCGCATGTTTTCATAAAACTTGCATCCATTTCTAGTTCCCGCTTCTCCTTGATGCCTTGTTGTTGCCCCTTTCGAGACCAACTGTTCTTTTGTTGTCCGACCATTTGAGCCTCTCTGCACAGCCACCGACCACCTTCACAACCTAGTCCAAAAACTTCTCCTGAACCCAAACCGGGCAGTCGTGACCGATGGGTCTGGTTCATCCTCAAACATCCCTAAAATATCTTTGGTTCTTTGTTGCACTTCTCTAAGCTAATTATTCTCGACCGTCGGATTTCAATCAGATGATCCAAACTCCTCTTTTTCTTATATATATAGTCCATCCCTAGTCACTTGAGACCAAACCCTATTTTCTAGGGATCCTCCCATGTCCAGCTGCCGCCGCCGCTGTCTCCATTCCCCTCGGGATCACCAGCGATCCAGCCGCTGCTCTCCACCTCGCACCCGCCCACACACACAGCCTCATCCAGCCAGCCACCTTCGACCTTGATCTGGAGCCGCCATATCAAGATCTGATGGCCCCTAGGCCACCAGTTCATCCCCACCGGTCCACCATAGTGCCCCGCAGCCACGATCCCGCCTAGATCTTCTCTGCCTCGATTGAGCAGCCATCACCGGCCACCAGGAACCGCTGCGCTGCTTCGTCCCTCGCCCGCCGGCGACCTCGACTTCATCCAGGCGCCGACGGTAACCTCGCCCTTGCCTCGCGCTCCTCTCCTTCCCTGTTTTCCTTGTGCCGCTGTTGACCCGCCTGTCGCCGCTGTTTGTCACCACAGGGAGCTCCGACGCCTTGAAGCTACAGCGCCGCCGTCGACTTGTCATGGCCTCGAACTCTGCCGCCTCCGCGCTGCTCTGCCCTTTCCCGTCCGCCATCCGAGTCGCCATGTCCGTCGCCTTTGTTTTCTTTCGCCAGGACACGGACTACAGCCTCCTCGACCCGGATCCACGCCATCGCCTTGCTTCGCCCTCGCCGTCGTCTAGCCCGTGAGCAGCACCAGCAGGTCGTCCTCGCCGCACCTGCTCCCTTCCCCTTTCCCTTCTTCGTTGAAGCTTCCGCTCTCTCACATGATCCCCTCTCTCGTTGTTCTTTGTTATAGCGCCTCGGATCCGCACCTCTCTTCGTTTCCTCCACCGCTGCGTCGCCGGAGTAGGAGCTCCTTCTGCCGCCGCGTCCTGCATCGCCTGAAGCCGCCCCACGTCTCGCCTCCTCTGTCTGCTTCCTCTGCATCAAGCGAGGCTAGGCAACCGCGCACGCATTGATCGCATCATCAACCCGCCCGAGCGGGTCGACCTCCTCTCCAGCCGCGCGGCAGGGCCCAGCTCCCTTCGCCCTTCCAGCCTGCCTCTTCCACAACCCGGGCTTGGCCCATGGCGAGCAGATCCACCAGCCCAGAGTGCTCAGATTCGGCCCGACGCGGGTTTTCCCTCTGGACGATTTTAGTAATTATCCAGAGTTGTCAGATTTGTAGAAAACCCCTTGCTCTTCATGCATTTAATAACTCAACAACCGTGCATCGTATTAACATGGTTTAAATATGTAAAATGCTTAGGATTTTGTCTAGTTTCATAATATGCTGCTTTCATGCATGTTTAAGATGTTTAAAATGATGTTTGCTTTTATTTTGCAAAAATGGCATGCTAAAATGATTTACTTCATAACTAAACAACCGTAGCTCCGAATTAAATAAACTTTATATGTAAATGGGGTAGAAAATGTGTAGATTAGCTTGGTGCACTTTGTTTTGCTGTTTAACAACAATAAAATATGTTTTAGGGCATAACAGTATCAAATTCAAAATATGCATATGGGGATTTTCCGGAATTATTGTTTGTTGTTCCAGCCTCATTCAAACTTGCCTAAATAGTTAGTTTAATTATGCTTCACCTCTTGCCATGTTAAACAATATTTAATATTGTTGAGTATCATAAACGGGAGCAAACTAAATAACTTGGATGTGGTGTTTCGTCAATATGCAACTCGTTGCATATTGAGCTCCACTTAACTTGTAGTATTGTTTGTACACTTTGCCATGCCATGCCTCATTAAATGGACATGCATCATACTTGATTATGCATCATGCCATGTTTATGCTTGTTGGTTTACCATGTTGTTTGCTTCTTTCCGGTTGTGCTTCTTCTCGGTAGTTCCAGTTATCATTTAGATTGTGAGGATAAGTTCGACTACGCACGTTCGTCTTCTTCGTGGACTCGGTCTTCTTCCTAGCGGGATTTCAGGCAAGATGACCGTCACCTTGGATACCACTACTATCTTTGCTTTGCTAGTTGTCTTGATGCTATCGCTATATCGCGCTACCTACCACTTGTTTATCAAGCCTCCCAAATTGCCATGCTAGCCTCTAACCTTTTCACCCTTCCTAGCAAACCGTTGTTTGGCTATGTTATCGCTTTCCTCAGCCCCTCTTATAGCGTTGCTAGTTGTAATTGTTCCATGTTGGGACATGGATGTCTTGGAATATCACAATATCTCTTATTTAATTAATGCACATATATACTTGGTAAAGGGTGGAAGGCTCAGCCTTTTGCCTGGTGTTTTGTTCCACTCTTGCCGCCCTAGTTGCCGTCATACCGGTGTTATGTTCCTTGATTTTGTGTCCCTAACACGATGAGGGTTTATGGGCCCCTCTTGACAGTTCTCTTTGAATAAAACTCTTCCAGCAAGGCCCAACATTGGTTTTACCATTTGCTCAACATAATAAACCTGGTAACTAATTAATTCGCATAGGGGGTCGCGTCCGCGAGGAGTAATTTAACATAAACAGGGGGCTAGTGTTGATGGTGTTGGTCCCAAACAGGCAGCCTACGAGGCCACCTCGGGGAAACTCGAGGGCTGGTTTTACTCGTAGCTTGTCCCATCCGGTCGTGACCTGAGACGAGATACACGCGGCTACTATCAAGGTGTCGGCACGCCGGAAGGTCTTGCCGGATTAGTTTTACCATTGTCGAAATGTCTTGTGCACCGGGATTCTGGGTCTAATCGGAGGGTCCCGAGATGGAGGATTGTCTCCGCGGATCGTGAGCTTGTCATGGGCTAAGTTGGGACACCCCTGCAGGGTATAAACTTTCGAGAGCCATGTGTCATGGTACAAAGTCTGACAGTAAGAGTAGGGGGTAGGTATAAGGAGGCAAGGTCCTAACTACGGTGAGGTTGTACACACGAGTTTACGAGTTCAGGTCCCTCTCGGAGGAGGTAAAAGCCCTACGTCTCGGTGCCCTGAGGCGGTTGACTGGAATATGTGTGTGTGTGTGTGTTACAGGGGGTGCGAACCCTTGTGCCAGTGGAGGGGGTGGCTTATATAGAGTGCGTCAAGACTCCAGCCAGCCCCCGTTACACATGGTTCAATGTACATTAAGACAAGGCGTTACTAGTAACGCCAGCCATAAAGAGCTATTAATGATCTTAAAGACTACAGAGTGAACGCCTGACCGTTGCCATCCTGACTCTAGGTCTTCTGTACTCCGAGTCATTTCTTGTATGGTCGAGTGACTTCTTCACTGTCGAATGAAGTTGGGGTATCCGAGTGAGATAGATAGTCGAGTGGATTGCACTCCTAGGTGAACTCAGTCGGTTTCTTCTGTTGTATCTTGAATGTCTTTGACTCTTAGGGCAGCGTTCTTGGGTAGGGCATCTAGGTCAGGCCTATGACCCTACCTTAGGTACATGTCATCGTCATTAGCCCCCGAATGGATTGAGGTTCGAGTGAAGAAAGATCTGAAGATGATTCCGACTCGATCCCATACTTCGGAGGCATTTCATCTGAGTTCGTGAATCATGTTGAAGCTTCGATCTTGTTTCAGTCGCCTCGATCGATTCATAGGTCGTCGAGTGAACTAAGCTGATAATCTTCGAGTGTTGAGATGGTACGAAATCTTCAGCGTGATTGGTTACTCTGCGGTTCCCGGATCTCACGGGATTCAAAATTTCGGGGAAGCGCGCAGGACGGGATGCGCCGCATTAAACGGACTGGATAGACAGGGGCGCATTGATTACCACGCCACCTTTTTTGCCACGTATCGTGCGCGCGACTATTGTGGGATTTGACAGTATCACTTGGGCCCACGAGTCAGCCACTCGGAAGCAAGCCCATAAAAGGCATCGAGGCCGATGTGTTTGCACAGTGCGCCTCATTCTTCTTCTTCCTCTGCTTCTCTACCGAATCCATACCCACTCTGGACGCCGCCGTTCCGCCCGTATGTTGCCTGTCGTAATGGGAAAGGACAAGACGGCAGCCCTGGAGCGCGCGAAGAAGGTGACGGTGGTGGCAAAGGGCAAGAAGACGGCTCGGGGGACGTCGTCGCGGTCCGGTCTGCCGCCGGGCTGGATCCAGGGAGATTGGATCCGCTCTACCATTGAGTGGGATGACCTGTAGAAGCTCGTCGAGGACGGCTTGATTGCTGACAAGTCCTGGAGGTTGCCGGAGGGGGAGTCGGAGCCTCAGCCGAGCGAGGACGAGCGTGTCCTCCTCACCACCCATGTCGACAGAGGTTTCTCCCTTCCTCCGCACCCATTCTTTAGGGGCTTTTTGAACTTCTTTGGTGCCCAAATCCATCACTTCCCTTCGAACACCATCACGTACCTTGCTACTTTCAGGAGGTGAATCTTACAATGCCGAGTGCTTTTTCTCTTTGATTTGTAATTTCTCTTGAATCTGACTGACTTTTGTTGACTCACGCCTTATAGATCTACACCAAGATGTATTTGAGCCAAACGGAGAGCAGTTCCACGAAGGAGAGGAGACCACAGATGAGAGTGGTGATTGGCAATCGCCGGGCAACGACGATGATGACAGCGATGACTCGGAAGGCGGTGAGATGACCGACTCGCCGCCCCGCTCAGAACGTCAAACCAAACAATCTCAAGATCCTGCAGGCGGACGCGGCAAAGCAGCTCCTCCAAGCGCACAAGTGCAAAAGTGCACTCGGACTTCATCTCCAGAACCATCTGAAAAAGCTGCCAAGCAACCCAAAGTTGCCCCAACAAAGCCTCGGAAGGCTCTGCCCAAGATCAAGGTGGATGTCCTAGTCGCCTCTGCGTAAGTGCTTTGCTTGCTTTACTTGCGTCTGTACTTCTGTTGGGGACTTCTATGTTATTGTCGACCCATTCTCTTGCTTGACCAAGCGAATTCTGAAACTTCCAGTGCTGCTACTTCTGGGACCTCCATGGACCTTTATTAGGATGGAGATGATGAGGAAACTGAAGATGCGGCCACCTCCAAAGCGGGTACGACTCCACAATCTTGCCTTCATTTTGTCGATTGAATCTGTCGGTCGATCGAACTTTTACGGTCGAGTCTTTTGCAGCGCCGCAAAACATCATTAAACTTCCAGAACACGATGAAGACATGCCTCAAAAGACCACGGGAAGGAAGGGCAGGACTGCGAGCAGGAGGGTGCCTACCAGCAAGGTACCCCAGTCGACACCAGTGCCGGAACCAGTGATTCAGCAATCTGGAGATCCAGTTCGGGCTTCTGTCTCTTTTGCCGACCCTGTGCCGACTGATTGTCCCTCGGCGTCGACCGCTCAAGTCCCTGCTCAATATGTGCAAATCTATGCTTCAGATCCTCTGACTGACTAGACCATTCCACCAGCTCCACTCTTCGTTACAATGGCCCAGAGGACCAGTTAAGTGCTACCTCTTGAGCACTGCGTTGGTTTTCCCTTGAAGAGGAAAGGGTGATGCAGTAAAGTAGCGTAAGTATTTCCCTCAGTTTTTGAGAACCAAGGTATCAATCCAATAGGAGATCACGCACGAGTCCTTCACACCTACACAAACAAATAAGAACCTCGCAACCAACGCGATAAAGGGGTTGTCAATCCCTCAACGGTCACTTACGAGAGTGAGATCTGATAGATATCATAAGATAATATTTTTGATATTTTTATGATAAAGAGAATAAAGATGCAAAGTAAAATAAAAGGCAAATAGAAATAACTAAGTGTTGGAAGATTAATATAATGGAAAATAGACCCGGGGGGCATAGGTTTCACTAGTGGCTTCTCTCAAGAGCATAAGTATTACGGTGGGTAAACGAATTACTGTCGAGCAATTGAGATAATTGAGCATAGTTATGAGAATATCTAGGTATGATCATGTATATAGGCATCACGTCCGCGACAAGTAGACCGAAACGATTCTGCATCTACTACTATTACTCCACAGATCGACCGCTATCCAGCATGCATCTAGAGTATTAAGTTCATAAGAATAGAGTAATGCTTTAAGTAAGATGACATGATGTAGAGGGATAAACTCATGCAATATGATATAAACCCCATATTTTTATCCTCGATGGCAACAATACAATATGTGTCGTTTCCCTTACTGTCACTGGGATCGAACACCGCAAGATTGAACCCAAAGCTAAGCACTTCTCCCATTGCAAGAAAGATCAATCTAGTAGGCCAAACCAAACTGATAATTCGAAGAGACTTGCAAAGATAACCAATCATACATAAAAGATTTCAGAGGGAATTCAAATATTGTTCATTGATATACTTGATCATAAACCCACAATTCATCGGATCTCGACAAACACACCGCAAAAGAAGATTATATCAAATAGATCTCCAAGAGAATCGAGGAGAACTTTGTATTGAGATCCAAAGAGAGAGAAGAAGCCATCTAGCTAATAACTATGGACCCGAAGGTCTGAGGTAAACTACTCACACATCATCGGAGAGGCTATGGTGTTGATGTAGAAGCCCTCCGTGATCAATGCCCCTCCCGTGAGCACCGGAAAAGGCCCCAAGATGGGATCTCACGGGTACAGAAGGTTGCGGCGGTGGAAATAGGTTTTTGGCTCTGTATCTAATAGTTTGGGGGTACGTAGGTATATATAGGAAGAAGAAGTACGTCGGTGGAGCAACGTGGGCCCCACGAGGGTGGAGGGCGCGCCTGGGGGGTAGGCGCGCCCCCCTGCCTCGTGCTCTCCTCGTTGATTACTTTGCGTAGACACCAAGTCCTGTGGATCACGTTCGTTCCGGAAATCACGTTCCGAAGGTTTCATTCCGTTTGGACTCTGTTTGGTATTCTTTTTCTGCGAAACACTGAAATAGGCAAAAAAACAGCAATTCGGGTTGGGCCTTCGTGTCGGGGAGGCTGATCGTACCCACGAACACCAATGGGGCCGCCGGACCAGGCCCCTTTCTGGTTCGGAGGGGGGCGGAGATCGCACGAAGAGCGGATCGAGGCGAGGCACACGAGCAGTTTACCCAGCTTCGGAGCTCTCCGGAGAGATAAAACTCCTCGCTACTTGTTTGATGTATTGTGTTCTTGCTAGGGAGCGATGCGAGCTACAAAACCTAGCGTGAGCGTATCTGGTCTCTAGTGAGTCGAATGAACCGAACCCCCTCTACGTTGCGCATGGGCCTCCTTTTATATGCTCAAGGGGTCTCCGACAGGTGGCAACATAGGCGAGGGTACAAATGTAAAAACAGGAGTTGGTACACCTACTCGAACAGTGTACAGTGCAAGATACCTAACTCTGACGGCAAGGGATAAAAGCAATAAATGCCCGTCAGTGTCGCCCAAACAGTGCAAGAGAGATCGTCAGGTGCGCCACTGCTCGCCACGATGGCAAGCTTGTCAGCGCTGCTTATCGCTGCTCTCCGCTGGCTGCACAGCCTCTCGACACGCGCGCATGGAATGGTGCCATGGCGACACGTTGCTGGATGAGCTGGAGCGGAGATGGGGAGAGGTTGCTTGCCGCGTCCGGAGACTTGTCGCGCTCCGAGCCTTCCCGGCAAGCTCCTCTTGCCGGGGCCTTGTCTTCTGCATGCCTTGAGTGGCCTTCCCGGCAAGCTCCTCTTGCCGGGGCCTTGTCTTCTTAGTCAATTACTTTGTTCTTGAATGGCTCCTATGGAGCCACGGAGGATCTTGGCGGTGACGAGGCAAACACTGCCGCTGGTGTCAGAATCGTCTGCAGGCAGTACGGGATACTAGGGTACCCCTACTCTAGTACACCGGCAGAGCCCCGGCTGGGCACACTGCGGTGCCGAAGCGCTGTCGGGCCAGGCCCAAAACAGTGCACGGTCACATCGGCCTTGATCACGCCGCAACTTCGCCCGGACCCACCACCCCCCACTAACGGCACGCACTTAAGCGTGGCGCCGTGCGAGAGATCGTGGGCGTGGTCGTGGGGGTTTCTTTATTAGGAAAAGCGGAACGTCCGCCCCTCCCCCTCTTTATAAGCGGAGGAAATAGGGGCAGGCCGTCCACTCCGCCATTGTTGTCTTGTCAAGAAAACCACCGCCGCTCCCCCCTTCTTCTCCAGTGCGAAGAGAGCAGCGCCCCGCCCCCTTTCGCCACAAGCGCGCTCACCGCCGTCGGCCTCCTCCGCCGCCCTCGCCATGGCTCCGAAAGCCGACAAGGAGAAGGGCGTCAGGTCGGCCGAGGCGCAGCGGCTTCAAGGGCTGCGCAAGGAGCGGGCCATCTCCCATTTCGGCGCCAAAGGGAGCTGCAGGATGTCTTCTATCTCTTTTGGTCGACGGAGACGCGGCGCATCCCGCCCACGAAGGTACTCCCCGCCTCCGCTTCTGATTTGGCCCCAACTGGTACCCCTTTTTTGCCCTTTTCTTCTATTGCGGGCTTTGCCCCCCCCTTTTCCGAGTTCTTCTGCGCTATCATGAACACATTTGGCCTCCGCCTCCGTGAGTTCACCCCCAACGCCCGTCTTGACCATGGCAGTTTTCGCGCACCTTTGAGAAAACTTTGTCGGAGTCCACCCAAATGTGGCACTCTTCCGCCACTTCTTCGTGCCCAGCGTCGAGAGAGGAGAGCCACTTGCGGAGGGATAGCTTGGGTCTCCGGGATCGGCAAGAAAGAAGCCTATCTGGAAGGAGAGCTCCGCAACAAGTGGGAGGAGTGGAGAGCCAATTGGTGTTGGGTCGTGAGGAGAACCCGCAGCCCTTCACTGCGTCGCCAAACCCCAATAGTCTTGGCAGAGATTGGAGTAACTTGGCGCGGAGGATGCTAGGTTGAAGATAGCTGTGACCGGATTTTGCGCCTCGGGCTTGCGGACTAACCGTGAGACGCCTTGGCGCAGACTTCCTTCGCCGCCGCGACGCTTCCCTTGCAGGAGAGGAGGAGGCCTGCTTGGGAGTTCCAAAATGCGGCAGACATTATGAGGTTGCGCCCGGGCCTGAACTGGAATTTCACCGTCTTGGAGTTGGATGCGATCTTTGCTAGAGCTGTTCAAGAATGACCCGATCACCCCGAGTGGTTTAGGTTGCCAAGGGGGTCGTCCCATTGTGCAACAACTTCGGCGCCGACCGCATCCAGCGCCATGATGCCGTTGCCAGCGATTCCCCATGGGATCGTTCCAACTGGCAGGAGCCCCGACGAGGTCGTGCGGCAGTTCTTCGACGACTTTGAAGAAGTGCCGATCCGCTCCGGCAAGCGAAAAAGGCTCACTCGCGACACTACCGACGAGGAGATGGCGCGTATTGCCACCAGTGGTGGAGGAGGCGGCAGCGGCTGCCGCTGGAGCCTTCGGGTATACCGTGGAGGAGGCGGACGCTGAAGGCGGCAAGCCTTGCCGAGCGAAGGGAGATCGCCCGGCGAGGGCAGGCTTGTCGAGCCGAGGCCGGGTCGAGTGGACCCGTCAAGGCGCTACTTCTCCACCACCCAGCGACTTTGCCGCCACGTGAGCCCAGTTCCGGCTGAAGAGTCGTCTCCGCAAGGCCGGAGACGAGTCGGGGCAGCAGACTGGCCCACAGCAGCAGCGCCGCGCGCCGCGCTCTACCGCGGCAAGCGATGTTGTCGCGGGAGCGCCTCACACTACTGCGACAACTGGGGCGGGATCTTCTCAGGCCACCGCCGACGCCTCCGCTAAGCGGCCAAGAGAGCCTACTCCCCCGCCTCGTCACACCGGAGGCGAGCCGGAGTTTGACTTCTCCGCGCTCAGCTCCGAGGAGGAAGACGAAGAGTAAGTTCTTGAGATTGTGCTTGTATTTCCTCAATTTTATTGCTTCATCTTGAATCTGATTTGCTTGCTGGACTCTTTCCTTTTCGGGACGTTGGCCCAGAGCGTCGAAGAGGGCTAAGATCCCGATCGTCGTCGTTGAGGACGATTCTCCGCGTGGCAACAGGGGACGCTGTCTGAGACCCCCTTTGCCGGACCCGCAGACCCTTCCTCAGAGCAGCCCCCAGCACAGCCCCCGAAGTAAGTGTGCGGTTTTCTCCTTACTATTAGGTGTGCAGGGGTGCCCCTTCTTCGTTCATACCTGATTGTTTGCTTGTGTAGGAGCAGAGCAGCCTCATCAGGAGGGCTCGGAAGCCGCCCCCGAAATCTTGTCTGCTGCCACTCACGCCGCCAAGGGAGGATTCTCCGGCAAGGGCGCCCTCCGACAAGGGAGGCCACTCCGCAAGGGAGGCTACCCGGCAAGGGACAGCGCCGATGACCCTCCGGTGGTCGAGGCCATGGCTGCGGATCCCGTTGCAGGTAATTTCCTTACGAAAATTTCCCTTGGGCTTGTTTTCTTTTGTTTCTCTTTTGAACATTTGCTTGTTGCTCTTTCTTCGTCGACGCAGAGCCGATGGAGGTCGAGGCTGCCGGCGAGGAGGAAGCGCAAGCAACACCGACGAGGCCGTCGTGGAAGAAGAGGTCGTTGATGTGGAAGAAGAGGCCGTCCGCCGACGAGCCTGGCGAGAAGGCCACCGAGGCTGCCGGGCGCAGAAGTTGGCGAGGTCGGGCGATCGTGACCGACGGCTCGAGGTCGCAGGAGCGCCAGGCGCTACACCGACAACCGACTTCCCGCTTGCCGCAGCTGTCAGTTCGAGGAGCCTGACGGCGCCTACGAAGGCCGGGCGAGGGTGTCTTCATCAAACTCCCACAGGAACCGAGCTCAGGCGCCGGTCGAAGGAGAGACCTTCGACGGCGAGCTACTCGCCTCTATTGGCTGGTGGTGGACGCGCCAAGCAGCAGCGTGGCGAAGTCCGAGGAGGAGCAGCTGTTGAAGAAGCTGCTGTCGCTCTACCGCGCCCGCAAGCCAAGTTGGAGTCGGGAAGCACTTGTCGCGAGGGCAGGCGGACATGGAGAAGCGCAGAAGAGCTCGGGCGCCAACCAAGAAACTCTCCGCGACGTAGCAAAAGCGCTGGGGCAACTTGCGTAAGAGCGCACGGGCTTCATCCTTGAGAAGGCCGCGGTGAGGAGGAGCAGCGGCTGGCTGCCGAGAAGCTCTCCGTGTAGGAAGCGAGCCGCGCAGCGGAAGGTCAACCTGGACAGCCACGAAGAAGACCTTGCCGCGAGGAGTCACTGGCAGGGCGCTTAAGGAAGCGAAGGATGCTGCCGCAGCCGCCGAGGCCGCCAAGGAAGAGTTGAAGGCGAAGGTGGCACAGCTGGAGGCCAGCCTCAAGAAGAGCGGCGAAGAGCTTGCCGCGCTCAAGCATCAGCGCGAGAAGGACGCCTACACTCTTGGCGAGCTGCAGAGTCGTCTCGCTGATAGGGGCAAGGAGCTCGACGCCGCCAATGATTCCAAGGCGGATCTTGAGCTGAAGCTGACCACTCTGACTCAGACGTTGGACGGCGCCAGAGAGCGGGAGGTGGGCTTGTTGGAGACGATCAAGGCCAAGGAGGAGCTGCTAGCGAATGCTGCCTCCATCCAGAGCACCTTGAGGGAGAGTGTGGAGCACTGGACTGAAGGTCTTGTGGACACCGCCGCCGACATCCACAACGAGCTGATGGAGCTGGGGATGACGGACCTTGCATACTCCTCCGACGAGCATCTCCAACCCAGCGCCAAACTGAGTTTATTCTTCAAAGGCGTGGTGACGGGTCTCCAGCTGACTCGGGAAGAGGTCCCAAAGCAGCTGGCCGAGGAATCACGCCAGATCTGTGCAGGAGCCCTCGAGAAGGTGTTGATAAAGGTGGCTTTCCGCAATCCGGGCCTCAACCTTAACAGCGTCCTCAGATCCTTGCCGCCCGATGCCAACGTGGAGGAGCTCAAAGCCCTTGTCGCACCCATTGTGGACAAGGTGAACAAGATCAAGCGGATTGATGGCGACCGCGTGAACTAGGCCGCCAATTTTATCTTTCCTTGTCGCTGCTGATCATGTTTAGGACACTTTGTTAGATCAGCGACAAGTTATTTTGTAATATACTCTATCTTAGGCGATCAATGCAACGTTATTTCCTCTACTTGATTCCTTCCTTTCTACGTTTCTGCCTTACGCATTTGGGGACTTGTCGGTGCGGGCACCTTTGCATGGCGCCGAGTGCGAGACGTCGTGAGCCTGCTTGGCAGTGCCGCCTCCGACAAGCAACCTTGTCGTGACTAGCCACAGCTCACTTAAGTTGTTGAGCGGACTCGAAACAAAGTAAGGGCGCGACTAACTGCGAGTTGGTTCCTCTGCATGTGTTTTCCATACAAAGTACTATCGTTCGAGGAAGATAACTTAAAATTTTAAAAATTGATTGCTCAAACTTTGGCAATTTAGCTTCTCTGTCTCTTGCTTCCCGATGAGGCAAAACTTCCTCAAGCGGTGCCTGGTCCATAGTATGAGGCGAAACTTCCTCGAGCGGTGCCTGGTCCATAGTATTATCTTCTCCTTCCCCCCTGGTTAACTTGTGCGCGAGGGAGCCTTCCTTTCTTTGAGAAAGAAGAGGAAATAAAGTTATGGAGCCCAGCGGCTCGATTTTGCTTACCGGGTGTGGTTGCTGCACAAAGTGTTAGCCAAAACATGCAACAAAATGATGAAAGCATGAATTTGACAAGTTGTGCGCAACACTTGAGCTTTAATATTGCACGGGGTCTGCGCCCGGCTTTGTACAAAGGATTACATGCAACAGCGGCAAGACTTGTACAAAAGGTGGTTGCCGGAACAGGTTACGGCAACCACGCCCAATGGGTAAAACATACGAAGATGCTCAATTTTCCAGGAGGTGCTCACCGGGATGCCATCTTCGGTCTCAAAGGCGGACAGCGCCAGAGCCTAGTGACTCGTTTCACCCGATAAGGGCCTTCCCACTTAAGGCGTCAACTTGTTTGAATTCTTGGCGGACCGAACGCGAAGAACAAGGTCGCCTTCCTCGAGACTTCGGCACTAACTCTGCGGCTATGGTAGCGACGCAAAGCTTGTTTGGTAGCGAGCAGCTCGCCGCAATGACTTCGAAGGCGATCCTCCTCAAGGAGCAGCGCGTCATCTTGTCGCAGCTGCTCTTGCTCAAGCTCATCATAAGCGAGCACTCGAGGTGATCCATATACGAGTTCCGTGGGAGAACCGCCTCTGCTCCATAGACTAGAGCAAAGGTGTCCGGCGGTGGCTCGATTTGGCGTCGTCTGATCGACCAAAGAACCACCGGCAGCTCCTCGATCCAGTTTCTTCCGCACTTGTGCAGCCTGTCGAAAGTTCTGGTCTTGAGCCCATGCAGCACTTCAGCATTTGCCCTCTCTGCTTGACCGTTGCTTCTCGGGTGAGAAACGGAAGCAAAACAGACCTTGGCGCCAAGATCTTGGACGTACTGCATGAAGGTGCGACTCGTAAATTGTGTGTCGTTGTCGGTGATGATCCTGTTAGGGATTCCGAAACGGCAAACAATCGACTGAAAGAACTTGATTCTTGTTGTCTTTGTCACCTTCCTCACCGCTTCCACTTCCGGCCACTTTGTGAACTTGTCGATGGCGACGTACAAGTATTCAAAACCCGACATTTCGAGGGAAGGGGCCGAGGATGTCGAGCCCCGGACCAAAAATGGCCAGGATAAAGGGATCGTCCGGAGAGCCCGAGCTGGTTGGTGTATCTGTTTGGAATGGGCCGCACGCTTCACACTTGGTTACTTGTGCAGTTGCATCCTGGAGGGCTGTCGGCCAGAAGAAACCTTGCCGGAAAGCTTTGCCAGCAAGTGCTCTCGCGCCAATGTGGTGACCACATATGCCTCCGTGTATCTCTGCCAAAAGCTTATGTCCATCTTCCCTGGGAATACACTTCAATTTCACCTTTGTTGAGTCTTCTTACATGCAGTATCTTGTCGACAAACTGGTACATACTTTCATTGCCGGGCTACTCTTTCCGCTTCTTCTCGCTCTTGGGAAGTTCTCCTATCTGAAGGAAATGGACAATCTGATGTGCCCATCTTTGGAGCTTGCGGCTCGACAACAAGGACCAAAGGCACATCTGCTGCTGCGGAACATCAGCTTCTACGGCAAGAACACTGCGGCTCTGCCGAGCTTGACGCTCCCGGCAAGCTTGCCGAGCAAAACTTGTCGGAAGCGTCGCTTCAACGAAACAAACCTTGGGGCTTGTCTGAGCAGATCGCCCTCAGCTCTGTTGGTGTTGATCTTGGGGACCTTCGCAGAACGACGGCTTCGGGAAGCTCTGCGGAAAGTAGTCACCAGAGATCAACTTCCTCTTCTTGCTTTGTCCAGTTGATGGTGTTACGGTTGGTGAGTCAGCTTGAGCACGAAAATCCCTGGTTCCCGAGCAACTTGAGTGCAGCGCACTTTGATAGACCGTCAGCAATATCATTCTGAGCTCTTGGAACATGTTCCATTTGCAGGCCGTCAAAGTGCTCTTCTAGCTTCCTCACTTCATCAACGCAGGCTTCCATCAACGGACTCTCGTAATCTTTGTTCACTTGGCGGACGACAAGTTGCGAGTCACCCCTGACAATAAGCTTTTTGATCCCAAGGTCCACTGCGATCCTGAGACCGGCAAGCAAACCTTCATATTCTGCAGTATTGTTTGTTGCTTGCTCCTTGGGAAAGTGCATCTGGACTACGTACTTGAGGTGCTCTCCGGTGGGTGCGATAAGCAACACGCCGGCACCGGCGCCTTGCAGCGAGAAGGCACCATCAAAGTACATCAGCCACTCTTTGCTTTCTTCCTTGACGGGAATGCTCGTCTCCGGAATCTCTTCATCTGGCGTTGGCGTCCATTCTGCTATGAATTCTGCCAACGCTACGCTTTGGATAGTTGATGTGCTTTCAAACTTGAGACCAAAGCTTGCGGTTCCAATGCCCACTCGACAATCCTGCCGTTGCTTACGGATTCTGCAAGATCCTCTTCACCGGAAAGCGAGTGACAAGCTGTGATCTCATGTGCTTGGAAGTAATGGCGCAGCTTTCTCGAGGCCATGAGGAGGCCGAAAAGCAATTTCGCACACCAGTACCTTTTGACCTAGCCCCCCGCAGGAGGGAACCGACAAAAGTAGACCGGGCGCCGCACCATCCTTTTCTCGCATCTGGTCATGCGTCTGCGTGGATTCGTCCTTGTCGGGACCAGAGCTTGTCGTGAAGCCTCGCTTGTCATTGGATGTGCTTGCCGTGGTTGCTGGCTCGTCATCCGCCTCCCTCTCCGCTACTAACGCAACACTAACCACTTGATTGGTTGCTACTATATATAGCAGCAACTTCTCTTGTGGTTTAGGTGCGACAAGTGTTGGAGTGGAGGACAGGTATCTCTTTAAGTCCTGCAGCACAGCCTCCACTTCGGGAGTCCATTTCATTGGACCTGCCTTTTCCAAAATCTTGAAAAGCGGCAGGCGCTCAAGCAGACCTAGAAATAAACCCTCTCGAGAGCAGCTACATGGCAACCGCAAGTATTCGTACATCCTTGACGCGCTTTTGGTGCTTCAATAAGCTAAATGGCCTTGATCTTGTCGGGATTAGCTTCAATCCCTCGTTGAGACCACGAAGAACCCGAGAAGCTTGCGGAAGGGACTCCAAACACACACTTCTCGGGGTTGAGCTTGAGGTTGATCTTGGCGCAGATTTGCAAAGGTCTCGTCCAAATCTTGAACCAGAGTTGCTTTGTCCTTGCTTTTGACCACTATGTCATCCATGTAGGCTTCTACATTTACGTGCATTTGCGGCTCAAAAGCGCCATGGACTACGCTTGCAAATGTTGAACCAGCATTCTTCAAACCGAAAGGCATCCGTATGAAAACAAGATATGTGCCACATGGTGTAATGAATGCGGTCTTCTCCTCATCTTCTTCAGCCATGAAGATCTGATGGTATCTCGAGTATGCATCAAGAAACGAAAGCAAATCACATCCACCGTGGAGTCAACAATCTGGTCAATGCGCCGCAAGGGAAATGGATCTTTGGGACAGGCTTTATTAACATCCGTGAAGTCAATACAAAGTCTCCATTTTCCATTTGCCTTCTTGCGCGACTACGAGATTGGCCAACCACGTAGGATGGAGCACTCCTCGACAAGGCTGCTTTGCTTCCGGTTTCTTGATCTCTTCGCTATGAATTCTTGGCGTTCCACCGCTTGCTTCCCGACTTTTTGCTTGACGGGCCATGCATGAGGACAAACGGCGGCGGTGCTCGATCACTTTCACAGGAACACGGGGATGTCGACGGTTGCCATGCAAACACGTCGACATTCACCCGCAGGAAAGCAACGAGCGCGCCTTCCTATTTAGGGTCGAGAGAGGCACTGATGGTAAAGGTACCACCAGTGCCGTCCTCCTTGGCGGGCACCTTCTTGGTATTTGGCGGAGCTACCATCTTCTTGCACTTGCCGGTGGAGCTCGATGGTGCATCCTCAACGGTAGCGCAGCACTCCGAAGAGGTGCGCTTGCCGGAATGAGCATCAGAGCTCTTGCCGGACTTGGACTTTGTCTTCTTCCCCCCGGGAGCTTCAGCGGCAAGTGTTTGGCAATCTGTCGCGGCTGCATCGGTAGATCTTGTCGGCACAGATAAGGGCATCCTTCTTGTCGCCATGGACGGAGAAGACGCTTATCGGGCCTGGCATCTTGAGTAAGCTGTAGGCGTAGTGAGAGGCTGCCATGAACTTGGCGAGTCTTTGGGCGGCCAAGTATCCCATTGTAAGGCAATGGGAAATCGGCAATGTCGAATGTGACCCTCTCGGTCCTAAAGTTCAGCTTACGCCAAATGTTACCGGCAAACGTAATCTTCCCTTCGCTTGCTCCTTCCCGGATTGATTCCTTGGAAGGTGCCGGTCTCTTCGAGCTCGCTGTCAGGGATTTGAAGCTTCTGGAGCACCGCAGAGGAGATCAGATTCAAGCCGGCCCCGCCGTCAACCAGCATTTTGGTGACCTTGAGGTTGCGGATGGTTGGTGAGACCAACATCGGCAAGCACCCTACCGCGGTTATGCGATCAGGGTGGTCCTCAATATCAAAGACGATAGGCGTCTGGACCACTTCAGAGGCTTGCGTGACTTCACGGATGGTTCCGCTGCATTGACCTCCCGCATCCATTGCTTGAGTTGGCGGTGGGAGGTATGCAGGAAGCACCTCCGTCAACGCAGAGGACCTCTGTGGCTTTGAAACTCCCGCTCATCGGCGCCGCTGCGTCTTCCATATCTTCGCCATCGTCATCATCTTCATCCTTGTCGCGGCCGCTGAGGAGGTCTGTCTCCTTGCCGTTGCTTGGCCTTGCCGCGGCGTCCTCCCCGGCCGGGACGTTTCTTGCTTGCTCCCCCAGCTCCTTCCTGGGCCTTCTCTTTGTCGCGCCGCTCGTACTCAGCCCTTTGATGTTTGACAAGCTGCTCGACCTTCTTGCAGCTCTGGAGGTCGTGGCCCTTGGTGCGGTAGATCTTGCAGTACTGCTTGCCGGAGCCGTCCTGCTTGTTGGCGGCCGCTACCGACTGGTGGTTGGCGTCAGCGGCAACCTCCTTGCCGGAGCCACCAGCCTTGGCGTTCTTGCCGCCACCTCCGTTGCCGGACTGCTCAACAGCTAGCACTTCTCTACCTTTCTTCTTTACATTTGCCTCGCCGGGCCTTCTTTCTTGGGCGGCCTCCTCACTGCCGAGATCTCGCTTCGCATTCTCTCCGGGAGTCTCCTCCTTCCTCGGTCGTGCACACTTGTCGGCCAAGGCGTACAACTCATCGACGTCCTTGACTTTGCACATCGCCATCTCCTCCCTCATCCTGCGGTTCCGCACATTCGATGAAACGCGCGATCACATGGCGGGGTGGACATCCGGGATGTTGTAGTGCACACGGCTGAATCTCTGAATGAACTTGCGCAGGGACTCTCCTTCCTTACAGGCGAGCAGATGAAGGTCACTCTCTTGGCCATGAGGTTTGTGGCCACCTGTGAAGGCGCCAACAAACTGATGGCACAGATCTGCCCAAGAGGATATGGAGCTGTCCGACAAGTGCATGAGCCAAGATCTGACGTTGGGCTTGAGCACGAGCGGGAAGTAGTTGGCGAGGATCTTGTCGTCTCGTCCCCCGCAGCTTTGCACCGCGATGGTGTAGATCTTGAGGAACTCCGACGGATGCGTCCTTCCATCATACTTCTCCGCACGTCTGGTTTGAAGTTTTTACGGCTGGGCCATTGGACTTGCCGCAGCTCACGCAAAGTGAGCGGGGTAACCTACAGCGTCTGACAAGTCGCCTGGCTCCTCCGGGCCGCTGCGTCAACAGAAGGCCCAGCGCTTGTCGGACCGACGTCGCACTTCTCTCCGGCGCTCGATGCTAGTTCGGCGTCCTCTTGTTGTCGCTCATGAAGAACTTGGCGTTGATCGGCGAGCTCGCGGATCCGGCGACGCGGTGGAGTATTTGTCGAGGTGAATCCGGTGAGTCGGCGATCTTGGCCTTCGTGGCGGAGAGAGTGCATGGTGGTTGCACCTCCGACAGTCTGCCGCCACCGGCTCGTGCCTTGTCGTCTTTCCGCGGCAATGATGGCGTTGGTTGCCGTGAGCGTGCTGCTGGCAAAGCCGATGAGGCTCTGGATAGTGGCCCTCCACTCGTCGACCTTGTTGGCCGTTGGTGGGTAGTCGAGGAGCAGCTGAGCTCTCGCCGGAGCTTCTGCTGGAGTAGTGGGTGGCATTGGCGAACGGTGCGAAGAGCGGGATATGCTCGGACTTCTAACTACGTTAGAAGGAGCAGCACCTCGCCCAGCGACCGTATCTCACTCGTGCAAGACATGTTGGCGCGCATGCTTTGGTCTTGAGGGTCTCGATCCAGCGAACGTATGGCATTGTGAACGCCATGACGTTGTTGGTCCCGCTGCCTCCCGAGATGGGCGCGGGGATGCGCGGACGCCGAGGTTTGCGGGGCCTTGTCCTTGGACTTGGCAACGTCGCGAACACCTTCGTCGGCGCCCGTTCCTCCGCCGGTGTCTGCCCCACCACCCGTTTGCTGCGGTGAGGGTGGGTACGACACGGACGGCTCTGCTGCCGCCGAAGCCTTCTTCTTCGGTGGCATGTTGAGGAAGATGTTGAGGACACTGCTCGTGTGAACATCGGATCAGATTCACACGGCCTCGACGCCCCCTACCTAGCGCGCCAAAGATGTCGGGGAGGCTGATCGTACCCACGAACACCTATGGGGCCGGCGGACCAGGCCCCTTTGTGGTTCGGAGGGGGCGGAGATTGCACGAAGAGCGGATCGAGGCGAGGCACACGAGCAGTTTACCCAGCTGGAGCTCTCCGGAGAGATAAAACTCCTACTGCTGCTTGTTTGATGTATTGTGTTCTTGC
This sequence comes from Aegilops bicornis, assembly GCA_021605145.1. Lineage (NCBI taxonomy): Eukaryota > Viridiplantae > Streptophyta > Magnoliopsida > Poales > Poaceae > Aegilops > Aegilops bicornis. Next base: position 350,841,941 of record CM038671.1, on the reverse strand, counting down.
TAGGGAAGCGATGCGAGCTACAAAACCTAAGCGTGAGCGTATCTGGTCTCTAGTGAGTCGAATGAACCGAACCCCCTCTACGCTATGCATGGGCCTCCTTTTATATGCTCAAGGGGTCTCCGACGGTGGCAACATAGGCGAGGGTACAAATGTAAAAACAGGAGTTGGTACACCTACTCGAGCGATGTATGATGCAAGATACCTAACTCGACGGCAAGGGACAAAAGCAATAAATGCCCGCCGCTGTCGCCCAAACAAAGGCAACAGAGATCGTCAGGTGCGCCACCGCTCGCCACGATGGCAAGCTTGTCAGCGCCGCTTATCGCTGCTCTCCGCTGGCTGCACAGCCTCTCGACACGCGCGCATGGAATGGTCCCATGGCGACACGTTGCTGGATGAGCTGGAGCGGAGATGGGGAGAGGTTGCTTGCCGCGTCCGGAGACTTGTCGCGCTCCGAGCCTTCCCGGCAAGCTCCTCTTGCCGGGGCCTTGTCTTCTGCATGCCCTGAGTGGCCTTCCCGGCAAGCTCCTCTTGCCGGGGCCTTGTCTTCTTAGTCAAATACTTTGTTCTTGAATGGCTCCAAAGGAGCCACGGAGGATCTTGGCGGTGACGAGGCAAACCCTGCCGCTGGTGTCAAGAATCGTTCTGGTGCAGGCACGGGATACTAGGGTACCCCTACTCTAGTACACCGACAGAGCCCCGGCTCGGGTCAGACACGGTGCCGAGCGCTGTCGGGCTAGGCCCAAAACAGTGCACGGTCACACGCGGCCTTGATCACGTCGCAACTCGCCCGGACCCACCACGACCCCCACTAACGGCACGCACCGAACGTGGCGTCGTGCGAGAGATCGTGGGCGTGGTCGTGGGGGTTTCTTTATTAGGAAAAGCGGGCGTCCGCCTCCCCTCTTTCTAAGCGGAGGAAACAGGGGCAGGCCGTCCACTCCGCCATTGTTGTCTTGTCAAGAAAACTACCGCCGCTCCCCCCTTCTTCTCAAGTGCGAAGAGAGCAGCGCCCCGCCCCCTTTCGCCACAAGCGCGCTCACCGCCGTCGGCCTCCTCCGCCGCCCTCGCCATGGCTCAAAGTCGACAAGGAGAAGGGCGCTGTCGGCCGAGGCGCAGCTGCTCGCGGCCAAGCGCAAGGAGCGGGCCATCTCCCCAGCTCGGCGCAAGGGAGCTGCGGGATGTCTTCTATCTCTTTTGGTCGACGGAGACGCGTGCGCATCCGCGACGAAGGTACTCCCGCCTCCGCTTGATTTGGCCCCAACTGGGTACCCCTTCTTTGCCCTTTTCTTCTATTGCGGGCTTTGCCGCCCTTTTCCGAGTTCTTCTGCGATATCATGAACACATATGGCCTCCGCCTCCTTGATTTCACCCCCAACGCCGTCTTGACCATGGCAGTTTTCGCGCACCTTTGTGAAAACTTTGTCGGAGTCCACCCAAATGTGGCACTCTTCCGCCACTTCTTCGTGCCCCGCGTCGAGAGAGGAGAGCCACTTGCCGGAGGGATAGCTTGGGTCTCCAGGATCGGCAAGAAAGAAGCCTATCTGGAAGGAGAGTTCTGCAACAAGTGGGAGGAGTGGAGAGCCAATTGGTGTTGGGTCGTAGAGGAGAACCCGCAGCCCTTCACTTCCGTGCGCCAAACCCCAATAGTGCGCGGCAGAGATTGGAGTAACTTGGCGCCGAAGGATGCTAGGTCCTTGTCTTCTTAGTCAAATACTTTGTTCTTGAATGGCTCCAAAGGAGCCACGGAGGATCTTGGCAAAGGATTTATGCAAACCCCGCTGGGTGCTGCAACTATCTCAGGTACTGCAGCACGGGATACTAGGGTACCCCTACTCTAGTACACCGACACTCCGGTTAATAGGTTAGTCCCAATAATAATATAAAAGTGTATAATAAAGCCCGTTAAACATCCAAAATAGAATATGATATAGCATGGAATAATAAAAAATTATATATACGTTGGAGACGTATCAAGCATCCCCAAGCTTAATTCCTGCTCATCCTCGAGTAGGTAAATGATAAAAACAGAATTTTTGATGTGGAATGCTACTTAGCATAATTTTCAATGTAATTCTCTTAATTGCGGTATGAATATTCAGATCCGAAATATTCAAGATAAAAGTTTAATATTGACATAAAAATAATAATACTTCAAGCATACTAACTAAGCAATTATGTCTTCTCAAAATAACATGGCCAAAGAAAGTTATCCCTACAAAATCATATAGTCTGGCTATGCTCTATATTCATCACACAAAGTATTTAAATCATGCACAACCCCAATGACAATCCAAGCAATTGTTTCATACTTTTGGTGTTCTCAAACTTTTTCAATCTTCACGCAATAGATGAGCGTGAGCCATGGACATAGCACTATATGTGGAATAGAATGGTGGTTGTGGAGAAGACAAAAAAAGGAGAAGATAGTCTCACATCAACTAGGCGTATCAACGGGCTATGGAGATGCTCATTAATAGATATCAATGTGAGTGAGTTGGGATTGCCATGCAACAGATGCACTAGAGCTAGAAGTATATGAAAGCTCAACAAAAGAAACTAAGTGGGTGTGCATCCAACTCGCTTGCTCACGAAGACCTAGGGCATTTTGAGGAAGCCTATCATTGGAATATACAAGCCAAGTTCTATAATGAAAAATTCCCACTAGTATATGAAAGTGATATCATAGGAGACTCTCTATCATGAAGATCATGGTGCTACTTTGAAGCACAAGTGTGGTATAAGGATAGTAATATTGTCCCTTCTCTCTTTTTCTCTCATTTTTTTATTTGGGACTTTTCTCTTTTTTTATGGCCTCTTTTTTAATTTTATTTTTATTTTTTGTCCGTAGTCTCATCCCGACTTGTGGGGGAATCATAGTCTCCATCATCCTTTCCTCACTTGGGACAATGCTCTAATAATGATGATCATCACACTTTTATTTACTTACAACTCAAGAATTACAACTCAATACTTAGAAAAAAAATATGACTCTATGTGAATGCTTCCGGCAGTGTACCGGGATATGCAATGAATCAAGAGTGACATGTATGAAAGAATTATGAATGGTGGCTTTGCCACAAATATGATGTCAACTACATGATCATGCGAAGCAATATGAAAATGATGGAGTGTGTCATAGTAAACGGAACGGTGGTAAGTTGCATGGCAATATGTCTCGGAATGGCTATGGAAATGCCATAATAGGTAGGTATGGTGGATGTTTTGAGGAAGGTATATGGTGGGTGTATGATACCGGCGAAAAGTGCGCGGTATTAGAGAGGCTAGCAATGGTGGAAGGAAGAGAGTGCGTATAATCCATGGACTCGACATTAGTCATAAAGAACTCATATACTTATTGCAAAAATCTACAAGTTATCAAAGCAAAGTATTACACGCATGCTCCTAGGGGGATAGATTGGTAGGAAAAGACCATCGCCGTCCCGACCACCACTCATAAGGAAGACAATCAATAAATAAATCATGCTCCAACTTCATCACATAGCGGTTCACCATACGTGCATGCTACGGGAATCACAAACTTTAACACAAGTATTCCTCACATCCACAACTACTCAACTAGCATGACTTTAATATCACCATCTTCATATCTCAAAACAATTATCAAGCATCAAACTTCCCATAGGATTCAACATACTCATAAGAAAACTTTTACTAATCTTGGAGGCCTATTACTTTAGGACTAATTTCTCAATTTAAGCAAATTACCATGCTGTTTTGTAGGACTCTCAAAATAATATAAGTGAAGCATGAGAGAATAATAGTTTCTATAAAACTAATCCACCACCGTGCTCTAAAAGATATAAGTGAAGCGCTATAGCAAAAACTATATAGCTTAAAAAGATATAAGTGAAGCACATAGAGTATTCTAATAAATTCAGAATCATGTGTGTCTCTCTCAAAAGGTGTGTACAGCAAGGATGATTATGGTAAACTAAAAAGCAAAGACTCAAATCATACAAGACGCTCCAAGCAAAACACATATCATGCGGTGAATAAAAATATAGCTCCAAGTAAAGTTACCGATGGATGAAGACGAAAGAGGGGATGCCTTCCGGGGCATCCCTAAGCTTTGGCTTTTTGGTGTCCTTAGATTATCTTGGCGTGCCATGGGAATCCCCAATCTTAGGCTCTTGCCACTCCTTGTTCCATAATCCATCAAATCTTTTACCCAAAACTTGAAAACTTCACAACACAAAACTTAACAGAAAATCTCGTGAGCTCCGTTAGTGAAAGAAAACAAAACACCACTTCAAGGTAATGTATTGAACTCATTCTTTATTTATATGGGTGTTAAACCTACTGTATTCCAACTTCTCTATGGTTTATAAACTATTTTATTAGCCATAGATTCATCAAAATAAGCAAACAACACACGAAAAACAGAATCTGTCAAAAACGGAACAGTCTGTAGAAATCTGTAACTAACGCAAACTTCTGGAACTCAGAAAAATCTACCAAAACAGGAAGACCTGGAAAATTTGTTTATTGATCTTATGCAATTGGAATCAGTATTTTATTTCTTTCTGGTGATTTTTAACAATTGTTTTCGTGAACAGAAAGTTTCTGGAATTTTCAGCAAGATCAAATAACTATCATCCAAGAACATCCTATAGGTTTAACTTGGCACAAACACTATTTAAAACATAAAAACAAATCTAACCAGAGGATAGATCAAATATTTATTCCTAAACAGAAGCAAAAAGCAAAAAAACTAAAATAAAATTGTTTGCATCCCAACAAGCGCTATTGTTTAACGCCCCTATCTAGGCATAAAAGCAAGGATAGTTCTAGGTATTGCCATCTTTGGTTGGCAATTCTTCAATGAGACACTTGTAACCTTTAGGGGTTCCTTTCTTTCTATTTATTATCAAACTTTTAGGCACGAAATCGGAAAAATCATTTGTAGCAAATGGTTCCTTAATGATAGCAACAAGATTGGGATGAACACTTATTGATTTGAGATCCGCAGTTTCCTTACTAGAGGATTCACCCTTATTTTTAGGAACATACATAAGCTTGGCAATTTTGGTAGGAGGATTGGAAGTGTTCTTTACGGAAGAAAAGGCGGTCCCCAAGTTGGTAATGATACCCTCAAGTTTATCGATTCTAGTAGAATCTTGAACTATTCTTTTATTAACTATGGGTTCCTTCTCTTTAAAAAAAATTCAAAGTGACTCCTACCTTAGATCCATATTGAGTAATTTGATTATGGATCTTTTTATCCAAATTCTCAATCAATTCCGTAGTGGCAACTTTATTTTCAATAATTTCAAGCCTTTGCATCACATGTTCCAAAGTTAAAATAGTTCCATTAACCAAAAGTGGTGGTGAGCCAAATAAATCTATCATAGCATTATAAGAATCAAAAGTATGGCTACCCAAGAAATTCCCTCCGGTAATGGTATCAAGAATATATCTATACCAAGGAGTGACGCCTACATAAAAATTGCGAAGAAGAATGGTAGTAGATTGCTTTCGGGTAGATCTATTTTGAGCATTGCAGATTCTATACCAAGCGTCTTTTAGATTTTCTCCCTCCCTTTGTTTAAAATAAAGAACTTCATTCTCGAGAGATAAAGGAGCAGATAAAGGACTAGCCATAACGACGAAACAAGTGGAAAAGATGCAAACAGAAAATACAGGGTGAATAAAACGGCAAGGGTGAAGTGGGCGAGAGGAAAACGAGAGGCAAATGGCAAATAATGTAATGTGAGGGATAAGCGTTTGTGATGGGTACTTGGTATGTTTTGACTTGACTTGACTTGGCGTGAATCTCCCCGGCAACGGCACCAGAAATCCTTCTTGCTACCTCTTGAGCACAGCGTTGGTTTTCCCTTGAAGAGAAAAGGGTGATGCAGTAAAGTAGCGTAAGTATTTCCCTCAGTTTTTGAGAACCAAGGTATCAATCCAAGAGGAGATCACGACGCAGTCCCTCACACCTACACAAACAAATAAGAACCTCGCAACCAACGCGATAAAGGGGTTGTCAATCCCTCAACCGTCACTTACGAGAGAGAGATCCGATAGATATGATAAGATAATATTTTTGGTATTTTTATGATAAAGAGAAATAAAGATGCAAAGTAAAATATAAGGCAAATAGAAATAACTAAGTGTTGGAAGATTAATATAATGGAAAATAGACCCAGGGGCCATAGGTTTCACTTGTGGCTTCTCTCAAGAGCATAAGTATTACGGTGGGTAAACGAATTAATGTCGAGCAATTGATATAATTGAGCATAGTTATGAGAATATCTAGGTATGATCATGTATATAGGCATCACATCCGCGACAAGTAGACCGAAATGATTCTGCATCTTCTACTATTACTCCACACATCGACCGCTATCCAGCATGCATCTAGAGTATTAAGTTCATAAGAACAGAGTAATGCTTTAAGTAAGATGACATGATGTAGAGGGATAAACTCATGCAATATGATATAAACCCCGTCTTTTTATCCTCGATGGCAACAATACAATACGTGTCTTTTCCCTTACTATCACTGGGATCGAGCACCGCAAGATTGAACCCAAAGCTAAGCACTTCTCCCGTTGCAAGACAGATCAATCTAGTAGGCAAAATCAAACTGATAATTCTAAGAGACTTGCAAAGATAACCAATCATACATAAAAGAATTCAGAGGGGATTCAAATATTGTTCATAGATAAACTTGATCATAAACACACAATTCATTGGATGTCGACAGACACACCGCAAAAGAAGATTACATCAAATAGATGTCCAAGAGAATTGAGGAGAACTTTGCATTGAGATCCAAAGAGAGAGAAGAAGCCATCTAGCTAATAACTATGGACCCGAAGGTCTGAGGTAAACTACTCACACATCATCGGAGAGGCTATGGTGTTGATGTAGAAGCCCTCCGTGATCAATGCCCCCTCCGGTGGAGCCCCGGAAAAGGCCCCAAGATGGGATCTCACGGGTACAAAAGGTTGCGGCGGTGGAACTAGGTTTTTGGCTGTGTATCTGATAGTTTGGGGGTACGTAGGTATATATAGGAGGAAGAAGTACGTCGGTGGAGCAACATGGGCCCCACGAGGGTGGAGGGCGCGTCTGGGGGGTAGGCGCGCCCCCTGCCTCGTGCTCTCCTCGTTGATTACTTTGCATAGACTCCAAGTCCTCTGGATCACGTTCGTTCCGAAAATCACGTTCCCGAAGGTTTCATTCTGTTTGGACTCCGTTTGATATTCTGTTTCTGCGAATCACTGAAATAGGCAAAAAACAACAATTCGGGCTATGCCTCCGGTTAATAGGTTAGTCCCAAAAATAATATAAAAGTGTATAACAAAGCCCGTTAAACATCCAAAACAGAATATAATATAGCATGGAACAACAAAAATTATAGATACATTAGAGACGTATCAGCAAGCGCTGCTAAGGAAGCTATACACCAAGCAGGCCTTATGATGGAGCACATGAAGGTGGTGCGCGAGGCCAGCCAGGCTGCTTATGATGCCAGATCGGCTCTCCAGACCAACGTCCAGGTTAGTTGATTTCCGACTGATCTTTGGCTTGACCCTTGCTCTGTTAGGATATGGTACTTGAAAACTGTTGCTTTATTATTCGTAAGATGTCCGTGGATGAGTGTTTTGAAACCTTTAATGTGCATCTATCATGAGGCTGCACCCGTTCACCCACTGGGTGCTTCAACTTTTGCTGAAATAGTTTTTCCACTTGAGTCGACTAGGTCGCGTCGAGTGTATCATTGAATCAGTGGGAGCATGCAGAGTGCACCCACTGGGTGTAGTACCGAGACCGCCGCCGAATGTTTGATTCGGTGGGGGTCTTTTATTCACAGTTCTTCCACTCGGTCTAGACAGGTCATGCCGAGTGGGATCCGGACCAGCGGGGGCACGCCAAGTGCACCAACTAGGTGTAGTCCCCGAGACCGCGGTTGACTACGGGCAGTCAGCGATGGTCTGAGAATGCTTTGCTATTTTTTAAATTCTTTTTTTTGACTGGACGGACCATGTCGAGTGAGAAGCCGAACTAGTGGGGGCACGCCAAGTGCACCCACTGGGTGTAGTCCTCGAGACTACTGTTGAATGTTTGATTCCACAGTAGTCTTAGAACTCTTTTTGCCGTAATGACTTGAACTTGCATCTTATTGCTCCGAAGCAATGGACCTACATTCCTGTCGACTAACATGTCTTACTGCAGAAATCTTGTGAGCTCGGGGCTCAGTTTGCTGAATTGGAGAGGAAACAGATCCAGCTCAACCTTGATCTGGAACTGGCCAAGCAGAATTTGTAGGAAGCCAAGGATGAAGCAGCTGCCATGGGAGGTAACAACTTGTCGACTGTTTGCTTTACCAGCTTTACTTTTCGCCTTTTGAACCGAGTGACTCCACTCGAGCAGATGTGCGTAGTGAAAACAGACAACTCCAAGCTCGTCTGAAGAATGTTATTTCTTTAGACAAAATGAAGTAGGCTCTGGAGCAGAAGGACCTCGACCTTGCCGCAGCGCAGAAGACGGCGCGAGAAAGAACTGAACTTGCAGACAAGAAGCTGGCTTCAGTCGGCAAGTTAGAAGAAGAAAACGCCAAGTTGAAGACTGCCATTAACGAAGCTAACAAAGAAGTCGTGCAGCTGAAGAAGTACAAGGTGGCACTGACTGACAAGGTGGGAGATCTCGCTTGGAAGAGGGATGAACTGAAGGTTTATCTGGGAGGACTCGCCAAGAAGATGTTCCTTATGCTTGAAGGTACTTTCCCCTGTCTGACTGATTTGCAACTACCGACTCATCATACAACTGCCGACTCATTTTTTCTGTGTATGCATAATTCTGTCAAAACTGCGAGGAAGAGATTGGGCGGATTGAGACGAATCTGGATCCCATCAACTCCCCTGTCAAGGACGAAGCTGCGATGAACGTGCTGCGCCTGGAATCTCGCCTCGCCAGCGTTACGGATTATCTTGCACGACTGAAGGTGGCAGTGTTGCGGATCGACACTGAGCTCTATCCAAGTGTGACATTCCAAAATGATCTCGAGTCTCTGATGACGCAACTTAATGAAATCCTTGGTCGAGTGCAAGCATGGAAGAAATCATCTGCTTGGTGTGGCACGGACGTGGCTCTATCTCTGGTCCGCGTTCATTGCAAAGAAGTTAAGGAAGAGAAGTTGGCAGCCCTCAAGGTCGCCAATACCAAGAAGCTTCAATTCCAGTCCTTCATGGAGATTTTCATCGAGGTTGCTACTCGAATTGCTGATGGAATTGACCTGGACGAGTTCGTCGAGCCAGCTAGCTCTCCTCCTGCGGAGTGAGCAAACTTTATGCCTTGATTTTATTTGCCTCGGGATGCCGAGTGATTTTGTAACCGTTAAACTCTTTCGGGCCTGATGTCTGAGCACTTCCAATCGCGGTTCTGAACCTCGCTGGATTTAGCCGAACTTAGTGTTTCTTCAAATTTGGTTGTTTTGCCTTCACCACTTTCAGATCTCTTAACTCCCGAGTGGAACTTGATTCTTTACTCGGAATAGATGTTGTACTTATGACGCAGCTCCGACGAGAGGGTCGTTGACATGAGCACACACGACCTGCACCTCATCGTTCTTGCGGATCGGGATGGAGCGTACGTTGTGCTTGTGATGCAGCTCTGTCGAGAGGGCGGTGGGTATGAGCACTAGGTGCTGCACACGACCTGCACCTCATGGTCCTTGCAGATCGGGATGGGGCGTACGTTGTACTTAGGAGAATCGGGTTCTCGGCTAAGCCTCCGAGTGAGAGGGTTGCTCTTCACTCGGAGTGGGTGAGGGAGTCCTGGACTAGGGGGTGTCCGGATAGCCGAACCATCATCCTTGGCCGGACTCCTAGACTATGAAGATACAAGATTGAAGACTTTGTTCCTTGTCCGGATAGGACTTTCCTTGGCGTGGAAGGCAAGCTTGGCGATACGGATATGTAGATTTCCTACCATTGTAACCGACTCTGTCCTATTCGGTGTCTATATAAACCGACGGGTTTTAGTCCGTAGGACGAACAACAATCATACCATAGGCTAGCTTCTAGGGTTTAGCCTCTCTGATCTCGTGGTGGATCTACTCTTGTACTACCCATATCATCAATATTAATCAAGCAGGAGTAGGGTATTACCTCTATAGAGAGGGCCCGGACCTGGGTAAAAACATCGTGTCCCTTGTCTCCTGTTACCATCCGCCTAGACGCACAGTTCGGGACCCCCTACCCGAGATCCGCCGATTTTGACACCGACATTGGTGCTTTCATTGAGAGTTCCTATGTGTCGTCACCTATAGGCCCGATGGCTCGTTCAATCATCATCAATGACGCAGTCCAGGGTGAGACTTTTCTCCCCGGACAGATCTTCGTATTCGGCGGCTTTGCGCTGCGGGCCAATTCGCTAGGCCATCGGGAGCAGATTGAAAGCTACGCCCCTGGCCATCAGGTCAGATTTGGAAGCCTGAACTATACGGCCAATGTCCGCGGAGATTTGATCTTCGACGGATTCGAACCACAGCCGAGCGTGCCGCACTGTCTCGATGGGTACGATCTAGCTCTGCCACCGAACAACGCCCTGGAGGCCGCACCAGTATCCGCTCCGACCCTTAATCCGGAGCCGGTTTCACCTATCGAGGACGGTTGGTTGGACACCGCCTCGGGGGCTGAAATCTCCACGGCGATTGAGCCGAACACCATCCCTGACCTTTGCGAAGCTTGTGACTCCCAGGTGTCGGACTCCTTTACGGACTCAACCTCCAGCGCCTCTACGGTCCGAATCCGACCGGGCCCCGGTTATGGAGTTCACCGCCACGGACATCTTTTCAAGACTCGCCCTTTGGCGATATCCTGAACTCATTAAAGTCTCTCTCTTTGTCAGGGGAGCCCTGGCCGAACTATGGCCAGGAAGGTTGGGATTCGGACGACGAAGAAATTCAACGCCCACCCACCATCCACTTTGTAGCCATTGTCGATGATTTAACCGACATGCTCGACTTCGACTCCGAAGACATCGACGGTATGGACGACGGTGCCGGAGACGATCAAGAGCCAGCGCCACGGGCCTTTGGAAGGCCACCTCGTCATACGACATATACATGGTGGACATCCCAAAAGATGGGAACGGCAATGGAAAAGCAGAGGATGACCCCTCCAAGAAACAACCCAAGCGCCGACGTCAGCGGCGCCGCTCTAAATCCCGCCACAGTAAAAACGGCGATTCCGGCACGGGAGACAATAATACCCCGGACAGTGCCGAAGACGACCCCCTCCAGCAGGACTCAGCGCAGGAGGAGGGAGAAGCAAGTCCGCACGACGGCGAAGCGAAGAGAGGTAGAGGACGATAATTATGCGCCCCCTCCGAAAACGAGGCAAGCCTCGATGACGACGAATTCGTCGTGCCAGAGGACCCCGTCGAACAAGAGCGTTTTAAAAGCAGGCTCATGGCCACGACAAGCAGCCTCAAGAAAAAGCAGCAACAACTTAGAGCTGACCAAGACCTGCTAGCTGACAGATGGACTGAAGTCCTTGCAGCCGAAGAGTATGAACTCGAACGCCCCTCCAAAAGCTACCCCAAACGCAGGCCGTTGCCTCGATCAGAGGAGGAAGCACCCACGTCACCAGCGCACGACATGGCAGACCGGCCACCCCGTGGCCGTGACAGAGAAGCCTCTCGGCCCTCCGCTCAAGCCACGCCCCGACGCCGCTCAAAAAGTACCAAGGCACGGGAAAACGCGCCGGACTTGCGAGATATATTGGAGGATAAGGCAAAGCATACAAGATCGATCTACAGATCGCGTGGGCAAACGACTGGGATGATTACCATCACGCGGATACAGCAAACCCGGCCGGCGAACACGATGAGACAAAGCTCATATGAGCTACGCCGTGATATAGCCCAATATCTGAGGCGCCAAGACACCCACTATGCTTCACAGATGAAGTAATGGATCATCAAATCACGAGGGCTTCAAACCCGTAAACATTGAATCATACGATGGTACCACAGATCCTGCGATGCGGATCGAGGACCTGTCTCGCTCCATATCCACATGGCCCGCGGTGATGATCTACATGCCATCAAATACATCCCACTCAAGCTTAAAGGACCAGCTCGGCATTGGCTCAACAGCTTGCCAAAGAGAGTCAATCGGTTGTTGGGAGGACCCGGAAGCCGCATTCCTTGATAACTTCTAGGGCACATATGTGCGACAACCAGACGCCGATGACCTTAGCCATATAATTCAGCGATCGGAAGAATCGGCGGACAATTACGGACGCGGTTCCTAACAAAGAAAAAATCAGATCGCCGATTGTCCGGATGCAGAGGCGCTTAGCAGCCTTCAAACACAACATCCATGACGAGTGGCTAGCACGGCACCTAGGACAGGAAAATCCGAAATCCATGGCAGCCCTCACCACACTCATGACCCGCTTTTGCGCGGGAGAGGACAGCTGGCTAGCTCGAAGCAACAACTTGGCCAAACACCCTGGTAGTTCGGATACCAAGGACAGCAATGGCAGGTCGCGTCGCAACAAGCAGAAACGGCGCATTAACGATTATAATGCTGAAGATACGACAGTAAATGCCGGATTCAGAGGCTCTAAACCCGGTCAGCAGAAGAAGCCATTCAAAAGAAATACCCAGGGCCCGTCCAACTTGGACCGAATACTCGATCGCTTGTGCCAAATACATGGCAACCCGGAAAAACCAGCCAACCACACCAACAGGGATTGTTGGGTGTTCAAGCAAGCAGGCAAGCTAAGCGCCGAAAACAACGACAAGGGGCTGCATAGCGATGATGAGAAAGAGCCCCGGCCGCTGAACAATAGAGTACAGAAGGGCTTTCCCACACAAGTGCGGACGGTGAACATGATATACACAACCCACATACCCAAAAGGGGGCGGAAGCTCGTACTAAGGGACGTATACGCGATGGAGCGATCGCCTCAAGTTCAACCCATGGTCTTCCTGCCCGATCACCTTCGATCAAGGGACCACCCCACTAGCATCCGCCACGGCGGTTTCGCCGCATTGGTTCTTGACCCAATTATTGACGGATTTCACCTCACCAGAGTCCTGATGGACGGCGGCAGCAGCCTGAACCTGATTTATCAGGATACAGTGCGCAAAATGGGCATAGACCCGTCAAGGATCAAACCCACAAAGACGACCTTTAAAGGCGTCATTCCAGGTGTAGAGGCCAACTGCACATGCTCCGTTACACTTGAAGTGGTCTTCGGATCCCGGATAACTTCCGGAGTGAGGAGTTAATCTTCGACATAGCCCGTTCCGCAGCGGCTATCATGCACCGCCGGACGAACCGCATTCGCAAAAATTCAATGCGGTGCCGCACTACGCGTACCTCAAACTCAAGATGCCAGGCCCTCGAGGCGTAATCACGGTCAATGGAAACATCAACGCTCCCTCCCGGACGGAGGAGCATAAAACGCCCTTGCGGCGAAGTGCGTAACAGCCTCTTAAGGCAATTCTCCAACCGCCAATAAACAATCGGACCTTTGTCAAAGCGCGCCGGAGTAACCTACAGCAAGACCGCCTGGCACGTTCCGAACAAGCGTAGTAATGCAGCCCCAACCCCAGCCCTCGCGAACTCGCGAAGCCAGTACTACACGCACGTAATTGCGCTCTGAAGCACCATGGGCATAGGGGACGGGCCACGACCACGGCATGCCCAGAATGCGGCTAGACCGCACTAGGGGCTCCCGTTTGTGTCATTCATTTTTTTTCTTTTTCTTCCTTTTACTTTCAGGACTCCGTTCTCCAGAAGCCCTGTCCGGCATTCGCGCCGAATACACGATGCAACAGCCAGGGAAACAAAAAACTGCGTCGAGTGTCCAGGTGGTCTCTATTACGAGCAGTATACCTGTTTTACATACCACACCGCAAACTTACCCCTGGAAGGGGGACATGTCAAAAGTCTCGTACCTTGCTTATCGCACAATTTGTATCGTTCTGCTTTTATTTACAGTTTCTTTTGAATAACCAATATATAGCTCTTGCCTATTATTACATTCTTTCCCATTATATATGTTCATTTATGACATTGCGCAACTGCATACAATTTGGTACGGCCAATACACCAGGGGCTTATGTACCCCAAAGACATGGTGTGACAAGTCCGAACACTTTCACAAGTGCGGCACCCCGAACTTATAGCATTATATGCATCGGCTCCGAATCATGTCTTGGGTCAATAGTTGGGTTTGCCCGACTCCCATGTTTTGGTACCTTCCGTTCCGTTATATCGGCTAAGGTAGCGCTGGGAGAACCAGTGCATTTGTGCCCCAGTTGAGCTGGGTTGAGCTCCTCAGTGGAGAAAGCCAAAACTGACCGTCATGATAAGGCGAGAGCCGGTCGCTGTTCGAGAGGTTTCTTCGAGTCCCTAAATACTTATGCCGCTTAGAGCGAGGAACCGGCATTGTCCGGCCAAGGCATGGATAGCGCCCTGAACTCGGTCTTCCGAATACTAGGGGCTTCGCCAAAATTTAAAATTATAGAATTCTATGGCTAAGTGAGAGTGTTCAAGCATTATAGTCCGGTTGCCTGGTTCGTTGCGTTGAGCGCCTCCCTCGAAGGACCCAAGTATGGGAACAAGAGCGCTCAAGTTTATCCCAACACCCCAAAGCACTGTGGCATGGGGGCTGAAGCCAACGACTTCGCCATCTCTCAAATTTGATAAACGGCCGCCTGAAGGTAATATTTTAAATCAAAAGCGTTGCTTAGCACATATGAAAAAGTTTTCAGCGTACAGGATAACAAATGCGAGTCTACTCAAATATTACATCTTTGGGGCATTCACCCGCTATAAGACGGGCACCCTTCAGGACGCCCTCACAATACTTCTCGGGCTTGCGATGTTCTTTGCCCGGCGGCTCCGTCTGTCACCAGCCTGGGCCCACGCCCCAAAGGCACCTTGGCTTCGATCCATGGACAGGCATCCACCAGCCGCAGACTAGCCTGGCAGTAGCTCCAGGCATGGCCTCATTTGGCCACAACCTAGCTATAAGGCCCTTCATGGCCTGTTCACGACCTTGTGGAGCTCGACCAATTGCTTGATTGGTCGCTCAAAGAACCTGGTGTTCGGCCTCAGCATACTGAGACCAAAACACCTTTTCCGTCGAGCTCCCTTCTTCGGCTCGGGAGAAAGCGCCGGCATCAGAGACACTCCGCGGTAGATCTGTGAACGCTCCTGGAGAGCTCCAGATTCGGGTAAGTACTAGATAATTGACTTTTACATTCCTGCTCTGGATAAAGAATGCCTTACCCGCCGCGATCTTCTTTGTTGCCTCAATCTCCTGAAGGGATTTTTGGGCCTCGGACTTAGCAGCTTTGGCACTCAAAAGAGCCGAGGCAAGCTCGGACTCTCGGGTCTTCGAGCCACGCTCCAAACCCTCGTGTTTTTCCACGAGAGCCTGGAGCTCTTGCCGTACCTCCGCCAGCTGCGCCTCCCCCTTCTCTCGCTCGGTGGCCGCTTTGTTTTCGGCCGCGGACACCGCCTCCTTCAGGGTCGCCACCTCGCTCGTGGCCCCTGCAGTACCCATGTTATTCCTGTTATCTTTTGTAACCACATTTTTTTAATTCCATAAGGTATTACTTACCTTCCTTGTCCTCGAGCTGCTTCTTGGCTTGGCGAGCTTCGTTCTCAGACCGCCGAGGCTCTCCTTCAATGCATTAACCTCCTTGATCGGTCTGGCAGAGGTCAGCAGCGCGGCCTGCATTCCCATATCGACATATTTATGTTAGACTCATGCGTATATCTTTTAGATCCTCAGTCCGGCTTTTCTTTCCGAACACCGAACTAAGCATCAGGGGCTACTGTCTATGCGGTAATCTTCTTACATATATTGAAAACTTACCTCAAAGCCTGTTAGAAGGCCGTTGCAGGCTTCAGTCAGCCCGCTCTTGGCGGACTGAACTTTCTGGATCACCACACTCATAACAGTGCGGTGCTCCTCCTCGATGGAGGCGCTGTTAAGCGCCTCCAGTAAGCTATCCGGTGCCTCCGGTTGGGCGGAGGACACCGGCGTCTTACCCTTCCTACGAAGGGGCCGCTTTGGACTTTGGAACCGCTGAAGGTTCGGTATGGAGTCCGGACAAGGGTCGGGCTTAGAGCCTGAGGGGTCTCGCTCCCCTCATGCTCGAGTCCGGAGGCAGCCTTGCGGCGCCTCCTGCGCCACCTCCTCTTGACCAGGCCCCCCTTGGGGCCCCACCTCGGCGTCGTCGGCGTGAGGTGAGGAGGCGGCCGGAAGTGAAGTACTCTCCACTTCCGACAAATTCAGGGACCCGCTCGACGAAGCGGCGAGCTCGTCCTTGGGCGGGCTGCATGATTGTTCGGCATTAGAGAACATTATGCAATGGAAAAAAGCCATGGGTATCCGGACACTTACGATCCCACTAGGGGCTTGACCCTCAAGGGCCACTCCTCCTCGCCGTCGTTGGCGTTGGTGGAGACGTCCGGAGGAAGGGTTCTTCCCTTCTTGAACCCTCCGGCCTCCCCAGCTGGGGCGGCCTTTCTTTTCTTCTCTCCCCCCGCTGGGGGAGAGGCTTCCGTTTCCTCCTCCTCGTTTTCACGGGAGGAGTCCGCCTCCGAGTCATCGGACGATGAGTCCGACAACACCTGGCGTCGGGCACTCCTTCGAGTCCTCGTGGCCTTCTTCTTGGCCTTCTTCTCCGGCACCACGTAAGGCGCCGGAGCCAGCAGCCCCACCAAGCGGGCATCTACTAGGTCTTCTGGCAAAGGAGTCGGACAGTTAAGCTGCCCGGATGTGCTCCGCCAGTCCTGTCAAAGGCAAGGGAGTTTAGATCCCGCATAGAGTCAAACTATGAAAAGCAAGATTCCCGTGAAGGGCAAAATAGCTTACCTCGGTAGCTTGACGCTGCGAGCCGAATCCGCGATCTTACATGGCGGATGAGGGAGCCTCGGCGTATGAACAGCACCTTCCGGGCATCTTACGTACATAGTGTCGAAGAGCCTCTTGAGGTTGGATGTTGTGCGGATCGAACTCCCACAATTTGAAGGCCCGTTGTTGGCATGGGAGGATCCGGCGGATGAGCATAACCTGGACCACATTGACGAGCCTGAGATTCTTGTTCACCAAGGTCCGCATGCAGGTTTGGAGTCCGGTCAGCTCTTTCGAATTACCCCATGCCAGGCCAGTCTCCTTCCAAGAAGTGAGCCGCGTGGGAATACCAGACCAAAATTCGGGGGCCGCCGCCCATTTAGGGTCGCGCGGCTCGGTGATGTAGAACCACCCGATTGCCACCCCTTCACGGTCTCCACAAAGGAGCCATCGAGCCATAAGACGTTGGCGATCCTGCCGACCATGGCGCCTCAAGACTCCGCTTTGGCCGCCCACAACCTTCGGCTTGACATTGAATGTCTTCAACCATAAGCCGAAGTGGGGCTGGATCCAGAGGAAAGACTCACACACGATGATGAACGCCGAGATGTTGAGGATGAAATTCGGGGCCAGATCGTGGAAGTCTAGGCCATAGTAGAACATGAGCCCCCGGACGAATGGGTGAAGTGGAAAACCCAGTCCGTGGAGGAAGTGGGCAAGAAATACGACCTGCTCATGGGGCTCAGGGGTGGGGATGAGCTGCCCTTCGTCGGGCAGCCGATGTGCGACGTCGCCGGACAAGTATCCGGCCTTCCGCAGTCTTTTTACTTGGCCCTCCGTGACGGAGGAGACCATCCACCTGCCTCTCACTCCAGACATGGCTGGAGATGGTTGAGGAAGGATGTGCGGACTTGGGCGCTGGAGCTCAGAGTGCGCGGAAATGGATGAGAAAGGAAGGAGGAAGGCGTTGGTGAAAAGGGTGGATCCTTATCCCCTTATATGGACGGACGAGGCTATGCGTCCTCCACCAGCCTGATAAAACTCGCTTATCTCCCAAGCGCCGCAATCGATGGCATGGTTGGGTTACCCACGTCCGTATTGATGAGAATCCCGGAATAAGGGGGCATGATCTACGCTTCGATATGACGTGCCAAGGAAAACGCCTCGCTAAACGTCTTTGAGGTGGGACAAGAAAAAGCGATTGAATAAAGGCTTGGCCATGGTGTGATGTCACGCCACAGAATACGTCAGCAGATCTGTGCAAAAAATTATTCTCTCTACGGTGGTATGTGGAACTTGTTTTGCAGAGCCGGACACTATCCTTGTGTTCAAAACCTTCTAAGTATTCGGAGGAGGAACCCGCCTTGCAATGCCGAAGACAATATGCGCGTCGGGCTCGTCGTCATTGAAGCCTGGTTCAGGGGCTACTGAGGGAGTCTTGGACTAGGGGGTGTCCGGATAGCCAAACTATCATCTTTGGCCGGACTCCTAGACTATGAAGATACAAGATTGAAGACTTTGTCCCTTGTCCGGATAGGACTTTCGTTGGCGTGTAAGGCACGCGCTTAGCGTCTGGATATGTAGATTTCCTACCATTGTAACCGACTACGTGTCTATATAAACCGAAGGGTTTTAGTCCGTAGAGATCGAACAACAATCATACCATAGGCTAGCTTCTAGGGTTTAGCCTCTCTCGATCTCGTGGTGGATCTACTCTTGTACTACCCATATCATCAATATTAATCAAGCAGGAGTAGGGTATTACCTCCATCGAGAGGGCCCGAACCTGGGTAAAAACATCGTGTCCCTTGTCTCATGTTACCATCCGCCTAGACGCACAGTTCGGGACCCCCTACCCGAGATCCGCTGGTTTTGACACCGACAGTGGGTTTTAACTTAGGCGAGTATGAGGTCATAGCTAAGCCTCCGAGTGAGAGGGTTGCTCTCCACTCGGAGTGGTTTTTAACTTAGGCGAGTACGGGGTCGCAGCTAAGCCTCTAAGTGGGAGGGTTGCTCTCCACTCGGAGTGGTTTTTAACTTAGGCGAGTACGGGGTCGCAGCTAAGCCTCCGAGTGAGAGGGTTGTTTTCCACTCGGAGTGTTTTTGAAACTTAGGCGAATCGGATTCGCGGCTAAGCCCCCGAGTGAGAGGGTTGCTCTTCACTCAGAGTTGTTTTTAACTTAGGTGAGTATGGGGTCGCAGCTAAGCCCCCGAGTGGGAGGATTGCTCTCCACTCAGAGTGTTTTTTAACTCAGGTGAGTATGCGGTCGCAGCTAAGCCCTCGAGTGAGAGGGTTGCTCTTCACTCAGAGTGTTTTTTTAACTTAGGCGAGTACGGGGCCGCAGCTAAGCCCCCGAGTGAGAGGGTTGCTCTTCACTCGGAGTGATTTTTAACTTAGGCAAGTATGGGGTCGCAGCTAAGCCCCCGAGTGGGAGGATTGCTCTCCACTCGGAGTGTTTTTGAAACTTAGGCGAATCGGATTCGCGGCTAAGCCCCCGAGTGGGAGGGTTGCTCTCCGCTCGGAGTGTTTTTTAACTTAGGCGAGTACGGGGTCACAGCTAAGCCCCGAGTGGGAGGGTTGCTCTCCACTCAGAGTGTTTTTTAACTTAGGCGAGTCGGATTCGCGGCTAAGCCCTCGAGTGGGAGGATTGATCTCCACTCGTAGTGTTTTTGAAACTTAGGCAAATCGGATTCACGGCTAAGCCCCTGAGTGGGAGGATTGCTCTCCACTCAGAGTGTTTTTGAAACTTAGGCGAATCGGGTTTGCGGCTAAGCCACCCACTGGGGGATTTGGACACATGTGTTTACCGGATAACAATCATTGAGATACTAAAAAAATCTTGTCTTTGATAAGCAAGCTGAAGGATTCTTATTACAACTCGTTGATCCGAGTGTTCAGTTATAAAAACGGCGGAGCAGCTCCGCGTTCCACGAGCGTAGCCCGTCTTCTTTCTTGGCTACGTTGTAGAGGTGATACGCCCCGTTGTGGAGCACCTTGGTGATGATGAAGGGCCTTCACAGGCCGGAGAAAGCTTGTGAGGTCGCTTCTGGTGCACTCGGAGCACAAGGTCTCCGTCCTGAAATGCTCGACCTCTGACGTTTCTGGCATGGAATCGACGCAGGTCTTGCTGATAGATGGTCGACCGGATCAGAGCCATCTCTCGTTCTTCCTCTAGGAGATCAACTGCGTCCTGGCGTGCTTGTGCCGCTTCGGCTTCTGAGGAGAGTTCCACTCGGGGGGCGTTGTGCAGCAAGTCACTCGGAAGCACAACTTCATCCCCATACACCATGAAGAAAGGAGTTCGATCAGTCGACCAATTTGGAGTTGTTCTCAGTCCCCATAAAACAGATGGCAATTCAGTCACCCCGAGCTCCAGCAGCATGCTTGAGATCACGCATCAGTCGGGGTTTCAGCCCTTGAAGGATCAAACCATTCGCCCTTTCTGCCTGCCCATTCGACTATGGGTGCGCAGCGGATGCGTAATCGACCCAAGTGCCTTGGTAAGCGCATAATGCTCTGAAATCATCAGAACCAAAGTTGGATCCATTATATGTGATTATACTATGAGGGACTCCATATCTGAATATCAGCTCTCTGATGAAACTGATGGCAGTGCTTGAATCAAGGTTCTTGATAGGCTTAGCTTTGATCCACTTGGTAAATTTGTTGACTGCTACTAGCAAATGAGTGAAACCACTTCTGCCGGTCTTGAAAGGTCCAACCATGTCCAACCCCCAGACTGCAAACAGCCAAACGAGTGGGGTAGTCTTCAAGGCTGATGCAGGCTTGTGAGACATGTTCGAATAGAACTGACAACCTTCACACTTGTCGACTATATCCTTTGACATCTCATTTGCACGCGTCCAATAGAATCCCGCTCGGTATGCTTTGGCCACGATGGTCCGAGAGGATGCATGGTGACCACAGGTCCCCGACTGAATTTCGTTTAGAATCATTCGACCTTCCTCTAGGGAGATGCAACGCTGAGCAACTCCTGTGACACTTTCCCTGTAAAGTTGTCCACTTATCATGGTGAAGGCTTTGGATTGACGGATGATCTGGCGGGCCTCATCTTCATCTTCAGGAGTTCCTACCTGAGCAGGTATGCGATATACGGCACCGTCCAGTCGGGGGTGATCACTAGAACTTCCATGATCAAGTCGACCACAGCCGGGACTTCAATATCAGTCGGATTGGTTGAAATTATCGGTTGCGGGGGCTCGTCTGTGAAGGGATCTTCTTGAACTGACGGGGTATGGAGATTCTCCAAGAACACATTACTGGGGATAGGCTTCCGAGTGGAACCTATCTTCGCCAGATCATCAGCAGCTTGATTCTTGATTCGGGGTATGTGGTGGAGCTCTAACCCTTCAAACTTCTTCTCTAGCTTTCTTACTACATCGCAATAACCAGTCGTAGTTGGGCTCCTGATATCCCATTCCTTAACCACCTGATTGACCACTAAGTCTGAGTCGCCGTAGACCATCAGGCGACGGACGCCAAGTGAGATGGCCATATGTAACCCATATAGAAGTGCCTCGTATTCAGCCTCGTTGTTTGAGGAATCAAAGTGAATCTGGAGGACATAGCTGAGCTTGTCACCTCTGGGAGATACCAGAACTACACCAGCACCAGAGGCATTCAATATCTTGGACCCATCAAAGAACATAGTCCAATGCTCCGAGTGAATCTGAGTCGGTTGTTGCTGTTCAATCCACTCGGCGAGGAAATCTGTATTGCTTGGGACTTGATTTCTTTCTTTGACTCAAACTTGATATCCAATGGAAGGAGTTCAATCGCCCATTTTTCCACTCGACCAGTTGCATCTCTATTGTTTAGAATTTCTGATAATGGAGCATCGCTGACGACTGAAACCGAGTGATCTGAAAAGTAGTGTGCAACTTTCTTCGTGGTCATGTAGATTCCATAGACAAGCTTCTGATAATGTGGGTATCTCTGCTTGGACGGACTCAAGACTTCAGAAATATAATACATTGGGCGTTGAACTTTATATGCTTTGCCTTCTTCTTCCCGCTCGACCGTGAGCACTGTAATGACAACTTGTCCAGTGGCTGCAATGTATAGCAGTAGAGGTTCTTTGCTGATTGGAGCAGCAAGCACCGGCTGGGTGGAAAGCAGGGCTTTGAGCTCTACAAAGGCTGCTTCGGCTTTGGGAGTCCACTCGAACTTATCAGACTTCTTCATCAGTCGTTAAAGAGGCGATGCCTTTTCACCGAGATGAGAAATGAATTGGCTCAATGCAGCCAAGCAGCCTGTAAGCTTCTGAACATCGTGCACACGCACAGGGCTTTTCATTCGGAGGATTGCTCCAACTTTCTCTGGGTTTGCGTCAATCCCTCGTTCGGAAATGAGGAAACCGAGTAGATTTCCACCTGGGACTCCGAATGTGCATTTTGACGGGTTAAGCTTGATATCATATCTTCTCAAGTTGTCAAAAGTTTCATCGAGGTCATTCAGTAGGTCGGAACCTTTACGTGACTTGACCACGATGTCATCCATGTATCCTTCCACATTTTGACTGATTTGAGTGAGCAGGCACTTCTGAATCATGCGCGTGAATGTGGCGCCAGCATTCTTGAGACCAAAAGGCATGGTAACATAGCAAAAACACCCGAATGGGGTGATGAAGGCTGTTTTTATTTCGTTGGGACCATACAGTCAGATATGATGGTACCTAGAATATGCGTCCAAAAAGGACAAACGCTCACATCCCGCAGTCGAGTAAACAATTTGATCGATGCGGGGGAGAGGGAAATGATCTTTCGGGCAGGCCCGATTGATGTGTTTGAAATCGATAGACATATGAAGTGAATCATCTTTCTTGGGGACCATGACAACATTGGCGAGCCACTCGGAGTAGTATATCTCGCGCATGAACTCAGCTGCCAGAAGCAGAGCCACTTCCTCGCCAATTGCGTTCCTCTTCTCCACGACGGACGGACGGAGATGCTCTTTAACGAGTTTTGCTTTTGGGTCGACTCGGAAACGGTGCTCAGCCAGTCCCCTGGGTACACCCGGCATGTCAGATGGTTTCCATGCGAAGATGTCCCAGTTCTCACGGAGGAACTGGATGAGCGCTTCTTCCTATTTGCTGTCGAGTGTTGTTGAGATATGAGTCGGAGCAGCATTGGGATCGGTCGGGTGAATGTGAACTAGCTTTATTTCACCGGACGACTGAAATGCGGATTCTGAAGCAGGCTTCTTAGCACGCAATAAATCACTCAGATATGCGTTCTTTTGATATTCTTGCATCTCTACTGCTGCCATCTGTTCATCGGCAATCTTCGAGCCCTTCTGGAGGCACTCTTCTGCTCTCTGCCAATTTCCAGTGAGTGTGATCACACCTCTGGGGCCAGCCATCTTTGACTTGAGGTACACGTAATACAGTCGAGCCATTAAACGAGCATATGCAGGCCTGCCCACAATAGCATGATAGGCACTGTGAAAATCCACGGCCTCAAATGTCAACTTTTCCTTGTGGTAATTCTTTGAATCACCGAAAACCACATCAAGAGTGATCTGACCAAGTGAATCGGCTTTCTTCCCTAGGATGACTCCGTGGAATCTCATGTTGCTCTCACTGATCTTGGACATCAGAATGCCCATCCCTCGGAGGGTCTCAGCATACAGAATGTTTAAACCACTGCCACCATCCATCAAAACCTTGGTCAGTCGAGTGCCCCCAACGACTGGGTTGACCACCAATGCTTGCCTCAAGGGGATAGCAACGTGCGTTGGATGGTTGGACTGGTTGAATGTAATGGGAGTTTTTGACCACTTCAAATACGTTGTCGTTGCTGGAGCAACCGTGTTTACTTCCCTGTTGATGACTTTCAGTCGACTTTTGCTCTCGATGTCAGCAAAAATCACCAAAGTGGCATTGACATTGGGGTAACCATCATCCTCTTATCTGTCTTCATCTTGATCAGATTCCTTTTCTTTTTCACTGGGCTGGCCCTCTCGGAAGCTCTGAATCAGAAGTCGACACTGTTGAGTGGTATGCTTGGGGTAAATCAGGTTCCCCTCTTCATCTTTATTAGTGTGTATATGACACGGTAAATCAAGTACGTCATTTCCCACTTGATCTTTCACTTTCTTGGGGATCCATGGCCCCTAAGGCTTTCCTTTGAACTTCCCTTGGTTTACAACTGCGGCCTCACCAGGACCTGCGGGTTCGGCTTTGCGCTTCTGCTTCCGACCGGCATTTCCTCCTTTGGTGTCCTGGGCGACTGATTTGTTATTGCCACTGCGGAGTCGGTATTCTTCCTCGCCATTAGCATACCGAGTGGCTATTTCCATCATTCGGGCTAGGGTCATGTCTCCTGTCCGGCCAAACTTCAGGTTAAGCTCTCTGTACCGGACGCCCCTTTGAAGGCGCAAACTGCCTGGTGTTGCGACACATTCTCCACTATATGATGATGGGTGGTCCATCTCTGGATATAATCCCTCAGAGTTTCATTCGGTTTTTGCACACAATGCTGCAGCTCAGTCAGCCCAGCAGATCATTTGCAAGTGCCCTCGAACGTTCTGACAAACACTCGAGCCAACTCTTCCCAGCTGAAAATACTTCCAGGAGCCAACTGATTCAACCAAGCTTTGGCTGAACCCTCCAACATCAGGGGGAGATGCTTCGTGGCTACATCATCATTTCCGCCACCAATCTGCACAGCCACTCGATAATCCTCTAGCCAAGTGTTTGGCTTCGACTCGCCGGTGAACTTACTTAGTCCCATAGCCAACCTGAAGTTGGGAGGGATCTCAGCAGCCCTGATGGCTTTGCTGAAACATTCAGGCCCTGAAGCATGCACTCTGCTACTAACCGGGCGGTCTCTGTCTAGTCCTTCTCTATGTGCCCGGTTTCTGTCGACCAGGCCTTGCACAAGAATTGATCTGGCATCAAACCCGGGTTCTCTTGGGTCAACCGGAACCCTTCGCTCATAGCCATACGGGCGCCTGCCATCATACTGCTAGGGCACACACAATCCGTCCCTCGGAGGGGGCATAGGCACTCGACGGCGGTCATCATGGCCGAGTCGATGATCATACTGCCCGTGGTTCTGACCCTGGTATTGCTCTTGGTGGTGACCCCGACCCTCACCTCGCGGAGGTGATCTTGGGCTGTGAGCCGATTGGACTGTGTCTGCCACCACAGACTTGTTGTGGATCCTATTGCGCGACTGAGGAACGGCTGTGTTTTGCTCACCTGCTGCCCGGAGCAGCGCTCGGATCTGCATCAAACCCCTTCGAGCCTCTGACTGGGACGGCTGAATCGACTCCACTATACGGGCTGCAGCTGTAAGATTCTGGATCGGAGTATGGTATACCTGAGGTTCAGGCGAAAACAACTGTCGGTGTAGTCGACTGGATTCGGGGATCTGTCGTCGAGCGCGCTTGTCGCGTGAATGTTGAAGGTTCTCCAGACACGCGCGCTCAGCCAAAGTGGCAAGGCGTGCAGTCTCCAAGGCCTGAGCCTCAGAGGTCTCTCCGATGATGGGAGTGTGGAGTGCCTCCATGTTGCGACGGTCCAGTTCATCCCTCTGCTCCGCAGTGAGGGCTTCGGGTGATACTCGTCACGGCCGCGAGACGGACCGCCGCCACCATGGCCGCCGCCACTGCGATGGAAACCAG
The DNA here is from genome assembly GCA_021605145.1 of Aegilops bicornis. NCBI lineage: Eukaryota > Viridiplantae > Streptophyta > Magnoliopsida > Poales > Poaceae > Aegilops > Aegilops bicornis. Next base: position 350,816,429 of record CM038671.1, on the reverse strand, counting down.
GCGGGCTGCACGGCGTGTCGACCATCAGATCTCCGCTGCCGGGTCGCTGCTCCTGCACTCGGACAGAGTCTCGGCGGAACCAGTCGACAGGTCAAATAGTCCATAGAGAGATTCGTCGGGCTCGATTGCCGTGACTTGAGGGGTGGCCGACTGGCGTGCCACTGCATGCTTCACCCACTGCTGAATCCGTGACCGACCAGATCGCTTGCAGCGGCGGACAGCCGGAAGGGTGGACGATGCGGGAGCCGGCCGATACTAGGTCGACGGCTGCCGTAGGAGGACGCCGCAGTCACTCGAACGGAAGTGCGCCGCCCCACGGATGGGAAGGGCCTCGACGTTGAGGGGGGCCTCCTGGATCCAAGCGGAGTCGTCGGCGATGAAAACGAGCACACCGAGTCGGATCTCGCGGCCCAAAGCCAAACCACCGCTGGAAACCATGATGATGAAGATCGGAAAAATTGCAACCTCACCGAAAGTCGCTAATATGCCTGCCCCACGGTGGGCGCCAACTGTCGTGGTACTAAGTCTAACAGTAAGAGTAGGGGGTACATATAAGGAGGCAAGGTCCTAACTACGGTGAGGTTGTACACACGAGTTTACGAGTTCAGGCCCCTCTCGGAGGAGGTAAAAGCCCTACGTCTCGGTGCCCTGAGGCGGTCGACTAGAATATGTGTGTGTGTTACAGGGGGTGTGAACCCTTGTGCCAGTGGAGGGGGTGGCTTATATAGAGTGCACCAGGACCCCAGCCAGCCACCATTACACATGGTTCAATGTACATTAAGACAAGGCGTTACTGGTAACGCCAGCCATAAAGAGCTATTAATGATCTTAAAGACTACAGAGTGAACGCATGACCGTTGCCATCCTGAGTGACTCTAGGTCTTCTGTACTCCGAGTGGTTTCTTGTATGATCGGTTGACTTCTACACTATCGAATGAAGTTGGGGTATCCGAGTGAGATAGATAGTCGAGTGGATTGCACTCCTAGGTGAACTCAGTTGGTCTCTTCTGTTGTATCTTGAATGTCTTTGACTCTTAGGGCAGCTTCCTTGGATAGGGCGTCTAGGTCAGGCCTATGACCCTACCCTACGTACATGTCATCGTCACCGTGCCCGCGGTTCTGTGGCAGATGGGAATTTTTAATGTCCGGTTGTAGAGAACTTGACACCAGACCTGAAATAAAATACACCAACTGCGTGCGTAACCGTGATGGTCTCTTTTCAAGCGAGTCGAGAAGAGAACACGGTGGGGTTATGTTTGAACGTAAGTAGTTCAGGATCACTTCTTGATCATTACTAGTTTTTAACCGTTGCGTAGTTTCTCATCTTATTCTTGTACTCATAAATTGGCCACCATACAATGCTTAGTCGTTCTTAGTCACCAAGCAATTAAAATTCAACTTATTCAACAAAGTTTAAGTAAGAGTTCCACATACTCAACCATCATATAGTCTTCTATGATTGCTAACACTCACCGCCTACACATGAGCAAAACATTTCAACCGGACACATAGAAAGATAGGGGCTTGTTGTTTTTCCAACCAACGTATTCACCTCAAGGGTGACGTCAACAATAATAACTCATTCTACCCATATTCAACTGGACATATGTGCCTAGATCTTTGCTCACCTCATGATGTTTGCCAAAAGAGAAAAATGAAAAGGAATAGAGAGGATAACTTTGGCTCTTTGCATAAAAATAAATACTGAAAATTAAAAGATAGGCCCTTCGCAGAGGGAAGCAGAGGTTGCCATGCGCTAATTTTTTGTATGCTCAACCCCTTAGTGCAAAAGAACGTCACGTTACATTGCCCCTTATGATAGAAACCTTTATTATGAAGTCCGTCGCATTTATTGCTTTGCCATCACAAGTTCGTACAACGCTCAATTTTCTCTTACACTAAAAGATCTAATACTTTTAGAAGCAATTTTTATTGCCTTATTGCACCGATGACAACTTACTTGAAGGATCTTGCTCAATCCTTAGGTAGGTATGGTGGACTCTTGAAGATAAGAGTTGGGTTTAAGGGTTTTTGGATGCACAAGCAGTATATCTACTTAGTGCGGAAATTTTGCCTAGCAAAGATGGGGGCAAGCACCACATGTTGAAGGATATATGACAATATAACTTCTGTGTGAATCTGAACAAACCTAAATCATTACGTTGTATTCCTTGTCCAACGTCAATTTTTTTGGCATATAGTACTTTGATGGGGGATCACAATCACAAAAGATTTCCATGAGAGTCTATTTGCATGTGAAAGTTCTCTTCCTTATACTAATTATTCGTGAATTGCTTGTATGACCAAAATTGTGATTGTCAATCCTCAAAAGATTTCACTTTCTAAACCCAATGTGAAGCTACCACTAGGCATGCTAAGATATCAACTTCATGACATTCAATTTATTCAACAATTTACTCATAGGATATAAGTGAAGCACAAGAGCAATTCCAAAGAAAAGAGCTTCGTTGACGGGATGTGAAAGCCGCTTACTTAGCCTCCTTGGCAACTATTTGAGGACTCTATTTTATTTAAAAACTTTCAGATCTAAGTATTTATTAAAACATCAAGCAAAACAAAATAATAAAATGACATTCTAAGGATATCACAACTCATGTGAAGAAGCAAAAACTTAGGCTCAACCGATACTAACCGATAGTTGTTGAAGAAAAAAGGTGGGTTGCCTACCGGGGCATCCCCAAGCTTAGATGCTTGAGACTTCTTGAAATATTTTCTTGGGGTGCCTTGGGTATCCCCAAGCTTGAGCTTTTGTGTCTCCTTAATTCCTTTTATATCACGGTTTCCCTAAATCTTAAAAAACATCATCCACACAAAACTCAACAAGAACTCATGAGATAAGTTAGTATAAACCAATGCAAAAACTACATCATTCTCTACTGTAGCAAATCAATAAATTATTATTCAACATTGCATACTAAACGCCTCTGCATATTTAATACTCCTATCCTCAAATAGAATCATTAAACAAGAAAATATATGAAAACAATGCAAACATAACAGCAATCTGCCAAAACAGTACAGTTTGTAAAGAATGCAAGAGAATCAATACTTATTCAACTCCAAACATTATGAAATTCTACCACACTATAGAAAATTTATCAGAGCTCATTATGCAAAAAGTTTCAACATTTTATCACATTTTGACTTTCCTCGGGAATTTTTGCAACACCGATAAACATTCTGTTTTCAAACAGCAACATGTATACTTGCAAGATAAGCATGGCAAAGGCTATCAATGCCACTTTTATTGAAAGAAAAGATGCAAAAAAATTGACGCTCCAAGCAAAACACATATCATGTGAAGAATAAAAACATAGCTCCAAGTGAGGTTACCGATAATGTTGGAGACGAAAGAGGGGATGCCTTCCGGGGCATCCCCAAGCTTAGTTGCTTGGATCTTCCTTGGATATTAACTTGGGGTGCGTTGGGCATCCCCAAGCTTAGGGTCTTGTCACTCCTTATTCTCCTCATATCGATATCTCACCCAAAACTTGAAAACTTCAATCACACAAACTTAACGGAACTTCATGAGATAGGTTAGTATGATAAAGAGCAAACCATTTCACTTTGGTACTGTCAAAGACAAGATTCATAATTGTCCTCACAGAATGCCTACGGTAGCATATCATTTCCACAATTTATATTGGACAATATAAGCCATAGAAATGAGAAAACAAGTAAACTGTGCATTGAAAGCAGAATCTATCAAAAACTGAACAGTCTGTAGTAATCTGTACTCAAACCATACTTCTGCTACACCAAAAATTATGAAAACATTAGTACCACGTGATACATTTGTATATTAAACTTCTGAAAAGAATCATCTCAAAAGCACTGCTGTTTAAAATGAGGCTTATTTTCGTGAGCGCAAAAGTTTCTATTTTTCAGCAAGATCAAATCAACTATCACCCAACATGATCCCAAAGGCTTTACTTGGCACTTTATTGAAACAAAAGCAATAAAACATGATTACTACAGTAGCATAATCATGTGACTACACAAAAACAGTAGGTAAAAGTGTTGGGTTGCCTCCCAACAAGCGCTTTTCTTCAATGCCTTTTAGTTAGGCATGATGATTTCAATGATGCTCGCATAAAAGATAAGAATTTAAACATAAAGAGAGCATCGTGAGTCATAAGTTCCTCTTTCATAATAATTTTCAGTAGAATCATGACTAGATTCATCAATATAACCATTACATAAAGCATTATTTTCATGATCCACAAGCATAGATAATTTATTACTCTCTATGGCATACATGTCATCATAATAATCATCATAGATAGCAACTTTATTATCATAGTCAATTGAAACCTCTTCAAAAATAGTGGATGTATCACTAAATAAAGTCATGAACTCCCCAAATCCACTTTCATCAATATTGTAATAAGATTCAACACCCTCCAAAATAGTGGGATCACTACTACCTAGAGTTGACACTCTTCCAAACCCACTTTTATCAATGTAATCATCATAAATAGGAGGCATGCTTTCATCATAATAAGTATGATCATTCAAAGTAGGGGGACTAAAAAGATCGTCTTCATTAAACATAGTATCCCCAAGCTTGGGACAAACATTAGTTGCAGCAAATAAATTCTCAAAGATATCATTCTCATCAAACGTAGCATCCCCAAGCTTGTGGCTTGGCATATCATAAGCATAATCACTCTCATCATTAATAGTATGAATAGCACCAACGGTATAACAATTGCTATCATCATAATTTCCCAAGTTGGTGCCAAAAAGATTTCCAAGATTATAAGATGTATTATTATCTTCCCAATCATAATCATCACAACAAGCAATAGGCATAACAAAATCATCATCAAGTGCATCATCTTCCACAATTATTTTTGATTCATTTTCATGAGGCACAACAACAATAGGAGCAACATTATTTGGGAGAGATACCTTTTTACCTCTATTCTTTCTTCTTTTCTTCTTCTTCACCACATCATGTGTGGGTTTAATTAATCTTTTCAAGCTTCTTATTGATGAGATTGGTTGGATAGGAAGCTCCTCCTCGTTACCTAATTCATCATAATAAACACTAGGAGGGTATTGGGAAATATTTTCCCTTTCATTAGTACTCTCTTCATATTATATTTGTTTTCTTGACTTTAGATAGTTGGCAATATAAGGATTCTCAATGCAATTTACCGCCGAAAACATATAAATTTCCTCTAGATCAAAATCAAGAAAAATCTCGAGATTAAATTTTGGAATACCCTTAGTTCGATGTTTCATTTCTTCATACCCAAAAAGAATACTAAGCTCTTTATGATGATCAAGGGTAATCAAGTTATCACAATTTTTGGACATGATTTGATCATGAAAGAATTTGCATTGGAGATTTAAATGACCACGTTCATTGCAAAGTTCACAAGGATGGTGAACAAAATTAAATCTTTCAGCACAATCATCCAGCCTCTCTTGCAACTTTTTCATTTCTAAATATTTATGCTTATTACAAAATCTATCTTCCCGTTTTGGTGTGCAATTGCACTCCCGATTCACTCCGCAAAAAGTGACATGCTTATAAGAAACATTTTTGTCATGACTTGTGCAATCATCATTAGCATTTTGGATATTCAAAGAATTCACACTAACAACATTGCAATCATGCTCATCATTCAAATATTTTGTGCCAAGCATTTTATTGACTTCTTCTTCTAACGATTGAGCACAATTTTCCGAACCATCATTTTCAAGAAAGATATCACAAAGATGATCAATAATATGATGCAACCTAAATTCCATTTTTATGTAGTTTTCTCTTATAGACCAAACTACTGATAAACAAGAAACTAGAAGATTCAATTAAAAGATCTAAAGATATACCTTCAAGCACTCACCTCCCCGGCAACGGCGCCAGAAAAGAGCTTGATGTCAACTAGGCAACTTTATTCTTCTAGACACGTGTTGGGCCTCCAAGCGCAGAGTTTTGTAGGACAGTAGCATTTTTCCCTCAAGTGGATGACCTAAGGATTATCAATCCGTGAGAGGTGTAGGATGAAGATGGTCTCTGTCAAATGACCCTGCAACCAAATACAAGAAATCTTTTGTGTCCCCAACACACCCAATATAATGGCAAATTGTACAGGTGCACTAGTTCGGCGAATAGATGGTGCTAAATGTCTAATATTGATGGTAGAAATACATTTTTATAATATGAATAAATAAAAACAACAAGGTAGCAAATAGTAAACGGGCACAAAATGGTATTGCAATGCTTGAAAACAAGGCCTAGGGTCCGTACTTTCACTAGTGCAACCTCTCAACAATGCTAACATAGTTGGATCATATGATTATCCCTCAAAGTGCAATAAAGAATCACCCCGAGTTCCTATTAGCGGAGAAGAAAAGATATAAATTGCTTTTAGGGTACGAAACCACCTCAAAGCTATTCTTTCCATTCGGTCTATCCTAGAGTTTGTACTAAAATAACACAAGCTATTCTTTTCGATCGATCTAATCAAGAGTTCGTACTAAAATAACACCAAAAAAATTCATATTCATAATACTCAATCCACAAAAAGAACTACAAAGAGACCCCAAAGTTTCTATCGGAGAAATGATAATAAAAACATGCATCAACCCCTATGAATATATTACCCCAATATCACCTCGGGAATCCGCAAGTTTAGTGCCATAACATACATCAAGTGAATCAATATGATACCCCATTGTCACCTCAAGTATTCATACCACAAGACATACATCATGTGTTCTCATATCTGAATATTCAACCTGACAAGACAAAACTTCAAAGGGTAAAGATTCAATCCATCACAACAAGAGTATAGAGGGGAGAAACATCATTTGATCCATATATATTAACAAAGCCCATGATATAGATCACGATAGAGAGAGAGATTAAACACATAGCTACTGGTACAAACCATTAGCCCCGATGGTTTACTACTCCCTCCTCATCGTGGTGGCCGCCGGGATGATGAAGATGGCCACCAGAGATGATTCCCCCCTCTAGCAGGGTGCCGGAACGGGTCTAGATTGGTTTTCGGTGGCTACAGAGCCTTGTGGCGGTGGAACTTCTGATCTAGGTTAACCCCCGTGGGTTTTGGAATATTTGGGAATTTATAGTGCAAAGAGGGGGTGCGGAAGGCCACCGAGGTGGGCACAACCCACCTGGGCGCGCTAGAGGGCCCTGGCGCACCCTAGTGGGTTGTGCCCCCTCGGGGTACCCCCCCAGGTGCTGCGCTGGCCCAATGGGTGTCTTCTCGTCCATAAAAAATCTCCGTGGAGTTTCGTTGCGTTTGGACTCTGTTTGGTATTGATTTCCTGCAATGTAAAAGACACGCAAAAAAGCAGCAACATGCACTAGGCACTGGGTCAATAAGTTAGTCCCAAAAAATGATATAAAGTTGCTATAAAATGATTGTTAAACATCCAAAAATGATAAAATAACAGCATGAATACTTCATAAATAACTGCGCCCAGGTGGGTTTTGCCCACCTCGGTGGCCTCCCGCACCCCTTCTTTGCACTATAAATTCCAAAATATTCTGAAACCCTTCTGCATTACCTAGATCAGAAGTTCCTCCGCCGCAAGGCTCTGTAGCCACGAGAAACCAATCTAGACCCTTTCCGGCACCCTTCCGGAGGGGGGAATCATCTCCGGTGGCCATCTTCATCATCCCGGCGGCCACCATGATGAGGAGGGAGTAGTCCACCCTCGGGGCTGAGGGTTTGTACCAGTAGCTATGTGTTTAATCTCTCTCTCATGATCTATATCATGGGCTTTGTTAATATAGTCGGATCATATGATGTTTCTACCCTCTATACTCTTGTTATGATGAATTGAATCTTTACCCTTTGAAGTTTTGTCTTTTCGGATTGAATATTCAGAGATGAGAACACATGATATATATCTTGCGGTATGAATAACTGAGGTTACAATTGGGGTATCATATTGATTCACTTGATATGTGAACTAGCATTCAACTCAGGGATTCCCGCGGTGATATTGGGGTAATCTATGCATAGGGGTTGATGCACGTTTTTCTCCGGTAGAAACTTTGGGGTCTCCTTGTAGTTCTTTGTATGGATTGACTATTATGAATATGAATTTGCTTTGGTGTTATTCTAGTATGAACTATTGATTAGATCAATCGGGAAGAATAGCTTGCGTTATTCTACTACGAACTCTAGGATAGATTGATCGGAAAGAATAGCTTTGAGGTGGTCTCATACCTTGCAAACAACTTCTATCTTTTGTTCTCCGCTAATAGGAACTCGGGAGTGATTCTTTGCTGCACTTTGAGGGATAATCATATGATCCAACTATGTTAGTATTGTTGGGAGATTGCACTAGCGAAAGTACGGACCCTAGGCCTCATATTTAAGCATTGCAATACCATTTTTGTGCCTGTTTACTAATTGCTACCTTGCTGTTTTTATTTATTCAGATTATAAAAATATATTTATACCATCAATATTACACTTTTATCACCGTCTCTTCGCCGAACTAGTGCACCTATACAATTTGCCATTGTATTGAGTGTGTTGGGGACACAAGAGATTTCTTGTATTTGGTTGCAGGGTCGCTTGAGAGAGACTATCTTCATCCTACGCCTCCCACGGATTGATAAACCATAGGTCATCCACTTGAGGGAAAATTGCTACTTTCCTACAAAACTCTGCGCTTGGAGGCCCAACACGTGTCTACAAGAATAAAGTTGCGTAGTAGACATCAGTGGGCTCACGAGAACACCGATCCCCGGGTGGAGCTGCTGTTGGAGAAGATGACGGCTAACCTGAAGGCGGAGAAGCTCACAAGGGCCATGCTCGTCAGCGAGTTCATGACGCAGCGCCTGGCCCCGCTCCAGGCGCACTCGCGCCCTCTATGGAGCTTCAAGGGCATGGAAGATGACCTCCGGCTGCGCCTGGACGACCTGTCCAGCGAGGAGTTGAGCAAGGCCATGCGCACCTTGATCGAGAAGGACTCGGGCGGCCTCCCGGAAGCCTATCTCCCGCTGTACAGCTGCGTTGACGGGGAGAAGGTAGCCGCCGCCATGCCAATCTTCAACGAGCGGGGGCTCGTGCCGCTAAAGCCTTCTCAGCCCCCTAGATCCCCGGTGCCGGTGTCCTCCGGCGGGTACTCCGAGGAGGATGGGAAGGAGTACTTGGAGGCGACCTTGCAGGGGGTGGGGGAGACCACTCCCCCGCGGGAGAGCGATCTCCTCCGCGTCCTCTCCGATGATGCCGACAAGGGCGAGTATGTGGTTGAGGGGTCGCCGCGCTCCACCGGGATTGCCACGAGGTCTGGGGCACCCCTCTGAAGAGACTGAAGTAGGGGATCTCGAAGAAGGGTGGGACGGCGCCGCTTCCCCAGGGCAGCGCCTCCACCTTATTGCCGACTGCCGCCGTCGAAGAGCCAATCGGCGCGCGCTCGTCCTCTCTTGGGAGCACGGCGAAGCTCGTGCCCCAGATGGTCGAGAGTGCCGCACTCCTAGCCAAGAGGAGGGCGTACGTTGCTGATGACGAGTAAGTGTTTTACCTTGTTTCTGCCCCTCATCTTTCATGCCGTGCTCACGACACCCTCCTCCTGGTGGCTAGGCTGCAGCCGGTGCTGAAGAGGAAGAAGGAGGAGGCTAGGACCACTGAGGCCAAGCGGCTTGCCGCGGCCACGGCGACCCTGATGCGGGAAGAAGAGGCCGCCTCGTGTCTGGAGCTGGCCTCTCGAGGCTCAGGGGTCCACCCTCAGGAGAATCCTGCCCCTTTGGCCAAGCCAACTCCGGAGTCGCCCGTCTTCAGCGTGCCTTCTTAGAGTCTGAGGGCTTCGGAGCCCCCTGCCGTCCTTGCTGTCGTTGCTTCGCCAGCCCAGGCGCCGGTGCCGCCTCCTCCCCAACCCATCACGCCGGCAGGCCATTGTTCTTCTGCCATGCCCGACGCTCTAGAGGAAGCCTTCTCCATGCTGGACCGGCTCCGGGCTGATCTTCGGGGCGCCAACGGGCACATGGCGATGGGGCGTTTGGAGCTGGTCTTGGGGTGGCTCCAGGCCGACTCGTCCGTTAGGGTGTCCTGGGGCCAGGCTGAGGCTGCCACCAAGGACGGCAGGAAGGCGGCCGGCGTGGCCGCAGCCGCTCGTGACGCAGCATTGACTGACGTAGCCGCCACCGAGGAAAGCTGCCACACGATGGAGGCCGAGATGAAGACCCTACGTGACGAGCAGGACACCCGCACTCGTCAGCTCGAGGAGCAGGAGGAGAACCTGAAGACCCAAGAGACTGCACTCACCGACCGTGGCACCGAGCTGGAGCAGGCAGCCCAGGAACAGGCCGCGGAGCGTAGCCGCTGGAGAAGCTGAAGGAAGAGGTAGAGGCGGTCGAGACATCCCACACCAAGCTCGTCTCCGAGGAGAAAGCTCGGCTGGAGGCCAGGGAGAAGCTCCTTGCCGTAGCTAAGAAGGCCGCCGCTGAGGGGCATGACACCTTCGTCTCCCTCGAGATGAGGTCCTGCAAGGCACTGCAGGACCTTTACAGGGAAGGGTACGAGAAGCCGCTGGCGACTCCGGAGGAAGGCCCCGCCGGGCTGCTCCCCAAGCTTGCCACGGCGTTCATGGGAATCGTCATTGGAGTGGGCCCAATGGTGGAGGGAGAGGCACGCACGCTTTTTACCTCAGTCGTGACGCGCATCTTCAGCCACCTCCATCTTAGCGACCCCATCTTTGACCTTGGTGCGGTGATCGAACCTGTGGATCCTGAGCTCCACGATGCTGCCGCCAAGTCCGTGAAGAAACAGGTGGAGGCCCTGCTGCAAAAGTTCCTCTACGTCGACCCTACAGTCGCGGCAGATGGCAAGGACGGCGGCAACGGCCGTGTCCAAGGCTGAGAAGGGGCTCGAAGGTGGCGCTTCCTCCTATTTTAATCCTGCAACATTTATCGTGCCTCATGGAGGTGTAAGAACTTATGCTTTGAGCTTTTAAGAGACAGTATGTTTAGTTATAATTTGCTAGGGTTTTGCGATTTCCTTTCCATTTGCTTTAGTGTTCTACGTCGACAGGGCCTGGCCGCGCGCATACCTCAGCCGCCATTGGGTCATCCGAATCACCAGGGCGAGACCAAGGGGTGAGGGGGTACGCGACCAGTGAGGCCCCTGAGTCGCGGTGCTCAGGGGTCCCCCTTGACGTACGAACAACCCTTAGGAAGGAGATGCGGGTGTAGGTTTTAGCGTTCTGCGTCGGCAGGGCCCGGCCACGCTCATACCTCAGTCGTTGTTGGGGCGTCCGGATCACCAGGACGAGACCAAGGGGTGAGAGGCTACGCGACCAGTTAGGCCCCTGGGTCACGATGCCCAGGGGTCCCCCTTGACGTATGAACAAACCTTCATACCTTTGCTCGCCGAGCTTCCACTCGGAGGGACGCTGGAAGACCGGGTCCAGGTACCTGGTGAGGTGGCGTACACCAGGCGTACGCCAGGCGTGACCTGAGCGTAGCCCTCGTGCCCAGCCCCCTCGCGCGGCCTTCCCGAGGGAGAAGCTTTGTGGTGAGGCTGAGTGGTGAACCTGGTGGCTCTCCTGAGGTTACTGCAGCCGCTAGGTTGCCCTCAGTTGTTTATTCAACAGCACGGAGCATGGTGCTTCCGCTCTTGCTTGGGCATAGCCGGTCCTCGACCGTGTCGTCCGCCAGTGCGGAGCATGGGGCTTCCACTGGTAAATGGGTGGGACCTCCCTCTGAGGGGAGACTCCGGGGCGTGTACAGCCCCGTCCTGACATGTGGCTTGCACGATTGGACTGGAGGAGGTGTGTATGGGCACTCGTGAGCCAGCGCGGGACTCACGAGGCCCTACCTCCAGGCGGATTGCGGCTGAATTTGATTCGGAATACTTGTAACGGTCCTGCAAGATGGTTAGGCAGCCTGCGTCGAGTGAATCTCCTTAGGATATCGCATGAGAAGGCCAAACACCAACACCGGTGTCTGATTACGGGTTCTGCAGACCTTGAGAGGTTTGAACTCTGGGGTGCGCACGAAGAACTCTCTCTTCCCAGCCTGCCTACCCAACGATTCCACGGCCTAGCTCGATGAACCCAAAGAAAAGAGACACATGGGTTTATACTGGTTCTGGCCACCTGGCGGTGTAATACCCTACTCCAGTGTGTGGTGGATTGCCTCGAGGGGCCGAGGATGAACTAGTACAGTGGATGAACAGCCTCATGAGGTGAGGTTTTCTTGAGCTCGATGAGCTGGTGAGATGGCCTTGGTGGAATGGCTCCAATCCAGGATTCGATCCCCCTCCCAAGATTCGATCCCCCTCTATGGTGGTGGCTAAGTCCTATTTATAGAGGCCCTGGTCCTCTTCCCAAATGTAGGAGGGAAGGGTTCCCACAATTGAAGGGAGACAACTAGTACAAGCTATCCTGACAAAAGTGGTCTTCATTTGCCAAAGGCTCTGGTGGTGACGCTGCTGTGGGCTCTTCGATGACCTCTGTCCCGCTGTCCTGGCGTGGTCTTGTTGCACCGATAAGGAAACCTTTGGTTGATTCCTCGGGACTCCTCGCCTGCGATTACCTCCTTGGCACCAAAGAAGAAACTGGTACACTGCACCCGCTGGCGCCCGCCTGGCCTTGGTCGTCATGGCTCAGGTCATCTGAACCTCGCGAGGTGCCCCTTGCATAGATATCTCCCCTGCTCGGGACCCGGCCTAGTGAGACTGCCTCCAGGGAGGTCTTGGTCTCGTTCGCCTTGGGAGGCTTGGCCCCTCACGAGGGTCTTGAGCTGTTGCTGCTGAAGCTGGGCCGTACCGGGCCATTGATGGAGCCACGCCATGGGCAGCAAGCAGGCAAGTCTGGGCACCCCCGTTCCCAGGACGCCGATAGTAGCCCCCGGGCCCAGCGCGCGCTCGAACTTGGCTTCGAGGCGAATCCAAAGGGCAAGTGCAGAGCATCACGACCCCAACCGCTCGCGGCCTCGGCTGACGCATTGTGATTTATGGGACGTGGGCGCCTCCGCTTCCCCATGCTGCCTCGGCAACCGTCCTCGACTTAACGAGACCCTGCTGCATGCAGAGGAAAAACCATCATTACGTGCAATTGTGGAGGCCGGTGGTTGGCCTCCTTCTGGCTATAAATGAAGAGAGGGGCGAAGCCCCCGTTGCTCATCTCCTCCTTCTCGCTGCTTGCTCCTTCTTCTTCTTCCTCGCCTCGCTGTCTTGCCACGACACTCATGGCACCGATAAGGAGATTCTCCGCTGCTGAGAAGGGGAAAACCCCCCGCGAGGAGCAGGGGCCACTTCCGCCGAAGAAGAGGTTCAGCTGCTCCCGTGACGCCGACGCGAGGTTGGAGGTGACGCATCCTTGGTATGAGCGGCCTCCTCTCGGCTACCCGCTGCCCTTATATGCCCAGGCGCAAGGCTCTGGAGGAGGAGGCAATGCCCCGCGCCACTCGCATCACGGCCGTGGTGGCCAAGCTATGGTTGCTCGAGCCGCCGGCCCACGAACCCACGCAGAGGGCTCCTCGCGCGAGTTCGTGGTGTGGGCGGCAATGCCACCACGCACATGGATCCAGTTCCCGCAGTTCTTCACCGAGGAGATGCCTCCTCGGGGGCCGCTTGAGTTGTGGCTTCAGCACGCCGGGTGTTGCACCCTGGCCACGGGGGCAGAGGTCGAGGTCGTCCCCCAGGGCAAGATCTTCATGACCCGAGGATGGGGCGAGGTCGCCCCCGCTTGCCATGCGGAGGGGGCACTCGCCATCCACTTCAAGTATGATGGCGCCTCCACTCTGTTCTTCAAGGTCTTCGACGAGGAAGGCCGCCGCCTGGAGTGCTGCCTTGGAGGGAGCCGCCGGGATGGCGCAGCAGCAGGCGTCGAGCCTGCCACCGGCCCTGCCGATAGCTCCTCCATCAGCGACGACTCCTGGGAGTCCAATGACTCTCCCGAGCCTAGCGAGTCTCCGGAGACGAGCGACAACAGTTACGCGCCACCAGGTCTCGCTGTGCCCGAAGCGTGGCAGTGGTGTTTGCTCGTCGTCGTTGATGACCTGGATGGGGTTGGCGTCGGCCTCTCATGGCCCACTATGGATGATGGCATCGGCGGCGGCAGCCTTAGTTAGGGCTCCTTGAGACTTTCTTCTTTTGTTCCCTGCGAGGAATCGAAACGAACCCTGTGGGGTTGTGCAAAGGACCTGTAATGCTTTTGCTCGGATGGTTATTATTCCTATTATAAAACAATGGTTGCATATCTTGCTTCGGCACTGTCCCCCTTTTCGTCCTTGCAATAGCTTAGCACTCTACGCCGGCAGGTCCCAGTCGCCAGGCAAGCTTTAGCCGTCGCTGGTATGCCAGGTCGCGATGCCGTGGTCAAGGCCAGGAGGTGAGCGGCCCGAGGTCCGGTAAGAGCTCCTGAGGCGCGATGCTCAAGAGGTCCCACTTGGCGTGCAAGCAGCTTCCTGAAGGCTGAAGAGGAAGGCGGCATTGCCAGAGCAAGGCTAAGAGAATCGAAAATTTTAGATTGTAGCGTCGCGCTAATTTGAATATGTGACTTATCTTGACGAGCCTGAGGTGACCCCCTGCGCGGTGCACCTAATTTGCACTTCAGTGGTGATGCCGCTAGGTAAGGCTCACGCCAGCCTCCCCCTTTCTTGCTCATCTAAATGCTCTATGTCCTCTGGTCCCGACCCTCGAGCGAGGCTCAGCCGGCGCTGGTATGCCAGGTCCCGTTGCCGTGGTCAAGGCCAGGGGGTGGCGGTTGGAGAGTCAGTAAGAGCTCATGAGGTGCGATGCTTGGGAGCCCCTCCTTTAACACGCAAGCGAATCGCCTGAGAAGGGGGGCAGCCGGCAGGGCCACCCGTGGCTAAGCTCCGGAGATTCCTGTGGGTTAGTTCGAGGGGAGAATATAGTTCATAATCGCATTTGCTGTCCTGCCGGTGATCTTTCCACAAGAAGATGAATGCACTGACGATCTAGTGAGGTGACGTGCACAGGGCGGGCCACGAGCCAGGGTCTTCGGCCGCCGTAGCCTGGTAGGCGCGCTCGAGAGAGCACACCGCGTCCTTCTCCTCGCAGGCGACCGTGATGACATGGCAGCTCCCTAGCATCTTGAGGACGTTGTAACCATGGTGAGTCACTGCCATGAACTTGGCGAGGGCCCGATACCCAAGGGTTGCGTTGTATGGAAGGCGAATGTGGGTGATGTCAAAGTCGATGAGCTCGGTGCAGTAGTTGTTGCGCTTGCCGAAGGTGATAGGGAGTTGGATCTGCCCTATCGGGGTGGTGGAGCCATCGATCACTCATGAGAAGGGCTTGGTTGGCTGCAACTGATCATATGGCACTTGGAGGCGGTCGAACATTTTGACGGAAAGGACATTGAGCCCCGCGCCACCGTTGATGAGGGTCTTGGTGAATAGGACATTGCTGATGATGGGCGACCAGAGCATCGGGAGGGCGCCGGCAGTTGCCGTGCACTTGAGCTGGTCGAACAAGCTGAAGGTAATGGTGCACTTGGACCACCTGAGCGAGCATGTGGCCTCGAGCCTGGGGAGGGCCGCGTTCACCTCACGAGCAAAATGCTTGAAGATGCGCTGGGAGGCTGGGGCCTGCGCGTCGCCCAAGATGCAGGTGATGGCACGGCTCGTGGAAGCCCCCGGGCCCCTCGTCCTGGTGATGGTCGTCGTTCCTCCTTGGTGGTGGTGGCAGCAGAGGGACACCAGCCTTGCCCTGAGGACGGTCCTCACGAGGTTGGTCCCTCCAGGCGCCCTCGCCAGGCTGGCCCTGCCAGCGGTCCTCACGAGGCTAGTCGCGCCACTCCTGACGGGGGCCGTGGTCGTCCCAGCATCCTCCACTTTGGCCTCCTCCACAGTCGTAGCCTCGATCGTTACGCTCGGGGCACCGACCGAAGCGCCCGTCATGGATGGCCCTGACCTCCTGACAGTCGTTAGTGTTGTGGTTGTGACGTTGTGGAAGGAGCAGAACGGACGGCTGCCCTTGGACGACTCTGAGTGGTCGCAGTCGTGCTTCATCTCTGGCTCAGCCGCGAGCACGGCCGCTCCCTTGCGCTACACATCCTTGGTCTTGGCCTTCTTGTCTTCTGGGTCGGCAGCCGGAAGCTCGAGCAGGGAGAGGCGCCCTTCCTCAGCTCTCGCGCACATGGTCGCCATGTTTAACATCTCCAGAGCCGTGCACAGATCCTCGTGTATGGTGACCTCTTCCTTCATCTTGACATCACGGACGCCATCAGAGAACGCTGAGATGATGGCCTTGTTCGTCACCTTGGGAATCTTGAGGCAAATGCTATTGAAGCGCTGGATGTACTTCTGCAGGGTTTCCCCTAGCTGCTGCTTGATGCGTCGCAGGTCACCTGTGGCAGGCGGGCAGTCGCGGGTACCCTGGAAGTTGGCGACGAAACGCTCGTGCATCTCGCCCCAGGAGGAGGTTGATCCCACTGGCAGGTTCAGGAGCCGCGAGCGCGCGCCGTCCTAGAGGGCCATGGGAAACTAGTTTGCCATGACTTCCTCATTATCGTTGGCCCCCTCGATGATCAGCTCATAAAGCTGCAGGAACTCAGCAGGGTCGGGGGTGCCGTTGTAGCGTGAAGGCAGGTGGGCTTTAACTTCCCGGGCCAGACGATGCTGCACAGCTCGAGCGTGAAGGCACGACAGCCCGCTGTAGTCACTGTAGCCCATCGCGGGGGTGAAGCTTGGTCTTGGTACCCACGCGCCGTCACCGCAGGCGGCATCCAGTCTTGACGTGGCGGTGGTGGGAGCGCAGGACCATCTTCTTGCGGGCCGCTGGACCTCTTGACAGCTTTCTTCTTCACGCGTAGGCGCCCTGCATGGCGGGTCACGCCGCGGGGCCATGCACCCCGGTCCAAGGATGACATCTTGAGGGGAAGGTGGTGGAGGCGCTCCATGGGCTATGTCGCCCGCAACAGGGGGCGGACGAGGCAGCGAGAGGAATGGTGCAGGAGAGCCCCCAGCAGCACTGATGAGCTCGGCCATGCGGTCCAACCAGTCCTCGTAGAGGTCGTCGATGGGGCGGTAGCGCAGGTCCTCACACGCCATGAGCAGTGTATCCTGCCCATCCGCGGGCCCGCGACGAGCATGGGACGACGAGCCGGCCGGAGTCATCGACGGAGTGGCGGTGCGTCCGTCCCGCCGCATGGAGGGGTGCAGCGATGAGGCTTGTTTCTCGTTCCCTGCTGGGTCGGTGGCGGCGTTGGTAGCGGGTGATGGAGAGCGACGGGGAGGCTCGCTGACGGGCGCCATCTGGGCGACGAGAGTGTTGAGAGCGGCTCGGCGCTCAGCATGGGCTCGACAAGCATCAGCCACGGAAGCGGTGGAGCGGTGGTGCGTCGATCAACGGAAGTGAGGTTTCGGCGCACCCCTACCTGGTGCGCCAAATGTCAGATTATGGGTTCCGCAGACCCTTGAGAATTTCGAACTCCGGGGTTCGCATGAAGAACTCTCTCTCCCCAGCCTGCCTACCCAACGATTCCACGACCTAGCTTGATGAACCCAAAGAACAAGAGACACAGGGGTTTACACTGGTTCGGGCCACCTTGCAGTGTAATACCCTACTTCAGTGTGTGGTGGATTGCCTCAAGGGGCTGAGGATGAACTAGTATAGTGGATGAACAGCCTCAGGAGGTGAGGTGTTCTTGAGCTCAATGAGCTGGTGAGATGGCCTTGGTGAAATGGCTCCGATCCAAGATTCGATCCCCCTCTATGGTGGTGGCTAAGTCCTATTTATAGAGGCCCTGGTCCTCTTCCCAAATGTAGGCGGGAAGGGATCCTACAACGGCCAAATTTGAAGGGAGACAACTAGTACAAGCTATCCTAACAAAAGTGGTATTCGCCTGCCAAAGGCTCTGGTGGTGACGCTATTGTGGGCTCCGCGATGACCTCCGTCCTGCCATCCTAGCGGTCTTGGTCTTGTTGCACCGATAAGGAAACCTTTGCTTGATTCCTCAGGACTCCTCGCCTGCACTTGCTTCCTTGGCACCAAAGAGGAAACTGGTACACTACGCCCACTGGCGCCCGCCTGGCCTTGGTCATCATGGCTCACGTCATGTGAACCTCGCGAGGTGCCCCTTGCATAGTTATCTCCGCTCCTCGGGAGCCAGCCTAGTGAGACTGCCCCTTGTGGGGTCTTGGTGTCATCCGCCTTGCGAGGGTCTTGAGCTCTTGCTGTTGAAGCTAGGCCACGCCACGGGCCACAGGAAGGCAAGTCTGGGCACCCCCGTTCCTAGGACGCTGACAACTTGCCCACCAGACAGGGCTCAGCCATTGGGTTTGTAGACGCCATGCCCAGTCTTCTCATGCGAAGATCTTGAAGAAAGACAACCGGCGCGCGGCTCTCACAGCGGCAAGGCACCGGGTGACGCGCCCTAACTTATCCACCCTCGACCAGCTCATGCGACAACAAGGCACCAAGGACCATGGGAGGTGACGTGCATGGGAGTTGGCCTGCGAGCCAGAGCTCAGCCACTTGGGTTTAGCGATGCTGTAGGGACGGACCCGAGCATAGACGTCGTGCTCGTCCTTAATCATGAGGTGGTCGTGGGCGGGTTTGCAAGGGCCTACGATGTTCATGGTGACGAAGCACCAGACAGACAGGTGATAATCATAAACAACTCATGGATAGGGTAAAGTCAGTTCTGATAGATGCAAAGAACGACACATGCCGCACGGACGGACCCACACGGCTTAGGGATAATGCAGCCTGAGGGGCGCCCCCAACTGAACAAACTAAAAAATGTCACCTGGCACCATTGCTGAAGAAGTGTTGAAGTAGCTGAAGATGCGTGTTACAGAAGTCGCTCCTCACGAGTCGCCAAGGTACCGAACCTCACGAGGCTCTGGAGGCCGGGGGGCTTGTGAGGATCCATCGCCACCTCCGATAGGATCCCCTTGTGCTTGGCCTCATGAGCCGCAAGGACGCCCCGCATGTGGCGCTGGTGCGTGGCGGCCCTGTTCAGCAAACCAAAAGGCATGCGAACATAGCTGTGAGGGGGGCCCTCGCACGGGCCAACGTCAGACGGCCAAAAGAGCTCCTGAGACGCGGCTTTGTGGAGCCCTAGAATGTTGACGCAGATGTGTAGCTCGCTGTCCTTGTCAGGGGAAGCCGCTGCACTGGGGGTGTGTGACGATGCTCGTCACGCATAGCTTGCGCCTCCTGAAGCTCCTTGATCGCCTTGGTGATGAACTCATGAGAAACTGGCGCCTCACGCCCTGTGCCCTCCTCGCGGAAGCGCGCGTTGAAGCACACTTGTCGGCGTTCTGGCAACCGGGGTACCCAGACTTGCCTGCCTGCAGCCCGTCCTGTGGCTCCATTGACGCCTGGTACAACCCATCTTCAGCACCAACAACACAAGACCCTCGCGAGGGGCCAAGCCTCGCGAGGCGGATGATGTCAAGACCTCCAGACAGAGCGGCCTCCTCAGGGTGGCTCCTGAGGAGCCGAGATTTCTATGCATGCCCTCACCTCGTGAGGTTTGGATGACGCAAGCCATGACGACCAAGGCCAGGTGGGCGCCAGCGGGCGCAGTACAACAGGTTTCCTATTTTATGCTAAGGAGGAAAGCGCAGGAGCGGAGTCCCGAGGAATCAACCAAAGGTTTCCATTTCCATGCTACAAGACCAAGACTGCCAGGACGGGAGGACGGAGGTCATCACCAAGCACACTATGGCGCCAGGAGCTGAAGCTTTGCAGGCGAAGACCACCTTTTCTCAGGATATGATGTACTGGTTGTCTCGCTTTAAACTTGGCCAATGTGGGATCCCTTCCCGCCTTCATTTTGGGAAGAGGACCAAGGCCGCTATAAATAGGGCCTAGCCACCACCATAGAAAGGATCCGGATCCAGTCCATCCTCACACCCACCAGCTCACCCAAGAACACACCTCCTGAGGTTGTTCTTCCACTGTACTAGTTCATTCTCAGCCCACCTCGAGGCTAATGGACCACAAAGAAGGAGTAGGGTCTTACACCGCAAGGTGGCCCGAACCTGGGTAAACTGCAGTGTCCCGTTTCCTTCCAGTTCATCGAGCTAGGCTGCGGGATCGATGAGTTGGCAGACTGGGGAGGTTGAGTTCTTCGCAGTACCCCAGAGTTTGAACCTATCTTGGGTCTGCAGAGCTCGGAATCCGAAAATTGGCGCACCAAGTAGGGGTTTGTCGGAGCCACTCTTCCTCCAGTCGGCTCGCCATCGCTCCACCGTTCTCATGGCCGACGCACCTTGAGCTGCCGCTGAGCATTGGGCCGCTCGACCTACCCGGACAACACCTTCCCCCCAAGAAGATCTCCACAACGCGCTCCTTGCAGCCCGCACGCCACCCGGCATCGTCGGTCAAGGGCAGCACGGACAGCCACCGCCCGCTCCCGCGCTGCGCCGCTGCCGCGCTGCTGCCATGCTACCACGAGATCTTCAAGCTATGCCGCGGCAACGACTGTCATGCCCAATATGCGATACTATCCTAAAGAGACTCGAAGGTCCCACCAAGGATAGAACCGCATATTGAAACGCTTTAGCAAGGTGGATATCATTACATCAACATTACATAATAGAGGGGATACATCCAATACATACAATGGCAAATGAATACAACATCACAATACATAAGAGCATCATCCGACTACGGATCAAACACAAACAGAAACTCAAATGACATCCTCCCTGCTAGCCCAGGCTGCCGACCTGGAACCTATCCCCTGATCGAAGAAGAAGCAGAAGAAGAACTCCAAAACAAGTAAACATCGCTCTCGCGTCATGATCATCTCATAAACATGTACCTGCAACTGTTGGTGTAGTAAACTGTGAGCCACGAGGACTCAGCAATCCCATTACCATGGGTATCAAGACTAACAAAGCTTAAAGGGTAAGGAAGGGGTAAAGTGGTGAGGTTGCAGCAGCGACTAAGCAGAGTATGGCGGCTAACTTACGCAAATGAGAGCGAGAAGAGAAGCAAAGCAAGCGGTCGTCAACTAGTAATGATCAAGCAGTGATCCTGAACTCCTACTTACGTCAGACATAACCCAGAAAACGTGTTCTCCTCTTGATCAACCCCGAAAATAGATACTCACGATTACGCACACGGTTGGTGTATTTTAGAAGAGTTTACTTCAAGTTTACTACAACCGGATATTAACAAATTCCCATCTGCCACATAGACGAACGAATCCTCACGATCGCAACGAAACAGGAACTATCGAGAAGAAACACACAACATAGTAAACACACCACACATAGACAAGACAAGATGCACAACAAGCATGATGCAAGACAAGACTACATGAAGCTACTCATCGCAAAAGATGATGCATACAAGAGCAACACATCAAAGCAAGTTTGAATGAGGCCGGACACAACATAGAACAATTCCGGTAATTCCTCATATGCAAATTTCAAAATTGTTCCAGATCTGAACAAGCATTAAGTTGAAGTTGTTAAACAGCAAGTTTGGATGCACCAAGATGATCTACACGAAATTATAGTCAAGTTACGTATAAAGTTCATTTAATTCGGAGCTACGGCCTAGAAGATATGAGCAAAACAAGTTAAACATGACATTGATGCAAAATGCATATAAACCTCAAGAAAACACTCTCAAAACAAGGATGCAACATGATAATATGAAATTACGTGCAAAATCAAGCAAGTTTCATATAGAGCACACTCAAAACGGAGCAACGGTTCAACACACACTATACAAGTTTAAAGGACAAACTATCCAAAACAGCAACTAGGCATATTGCAAGTACCTAAACAACAAGCTACAACATCTTAACATGGTAACAAAAGGCATGGACGTGATGTACAGGTAAAGCACGACAATACATGAACACTGAGCTATCTCCATTAGAACATGCTCAAAAGGACATGGCAAGATTGCAAATAATAACAGTTTCAGGCTTAGCAAAAATAACATCAGGTTGCAAAGTTTAGAGCTATCAAACAACATGCTACAGGAACTTATCATGGAAACCAAAGAGATAGAAGGACTCTACTAAATTCATAGAACAAAAGTCCTTTACTGACCATGAGCCAAAAAGGATCAGAAAATATGATGGCACCCATATAAACATGGCAAGTTATATGACAGATTCATACATGGCAGGAACAACAATAAGTAGGCATGTAGATGAGCTTGTACCACTCACCACAGAGCAATAAATGGCATGGAAAGGCAACCAACAGTAATAAGGCATGTTTAAGAAGCTAGGCATGGCAAGAGAATGTTCATAGGGTGCATGGATCACTAATAAAACACATGGCAACAACTGAACATAATGTTAACAGGCTGACAGCAACATTATATAGCAACTTTGGAGCAAGATAAAAACAATTTACAGCTGGCTATAAATGAAATCATGGGAATGTATAAATAGAGCATGACATGTATAACAAAACACCCTTAGTGAACATCTCCAGTTTATGCATAGAATGACTTGTAGCAGCAGGTTTATATAGCATTATAATATAGCAGATTCAGACATACAAATCAGCAACAGCAAGTACCCTACTTAACAAGCTTGAAGCACTCACTACAGTAATCACAAAAATACATGGATAGTACCCCTTCAAAGATGGCATGACATAGATAAAAACTCATGTAGGCATCAACCTCGTAGGATGGCAAAAACGACAAATGAACATGTTATAACAGTTTTAGCAGATTAACATCATATAGCACTCTTGCAACGATGATTTAGGCATCAATATGGACCCAAATGAACATGAGGAGATGGAACATAATTAAGAGCATCTTACGGCGAACAGTTTGACATATTATGCACGCAAAACCGAGCAGCATGCATGGAGTTATGATGCAATGAACATGGCAACATAGTATGCAAATATTTCGGGACTTGGAGGAATTTTCAGAGGGGGGAAAGTCAACCTATCCGGATCTAGATCGGGATCCCGGCGCGGTGCCCGAGGACGGCCGGAGCATCGCCGGAGTTGGGGAAGAGATGACCGGAGAAGCACTACCAGGCCGCATCTCTCCGGATCCGGCCGGCGGCGAGCCGGAGGGGCGACGGAGGAGGCGTGGCGTAGGGCGGCGAGGAGCTTCCCGCCGGACCGGCGAGGTCGTGGTGCTCGGCGAGCTCGACAAGCCGCTGGGCCGGGCGGAGCGAGGAGCCGGGGCGGGCTGGCGGCGGCGGCGGTAGACGCCAGCAGGCGCGCGGCGGCGTCGGGCGGAGGAGGACGGCGGCGGGCGGCATGGAGGAGATGGCCGGCGAGGTCGCGCCTGGGCGGGCGGGCGCGGCCCGGCGGTGGCGGCGCCGCCGGGCGGCGGAGGCGGCGGCATGGCGGGGAGACGGGCCCGATGGGCTCGGGCGGGCTTACCGGCCCGCACGGGCCGCGGTGGCTGGGCGCGATGGGTGGAGGCGGCGGCGACACGTGGCGGCTCCGGAGTGGACGGGGCGCGGCGGCGGACATGTTCGGGCGGCGGGTGGACGTGTCCGTCGGCTGGAGGAGGGAGAAGCTAGGGTTTCGGGGGATTCATCCGCGAATTTCGGGGGGAGGGGCATATATATATAGATTCTGGGAGCTAGGAGAGTCCAAATGAGGAGCGGTTTTTGCCCGCACGATCATGATCGAACGACCGAGAACATGGAGGGGTTTTGGATGGGTTATTGGGCCACTTCAAAGGGGTGTTGGGCTGCGAAGAGAAAGGGGTTTCGGGCTACGCGGTTAACTGTTGGAGTATCAAACGACCTCCAAATGGCACGAAACTTGACAGGCGGTCTACCGGTGCTATACCAAGGCCGCTTGGCAAACCTTGGGCCATTCCGAAAACGTTTAACACCCGCTCACAACGAGAGACAAAAATGGGACGCCGGAGGACATTGGAGCGCCGGATTGCAAAACGAACCTTCTAATTCTAAATTAGAGAAAGAGGGGTTTTATACCTTATACATTTAATAAACATGTATAGATACTGACATAGCAAACGATTAATCACAGAACTCATATTATAATTATAATATAGGTAAGCTCAGATGCAAGAAACGAACACGTATGCAATGCAATGAACATGATGAACATGATAAAATGCAACACGCAAGCAAATGACATGGTAACAACGGCGAATAACTGGGAGACACCTGGCGCATCGAATCCGGGGCGTTACAACACTCCTCCACTAACAAGAGATCTCGTCCCGAGATCTTAGGACCGAGACGGAAGAGAAAAAAATGATGAGGTGAAACAAGAACGCAAGAGAGAAGATGAACAAAGCAAGGCATCCGGAAGAATTGGAAGAACTGGGAATGGCTCCGGAATAATTAGAAGAGTCAGGTAAGATCCTGGAAAAAGACCTGTTGGTTAGGGCCCACTAAAGAAAACACCGTTGGAAAGGGTTGTTGAACAGATAGATGATGCACCGGAACAATTGAAATATTTGAATGAGGTGACAACCTCGAAATAATTAGAACACAGACGAATCTCCTGATATGTCTTCCGAACTCCGGAATGATAAACTGGCGAGAGACGAACGAGCAGGGAAAACACTTGATCCAAGGAAAAGAATGTGATCAACTCGAAAAAAACTTGAATTGAATCCACCAGAGAAGAAAAGAGATGAAGAATGTCAAACGAGACGAGAATTCACCGGTTGAAATAATTGAGGGAACATTGAAGAGGCTCCGTACGAATGAAAATTGATGTTCGAAAGAGACTGAGGCTCCGGGAAGAAGAGGGTGGGAGGGCGGGAAAACAAAGGCAACTTGGAAGGGGGAACCGACAAATATCTTGAAGAGAAAACATCGGTTCAAATCATTGAGGAAAGGAAGCAAAGGCTTTGCACGAGTAGGATGGATACTCAATTACGGACTCCGGCTCCGAGATATAAAGGGGTGGGCGGGCGGGAAAAGAAAAACAACTGAGGATAGGGGAATAACTTCGTTGAGAGCAAACTGAGGATTGAACTTGCAAAGATGAAGAGGGTCGAGTCAACTTGACGAGAAATGCACCGGATAAAAAGAGCTGAGGAACAACTACCGGAAAACCAACTGCGTGAACCTAAAGAAAAATTTGAAGGGCAATAGGAGTAACTCAAAACACCTACGTCAAGATTCCTCACTAGAGCGACGAAGGGGCTGAGGAGTAAAAAGAATTCCTACTCTCCGATATAACTAGACTCCGAAAGCAGTTTTTTTTCCTAGACTCAATATCGGCCAAACTACACGATCAATCAAGGGGGCTCCTACGGTCGGTCGAGGCTCTGATACCAACTTGTCACGCCCAATATGCGATACTATCCTAAAGGGACTCGAAGGTCCCACCAAGGATAGAACCGCATATTGAAACACTTTTGCAAGGTGGATATCATTACATCAACATTACATAATAGAGGGGATACATCCAATACATACAATGACACATGAATACAACATCACAATACATAAGAGCATCATCCGACTACTGATGAAACACAAACAGAAACTCAAATGACATCCACCCTGCTAGCCCAGGCTGCCGACCTGGAACCTATCCCCTGATCGAAGAAGAAGGAGAAGAAGAACTCCAAAACAAGTAAACATCACTCTCGCTTCATGATCATCTCATAAACCTGTACCTGCAATTGTTGGTGTAGTAAATTGTGAGCCATGAGGACTCAACAATCCCATTACCATGGGTATCAAGACTAGCAGAGCTTAAAGGGTAAGGAAGGGGTAAAGTGGTGAGGTTGCAGCAGCGACTAAGCAGAGTATGGCGGCTAACTTACGCAAATAAGAGCGAGAAGAGAAGCAAAGCAAGCGGTCGTCAACTAGTAATGATCAAGAAGTGATCCTGAACTCCTACTTACGCCGACATAACCCGTAAAACCGTGTTCTCCTCTCGATCAACCCGAAAAGAGACACTCACGGTTACGCATTACGGTTGGTGTATTTTAGAAGAGTTTACTTCAAGTTAACTACAACTGGATATTAACAAATTCCTATCTGCCACATAACCGCGGGCACGGCTTTCAAAAGTTCAAACCCCGCAGGGGTGTCCCAACTTAGCCCATGATAAGCTCTCACGATCAATCTAAGGATATTCCTTCTCCCGGGAAGACCCGATCAGTCTCGGAATCCGGCTACAAGACATTTTGACAAGAATAAAACAAGACCAGCAAGACCGCCCGATGCTACCGACAATCCCGATAGGAGCTGCACATATCTCGTTCTCGTGGCAACACCGGATGAGCACACTGCATACAACTAAAACCAGCCATCGAAGTTTCCCCAAGGTGGCGCTGCAAAGGACTCTAGTTCGGACCAACACTTAGACAAGCATTGGCCCGGGGGGGCTGAATAAAGATGACCCTCGGGTTAGCTACTCCCAAGGGAAAGGTATAGGTGGTAGGCAAATGGTAAAACCAATGTTGGGCCTTGCTGGAGGAGTTTTATTCAAAGCAAATTGTCAAGGGGGTCCAATAAATCACCCAACCGCGTTAGGGACGCAAAATCCGGGAACATAGTACCGATATGACGGAAACTAGGGCGGCAAGAGTGGAACAAAACACCAGACATAAGGCCGAGCCTTCCACCCTTTACCAAATATATAGATGCATTAATAATATAAGAGATATTGTGATATCCCAACATAAACCTGTCCACCATGGAGCAATCTTCAACTTCACCTGCAACTAACAACGCTATAAGAGGGGCTGAGCAAAGCGGTAACATAGCCAAACAATGGTTTGCTAGGAAGGGTGTCAAAGGTTAGAGGTTCATGTCAATTTGGGAGGCTTGAGGAGCAAAAGATAGGTAACGCAGCATAGCGATAGAACGAAACAACTAGCATAGCAATGATAGTAATGAGATCCAGGGTAGCGGTCATCTTGCCTGAAATCCCGCCAGGAAGAAGAATAAGTCCATGAAGAAGATGAAGCCATGAAGACGAACCAAGAATAGACGAACGAATCCTCACGATCGCAACGAAACAGGAACTATCGAGAAGAAACACACAACATAGTAAACACACCACACATAGACAAGACATGATGCACAACAAGCATGATGCAAGACAAGACTACATGAAGCTACTCATGGCAAAAGATGATGCATACAAGAGCAACACATCAAAGCAAGTTTAAATGAGGCCGGAAACAACATAGAACAATTCCGGTAAGTCCTCATATGCAAATTTCGAAATTGTTCCAGATCTGAACAAGCATTAAGTTGAATTTGTTAAACAGCAAGTTAGGATGCACCAAGATGATCTACACGAAATTCTAGTCAAGTTACATATAAAGTTCATTTAATTCGGAGCTACGGCCTAGAAGATATGAGCAAAACAAGTTAAACATGACATTGATGCAAAATGCATACAAACCTCAAGCAAACACTCTCAAAATAAGGATGCAACATGATAATATGAAACTACGTGCAAAATCAAGCAAGTTTCATATAGAGCACACTCAAAACGGAGCAACGGTTCAACACATACACTATACAAGTTTAAAGGACAAACTGTCCAAAACAGCAACTAGGCATATTGCAAGCACCTAAACAACAAGCTACAACATCTTAACATCGTAACAAAAGGCATGGACGTGATTTAAAGGTAAAGCACGACAAAACATGAACACTGAGCTATCTCCAGAAATCACTAGAACATGCTCAAAAGGACATGGCAAGATTGCAAATAATAATAGTTTCAGGCTTAGCAGAAATAACATCAGGTTGCAAAGTTTAGAGCTATCAAACAACATGCTACAGGAACTTATCATGGCAACCAAAGACATGGACTGACTCTACTAAATGCATAGAACAAAAGTCCTTTACTGACCATGAGCCAAAGACATGTACCACTCACCACAGAGCAATAAATGGCATGGCAAGGCAACCAATAGTAATAAGGCATGTTTAAGAAGCTAGGCATGGCAAGAGCAAGTTCATAGGGTGCATGGATCACTAGCAAAACACATGGCAACAACTGAACATAATGTTAACAGGCTGACAACAACATTATATAGCAACTTTGGAGCAAGATAACAACAATCTACAGCAGGCTATAAATTCAACCAGGGGCATGGATAGATAGAGAATGACATGTAGAACAAAACACCCTTAGTGAACATCTCCAGATTATGCATAGAATTACTTGTAGCAGCAGGTTTACATAGGATCATAATATAGCAGATTCAGACATGCAAAACAGCAACAGTAAGTACCCCACTTAACAAGCTTGATGCACTCACTACAGGAATCACAAAAATACATGGATAGCACCCCTGTAAAGATGGCATGACATAGATCAAAACACATGTAGGCATCAACCTCGTAGGATGCACACATCAAACATGGCAAAAACGACAAATGAACATGTTATAACAGTTTCAGCAGATTAACATCATATAGCACTCTTGCAACGATGATTCAGGCATCAATATGGACCCAAATGAACATGATGCAATGGAAAGAAATGAAGAGCATCTCACGAGGAACATTTTGACATATTATTCATGCAAAACTGAGCAATATGCATGGAGTTATGATGCAATGGAAAGAAATGAAGAGCATCTCACGAGGAACATTTTGACATATTATTCATGCAAAACTGAGCAATATGCATGGAGTTATGATGCAATGAAAAGGGCAACATAATATGCAAATATTTCGGGACTTGGAGGAATTTTCAGAGGGAGGAAAGTCAACCTAACCGGATCTGGATCGGGATCCCGGCGTGGTGCCCGAGGACGGCCGGAGCATCGCCGGAGTTGGGGAAGAGATGGCCGGAGAAGCTCTACCAGGCCGGATCTCTCCGTATCCGGCCGGCGGCGAGCCGGAGGGGCGACGAGGGAGGCGCGGCAGAGGGCGGCGAGGAGCTCCAGCTCGGACCGGGCGAGGTCGCAATGTGGCCGGGCGAAGCTCGGGCTGGGTGGCGCGGCCGGGCGGAGCGGAGGAGCCGGGGCGGGCTGGCGCGGCGGGCGCTGACGCGCAGGCGCGGGCGGCGTGGGCGGAGGAGGACGGGCGGCGGGCGGCTGGAGAGGAGATGGTCGGCGAGGACGCTGCGGGCGGTACGGCGGGCGCCGGGCGGCGGAGGTGGCGGCCGCGGCGGGAGACGGGCCCCGATGGGCTCGGGCGGGTTTGCCCCGGGCCCGGGCGGTCCGCGGTGGCTGGCGCGGTGGGTGGAGGCGGCGGGGACACGTGGCGGCTCTGGAGTGGATGGGGCGCGGCGGCGGACATGTCCGGGCGGCGGGAGGACGTGTCCGTCGGCGGGAGGAGGGAGAAGCTAGGGTTTCGGGGGATTCATCCGTGAATTTCGGGGGGAGGGGCATATATATAGATTCTGGGAGCTAGGAGAGTCCAAATGAGGAGCGGTTTTCGCCCACACGATCGTGATCGAACGACCGAGAACATGGAGGGGTTTTGGATGGGTTATTGGGCCACTTCAAAGGGGTGTTGGTCTGCGAAGAGAAAGGGGTTTCGGGCTACGCGGTTAACCGTTGGAGTATCAAACAACCTCCAAATGGCATGGAACTTGACAGGCGGTCTACCGGTGCTATACCAAGGCCGCTTGGCAAACCTCGGGCCATTCTGAGAACGTTTAACACCCGCTCACAACGAGAGACAAAAATGGGACGCCGGAGAACATAGGAGCGCCGGATTGCAAAACGGACAACGGGGAAAAAGCTCAGATGCAAGAAACAAACACATATGCAATGCAATGAACATGATGAACATGATAAAATGCAACACGCAAGCAAATGACATGGCAACGACGGCGAATAACTGGCAGACAGCTGGCGCATCGAATCCGGAGCATTACAACGACGCTGCACACCCTCCGGGAGCAGGCGATAACGTGAGCTGCACTCATCATGGCAGGAGAGCTCCTGCGTTACAGGCTGGCGAAGGGCGACCCCAACGCCCTGCTGGAACAGGTCGCCGAGCTGCTTGATGCTGCTTGCAGGGGTGCAGCACCCTTCTGCACCCTCCCTATGGCACAAGCAGTGTCGGGGGCCAGGAGGACCTCGCGGCAACAACCAGGCCTGCGGCGCCGCTCATCCTACCCAGGGTACGTCACCTCCGGGCATGGCAAGACCGAGTGGCCTTTCTTGGGGCCATGCCGAGATGCTACCCTATGATCATCATGGCCTGGCGCCAGGCCTGGCAAGCAATGTAGCCGGATGGCCAGCCGATCATGTCGACGTTCTGGGAACGGGGGTCCCTAGACTTGCCTGCCTGCGGCCCACAGCGTGGCTAAGCCAACAGGCCGTACGGACCATCTTCATCAACAAGGCATCCAAGGCCCTCGCGAGGGTCCAAGCCTCGCGAGGCAGACGGCGCAAGACCTCCTCTGGAGTGGACTAGCCAGGCAGGCTCATGAGGAGCGGAGATATCAAGGCAGGGCAAACCTCACGAGGCTCTCGTGACGTGAGTCATGACGAACGGCGCCAGGCGGGCGCCAGCACGCGCAGCGTCCTTGTTTCCGAGGCCAGCGCAGGCGAAGGTTGCTATATTGGTGCAACAAGACCAAGACCAGGAGGTCGGCAAGACGGAGGTCATCATGGAGCCCAAGACGGCGTCACCACCAGAGCTTTTCGCAGGCGAAGACCACTTTTGTCAGGATAGCTTGTACTAGCTGTCCCCCTTCAAATTTTCCCACCGTTGTTGGCTCCCTTCCCGCTCGATATTTGGGAAGAGGACCAGGGCCTATATAAGTAGAGCTAGCCACCATAGTAGGGGCATCTCATCTTATCTTGATCCAACCCGATCGAGAGCCTACCCACAAGAACACCTCAACCTCAGGAGGCTGTTTTCCCCTTGTACTGTTCATCATCAGCCCAAGAGGCAATCCACCACCACCACACTGGAGTAGGGTATTACGCCACAACGGTGGCCCGAACTAGTATAAACCTTGTGTCTTCTTGTGTTGCGAGTTCGTCAAGTTAGTCCGCGAGATCTTAGCGAGCTAGGGCGTGGATCGGTAGGAGGGAAAGACTTCACGAGCACCCCAGTGTTCGAACCTTAAGGGTTTGCCGGAATCCCACATCCGACATTTGGCGTGCCAGGTAGGGGTGCGCTAGAGCTCCTCTCCACCAAGTTGCGCCCCGTACCGCCGCACTACGCTCCCATGGCAGGTGCCCCGCCACCCACCTCTGCGGCCGACATCAGCAGCAGGGAGTCTGGGTACCGAGCCCTGGCCCCACCCTGCGGCGAGTGCAGTGGCCAACCAAGTTCAAGCCGGCGATGCCGCCACGTTACGACGGCGCGGCAGACCAGACGCCGTTCCTGCTGGCGCACAAGGAGGCCGTCCTCGATGCTGGAGGCGACGACAGGATCATGGCCAACTGGTTCCCCATGGCCCTCGCCGGCGAGCCGTGAGCCTGACTGCTCAACCTCCCGGATCCATTGTGGCATCATGGGGGGAACTCCACGACCTCTTCACCGCGCGCTACGCGGTGCCGATACACCACGCAGTCGCGGCACTGCTGGGTGGCTCTCAAGCACCACCTTTAGATCGCCACGTCGAACATTTCTTCCGTCAGATTGGGGCAGCCTCCAAGCGCCCGGGAGCTCCGCCGGGTTGGGCTGCGCCGGAGGCCGACCTCACCTTCGGCTCGGAAGACCACCCCGACTCCACCGCCGGCTCCGGGATGCTCCCGATGCTCTGCACGCCCACCATCTGCAACGTGGCCGTTACCAAGACCCTCATCGACAGCGGCGCCGGCCTCAACTTGCTGTCCGTAGAAGCCTCCAGCCTTCTTCATGTGCCGCTTGAGCGGCTCGTCCTGAGTAAGCCCTTCACGGGAGTGGGTGGTGGAGCTGCCCACTCTCTGGGGCAGATCCGCCTCACTGTCACCTTTGGCACGCGAGACAACTATCGCACCAAGCGGGTGGAATTTGACATTGCCCGCATCGGTCTCCCGTACAATGCCATCCTCGGGTAACCGGCTCTGGCTCGGTTCATGGTGGCGACTCACCCGGCCTACAACCTCATGAAGATACCAGGGAGCAAGGGCATCCTCACCATCAAGGGGGACACTAAGGAGGCCGTGACGGCGCTCAGGCTGGCCTTCGAGACCGCGGCAGCAACACAGCCAGCCGGAACCAGTACGCCCGAGGCCAAGGAGACCACGCCCACCAAGAAGAAGCAGATGTTCACCCAAGACAAGGCGGAGACCAAGAAGGTGCCGGTCAATGAGGACGGGTCTTCAGGAGCCACCTTCACCATAGGAACCGGCTTTGACCCGGGACAAGAAGAAGCTTTGGTGAGGTTTTTGTGCGCGAACAAGGAGATATTCGCGTGGGAGCCCAATCAGCTGGTAGGGGTCCCGAGAGAGGTGATCTAGCATCATCTAAGGGTGTGCCCCAACGTACGCCTCGTGAAGCAGTGAGCAATATGGCAGTCCACTGAGAAGCAGGCCTTCATCATCCAAGAGACACGCAAGCTGGAGGCGGCATGTACCATCCGAGAAGTTCGATACCCTGAATGGCTGGCGAACCCCGTCATAGTACCGAAGAAAGGCAGGAAGGAACGGATGTGCGTCGACTTCACCAACCTTAACAAATCTTTCCCCCAAGATCCGTTCCCGCTTGCACGCATCAATCAAATCACCGACTCCACCGCCGAGTGTGACTTGCTATGTTTCCTGGATGCATTCTCAGGATACCACCAAATCAAGATGGCGGTGGAGGATGTGGAGAAGACAGCTTTCCTAACACCATGCGGGGTCTACTGCTACACCTGCATGCCCTTCGGGCTGCGCAACGCGGGTGCAACCTTTCAGCGGTTGATGCACATCGCCTTGGGGCGGCAGCTCGGTAGAAACACAGAGGCCTACGTTGATGACATAGTGGTCAAATATCGCGAGGCGAGGACATTGATCCAAGACTTGGAGGAAACCTTCGAGAGCTTGCGCCAAGTGAACTTGAGGCTTAACCCAGAGAAGTGCGTGTTTGGCGTCCCCTCCGGCAAGCTACTGGGGTTCCTCGTATCCCACAGAGGGATCGAGGGGAACCCGGAGAAGATCAAGGCCATCGAAGACATGAGCCCACCATAGACCCTCAAGGAGATGCAGAAGCTAGAATGGCGGGTGACCGCGTTAGGGCGTTTCATCTCAAAGCTAGGCGAGCACGCCTTACCCTTCTTTAAGCTCATGAAGAAGAAGGTCCCGTTTCAGTGGACCCCGGAGGCCGACCGGGCCTTCCAAGACCTCAAGATATACCTCACCAGTCCCCCGGTAATGGTGGCACCGCGGCTTCTCAAGCCTCTGGTACTGTACCTTGCCACCACCTCGTACTCCGCCAGCGTGGCGCTGGTGGCAGTTCGGGAGGAGCGCCAAGACAAGGGTGTGCTGCCAAGCAGGCTGATCTGGTCAAGGAGTCGGGAAAGGTGGCCAGAAGCCATCAGCGGCGGAAGACCAAGCTCAGCAGGGCAACATCGCAGAAGCTCCTGAGGACGGTCAGGTCTTAGGAAACCCACCACCTCAGGATATGCCACAATCTCCACAGGACCCGAGCCTTGACAGTGTGACAGCCCTCGTCGAGCACTCGGTGTACTTTGTCAGCACTGTACTGTGGGACGCGAGGGCGCGCTACCCCGTGCCACAAAATCTCCTGCTCACACTCTTGGTGGCCTCACGCAAGCTGTGGCAATACTTCCAAGGCCACCCCATCAAGATTGTCACGGCCTACCCATTGGAGAGGGTACTCAGGAGCCCTAACTTAGCCGGAAGGGTCGCTGAGTGGAACATCGAGTTGCAAGCATTCCAGTTGGAGTTCAGCACTACCAGGGTCATCAAAGGAGCCGCGCTCGCCGATTTTTTGGCAGAATGGACAGATGCCCCGGCTATTGAGGAAGGAGAAGACCGGTCCACCTCCCCAGGAAGCGAGGCACCAGACGGCTGGGTCATGTATTTCGATGGCGCCTTCACGCACCAGGGCGCGGGGGCTAGGGCAGTGCTCATCTCGCCCACTCAGGACAAGCTCTACTACACCGTGCAACTCTGTTTTTAGAACGGCGAGAAGGTCTCCAACAACATCACAGAATACGAAGGCCTCATAGCTGGCCTAAAGGCTGCGGCGGCTCTAGGGGTGAAGCGCCTCACCGTGAAAGGTGACTCGCAGCTCCCCGTCAACTTCTCCAACAAGGTGTACGAGCCGAAGGACGAGCACATGGAGGCCTACCTCGCGGAGGTGCGCAAGATGGAAAAGTAGTTCTCGGGCCTGGAGCTGCAGCACGTGTCCCGGGGCACCAACAAGGAAGCGGACGGCATCGCCAGGAGAGCATCCAAGCGGCAACCGCAAGAGCCCGGCGTCTTTGAAGAGCGGCTCTTCAAGCTACGCCACCTCTTTCAAGCACGACTCAGCCTCGGGAGGAGCTCCCAGAGCCCCCGGCCACGGGAGCCCCATCCTGTGGCCCGACCTCAGGAGCTCGGCTGCTCTTGGCGCTCGAGCTCCCGGAGGAGTGCTAGACCAAGGAATTCATAGAGTACCTGATGCACGGGACGCTGTCGCAGAAGGAAGAGGACGTGGAGCGCGTGGCCCGGCAAGCCACGGCATACTGTATCCATGACGGCGAGTTATACAGGAAACGACCGAACGATGGCACGCTGCACTGCGTTTCCAGTGATCATGGAAGGGAGTTGCTGATTGATATACACGGCGGTGACTGCGGACACCACTCGTCGTCACGGACCCTCGTCGGCAAGGTGTTCTGCAGTGGGTTCTATTGGCCTACAGCACTCAACGACGCGGCCGAGCTGGTGAAGTCCTGTGAAGCTTGCCAATTCCACGCCAAGCAGATCCATCAACCTGCTCAGGGCCTCCATACCATCCCGCTCACGTGGCCGTTTGTGGTCTAGGGGCTGGACATCTTAGGCCCGTTCCCTCGAGCGCCAGGGGGCTATTGCTACCTCTACGTCGCCATCGACAAATTTACCAAGTGGGCGGAAGTGGAAGCCTTCCATACCATTCCAGCTGGCTCTGCTGTCAAGTTCATCAAGGACCTCGTGAGCCGCTTCGGGGTCCCCACCGCATCATCACAGATTACGGTTCGCAGTTTACTAGCAACCTCTTCAAAACCTACTGTGCTACCCTTGGAACGCAGATCTGCTACGCTTTGGTGGCCCACCCCAGGAGTAACGGTCAGGCCGAACGCACTAACGCGGAGGTCCTGAGGGGCCTCAAGACCAAGACCTTCAACAAGAAGCTGGACGCCTGCGGCAAGGGCTGGCACGACGAGCTCCAGTTCGTGTTGTGCTCCATCTGAACCACCGCCACCAAGCCAACGGGCGAGACTCCATTCTTCCTCGATGAAACGCGGTAGGATGCCATGCGGGGGATGGACCTCGTGCTGGGGGAGGAACACCGTCGCGAAACTGCATTGAGGGTGGCAAGGTACCAACAACCGCTGCGGCGATACCACTGCCGCAACGCCCGCTCCAGGACGCTCGAGGTGGGCGACCTCGTCCTGAGGCGGGTCCTCTCCAGAGAAGGGCTGCACGAGCTTTCGTCCATGTGGGAGGGCCCGTTCAGGGTCGTCCATGTCTCTGTGCCGGTGCAAGACGCTCGAGATGCAGGACGGGATACCCATCCAGAACGCCTGGAACATCCAGCACCTCCGGAAGTTCTATCCATGAAGCAAGGCCCAGAGCCTGAGAAGCAAGGCCAAGAGTCTGAGAAGAAAGGACCAGATCTTGTGAAGAAGGCCTGGTGCCTGTGAAGAATCGCCGCCCGTGAAACTCTCACGTAATAATGAGTGGGGCTGTACATGCCCCGGAGTCTCAGGAGCCCCGGCCTCAGGCCATGGGGCTCCCTCCCACGCCTAGTGGACAGCACTTAGCTCCGCGATGGTGAGACGACTTGAAGACTAGATTAGGTGCCGGACGCGGCTTTTCATTTGCTTTCCGTAGTTGGCTCGCTTTTCGTTAATCAAAGTTTGCCTTTGGAGTTCCTTGCTGATTTGATTCCCTCGCCTCTCACTTCATTTTTTCCGGCTCGAATTTGCTCGTGTTCTCTCACTGGCATGCCTCACGAGGGGGCTAGGCAGGCGCCTTCGCGAGCATTTTTTCTCCTTCCTGCCTTCTCGCGAGCCACCCTCGTTCGAGCCCAAAAGCTGGCGCACCTCTCCTAGTCCATGACCCTCGGGTACCGCGATACAAAGCGCCAGGTAAGGGCCAGGATGAATGGAAAATATTTTAACACACTTCCTAACGAGTTTTTCGCAGTTCCTGAGCGAATGCAGGCCACCAAGGCAAGATGGATGTGAGGAAATAAACGCCTCGCGAGGAAGAGGGTGCCCTGAGTATACCAGGTTAAGTTATCTTTGCGCAAAACAACGACACAGCACGAGAACAACACGCCGCCATGGGCCCATACTTGTTTCATTCTTGATGTAGGAAAAGAGTAAAACAAAAGTAGCATTGCAGCGATCCGGGAAGACAGGGCCCTAGCGCTACCCCGAGCCTAGCCGGATCCTTCCTCACGCTTCATGGAGGTGCGTCGACAAGACGACCCACTGCCGCCTTCAAAATAGGAGCGGCGGCTGGTCATAGCCGCCACTGCTGGAGCTGTTGCCGAAGGAAGAGCCGCCGTAGCTGGACGAGACACAGTCGTCGCCGAGGGCGGGCTCGCCATCGTCCTTGTAACGATCGTCCCCAAGGCCGAGTACCTCCTCAATGTCGTTCGCCTTGGGGCAGCACCCGGCGCGGCGACCATCTTCCCCAAACACCCTCACATAGAGGGTCGATCCACCATCGTACCTGAAGTGGAGGGTGCACCGCTCGCCTGGCTGCTGCTGGCGAATGTCCGCTGCCGAGGGCTGTGGCTATGTTGCCCGCGGCGGAAGTCTTGACCGCAACCCAAGAGGCCTTGCTGTAGCAGCCATCCGCCTGCAGCCAGAGTCCTCCTGGACCAAAGGCCGGCAGTTCGCCGGTGAAGAAGCGCAGTAGTTGGAGCCAGTTGCCGTCCGGGTTCTCCGACCAGACGACAAATTCCGGCGACACCTCCGTCGTGTGGAAGCGCGGACGAGGAGGCCGCACCACCATAGCATGCCTCCCCTCATGAACTGGATCGCCATGGCTGGGATGACCCACTCCGCGTGCCATGGCACCGTCTCGACAATGGGCCACGGCGGGGGTCGCGGCATGCTTGCGCGGGCGGCCGCGGCCGCGCTTGGGCGCCGGGGAGCCGGATCTCTCGCGAGGGGCCTTCCCCTTCTCGGCGGCAGAGAACTTCCTTCGTGGTGACACGGTTATCACTGCAAGCGACGGAGCGAGGAGGAAGAAGCAAGCAAGCGGGGAAGAGATGGGCGACGGGGGCTCCGCCCCCCTCCCCATTTATAGCAACAGAAGGCCAACCGGCGTCTCCCACGATCGCAGGTAATGATGGTTTTCCTTGCATGTCGCAGGGACTTGTCAAGTCATGCAGTTGCTGAGGCATCCTGGGGAAGCGGAGACGCCCACGTCCACTCAACCGCCACGCGTCAACCGAGGCCGCAGGCTTTTGGGGCCCGCGGTGCTCCGAACTTGACCCTTGGCTTCGCCGCGAAGCCAAGTTTTAGCGCATCTTGGGCCCGGGGGCTACTGTCGGCGTTCTAGGAACAGGGGTCCCCAGACTTGCCTGCCTGCGGCCCACAGCGTGGCTAAGCCAACAGGGCATATGACCCATCTTCATCAACAAGGCATCCAAGGCCCTCGCGAGGGTCCAAGCCTCGCGAGGCGGACGACGCAAGACCTCCTCTGGAGTGGCCTAGCCAGGCAGGCTCACGAGGAGCGGAGATATCAAGGCGGGGCAAACCTCACGAGGCTCTCGTGATGTGAGCGATGACGAACGGTGCCAAGCAAGCGCCAACGCCCGCAACGTCCTTGTTTCCCCTTTGGTGCTAAGGAGGCCAACGCAGGCAAAGAGTACCGAGGCATCAGGAAAAGGTTGCTATATTGGTGCAACGAGACCAAGACCAGGAGGACGGCAAGACGGAGGTCATCGTGGAGCCCAAGACGGTGTCACCACCAGAGCTTTTCGCAAGCGAAGACCACTTTTGTCAGGATAGCTTGTACTAGCTGTGCTGAAAGGGATCGAGAAGAGGTGTCTAGAGGGGGGGGGGGTGATTAGACACAAAGTGCCAAAATTTGAAGTTTTTAACTTTTTAGGTTCAAGTGAAGTTTTGGCACAAGTTTAACAAACACAACACGTAATTCAAGCAAGCATGCAAAGAGTATATGAGCAGCGGAAAGTAAAGCATGCAACTTGCAAGAATGTAAGGGGAAGGGTTTGGAGGATTCAAACGCAATTGGAGACACGTATGTTTTTGTCGTGGTTCCGATATGTGGTGCTATCGTACATCCATGTTGATGGAGACTTCAACCCACGAAGGGTAACGGTGGCGGGAGTCCACGGAGGGCTCCACCCACAAAGGGTCCACGAAGAAGCAACCTTGTCTATCCCACCATGGCCGTCACCCACGAAGGACTTGCCTCACTAGCGGTAGATCTTCACAAGCAGGCGATCTCCTTGCCCTTACAAACTCCTTGGTTCAACTCCACAATCTTGTCGGAGGCTCCCAAGTGACACCTAGCCAATCTAGGAGACACCACTCTCCGAGAAGTAACAAATGGTGTGTTGATGATTCAAATGATAGTCTCCCCAACACTCAACTCTCTCTCACAGGATTTGGATTTGGTGGAAAGAAGATTTGAGTGGAAAGCAACTTGGGGAAGGCTAGAGATCAAGATTCATATGGTAGGAATGGAATATCTTGGCCTCAACACATGAGTAGGTGGTTCTCTCTCAGAAAATGGATTCTGGAAGTGTAGGTTCGTTCTGATGGCTCTCTCCACGAATGAAGAGTGGGTGGAGGGGTATATATAGCTCCACACAAAAACTAACCGTTACACACAATTTACCAATCTCGGTGGGACCGAATTGAAAAACTCGGTCGGACCGATTTAGAAAATCTAGTGACCGTTAGGATTTTCGGTGGGACCGACATGCAACTCGGTAGGACCGATATGGTTAGGGTTAGGGCATAACATAATCTCGGTGAGACCGATTACACAAACTCGGTGAGACCGATTTTGGTAATAAGCTAACCAGAGAGTTGGTCAGGCAAACTCGGTGAGACCGATTACACAAACTCGGTGGGACCGATTTTGGTAATAAGCTAACCAGAGAGTTTGCATTGCAATCTCGGTAGTACCGATTACTTAAACTCGGTGAGACTGAATTTGTTAATGGACATACATAAAGAGATTACAATCCCATCTCGGTGAAACCGAGATCCCTATCGGTGGAACCGATTTGCCTAGGGTTTGTGGCAGTGGCTAAGACATTTGAACTTGGTGGCGCCGGATAGAAAGAATCGGTAGGGCCGAGTTTGACTTTAGGTTTAGGACATATGTGGATGTGAGAAAGTAGTTGAGGGCTTTGGAGGATATCACTAAGCACTGTAGAGCAAGAAACTCATTAAGCAACACCTCATCCCCTCTTGATTGTATTGGCTTTTCCTATAGACTCAATGATCTTGGATCGCTAAAATAGAAAGTGTAGAGTGTTGATCTTGAGGCTTGAGCCAATCCTTTGTCCTTAGCATCTTGAAGGGGTTCCACATCCTCTAGTCCATGCCACTCCATTGTTGAACTTGTCTGAAACATACTAGATAAAAGCGTTAGTCCAATAAGAGATATGTTGACATTAATTACCAAAATCACCCAGGGAGCACTTGTGCTTTCAATCTCCCCCTTTTTGGTAATTGATGACAACATACATCAAAGCTTTAGATAAAGAATAGCGAGTAAAGCTTTGGAAAGACATGCAACATGCATAGGCTCCCCCTACATGTATGCAATCATGTGAATATGGAATATAGAGGCATGTGAGAGCATAACCATGACAGAGTAAGCAAGGTGTTACATGTATCTTGGCTATATGCATCAGAGCAAATGATGTGGATATGGAAAATGTACCTCATGCTCATGAGTCCTTCTTGCAAACAGTATGTACATCAGCAAGAATTCCTCATACACATGAATGTGATGCATATACTTACCTTGTGGTCTTGAGTTGGCTTAGGATAGAATGAACCTGCGTAAATAGGGTTAGATAACACAGATACACCTATGGGCCAGAGCAAGCAAAAGAAGCCACAAGAGTACCAAGACTGGGATGACATGTAGAGAGTGAGTACTAAGTACCACACCGAATATCGACATGTCCCCAAAGATAAAGATGTGCAATGAATTTAAAGAGTTTCTTTCCCTT
Organism: Aegilops bicornis; assembly: GCA_021605145.1. Lineage (NCBI taxonomy): Eukaryota > Viridiplantae > Streptophyta > Magnoliopsida > Poales > Poaceae > Aegilops > Aegilops bicornis. Next base: position 350,776,253 of record CM038671.1, on the reverse strand, counting down.
AGATGTCTTGCTCCCCCTGAATCTAGCATGGGATACTGGGAGAAGATTGGGAACAGAAAATCAGAGCTCAAAGAAACAAATGAACAGGGCTAATGCAAATAAGCATATATGAACATATCTTTCCCCTTAAGAAGACATGTGGCATCTCTCCTCTTGAACACCAAGCATCAGGGATCCTTGAAGATTACTCTCTTCTTGAGTATTCCCTCCCCCTGAAGATATCTTTCTCCCCCTGTTGAAGTGATAAGCTTTGATGTGATCTCTCTCCCCCTTAGACATCAATTTCCAAGAAGGGCCTTCTGGAATTTGTCGTGAATGGGTTTGGTCCTTGAGTCACAAAGATAAAGCACCGATAAAAATGTGATGCTTGTAGAGGACAAGATTCATGGAGTGGAGCTGGATTAAAAGTAATGCAGGAATAAGTGGCAAAATGTTTTTCCTCAGAGTGAAATCGGTGGCACCGAGTGGTATGCTTCGGTTGCACCGAATGATTTTGGTTAGACCGAAGACAAGAAACCGGCGTGACCAAGTTCATCACAGAGAAAACACTTTTCACCTTAGCTCACTAGACAAGTAAGACCTCAAAAGGATTTGCAAGGAATTAACTGAAAGATTTGCAATGAATTGGATGCATGGAATGCAGAACAAAAGAAAAGAAAAGAAAAGAAGGAAATCTAGATGAAGTTTTTTTTTGAAAGGGGAAACAAATATGTATGAAACAAATGCAAAAGGAAACACAAGAGAACTTCATCTAGAATTGGGCGGTGACAAAGTCACGTATGTTAGAGTATATTGACTTAGGAGTCAAGTGAGATCACTTGATCATATGTCATACTCATCGTTTAAGCTCAAAATGGGGTTACCATTTTTCGTTTAAGCATCTTGATGTATTCACATCTTGTCGAGTTGCTTTGACTCATTTCTTGGAGTAAAGCTTCTCTAAGATGGAATAACATACCTTGGGTGGTGGTGTTGATCGTGATCATGTAGTTGAACTTGTGTGGGTTGCTCAAGGTTGATGTAGCTCATCAAAAGTTGGGAGCACCACTTGGAATTTTGAGTTCATCTACCTACATGGGTTAGTTCTTGCAAGGAAGATCACTTGTGTATCCAAAATGACAATCATAAAACTCAACGTAGAATTTGTCAAAGGATATGTTTGAATGGTTTCGTGCTTCCTTGTCTTCAACCACCATTGTGTAGAGACTTGGTGATGTAGAGATTGCTCAAGATGTGAGTGAGTTGCAATCTTATAGACTTAGATTCATCCAAGTACCTACAAGGGTTAGATAACACGCAAGGTGCACATATATCCAAGATATAAGATTATCATCATAAGAGAAATGTCAAGGATTAGTCATAAGCTCATGTCTTGCATGTATCCGGTGGAGTTCCTACTCCAAGTTTGAAGCATCAATGATGTTCAATTCACCTCTTAACCTCCAAACACTTTCTCATCAAATGGTTTAGTGAATATATCCGCTAATTGCTTTTTGGTGCGAACATGCTTAAGATTAATGTCACCCTTAGCAACATGATCTCGAATGAAATGATGACGAACTTCAATATGCTTAGTTCGAGAGTGTTGCACGGGATTGTGAGCAATCTTGATAGCACTTTCATTGTCACAAAGTAATGGAACATGTTTCACATATATCCCATAATCTTTAAGAGTTTGGGTCATCCAAAGTAATTGAGCACAACATGAACCAGCGGCAATGTATTCCGCTTCGGCGGTGGATAAGGATACCAAGTTTTGTTTCTTGGAAGACCAAGACACAAGAGATCTGCCAAGAAATTGACAAGTACCCGAAGTGGACTTTCTATCAACCTTGTCACCGGCATAGTCCGAGTCGGAGTAGCCAACAAGATCGAAAGAGGCCTCTTAGGATACCAAATGCCAAAATTTGGTGTATGGATTAAGTATCTCACTATCCTTTTCACGGCCTTAAGATGACATTCTTTAGGAGCAGCTTGATATCGTGCACACATGCACACACTTATCATGATATCGGGACGTGAAGCACATAGATATAACAATGAACCAATCATAGAGCGATAAACCTTTTGATTGACCGGTTCACCATCTTTGGTCAAATCAAGATGAACACTAGTAGGCATGGGTGTAGTCATACCTTTGCATTCTTGCATATTGAACTTCTTGAATAAGTCCTTGGTGTACTTTGTTTGAGAGATAAAGGTACCTTCCTTAGTTTGCTTGATTTGCAAACCAAGAAAGAATTTGAGTTCACTCATCATTGACATCTCAAACTTCTCCGACATTAGCTTTCCAAACTTCTCACTAAAATGAGGGTTAGTAGAACCAAATATAATATCATCAACATAGATTTGGCACACAAATAGTTCTCCGTTGACCCTTTTAGTAAAAAGAGTAGAATAAATTTTTCCGATTTCAAATCCTTTTTCAATAAGGAACTTGGTCAAGCATTTATACCATGCTCTAGGAGCTTGTTTAAGACCATAAAGAGCTTTGTGAAGTTTGTAAACATGATCAGGTTTCTTAGGATCAACAAAGCCGGGAGGTTGTTTAACATAAATTTCCTCCTCTATTTCACCATTTAGAAAAGCACTTTTAATGTCCATTTGGTACAAGGTAATATCATGGTGATTAGCATAGGCAAGTAAGATGCGAATGGACTCAAGTCTAGCAACGGCAGCATAAGTCTCACCATAGTCCATACCTTCGACTTGTGTGTAGCCTTGGGCGACGAGACGTGCTTTGTTGCGGACTACTTGTCCATCTTCATGTTGCTTGTTGCGAAACACCCATTTGGTACCGATAATGTTGTGGTTGTTGTCGGGCTTCTCAACCAATCTCCACACTTGATTTCTCTCAAAGTTGTGTAGCTCTTCGTGCATGGCGTTTATCCAATCCGGATCTTCCAACGCTTCTTCCACCTTCATAGGTTCAATGCTAGAGATGAATGAATAGTGTTCACAAAAGTTAGCTAAACGAGTTTTAGAGCGAGTGATTCTCCCGGTTTGGATATCATTGTAGATTTGCTCGACAGGATGGTCTTTAGCAATTGTTGCTCGAACTCGTGAAAGTTTTTGCTTGGGTCTTGGTTGAACATCTCCTTCATCTTGTTCTTCTTCTTGGCCTTCTTCATTGTTGGCGTTGTCGTTCTCTTTTCGTGGTGGAGAAGGAGGTTGTTGGCGTTCGTCTTGGTGCACTTCCTCGTTTTCTTCATCTTGGTGTATCCCACTTGTGGATGCTTCCATATCAACTCTTGGTTCACCTTGCCGTGAGGTAGAAGCTTCCGCTTGGATGAATGAGGTACTCTCCTTCATCTCCGTTGGACAAATCTTTCCAATAGACAAAGCTTGAATTGCTTCCGATGGGTCTTCGTCTCCTACATCAATTGGCAATTGCTCTACTTTCGATCCGTTAGACTCATCAAACTTCACATCTACCGTTTCATCAACCTTTCGGGTGAAATTGTTGTAGACACGGTATGAGTGAGAGTTTGAGCCATAACCAAGTAGAAAACCTTCATGAGACTTAGGAGCAAATTTAGAACGACGATGCTTCTCAAGAATGTAGCATTTTGAGCCGAATACTCGAAAGTATCCAACTTGGGGTTTGTTACCAGTGAGAAGCTCGCATGCCGTCTTGCCGAGTAGCTTGTGAAGATACAAGCGATTTGTTGCATAACAAGCTGTCTCAACCGCTTCCGCCCAAAAGTGCTTTGGCGTCTTGTACTCATCAAGCATCGTTCTCTCCATTTCGATGAGCGTCCGGTTCTTCCTCTCAACAACTCCATTTTGTTAAGGTGTGTACGTAGCCGAGAACTCGTGTGAAATCCCTTCTTCGTCAAGAAAGGTGTCCACATTTGCGTTCTTGAACTCCATTCCGTTGTCGCTGCGAACCTTCTTGATCTTCATTTCAAATTGATTTTGGGCCTTTCTAGCGAAGTTTCTGAAGATCTTTTGGACCTGCGATTTGTCATCAAGAAAGAACATCCACGTAAATATTGAAAAATCATCAACTATAACTAGACCAAAAGAATTTCCACCGAGACTCTTGTAGGCATTGGGACCAAAGAGATCCATATGAAGAAGCTCGAGTGGCCTCCTTGTGGTCATGATGTTCTTCACGGGATGCCTTCCTCCAACCTGTTTACCTGCCTGACAAGCGCTGCAAAGTCTATCCTTATCAAATATGATATCGTTAACTCCAAGGATATGATTTCCTTTAATAAGCTTGTCAAGGTTTCGCATACCAACATGACCTAGTCTTCTATGCCACAACCAGCCTTTAGAAGATTTAGCAATAAAGCAAGTTATAGGTTGAGCCTTTTTAGTGAAATCAACAATGTATAGATCACCTCTACGTACACCGGTAAAGACCATTTTATGATTATCTCTACGAAACACTTGGCAATCTACTTCAAAGAATAGGACATTGAAACCAAAATCAGCAAGTCTAGATACTGAAAGTAAGTTGTAGCCAAGAGATTCAACGAGCATGACATTTTGTATGGAGCTATCATGTGAGATGGCCACCTTACCGAGGCCAACTACCTTACCATTTGAGTTGTCACCAAAAGTGACATACTTTCGAGGACCATCGTTTTCAGCAAGCTCACGAAACATGTCTTTATCTCCGGTCATGTGATCGGTACATCCACTATCAAGAACCCATTCCTTTCCTCCTGCCATATATCCGCGAAGATTTGCCATAAGACCAAAGTGTCTCATTGCATCATCAAGATCGAAGTCACTATCATCATCCTCATCATAGTATCCATGTTCAACATCGTCATGTGGTGGATCAAATCCTAGGGAGGGTGATTCGATAGAGTGAGTTTGACAATGATCTTGCTTATGAATGTTTATAGCTTCGGAAATAATATCACTAATAATTCCAACATCTCCTTTGGCACGCATAAGGTTTGTAAGCTCAAATAGACAATCACCAAACATAGGATCACTAGAGTTTATCTTACTCAAGGCAATAGACTTATGGAGAATTTCATCTAAATTTTTAAAGGAATAATCTGGAAATCGTTCCTCAAGAAATTTCCATTTAATATAGGCACAATCAAGAGTAGGCAAACTAGCAATCAAGTTTTTGGGCAATCCTCTTATGATAAGATTGATGGTTCTAAGATTGCGAAACATGACAAGATCCTCTTCGGGTGTGGGATATAAGGGATCAATATGAGGTGCACAAGGGCTAGCAATGTACTTGTTCAAATGATATTTATTTGAAATCACAAGCATCTCATTTTTCCACTCATGAAAATACTCTCCATCAAGAATAGGCACTCTATGTCTAAGACTCCCAATAGTAGACTCATCCATCTTCCTCCAATGGTGTTTAAACCAAAGCAATGGAGACCAAGGCTCTGATACCAATTGAAAGGGATCGAGAAGAGGTGTCTAGAGGGGGGGGTGATTAGACACTAAGTGCCAAAAGTTGCAATTTTTAACTTTTTAGATTCAAGTGAAGTTTTGGCACAAGTTTAACAAACACAACACGTAATTCAAGCAAGCATGCAAAGAGTATATGAGCAGCGGAAAGTAAAGCATGCAACTTGCAAGAATGTAAGGGGAAGGGTTTGGAGGATTCAAACGCAATCGGAGACACAAATGTTTTTGTGGTGGTTCCGATAGGTGGTGCTATCGTACATCCACGTTGATGGAGACTTCAACCTACGAAGGGTAACGGTTGCGCGAGTCCACGGAGGGCTCCACCCACGAAGGGTCCACGAAGAAGCAACCTTGTCTAGCCCACCATGGCCGTCGCCCACGAAGGACTTGCCTCACTAGCAGGAGATCTTCATGAAGTAGGCGATCTCCTTGCCCTTACAAACTCCTTGGTTCAACTCCACAATCTTGTCGGAGGCTCCCAAGTGACACCTAGCCAATCTAGGAGACACCACTCTCCAAGAAGTATCAAATGGTGTGTTGATGATGAACTCCTTGCTCTTGTGCTTCAAATGATAGTCTCCCCAACACTCAACTCTATCTCACAGTGATTTGGATTTGGTGGAAAGAAGATTTGAGTGGAAAGCAACTTGGGGAAGGCTAGAGATCAAGATTCATATGGTAGGAATGGAATGTCTTGGCCTCAACACATGAGTAGGTGGTTCTCTCTCAGAAAATGGATGCTGGAAGTGTAAGTTCGTTTTGATGGCTCTCTCCACGAATGAAGAGTGGGTGGAGGGGTATCTATAGCCTCCACACAAAAACTAACCGTTACACATAATTTACCAATCTCGGTGGGACCGAATTGAAAAACTCGGTCGGACCGATTTAGCAAATCTAGTGACCGTTAGTATTTTCGGTGGGACCGACATGCAACTCGGTAGGACTGATATGGTTAGGGTTAGGTCATAACGTAATCTCGGTGAGACCCATTACACAAAATCGCTGGGACCGATTTTGGTAATAAGCTAACCAGAGAGTTGGTCAGGCAAACTCGGTGAGACAGATTACACAAACTCGGTGGGACCGATTTTGGTAATAAGCTAACCAGTTTGCATTGTAATCTCGGTAGTACCGATTACTTAAACTCGGTGAGACCAAATTTGGTAATGGACATACAAAGAGAGATTACAATCCCATCTCGGTGAAACCGAGATCCCTATCGGTGCAACCGATTTGCCTAGGGTTTGTGGCAGTGGCTAAGACATCTGAACTCGGTGGCGCCGGATAGAAAGAATCGGTAGGGCCAGTTTGACTTTTGGTTTAGGACCTATGTGGATGTGAGAAAGTAGTTGAGGGATTTGGAGCATATCAATAAGCACTGTAGAGCAAGAAACTCATTAAGCAACACCTCATCCCCTCTTGATTGTATTGACTTTTCCTATAGACTCAATGTGATCTTGGATCACGAAAATAGAAAGTGTAGAATCTTGATCTTGAGGCTTGAGCCAATCCTTTGTACTTAGCATCTTGAAGGGGTTCCACATCCTCTAGTCCATGCCACTCCATTGTTGAACTTGTCTGAAACATACTAGATAAAAGTGTTAGTCCAACAAGAGATATGTTGACATTAATTACCAAAATCACCCAGGGAGAACTTGTGCTTTCATGTGCCCCTTCAAATTTGCCCGCCGTTGTTGGCTCCCTTCCCGCTCGATATTTGGGAAGAGGACCAGGGCATATATAAGTTGAGCTAGCCACTATAGTAGGGGCATCTCATCTTATCTTGATCCAACCCGATCGAGAGCCTACCCACAAGAACACCTCAACCTCAAAAGGCTGTTCTCCCCTTGTACTATTCATCATCAGCCCCAGAGGCAATCCACCACCACCACTCTGGAGTAGGGTATTACGCCACAACGGTGGCCTGAACCAGTATAAACCTTGTGTCTTCTTGTGTTGCGAGTTCTTCGAGTTCGTCCGCGAGATCTTAGCGAGCTAGGGCGTAGATCGGTAGGAGGGAAAGACTTTGCGCGCACCCTAGTGTTCGAACCTTAAGGGTTTGCCGGAACCCCACATCCAACAGATGACTCAAGGGCCACGGCCACAGGCGTCCCCGTAGCTCCACTAGCGGACTTGTTGTATGCGCAAAAAAGAAGCCCTTGCCCGCTTCCCTCGTCGGGCTGGACGTCGGGGCCGCGCGAAGCCGAGGCTCTTCGCGAGCCATCCCGGAGCTTCACCGACATCTTCAACAGCGGCCATCGGTTATAGCCAATATCTTAGGAGGACGGTTACGCTAACCATGGACCGCAGGTGAACCAAGCCACGGAGGCATCTGTAGACCTCAGGATGATGGCCCCGCTGCAGGCGCACGAGATGCACTGGGGGCTGCGCAGGGGGAGCCCGGTGCTAGGGCCTCCTATGCGCCACGTGGAGCAAGACGCTACATGAAGGTTGATCCTTCGCCGGGGAAGGCGTCAGCGAGCCCTTCCCCTCGGTGTAGGACCTGCGGTCGCCAAGGGTGTCGCCAGCGTCCCCCTTGCCCCTTGGTCTCATCCTGGTTTCCGGACGCCCCAACGGTGGTCGGGGGAGGCGCTAGGCGGGGCCCTCGTCAGGCGCCAGGCAGCTTTGAAGATCTCCGCTCGTGACACTCTTACATAATAATGAGTTGGGGATGTACACGCCTCGGAGGCTCTTGAGTGCCGCCCTCGGGCCTCACGGGGGCTCCCACCCGCGTCCACGTGGAAGCACCATGCTCCGTGATGGCTGTCGACATTGTCCCCTAATGACTATGCCCACACCCAGTGGAAGCACTTAGCTTTGCGCTGGTGATAAGGCTTGTTTGGTGCCGGATGCGGCTGTTGCTCTCGCTCTCTTTCTGTAACCCAATTTGCCGTCTTTTGGAATGAGATTTGGAGTTTTGTGTGTTTATCAAAGGAAAAACGGGGGGAATGTTTCTTGGTTCATGGTGAGTTCTCACCTTTTGGTTTATGTTTGAGAGCAAGGATTGTGCCTGCTCCCCCCACCCCCCCCCCCCCCCCGTGAGTGCCTCGTGAGCTGGGGCTGGGCGTGGTGTGCGCACTGTGAGCATGCTCGGGCAAGCCCGAGCGGCTCCAAGGCCCCCTTAGGGTCAGGAACGCAACTGCCGCAAGATCCCTGCACGCACACCTTGCTGTAATCCGGCAACCAGCTCCTTGCGAGGCCCTCTCGGCCGGGCCAGCAGACGCCCTAGGAAACTTAATCCTCGCGAGCCCCCAGAAGGCCCACCTCGGTAGAGGAGTGCATCCGCAACATCAGAACCGGCTCAAGGCCTCCAGCACCAAAGATAAGTTGTAGTAGTTACTCGGGTCGGGAGCCTCCTGGCTCACGACAGCGCGCACTAGAATCTGAAGGTTTTTTGCATATAGGCCAGAGCAGGAAAGGAAATGCAGGCCTTATCAGATGCACTGCCGCGTGCGTCGTCCTCATCTCATCATCCGCACCGCCCCCATCGGCCGCAAGCACGAGTGTGTCGTCCTAAGGAGCGAACTCCGTGACCAAGTCGTCCACCCAGTTTGCCAGATTGTCCTGGATGACCCTGGGCACGGGGGCTATCACAGCACTGAAGTCAAAGTGGGGGTCAAGGTTAAGGAGGTGACTGAAGATGCGCGAGAACGCACGCCCGAGAAGTCCACGGCTTCTCTTTTCAACAAGCTGGCGAGCCATCATGGCCCGGTCCTCCAGGCGGGTCACGATCTGGGTGAAGAAGCGGAGGTGGCTGGCATCGTCATCCTCGTGCAGGTGAGAGACGCTCTCCTCGCAGATGGTGTCCAAGGCCCGGTTGGCCCTGACTGTGAGGTCCTTGAGCAGCGAGGAACGCTAGCGCTGCATCGTCCGACGGCGGCATGCTTCGTTCGCGGTCTTCTCCGCCAGGGACGTGACGGCCTCAACCTGCTCCTGAAGTGAGGACAGGTTGGCCTGAGCGGAGGCCAAGTCGGCTTGGGCGGAGGCCTGAGCCTCCTTGGCGGCCCTGTCGCGCTGCTCTACTGCGGCCAGCTTCGTCCTAAGGGCAGTGGTTCTACCCTCAATCTCGGCCTGCTGTAGTTCGAAGCGGGTCTCCTGGAGCTTCAACTCCCAGTGGTGCTCATCGACAAGAGCCGCTCGATTCTTCGCCTCCTGCTGGATCCTGGCCTCCCGGGCGGCAACAGCGTCCTCAGCCACAGCTGCTTGGTGCTCCCTCACCTCAGCCCACTTGAGCTCCAGGCTATGCTCCGAGACCTCAAGCGCCAGCACGTCCTCACGTTCCTGGACCTCCTTCTCCTCAGAAGGGTCCTCACTCGACGGTGCTACCAGGACCGCCCTGCGCGCCTGGATCTGCCGCTCGAGGACGGCATTTGAAACCTGAAGCTCCCTCTCCCGCTCCTCAGCCTCCTCACAACAGCCGTTGGTGTCCCTGGGTTCTTCCAAAGCGCAGGCGCAAGCCTTGCGGGAAACTGCGAGGGATACCGTGGCACCTGCATGAACACACTCATGATGTGGATGCCCGAGATTGATGGCAACCTTCAGCTGGTGCCACTCACGCGCCAGGCGGAGGCCCTCCTCCTCAAGGCGGGCGTCGACGTTGAGAAGCTCTCCACCAAGCCGACCCAGCGTGCTCATCGGCTCGTGGAAAAGATCATGGCAAACGGTGCTACGCCCGCGCGCAAGCTCCAGCGTGCGGCCGGGCCCCTCCTCTGCACCAGGGGTTGCCATGGAGGCGCGGGACGACGCGTTCACCTTCGGCAGGGGGCTGGATGCTGGTGCTCCTTCGATCGACACCCGAGGATTGGTGAAAGCACTATGCATCTTGACCTCGCTTCTCGAGAAGGACGTCGACGTCGGGGTCTGCTCAGCCACCAAGAAGTATCAACGGAGGAGCCCTCAGACGCCCCCTGCACCCTGGAGGTAGTCACAAAGGAAGGGCCCTGGGATCATGGGCTCATGGCCCTCCAACAGCGCCTCCACCTTGCGGGTTGGTCCCTTGGCTCGCGCGGATGGCTCTCATGAGGGTCCTAGAATCGAGAGCGAACCAAGGTCCTCCGGAGGTTGCTTCCCAGGAGGTTTCGCCAATGCAGCCGAAGGGATCCTGAGGAGCCAAGGTCAGGGAAGGACGCAACACGCGAAGAACCACAAAGATATGGCATGTACTCGTCTATGGCTATGTACTTTGTCTGCTTCAGGGGCTGGTAGGCGTCGCCACTGCAGCTCTAGAGGCCATTCCTATTGCGGAGTGCTCCAAAGTTCAGATGAAGCAAACTGAGGGTCGAAGCATGACCCTTGGCGGCGGGGCCGCGTACCACCACCTCAAGAGCGCTTGCCGGGGCTTCAGGGGCAGCTTGCTCAGGAGCGTCAGGCCGCACCTGCTCACTAGAAGTCTTCTCAGGAGCGTCGGGCCGCACCTGCTCAGGAGCGGCCGCCTCGGCGGCACTTGCCGAAACTCTAGGAGTGGCCACCTCGGGAGCACCTGGCGACGTTCACTCCCCAGTGGTCATCTCAGGATACCTAGTGGCGTTTGCCCCCCTGCATCCACATCCAGGGCGTGCACCACAGGTTCAGCGAGGACAGGAACCACCAAGATGGGATTCTTGCGAGGCCCTTCAAGGCACTCCGGGCGTAGCCCCCACTCATCAAAAAGAGGCATCTACTTCAGGAAGTCCTCTTTGTTCGAGCAGAGGTACAGGAGGCAGTCCCTCCTCCAGAAGCGCGGCAGGCGTTGGATCGCCCATTAGAAGATCGAGCATCACGCACAGCTTCTTGGAAGGGAGCGAAGGAACCTGGAGCCACATGGGGTCCTTGGCGCTGGTGATGGCCCACATTGGGCAAGAATGGCACCGTAGCGGGGTGATGCGCCACCGGTCGTACTCCCTCACCACCATCGGCGCCGTCAGCCCGACATTCTTCAACTTGGCTAGCCTGGCCAGACGTGGGCGAGCCGGCGGCTGACGTGCTTCACGTGCCCCCAACCAGAGCTGCGTGTCACCGGCACTCGCAGAAGTAGGAGCAGGGGGCTGAGCGTGGCGGTGTCCACATACACCCATTGCTTCCGGAATCCCTTAACATTCGGGCGGAGCATGGAGTTGATGCTTGGGCCGGCTGTCACCGCCACGGCCTAGAATGCCATGCATCCCGAGCGCTTGTAGTCGTCGACCAGGTGGAGCGAGAAGAAATGGCGGAACAGCGCGACAGACGGGGCAATGCCCACCATGGCCTCGCATAGGGGGTCTAGATGCAGCGCTTTGATCCGGTAATGTGTAATTATGGCATTGAAGAAATCAGAGAAAGGGGGGGCCAAGCCGGCCAGGAGAGCATGAAGATGGATGGGGATCTCGGTGGCTTCCATGTCAATCATAGCCTGGGAAGCAGGCCAGACTGTCGTCACCTTCCACTCATTGGAATCGGCGGCAAGGGCCGGTCCGACCATGTCCAACACCTCCGATTGTTCATCGTTGACCGATCGAGAGCAGGCTCCATGCCCAACCGAGATTTGACAGGAGCGCTTGCCTTGCCCTTCTTCTTCGACCTTGGTACCATGGCGTCAAGGGAGGATTGGCGCGGCACTGAATCTGGGAGAAGAGCCGCGAATTCACAGGAAAGAGGGGGAGCCAAGGGCGAACACGGCGGGCAATGATGGCAAAGCTGCGCTTGCAACAGGCAGCCGTCAAGTCTGGCGGTTATGAGGCTGCGTGGGGAAGTGGAGGCGCCCACATCCCATCAAGCGCCACGCATCGACCGGGCCCGCAGGCGGTTGGGGCCCGCGGCGCTCCGCCCTTGCCCTTTGGCTTTGCCTCGAAGCCAAGTCCGAGCGCGCTTTGGGCCCTGGGGCTACTGTCGATGTTCTGGGAACCGGGGTACCCAGACTTGCCTGCCTGCAGCCCGCCGCATGGCTCCATCAACGGCCTGGTACGGCCCATCTTTAGCACCAACAACACAAGACCCTCGCGAGGGTCCAAGGCTCGCAAGGCGGACGACGGCAAGACCTCCAGAAGGAGCGGCCTCCTCTTGCTGGCTCTTGAGGAGCGGATATTTCTATGCAAACCCTCACCTTATGAGGTACGGATGACGCAATCCATGACGACCAAGGCCAGGCGGGCGCCAGCGGGCGTAGTACAGCAGGTTTCCTCTTTGATGCTAAGGAGGCAACCGCTGGCGCGGAGTCCGAGGAATCAACCAAAGGTTTCCATTTCCATGCTACAAGACCAAGACCGCCAGGAAGGCGGGACGGAGGTCATCGCCGAGCCCACCATGGCATCACGACCTGAAGCTTTGCAGGCAAAGACCACCTTTTGTCAGGATAAGATGTACTGGTTGTCTCCCTTCCAATTTGTCCGTTGTGGGATCCCTTCCCGCCTTCATTTTGGGAAGAGTACCAAGGCCGCTATAAATAGGGCCTAGCCACCACCATAGAAAGGATCCGGATCTAGTCCATCCTCACACCCACCATCTCCCCCAAGAACACACCTCCTGAGGTTTCTCTTCCACTGTACTAGTTCATCCCCAGTCCATCTCGAGGCTAATCCACCACAAAGGAGGAGTCGGGTCTTATACCACAATGTCGCCCGAACCTGGGTAAACTGGGTGTCCCGTTTCCTTCCAGTTCATCGAGCTGGCTGCGGGATCGATGAGTTGGCAGACTGGGGAGGTTGAGTTCTTCACACGCACCCAAGAATTCTTACATATCTTGGGTCTGCCAAGCCCGAAATCCGACAATGGCTCCACATGGTGCCCGACCGCCTCCCTCGTGACGCTGGCCAGATCCGAGGACCTCCAGTGGAGAGTCCCTGAGCCCAGCGTGAGGGGGCGCCGGGTGCGCCTTCCTATGCGAGAGGGGAAGGCGCCCCGTCAGTGGGCGCAGATCCTGAGGCAGGGCCACCCCATCCTCCTGAGGTCCTCGGTGGACCCGCTGCTTCTTCTTCTTGGGGAGAGCCACAGGAGGATAGACAGCGCCCGCATCATCTGGGTTCTCACCCTCTGCAGCCTGGTAGGCGCGCTCGAAGGAGCATGCCGCGTCCTTCTCGGTGCAGGCTACCGTGATGATGCCGCAGCTTCCTGGCATCTTGACGACATTGTAGCCATGATGAGTCGCGACGATGAGTTTGGCCAGGGCCGGATACCCGAGGATGCCGTTGTACGGGAGGCGAATGTGGGCAACGTCGAAGTCGATGAGCTCATTGTGCTAGTTGTCGCACTTGCCGAAGGTGATAGGGAGGCGGATCTTCCCTATCGGGGTGGTGGAGCCGTCGGTCACATCTGAGAAGGGCTTGGTAGGCTGAAGCTGGTCGTAAGGCACCTGGAACTTGTCTAACGCCTCGATGGAGAGAACATTGAGCCTTGCGCCACCATCGGTGAGTGTCTTGGTGATGAGGACATTGCTGATGGTAGGCGAGCAAATCATCAGGAGGGCACCGGCAGTGGCCGCACACTTGAACTAGTCAGCAGAGTCGAAGGTGAAGGCGTACTTGGACCACCTGAGCGGATGCGTTGCCTCGAGCTTGGGGAGGGCCACATTCACCTCGCGAGCGAACTACTTGACGATGCGATGGGAAGCAGGGGCCTGAGCGCCGCCTACGATGCAAGCGATGGCATGGGGCTCTTGGAAGCCCTTAGCCCCATCATCTTGGTGGTGGTCGTCATTCCTTCTTGGTGGTGGCGGCAGCAGAGGAAGGCCAGCGTTGCCCTGAGGACGGTCCTCATGAGGCTGATCCCTCCAGGGACCCTTGCGAGGCTGGCCCTGCGAGCGGTCCTCACGAGGCTGATCACTCCAGTCCTGGTGGGGGTCACGGTTGTCCCAACGCCCTCCGCTTCGGCCTCTTGCGTGGCCGTATCCCCGATCGTTGCGCTCGGGGCAACGAATGAGGCACCCGTCGTGGATGGCCCTAAGCTCCTTGCAGTCATTGGTGTTGTGGTTGCGCATGTTGTGGAAGACACAGAACGAGCGGCTGCCCTTGGATGACACCGGGTGGTCGCAGCCGCGCTTCATCTCTGGTTCGGCCGTGAGCACAGCTGGCCCCTTGCGCTTCACATCCTTGGCCTTGGCTTTCTTGTCTTCTGGGTCAGCCTCTGAAAGCTCCAGGAGGTAGAGGCGACCTTCCTCTGCCCTCGCACATTTTGTTGCCATGTTGAACATCTCTAGAGCCATGCACAGGTCCTCATGTATGGAAAGCTCTTCCTTCATCTTGACGTCACAGACGCCATCAGTGAACGCCGAGATGATGGCCTCGTCCGACACCTTGGGAATCTTGAAGCGAATGCTGTTGAAGCACTGGATGTATTTTTGGAAGGTGTCTCCTGGCTTCTGCTTGATGCGCCGCAAGGCACCCACAGCCGGTGGGCGGTCGCGAGTGCCCTGGAATTTGGTAACAAAGAACTCTTGCATCTCATCCCAGGAGGAGATCGATCCCACGGGGAGGTTCAGGAGCCACGAGCGCGCGTCGTCCTTGAGGGCCATGGGAAACCAATTCACCATGACCTTCTCATCGCCGTTGGCCGCCTCGATGCTTAACTCGTAGAGCTGCAGGAACTTGGTAGGGTCGGGGGTGCTATTGTAGCGCGGAGGCAGGTCGGGCTTGAACTTCCCTGGCCAGGCGATGCGGCGTAGCTCCGGGGTGAACACGCAGCATCCTGCCATGGTCACAAGAGCCCACCATGGAGGTGGAGCCTGATATGGGTGCTCGCGCACCGCCACCTGTGGTGGCACGCGGTCTTGACATGCCGTTGCTGGGAGCGCGTGCGCATCTCCTTGAGGCTGTTGCACTACTTGGCAGTTTTCTTCGACACGCGCCGGCGCCCTGCGCGGCGGGTCGCGCCGTGGAGCCTCGCTCCTTGGATCGGGGACAACGTCTTGCTTGGGAGGTGGAGGAGGCGCACCATGGGCCACGTCGCCCGCAAGAGGCGGCGGGGGTGGCAGTGAGCGGGATGGTGCAGGGGCCTCTCCGACTAGGATGAGAAGCTCAGCAATGCGGTCCAGCCAGCCCTCGTAGAGGTCGTCGGTCGGGCGATAGCGTAGGAGCTCGCGTGCCATGAGCAGCACAGCCTGCACATTTGCCGGCCCGCGACGAGCATGAGAAGATGAAGCAGTCGCTGAAGTCAGCGACGGATTGGCGGTGCATCCATCACGCCACATAGAAGGCTGCAATGACGAAGCCTGCTACTCGTGGGCCGCGGGGCCGGTCGCGGCGTTGCCCGCAGATGACGGGGGACGACGGGGACCGCCGTTGCCTACCGGCGCCATCTGGGCGACGCCTGAGGAGAGGGCAACCTGGCAGTCAGCACGAACTCTACGAGCATCAGCCATGGGAACGGCGAAACGGTGGGGAATCAACCAGAGGAAGAGAGGCTCCGACGCACCCCTACCTGGCATGCCAAATGTCGAATTCGGGGCTCCGCAGACCCAAGATAGATTCGAACTCTGGGGTGCGTGCGAAGAACTCAACCTCCCCAGTATGCCAACTCATCGATCCCATGGCCTAGCTCAATGAACTGGAAGGAAACGGAACACAACAATTTACCCAGGTTCGGGCCATCTTGTGGTGTAAAACACTACTCCTTCTTTGTTGTGGATTTGCCTCGAGTTGGGCTGAGTATGAACTAGTACAGTGGGGGATAAACCTCAGGAGATGTGTTCTTGTGTTTGTGTGAGCTGGTGAGGGCGTGGATGGACTGCTAGTTTTAGTTTCTATTTTGATTTTGTGTTGATAAACAATGTTTGTTGAATAAATCCGTGAAACTATGTATGTATGTTGATGAACTCTGTGAAACTATGTATGTATTGGACGTTTTAATACCCTGTGTGTTCTGTTACATTGATGGACTGCTAGTTGATGGATACATGGGCTATGTTTGAGGTTCAAACTATATATATAATTTATGTCTTTTGAAAATGCAAGGATATAACAAAAAAATAGAAAAAATAGGGGCTATACAGGAGCTTTGCCGTCTGCTGGCAGACGGCAAAGCTGCCACGTGGCAACTTCCTGTGCAACCTTGGGCACTAGCTGGCCTATTTGGTTTCTTTGTCGTCTGCTAGCGGACGCCATAGAGCGTTGCACATGTTGCCTTCTGCCAGCGGATGGCATAGCTTGACACGTGGCAGCACCTGGGGGCTGGCCTATTTCGCTACGATGCCATCCGCTAGCAGACGAAAAATGTGCGATTGTCTTCGCCGTCCGCCAACGGACGGCTGGCGGACGGCAAAGCACGCCGTTAACCCCTTAATGGACCAAACCTAGCACTTGTGCCATCCGGGCTCTTTGTCAGCGGATGGCAAAGAGCGTTTCATCGTTGTCGTACGTCAGCAGACGGCAAAGAGCCCTTCGCCATAGCCTATTGTGCCGGACCTGTTGCCATCCGCTGGCAGACGGCAAAGGCCTTTACCATCAGCCATGCATGCCTTTGCCGTCATCCATGGCGGATGACAAAGTGCCTGATTCCTGTAGTGGCATGGGTCATAAATGGGCGTACTTTGTATTGGGCCAGCACGGTAACGAGCCGTTAATAGGCCAAAAGATAGGAAAGGCTTAATTCTGTCACAGGAATAACGGGTCATTAATGGGCCAGAATATAGGATGGGCTGGAAATGGCGCAACGGGTTAAGAGGCCACAAATGGGCTGATTCTAGCCACGGCCCGAACTTGGCCCATTAATGGAATAGGCCAGTAACGGGCCAGAAGTAATCGAGGCCCGGAAAGGAGCCCAAGAACATATGGGCCGTCAATAGGCCGAAAGCTAACACGGGCTAGAAACGGCCCATGTGAATCATGGGCCGTTAGTGGCTACAAAGAAATTTACTATACATTATGGGCTAGAGTCACTATGGGCCATTAAAGGGCCTAAAGATACGAAAGGCCTTATATGGCCCGAAAGACGTCATGGGCCATACATGGGCCGAAAGTGAAATAGGCTGGTGTTATATTCGACGGCCCACATGACGCTATTGGGCCGATTTCGGGAAGGCCCTAACGGGTCGTGAGTTACCGGGCCGTAAAATGGGCTATTTGCGAACAGACCGTTAACGGGCTTTTCATGGGCCGGCCCGCTAACTTTTGACCAAGTGAAATGGGCCGGTCATAAGCTCAATGGGACAGTGGTGGGCCGTCGCACGTGTCGACATATCATAGGCGCCTATCTGACCCAATGACGAGCTGACATGTGTTTCCTTCGGCCAATGAGAATTTTACACGTGGAAAATCTCCATTGGTTCGGGACGTTAACAGGTTATCGGATCCAAAACCAGACCAGATAGCTTAACGGCGACTCGTTTCAGTGGAAGCCACGTGTCGGTCATCCTTGACGAAAGCATTTCTATGACGCGTGATTTATCGTCGTGGAAGTGGACACTTCCGTGATGATAATTTTGGTAATGTCATGGAACACTTCTACGACAGCACAGGTATGACTACCTTGATTCTGTCATAAAATCGTCATGGATGTACATACATGACAGAAAATGTGACCTACTATGACAAACACATATCATCACGAAAGTGTATTCTTTTGTAGTGGGTGTTTGGATGACATGGTTAGATTGACAATAAATGCACTAGGAGAACTAGCTCTAGTTAAAACCTCTTGGATGGGATATTTTTTTGGGTGGGTTAGATGCAACTAGCTCAAACTAGCCCTCATGTTGGGATACTTTAGGGCTATTTGAGCCCAAACTAGCTCAAACTAGCTCTAACCCATGGATCCAAACATGACCATCGTACAGAAATGAGCTCCACTGTGTCACATGTGTGGTTGGGGAAGACGCAAAAGACGCAAAGAGTGCTACTAGTACTATGTGCTTGGGTGCGTGCACCTCTTCTCTTTGAGCATGGTTATTAAAAGTATAGCCCACTCTGAAAAGTATAGCCCACTACTCTACCACGCAATTATTATATGGGCAAAGAGTATAGGTAGTAATAATGACTAATAAGCCATCAAATCATGAGGTCCACCTTTCTCTATGTTTGACCGAGGAAGCAGCCATCATTTCACTCGTTTAATATCCATCCACTAATACCTCCACAAATAAATAAAAATCCGCTTCTACCACCGCAGCATGGTTAATAATATAGCCATGTCAATCACAACATAGAAATATCATTCACTGATACAATAGGGCTGGCTCTAAGGCTGGTGATATTTTTACTTTGTCTCCTTCTCTTTTTGTCTCATTTACTCATTTTACATAGGAGAACGTGTAGAGGATGGTTATTCCTTTTGATGGGCCTTCTTCATGGGGTTTAAGACTAAGCAGCTCCGAATTATTCCCGCTGCCCACCACTCTGAATCGTGCCATCTATGATGGTACCCCCATTGCAACAATGAAGTCCACTAGGTCTAGCACGTCCTGTAAGAACAGACTGTCATGCGAAACATATATCTTGTTGCCTTCTTCCTCATACAGTATGTACCACTGGTACGTACTACTAGTACTAGTACTACTCGTTCTCCTATAAACCTTGCGCTTGGCATCTCAAAAATATTAACCTTGCGCTTGGCTCTTTGCCGCTTCGGGAAGTCGAGCAATAATGGTACTGCATTATATCGTTTTGGCTATCTAAGACTGAATGAATTGCTGCATGTCCACCACATGGGCGAGGGTCGAGGGGCGAGGGGCAAGGGAGAGTGCGTACTAGTACGTCCTTTTCAATATGGACTACATGCGGAGCGAAATGAGTGAATCTACACTCTAAAATATGTCTATATACATTAGTGTTTGGAGTATGTACTAGTAGTTCATATTGAAATCTACTAAAAGACATATATTTCAAACAATATGATAATCTCTCTAACCATGTTAGGGACGAGGAGTAACGGAGGGAGTAGTAAAATTTTCTCCTCGTCATGCGAGCCACCACGCGTGTGGGCGAGGGAGCGGGCATAGGCATAGTAAGCAAGCTTCTCCTCGTCTTGCGACTATGTGAGCCACCGCGGCCGTGGTCGGGGGAGACGGCGTACTAAGCAAGCTTCTCCTCATTCTGTGAGTTGATGGGACGCATAAAAAGTAATACGTATAAAGCATCTCCAGTGTATAGAGCCTTGCCTCTAAGGTAGGCCCCACATGGTTTGCCTCTTTTTAAATAACGTGTGAAGTCGCAATTTGTTTGTCCACCCATGGTACACGATCCTCCATCAAGTGGACAACTAGTACACGTGGCAAATTACCACGTGGGCTACCTTTTCATACAGAAATGAACTCCACCGTGTACCCGCGTGGGTGTGGTTGGGAAAGAGGCAGGAGTACATACGCCGTGCGTGCACGTCCCCCACCAACGTGGGTGTGTGTGAGAGAGATACAAACCTAGACAGATGGCGTGTCCGTTCGTGAGTGTTTTTTGTTGGGGGTGATTTCGTGAATGTACTTGTTGGAATATGTGTCGATCATATCTCAAACAAAAACTTGACACATGCAATGTGTGTGAAATAGAGGCCTATCTATATCATATATAGAGGGGGCTATCCACGAGAAGAGAGGGAGGGGTCATAGATATCGGTAGATTTGAAGAGAGGATCAAGTGGGTGGGTGCGAGATCGATGAAGAGAGCCATCAAAGTTGTGTGTCTGCAAGTCAATGATATAGGGCGACTGACCTATGGAACATCAGAGGGCACAGGGCAAGTTTGTGTGTGGCTGGGAGACATGACTAGAGTGGTCGATGTATCATTGTGTGGGGAGGAGGGGGGACTCAGAGACCTAACTAGAGAGGTAGATCGACTCATATATGTGTTGAGAAGGAGAGATCCAGCTATGTCTTGAGGGAGATCAGTCGTCATCCATACATAAGTGAAGGATGGGAAATAGGTTGGTACACAGAGAGAGAGAGAGAGAGGGAGGGAGGGAGAGAGAAAGAGAGATAGAGGGGGAGAGGGGTAGAGTGCTGGAGGGGTGGTGGAGTTGCTTCTCGAAGATGGTGGGAGAGGCATACTAGACAAACTGAGGGTAGAACTGCAATATTATCAAGAAGAGTGGGAATGTGTTTCTGTGTGTGCGTGTGCATGATAGATGTGTCGGGAGGCATGCATGGATGATGAAGGGGGGCCATGTGTTTGGTAAGCAGACCTAACTAGATCGATAGATCAATTGTTGTGTGTCAGAGGAAGGGAGAGACATAACTAATGAGGTAGATCAATCGGCACGTGGGCAAAACGAGTTATAATGACCTAGCTAGCTATATGTATAGCAGGAGATTGGTCGATGTACATCCATTTGTTAGAGGCAAAAAAGGCCCAAAGAGACGGATAGACACAGAGAATGGAGCTAGGATGTGGTGCGAGAGGCCTACTAGCTAGATAGGGTGAGGAGTGTGCGATTGTGAGATCGATGAAAAGAGGGGCGAGAGTTTACACGTGTGTGGGACTGTATGAGAGACACGGGGCATGGACACATAAAGGAAGAGATGGAAGGTGCGTGTGTATGTGGTAGGCAGACATCGCTGGAGAGGTTTACCGATCGGTGTGTCGGAAAGGAGTTGTGGAGACCTTGGGAGAACGACCTAAAGAAAAAAATGAATGTCCAGGATGGATAGAATGCTGAGGGAGGGGAGGGCGAAGAGGGCATGTGCATGCACGAGAGGAAGTTAGTGCTAGCTACAAAGGTTAGAGGATTGTGTGGGTGTAAGAGACAAACAAAGATCATATTTCAATATGAAAGTGGATTCGTATATTTGAATAGGAGATCATAGTGTTATAAACATATGCACGCATGAATATAGCAGTGATACGCGTGGTGTGGTTTTGGACATGTTATACCATAATGTGATAATGCTTGGCGTTTGCAACTCACAGCTAACTATCGAACAATCTAAACTATACTATACATCGAACAATCTCACATTTTATTTGAATTTGTGATAATGTGTGGCTTTTGCAGCTCACAACTAAATATCGAACAATCTAAACCATACTATATATCAAACAATCTCACATTTTATTTGAATTTGTGATCATGTATGGCGTTTGCGACTCACATATTAATACATGTTGGCGTAGGGGACGGGGCACCTTACATTATGTGATAAACACATTATACATATGAGACATGCTTTATATTATGAAGATCTAGCTAGAGCTTGAAATGTATTGTGATTTAAAATCAACATACAGTGGATTCAAAAAATCGAGTTCGACTTCATATAGTACACATAGTTCATATCTAACTCGACAGTAATGATGTGGTGTGCTATGAAGATAATATACAAATTATGGTTTAACTTGGCAATAATGATGATTGTAGATCTTATTAAAATAGAGAAACGAATTCAAATGGTTTAACTTGACAATGATCATGATTGTAGGTCTTATTCAAATAGAGAAACGAATTCAAATTTAGTTCATATTGAAGCGGTAGTATATACGTTTGGAATGCACTAAAACGTTCATTTGAGTAGCAGGTTGCATGCATTATACACGTAGCGAAATTTTTTAATTTAACATAACATGGATTCAAAGTTCTGAATGGCATTTGTCGTGCAAATTTTTATTTGGTACAGTACACGAGACTATTTCTAGTGCGAATTTATTTGGTACAGTACACGTTAGGCTTGTCCGGAAATTTCAACCTGTGCCTTGTTACCCCGAAATTTTAAGATATATCTGTGTCTTGTTGTGCTCCGAAAAGTCCCCCCATCTCAACCCGCGCCTTGCTATCCCAAAATTACAACGCGCGCGAAAGCTCACACCTCCTGCGAAATCCCGACATGTGAAATGCCCATATACTCCTGAACCAAAAGAACCGCCTAGTTCAAATCGGTGGGGGTACTTTCATAACTTACCCCACATTTCGGACAAGCGCATCCCTAAGCCATGGTTCCCCCACCCATCCCATCCTCCCACCCATTCGTACACCGAGGCCGCGAAAACACACGAAGCCCCACACCCTCCTCCCTCCGCCACCCAGCCGGAGCCTCTTCCCCGATGACGTCGTCCACAGCAACACCTCGACGTCCCTCATCTACCGCACTAGATGAGGATCCTTTGTCGATCTCGTCGTCCCGCCGGTTCAGCCACCCCGTCCTCCACCTCCAAGGACTTGCCCCGACATTCCCCTCGTCTTTCGCACGACCTCCATTCCCACACCGCCATCTTCGCTGCACCACCAGAAGAGCAGCATCATCACAGATTCCTCGGATGAAGCTGAGGCCTACTCGGTTCCACCAAAGAGGTTCTACACTAATCGCCACATTTTCTTCTTGATTCAATCTCACGGTGCTGCCGGCGCTCAGTCCCGAGCCGACATGGCGCGGCTCCATCCACAGCAGCGCCGCCGGCCACTTCATCCACGACGTCGCTCCCTCGGCGGCGACGTCCACATCAGTTGGCTCTCGCTCGCGCTGCTGCTCTGCTCTTGCTCTATGCTCTTACTCTTGCTTGCATTGCTGCTATACTCTTGCATGCGCTACTGCTACACGAGCAGCAGATCCTGCTCTTACTCGAGCCCCTGTAGCTGCTACATGACCGGCTGCCCCGGCTCTCGCATGCACTGCTGCTCCGGGCGCTGCTGCTGCTGCTGCTACTGCTTTTCTGCTACTAGTGCGTTCAGCTTCGATAGTAAAATTCAGTTTCGACAGCAAAATTCAGTTTCAACAGTTAAATTCAGTTTCGGCAGTTAAATTCAGTTTCGACAATTAAGTTCAGAGATGAGCGTCTGATGTATTTTACATCTAGCACTTTTTGGTTATGTATTTTACGTCATCTATTGGAGATGCTATTAGAATTCCACTCGGGTTAATGTTGTCTCTCTTGTCCTGCTTCAGCCTCGCCGACGTACAACTCACCGGAGCTGCTCCCACGACGAAACCCTCCATCACAGCGGAGTAGTACCCCCGGCTCCATCTCCAGACGCCTAACATCTTCTTCCCCTCCTCCGACAGCCAAATCAGCTGGAGCATCCTCACCGACCAACCCAATCACACTGAGATTGACATGGCTTCGCCAAAGAGGTTGTACACTTGTTGCATCACTTTTTTACACTACATGTTATATATATTATCCACTGAGCACACGTAGTAACGTGAAATATGATTAGTTTCTCCTACTATATGACAAGCAGTGAGGTACCAGGCAACTTAGCTATCTGTGATGGACTCTCTTGAACGCCATCATTATTTATCTCTGCGCGTTTGAGCTGTGCATTTGAAGATGGGCCTGGGAGTTGAGCTAGTAGGGCAGTGGCCTGGGTCCAAAGTAGTAGAATAGCACAAAAACATTTTTTGAGTGTAGGCTTTTCCATGCTCAAGCCTGCCTACTAGAATCGCCGGTTCTTGAAACGAGAAGTGAAGGAAAAACATAGGAATTGGAAAGTTTCCTATGGTTATTCATGCATTTGGTTCAAAGGAATGGAGCAAAGGAAATTGCAGGATTTGTTCCTTTAGTGTCTCCTTGAAAGAAAAACCATAGAAATTTTAATATCCACTTGTCCTCCTTTTCAAATTCCTATTCATGAAGCACAATACTAAGAGATAGTAGCATAATAGCATTATAACTGCACATTTTCTTGCGATCTAACTTAATCTCACCATGCTTCTTTGCATCCTATGATCTTCTAATTCTTGTGAACCAAACACCTAGATTGGAAGAAATCCAATGTTTTTAAATTCTCTATTTTGCACATGCATACCAATCCTATTACTGTGTATTTCCTATCCCTGTGTTGTTATAATCCTCAAATTCAAACAAGCCCTTACGCAATTACTTCTGTTAAAGATATGTGTCAAACAAAACATTGTGTGGTTTGTCCCGCTCCTGCTACACTGTGTTCCACCCCAGATCAGCTGCTCCAATGACGGAAGGGTTCACCACATCAGGGATCCGCCCTCCAGACTCTCTTTCGCCGCCTCACATCTTCTTCCCCACCGCCGGCAGTCACAACAACTACATTACCATCATCAACTGAGCAGATGACCTCGAGGACTACACGGCCGGGTCTGCAAGAGAGGTCACACTCTTTCGTGTCTGCTTTTGTTATGAATTGCTTATTATTACATGCTACTTTATCGTCCTGTTCACCAATTAGACTCTGAGTCAGCTCCAAACTAATGCTCAAACTTGAGTTTAAATGGTTGTGGGGTACATAACGGGGTCGCGATCAATAGTATCTATCTACTATCTGATTAATCTCTGGTGTCTACTATGAGTTTCATGTTGGGTGGGAAACAAACAGTAAGGAAGCCATTATCTATATTTTTTAACTGAAGCCATTATCTGTCTGCTATCATTTGTTTGGGGTCTATCCACAGGTTGCTACCATCACTCTGGATTTCTACATGCACTCCTTACATAATCTCACTATGTTTTATTCCTATGCATGTCAGTTATCACAATGTAACTAAACATGTAGAGCAAAAGAGATGAGCCTTGCATGGCAATAAAATTTCATGCAGACGTCACTCCATGGTGGGTGCAAAGGCAACTCCCTCCACCCATTTCAGATTGTAATCAAGAGGAAGATAACTGTTCTAAGGGGGATTCAGAAGGAGAAGACCACTCCTATTTACCCCCTAGGGTCGTCGCTCTAACTTGGCATGGTGATGTTGGTAATATCATGCATATGGTGCCTTGCATTCCTTACTTTATACATCAACTATGTCATCTGCTTAGTTGAGACATGCTTTGTGTGAATGCCATCTGTTTAGTTTCTTTATCGTATATGTGAATTATGCAACACCATCTTGTTTAGCCAGGCATCATATATGTGAATTTTGCAATGCCATCCTACTTAGCCAGTCGTCTTATATGTGAATTATATCATGCCATCCTTTTTTTATTATGTATTACATTTGTCAACAATGTTAGTACATTCAACTACTCTTTGTGTGCATCAGCCACTACTAGGAAAAGGGCTATAGATAGGATTGATACTAATGGCGCACCATGGAAGTAGTGCGCCACTACTATATACTAATGGCGCACCTGTTGGTGATGCGCCATTAGTGTGGAAGACACTAATGGCGTAGCAGAAACAGGGTGCGCCACTAGTATTAATTTTTTTTCCATTTTTCCATACATACTAATGGTGCATCAGGTCGAAGTGCGCCATTACTAGTTCTAACTAGTAATGGCACACCAGTGCATAAAGGCGCCATTAATCGTAATTTTTTTATTCTTTTTTTGCAAAATTACTAATGGCGCACCGTTTCACAAGGCGCCATTACTAGTTTAAACTAGTAATGGTGCACTGGTGCCCGGTGCGCCATTAGTATATTGATTTATTTATGTTTACTTTTTTGCAATACTACTAATGGCGCACCACCTGCAGGTGCGCCATTAGTAATTCAGGTTACTAATGGCGCATTTTGGGTGGTGCGCCATTAGTAATCTGGGACCCCAACAAGATATTTTGGACAGCCCCACACCTACCCACTCACTTTCCCCACTTCATTCCCTCCACCTCCTTCTCCAAGCTTGGCTGCCTCCTCCTCCTCACCTCATTTCCACCATAGATTCATCAAAATTAAGTGGTGAAATTACCTTTTTTGATAGGTAAGTAAGGGAAAGCTATCTTCATGATGTAGATCTACTTTTTTCTCCCTAGCTCGCTTCCAACAACGTGCACATGCACTTTTGTGGCCTAGCTAGATCTATGTATGTTTGTGGTGTTGCATGTGTTTGTGGTGTTGCATATATGTTTGTGTTTGCAGGTACCGGTATTTGAAATGCGATAGTTGCCCATATTTTGCCGGAATGTTTTGATTCATTTCCGTTTCGGCGAGAATTTTGGCACTATGCATTCTTTTTGGTCCTATTTTTAGGGAAGGTCATGCCAAATTTTTTCTTGGTTCTAAAATATCCTTTTGCTCTACCCCGCAGGCGACCATGGTCCACATGATGATCGAAGGCATCGTGAATAGGTTTTTGAGCTCCGTGAAGGCCGAGATGCTTCAAAAGAACGAGACGGAGATAAGATGTCCGTGTCGAAGATGCAAGCTGAAGAGCCTTATTGCGGACCCGGATTCCGGGCAGGTGCGGGACCACCTGCTCTTGCGTGGTTTCATGGATGGCTATCGGTGGCAAGGTGATGAAGATGACTATGAAGTCGTCCATGGGGGCCGGGCAAGAAATGAGGAAGGGCAACAAGACAAGTACCACCTCGACGAGGGCGGGCGAGAAGACGAAGATTCTCCAGGACATGATCACGACGGTGATGCTGTACACAGTCATCATGTAGAAGATGTTGTACATGATGATGAGGAAGATCAAGATGAAGGGCATGATCATGAAGATGAAGATGCCGGAGCAGACGACGATGGAGGCTGGGTGCAGGACCCTCATATTCAAGAGCTGCTTCTCAAGCAGACGGATAACGCAAGAGCTGCCGCCCGAGAGAAAGCCAAGCTGGATCAATCGGAGATAGACGCGGTTACTCCATTGTATGAAGGATGCAGGCCCGAGGATACCCGCTGAAAGTAATGCTCATGGCTCTAGAGATGAAGGTAAAACACAAAATGACCGACGCATGCTTCGACGAGAACATGTCATTCTGGCACGAACGTCTTACCAAGGGGAACAAGTGCCCGACCAGTTTCGAGGAGGCGAAGAAAATCGTGTGTCCTCTGGATTTACCGCACGTGAAATACCATGTGTGCATGAACAATTGCATCATTTATCCGGACGAGCACGCGGAGTCTACCATATGTCCGGTGTGCGGCGTCACTCGATACAAGAAGAGGAAGAAAGCTCCTCGAAAATCGGTGTGGTACTTTTTGATCACTCCTCGTCTGCAGCGGTATTTCACGGACCCTAAGGTAGCAAAGCTCCTGCGTTGGCACGCGGATAGGGAGAAGAAGAAGCAGGAAGATGACGGAAATGATCCGGAGATAAATAAAAAAGACAAGATGCTGAGTCACCCTAAGGATGCGAGCCAGTGGCAAGCGTTGAACTTCGAATACCCAGAATTTGGGAAGGATCCAAGGAACATCGTGGCCGGGCGCGAGCACCGATGGAGTCAATCCGCTTGGCAGCCAGAGAAGCACACATAGCACCTGGCCTGTGTTTGTGTGGATGTACAACCTTCCCCTGGTTGTGCATGAAGAGGAAGTACATTCACATGAGTATGCTAATTGAAGGGCGAAACAACCAGGAACGACATCAATCTGTATCTGGGGCTGGAAGGAGGAGCTAGACACGTTGTGGAAAACGCCAGCCAATACGTGGACGCCGCAGAGAAAGAATATTTCCCTATGAGAGCCACATCGCTCACGATGGTGCACGACTATCTCGATTACGGATATCTCGCAGGCAGGTAGTCCATGGATTTTCCGGATGCGTAAGGTGCATGGATGACACAACGTATCGCCAGCTAGATAGAGATCCCGGGTCTTGAAAACCGTGTTCATGGGACATCGAAGGTGGCTTCGCGACGATGACCCGTGGAGGAAACACAAGGATCTGTTTGATGGTGAAACCGAACCCGAAGACGCCCGTGTACGAGGAGCGGCGAGGTAATAGACGAGCTGTTGAAAAATTGGAAAGATTGCCCACCGCCGAAAGAAGCAAAAGGCGCCAGAGCCGGAAAGAAGCGAAGGCGCCAGCCGCTGCTGAATGTATGGAAAACGAGGTCTGTTTTCTGGGACTTGTCGTACTGGAAGATCCACCGTGTGCCTCACAGCCTTGATGTCATGCATATCACGAAGAACGTGTGCGAGAGTCTACTTGGTACCCTGCTCAACCTGCCAGAGAGGACCAAAGATGGGCCGAAAGCAAGGGCAGACTTGAAATCAATGGGCATCAGGCATGAGCTTCACGCTAATGATGATGATGATGATGATGATGATGATGATGAGCGAAGCAGGACACAGAAAGTCGTCGCAAAGGCAAAAAGGTCAAGAAGACCAGAAATGACTACCCTCCCGCGTGCTTCACTCTAAGTCAGGAGGAGATCGAGCAGTTTTTCACCTGCCTCCTAGGAGTAAAACTTCCTTGGGGAAGATAAGCAGATACCTAGACCCAGCGAAGCAGAAGTTCAGCGGGATGAAGTCTCACGATCACGTCTTGATGACGCGAATACTTCGATTGCAATCCATTGGGATCATGGACGACACGTCCGTGAAACGCTATTTGGCCTATGCAACTTTTTCGACGTCATCTCTAAGTCGATTGGCATGAGGCAACTCGAAGGCTACAGAAGAGATCATGGTGATACTATGTGAGCTTGAGATGTACTTCCGCCCGCATTCTTCGATGTTATGGTGCATCTGCTGGTCCATATCGTGGAGGATATCATCCAACTCGGGCCGACGCTCCGCAAGACAAAGATGATGCCGCTCGAAAGGATGAATGGTGTCATCAAAGGATACATTCGCAACATGTCACTTCCAGAGGGAAGTATAGCCGTGGGCTTTCTCGAATCAAGAGTGCATCTCCCATCGCATCTAATTATCTAGGCATCGAGAACCCCGCTGGTCCGCATTAACAGGCACCTCGGCAGGCTCGCTGGATGGGGTCACCGTGAGGGTCGCCGCGAAATGCATGTCGATTTCGAGGGTCGACTCGCCTACTTTGAAAGAGCAAACCTAGTCGCGCTACAACACATAGACGTGGTCGATCTTTGGGTGGTAGAGCACAAAACCTTTATTGAGAAGACGTACAATGACCGAGGCCAACAGAGGACGAACGGTGATATAACCAAAGAGCACAACTCATGTTTCACGCGTTGATTCAAGCAGAAGCTTTTGTCGTACCCTTTACATGAGGATTCTTCCGCGGAAGAACAACTCATATTCGCATTGTCACAGGGTGCCGAGCACAACCTGATGACCTATGAGGCGTCATTTATATCAACGGCTACACATTCTACACCGAGAGCAAGGACATGAAGAGCGATGGTTATCGTAACTCCGGGTAATGATGGAATCCTACACCGCAATGACAAGGACAGATACTACGGAAGGATTGAGGAGATCTCGGGAGCTGAGCTACGTTGGAGAGAAGGTCCCGATGTTCCGTGTCGATGGGCCAAGAGCGCCCTAAAAGAAGACCGGTATTTCACCACCATGGTTATACCCGAAGCCAAATCCAAGACCGCGGGTGCAAACGTCACGGCGAAAAATGAGCCATGGGTACTGGCTTCCCAAGTGGACCAATGCTTCTTAATTACCGACCCGTCAAAGCCCAGTCATGTTGTCGTGAGTAGAGGCAAAAGGAAGATCATCGGAATGGATGGAGTAGCCAATGAGCAAGACTTCGACAAGTAAGGCGACCCGAAGATCGAACATGACGACGACAATGAAGTAGCTGCACACACCACAAGAAGAAGCAGGACCACCCTACCTAAAGGACGTCCGTTCCACAGAAGAACTCCATTTGCAAAAAAGAAGGGCAAGAAGATTGTGAACAGATAGCTAGCTAAGATCGATTGTATTTAAATCGTAGTCTTCATTTCTCGATTGTATTTCATGGGCACTTTTGATATCATGAATATTTTTAAATTTCATGGGCACTTTTGAATTCATGAGGACACTTGATCTCGATCCCCCTCCATCTCGATCTCGATTCCCCTCCATCTCGATCTCGATCCCTCCATCTCGATCCCACCCACACCTCCCCGCTTAGCTCTACACGCCGACGACTCCACCGCAACCCTCCCCGCTCCACCGCGCCGCCGAGCACCCGGCCCCTGCACCTCCCCGCTCCACCGCCAACGGCACCCCGCACCCTCCCCGCTACACCGCCGCGCCGATGATATTTTCAAGTAACAAATTTGAACATATTTTTAAAAAAATTATTACTGTTTTTATAAAAAATATTACTGTTATGATTTAAACAAGTTTGAACATATTTAAACACAAATAAATATAAAAAACAGCATTTAAAATGCATAAAAAATATTAGGGAGCCTGGGAATCGAACCCAGGACCTCATGGTGTGTGTGCTACGTGCTGACCAGTCGGGTTAGTGGGTGGGTTCTGTTGTAGATAGGGTTAGGTTGTAGATAGGGCTAGTGGGCTAGATTAAAACAAAATTCTAATGGCGCACCGAGGGGTGGTGCGCCATTAGAATAGTCGTACTTATGGCGCACGAGGGGGTGGTGCGCCATTAGAAAGCTTCCCCCCCACACTAAATCCCCAATCTCTCTAATCTCTCCCCTGCCTCATCGATCTCACCCGCTGCCCCTCGTGTTCGCCGTCCCCCTCGCCGCCCCCTCGCCTCCTTCGCCGTCCCCGAGCCGAGGGCCGCCTCCCTCGCCGTCCCCGAGTCGAGCACCGCCTCCCTCGCCGTCCCCGAGCCGAGTGCCCTCGATGTCCACCCGCCCCAGCGCCCCTCCCCAGCGGCCCGCTGCGCCTCGGCGTGCTCGCCGTCCAACACCTTGCCTGCCAGGAGGACCGCCGCTGTCTTCCTCTTCGACTACGAGGACCCGGACGAGCTCGGATGCCCAGGAGGACCGCCGCCGTCTTCCTCTTCGACTACGAGGACCCGGACGAGCTCGGACGCCCAGGAGGACCGCCACCGCTCGACGCCCTCGACCGCGCGGCCTGCCCAGGAGGATCGCCACCGCCGACGCCTTGGTCGCGCCGCCTCGACTAGCTCCGGCTGCCCCGAGTCGCCGTCGACCTCCCAAGTGAGCACCGAGCCGCTTCCCCTCTTCCCCTCTTTATTTCCTTCTGATGTGTTCTAGGGTTGGGGGTTGGAGAAATTTGGACAAGTAAAGGGGGTTGGAGAATTAAGTAGCTAGGGTTTTCCAAATGTTCAAATCTCTGAGCTTGCATTTAGATGCATTTTAGAGGATACTAGTCTCAACTAAGCATCCGCCTAGAGATTCTTTCTTTAAGTAGCTAGGCTCAAGTAGTGAATTTTCCGGTGAGTTTGGATTCATGCAACAATATGAAACATTAATTACTATTCTTTACGCCACTAATGATCGATGTAACATGTAAGAAGTCCATAATTGATTAATGGATCTGTTAGTTTGATAGTTTTTTTAGTGTTGCACCTTTTCCTTCTACAACTTGCAGATGTGCACACAGTATTTTGTGTTCAGTTTAGGAGTTGGTCCTTGGGAAGCATAAATAAAACATTATTGGCAAGTGCAGTCTTGTTACTCCTAGGTATCTACAAATGAATAGATGAATATTTGTTACCAGGAGGGGTTACAATATCTTTCAAACTGATGTTGTCCTCATGATCATGCTTTCTAATGGTTTGATATAACCCAAAGTTTGGCATGGAAACTACAGAGGTACTATGTAGTGTTGTATTTCCTCTTCCGGATTCAGGGTGTTTAAATGTGCATTAGTTCTTCTGATAATTAATGGTTAAAGTCCTTTGATAAGAATGTGAACAATAAGAGATGTAACCAATCCCAGAAGTAGAACCATGTATCTTTTCTCTCTACAATTCTCATGCAACAATATGGTACTAATTCTTTAAGTAGTTAATGAGAACACTTGGTCCATATTCATTTGCAAAGTGAACATACATTTTCACCGTTCTTATAATATTTGCTTGATGTCGATTATGCTATGAAGATATTAGTCTAAGCCCAGTCTTGGATGCATTGTTTTATCCTGCGGTGGTTAAACCGGTTCTGAAAATTATCTAGTTTGACCTGTACTTGTCCAGCTATCATAATCTATTCTTTGACCATGGCAAGAATGGCATTTTGTTATGATAATTTCAGTATATATCTTCTTGTCCTTTGCTGATCTCGTTGTATTTTCAATTCACAGGCAACTCTCCGACGTAAGTCTCCTCCGAGTAATATATGTCTCATGCTTTCTAAAGAGTACTAGTATACTGACTAAACTATCCACTTGCTATGCCTAGCTGCTCTGTTGTCTGAATCGTGACACTTTTCCTGTCATAATGCAACTAAGCATACTAGTTTTTTGTAGTGAGACAGTAAGATAGTGAGACAGTAAGAAGGAAACTTCCCAGATTACGTAGAAAGAAAATACTTGGTTTGACAGCAAGTACCATGACATGAATCAAAAAACATATACGGTGGGAAAATAAAATGGCGTAAACCAGGAGGTTACGGTTTGCTGTATCTCCACCAGTTTGGGTTGGTGAATGTGGATGATTTTTTTATCCTGTGAACTCATTGTACTGCTACAAGAATTTAGTATCATCATGGTGTAATTTTGTTAACATTCTGGTTTTGTTAGATAGTGCCTACACTAATCTAGAGTGATACAATTTTCCTTCCCATTTGGTATCATCATGTTCAGTGTATACGCTTATAACATCATGTGGGTTTTTAAGTCTGCTTATAGCTCTAGTACACTTCTCTTACACTTCATCGAGGACTTGTATTTTCATCTTGTTGTGTTGTTGTTCCTATACTGTAATTGCTTCAACAAGACACTACCATGACTTAATGTCTACAATAGCTGTTTTCTTTGTATCCAATAGTCGGGCCAGATATTTTTTTCTTCAGAGGCAACTGGTCAAATGTTCAGTGTGTATGTCTGAACTTGAATGTTGCAATGCTATTTTCTTCAGAGGCTACTGTCAAAAACTTGAGCTACTGTCTTGCAAAGATGATGATCATCTTGCTAGTTTATTGGGTTTTGTCTCCGACCATTGTGTCGTGATGAATTTGCATGTAGCCGAGAGGCCCTTGAGTTTGCCGGAATGTCGATTAACTTCCGTTCCGGCAATTCGGTACTCCATATGTCCTATTTTCAGCAAAGGTCATGCTAAAATTTTCCATGAATTTTAGCATGACTTTGCTAAAAAAAGGACATATGGGGTACTTTCGACTAATGCATGGGCCGGGTTATCTTAGTACTTAGTTAAGTAGGATCAACTGCCTCGCCATTCTTGCTGCATTAAACCATAGGTGGCAATAGAGCCAAGTGATTAGGCCCAACTTAGAATTCTCCTTAGCATCGATAAACCCTAGATGATAAACCCAACATAGGTGGCAATAGAGCCAAGTGATTAGTGCCAACTGATTAGGCCCAACCTAGGGTGCCTCGGCATCGATAAACCCTAAATGATGAAAACTTAACTTGGCTGCCCCGGATGCCTCGGTATTGATGAGAACCTAAATGATGTATGCTTAGGCTTTTAGGGTGCCTCGGCATCGACAAACCCTAAATGATGAAAGCTTTAGGCTTTTAGGGTGCCTCGGTGTCGACAAACCCTAAATGATGAGACCATGATCTTGTTCCTTGACAATAACCAACTTTTTTACCAAACTTTTTTCCTATTTAGAGCGAAACATGGCCCACAACAATGAGGCCGGTGGTTCAAGCGGCAAGCAATTCTGGGAGCTGTCCCAGGAGATGGAGGAACAACCTCACCGCTATGAGGACGCCATGGAAGACACCGATCCTGATTACACAACCCCTAGTGGCGTCGGGGATGACACCACTGATGGTGCCGCCGAGGATGCCACCACTGATGATGGCGGCGCACACACAGATGGCAGCCAACCGAAGAAGCAAAGGAAGGACCGGCGCCCGAATGTGCTCCGCACCCTCAAGGAGGAATTCACTCAAGTGGACTCCGACGGGAATCCAACGGAGCCCAAACATATAGTCAAGGGGTACTCGGTTCAGCTCGGGTGCATTCTCCGGAGCACCGTCTCAATCAACACCGAGAACCTTAGGCATAAAGACCGAGGGAATTTGCGCAACCTCCTCTTCATGAAGTTGCACGAACGATACAAGTTCCCCGCCGAATTTGAAAACAAACGCCTCTCAGGGAATAAAGTGAACAGTGTCGCCCTCACGAAGATGAGCACGGCCCTGTCTACTTGGAGAAGTGTGATGAAGAGAATGATTGATAAAGGTGATAGTTATGAGAAGATCAAGGCGAAATATCCTTTAATGAGCGAAGATGAGTACAAGGAGTTCAAGATCATGTAGAGCAAAGGCAACCTCGAATCAAGTCGATTGGGGGAAAGAAATGCGGAGTTGAACTTAGGGGAACACAAACTCGGTCCCGGCGGTTACAGAGTGGCGGAGCCTATATGGGACAAGGAGGACGCGGAGCGTGCCGAGCAAGGCCTACCGCCCCGCTTCGAGAAATACAGCAGTTACAAGCAGACCAGGAACTATGTCAGGGCCCGATACAAGGAGGACCCGATAACAAAGGAGCTTACCACGGATCCGAAGACCAGGGCGCTTGAGCTTGTTCTCGTAAGGAATACACCCCCGTGTAATTAGTTCCATATGGTTGCACTCTAATTAATCCCCAATATTTCTAAATGGTTCACGTTCCTTACGCAGATGGTGAAAGCAGATGGCTGGGTCGTCTCAGAGCTCCCCTTTCGACACCCCTTTAAATAGGGAGTTGAACGTAATGAAAAACAAGGATAAGCTCACTAAGCCGACGTCAGCTGGTCGTGTGGCCGGCAAAGGCTTGTCCACAAAATGGGGATCATACTATACCGCTGGTGTGCGGAAGGAGAAAAAGACCAGCTCGGAAAGCCAGACGCGTGAGGTTGAAGAACTCAAGGCACAAGTGGCGCGGATTCCGAAGCTTGTCCAAGAGCAAGTGGAACAACAACTGGGAACGAAGCTCAACACCATGGTGCCTACGTTGATTCATGGGCTGACGACGTGGATTGCGGGCGGCCAACAGGGGCCTCCCCCGGTTCCCAGCTTCACGGCCAGCAACTCGCACAGCGCGTAGGCGGCGACATTGGTGTCTTCGGCGGAGGCGGTATTCGTGTCTCCGACGCCGGCATGGGCATTGGAGCTTAATGCACCCGGGTGTACGCCGGCCGGCACCTCGCCAGCAAGCGCCCCCTCCATCAGTTGCACGCCCGCCGTTGGCGGTGCCTCGACACTAGCCGAGCTCGACGGCATCACGGTAACTAAGTCTCTCGGCCGATGACTTCATCTCCTTGCCTTTGACTGGGCATCCCTGACGCTCTGTACATGTTTTCGCAGGGCACCGCCGACGTTCCTTGCACTCTTCTGCACTTCGTGGGCGCCGAGTTGGTCGATGTCGCCAAAGGCAGAATTGTTCAACCGGGCAACCCCATGTTCCACGTAATCCGATGCCACCCACAGTGTATAGGGTTGAAGTGGTTCGGGTGCTGCCAGGCTGCGACGAGATGTTACCTCCGATTCGACCCGCTGGGGCTGACGAAGAAGATGAGATGACCCTCAGCGCCTGCGTAAACTAGCCCCTGCTTTGGCCGAAGAGCCAGATTCGTTTGGGGGCGGGGGACACCACCCCACAGACAAGACCGCCAGTCGTGCCGGCGCCAAGCCATGGCAAGAACGTCGCAACGCTACCGGACCTGCCGGACATCCCTATGGCACAGGATCCGGACAGCCCTATGGCACAGGATCCGGACGGCGACGACAACGACGATGGTACATTTACCAAAGTTGATAAGTACTTTGCCGAACATGGGTACGCTGACGAGTTCTGCGGCCTCTTTCTCAAGAACCCAACCAAGACAACCGCGATCTAGCTGGTACGGCGGAGAAATCCAATTGCAACAGGCGTCGTCTGACGTTCAGTTCTCAGGACACGCCTCCAGCTCCCGCCTTCACCGAGCCTCAGATAGCTGAGGTGCGAAATATTATCAGCCCCGACACGCTCAAGAAGGCGGTCTGTGAGCAGAACACGGTCCAATTACAGGAGATCAAGAAGAAGGGACGTAAACGAAAGACTAACAAGGGCGCTGGTGCGAGCCAGCCGGCACCGAGTTTGCTCCGTGCTCAGGATGGGCCACCTTTCACCTAAGGATATCTCGAGGAGGGTGCATGTGGCAGGTAGGGCGATGTTGCCGCCAAATATGCTGAATGCTGCAACCGGTGCTATGCGGAGTCTGCACGACAGTGTTCTTTCTTTGGAGAAGCGGCGTCTAAGAGAGAATGATGTGGCATACCCGGTTTTCGTGGCCAAGGTGCCAGAGGGCAAGGGCTTTGTGGATGGCGACATCTTGGGTACGATCGTCCTGCGGTTTGATGACATCTTTGCTACGTTTAACCTTCATTCGCTGCACTAGACCTTCGTTTTGCTGTTTTCGCTGAGTATGGAGATGTGGATCATTAGAGACAAGACCCCGGACATCGTGATTGTCGACCCCTTCTACATGCGTGCCAAGCACTTGAGCAGCGCTGGGTACCGCCAAGTTGCGAGTTCACACCTCGAAGGCGTCATTCTGGCAAACCTAGATAAGGATAACTTCCTTGTGCCTTACTTTCCCGAGTAAGTCATCCCTTAACCGCCCCGTAACATATGATTTCTTAGATTTCGATCGTTCTTTTTTTTCTAACATTCCGTGTTACGTGCGGTGACACACATTGCACACTCATCCTCCTAAGCCCGAAATATTCCATGGCCAAGTATTTCGACCCCAACCGTAACTCCAAGATAGACTACACAAATGTCAAGAAAGTTCTTGATGATGTTCTCCCCGACTACGCCAAATCTGGAGGCACCTTCACCGTGGCAGTTCGTGAAATACGGCAAGCACACCTTCTCACACAATACGAAGTTCTGCTGCGTCAAGCAACCGGGCGGTCGAAGGATGCCTACTACGCCTCCATCACATGCGCGGCGATCGTAAGGGACCATCATCACCTTCTGCTACCAGATAGTCTCAAAGATTGGGCCGCGAGGTTGTCGGCAACCCAGGACGCGGACCTCAGACAAGAATTCTTTCGCATCCAATCGGATTTTGCGGACATCATCCATCAAGATGTCCTTCTTACCTCGGGGCTGTTGTTCCGTAGATATCAACCGTCCAACAGTGAGATAGATGAAACGCTACAAATGCAGGGTGACAACAATCGCGATTTCATAACCATCACGACAGACGGCGGCTTCATCCTCGCTCCTGTCCGATGAGTCGAGTCGAAAGTAGTGATGTGTAGTTCTGAAACATTTATTGGCTCATGGTGTAATTAAACTTTAATGAATTCGTATGTCTCTTTGATTTGGACAGTCGTTCAACTTAGATGTAATCGATGCTATTTATTAGTAGGACCATGAATCGTGCTATTAATGTCTTGCTTTTCTCTTCCGATCCTTTTGTTGCATACTTATATATTGCTTATGTATTGTCTGTTGTTTGGCTTGTGCATAGAGATGTCGCCGTATATGTCGTGTACAAGGGTAAGGTTCCCGGAGTCTCTGACGATCGGGAGGAGTATCGGAGACAGAGTTCACCGCTTCAAATGATAACAGTTACAAAGGGTACACCACTAGGGCGGAGGCCGAATCTAGATACGCCCGCTATCTAGCGGGACAGAGGAGGGAGCGTTGGAGGAACCGGATGAAGATCAGTTTGATCGCGATGATGCTCATCGTGATGACCGCAGCTCTCTTCTATGTGATGGTAGTTTAGATGATCGATATCGACTTGTAATGTGAAGACAAACTCGATACTTGCGGTCATGAGACTTGTAATGTTTTATCTTTGTTCGGTCTTTTGAATTCAGAGACTAATATGATGAATTGTATTCGGAGACTAATCTTCTATTGTATTCGATGAATCTGATGTTGCCGTGTGTCATTGCCTATATTCTGTCCAATAATATATTTTGTAACTCGTGCAAAAATCAGAAAAGCAAAAAACCCAAATATTCATACTAATGGCGCATCACCACCAAAGCGCCATTAGTATGTTAAAGTGATACTAATGGCGCATCGATTGCACGCGCCATTAGTATGACAAAGCACATGCTTACGTATGGCCCCGGAGGCAATACACTAATGGCGCATGGTTTTACATACTAATGGCGCATCGCTTGGTGCGCCATTAGTACATCAGATACTAATGGCGCACTGCTGGTGCGCCATTAGTAAAGAATTCTAGTGGCGTGCTACTAATGGCGCACTGGTAATGCGCCATTAGTAGGCAAAACCAGTGCGCCATTAGTAGGCCTTTTCCTAATAGTGAGCCATTTGACACGGTGATGGAAAATTCTGGAGTGAAAACAAGGTATTTAGAGCAGACTATGCTATGTGATGAAGCGCATATCTCGCTGGCTACGGATAGCTCCTCAGAGGAGGATTCAGAGACATATGACGAGTCCTATTCCCCCCCGAGGTGTATGCTCTAACTTGGCAGGGTTATGTTGCTGATATCGTGCGTATGGTGTCTTGCATTGCTATGTCATTTGGTTAGTTTAGACATGCTTTGTGTGAATGCCACTTGTTTAGTGTCTAATTACCATATATGTGAATTAGGCAATGCCATCTTGTTGCAAGACATTATATATGTGAATTATGCAATGCTATCTTGTTTCAAGGCCTTATATATGTGAATTATGCAATGCCATGCTGTTTAGCCAATCATCATATATGTGAATTATATCATGCTATCTTTTTTTGTATTACGTGTTCCATTTGTCGACAACGTTTGTATATTCAACTACTCTTCCAGTGCATTAGCCATTTGAAGCGGTGATGGAAGTATCTGAAGTGAAAACAATGTATTTAGAGTAGATAATGCTAGCTGCTGAAGCAGACATCTTGCTGGTTGCAGATAGCTCCTCAGAGGAGGATTCGGAGACAAATGACCAAACCTATTTCCCCCCTGAGGTCTATGCTCAAACTTTGCAGGGTTATATTACTCATGTCATGCATGTTGTCTTGCATTGCTTAGTTTTTACATCATATATGCGATTGCCATCTGCTTACTTGCTTAGTATATAAATAATATATTTGAATTATATCATGCCATCATGTTTACATACACAACATCTATCTGAATTATGGCATGCCAACCCATTTAATAAATACATCATATAGTTATATCATCTCATCCTGTTTAGTGTTTACAGTCATCATATTTTAAATTATGTCATTCTATCCGTGAATTATATCATGCTATCATGTTTCCATAGGCAGCATGTATGTGAATTATGGCATGCCAACCTATTTAATAAACACATTATATAGTTATATCATGTCATCCTATTTACATAGTCATCATATTTTGAACTATGTCTTTCCATCCTTTTTAGTTAGCCATCATATATGTGAATTGTGTCATGCTATCCTGTTTAGTTAGCCATCATATATGTGAAATTGTGTCATGCTATCCTATTTGGTTAGACAACATAAATGTGAATTATTTCATGCCCTCTTTTGTTCCTCACTATCCATTGCACCTGTCTATCATACAATGTCTGTACATTCAATTACTTTTCTTGTTTATCAGCCATTTGAATTGGAGAGAGTTATGGGAGTATCTAAGGGAGTAACAACACGATCTTCATAAAAGATAGTGCTACCAGTCGATGCAAATAGAACCATGGTTGTACTTGCCCAAGAACCAGCAGCACCACACATAACCCAGACTCTCGCAAATTGTACCCCTACCCAGTTGGACAGTGAACCAGCTACACCCCTTCTAACCCCAACCACAGTAGATTGTAACCCAGTTCCAGTTGACACAGCACTGTCTCCACCACAGAGCACCCAAGCACGAGCACTTAGTAAGGGAACTGCAATGCCCAAAGCACGAGGACCACCACTCTGAACCCCAACTCAACACTTAAAGCAGAAGAAGAATTGTTCTCAGGTCAGTTTATGTAGCTATGGTTCATACACCTTTGCTCTAGCATGACTGTATATACTCATACCAACTATTTTCAAATTTGAAGGATGGAATTGAAACTCCAATGGTGCAAAAGGTATGTTTTAAACCTGTTTCTTTAACTGGTTTGCTGTTGTAACTTGCTCTATGTTGATTTTAGTTTCAATTGAATAAACAGTTATGTTCTCATGTCATGCACATTACAAGTGTTGTTATTGCTCTGTAGTTTCCTACAATTATATTCTGTCTATTCTGCTTTGTCTTAAATAGATATTATTTGAATTTTATCTCTATCTTGATTTGGCAACAAAAACTAGAATGATATAGACCATACAGTGACCATGGTACATAGATATATGTTTGTTTCATGCTGTTATACTGTCCCGTTTACTACAGTTTCATATACAACATGGTAAACCTGTGATGTCTCTACTTGTTTCTCTTTTAGAATGCAGACAAAATATTGGAGAAGAGTACCCCGGTATACAATGGTAAAGGAAGTAGTGCAGATAAGGTTCAAGATAGTGAGACATCCCTATTGGTCTCCAAGAAAGCTGATAAAAACTATCTCGGCGACAGTGAGACAACCCAAAAGTCTAGTCTTTATGTAGTGTTCGAGTTACTGGACACTACTGCTGGCACAAGCTCTTCGAACTTGCTGCCTGAATCAGTTCGTCTTCTTGAGTCTCAACTTGATGTTGAAAGACATCGATTAGATGTGCTTTGACACGAAGCCGAAGGACTGAGAAAGTCCATGCCGAATTCAGATGCATACTTTCTAGTGCAACAGCAAGCGCTGGAGGATTTAAGCGCCAAATAAGAGAAAGTTAATAAGCTTGCTAACTATCTTGCCAGCATTATGGGTACCCATGATATTGTTTCTTGAGCTCTTTTGAAGTGGTTTTAGTTCTGGACTTGTTTTGCTGCGGAGTTTATTTGCATTGGTCGCCAACTTTGACAACCAGTGTATGTGATATGCTGCTTTGTTCCCTATATTTGCGCTGGTGGTGAACTTTGATGCCCAGTGGATGTAATATGTGTAATAGCCATGATAGGCTAGCGTAAGTTGCTTGCTTATTTATTTCCTTGCTGTCTTGTTTATTTGTTTCCTTGTAGTCAGTGCAATTATTTTTCCGCGGTTTTCTAGTGGCCGCAATAACCTATTTTTTTGAAAACTAGGCCATAATAACCATGGGCTACGTATTTACTGTAGTGACCATGGGCCACCTACGGTACGTAGAAACAATGGGCCTTCTACGGGTCGTAGAAACAATGGGCCTTCTATGGGTCGTAGCATCAATGGGCCTTCTACGGGTCGTATGACTGATTGACCAAATATGGGCCAATAACAGACCGTATTAAAACGGGCTAGAGTTGGAATCGTCCGTTCATGGTCCGACAATAACGGGTCATGGTTAATCGGCCGTATTTGATGACGCTGTGAAAATGGCCCAATGGATTAACGGGCCACAAACGGGCCGACAACAACCGCGAGCTGAATTTGGCCCACAAGCAAAAAAGGCCAGTAACGGGCCATAAGTAACTGAATGCTGGATATGTGCCAAAGAATAAATGGGCCCTGAGAAGGCCAAAGGATAACAAGGGCTGGAAACAGACCAATGGAATAATGGGCCGTTAATGGGTACAAAGGGATACACCGTTCATTACGGGCCGGTTTCACCATGGGCCGTTAATGGTGCAAGAGTTAGAAAGGGCATCATATGGGCTGAAAGACGTCATGGGCCATACATGGGCCGGAAGTTACAATGAGCTAGAATCATATTGGACGGCCTAGATGATGCTACTGAGCCTAATTTGGATAGGCTGTAATGGGTCGTGAGTTAGCGGGTTGTAAATGGGCTATATGCGAACAGGCCATTAACAGGCCTTTCGTGGGTCGGCCCACTACCTTTGACCAAGTCAAATGGGCTGGCCTTTTCACTGGAATGGGACTCTATTGGGCCATGCCACGTATCAACGTATCATAGGCGCCTTCGGTCCAATGAGTGGATGACATCTGTCCCAACAGTGAGCCGACACGTGGTTCCTCAAGCCATTGAGAATTTTACACGTGGATAATCCCCATTGGTCCTGGCTATTAACGGGTTATTGGATCCAAACCGGATCCGATAGCTTACTGGCGACCCGTTATGGTGTATGTCACGTGTCGGTTACCCTTGACGAAAGTACTTCTATGACACGCGATTTATCATCATGGAAGTTGACACTTCCATGATGATAATTTTGGTAATGCCATGGAACACTTCTCTGATAGCACAAGTATGACTATCTTGATTCTGTCATAAAATCATCATGGACGTACATGTATCACAGAAAACATGACCAACTATGACAAACATGTATCATCACAGAAGTGTATTTTTTTGTAGTGCACGCTATTGGCCGCGAACCTGAGGTAAGGTTCATCTAGTTGCTGCAGCCAGGCCCTGTGCCAGGATACGGGACGTGTTCTGTTGGTATCCTGCTTCATCTTTTCGTATTATGGGTCGATGATGGCCGAGGTGAGTCCAACCAGGGAGTCCTTCTTCGTGCTGCCCCAGACCCTGTAGTGCTCACGAATTTCAACAAAGTTCTTGCGGGCCAAGCCCATAACCCTGAGCGCTTTTACATCATCGGTGGTTTCCGCCGTAGCAAACTTATAGTAGGTGCTGTTGACAAACCTAGTGAAACGGTCACAAGGCTCTATGGCCATGCAGTAGTGGTAGATTAGGACATGATGACGCACGCACAACTGAGCAACTGCAACCTCCTGATCTATGTTGGGACAACCGCCTGTGTACTGGAGGTCGATGCCGACTACCTTGTACTTGTCTCGAGCAAGTAACTACTCAAATGTGTTGATGTAGTCATCCACCACGGCAGGTTCGATAGTGTACACCACCGAGAGACCCATCTCCCTCGCGTGGGCCTCCACTTTATGCTCGCCAAACTCCATTGGAGCTAACAACCCCTCTCTATGTGTCGTCGTGGGTGTGCTTGTTGTGTTGTGGGGCGTAATCAAGAGGTTGAGGAGACTAAGGTTATAATGGCCATAGGAATTAAAGGGGCAGCCAGACGTCCTGGAATATCCGCACGCCCGGATGGTAGTTCTAATTTGCAGCGCGTAACTCCATCATGTTGCATGTAACTGCATCGTAGCGACGTGTGCGGCGAGGGCCAACGTGATCATGCGCAGGCCCCATTTGCTGGCAGAGCACACGCGCGGGGACGTGAGCAGAGCGCTCCGCGATCGCCTCAATGGTGAGCCACCATATATATGCATATAGTAGTTGAAAACGCAAGGAAAAGCTGCCCACATGCCGAGCGCATGGAGGCACGCGAGCAGAGCGCGCCGACGGATGCGGGCAGAGCGTGCTGCAGCGCCTAACGGCGAGAAGAGCGCGCCAAGGGACACGAGCAGAGGCCGACACAGTTATACGTGGCAAATAAGACGAACTATGCGAGCGATGGCGGAGACATCAAGCACGAATTATATTAGAATTGTGTGTGCGATACGTGACATATAGTTAATCCATCCGAGCTGTTTGTGATGGAATAAGCCTGTGTGTTGTGGGCAAACACTTGCTAGTATACAACCATTTGCGATTGATGAATTCATCACCAGCGGGTTCCCTAGTGTGGTCCATGTGCGATGTGATATGCTCTGTTGAAAGTGCAACTATCCCTAGGTGGTTTTGGT
Source organism: Aegilops bicornis (assembly GCA_021605145.1). Taxonomy (NCBI): domain Eukaryota; kingdom Viridiplantae; phylum Streptophyta; class Magnoliopsida; order Poales; family Poaceae; genus Aegilops; species Aegilops bicornis. The sequence continues at coordinate 350,732,710 of CM038671.1, read as the reverse complement.
AATTCATAACAACATATAGCTCATTGAGCTAATGTTATTCCAAGACTATTATTTCAGGAAAGCTCAATGAATGGCATGGCATGGATGATGAAAGTGTATCCCTCAAAATACTAAGGACAAAGGATTGGCTCAAGCTCAAAAGCTCAAGACTCTTCATTTTACATTTTAGTGATCCAAGATCACATTGAGTCTATAGGAAAAGCCAATACTATCAAGAAGGGATGAGGTGTTGCTTAATGAGCCTGTTGCTTCATGTGCTTAGTGATATGCTCCAAAACCCTCAACTACTTTCCCACATCCACAAATGACCTAAACCTAAAGCCAAAATCGGTCACACCGATTCTTTCGATCCGGCGCCACCGATTCCAAAAGTCATAGCCACTGCCACAAACCCTAAGCAAATCGGTCTTACCGAAAGGGATCTCGGTCTCACCGAGATGGGGTTGCAATCTCTGCTTCCTTCAGAACGCTTCGGTCTAACGAAGTGAGCGATCGGTCCCACCGAGATTGCAATGTAAACTCTCTGTTTCCTTTTTGTAACATTTCGGTCTCACCGAAAAGAGCAAATCAGTCCCACCGATTTTACCTGACCAACTCTCTGGAAAGCTTATTACCAAATCGGTCTCACCGAGTTTGTGTAATTGGTCTCATCGAGATTACATTATGCCCTAACCCTAACCATATCAGCCTCACCGAGATGCATGTCAGTCCCACCGAAAATCACTAACGGTCACTAGTTTTACTAAATCGGTCTGACCGAGTTTAATGATTCGGTCCCACCGAGTTTGGTAAATTGTGTGTAATGGTTAGATTTTGTGTGGAGGCTATATATACCCCTCCACCTCCTCTTCATTCGTGGAGAGAGCCATCAGAACAAACCTACACTTCCAACTTACTGCTTCTCGAGAGAGAACCACCTACTCATGTGTTGAGGCCAAGATATTCCATTCCTACCATATGAATCTTGATCTCTAGCCTTCCCCAAGTTGCTTTCCACTCAAACCCTCTTTCCACCAGATCCAAATCCTATGAGAGAGAGTTGAGTGTTGGGGAGACTATCATTTGAAGCACAAGAGCAAGGAGTTCATCATCAACACACCATTTGTTACTTCTTGGAGAGTGGTGTCTCCTAGATTGGCTAGGTGTCACTTGGGAGCCTCCGGCAAGATTGTGGAGTTGAACCAAGGAGTTTGTAAGGGCAAGGAGATCGCCTACTTCGTGAAGATCTACCGCCAGTGAGGCAAGTCCTTCGTGGGCGACGGCCATGGCGGGATAGACAAGGTTGCTTCTTCGTGGACCCTTCGTGGGTGGAGCCCTCCGTGGACTCGCATAGCCGTTACCCTTCGTGGGTTGAAGTCTCCATCAACGTGGATGTTCGATAGCACCACCTACCGGAACCACGACAAAAACATCCGTGTCTCCAATTGCGTCTGAATCCTCCAAACCCTTCCCTTTACTTTCTTGCAAGTTGCATGCATTATTTTCCGCTGCCTATATACTCTTTGCATGCTTGCTTGAATTGTGTGATGATTGCTTGACTTGTCCTAAAATAGCTAAAATCTGCCAAACTATAAAATTGGGAAAAGGTTAAGTTTTTATTGGTCAAGTAGTCTAATCACCCCCTCTAGACATACTTCAAGGTCCTACAAGTGGTATCGAGCTTTGGTCTCCATTTGCTTTGATTTCCATAGCTTTTGGTGGTCATAGCCTTGGTTTCACAACCTAGGAGAGCATGGCATCTAGCGAGGGAAATTATCACCGTAGAGGTCCTTACTTTGATGGTACAAATTTTGCTAGTTGGAAGCATAAGATGAAAATGCATATTCTTGGACATAACCCCTACTGCTTGGGCAATTATTTGTATTGGCTTGCAATGTGAATTCTTCGATGGGAGAGAACCGAACCGTGAAGCTAATGTGGAAGAATTGAAGATGTTGCAATACAACGCTCAAGCATGTGACATCATCTTCAACGAATTGTCCCCCGAAGAATTCAACAAAATCAACCGTCTTGAGAATGCAAAGGAAATTTGGGATACTTTGATTGATATGCATGAAGGTACCGAGTCCTTCAAGGAATCCAAGTTGGATGTGCTCCAAAGTCAGCTTGACAAGTTCAAAATGAAGGATGGTGAAGGTGTCGCTGAAATGTACTCTAGGCTTGCTCTTATCACAAATGAGATTGCCGGCTTAGGGAGTGAAGAGATGACCGACAAATTCATCATCAAGAAAATCCTAAGAGCATTGGATGGAAAGTATGATACCGTGTGCACATTGATCCAAATGATGCCAAACTACAAAGATGTCGAGCCAACGGAAGTCATTGGAAGGATTGTTGCTCATGAGATGTCACTCAAGGATAAGGAGGAACTTCACAACAAGTCAAGTGGTGCTTACAAAGCCTCAAGTGAATCCCCCACATCATCAAGTGAGAAACCAACCTTCAATGAAGAATTAAGCTTAATGGTGAAGAACTTCAACAAATTCTACAAGAGTAGAAGCAAAGAAAGAAGCTCCAAGTCAAGGTCTTACAATGACAAGAGATCTTCTAGTCGAGAGCATAATTGCTACAATTGTGGGAGACCCGGACACTACTCCAATGAGTGTACGGCACCCTACAAAATAAGAGAAGATTCTCCAAGAAGAAGGAGCAAAAGAGAAGAATCACCACCAAGAGAGAGGAGGAGTAGAGATGATCGTTATGAACGAAGACCCTCACGGAGAAGTAAGGATTCGGAAAGAAAGGAAAAGTCAGCAAGGAGCTACACAAAACAAAGACATCAAGCTCATGTTGGTGAATGGGTTTCCGGCTCCGACTCCGACAATCACTACGAGAGAAGCTATCACTCCGACTCCGAATATACTCAAGCTGAAGGTGTTGCCGATCTAGCACTTGTGTCAATCAACTCCTACGACATATTTGACTCACCAAATGAAGGTGTTGGAACATGCTTCATGGCCAAAGGTCCTAAGGTAACACACCCCGAGTATGTTGATTTTGATGTTGATGAATATGACTTGCTAGGTGATGATGATTTACTTGTTGACAACTCTAGTGATGAATACTATGATGAAACGTCAATTAGTCATGCTAATCAAACGAATGGCAATTATAAGGAGAAAATTGAGCTTCTAACTAAAGAACTAAACACTCTTAAGTTGGCTCATGAAACTATCTTCGAATATCATCGAGAACTTTTAAGGGCTCATGAGAAGTTACGCTTTGAAAAGCTCAATCTTGAGCAAGAGCATGAGTTCTTAAAGGCAATCAATGATGATCTCCGCAAGAAAAGTTCTTCTTACATTGCCAAGCGTTTACTCTTATCTACTTACATGCCTCAAGTCAAGTCTAGTAACAAGTACAAGAAAGATACTTCCTCTAGTAGTAACAATAATAATGTCAAATCCAATGTTGTTGCTTCTAGTAGTTATCTTGATTCCACTAATGATTCTCTTAGCCAAGTTACACTTGAGCAAGAAAATAGTTTATTGAAGGAATTATAGAGAAAGGAGTTTACAAGAGCCTTGCGGGAGTAAGCAATTCGAGGTAATTGTACGCAAGCAAGGAAGGCACCGGAAGAATCAAGGTGTTGGTTTTGAACGAAAGTTCAACGCCAATGGAATTGAGTGGGAAGAAGATCAATACGCCAAGACAAAGTTTGTTCCTCAACAAGAGAAGTATGATCCTACTTCCTTCAAGGGGACACAAGCTCAAGATGATCTTCCACCACAAGACCACAAGAAAAAAGGCAAGGACAAGCTTCAAGAAGAGATTGATGCATTTGAAGAACCACCTAAAGCCTCGTTCAAGTGGGTCCCCAAGACTACGTCAAGTTCTACTTCATCAAGTACAACTACAACTCCAAGGATTCCCATCAAGATGATGTGGATCCCGAAGAAGAAGAACTAGAGAGTTTTTGAGGGTGACTCCGCCAACATTCTTCACTCATATCATTTTGGCAAGAACAAGTGCAATCAACTTTCACATCTTGCACTAGTTCAAGGAGTCACAAACCCTCATGTTGGTAAGGCAAGGGACAAGGTAACCTAATGATTTCATGGACATCATCTTGTGTGTGCATCACTCTATGTCTATGGATATTCTTGTTTGTTCCTTGTGGGACTAACCTATGTAGGCAAGTTGAAAGTGCAACTCACTCCAAAGGATTGCTCCAAATGATCTACATCAACATTGAGCATCTACATCTTCAACACCTACATGAAGTCATCATCGACAAAACCCAAGGTTAGTTCATCCCTCTAAGGGGGGATCTCACATCTAGGGGGAGCTTAACTCTAAGAATTGAGTCAAAGCAACTCTAATGGTGTGAACACATTAATGCATTATATAAAAGTGGTAACCCCACTTGATCTTAAACGATGAGTATGACCTATGATCAAATGTTCTCATTTGACTCCTAAGTCAATATACTCATATATAGATGACCTAGTCATCGCCAATTAATTGATAGTTGCTAAAATTGCTTGTGCATGCTTTGCCACATATTTCAATTGCCATCTTATTGTGTGAGCATGTTGGTGCATATTTTACTCATTCAAGGACATCCACTTGTTGTTTTGTTTGTTTGGATTCTCTTCTTCGTGCCAAGTGGATGGACAAGAATGCCTAAGAACCTTCTTTAGCTATCTATGCTTTTCTCGTCTCAAACTCTATTCATGCTACATCACAAAATTTGATCAAGTCAGATTCGAACCACTCTGTGTGAGGAGCACTCGGAGTTCCCGGTTCTTCATAGACTTAAACTTCCAAAACCTCTTAGTGATTCTCGGTCTAACCGATCCTCCCATTTCGGTGCTACCGAGATCATCAAGTTGATCTGAGTTTTCAATCTCGGTGCAACCGATTTGAACTTTTCGGTCTCACCGATTTGTCAGAACTAAACACGATTCGCATCTCGGTGCCACCGAGTTGTTCCACTCGGTCACACCGACAGGGTCGAGCTATATATAAACACGGGCAAAATTTTGGAAATTTCTCCGAAACCCTTCGCCCGCGCAACAGCTCGCTCTGCCATCGTGGTCTCCGGATCGTCTCCTCATCGCCAGCAGCCTCCAGTCGCTGGTCTCCGCCGCCGTCAACGGATTTTGTCCCCGCCGTTGCCGCCGTAGCAAGTCCACCGCCAAGTTATGGTATGGACTTAATCTTTGTGCTATCCACGTCTGATTCCTGGCACATTATTTTCATATTGATTCTTGCCACGATTGAAACTCATCTATCCAGCCAAAGTAGTTCATAGATTAGATGTGATTCAAATTTTATGTTTAGGTTTCATGAAACCATCTCGGACCCACCGAGTTGAAAACTCAGTCTCACCGATTTGGCTTATGCCATTGCACTAGTGACTCTCGGACCGAGAATTACTAATCGGTGCAACTGATTTGAGAATTCTGTGAAACCCTAGCAGTCTCGGTACCACCGAACTGAAACTCGGTCCTGAGAGATCATCGCTTTAGGTTCCAAAATCGCTTCGGTATCACCGAATTTGAAAATCGGTGGATCCGAAATGCTTTCAGGAAAACTAAGACTGAACTTTTGAGTCATTCTTTTACAAAAACCTACTGCATTTTGTGATGCTCATCTTTTCTATCTCATCTATAACTCTTCACAGTGGTCAGCTTTTCGCAGTAAAGATGTCCGATCAAAGTGACAGCCTGTAACAGTCGAAGAGCAGATGGACTTGAGTGAGCGCACTAGTCCCTCAACTTCAGATGAAGGGAGCAGAAGTACTCCTAGAACCCTGCCTAAGGCTGCAACTAGGCAAAGGAGGAAAAGAACTTCAGATTCAGAGGATGAAGATTACAAAGCTGAGGAAGATGAGGCTACATCCAAGAAAGTGGTGCTCAAGAAGGAATATGGCTCAGCAAAGAATGCAAAGCCAGGCATGAAGATCAAAAGGCCTGCAGGAAGAACCAATGTCCAAAGCCAGAGTGTCTACACAAGCCTCTTTGGAAACCCAACCCAAAGAACCAGCTGCTGCTGAAGGGAAGAAAAGAAAGGAAAGGGTCAAGATGACCATGGCCAGAGTTATTGGGAAACCTTCCATGATGGAAGAGGAAGAGCCTGCTGCACCAGCTCCGAAGGCACCAAAGCTTATGGGTGATGCTATTAGATCAGGGGCTGCCACATCTAAGCACAAGGAAGCACCCAAAGTTGCCCCCAAGGCCAAGTTTGCACCAAAGAGGAATACCAGGAGTATTCCAGCTGCTGAGAAGAACAAGGCCCCAGTGCCTGAGGATGCTGATGAGGAAGATGAAGAAGGACAAGTTCTGAGGAAGCTCAAGCCCAAGATACCAGACCACAATGATGCCCATCCTGTGGCTGAGGACATGAGAATCGGGAAGGATTCAGGGCTGAGGATATGGAGGATGGAAGATCCATATGCTTCAAGGAGAAGAACTGTTGTTGACTACAGGTTCCACACAAAGGAACAGCAGGACTTCTATGAAACAATTCTTTTGGACAAGAAGCCCATAGTTTGTGACATGAGGTGGGTTGACTGGAATTTCATGAAGCAGAATGAAGAGCACTATCCTAGAGTGCAAGACAGCTTTACTTCTTGTGGAGTTGCAGATTTTGTTGGGCAAAAGCTCACAAATTGGAATGATGAACTTATCATGCAGTTCTACTCCATAACACATTTTTACCCAGATGGAAGAATTGTTTGGATGTCTGAAGGTACAAGGTACCAGTCAACTGTTGAAGAACGGGCAAAGATGATAAATGCCCCAGAGGAAAATGAGGATGACCTAGACATTTATGCAAAGAAGAAGATGGGTCACAATTCAATGGCTCACATGTACAAGGAAATTCGGACAAGGCATTAGGAACTCACAAGTTTGGATCAGTTCACTTTTTCTTTGTCGGGGTTGCCAACCATAAATTGGATTCTAAGGCACACTTTGTTGCCCAAGTCCGTGACCATAACATGATCGGAGGGCATGCCATCAACATGTTGCATGTGTTTGATGTGCCACAGAAGTTCAAAGTCATGAGCACGATCATTGAAACAATCAAGAGGACTGCAGAGATCGGAAGAGGAGCTATGGATATGCACCTCAGATTCAAGAATTGATAAACTCAAAGATGGGCACAGAAAATATCAGTTGGATAAGGAACACTTTCCACTTTATCCAGGACTTTGAGGACAATGAGGTTGTCATGAATGAAGATGATCCACAATCAGTTCAAGCTCAGGAGAAGAAGGAGAAGGCAAAGAGGAGAAGGCTGCCAAGATGCCAACTCAAGAGGAGGCATCTGAGTATTTCTTGAAGAACAAGCGAGGAGCAGCTCGGATACTTGATTGCATCAACCCCGAGGATAGAGAAGGGATTGGCCACCCTCACCCAAAATCGGGAGAGCTCGAGAGAATCATAGAACAAAAGTTCTATAACTTAGATGTGAAAGTAATCGAGATTCATCTGCGGTGGAGGAACTACAAGATGACATGCAGGATAGGAAGGGCAAAACAACAATCGATGCATTTGCCAGAGTGCCTAGAGCCCAGAGGTCATCCGATGTGCCGATTCGACACAAGAGCAACTTCATCTGCACCAGCTACAGCCTCAGTGCCACCAGCTCCAGCATCTACATCAGCACCAGCTCCATCTATTTCAACTGAAGCTTTCTTCCTCGGCGTTATTCGGACTCCAACACCTGAAGATCAAGCCTGAGAGTCGATCTAGAACTATGCATTTTCTATGAACTTTTTGGTAACTTGTTGCCAAAGGGGGAGAAAAATGTATAGATCATAGGCTTCGAGAGAGAGAGAGAGAGAGAGAGAGAGAGTGTTGCTTTTGTTCTCTCTTGCTTTATTTGGTGGTTTTTCAATCTTTGTTTGCTTTTGGTTGAGATACTATGCTTGTGAGACATTGATGATCATGTGTTTGATCATAAGCTACACTTATGCATGCTTGATATTATCCTATCTATCTTATGTGATCACTCACTATGCTTGTTGATGAGTGCATGTATTCATTGTTTATTATTTTGAGCACTCCACCAAGATGTATGTGACATGGAAGAGTAACCCATGAGCCTAATCAATTGTGCATTTGCAGTCCAAAGCAAATCTAAAACTATGCACAAATTTAGGGGGAGCTCTTGCTTATCACATACTTCTCAAAGCGACGATGTTATTTAAATTTTATTATCATTTGTCGAAGCTTTGATCTATATGTTGTCATCAATTACCAAAAGGGGGGAGATTGAAAGTGCAACTATCCCTAGGTGGTTTTGGTAATTCATAACAACATATAGCTCATTGAGCTAATGCTATTCCAAGACTATTATTTCAGGGAAGCTCAATGAATGACATGGCATGGATGATGAAAGTGGATCCCTCAAAATACTAAGGACAAAGGATTGGCTCAAGCTCATAGCCACTGCCACAAACCCTAAGCAAATCGGTCTTACCGATAGGGATCTCGGTCTCACCGAGATGGGGTTGCAATCTCTCTGTTTCCCTTCGTAACGTTTCGGTCTATACGAAGTGAGCGATCGGTCCCACCGAGATTGCAATGTAAACTCTCTGTTTCCTTTTTGTAACATTTCGGTCTCACCGAAAAGAGCAAATCGGTTCCACCGAGTTTACCTGGCCAACTCTCTGGAAAGCTTATTACCAAATCGGTCTCACCGAGTTTGTGTAATCGGTCTCACCGAGATTACGTTATGCCCTAACCCTAACCATATCGACCTCACCGAGATGCATGTCAGTCCCACCGAAAATCACTAACGGTCACTAGGTTTACTAAATCGGTCTAACCGAGTTTAACGATTCGGTCCTACCGAGTTTGGTAAATTGTGTGTAACGGTTAGATTTTGTGTGGAGGCTATATATACCCCTCCACCTCCTCTTCATTCGTGGAGAGAGCCATCAGAACAAACCTACACTTCCAACTTACCGTTTCTGAGAGAGAACCACCTACTCATGTGTTAAGGCCAAGATATTCCATTCCTACCATATGAATCTTGATCTCTAGCCTTCCCCAAGTTGCTTTCCACTCAAACCCTCTTTCCACTAGATCCAAATCCTATGAGAGAGAGTTGAGTGTTGGGGAGACTATCATTTGAAGCACAAGAGCAAGGAGTTCATCATCAACACACCATTTGTTACTTCTTGGAGAGCGGTGTCTCCTAGATTGACTAGGTGTCACTTGGGAGCCTCCGACAAGATTGTGGAGTTGAACCAAGGAGTTTGTAAGGGCAAGGAGATCGCTTACTTCGTGAAGATCTACCGCTAGTGAGGCAATTCCTTCGTGGGCGACGACCATGGTGGTATAGACAAGGTTGCTTATTCGTGGACCCTTCGTGGGTGGAGCCCTCCGTGGACTCGCACAGCCGTTACCCTTCGTGGGTTGAAGTCTCCATCAACGTGGATGTACGATAGCACCACCTATCGGAACCATGACAAAAACATCCGTGTCTCCAATTGCGTTTGAATCCTCCAAACCCTTCCCTTTACTTTCTTGCAAGCTGCATGCTTTATTTTCCGCTGCCTATATACTCTTTGCATGCTTGCTTGAATTGTGTGATGATTGCTTGACTTGTCCTAAAATAGCTAAAATCTTCCAAACTATAAATTGGGAAAAGGTTAAGTTTTTATTGGTCAAGTAGTCTAATCACCCCCCCCCCCTCTAGATATACTTCTAGGTCCTACATCTGTCTACACAACATCTATTGGCCATTGGGCGACAAGCGGTCATCCTGGTACGCCATAAGGATGCGAAGAGGCATCCTATATCAGCAAGGACTAGTTTTTCCACTAATAGCTCATCTAAGAGAACTCTCAAGTTAACTGTGCTCGGGCTGGAGTAGCCATCAGATGGGTGACTAGATTGGAAGTTGTCTTGATGTTAAATTAACTGATGGGATGGATCATAGAGGTCAAATTAAATGACCTCTATGATCCATCCCATCAGTTAATTTAACATCGAGGTCCTTGTTTTTTATTTATATTTTATTTTTTAATACATATTAAAGAAGGTCTACCACATTACTTTTTGACAATGTGCGATACATGACATACAGTTGATCCATCCAAGTTGTTTGTGATGGAATAAGCCATGTGTGTTGTGGGAAAACGCTTGCTGGTATACAACCATTTGCGATCGATGAATTCATCACCGACAGGTTCCCTAGTGTGGTCTGTGTGCGATGTGATATGCTCTGTCTCCACAACATCTATGCTCTGTGTACAGAAGAAGAACATATATATACTTATAACAGGACATGATTGTAAAACCAAATTAAACATCCAATTACGTTATATAACAAATACCATAAATATTGCGAGGTTCAAATTCAAAGATTACAAGGTTCAAACTATCCAGACACATAAAATTCATCTTCTTCATAATATTTTTCATGCATTATTTCTGTGAAAGGATTTGCCACCGAGAACTCATATAGCGGCTCCATACATTGACTTCCGAATAATCTGTCATATGAAGTTATAAACTGAAATTCAGCTTGTGTAGAGCCTTTGCCATTCAGTTGTAGACGCCTACGCTCTTTAGCAATCCATTCAGTTCTGCGCAGTAAATATAGGGCAAACCTCATTACCTTGAGCAACCTTGCTTTCTCAACAAAGAACCTGGCGAATTTAATTTCTTGTATGGTGCCTCGGTACTCGTTAAAAGTATTTTCTATGAGATAAAGATCAAGGCATTCAATGGGATTGGTATATTCCCCAACATTTTCTACTTTCAGGCCTGCTAGTATCTGCAGACAAAGACAACATATTAGTGCATAGCTGCAGATTTGAACACTTCGGGCCTCTTTGATTTGCAGGATTCTAAAATACAGGAAAATAGTGAAATGCCAACTTCAATCTTTCATGATAAACTTTTATCACGAAAGCATGTCAGGCGAAGGAATAAAACGCGTACAACACTAGCTTCTGAAAAAAATATGTATTGAAATCCTCCAAATTTCCTTTAGAAATCATTCTACATTGGTCATTGTAATCATGGGTAAAAGTAACAAAAAATTGAGCTCCGTTGTGGTTAACAATTAACAGGAAAGGAGCGTCACCTTGATGTAGAGCTTCTCGATGCAAGGAAAACATCTAAGGAACCTAAGATCTTCATCTGGATCGGGGCCGACAGATTGTAGTGCCAAGATCTTCACTGTGCGAAGTGGCTGGGTCAAGCTTGTGGGAATCTTTTTCTGGATGACAGGCGAACATATAGATCAATAATAATTAGATAAAATGTGTTTTCCAATAATATATAAGAAGCAGAAGAAGAAGACTGTTATACCTGAACGGATAATGATCCAGTAACAAGTTTGTTGAATTCAGCACACGAATAGGCCAACACTATCAATTTCGTTGCGTGAATGACCCTGATTCTTGCTGGACCTAATTTATCATATACATACAATCTCTCGAGGAAAGGCGCATTCTGAATGACAATATTGTGAAACAGCTCAACTGACAGCCTTGGGCGGCGTCAGCAATGCACATAAATCACACGGACATTCGTCGAGGTGATGTGGAGAGTACCGAACCCGTTCATCGTATGAAGACGAAGGTACTCGAGCATTGTACAGCCAACGAGCAGGCGCTCCAAATCCTCCTTCAAGATGCGGACGACAATGAGCTCGAGGTGCTTAAGTTTAGAGAGATGAAGAGTGCGCGTGGCATCGATCCGGGGGAAACTGCACCGCCTGAATGTAGCGCGATGCAGCATGGGCGCGAGTCGGAACACGGATGGCGGCAGCGAGAAAGGACGTCTAGCATGAAGGCTGACCTCCTCAAGCCGATCCAGGGCTGGGGATAGGAACCAGTAGTGCAACCTGGGTTCGTTCTTGTTGTGGGGATTGAGCCTGCCGAGAGCACGGCGTCTGACCGGCCCAGGGTGTGTGTCGAGGACGTGGGACAATGTGTTCAGGCGTTGCTGCTCCCCGCTTTAGAACTTATGGTCAACGATGAGGTCTAGGGGGAGTGCAGCGCCAGAGAGGGCGTCACCGCTGCGAGAGGGCAATGGTCTACGCGCCACATTTGATGGGGAGGTGGGATATGATGGTTACCAACATCTCGTCGGGGAGGCTGCTGATGAAGTCCGCATTCGCCGAAGGCCCTTGCGGTCCTGGCTCGACCATCTCGCACTAGGCGGCGATCCTCGGCGACGGTGCTTGTAGATGAGAACGGAGGACTATTCTACGTACCTTCCTGAGGCGGCCGAAACAAAATTCCGAAACTAGCAATAAATTGCAGCGCTCGCAGCACGCACGGCGGTCTGCTCACAGTCGTCCCGTCTAATCAAACAGCTGCCCCCGGTAGTAAATGGTTAGTTGAACACCCACGGTTTGACTAATACGACCATTTGTGATAATAATGTGGAGGCTATTTGTTAAAATTTACTAGGAAAATCAATGTATAAAAAGGCAAAACGAACCCTGAATAATTTCATATGTTTAGCACAGTTGCATGTTGCCTCTCTAAAATAAATCAAGGCGGGAAGATACGGCGTATGTCGTTTCGCGACCAGATCATGTGACCAAGTTCGCTCTTGGAACCATGAGGCTTCTTGATAGAAGCTCCGGTTAGTATGAAAGAAAATATGGGTCAAAGCTGAGGTGAAAAGGGCAGCAATATCTAACTCCGGCTTACAAAAGGTACAAAAGCACGATGATTAATTTTTCATCAGGTTTACACAAAATCCAAATTGAACAAGACAATAACAACTAACTCAACAAAAGTTTTGAGCGGTCACAGTGAAATGGATAGTTCTGATCCATAAAATCAAGATCCTGGACCAGAAAATCTACTGGTACATGAGAACAAGTTGTTGTAAATAGAAGCCGAGCATGTTCAGAAGCCCTTTTGTCCACCTGAAACTTCTTTTTATGTTGTGCAACGTGTCCATCCGTGAGAAAGTGTCTGTCAAAAAACTTAATCCTCGTGGATAATAGTACTCTTGCATTCAACAGGAAGAATGTGACAAAGCTAGTGTTTGCATGGTTGGAGGCATCTCCTTGCAGCATTATTGTCCTCAAACGAATTTCATGAGAACTGAGAAAATCCTGGTGCTTCTTATGCCACCGATTGGTTATATCTTTTTGTCCATGTCCTTTAGCCTAAATAGACATGAAGACTGAAAACATTTAATGTCTAAAAAATAGTAAAGCTTCGCGGTTAGTTCTAGTAGAGTATATCAATGTGCTTGATATCATCACCCGTGTATACAAATTCTCCAGACGTGGAAAGCATCGCAGCATGCCGATAACCATGTTCAGATCAAAATACCACGTATTGATATGTAAGGTCCTGACAGGATCCAGCACCATTGATAGGGTTCCCATGGACAAACTCTTCATTGAGCATAGAACATAATATCAGTACCAAAAGCGTACTACAAGATTATATAAAGCTTATGCACCACAAATGAAAAATGCAGCTTATGATTACAAAGTGTTGATGATAATATACAGTACCTGAATAAGTGTGGAGCCAACCACCACCTTGTAACCTTCAAATGGATCAGGAATTACACCCAAGATCTCCAGTTTAGGCGCAGAGACCACAGTTATTTGCGAAGGTGCACAATGAGAATCACGGAGAAGCATTTGGAGTGAAGGGGCGTCTTTGATGATGAGCTCCTCTCCATTAAAGAAAATTGCAATGCTTACAAGGTCAGGCGAATTTATTTGGAGACAACAGATACGGATTTCTTTTCCGAAAACAAGCAGCAAGCGCTCCAGGGCAGGGCAGGAGGAGTGCATGATGCTGTGTAGTGAGGCCTCCGACAGATTAACCACCACAAGAGCGAGTTTTTTAGCAGTGGGAGTCGAAGCATTTGTACCAGATTGTCTGGTAGATGACACCGGGCCGGGATGGTGGTGCAGAGAGAGGAGGAAAACCATGAGCTGGACACTGGTGGTGAGGACCTAGCTGCAACGCTTGGTCGACAACTATTTGCAAAGTAATGGTAGAACTCAAGATGTTAGAGTTTTTCGAATTGTCGGGATGTCAGTCAGTCGTTCACCGTGAAGGGTAGGTGTAGTAGGTAGCATGTCGGGATGCATAGGCATTGAATGGAGCCCTGGCGGTAGGAGGTGATGGCTCCGTGGAGTTCAAAATCACGAACGACCAATAGCCGGCGACAATCGAGATTAAGAGGTGCGGCGTGCCACAGAGTGCGCCACCGAGATGCGAGGACCTGTGTGTGGTAGCCATCCTTGGTTGGGAGAAGGAAGATGACCCCCCCCCCCCCCAAGGATGGCGCCAGGGAGATTGCTAATGTGGTCCGCCCAATATTCTACGGGTTCCTCAGATCCAAGGGGGCGAGGCTGCTTCTGCCCGCGCTGCCGGGTGCAGGATCTACAGCCGGAGACGCCGCTGGCCGGAGCCTCATCTGTGTACATAGCAATCTGGAAGGAAAAAAGGCAGAAACATACATGTAGGACATTCAAAATCAATTCTCAAGATCTGGCTATGAATTATTAGCACGCACGCTAACCCTATTTGGATTATTAGCAAAAAAATCGTTTGTACAGAACAAACAATTAATCACTGTAACACCCCCAGTGTCATGCTACAGTAATCCCCTGTTAATGGTGCCAGGTCACCATGCTTACTGAGCTAGTTATCACTTGATGAAAAATCCAAGTCAAATTCAAATTCAAATTATGAGTGAAATTCAAAATTTCTCAAACATGAAAACTAAAATGTTCTTCATGTGCCAAATAATCCATAACTAATATTGGTAGTGAACCAGCATTTTTTGCAAATGTCCAAGTGCCCTGAACCACTTTAAAACAGTGGCTAAAACTATAGTTTAAATGCCTTTTTAAATTACGAAGCTTGCAAACTATTCCAAAAGCCTCACAATTCATTTTGAGGCATTGCACAATAATTCTTTGGAATTGTTTTAGTGATGGCATACTTTTGCAAAGTCATTAGTGGCTAAAAGAAAAGGCAAAAGCTGCTGAAAAAAAACAAAAAGAAAGAAAAGGAAAGAAGAAGGGGTGGAGAGCCCTGGCCTCCCTTAGGCTTCGCCCATCCCCACAGGCCTCGGCCCACTCCCACCCATCCAGCCCAAATCCCTTTGGTTGCCCCTCTCCCTCGCTTCCTGTTCCTCGGTCTCAGACACTTAGCAGGGGCGATGCACCCGGACCACCTCGCCGGCCAGGCCGACGAGGGGATAAGGACGCCGACGCAGCGCCCCCTCGGGTTCCCCTCCCCATCTCATCCACTCCCTCCTTTCCCCTTCTCTCTCTCCCTCTCCTTCGTTTTGGAGAGGAGGCCGACGCGGTCGCCGCCGTGCCTCGCCCGTCCCCATGGCCACCGAACCCCGTTCGCCTCACCGTCGTGTCCCTCGTCTCCTTCGACGTCGTCTGCTTTGTCTACGTCCATGAACGGGAGTCGGGGAGCTCCACAATGCGCAGATCGAGCCACCCCCTTCCGCCTCGGCCGCCGTTGATCTCCCTCAACTCCGGCCACCCTCTGCTGCTCCTAATCTGTCACCGGTTTTCCTTAGCCACTCGGTGAGCTTCTGTCTCTCTCTCCCTTCTTGCTGGTAGCTCACCTGCTCGCCCACAGCTAGTCATCGCCATGCATGTGCTATGTCCGCCGCCGACGAGCTCGTGGCCATCGCCATGGGCATCGTCGTGCTCGGCCGAGCACACGAGCGTGCTCAGGACCGCTCGCTGAAGCCGCCTGTGCCACTTGCATCCATCCCCGTGCCCCTTAGCACCTACCTTGATGAACGCCCGAACGCGTCGCCGCCTCCGCTCGCCGCCGGTGTACTTTCGGTGGCCAAATGGTCACGAGCTCGCGACCATTGGCCTCGCCGCAACGCGTACACCTCACCCAACTCCTTAGTTCGCACAAAACGCGCACCGCAACGCCGGTTCCGTCGCCGCCCGAACCTCGCCTACGCCACCCCTCGTCGTTGGCGCCGTTCCCGGCCAACTCCGGCGAAGCCAACACCACCGTTCGACTCGCGGGCGAGGACTCGTCCGAACGCAACCAATCGCGCGGCAAATGGTGCCCTCTAGCGCCTTTCCGGGCTGCTCTGTCGCGCGCCGCCGTGCTTTGGGTCGCCAAAGCAGCTCCGGCGACACGTCCGACGTGGCGCTAGCGTGGCCGTGGGCCCCACGCACTCGAGCCGCTGACCGCTCGGCCCCGCGGGCCCCGTTAACCAAGTCAACTACGTGGCAGCTCTGGCTCGCTGACTTGTGGGTCCCGCAAGTAAAACGTTTTTAAAACAATAAATAAAACGATTAATTAAAATGTTAGTTAAATTAGTTAGTTAAGTAGTACTAACTAGTCACTGACTGATGGGGCCCACGCCCCCTTACTAACCCTGTTAGTTTAGTTAAATTAGTTAGTTAATTAGTACTAACTAGTCACTGACAAAGAGGTTGACAGGTGGGTCCCACTGTCGGTTTGATCGTCACAGAGTGACGCAAAGGTCTTGACGCCATCACGATTTAATAAACCTTTTCTGCATTTAAAATATTTCAGAAATTGGTTTAAACTTCGAAAATCCTTAACTTTTAAACCGTAGCTCGGATGAAATTGTTTTCTACATGAAAGCTGCTCAGAACGACGAGGCGAATCCGAATGCGCGGTCCGTTGACCTGTCAAATGCCTCTAACTATCTGAACATGAAACTTTCCCCCTCCGGTCATCTGTCTGACACAGGTCCGCAACCGGGAAAACATTCCCGGTTGACTTCCTCCTTCGTCGGTATCGTGTAGCACCGCGTTAGAACACGTCTAGGTCTGCCTGTTGTCCTGTTATGCACTTGCTTGCTTTGTATTTACTGTTTCTTCTCCCTCTTCTCCCCGGTAGAACCCGAGCCCGATGCTGCCCCTGTGATCGACTATGTCGACGACGACCCCTCCTTGCCAGAGCAACCAGGCAAGCCCCCCCTTTGATCATCCCGATATTGCCCTTTCCATTCTCTCATGCTTGCATTAGATTTTGCTACTATTATTGTTTGCTCCTATTCTGATGCATAGCCTGCTTTTGTATCTGCTAGTGTACCTTACCTGCTTATCCTAAACTGCTTAGTATAGGTTGGTTAGTGATCCATCCTTGACCCCCACCTTGTCCTTGTTGCCCCTGCTTCATCAACAAAGTCCCGATCAACGGGATTGAAGACCAGGCCCCGGCACCGCACATCACTTTCCCCATAGTTGCTCGACACTACTGGGTTACTACCGAGTGCCGAGGGTGAGACCTCTACAGCACTCCTGATGTTAACCCTGTAGTGTAGCTATTCGGTCATGGTCATCGAGGGTGATTCCGCCTTAACCACTTCCGATATGACTCTGTCGTGCAACCCCTCAAGTGTGAACCTCGGGGGTGGTTCCTCTTAGGTTCACCTTGATGATTACATCGAGTGGAATTCACTGGGGGTGATTCCTCGGGTTTTCCCCTTAATGTTTGGACACACGGTTACTATGGTTACTATGACTTTCCACTGAGCCATGTTACTAAAGACGGGTCGACCCTGAGGGGTACCCACGCGAGCTTAATTGCGAGTGATGTGGAGTCTGGTTGACCTGGAGGGTGCCCGCGAGATAATTACGAGGCGTGGCCGGGCATTCCTAGCCCTTGCCGCAAGTCCTCGAGACGGGGAAACGGGGTCACATCTTTCGTGAGTCTCTGCTTGTTACGATTTTGATATTTGATCCAAGGGGCATCTGGCCTGATAGCATTAACCATCACGTGGGCAAAGTATGGGCGTTCTGCGTCGTATACATCAGCCGAAGCTTAATAGACGTCAGCGGTTGAGCGGCGCGCGCCGGGTTGGACTGCGTAAGCACCTGCCTTTTTTCAGGAGGTAGCTAGGTCTGCTCACCGGCCGCCCTCGCAATGTGCAGGAGTTCCCGGGGAGATGGCCCATGACCCCTGGGGGCATAGGTTTAGTTCGGCGTGCTGGCCTCTATTAAGACTAGGTCGGGTTGCGGTGTATTGTTTGGCCGATGCCGGGCATGACCCAGGAAAGTGTGTCCGGCCGGAGTTAATCGAGCGTGGTGGGTAAGTTGGTGCACCCCTATAGGGAAGAAAACATCTATCGATAGCCTGTCCTACGGTAACGGACACTTGGAGTTGTATCCCAATCGATACAACTAGAACTGGATACTTGTGATGAGAATTGGATGGTGATGTGAAATGGTTTGTGATGATAACTGGATAGTATGGCTCTGGGATTTCTTTCTCGCAGGGAGTCGAGAAAGGATCTCCGGCCGAGGTTGATAACACTACTACTACTTTACTTTGTGCTACTCTACTCCCTCCTGTTTGCTGCAAGATGGTGGTTTCCAGAAGATGATAGTCTTCGATAGGACTAGGCCTTCTCTCTATTCTGGCATTTCTGCAGCCTAGTCCACATATACAGCCTTCCTTTGATAATTTTGCATATGTAGTGTAGATCCTTGCTTGCGAGTACTTTGGATGAGTACTCACGGTTGCCTTGCTTCCCCTTTTCCCCCTTCTTTCTTATTTCTGGTTGTCGCAACCAGATGGAGGAGCCTAGGATCCAGACGACACCACCGATGACTACTACTACCCTGAGGGTGCCCACTACTACGTGGAGGCCGCCGATGACCAGGAGTAGTTAGGAGAATCCCAGGCAGGAGGCCTTGCCTTTTCGATCATTGCTGATTTTGTGCTAGCCTTCTTAAGGCAAACTTTTCTAACTCATGTCTGTACTCAGATATTGTTGCTTCCGCTGACTCTTGTGTTTTCGAGCTTATGTATTCGAGCCCTCAAGGCCCCTGGCTTGTAATATAAAGCTTGTATTATTTTATTTTGTGTCTAGAGTTGTGTTGTGATATCTTCCCTTGAGTCCTTGATCTTGATCGTACACATTTGCATGTATGATTAGTGTATGATTGAATCGAGGGCGTCACAATCACTAACCATAGATACCATTCAAACAATCAATACACTACACGGATCTAACGAACCTTAGTTTGATTTCATGGACTGGGTGAACATAACCAAGGGTTTCTGTTCCCAACAAAGGCGGGGGGACTAACGGGTTTTCCGTCAGAGTCGGAGTCGTTGCCGGAGTAGCTGTGGACCTCCGCCTCCAGCTGGGGAGGCATGACGATGGCGACGAAGTCAAGGTCGCCTTGCTACACGCATGAGACCTCCTCGGTGGCGACAGCAACCTCTAAGCCCAGCTTCATGCGTTGCGCGGGTGCTTCACCATCCCCGGCGTCGCCACTCCCACCATAGGTGCGCTTCGGCAAAATCCTAATACACTCCATGCGGCGATGACAACTGTGGACGGGGTATGCCGTCGCGGATCAGGCGCGCCATTAATATGGAGCGGCGGGAGCGAGGTGGGCGGCGGTCAAAGGGCTGGCTCGCCTCCCGGTGAGCCTATGCAGCGGACTGCTGGCACGCCTACCATCATTTCACACAACTACTAGCACGCCCCACATTGAGTGCATAGCGAACACGCGCATGCCTCGGCCTCCCGGTGTGCCTGCTAGCATTTTTCTCATCGACTCATGCATGCTCGTACTGCACAAGGGACGCGTGTGCGGCTCATATTATATTGATTTTTCATTTTTGATGATTAATTCTGTCGTTTTATTGCTTAACCGAAGTACTGCACTTACATTTTGTTGGTCTAAAGCACACGGTTCAAATAAAGAGTTTGTTTGCGATATTGGTTGATAATTATTTATAGTTTCCTGTATGTAAGAAGAAGATATCAAAACCTGTCTCAAATTTGAAAAAAAATATCATAGTCTATTGGTGTCCATATGACACCACGATAAATTTCATGAATTTCAACTTAGTTTTGGATTTATTGTATTTTAAAATCAAAATTCTTGCATGGGGACTAACATGCACCCAGGGACACGTACACATATAATTTTGCAATCCATTTTCATGCACTATCACGGGTCTCATTTGATTTTTGCGCATTTAAATCCCTGGGAAATCAATGAATGTATAAAAACAGAAAGATGTTATCTGTTTTTTTCATCTTTCAACACTAAAATCCTTTGATCGCATGTTCGCTGCAAAAAAAGTTTGACATGCATCTTTGGGCCACATGCACGCGGTGGTCCTAGGACACTCACTCGCGTGGGCCCGCGAGGTTGCTATCCAACACTACGACATGTGATGAGAGAGGTTAATTTGACCAACAAGGATAATCATTTTTTTGTTTTTGTTATACGTATGGTAGGAGTATATTGATGACCCACAAGTATAGGGGATCTTTCGTAGTCCTTTCGATAAGTAAGAGTGTCGAACCCAACTAGGAACAGAAGGAAATGATAAGCGGTTTTCAGTAAGGTTTTCTCTGCAAGCACTGAAATAGTAGGTAATAGATAGTTTTGTGATAAGATAAATAGTAACGAGCAAAAAGTAAATAAAGTAAATAAAGTGCAGAAAGGTGGCCCAATCCTTTATGTAGTAAAGGATAAGCCTGGACAAATTCTAATAATGAAGACGGAGCTCCCGAGGACACATTGGGAATTATCGTCAAGCTAGTTTTCATCACCTTCATATGATTCGCGTTCAGTACTTTGATAATTTGATATGTGGGTGGACCGGCACTTGGGTACTGCCCTAACTTGGACAAGCATCCCACTTATGATTAACCCCTATTGCAAGCATCCGCAACTAAAATAGGAGTATTAAGGTAAACCTAACCACAACATTAAACATATGGGTCCATATCAACCCCTAACGAACCAGCGCATAAACTAGGGTTTAAGATTTTGTCACTCTAGCAACTCATCATCTACTTATTACTTCCCCATGTCTTCCTCTAGGCCCAAATAATGGTGAAGTGTCATGTAGTCGATGTTCACATAACTCCACTAGAGGAAAGACAACATACATCTCATCAAAATATCGAACGAATACCAAATTCACATGACTACTAATAGCAAGACTTTACCCATGTCCTCAGGAACAAACGTAACTACTCACAAAGCATATTCATGTTCATAATCAGAGGAGTAATAATATGCATAAAGGATCTGAACCTATGATCTTCCACCAAGTAAACCAATTAGCATCAACTACAAGGAGTAATCAACACTACTAGCAACCCACAGGTACCAATTTGTGGTTTTGATACAAGATTGGATACAAGAGATGAACTAGGGTTTTGAGAGGAGATGGTGCTGGTGAAGATGCTGATGGAGATTGACCCCTTCTCGATGAGAGGATCATTGGTGATGACGTTGGTGATGATTTCCCCCTCCCGGAGGGGAAGTGTCCCCGGCAGAACAGCTCCGCCAGAGCCCTAGATTGATTCCGCCAAGGTTCCGCCTCGTGGCGGCGGAGTTTCGTCCCGTAAGCTTGCCCACGATTTTTTCCAGGGTAAAAGTGATGATATAGCAGAAGATGGACGTCGGAGGCCCACCAGGGGGCCCAGGAGATAGGGGGTCGCGCCCTACAGGGGGGCCCTCCTGTCTCCTGGACAGGGTGTGGGCCCCCTGGCCTATTTCTTTTGCTCTTAAATTCTTAATAAATCCAAAAAGTTGTTTCGTGGAGTTTCAGGACTTTTGGAGTTGTGCAGAATAGGTTTCCAATGTTTGCTCCTTTTCCAGCCAGAATTCCAGCTGCCGGCATTCCCCCTCTTCATGGTAAACCTTGTAAAATAAGAGAGAATAGCCATAAGTATTGAGATATAATGTGTAATAACAGCCCATAATGCAATAAATATTGATATAAAAGCATGATGCAAAATTGACGTATCAACTCCCCAAGCTTAGACCTCGCTTGTCCTCAAGCGGAAGCCGAAATTGAAAAATATGTCCACATGTTTAGAGATAGAGGTGTCGATAAAAATAAAATACGGACATGAGGGCTTCATGATCATTCTAATAACAACAACATATATGGATTTTGTCATATGATTTCCTAAGCTCAAGTAATATGCAATTCACAATGTCATGTATGGTTCAAAAAACTTCACTGGGAACTAACAAACTATCATCTCAGTCACTGAAGCAATTGCAATTTATCGTAACATCGGAAAGAGTCAATAATGGAGCTTTTCAGCAAGCTCACATACTCAACTATCTCGTAGTCTCCTATAATTGTTAACATTCACGCAATACTTGTGGTTATAGAGTTTCAGCCGGACCCTGAGAAGGATAGGGGCTTATTGTGTTGCCTCCCAACATATTCACCTTTAGGTGATGTCAACAATAATAGCCTATGCCAACTTCCATCCAATTGGATATATGTATCATGATCTTTCAAACACAAGGAGCTTGCCAAAGGATAAAAATAAAAAGGGAAAGGTGATCATCACCTTGACTCAAGCATAAAGTAAAACATAAAGTAAAAGATAGGTCCTTTGCAGAGGGAAGCAGAGGTTGTCATGCGCGTTTAGGGTTGATGCACGAAACCTTAATGCAAAAGAATGTCACTTTATATTGCCCCTTGTATGTGGACCTTTATTATGCAGTCCGTCGCTTTTATTACTTCCACAACAAGTTCGTACAAAGTTTATTTTTTCTGCACTAATAAGTCATACATATTTAGAGAGCAATTTTTATTGCTTGCACCGATGACAACTTACTTGAAGGATCTTATTCAATTCATAGGTAGGTATGGTGGACTCTCATGGCAAAACTGGGTTTAAGGATATTTGGAAGCACGAGTAGTATCTCGACTTGGTGCAAGGAATTTGGCTAGCATGAGGGGGAAAGGCAAGCTCAACATGTTTAGAAGGTCAATGACAATATACTTTAACTGAGATGTCGGAAAACATAAACCATTACATTGTCTTCCTTGTCCAACATCAACTCTTTTAGCATGTCATACTTAATGAGTGCTTCACAATCATAAAATATGTCCAAGATAATATATTTATATGTGAACCCCTCTTTCCTTATCACTTCCTATTAATTGCAATGATGACCAAGGCTACGTTCATCAACTCTCAACAATTTTTATGCCTCATGCTTTCTATGTGTGAAGTTATCACTATCCATAAGAATAATATGAACTCTGTTGTTCTTTCTACCTTCTCAAGATCATAGTAACATAGCAAAGCCCTTGACTCAACACTAATCTTTATTGTAGATAGCACACGGACTCGCTTACATAAAGAGATCACAATGCAAAACTCAAAACTACTTTATATCAAAACTTCAATCTACTAGGTCAAGATACTACTAAAAGGATCGAACTAAATAAAGCTATAAAGATAGGAGTGTTATGGTGATACGATACCTGGGCACCTCCCCCAAGCTTGGCAGTTGCCAAGGGGAGTGCCCATACCCATGTGATTATTTCTTTGGAGGTGGTGAAGTAAGAGTTGTTGCATTTTTCTTCTCTAGCTTGCGTCTGAGGCTGATATTTTCCTCCCTCAGATCCTCATTCTCGAGGTCAAGTTTCATTATCTTTTTGCATAATGTTGCCTTGCTGTCCTGCAAAAAACGTGGTGGGATAGATTGGACCTTAGGGAGGGTTGACTTCTTAAACTCCACATGCATATCACCAGGTTGAGGTAGTGGATCGTCCTCTTCATCGGAGCTTGTCTCCTCCTTCCCTTTTGGATCATAGTCTTCTTCTTCCTCAGTGGTCCAGCCATAATGTTCCACATCCCCATATACTTTTGGGTTTGCAATATAATCAGCCATGTAGCTCTCTCCCTCCGAATCTTGGGACGACATCTTGTTCGAAATCTGCAACATGAACAGCTCGAAACGAAAACAGAGGATATTTGCGTGATACGGTGGTCAAAACCTTCGGGAGTATATATAATGAATTTTTACCGACCAAAATACGTAGCATACAAGAAAACGGAGTCCGGGAGACACACGAGGTGCCCACGAGACAGGGGGGTGCGCCCTACAGGGGGGGAGCGCGACCTCCTCTCTCGTGGGAGCCTCGTGTCCCTTTCGGACTACTTCTTTCTTCCTAAAATTCTTAAATAATCCAAAACTGATAACAATTGCCATTAGAGTTGTTTTGGAGTCGGTTTACTTACCGCATTAATGCACCTATGCCTTTTCGAGTCCGGAACGCTCGGAAAGTGTCTCTTATGTATTCCTCGGGGTTATGGTTTCAATAATATTAGTTTCAACATTGATAGGATTACCTGAAATATAATGTTTAATTCTTTGACCATTTACCACCCTCGGATTTGTGCCTTCGAAGTTGTTGATTTTTATAGCACCAGAACGATAGACCTCCTCGATAACATAGGGACCTTCCCATTTTGAGAGAAGTTTTCCTGCAAAAAATCTTAAACGAGGGTTGAACAATAACACATAATCTCCTACGTTAAACTCACGCTTTTGTATCCTCTTATCATGCCAGCGTTTGACTTTTTCTTTGAAAAGCTTGGCATTCTCATAGGCTTGGGTTCTCCATTCATCAAGTGAGCTAATATCAAACAACCTCTTCTCACCGGCAAGTTTGAAGTCATAATTAAGCTCTTTAATAGCCCAATATGCCTTATGTTCAAGTTCAAGAGGTAAATGACATGCCTTTCCGTAAACCATCTTATAAGGAGACATACCCATAGGATTTTTGTATGCAGTTCTATAGGCCCATGATGCATCATCCAGTTTTTTGGACCAATTCTTTCTAGATCTATTCACAGTCATTTGCAAAATCAATTTGAGCTCTCTATTGCTCAACTCTACTTGACCACTATACTTCGGGTGATAAGGAGATGCGATTCTATGATTTACATCATACTTAGCAAGCATCTTACGGAAAGCACCATGAATAAAGTGTGAACCACCATCAGTCATAAGATATCTAGGGACTCCAAACATCGGAAAAATAACTTCTTTAAGCATTTTAATAGAAGTGTTATGATCAGCACTACTAGTTGGAGTAGCTTCTACCCACTTAGTAACGTAATCAACAGCAACTAGAATATGCATATAACCATTGGAGGCAGGAAAAAGTCCCATATAAGCAAAGCCCCAAACATCAAACGGTTCAATAACAAGAGAATAATTCATAGGCATTTCTTGACGTCTATAATGTTACCTATTCTTTGATATTCATCACAAGATAAGACAAACTTACGAGCATCTTTGAAAAGAGTAGGCCAATAAAAACCGGATTGTAGTACCTTGTGTGCAGTTCTATCTCCAGCGTGGTGTCCTCCATAGGATTGAGTAACACTTGCGTAGGATTTGTTCTGTTCATGCTCGGGCACACAACGTCTAATAATACCATCTACTCCCTCTTTATAAAGGTGTGGATCATCCCGAGTAATGTCTTAAATCATAAAAGAACTTTTTCTTTTGCTGGTATGTGAAACTAGGCGGTATATATTTAGCAACAATGTAATTAGCATAATCAGCATACCAAGGAGGCGATCTGAGAAGCATTGACAACCGCTAATTGTTCATCGGAAAACTATCATTAATAGGAAGTGGGTCATCGAGAACATTCTCTAACCTAGACAAGTTATGCGCAGCGGGTTCTCGGCTCCCTTTCTATCAATAATATGCAAATCAAATTCTTGGAGCAAGAGGACCCATCTAATGAGTCTAGGCTTAGCATCTTTCTTTTCCATAAGATATTTAATAGCGGCATGATCAGTGTGAATAGTAACTTTGGAATCAACAATATAAGGTCTAAACTTATCACATGCAAACACAACTGCTAAGAACTCTTTTTCAGTAGTAGCATAATTTCTCTAGGCAGTATCAAGATTCTTACTAGCATACTGGATAACATTCAATTTCTTATCGACTCTTTGCCCTAAAACAGCACCTATAGCATAATCACTAGCATCACACATAATTTCAAAAGGTAAATTCCAATCAGGTGGCTGAACAATAGGTGCAGTGATCAAGGCTTTCTTAAGTGTTTCAAATGCTTCCAAACAATCATCATCAAAGACAAAAGGAATATCTTTTTGCAATAAATTTGTCGAGGCCTAGAGATTTTAGAAAAGTCCTTAATGAACCTCCTATAAAAGCCGGCATGACCAAGGAAACTTCTTATACCTTTTATGTCCTTGGGACATGGCATCTTTTCAATAGCATCAACTTTGGCTTTATCAACTTCAATACCTCTCTCGGAGATCTTGTGCCCCAAGACAATGCCTTCATTAACCATAAAGTGACACTTTTCCTAATTCAGGACGAGACTAGTGTCTTCGCATCTCTGCAAAACTCGATCAAGGTTGCTCAAACAATCATCAAAAGAGGATCCATAGACGGAGAAGTCGTCCATGAATACCTCACAAATCTTTTCACAAAAATCAAAAAATATAGCCAGCATGCATCTTTGAAAGGTAGCAGGTGCATTACATAAACCAAAAGGCATACGTCTATAAGAAAAAGTACCAAAAGGGCAAGTAAAAGTAGTTTTAGATTGATCTTCACTGACACGGGTATTTGAGAGAAGCCAGAATAACCATCTAGAAAGCAAAAATGTGTGTGTTTGGATAGCCTTTCTAGCATTTGATCAATAAAAGGTAAAGGGTAATGATCTTTCTTAGTAGCTTTATTTAACTTACGAAAATCAATTATCGTCCTATAACCTGTAATAATTCTTTGCAGGATCAATTCATCTTTATCATTAGGAACAACGGTAATACCTCCCTTTTTAGGGACACAATGGACAGGGCTTACCCATTCACTATCAGCAACGGGATAAATAATACCTGCCTCAAGGAGTTTTAGAATCTCCTTTCTTACCACCTCCTTCATTTTGGGATTTAATCGTCCTTGAGGATCTCTAACTGGTTTGGCATCTTACTCCACTAAAATTTTGTGTTGACATAATGTGGGACTAATGCCCTTAAGATCGTCCAGAGTATATCCAATAGCAGCTCGGTGCTTCTTCAGAGTTTCGTCCCGTAAGCTTGCCCACGATTTTTTCCATGGTAAAAGTGATGATATAGCAGAAGATGGACGCCGGAGGCCCACCAGGGGGCCCAGGAGATAGGGGGCCGCGCCCTACGGGGCGCCCTCATCTCTGGGACAGGTGTGGGCCCCCTGGTCTATTTCTTTCGCTCATAAATTCTTAATAAATCCAAGAAGTTGTTTCGTGGAGTTTCAGGACTTTTGGAGTTGTGCAGAATAGGTTTCCAACATTTGCTCCTTTTCCAGCCAGAATTCCAGCTACCGGCATTCCCCCTCTTCATGGTAAACCTTGTAAAATAAGAGAGAATAGCCATAAGTATTGAGATATAATGTGTAATAATAGCCCATAATGCAATAAATATTGATATAAAAGCATGATGCAAAATGGATGTATCATATATATATATATATAGTACGCGTTGAAGAGGGTGGCTGGGGGCAATACTACGCGTCATATAGGACACTCACTCGCGTGCGATGCTTCCGTCTGTGGGCCCGCGAGGTTGTCCTCCATCACTTTGACCCAACAAGGAGGTTTATTTTTGGGTTATGTTGCGGTAGGAGTATATAGTACGCATTGAAGAGGGGAGGAGGGGGCCGGGGCAACACATATATACTACACACACGTCATGAATCGATCTCGCTCCGTGTGGGGACTTTTCGGTTTCCAAGGCAGGTGCCGCAATGAAGTTGTGCATATTGGGTATTAAAAACATCACCAATACATTGGGCCACATGCGGACGATGGTTGTCACTCATTCTCCTGCAACTCTTCCCTCCATGGGTCTGCAAGGTCTTCGTCCATCTAATATATGACACAACGAGAAAGGTAATTTGAAGAACAAGGACGATTATTTTCGTCTTGTGTTACGGTACGTAGGAGTATATATTACGCGTCGAAGAGGGGAGGGGGCAACATATATATATACTACATGTCATGAACCTTGGTTCGTGTGGGGGACTTAAAGATTTCCGAGGCAGGTGCCACATCAAGCGAGGGTGGTTGTCCTCTAGAACTCACTCATGGGGTTATCAGCGAGATGTTTCGTCCATCTCTGTGTGCCCGCTTGGTCAATCACTTCGACCGACAACGATAGAGGTTAATTTGACTTATAATTAGGAGGGTATTAAATTTTGGTTCGTCTAGACGGTTCGGTACATGCAACTATATACTTCAGGCGCATGTGTATGCACGAATCCCTCCCACCGGGTCGAATTGGGGTGGGGGGGGGCGCGAGCAGGTGACGCATCATGAACCAGATCTATATGTGGATTGTGCGTTTTTTTATGCATGAATGGGCTACATCAAAATGTTGTGCTTTTGGTATTCAAACATATATACATGCATCACACATGTCCATAGATATGTTCAGGGCACATATATACATGCAGTGCTTGTATTTGGACACTCTCCCTCGCTTGGTTATCATCGACGGCCTATATATTCTGGGCCCGCGTGGACGTCCATCACTTCGACCAACAACGCGAGAGGTAACCAGAGTGGATTCTTCTTCTCTTGGTTCACATTACCTTATAGTCGTAAGTCGATCATGATGAGATTCGATACCTAAGTTTGAGGGCTCGCATACACATGAATCTTTATATATATATATATATATATATATATATATATATATATATATATATATATATATATATTCTGATCACGGGACCAGAATATTATTCTGATCACAACATGAACTTCCTGAGTTACACGCTTGAACTTCCCTCTGTAGGAATCCGACCTTTCGGCTATCTTCGCAACCGTGTCTCCCCGCATGAATTATTCTGGTCATTCATGTTCTATATGATGTAAGTGTAATCTAGAAATGGTTTTTGGCAACTAAATGTCCAATTTATATAGGAATCTTGCTCGTTGGCGGATTTTGCTCTCGGGTCATGATGAAATTGCGTTTTTTTACAATTTTACTGCCTGATTTGTTCGACCTGAACTTCCCCCTGTGCTAGGTCGAACTTCCGTCAACATTGCCCAAATGGGGTTTGCGATATACCGTTGGAAAGCTATGGACACCATTATCAAAATCTAACTTAATTTTTTGGCAAAATATAAGCGTTTTAAGAGCACTTTTGAAAACCGTTTTTCTTCATACAAAAAACGTGAGTCGTATTTTCGATCGCATTTCTAAACCGTCTACCGGAACGAGGCAAATAATATGGCGTTGGAAACCTCCTGCAAAACAGCTCCTTCCACATGGTGAAAGTTCTCTCTAATTCCCTATGGTTGAAGTGTAATTTGAGAAATCATAAAATTTCGCAAACTGAATAGCCGAGTTTGTATTTTTGATGTCATTTCTGAACGGCTAATCCGATTGAGGCAAATGATATGGCATTGGAAAGCTTTTGAAAATGCGCTACTTTCTCATGTGAATTTTTTTTCTAATTTTGAGCGGTTTAGGAATAATTTAGAAAACGGTACAAGTTCCACCGAATTCGTATTTTCGATCTATTTTTTAGCCGTACGTCCGAATGCATCAAACGATATGGCGTTGGAAAGCTTGAACAAATGTGAAATTGTTTGGTATATATTGTTTCTCCCAATTCATTACTATTTTACGTCAATTTTGAAAATGGCTAAAAACGTATTTTCGCCATAATTTTTACAACCTTTACCGGAACGGGCCAAATAATATACCGTTGAAAAACTATGAAAAATGCAAAACTTTTTCATGTTGATAGTTTTTTCAGATTCCTGACCATTTTCAAGTAATTTCAAGAAGTTGAGATCATGCGTTCTGCCTTTATCGTGAAACAGATTCTTCAAAAATGCACCGCGTGAAGAACTTGAACTTCCCTGCGTGTGTAGTTGAACCTCACTTTGTTTTTCACGGGCTTTTTTTGCTCGCAGATCTCTATCCACTCACCGGAATTGAGCAAGTGATATACCTATGAAAAGCTGCTGTAAACATGCAACTGTCCCGTGTTGATCATTTTTTCATACTAGCGACAGTTTTAAAAGTTTTTCATCTAAAATTCATTCAGTGTAGTAGTTGAACTTCCTGCTGTTTTCACGTTGAACTTCTGTGACATATTTTCATTTGTAATTTCCTCATACATTCGACAATGTTATACAAATGATATTCCTTTTGTACAAACCTCTCTCACAATAAATTATTCAACTTTCTCCGACCGAGAACTTGAACTTATAACAACAACAAAATTGGACCCTGCCTTTTAATTAATTTTTCTCATAGTAAACACACTGTGTAGTACATGAACTTTTTCCATATTTATAATTTGATTTTTTTATTTTCCTTTTGAAATCAAATTGCTCCACAAATAATAACTGAACTTCTTTGTGGACTGAGATAATTATTTGAAACGCAAAAGAACAATTTTTTTTTGTGTTTTTGAACATGGAAATACAAGGTGAACCTCTCTCGCAAGAATTTTTGAACTTCCCCAGACAGAGCACTTGAACTTCTTTTAACAAATCTTTTATTTTTTCTACTTTTATTCTCACCTGAAATGCATTCCTTGCAGTACTTGAACTTCTCGTTGTTTTCACTATGAACTTTTGTTGCACTTTCGTGTATACGTCGTATTACACGCAATTGAAGGTCGGACGTCATTTTTTGCCATTTTAAAACATGTAATTGGAGGTCGGACGTCCCGCAATATAAATTTTGAACTGTGCATGGAGGTGCACGTGAACTTCTTGCAACAAATCTGAGTTTTTTATATACTTCGAACTTCTCTGTTATATAAATTCCAATTTCTTAGTCATATTCTTAGCAAGGAGATATGTTTTTAAAAAAGCATCAAACATTTTTTATTTGTAAATTGCACTTCAATAATTTTTCTTTTCTTTAGAGATGGTAATAATTTGAGTTTCCCATATATATCGAACTACTCCTCTATTTTAATTTTAAACTTCGTCATTTTTATTCTGTACTAACAAGGAAAATCTGAGTTTTTTTATAAATATCGAACTTCTCTATTTTGTAATTTGGTCTTCTTGGTTTATTTCTTTCAGTGATGGCAAAATCCTAGTTTTGTAATAAATATTGAATAGGTCCGTTATAGAAATTTGAACTTCTAGAGTTTTTTAAAAATGGTGATAATCCCGTTTTTACATTTTTTTGAACTTCTCTATGTTTAAAATTCAAACTTCTTATTTACTTTATTAGAAACGGTGAAATATCCATTTCAAAGTGCTCTCTAATTTGTGTACTATTGTGTAATTTTTTTCTGAACTTCTTATGTACTTCCCTTTTTTTCTGAACTTCTAGATTTTCCATTTTTTATACGTCGAACTATTGCTTTACTTTATTTTTCCATTCTTAAATAACGAGTAAAATCATAGTTTCTATTATCATCGAACTTCTCCATGTTTTTAATTTGGACATCTTGATTTATTTCTTAGTATCAGAAAAAAATCTGGTCTTGTAATAAACATCGAACCACTTTTTGGAATATAGTATGCTTGTTGGCAATATCAATGAACACGTATAGAGCAGAGAAGCAGAATTTATTTCACAAAACATTTTTGAGGATTTCGTAAAGATTAAACAACATTCCCTTTTTTATTAATTTTTGTTTTTGTTCGGGAACAAAGAGAACATTATTTTTACTGTTAATGTTTTGAAGTGAATTTTATAGACTTAAATTTTGTTTATGTTCTTTTTTAATTTGTTTGTCACTTAAAATTCTAAAAAAAATCGCAAATCTCCCATGTTTTTCTTTTTCATGTTTAATTATTTGAACTTGGTGAGATACACATAACACACGAACATTTTGACCTTCACAAATAGAAATTTGAAGCGAAATTTCTGCAAAATAGTACCAGACAAACAGAGCAACACCCCACAGACTGATGCTCATATGTCATTTTCCCCTTCTTTTAGTATACACATTGAACGACACACTTCTGCTAGGATAAGCTTCTCTCTTTTATGTCCCGTAGGAACACATGTACGCAAGAGAAAATCTATGGACCGGGGAGCACCCATTTTTTACAGCGACGGAGTGTGTTGCATCCACCATTCGGGCGTCGGAAGAATCAGCAAGGGGATCCCGTCCAGGATCTGCCGACCGCAGTTGGAGGTTGTCTTCCACGACGGTGACATTGGAGCAGGATGACGCCGAGGCCGGGCCTCGCGCGTGAACATCAAACTCTTTTTTTTTGTTACAACGTCTTTGTTTCTTTTTTTAGAAATAGGGAAATACATTTTTTTTACAATTTGAACTTTTTGAAATTTTCTGGATGGAACTCAAGTAAGCCAAATACAGAAACAATCAAACGAGAGAAGGGCATAGTTTCTATTGTTTCCTCGGCGTGTTGCCATACGGACATTTTCATATAAAAAAAGGCATATTGTACCTCTCATTCCTCACCACACTTTGAACAGAAAAAGGTAGAAGAAAACATTTTTTGAATGGTTAGTGATCCCTCGAGTTAGGGGGAATAACTACAGAGAATCGAAACTGAATGTTTTATGTTGATACTTCAGGCGAACGAAACCACCTGCTCCTCTGAATTGCTTGGTCAGCAGGATAACACAACAGACATCGACAGGCATCTGTGCTCATCTTTTTCTAGTTTTTGGTGAAGTTCGTCTTGGTATGCATAAGAAGAACGAACATGCTCATCTTTTTTCTTGTTTTTGGTTAAGTTCGACTTGGTTTGCAGGATAAGCACAAATGGGATCACCGATAGCTGCAACAGAAGGAGACTATACCTTCCTTTTTATAGAATTTCGCACGGGACAATTAGGAAGAAGACACCAAGAACTCTGATGTCTTCTGTGGTTGACCTGCTAGTAGCGTACGAATTGAACTTTAGTTAAACTGCTTTTTTCTGCTACCGACGATGACGATGCGGCCGCCCGTGATGAACAGCTTCAGTAGCGTACCATCATTTTGCCACTCTATCCAGCCGCAGTTCTTGTAACTTGTGCTGTAGTGAAGGATGAGCAGAGGGGAACGAGGGGCATGTCTCGTGGCTCTGTTTTTTGCAGGTGCCGCCATGAGAGATTAGCAGCGTGGGTGGTGGCCGCGGAATCCCGTGAGCAGCCGGCGCGTGTGGTGGGGCGGGACCTTGGAGGACGGCAGCAAGTTGTGGCGGGATCCCGGAGCCTTCGCCATGCGTGGTTGCGGCGGGATCCCGGAGTCCGGCGATGTGCGTGGTTCCGGCGGGCGCCGACGGCTCGGCCTTCGGGTTCGGCTACGTGGGTGTGGTCGATGACATGCTCCGCGAGGGCGCCGACCCGGCCTCCCGCCTCATCGACTGCATGCAGAGGCTCACCACCGGGGCCTCTGTCTCGGAGGTAGCGATCATGACGCTGCTCAACTTCGTGTTCACGGATGGGCATAACGGCAGCCCTGTTGGCGATGCTTTCGGTAGCGGCGTGGCGAGGCCCAGCGGCGGGAGGTGACAGGGGGCCAGATCCGTGGTTAAAGCAGGGGAGGGCCCTGACGGCGGCGCTATAGGTGGACGGGGCCAGCCGGCGGCGCGGGAGGTGGTCGGGGCCAACCGGCTGGGCGGGGTAGGAAGGGAGGTGGCGGTGGCGCGATGCAGTTTGGGGGAGGTTAGGGGAGGGGTCGTGGCGAGCGGGTGGGTGTTTTTTTTCTTTTACCTATCGGGGGATCCCAGCTAATCGCATCTATATAGGGGCGCCCCGTGATCCAAATAGTTATTCTAATCTCAGGATTAGAATAGTGCCATCCTATATATATTTGGATGGAATCCAATGCGATTCACTCGTCGATTTGGGTCCCATCCTATATTTAACAGCCGTTCTATTCTTCTAATATTAGCAGAATAACTATTCTGATAAAGCTTCCGCACTGCATGCTCAACGCGAGGGCACTACACTTTCAGTTGCGAAGGTACTGCAATACAGCGGCTAGTGAACTTCGTGTCGGAAAAAACTGCACGCGGTGCTTTTTTGGTACCTTTTTGGCTGTAGTTTTTAACCATTTATCGGAACGACGCGTGCAATATACCGCTGTGAAGCTATGGATTAGGCACAACTTCGCCATGTTGAACACTTTTCGATATTCGTCATAGTTTAAGAACAGTTCAAAAAACGATGCGGCTCACGACGAATGGCGGCGAGCTTTTTTGTGTCTTTTTCTAAACCGCTCGTCGGAATGAAGCAAGTGATACAGCGTTGGAAAGATATCGTCGAGGTGCATCTCTTTCATATCTATTATTTTCTCTAATTCTTCAAGGTTCAAGAGCAGTTTTAAATTTACTAAATAACGGAATTCTGTTTTGTTGGAATTTTTTCCATTTTCGGTACTGTTTTCGCTCCAGTTTTTAACCGTTTGTCGAAACGAGGCATGTGATACGCTGTGATACGCCGTTTGAAACCTACGGATGAGGTGCAACTTTCATATATAGAAATGTTTTAGAGATTCCTTACGGTTTTAAGTTAATTTTGAAAATTATGCGGCTGACAACAAGAGACAGCGGCTGTTTTTCACGATTTTTTTACAAACCGATGGTCAGAATGATTCAAATGATATGCCATTGGAAATATATCGATGAGGAGCAACTTTTTCATGTAGAACACCCTCTCGGTTTCCTTATGGTTTCAGAGCAGTTTTGATTTTACAAAAATGCGGACACCGTTTTTCACGGCACCCAAATCGACGAGTGAACCACATTGGACAGAAAACTACACTGCTTCATACTGAAAACCGCACTGCATGAAACGGGAAAAAAACTTCATGATTTTTTTGTCGGACGTTGATTTTTCTCAGACGAGAAAGTGGACCGCATTACTTTATTTTGTCGTTTTCGTAGCATTTTTTTGCACCTCACATTAAGAGGAAGTGAACCACAACACTAGTAAAAGTGAACCTCAAACTATCGGTAGTGAACGGCATGAGTTTCTATTGTATTTTTTCAAACTTTTTATCAACGAGAGTGGACGAGGCAGTGTACTCATTAATCTGTGTCCAATTGTGTCCTTTAAACTTTTTCAACAAAACAAAAAAGTGAACCTCTGCAACATGATCTTTTCATGTTTTGAATTGCATGGAGGAGGCAAGAGAACGACATTAGTCTTCTGACCAAAATATTTCTTTTTACTTTTTTAGCAATGCCTACTATGAGGTGAACTTCATCACCTTTTTTTCTGCAAAGTGCATCGCCAAGGTTTTCATAATGAACTGCATCGATTTAACAATTTTTTAACCAGTCCATAAAAATTAGTAGAAAACAACTCCTCCAGAAGGAATAAAAGGTGAACTCTTTTGTACATTTTTCTCGGTACAGCTTGACTGAAGCTGTTTTGACAAACGAAAATATACTCCTCAAGGCTTTATTAGCAGAGAAGTTTACCCCAAATTCTTGTCACAAAACAAGAGTGAGACAAAAGTTTACTTTCGGACTGAAACGTACTGAAGGAAAATTAAGAGCTGCACTGCACGAGGGGGAATAAGAGGCTTGCTGAGATTGCTCCAACATGGCGAACTGGACTGCAGGGCGGCGTAGATGCGGAAGCCGACGGAGGGGTTTACAACTAACTGTATGCCAGGGGCTGCTTACCTCTCGCCAACAGGTTCCTCCGATGAGCACAAGCTGGACCGAGGCCACCGCCGATCGGTCGTACCATTTTTGCTGCTGAACCGCATGGCTATGGATCCCGAACTGCACGCCAGCAAAAACCAGAAAAATGTGAGAACATTTTGCACCGTAGTGTGGTTGACATCGATGGAAACCGAAGCGAACTACATCTTACGGGAGAAGAGAGCTGCAAGGGGGAAGGGGTTGCTTCGGCGAATTGAATCCCATAGGAAGGGGTTGCCATAGCTGGTCCTAGCATCATGGTCAGGGCTCGCCGCAGGTGCTCCGCCGAGGTCGAGCTTGACGAGCACGGCCACCGGCCATGGAGAAGGCGCGGGAGGGCAGGGGGCCTCAGATTCGTCGATCGCCGTGGTCCAGGTGGAGCCTGGTGGCTTCCCCAACCTCCCTGGGGGCTGTGGTAGCCGGACCTGGTGTCGGTGGCCGCGTGTGCGAGGTTTAGTGGCGGTGCATCGAGGAGGGTTGACCGACGGGAGGAGGGCGGAGCAAGCCTGCCGGCGTTTGGTGGAGCATCGGGGAGGGCGGTGGCGGTCGTGTATGGAGGTGGGGGGTCGGTCGAGGCGGTTGGGCGAGGGAGGTGGCTCACCGCAGCGAGGCAGTGGGCGGTGTGGTTGGAGGCGGCGGCCTGGGGAGGTGCTGGAGACAGGGGGCTGCGGATGGGCGGCGCGTCGGCGGCCTGGGGAGGAGAGAAGGTGCAGTGGCGGCCAGGGAAGGGGCGGCGCTCCGGTGCCCGGGAGGGGCAGCGGTTGATGGTGGTGGGGGATCATGAGGTTACTACCGGCAGGGTGTGGGGCTGGGGGTGGGGATTCCTGTCGTGCGGGGTGGGGTCGGGATTCCGGTTACGAGAGGTGGGGGTGGGGTGGGTGCTTTTGTTTTTCACGGCTCTGACGCGGTTTGGTTCGGGGGATGCAACAGTGCGTTTGTGTTAGCAGAATAAGAGTATTAAGAGTGTTATTAGAATAGACCCACCCTATATATATGTATGTATGTATATATATATATATATATATATATATATATATATATATATATTTTTTTCATTAACTCTTGCTTATACATGGTTTTACATCTGTGATCTTTTTGAAACAGAAAGTGCCCAGTTTTATTGTTCCTATACAGATGCCTGACCATGGTCACAACATGATGTTTATGTCGACCTACTCCATTTCCCTTAGAGGTGAAAAGATAATTATTCATGGGTGGTCTCAAATAAGGATGGCCCGTCCATCTAAGAGAATAAGACAGAAGGTTATGTTCATGCTTTTCCATGGCTCTGAAGAAAATATCATGTTTATTGACCACATTGCAAGATGAAGCCGCTTTCAGAAGGTTGCGGATGCGCGGGGTGGCGCCTAGGCCTAGTCCTCGGGGTTGGTGGCCTCACCCTTGGTTGGCGCCTAGGCCTAGTCCTCGGGCTTGGTGGCCTCACCCTTGGTTAACTGTAGGCAAAGTAGCTCTGTTCGAGGCGTGCTTTGTATGGTTGAACCTGTATAAGTAATCATACTGCTTTCGGCTATGGTTGTTAAGTGCCCCTGCTGGTTTCAGTTAAGGTTCTTAAGTACTCATGCTGCTTTTATGGTCTGTCATGTTTCTTCAGTCTCATCTTCCTCCAACCGCCAAAATCAAACCAGTGATGGCTGGGCCGCCTGCTCCCGCCTCCCACGGCTGGCTACGCCTCAATGCACGCATCGCTGCCCCACTGTCACCTAAATCGTTAACGCGGACATAAGCCCCACCCCGCACCCGAACAAGTCAACGCTTGTACTCCCCTTCGCCCACGACTTCACCGCCGCATCTTCCCCAGCTCTTGTTTGTTCCAGTCCGAGGCCTCACCGTTGTCCTCTGCGCGCTTTGGTGCGCTCGCCGTGGCACCGCCCTCTCATGTTGTCAACATGGTCAACAAACGAGAGGAATTGGAAGAGGACTGTACGTGGAGAGGATTACAGTAGGGACCCACCATGTCCATCGTCCTACGCAAGCAAGTTCCTCATTTTATGTTATATACTCCATTGTTAGCGTACAGAAAAAGAAAATGCTTCCTCCTAGTGGTTTGCCGAAATCTGGGATCCACAACATTGTTAGCGTATAGTCAATAGACAAGAGAACTGCGCAAGAGCGGCTGACACCTGGGAAGTAGCTGCCCGAGAAATATTTTTTTGTTATTGTTGAGACGAAGCAGGGTTTCAACTGGGTTGTGGCCCGTCTAGCCCAGGCTTCTATTTTCATTCACCACATGACTAGCCCAGCTATTTTTTCTTTGTGAAAATGGCTAGCCCAGTTTATTTTTTCAGAAGGATAGCCAATCCAGGCATACCCAACCTAGGCCCACTTATTTTTCTCCACTCTGCTGGGCTGCAACTCTTTCAAGACGGCTGCAAATCTTAAAAGTAATATGAAATGGGCTATAAATATAAAAACACACGACAAACTGGCAATTTTTGATTTTTTTTCACATTTTCATATTCCAATTTCATTGGGCTTTAACCTAATTTAAATATATCTTGAAAGTACTTTAAACATGGCTCGACATTTTGGTATTAAAAATTGTTTGGACCCCACCAAAATATGCAAAAATTCATTTAAATTTTTAATCATGGCCCTGGCCAATAAAATGAAAATGGACTGCAATAAATTGCATAAGAAGTTGCAAAGGAGCTGTAAATTAATAAAAAAATAGTTAATGGGTTGACTTGTGGGCCTATTAAGTTGACACGTATGCAAGATTTTTTTTACTTATTATATATTAGTCAACAAATGATTCTAGCAAAAGTGACTGTTGTATGTCAATCCAACGGCCGTCGTGCTTCTTCAATCTTTGATCTTCTTGCTCCAGCGGCCAAATCCAACGCTGGCGGGACCGCATGCTGCCGCCTCACGTGGCCGGCTGTGTTGCCGCACCGGCCTCACCGCCCCCTACTACTCCCACTACTGGCCAGGCCACCCTCTACTCACCCACATCCCTCCACTGTTGTGGCTTCCCTTCTTGGGTCTTGCCGTCGTCCACTGCGTTGGTGTTCCTGGCATGGCGTGGTCAACATTGTCCACAAACGACAACATCTGAAGAGGGATGTACATGGACAGGCTGATAGTAGGGACCCACATGGTCCATGGCCACACGCGAGCAAGCACCTCTGACATGTCTCCAACGTATCTATAATTTTTTATTGTTCGATGCTACTATATTATCCATCTTTAATGTTTTATATGCATTATTTTTGGACTAACCTATTAACCTAGTGCCTAGTGCCACTTGCTATTTTTTCCTTGTTTTTGTCTTTTACAGAAAACCAATACCAAACGAAATAAAACTTTTTGACGATTTTTCTTGGGCACGAAGACACCCCCAAAGCTTCGAGAGGAGGTCAGAGGAGCCACGAGGTAGCCATAAGCCAGGAGGCCGCGCCCTAGGGAGGGCGTGCGCCTCCGGGCTTGTGGGCCCCCTGGAGCACCTCCAACCCTAATCTCAGCTCTATAAATTCCCAAATATTCCCCGTATACCAGGGGGCACACCAAAAATACTTTTCCGCCGCCGCAAGTTTCTATCCTCGTGCGATCCCATCTGGAGACCTATTCCGGTACTCTGCCAGAGGGGGATTTGATAACGGAGGGCCTCTACATCAACCTTGCTGCCCTACCGATGATGTGTGAGTAATTTACCACAGACCTACAGGTCCATAGCTAGTAGCTAGATGGCTTCTTCTCTCTCTTTAATCTTCAATACGATGTTCTCCTCGATGTTCTTGGAGATCTATTCGGTGTAATCTTCTTTTGCGTGCGTTTGTTGAGATCCGATGAATTGTGGATTTATGTTTAGATTATCTATGGATATTATTTTGTGTCCTATCTGAAATCTTTTATGCATGATTAAGATAGCTTTGTATTTCTTTCCAATCTATTGATTTGGCTTGGCCAACTAGATTAATTTTTCTTGCAATGGGAGAGGTTCTTTGTGATGGGTTCAATCTTGTCGTGTCTTCACCCTGCGACAAAAGGAATAGTGAGGCACGTATTTGTATTATTTCCATTAAGGATAAAAAGATGGGGTTTATTTCATATTGATTGGATCTATCCCTCTACCTCATGTCATCTTGCTTAAGGCATTACTCCGTTCTTGTTAACTTAATACACTAGATGCATGTTGGATAGTGGTCGATGTGTGGAGTAATAGTAGTAGATGCAGGAAGGAGTCGGTCTACTTGTCACGGATGTGATCCCTATATTCATGATCATTCCCTTAGATATCGTCATAACTTTGCGCTTTTCTATCAATTGCTCGATAGTAATTTGTTTACCCACCATGTGCGTTCTTTAAAGGGAGAAGCCTCTAGTGAAGACTATGGCCTCCGGGTCTATTTTTAACATATTATTTTCATATCTATAAAACCAAAAACACAAAAATACCTTGCTGGAATTTATTTACCTTTACTTTATTTTGCACTTTTATTTATCTTTTATACCTATCTCTATCCTATCTCATCCTTGCAAGTAACCGTGAAGGAATTGACAACCCCTTTATCGCGTTGAGTGCAAGTATTTGTTTGTTTGTGTACGTGCTATCATTGGAGACTTGTGTGTTCCTCCTATTGGATTTCTACCTTCATTATTAAAAGAGGGAAATACTTATCTCTACTTTGCTGCATCACCCTTTCCTCTTCAAGGGAAAAACCAATACAAGCTCAAGAAGTAGCAGGAAGAATTTCTGGTGCTGTTGCCGGGGAGGTTCTGCATCAAGCCTACAAAGTACCTATCATAAACTCTCATCACTTGCATGACATTATTCGCCATTTGCATCTTGTTTTCCTTGCCCCCACTCTCTTGTTTTCCACTCCCGCACTTCTAAAACGTTTTTAGAAAAATACAAAAATATTTGCCTTTTTATTCGCCTTCTTTCCATTCGTCTTTTCCTTTGCTTTTTGTTTGCTTGCGTGCTAGATCGTTTGCTTTGCTATCATGGTTAGCCCTTCTATCATAGCCGGTACCCCGGAAAGTGAGGTTCTTAATTTTAAACAAAGGGGACGAGAGAATTTAAAATATGCTTGGTATAGCATTTGTGATGCTCAGAATAGATCTACCTATAAGCTATCCACTATAGTTCTTTCCTATTTTTATGTGGGTGTTACTACTTGGTACAGATTTCTGTTAGACACTATTACTGGGGGTAATTTCTTGGGTAGTCACCCTATGGATGCTTTCAATGCGATGGAAAATTTGGTGGGATCACCACCAATCATGATTAATGAAACAGTTTTAACGTTGGAACATGTGATGCAAGGGCTTCATATTATTGAAAATAAAATTTCTACCATAGAGCATATTGAAATTTTGGATAAAAAGATTCATAATCATATTACTCAGATTGGAAAAGAGTAGGAATCACTTTGATAACCCTAAAAGAAAAGGAGCCTATAATTGATGAGAGGGTAGAACGAGGTTCCGCTAGAATCGATAAATTAGAGGATATTATTACCAATTTGGGTTCCACTTGTTCCTCTATCACGACTACCCCAAACATTCCTCCTAATAAAACTACTAAGTTTATTTATTTTCCTAAAAACAAGGGTGGATCATCTAGTAAAGGAAACGAGGATCTTAAGATGATAAGTATTTGCCCTAGTTTTATCAATATTGTTAAGGAACCAATTTTTACGAATGAATTTCTTAATTTTCTACCTAGGAGTGTGATCTTCAATAAACCTAGTGAAATCCCTAGGAAGTATGGATGTACAATTGAGGAATTGAATACCAAAGATAAAAATACCTAGATCAATGCATTATGCCTAGCTAGGGCAATAAAACAATAGCACTTGTTGGGAGGCAACCCAATTTTATTTCTATGTTTTTGATTCTGTTTTTCAATAAATATACAATTATACTTCTTTTATGATTGTTTTTTATTTTTTTAATTTGTGTTTGTGCCAAGTAAGACCTTTTGGATGGTTTGGATGATTGTTGATTTGATTCTGTGAGAAAACAAAAACTTTTCCTCCCAGTAACAGAATTGATCTGACCTGCTGGAGCAAAGATTTTTTTAGTATTTCCACTTTATTTCTATACAAATTTCCCACGTTGTCCTAATTTGTCAGAATTTTTGGAGTTATAAAAATTTGGGTATAGTCCAGATTACTACATACTATTCTGTTTTTGAAAGATTCTGTTTTCATTGTGTTGTTTGGTTATTTTGATGAATCTATGGGTAGTATCGAGGGGTATGAACCATGGACAAGTGACAATACAGTATATATAACACCAATATAAAAATTGTAATGAGCTTACAACGGTACCTAAAACTGGTTATTTGCTTTGTTTCACTAATGGATATCACGAGTTTTCTCTTGAGTTTCGTGTTGTGAAGTTTTCAAATTTTGGGTGAAGTTTCGATAGACTACAGAATAATGAGTGGCAAGATCCTAAGTTTGGGGATTCCCCATGCACCCCAAGGTAATAGTCAAGGACAACCAAGCATCTAAGCTTTGGGATGCCCCGGATGGCATCCCTCTTTTGTCTAGAATCCATCGGTAAAATTACTTGAGGCTATATTTTTATTCACCACATGATATGTGTTTTGCTTGGAGAGTCTTGTATTATATGAGTCTTTGCTTTTTAGTTTGCCACAATCATCCTTGTTGTACACACCTTTTGAGTGGGACACACATTAATCGTGAATTTACTAGAATACTCTATGTGCTTCACTTAAATCTTTTGAGCTAGGTAGTTGCTCTAGTGCTTCACTTATATATTCTTAGAGCAAGGTGGTCATTTATTTTGTAGAAATTCATGAAATCTCAAGATTCATTTATATTATTTTGAGAGTCTTATCAATAGTATGGCAATTTGCTTAGGTTATGAATTTAGTCCTAATATGATGGTTATTCAAGAGGGATATAATAAAAACTTTCATGAAGATCATTGAATATATGAGAAGTTTGATTCCTTGCATTTGTTTTGAGATATAAAGATGGTGATATTAGAGTCATGCTAGTGAGTAATTGTGGATTAGTAAGAATATTTGTGTTAACGTTTGTAATTCACGAAGCATGCGCGTATGGTCTCTAGTTATGCGATGTAGTTAGAGCATGATTTATTATTGATTATCTTCCTTATGAGTGGCGGTCAGGGACGAGCGATGGTCTATTCCTACCAATCTATCCCCCTAGGAGCATGCATAGTAGTACTTTGTTTCGATAGCTAATAAACTTTTGCAATAAGTATGTGAGTTCTTTATGACTAATGTTGAGTCCATGGATTTTACGCACTCTCACCCTTATCATATTGCTTTCATATGCATGAAGCATTCATATAGAGTCATATCTTTGTTCTAGTATTGAGTTGTAAGTAAATAAAAGTGTGATGATCATCATTATTAGAGCATTGTTCCATGTGAGGAAAGGATGATGGAGACCATGATTCCCCCACAAGTCGGGATGAGACTCCGGACATAGATAAAATAAAAAGAGGTCAAAGTACCCCCAACAAAGAGGCCAAAGAGCTCAAAAAGAAAAAAAAGAAAAAAATGAGAGAAGGGACAATGTTACTATCCTTTTTCACATTTGTGCTTCAAAGTAGCACCATGTTCTTCATATAGAGAGTCTCTTGTTTTTTCACTTTCATATATTACTAGTCGGAATTTTTCATTATAGAACTTGGCTTGTATATTCCAATGATGGGCTTCCTCAAAATGCCCTAGGTCTTCGTGAGCAACACTACTAGGGAAAACCTTATACACAGAACTTTAGCAGGAGCGTTGCTTAAAATGGGGTGCTAGTGCTACATAGCAGTAGCGCATGCAAATGAACAGCACTACAGATATTGGTGTAGCAGTAGTGCTTCATGTGGTAAAAGCGCTACTACTAAAATTTCCACTACTAAGCTGATAAGCTACGAATAGTAGTAGTGACCTTCTGAAAACCGTGCAACCGCTAAGATAAGTATAGTAGCGCGTTTTTCGTGAAAAGTGCTACTGCTAATGAATAGAAAATAGAATGAAAAACAAATAGAAAAGTAAAGAAAATGGAAGAAATAGAGAAAGGATAAAGGAAAAAAATAAAATATAAAGAAAAATAAAAGAAAGAATAAATAAAGGAGAAAGGCATAGTAGTGGCGTCTATTCATAACAGTCGCTATAGATAATATTGCAGCAACGCATTTTCTAGAACCCCGCTATAGAAAGGGGAAAGGAAATAAGAAAAGAAAAGGAAAACAAATAGCTATAGCAGTAGCGCATTTTGTAAAACGCGGCTATAGCTAAGTTAGCTATAGCACGTTTCCATCAAGCGCTACCGCTATGTTTGACTTAACCTCCTCGCGGTTTCCTTGCCCCCGGCCACCACTTCTCCCCCAAATCCCTCGCCCCACTTCGTCGCCATCTCCCCACTTCGCCCTCGCCCAACCGCCCGTCTCCTGCCCGGCGTTGGCCCGAGAGCCACCAGAGTCAGCGCTGCCGTCGTGGCCAGAGCCCCCAACGCCACTGGAGCCGCCCCCAACGCCACCGGAGCCGCCCTCGCCGCCACCGGAGCCACCCTCGACGCCCGTGCCTCCCCCTCCAACACTGCCTCCCTTGCCATCACCGGAGACGCCCCTGCCTCCCTCGCCACCACTGCCTCCCTCGCCACCACCGGAGCCATCCGCTGTAAGCCCCCACCCCTCCTCTCTCTCTCTCTCATGCATATCACTAACCTTGGACAGAGAACTAGCTATCTAGGTTCACTAGTTTAATTAGATTAATTATCTAGGTTGGTGCAAAAATTTAGTTAGGGCTTAACTAGTTTAATTAGGTTAATTATCTAGGTTAGTGCAAAAATTTAGTTAGGGCTTTGATAGAGA
The DNA here is from genome assembly GCA_021605145.1 of Aegilops bicornis. NCBI lineage: Eukaryota > Viridiplantae > Streptophyta > Magnoliopsida > Poales > Poaceae > Aegilops > Aegilops bicornis. Next base: position 350,688,522 of record CM038671.1, on the reverse strand, counting down.
ACTAGCTAGGTTAACTAGTTTAATTAGGTTAATTATCTAGGTAAACTGGGTTAACTAGCTAGGTTAACTAACTAGGTTAATTAGGTTCGTTAGGTTAACAAGCTAGGTTAACTAGGTTGGCTAGGTTAGAGCAAACATTTAATTTAGAGTATTAGGTTAGAAGGGTTAGAGAAAATGGAGTTCCTTTGCAATTTAATTGGGTTTTGTCCTAGGCAGAGAAGGGTTAGAGAAAATAATGTGTGTGTGAGAGAGAGAGGAATAGCTAGAACATAATTTGGGTTATGTCCTAGGCAGAGAAGTGTTTAGTGAGGTCATTTTGCAAAGGTTTCTGATTTTTGAAAAGACCACTATTTTTCAAGGAAAATAATTTAGGCAAGTTTTATTTTAAAGATGATCCATTCCTAGACTTTTAGCTTTAAACAAAAAACAAAAGCATTTACCTAAAAATAAAAAATAGTAGCTATAAACAAAAAACAGAATTGATGTTATATGATATATGTCATTGATGTTCATTTGCATATTCCATTATTGTTGATTATATCGTTTCATTGAAGGGGTCATGTTATATCTTTTCATTGAAGTGGTTCAATTGTGCCCAAGTGGCATTTTGTTGTTTCCAGGGAATGAAGCCGAGTGGCCTATGTTTTGCTAGAATGTTGATTCATTTTCGTTTTGACAAATTTCAGGTGCTCGATTTTTCCACTTTATAGCAAAGGTCATGCCGAAATTTTCCGTGAATTTTGGCATGACTTGTGCTGCAAACTAGGACATATCGGGTGATCGGGATTTGCCGCACTGGGAAGGAAGCAATGTTTCTGCAAAACATAGGCCTTTTTATGTCATTATTCATTTTATTAGGTCTAGAATTAATTGACTAGATTTAATCGTAGGAAACATGTCTAGCAACGATGAAGGACAGGGTTCTGGTGATTGCGACGACATCTACCTGGCGGCAAACGAATTTTTGAGCCTTGAAGGTGATCAACGGTTGTTGTTGCTGGACCCACCTGTCACATCTGAGACCAACATCGAGACCGGCGCCAAGACTGGCGTTGAGACCCATACCGGCACCGAGACCGGCAAAGCCGGTATAGAACCGAAACCAAAGAGGAGATGTCGACGCCCAAACCAGCTCATCACTACTAGAGTGGTGGTCATGGAGGTGGACGACGGCGATTTTGAGCCAAAAGAGCCTGTGAAAGTGCGAGCATGCTACGACAATCAAGTAGGATGCATCGTACGGACAACCACCACCATCAATGATGAGAAACTAAAGAAGATGGAAAATATGAGGCCCTCCCTCCTAAAGTTGCACCAGGTATTCTTGTTCCTGGGACGGGATGAAAAAAATATACTGATCCAGATAAAGACCCGACAATGAAGAAGATAAAGAAACACGCCACGAGCAAGTTTGGCGACGCGTTGACCGCCTGGAAAGTAAGGGTGAAAGAAAGAATCATCGACAAAAAGGAAACCTACTCCGAGATTGTAAAGGATAATCCAACAATAACGGAAGAGCAATTTGTAATATTCAAGGTGGCTTGCGATGCCGAAGCTGCCAAATAAAAGTCGAAGTACATGAAGGGGCTTCAAGAAAGGAACATGGGGTGCTACCACGTCGGAAGCCATGGTTACGTGGGGAAGAGGTCCATATGGGCCAAGGAGGACGCGGAATGCGAAAGTCTGGGCATCCCAGACCCCTTGGCGGGGTTCACCGTCCCGCAGTAGCGTGACGTCCTCAGGGCCCGGTACCATTGGGACCCGGTGAAGAAGGTTTTCTCAAAGGACTCGGTCACGATGGAGATCATGAGACTGCTAGTAATTTTAGCTTATAATCAATTCGCCTGCATGTTTAGTCATATTTGTAAACGATCCTTGTTCCTTTTGCAAAGAGAGGAGCACATGATTGCGGCCGAAAGCGACTCGCCGTCTGAGGCGTTGGCGAGGCCCAAGTGGGACACCCCATTCAACCGGGCCTTGAACATATTGAAGCGACTCCCGGTGGACACTTCGCCGTCGTATGGACCCGTGCACGGCGTTGGAGACAGCGCCACGTGGAAGAAGTACTACCGTGAGACCACGGAGGAGAGAAAGGAAAGACGGAGGTTAAATGAACAAAACATCGACAAGAAGGTTGCGATTGCAGTTGATAAGAAATCAGCTGAGACAGTCGCAACAGCGGTAGCTACCACAAAACAGGCGATTGCAGATTTGTATGGTGTCTTGGTTCCGGCCGTCGTCAGTTGGAGCAGGCAAAATCCAAACAAAGATGCAGCGGACTTTCCCCTTGCCAACTTCTTCGGGAGCAGCTCGACTAGCATTGCACCTGCACCAGCACTTGCTCCCGCACCAGCTGCTGCACCGACTCCCGCACCTGCTCATAGCAGCCCGTCCTCCGTCTCGGACGTGCTCGGCGGTGCTTATTCTTTGGGTGAGCTCGACGCCCTCACGGTACCTGTCACACCGGCCCTCTTCAATAAATGTATATTCTACCGTTTCCGTTGCCTTTCGGATGTCTGACATCGCAGACATGTCTTTGCAGGCCGACGTAACCCCATGCACCATATTTTACACCATCAGCGACTAGAAGGTGGACGTGGGGAAGGCAACGATAATGAAGCCGATGGAACAATTGTTCCACAGCCGGCCAATCCCCCTTGACGTCTTCAAGGTTTCCGTGGCCAGTGTCAAACCGGGCCATGAGAATTTGGCTCCTCCGGTACTAGGGGGATGTCGACGGGACCCTGCGGCGGCTTGGCGATTGCTAGGGGTGGGTCCTGTTGTGGCCAAAGAGTCTGCTTCGTCTGGAGGCGGCGGGGAGCACACCCACGACCACGCAGCCTCAGCAAGGTAGGAACATCAACACCCCACCTACCCAATTAGCATTGTCTATCGTGTCGGGTGATAGCGGACGGGGTGAGGAAGAGGCTCCATTAGTCACTGATGACGTCGCCATAGATGAGGATGAGGATGACAATGACACTCTACAGTATCTCAATACTGGAGCCTATGATGATGGAGGATTGATGGCTCAGCAGTATGAGTACTCAAGGTTTGAGCGTCATGAGTCGGTGCCTGAATTGCTGCCTCGGGAGGCTGAACGTATTATAGACGACCTTCCAGCACCAAAGAAGCATAGGAAGAGAGCGAGGAAAGGCAACAAAGGTGCTCCTATGATCCAGCAGCCTTAGCAGCCCCGAGTTCAAGACCGTATACCTATCATGGGTGTGGCGAAATACCATATCCCCAGTGAACAAATCCTACCTATGGCAGTTGTAGATGCCATATACGGAGATCTAAGGAGACTTCATGACGATGTGCTGCACAGAGAGAAAAGCCTAATCGCCTCGAAAAATCCAGGATACCCACTCTACGTAGTTAACGTGCCGCGACAAAGTTCGTACATCGACACATTCCCCGCGAAGAATTTCTTCCTTCGATTTGATTACATCTTCGACATGTTTCACTTGAAGAAGCTGGATTTTACGTTTGTCCGCTTTTGCCTTGTACATGAACTACATCATCGGGATTGAGCAGATACCTTATATCCGTGTCATTGACCCGTACTTCATGCACGAGGCTTCTTGGGAGTCTGCCCAGAGCATCATGAATAGGCGAGGGACTACATGGTCGCCAATAAGGACAAGGAGACGATTCTCGTGCCTTATCATCCCATTTAAGTCATTCGCGCGGATATCCTTCCTTCGATTTCAATCATTCATTTGCACGGTGGAGGCTAATTTGAGGTGTACTTATTTTGCGCAGCCATCGGCGCGTCGTCCTCATCATCCTTTACCGCCGATACTCCCACGCTCTTTACTTGGACTCGTCAAAGAACATGAACAAAAAGGATTACACCCACATCAAGTCTTTGCTCGATAGTGCTATCTTTTTCTATGGCGTATGGGGTGGAGAGATCAAGACCAAGAAGACGAAGAACCGCAGGCCCGCCTTCGGCCATAAGACCAACTTATGCTACATCCAGCAACCGACTGATACTCTTAGTAATGGGTTCTATGTCATAAACCACATCTTTGAGTCTGACGGGATCAGTGAACTTCGCATGTCACCTAAATCCGGCAATGCCCATATTCTGCAATGGGCAAAGAACCTAGGAGATATCTCGGATCAACAACTTCGAGCTGAGTTCTATCACATCCAGCGTGGACTTGCCCAAATCACCATAAAGGAGGTCCTCGACAAAACATGGTTGTTCTACGAGGAAGGGCAAATGTCGAGTGAAGACATCCGAACATGCGTAGCCGCTCAACGTCTTGACCTGAAGCCTTTCACTAAGCTCGGGGGACTATCTCCCTGACTTGGATGGATGGCACGACATGTTGGAGTGATTGTGGATATATGACAATGTGTCTGTTTAGTCCATACTTTTTGTATGACGAAACATTGAGTTATGCATGACGAAACTTTGAGTTATGCATGGCGAAACTTTATTTGCGATGTAATTAAACTGTCCTGCTCAACTAGCGAAGATCACTCTAGTTAGGGCATGCATTTTGGGTACGATGAACTTTGTTATTTATGCTTATGATATGTTGCTTTTATTTTTGCCAAGTCTATCTCTTTCTGTTGCTCAACTATATATGTTGCATATCATCGACTCATGTGACGATGCAGGTGCATAGATCATCGATGGTGAAGAAGTGCTACGCCAGGAGTATACGATGAGTGGCCGGAGTGTTAGGCCTAAGTGTACCGGTTTCCGGTTTTCGAGCGAGAGCCAGTAGTTGGTTTAGGTTCACGCTAGTGCGAGAGAGGGATATGAACCGAAGCCTCAAGAAGTACTACATTATGTATGATGAGCCACGTCATGTAAGTTGTACAGCTATATCGTGATTATGATGTGACGACATGATTTGTGTTGGATGATATGATGAGACTATTATGTGTATGATATGATGAGCATATTGCATGTTTATGATATGATTAGAATACTGTATAAAACATGTACAAAAACATCACAAATACGCAGCAAAAAAAAGATATGAGAAAATATAGTAGTACCGTTCTTTAGCGCTGGACAGGAAAATGCTACTTCTAAAGCACTCAGCAGTAGCGCAGGCATGGAAAGCGCTACTGCTAAGTAGGTATAGCAGTAGCGCGTGTCAAAACGCGCTGCTATTAAGTGTTAGTTGTAGCGCCGTATCAGTAGCACGGGTTCCCACGCTACTGCTACTGCCGGATTTCGGGTTCCGGCAAAACCCTTGAGGTTCGAACACTAGGGTGCACACGAAGATTTCCCCCTGCCTAATCACGCCCTCAACCTCGCCGCAATCTCAAAGCCTAGCTCGATGAACTCGCAACACAAGGGACAGGAGATTTATACTGGTTCGGCCCACCATTGTGGTGTAATACCCTACTCCAGTGTGGTGTGGTGGATTGCCTCTCGGGTTGAGGATGAACAGTACAAGGGGAAGAACAGCCTCCTGAGGTGAGGTGTTCTTGTGCTTGGTGTGTGTGTGAGGATGATCTGAATCTCTCCCAGCTGAGTTGCCTCCTACTGCGGTGGCTAGTCCTATTTATAGAGGCCCTGGTCCTCTCCCCAAATATTGAGCAGGAAGGGAGCCAACAACGACCAATTTGATGGGGGACAACTAGTACAATCTATCCTGACTAAAAGTGGTCTTTGCCTGCCAAAGGCTCTGGTGGTGATGCCGTCTTGGGCTCCACGGTGACCTCCGTCCTACCGTCATGCTGGTCTTGGTATCGTTGCACTGATATGGAAACCTTTGCCTGATGCCTCGGCACTCCTCTCCTGCGCTTGCCTCCTTAGCACCAAAGAGGAAACGAGGACACTATGAACGCCGGCGCCTTCCTGGTGCCGGCCTGGTCTTGGTCGTCATGGCTGATGTCGTAGGAACCTCGTCAGGTTCACCTTGCCTTCATCTCTCTGCCCCTCGCGAGCCAGCCTGGTGAGGCCGCTCCCGAGGAGGTCTTGTGTCGTCCGCTTCACGAGGCTTCGCCCCACGCGAGGGTCTTGAGCGTTTGTTGGAGACGGGCCGTACTGGGCCGCGAGTGGAGCCACGCTGTGGGCCGTAGGCAGGCAAATCTGGGGACCCCCGTTTCCAGAACACCGACAATAGCCCCCGGGCCCAAGGCGCGCTCGGACTTGGCTTCGGGGTGAAGCCAAAGGGCAAGTGCGGAGCGCCGCAGGCCCCAATAGCCTGCGGCTGGGGTCGACGCGTGGCGATTGATTGGACGTGGGTGTCTATGCTTCCCCATGCTACCTCGGCAACTGCCCAACTTGACGAGTCCTTGCTACATGCAAGGAAAAACCATCATTACCTGAGATCATGGGGGGCGCTGGTTGGCCTTCTCCTGCTATAACTGAGGAGGGGGGCAGAGCCCCCATCGCCCATATCTTCCCATTCCGCTCGCTTCTCCTCCATTGCTCCATCGCCAGCAGCGACTCCATGGCGCCGATCCGAAGATTCTCGGCCGTGGAGAAGGGAAAGACTCCCCGCGATGAGCCCGGGCCTCTTCCGCCGAAGAATAGGCCGGTCCACCGTCGTCACGTAGTCATGAGGCAGGAGGTGAAAAGGCCTTGGTACGAGCGGCCACCTCTTGGGTATCTGCTGCCCTTATATGCCCAAGCCGAGGGCTCGGGAGGAAGAGGCGGCAAGTGGCGTTGCCCATGCCGCGGCCGAGGTCGCCGAGCAATGCTGGCGCACGCCGTCGCCCCAGGGGCCCATGCTGTGGACTCCTCGCGTGAACTCGTGTCGTGGGCGGCGATGCCTCCGCGCTCCTGGATCCGCTTCCCCCAGTTCTTCTCAGCCGAGATGCCACCGAGGGGGCCCCTCGAGCTATGGCTGCAGCACGCTGACTGCGATGCCCCGGCGACCGCAGCGGATGTGGAAGCCATCTCCCCGGGCAAGATCTTCATGACCCACGACTGGGGTGAGGTTGCCCGGGTTTGTCGTGCAGAAGGCCCCCTTGCAGTCCACTTCAGGTACGACGACGCCTCCACCATGTTCTTCAAGGTCTTCGATGCGGAAGGTCGTCGCTTGGAGTGCTGCCTCGGAGAGGGCTGCCTGAACGGTGCCGCGGCAGGAGCTAGGCCTGTCGCCCATCTCGCGAGCGACTCATCCAGTAGCAGTGGCACCGCTTGGGAGTCTAGCGATTCTCCCCAGCCCTACGAGACTCCGGAGACGAGCGACGATAGCTACGTGCCCCCGAGCTCTCGCCGGGCTCTGGGCAAGGCCGCAGCATCCGGCCGCCACCGTCGCTAATCTGGATGGGGTTGGCTCCGGCCTCCCGTGGCCCACTGTTGATGATGGCATCGGCCGCGCTGGCACTGTAGATAGGGCTCCTTGAATTTCCTTTCTTTTATTCCCTGCGAGGAATCGAAACGAACCCCGTGGGGGCGTGTAAAGAATCTGTAATGTCTTTTGTTGGCATTATCCTTATTATGAAATTGTGCGAGCACGTGTCCTGCTATGGCTCAGTCTCCCCTTTCTATCCTCGCGGCGGCTTGGTGCTCTACGCTGACAGGTCCCGGTCCCCAGGAAGGCTGCAGCCGTCGCTGGTATGCCAGGTCGCGATGCCGTGGTCAAGGCCAGGAGGTGAGTTGCCCGAGGTCCAGTAAGAGCTCCTGAGATGCGATGCTCAGGAGGTCCCCTTTAGCGCGCAAGCGGCCACCGAGGGGTAAGAAAGGGAGGCGACGTTGCCGTGGCAGGGCGGCATCAAGTGAGAATCCCGTGTCGCAACGATTAGTTGGTCCAAGCGCGAAACTTATCTTGGCAGTCTGGAGTCGTTTCCTTGCGTTGCACCAGACTTGTGCATTGGAGGTCGTGGCATAGCTAGGTTAGGCCCGTGTGTGCTTCCCCTTCCTCCCCACGCTCTCCTTCGTGCTCTATGTCCTCAGGTCCCGGCCCTCGAGCGAGCTCAGCCGCTGCTAGTATGCCAGGTCGCGATGCCATGGTCAAGGCCAGGGGATGAGGGCTGGAGAGCCAGTAGGAGCTCCTGAGTCGCAATGCTCAGGAGCCCCCTTTTAACGCACAAGCGAATCACATGGAGAAGAAGGAGCCCGCTGTATCACCTACTGTTGTCCTCGAGAGGTTCCTGCAAGTCAGCGCGAGGAGGGGCACAGATTGCGATTATGATTGCCGGCCGGCAACTGGTCGCTCCGTAAGAGAATGAAGGCACTGAGGGCCTGGTGAGGTCACGCGCGCGGGGTGTGCCACGAGCCAGAGCTCGACTGCCCAGATTTATCGACGTTGCAGGGACGGACCCAAGCACAAGCGCCGTGCCAGCGTGAGCAACTCCCGTGGTAGGTGACAACCAAGCCGGTGATAACCATGGATATATTATGCATGAGAAGCAAACTAGCTTAGGTAAATACAAGAACGATACACGCCACTGGGCTGGATCCGAGCGGCTTGAGGATGATGCAGCCTGAGGGGCGCCCCCAATAGAGTAAGCTAAAGATGTAAAGGGATACATGCCACAGGGACGGACCCACGCGGCCACGGAATAATGCAGCCCGAGGGGCGCTCCCAGCTAAATAAAATTGAAAAATATCACCTGGTTCTATTGTTGAAGGAATGTCGGGGCAGCTGAAGGCGCGTGGTGAAGGCGTTGCTCCTCACGAGCCACCGGGACCCTGAGTCTCGGGAGGCTCTGGGGGTCCAGGCGGTTCCTTGAGGACCGTCTCCATCTCCGCCAGGACGGTGTGGTGCCTAGCTTCCTGAGCCGCCAGGATGCTCCGCAGGTTGCGCTGGAAGGCGGACGCCATGCTCGGCAGGCCAAAAGGCATGCGAACGTAGCTGTGAGGAGGGCCCTCGCAGCGGCCCATGCGCGAAGGCCAGAAAAGCTCCTGAGATGCGACCCTGTTGAGCCCTGGGATGTCGATGCAGACGCGCAGCCCGCCATGCATGCCTGGATGGGGAGTCGCGCCATGTGAGCGGCGGTCGCCACGCATGGCTCTTGCATCGCAGTTCCTGAGTGGTCTTGGCAATGAACTCCTGAGCGCTGGGCGCTCCTCGCCCAGTGTTCTCCCGAGGGAAACGTGATGCGAAGAACGCCTCCACCTGGTGCCCGAGCGCCTCCCTCGTGATGTTGGCAAGGTCGGTGATGATCCCGCCGCTCCCAGGCATCTTGAGGACATTGTAGCCATGGTGTGTCACTGCCATGAACTTGGCCAGGGCCGGATACCCGAGGATGGCATCGTATGGCAGACAGATGTGGGCGACATCGAAGCCGATGAGCTCGGTGCGTTAGTTGTCGTGCTGTCCGAAGGTGACAGGGAGGTGGACCTACCCTATCGGTGTGGTGGAACCGTCAGTCACTCCTGAGAAGGGCTTGGTAGGCTGAAGCGGATCGTAGGGCACTTGAAGGCTCTCGAACATGTCGACGAACAGGACGTTAAGCCCTGCGCCGCCATCTATGAGGGTCTTGGTGACTTGTACGTTGCTGATGATGGGTGAGAAAAGCATTGGGAGGGCGCCAGCGGTGGCCACGCACTTGAGCTGATCTACAGAACTGAAGGTGATGGCACACTTGGACCACCTAAGCGGGCGTGTGGCCTCGAGCCTGGGGAGGACGGCATTCACCTCGTGAGCAAACTGCTTGAAGATTCGCTGAGAGGCTGGGGCTTGTTCTCCGCCCAAGATGCAGGCGATAGCCCGCGGCTCCTGGAAGCCCCCTACCCCCTTGTCCTGATGGTGGTTATCGTTCCTTCTTGGCGGTGGTGGCAGCGGAGGAAGCCCAGCATTCCCCTAAGGACGGTCCTCGCGAGGCTGATCCCTCCAGGCGCCCTCGTGAGGCTGGTCTTGCCAGCGGTCCTCACGAGGCCGGTCACGCCACTCCTCGCGAGGGCCACGGTCATCCCAGCGTCCTCCGCCACGTCCTCCTCCTTGGCCGTAGCCCCGGTCGTTGCGCTCGGGGCGTTGACCGAGGCGTCCATCTCAAATGGCCCTGAGCTCTTGACAGTCATTGGTGTTGTGGCTGTGAACGTTGTGGAAGGTGCAGAATGGCCGGCTGCTCTTGGATGACTCGGGCTGGTCGCGGCCGCGCTTCGTGTCCGGCTCCTCCGCGAGTACGGCCACCCCCTTGTGCTTCACGTCCTTGGCCTTGGCTTTCTTCTCCTCGTGTCGGCAGCTGGGAGCTCGAGGAGGAAAGGCACCCTTCCTCGACCCTTGCGCGCACTTGGTCGCCAGGTTGAACAACTCCAAGGACGTGCACAACTCCTCATGGATGGCAAGCTCCTCCTTCATCTTGACGTTGCAGACGCCATCAGAAAACGCGGAGATGATGGCCTCGTCCGTCACCTAGTGGATCTTGAGGTGAACATTGTTGAAGCGATGTATGTACTTCTGGTGGGTCTCTCCTGGCTGCTGCTTGACACGACATAGGTCACCCGCGGCCGGAGAGCGGTCATGAGTGCCCTTGAAGTTGGTGACGAAGCGGTCGCGCATCTTGTTCCAGGAGGAGATGGAGCATGGGGGCAGGTTCAGGAGCCATGAGCGGGCACCATCCTTGAGAGCATGGGGAACTAGTTCGCTATGAATTTCTCATCGCCGTTGGCCCCCTCGATGCTCAGTTCGTAGAGCTGCAGGATCTCCGCGGGGTCGGGGGTGTCGTCATAGCATGGAGGCAGGTCAAGCTTGAACTTGCACGGCCATGTGACGCTTGATACGTCTCCAACGTATCTATAATTTTTGATAGCTTCATGCTATATTATATTCTATTTTGGATGATTAATGGGCTTTCTTATACACTTTTATATTATTTTTGGGACTAACCTGTTAACCGGAGGCCCAACCCAAATTGCTGTTTTTTTCCTATTTGAGAGTTTCGCAGAAAAATAATATCAAACGGAGTCCAAATGGAATGAAACCTTTGGGAACGTGATTTTCGGAACAAACGTGATCCAGAGGACTTGGACCCTACCTCAAGAAAGCAACCAGGAGAGCATGAGGTAGGGGGCGCGCCTACCCCCCCTGGGCGCGCCCTCCACCCTCGTGGGGCCCATGTTGCTCCACCGACGTAGTTCTTCCTCCTAGATATACCTATGTACCCCCAAACCAACAGAAGCATCCACGAAAACCTAATTCCACCGCCGCAACCTTCTGTACCCTTGAGATCCCATCTTGGGGCCTTTTTCAAGGCGTCGGGAGGGGGCATTGATCACGGAGGGCTTCTACATCAACACCATAGCCTCTCCGATGATGTGTGAGTAGTTTACCTCAGACCTTGGTCCATAGTTATTAGCTAGATGGCTTATTCTCTCTCTTTGGATCTCAATACAAAGTTCTCCACGATTCTCGTGGAGATCTATTCGATGTAATCTTCTTTTGCGATGTGTTTGTTGAGACCGATGAATTGTGGGTTTATGATCAAGTTTATCTATGAACAATATTTGAATCTTCTCTGAATTCTTTTATGTGTGATTGGTTATATTTGCAAGTCTCTTCGAATTATCAGTTTGGTTTGGCCTACTAGATTGATCTTTCTTGCAATGGGAGAAATGCTTAGCTTTGGGTTCAATCTTGCGGTGTCCTTTCCCAGTGACAGTAGGGGAAGCAAGGCACGTATTGTATTGTTGCAATCAAGGATAACAAGATGGGTTTTAAATCATATTGCATGATTTTATCCCTCTACATCATGTCATCTTACTTAAAGTGTTACTCTGTTCTCTTGAACTTAATACTCTAGATGCATGCTGGATAGCGGTTGATGTGTGGAGTAATAGTAGTACATGCAGCCAGGAGTTGGTCTACTTGTCGCGAACGTGATGCCTATATACATGATCATACCTAGATATTCTCATAACTATGCTTAATTCTATCAATTTCTCCACAGTAATTTGTTCACCCACCGTAATACTTATGCTCTTGAGAGAAGCCACTAGTGAAACCTATGGACCCCGGATCTATTTTCCATCATATTAATCTTCCAACACTTAGCTATTTTTATTGCCTTTTATTTTACTTTGCATCTTTATTATAAAAATACCAAAAATATTATCTTATCATATCTATCAGATCTTACTTTCGTAAGTGACCGTGAAGGGATTGACAACCCCTTTATTGCGTTGGTTGCGAGGTTTTTATTTGTTTGTGTAGGTGCGAGGGACTTGAGTGCGGCCTCCTACTGGATTGATATCTTGGTTCTCAAAAACTGATTGAAATACTTACGCTACTTTACTGCATCACCATTTCCTCTTCAAGGGAAAACCAACACAGTGCTCAAGAGGTAGCAAGAAGGATTTCTGGTGCCGTTGCCGGGGAGTCTATGCAAAAGTCAAATACCAAGTACCCATCACAAACTCTTATCTCCCGCATTACATTATTTTCCATTTTCCTCTCGTTTTCCTCTCCCCCACTTCACCCTTGCCGTTTTATTCGCCCTCTTTTCCGTTCGCCTCTTTTTCGCTTGCTTCTTGTTTGCTCGTGTGTTGGATTGTTTGCTTGTCACGATGGCTCAATATAATACTAAATTGTGTGACTTTACCAATACCAACAACCATGATTTTCTTAGCACTCCGATTGCTCCTCTTACCGATACTGAATCTTGTGAAATTAATGCTGCTTTGTTGAATCTTGTCATGAAAGATCAATTCGCCGGCCTTTCTAGTGAAGATGCCGCTACCCATCTAAATAGCTTCGTTGATTTGTGTGATATGCAAAAGAAGAAAGGTGTGGACAATGATATTGTTAAATTGAAGCTATTTCCTTTTTCGCTTAGAGATCGTGCTAAGCTTGGTTTTCGTCTTTGCCTAAAAATAGTATTGATTCATGGAAGAAGTGCAAAGATTCTTTTATCTCTATGTATTTTCCTCCCGCTACGATCATCTCTCTTAGAAACGATATTATGAATTTTAAGCAACTTGATCATGAACATGTTGCACAAGCTTGGGAGAGGATGAAATTAATGATACGTAATTTCCCTACACATGGTTTGAATTTGTGGATGATTATACAAAAAATTATGCAGATTGAATTTTGCTTCTAGAAATCTTTTAGATTCGGCCATGGAGGCACTTTTATGGAAATCACTTTAGGAGAAGCTACTAAACTCCTAGATAATATTATGGTTAATTATTCTCAATGGCACACTGAAAGATTTACTAATAAAAAAGTGCATGCAATAGAAGAAATTAATGTTTTGAGTGGAAAGATGGATGAACTTATGAAATTATTTGCTACTAAGAGTGTTTCTTCTGATCCTAATGATATTCCTTTGTCTACTTTGATTGAGAATAATAATGAATCCATGGATGTGAATTTTGTTGGTAGGAATAATTTTGGTAACAATGCGTATAGAGGAGAGTTTAATCCTAGGCTGTATCCTAGTAATTCCTCTAATAATTATGGTAATTCCTACAACAATGCTCATGGAAATTTTAATAAGATGCCCTCTGAATTTGAGACTAGTGTTAAGGAGTTTATGAATTCACAAAAGAATTTCAATGCTTTGCTTGAAGAAAAATTGCTTAAACTTGATGAATTGGCTAGGAACGTTGATAGAATTTCTCTTGATGTTGATTCTTTGAAACTTAGATCTATTCCACCTAAGCATGATATCAATGAGTCTCTCAAAGCCATGACAATTTCCATTGATGAGTGCAAAGAAAGAACCGCTAGGATGCGTGCTAAGAAAGATTGCTTTGTGAAAGCGTGTTCTTCTAATTTATATGAAAATAAATATGAAGATCTAAAAGTTATTGATGTGTCCCCTATTAAATCTTTGTTTTCCAATATGAATCTTGATAATGATGGGACTGAATATGAGTCACCTTTACCTAGAAGGCGTTCCAAAAATTCGGAGTTTTTTGCAAAAATTGGTAAAAGTGAGATTGAAGAGATCAAAATTCTAGATATTAATGAACCCACTAGTTTGGATTTCAAGGAATTTAATTATAATAATTTCTCTTTGATAGATTGTATTTCCTTGTTGCAATCCATACTAAATTCTCCTCATGCTTATAGCCAAAATAAAGCTTTTACTAAACATATTGTTGATGCCTTGATGCAATCTTATGAAGACAAACTTGAGTTGGAAGTTTCTATCCCTAGAAAACTTTATGATGAGTGGGAACCTACTATTAAAATTAAAATTAAAGATCATGATTGCTATGCTTTGTGTGATTTGGGTGCTAGTGTTTCCACAATTCCAAAAACTTTGTGCGATTTGCTAGGTTTCCGTGATTTTGATGATTGCTCTTTAAACTTGCACCTTGCGGATTCCACCATTAAGAAACCTATGGGAAGAATTAATGATGTTCTTATTATTGCGAATAGGAACTATGTGCCCATTGATTTTATTGTTCTTGACATAGATTGCAATCCTTCATGTCCTATTATTCTTGGTAGACCTTTCCTTAGAACGATTGGTGCAATTATTGATATGAAGGAAGGAAATATTAGATTCCAATTTCCATTAAAGAAAGGCATGGAAAACTTTCCTAGAAAGATAAATAAACTAGCATATGAATCTATTATGAGAGCCACTTATGGATTGCCTACCAAAGATGGCAATACCTAGATCTATTCTTGCTTTTATGCCTAGCTAGGGGCGTTAAATGATAGCGCTTGTTGGGAGGCAACCCAATTTTATTTTTAGTTTTTTTGCTTTTTTGCTTCTGTTTAGGAATAAATCTTTGATCTATCCTCTGGTTAGATTTGTTTTTATGTTTAATTAGTGTTTGTGCCAAGTTAAACCTACATGATCTTCTTGGATGATAGTTATTTGATCTTGCTGAAAATTCCAGAAACTTTCTGTTCACGAAAACAATTGTTAAAAATCACCAGAACGTGAGAAAATATTGATTCCAATTCCTGATGATCAATAAACAAATTGTATGAGTCGTCCTATTTTGGCTGAATTTCTGGAGTTCCAGAAGTTTGCGTTAGTTACAGATTACTACAGACGGTTCTGTTTTTGACAGATTCTGTTTTTCGTGTGTTGTTTGCTTATTTTGATGAATCTATGGCTAGTAAAATATTTTATAAACCGTAGAGAAGTTGGAATACAGTAGGTTTAACACCAATATAAATAAATAATGATTTCATTACAGTACCTTGAAGTGGTGTTTTGTTTTCTTTCGCTAATGGAACTCACGGGATTTTCTGTTAAGTTTTGTGTTGTGAAGTTTTCAAGTTTTGGGTAAAAGATTTGATGGATTATGGAACAAGGAGTGGCAAGAGCCTAAGCTTGGGGATGCCCATGGCACACCAATATAATCTAAGGACACCAAAAAGCCAAAGCTCGGGGATGCCCGGAAGGCATCCCTCTTTAAATCTACTTCCATCGGTAACTTTACTTGGAGCTATATTTTTATTCACCACATTATAAGTGTTTTTCTTGGAGCGTTTTGTATGATTTGAGTCTCTGCTTTTTAGTTTACCACAATAATCTTTGCTGTACACACCTTTTGAGAGAAACACACATGATTCGGAATTTATTAGAATACTCAATGTGCTTCACTTATATCTTTTGAGCTATATAGTTTTTGCTCTAGTGCTTCACTTATATCTTTTAGAGCACGGCGGTGGATTTGTTTTATAGAAACTATTATTCTACCATGCTTCACTTATATTATTTTGAGAGTCTTAAACAGCATGGTAATTTGCTTAAGTAGGAAAATTAATCCTAATATGCTAAGTATTCAAGACTAGTGAAAAAACTTTCTTATGAGTGTGTTAAATACTAAGAGAAGTTTGATGATTGATGATTGTTTTGAGATATGGAGGTAATGATATTAAATTTGTGCTAGTTGAGTAGTTGTGAAATTGAGAAATACTTGTGTTGAAGTTTGCAAGTCTCGTAGCATGCACGTATGGTAAACATTATGTAACAAATTTGAAACATGAGGTGTTCTTTGATTGTCTTCCTTATGAGTGGCGGTCGGGGACGAGCGATGGTCTTTTCCTACCAATCTATCCCCCTAGGAGCATGCGCGTAGTGCTTGGTTTTTTATGACTTGTAGATTTTTTCAATAAGTATGTGAGTTCTTTATGACTAATGTTGAGTCAATGGATTATACGCACTCTTACCCTTCCATCATTGCTAGCCTCTTCGGTACTGTGCATTGCCCTGTCTCACATTGAAAATTGGTGCAAACTTCGCCGGTCCATCCAAACCCCGTGATATGATACGCTCTTTCACACATAAACCTCCTTATATCTTCCTCAAAACAACCACCATACCAACCTATTGTGGCATTTTCATAGCCATTCCGAGATATATTGCCATGCAACTTTCCACCGTTCCGTTTATCATGACACGTTCATCATTGTCATATTGCTTTGCATGATCATGTAATTGACATCGTATTTGTGGCAAAGCCACCATTCATAATTTTTCATACATGTCACTCTTCATTCATTGCTATCCCGGTATACCGCCAGAGGCATTCTTATAGAGTCATACTTTGTTCTAGTATCGAGTTGTAATCATTGAGTTGTAAAAAATAGAAGTGTGATGATCATCATTCATAGAGCATTGTCCAGAAAAAGGCCAAAAAAAAGAAGGCCCAAAAAAAAGAAAAAAAGGGACAATGCTACTATCCTTTCTTTTTTTCCACACTTGTCTTCAAAGTAGCACCATGATTTTCATGATAGAGAGTCTCTTGTTTTGTCACCTTCTTATACTAGTGGGAATTTTTCATTATAGAACTTGGCTTGTATATTCCAACAATGGGCTTCCTCAAATGCCCTAGGTCTTCGTGAGCAACCAAGTTGGATGCACACTCACTTAGTTTCTTTTGTTGAGCTTTCATGCATTTATAGCTCTAGTGCATCCGTTGCATGGCAATCCCTACTCCTTGCATTAACATCAATCGATGGGCATCTCCATAGCCCGTTGATTAGCTGCGTTGATGTGAGACTTTCTCCTTTTGTCTTCTCCACATAACCCCCATCATTATATTCTAGTCCACCCATAGTGCTATATCCATGGCTCACGCTCATGTATTGCGTGAAGGTTGAAAAAGTTTGAGATTACTAAAGTATGAAACAATTGTTTGGCTTGTCATCAGGGTTGTGCATGATGAGAGCATTCTTGTGTAACGACGATGGAGCATGACTAAACAATATGATTTTGCAGGGATGAACTTTCTTTGGCCATGTTATTTTGAGAAGACATAATTGCTTAGTTAGTATGCTTGAAGTATTATTGCTTTTATGTCAAAATTAAACTTTTATGTTGAATCTTTCGGATCTGAATATTCATACCACAATTAAGAGGGTTACATTAAAAAAAATATTCCACGTAGCATTCCGCATCAAAAAAATCTTTTTTTATCATTTACCTACTCGAGGACAAGCAGGAATTAAGCTTGGGGATGCTTGATACGTCTCCAACGTATCTATAATTTCTGATTGCTTCATGCTATATTATATTCTGTTTTGGATGATTAATGGGCTTTGTTATACACTTCTATATTGTTTTTGGGACTAACCTATTAACCAGAGGCCCAGCCCAAATTGCTGTTTTTTTGCCTATTTCAGAGTTTCGCAGTAAAAGAATATCAAACGGAGTCCAAACGGAACGAAACCTTCGGGAACGTGATTTTTGGAACAAACATGATCCAGAGGACTTGGACCCCTCGTCAAGAAAGCAACCAGGAGAGCACGAGGTAGGGGACGCGCCTACCCCCCCTGGGCGTGCCCTCCACCCTCGTGGGGCCCACGTTCCTCCACCGACGTACTTCTTCCTCCTATATATACCTACGTACCCCCAAACCAACAGAAGCATCCACGAAAACCTAATCCCACCGCCGCAACCTTCTGTACCTATGAGATCCCATCTTAGGGCCTTTTTCGGCGTCCTGCCGAAGGGGGCATTGATCACAGAGGGCTTCTACATCAACACCATAGCCTCTCCGATGATGTGTGAGTAGTCTACCTCAGACCTTCGGGTCCATAGTTATTAGCTAGATGGATTCTTCTCTCTCTTTGGATCTCAATACAAAGTTCTCCACGATTC
Source organism: Aegilops bicornis (assembly GCA_021605145.1). Taxonomy (NCBI): domain Eukaryota; kingdom Viridiplantae; phylum Streptophyta; class Magnoliopsida; order Poales; family Poaceae; genus Aegilops; species Aegilops bicornis. The sequence goes on along the minus strand of CM038671.1, from coordinate 350,670,573 downwards.
TCGTGGAGATCTATTCAATGTAATCTTATTTTGCGGTGTGTTTGTTGAGACCGATGAATTGTGGGTTTATGATCAAGTTTATCTATGAACAATATTTGAATCTTCTCTGAATTATTTTATGTATGATTGGTTATCTTTGCAAGTCTCTTCGAATTATCAGTTTTGTTTGGCCTACTAGATTGATCTTTCTTGCAATGGGAGAAGTGCTTAGCTTTGGGTTCAATCTTGTGGTGTCCTTTCCCAGTGTGATGAGGGGCAGCAATGCACGTATTGTATTGGTGCCATCGAGGATAACAAGATGGGGTTTATATCATATTGCATGAGTTTATCCCTCTACATCATGTCATCTTACTTAAAGTGTTACTCTCTTCTTTTGAACTTAATACTCTAGATGCATGCTGGATAGCGGTCGATTTGTGGAGTAATAGTAGTAGATGCAGGCAGGAGTCGGTCTACTTGTCGCGGGCGTGATGCCTATATACATGATCATACCTAGATATTCTCATAACCATGCTCAATTCTATCAATTGCTCAACAGTAATTTGTTCACCCACCGTAATACTTATGCTCTTGAGAGAAGCCACTTGTGAAACCTATGGCCCCGGGGTCGATTTTCCATCATATTAATCTTCCAACACTTATCTATTTTTATTGACTTTTATTTTACTTTGCATCTTTATTATAAAAATACCAAAAATATTATCTTATCATATCTATCAGATCTCACTTTCATAACTGACCGTGAAGGGATTGACAAGCCCTTTATTGCGTTGGTTGCGAGGTTTTTATTTGTTTGTGTAGGTGCGAGGGACTTGAGCGTGGCCTCCTACTGGATTGATACCTTGGTTCTCAAAAACTGAGGGAAATACTTACGCTACTTTACTGCATCACCCTTTCCTCTTCAAGGGAAAACCAACACAATGCTCAAGAGGTAGCAACGCTACGCAGCTCAGGAGTGAAGGCATGGCAGCCTGCAGTGGCCTCCGGGACCCTTTGCTGATGTGGAGCCTGCCCTTGATGTCTGCGCACCGCCACCGCAAGCGGCGCACGGTCTTGTCGTAGTGGTGCTGGGAGCGCGGGAGCATTTTCTTGCGGACAAGGAACTTGTTGGCAGCTTCCTTCTTCGCGCACGGGCGCCCGACGCGGCGGGTCGCATCGGCGGGCCGCACGCCTTGGTGCCGGGATGACATCTTGGTGCGGAGGTGGTGGAGGTGGCGCTCCATGAGCCACATCGCTCGCAGCCGGCAGAGGGCGAGGCAACGAGAGGGAGGGCGGGGAGCCCCTTGCGGCACTGACGAGCTCGGCGATGCGGTCCAGCCCGTCCTCATAGAGGTTGTCGGTGGGGCGGTAGCGCAGGAGTTCGCGTGCCATGCACAACGCGGCCTGCACGTTTGTGGGAGCTCGACGAGCGTGACACGACGAGCCAGCCGGGGTCAACGACGGAGTGGCGGTGCGGCCGTCCCGCCGCACCGAGGGGTGCAGCGAGGACGCTTGCTGCTCGTTCCCCGCCGGGCCGGTGACAGCATTGGTGGCAGGTGACAAAGAACGATGGGGAGGCCTGCTGACTGGAGCCGTCTGAGCAACGTGGGCGGCGAGGGCGGCCCGGCGCTCAGCGCGAGCTCGGCGAGCGTCTGCCATGGATGACGGCAGCGGACGGGGCCTTGGTCGGCGGAAGGAAAGCTTCGGCGCACCCCTACCTGGCGCGCCAAATGTCGGATTTCAGGTTTCGGCAAAACCCTTGAGGTTCGAACACTAGGGTGCGCACGAAGATTTCCCCTACCTAATCACGCCCTCAACCTCGCCGCAATCTCAAAGCCTAGCTCGACGAAATCGCAACACAAGAGACACGAGATTTATACTGGTTCAGGCCACCATTGTGGTGTAATACCTTACTCCAGTGTGGTGTGGTGGATCGCCTCTCGGGCTGAGGATGAACAGTACAAAGGGAAGAACAGCCTCCTGAGGTGAGGTGTTCTTGTGCTTGGTGAGTGTGAGGATGATCTGAACTCCCAGCCGAGTTGCCTCCTACTATGGTGGCTAGTCCTATTTATAGAGGCCCTGGTCCTCTCCCCAAATATTGAGCGAGAAGGGAGGCAACAACGGCCAATTTGAAGGGGGACAGCTAGTACAAGCTATCCTGACTAAAGGTGGTCTTCGCCTGCCAAAGGCTCACAGTGGTGACGCCGTCTTGGGCTCCACGGTGACCTCCGTCCTGCCGTCCTGCTGGTCTTGGTCTCGTTGCACCCGATATGGAAGCGTTTGCACGATGCCTCGGTACTCCTCGCTGCGCTTGCCTCCTTTGCACCAAAGAGGAAACAAGGACCTTTGTCTTGTGGCGCCTCACTGTCTTGGTCTTCACGGCTGATGCCGTAGGAACCTCGCGAGGTTCGCCTTGCCTTGATCTCTCCGCCCCTCGCGAGCCAACCTTGTGAGGCTGCTCCCGAGGAGGTCTTGTGTCGTCCGCCTCGCGAGGCTTGGCCCCTCGCGAGGGTCTTGAGAATTTGTTGGTGAAGACGGGCCGTACTGGGCCGCGAGTGGAGCCACGCCGTGCGCCGCAGGCAGGCAAGTCTGGGGACCCCCGTTCCCAGAACGCCGACAGCTACACCAAATACCCGGGCTGCTGCTAGGATTTTCCCTAGTAGTGCAAGCGAGTTGGATGCCCACCCACTTAGTTTTCTTTTGATCTTTCATACACTTATAGCTCTAGTGCATTATTTGCTGGCAATCCCTAGTCCTTGCATTGACACCAATTGATGGGCATCTCCATAGCCCATTGATTAGCCTCATCAATGTGAGACTTTCTGGTTTTTTGTCTTCTACACACAACCTCCACCATCATATTATATTCCACCTATAGTGCTATATCCATGGCTCACGCTCATGTATTGCGTGAACGTTAAAAAAGTTTGAGAACGTAAAAAGTATGAAACAATTGCTTGGCTTGTCATCGGGACTGTGCATGATAAATACTTTGTGTGATGAAGATAGAGCATGACAAGATTATATGATTTTGTAGGGATAACTTTCTTTAGCCTTGATATTTTGAGAAGACATGATTGCTTTATTAGTATGCTTGAAGTATTATTGTTTTTATGTCAATATTAAACTTTTGTTTTGAATCTTATGGATCTAAATATTCATGCCAGACAAAAAGGACTACATTGATAAACATGTTAGGTACCATTCCTCATAAAAATTTCTGTTTTTACCAGTTACCTCCTCGAGGACGAGCAGGAATTAAGCTTGTGGATGCTTGATACGTCTCCAACGTATCTATAATTTTTTATTGTGCCGTGCTATTATATTATCCATCTTGTATGTTTTATATGCATTATTATGCTATTTTGTATCATTTTTTGGGACAAACCTATTAACCTAGTGCCTAGTGCCAGTTCCTGTTTTTCCTTGTTTTGTCTTTTACAAAAATTCAATGCCAAACAGAGTCCAAACAGAACGGAACTTTTTGACGATTTTTCTTGCACAAGAAGACACCCACGAAGCTTCGGGATGAGGCCAGAGGAGCCACGAGGTGACCACAAGCCAGGAGGCCGCGCCCTAGGGGGCGCGCCTGCAGGGATTGTGGGCTGGAGCACCTCCAACCCTAATCTCAACTCTATAAATTCCCAAATATTCCCATATAGCAGGGGGCACACCAAAAATAATTTTCCGCCGCGGCAAGTTTCTGTCCTCATGAGATCCCATCTGGAGACCTATATCGATACTCTGCCGAGGGGGATTCGGTCATGGAGGGCCTCTACATCAACCTTGCTGCCCTACCGATGATGTGTGAGTAGTTTACCATAGACCTACGGGTCCATAGCTAGTAGCTAGATGGCTTCTTCTCTCTTTTTTATCTTCAAGACAATGTTCTTCGCGATGTTCTTGGAGATCTATTCGATGTTATCTTCTTTTGCGGTGCGTTTGTTGAGATCCGATGAATTGTTGATTTTATGATTAGATTATCTATGACTATTATTTGAGTCTTCTCTAAACTCTTTTATGCATGATTAGATAGCTTTGTATTTCTCTCCGAACTATTGATTCGGTTTGGTCAACTAGATTGTTTTTTTGCAAGGGGAGAGGTTCTTTGTGATGGGTTCAATCTTGTGGTGTCCTCATCCAGTGACGAAAGGGGTGGCGAGGCACATATTTGTATTCTTGCCATTAAGGATAAAAACATGGGGTCTATTTTATATTGATTGGATCTATTCCTCTACATCATGTCATCTTGCTAAAGGCATTACTCCGTTCTTGTTAACTTAATACAGTAGATGCATGCTGGATAGCGGGCGATGTGTGGAGTAATAATAGTAGATGCAGGTAGGAGTCGGTCTACTTGTCACAGACGCGATGCCTATATTCATGATCATTGCCTGAGATATCGTCATAACTTTGCGCTTTTCTATCAACTGCTCAACAATAATTTGTTTACCCACCATATGCATTCTTTCAGAGAGAAGCCTCTAGTGAAAACTATGCCTCCGGGCCTATTTTTATCATATTATTTTAAGATCTATAAAACTGAAAACACAAAAATACCTTGCTGCAATTTATTTACCTTTACTTTATTTTTCACTTTATTTATCTTTTATACCTATCTCTATCAGATCTCATCCCTGCAAGTAACCGTGAAGGGTTGGACAACCCCTTTATCGTGTTGGGTGCAAGTATTTGTTTGTTTGTGCAGGTGCTATCATTGCAGACTTGTGTATTCCTCCTACTTGATTGATACCTTGGTTCTTAACTGAGGGAAATACTTATCTCTACTTTGCTGCATCACCCTTTCCTCTTAAAGGGAAAAACCAACATAAGCTCAAGAAGTAGCAACCTCCTTATTACGCCAAAAAAATGAATCCTCCCCATGACAGCTGCGACCCACCAACTATATCTTCGCACGGAAGGAAGTGCCTCCTTATTAAGTGAAAAATAAAGATTCCTCCCCATGACAAATGGGGACCACCAGATTTGGAGGGTGACATGTGGCCCTACTATATTGACGCGTATGTAGGGCTTTATCAACTTAGTCAATAAACAATTCTATTAGCAGTGACAGTTGGATTATTAACATCCAACAGTCATCCTACTTCTTACACCTCTCATTTTCTTGCTCCAACCGTCCAAACCACTGCGTGCTCCTGCCTCCGGTGGCCAACTGTGCTGCCCCATAGGCCTCACCACCCCCTCCTACTCCCACTGCTGGTCAGGACATCCCTCTACTCACCCACCCTCCTGTTATTCTGCGTCGACGATAGCCTCACACAACAGCCGAACCAGTAAACCCCCGTACTACCCTCTGCGTGTTCCCAGGCTCTGCGTCATTCCCTGCCTCACCGTCGTCCACCACTTGGGTACGTAGTGTTTTCATTCTGATCGCAAACACGTACATATTGGTACATTAGTCTTTCTGCCACGATGAACCATGGCCTGGTAAGGAGCGATGGCTATTTAGACAGTCTGTCTAATCATGTACGCATACGACATCCACGCTGCAAAAAAGATGGCCACGTACATAAATACATGTGTGGTCTCAAACGCATATAGTAATGGCGTCATGTTCATCGACAGCCAACCGACTGGGTTAGAATGCGTCATGTTCAACGGGAGCCAACCCGCTTGGACAGAATAGCCGAAATGGGGTCTGGCATACTGCAATACAGAGGAAACGACCTTCTGGACGACCACCTACGATCGAAATGGGATCCTGTTCATCAGGAAGGGTCTGGGGTACCGCAAAACGGAGGAAACAAACTTCTGAGTAAGCTCCTACGGTCGAAATGGGATCCTGTTGATTGGGAGGGGTCTGGCATACCGCAAAATAGACGAAACAGACTTCTCTTCAACCTCCTACGGTCAAAACGGGGTCCTGTTCACCGGGAGGGGTGTGGCATACCGCAAAACTGGACTCCACGGGCAACTGTTCGTCCACCGTCTACTTCCTCTAGCCTCCACCTACTACTATTCATGCACCGTCGATCTCCTCCAGCCTCCACCAGCCACTATTCATCCACGGGCTACTGTTCATCCAGCCTCCACCGGCGATAGTTAAACCAGCCTCCACGGGGTCCTGTTCATCCACCCCCAATCAGCTGGGGTGTGTGGTGGCCTCCTTGGGGTCCATGAAAGTGCGTTATATCGACTAGAGGGGGGTGAATAGGCGATTTTTATGAAATCTTCACCGAGGAATTTGCTGGTGAGGAAATTCCTAAGCGAAGAACTACTTGCAGCGGAATAAGTACTCGTAAGTAAGCATAACGAGAATGCGTCTGGTCATCATGATGAAATGAAGACAATCACGAGTCTGAGAAAAGCGTAAATACGAGGATAATACAAGATGAAGACAAACAGATCAAGAAATTGAACTGAGGAAATTGAGAAAGTCTTGATCAAAGTCTTCAAACACAGATATGAACAAACACTCAACACAGAATGAGGAAATGAAAGAGTTGAGGAAATAGAACCGATAAGGTTGGTGAAGACAATGATTTGGTAGACCAGTTCCAAGCTGCTGTCTCGGTTATGCGTATGGTTGGAGCGGCTGAGTATTTAAACTCGAGGACACACGGTCCGGACACCCAGTCGGCGAGCACGCAGCTCAGGACACCAAGTCCTCACCGTATTCTCCTTGAACTAAGGTCACACAGACCTCGTCCAATCACTCGTGGTAAGTCTTCAGGCGACTTCCAAACCTTCACCGACTTGGTCACTCGGCGATCCACAATTCCTCTTGGATGCTCTAGACCATGACGCCTAACCGTCTGGAAGAAGCACAGTCTACAAAGGTAACAAGCGTCGGATCCACGCAGGATCAATCTCTTGATGATGCTCAATCACTTTGGGTTTGTAGGGGTTTGGTTTTGGGTTTTTCCTCACTTTCGATGATTTTCGCTCAAAGTCCTCGGAGGATGGGTTGCTCTCAAGTGACAAGTGTCAAGTTCTCTCAGAGCAGCCAACCAGCTAGTGGTTGTAGGGGCGGCTATTTATAGCCTAGGGAGCAGCCCGACATGATAAGACATAAATGCCCTTCAATGGTATGACCGTTAGGTGGATAAGATATTTTGGAACAGTTTGGCGGCATAACCACAGCGTGATCGGAAATTTGACTCTCAAATTCCTCGGGGATATCATGTTCCTCACTGTAGGCAATCCGCCTGGCGAATTCCTAACTCCTCGGTCAAAACAAATTCCTCATGACCGGAAGAACTTCGTCTCACATCAAGAAATTGACTGAAGTGTATGAGATTTCCAAAGGCTTCACTCGAAGGGATTGGTAGGTGTAGGATTTTGAGTTGAGCATCACATGGAAATTTTTCCTTAGTATTTCCTCAACCCCCTTTAACAGTATGGTGTTTCCTATGACTCAAGAAAGAGAAAAGGAAACTACGAAAACAAAAGTCTTCTTGCTTCATGTTCCTCAAATGAATACCAAGTCTTCAAGGTCACACCAATTTCTTCACTTTCAAAGTCTTCAGAAAGTCTTCAGAATACCAAAGTCTTCAGTCGAAGAACTTCATTTTTAGTGTAGACTTTATCTGTAAATATCAAACTCCTCATAGACTTATAGACCTGTGTACACTCATAAACACATTAGTCCCTTAACCTATAAGTCTTCAATACTCAAAAATCACTAAGGGGCACTAGATGCACTTACAGTCCAGTTCATCCGACGACAACCGCCTACTACCATGGGGTCCTATTCATCCAGCGGCAACGCCTACACACGGTTGGAGGCCTATTTATCTAACTCCCACCAGGAAGTGTTCATCCACAGCCAACCCAACTGGCTCGACTCACCACGTCTCGACTCGTTCTATGTATCACGCGCGCGGCACCAATAGGCACTGTTAATCCAGAGGCAACCCAACCGGCTAGCTATGTCTCACACGGGGGTTCGATCGGCTTCAGTAAGCAGCAGCAACAATCGATCGAGTTCAGTTACCAGTAAAGGAGTGGGTCGGATTAGTTAGCAGCGAAGGGATCGACCGATCGACTTTAGTACGTAACAACATGTGATCCCTCAGGTTTAGTAAGTGAATGCCTGCCACTCAGGTTTCGGTAGAGCGACACGGCTCGCACCACGCGCGCGTACGAGAGAAACGCGCAAACCACACTACCTCGCTCGGCCTCGACCACCCACCATAACCGGGAACTCCGCAAAAATTTCCTTGCCCTCACTTCTACCATGATTTTTTTATGTCATGGATGGCCCAAAGAATGTCATGCAGGTGCATCCCCGGCCCTCCTAGAACAAAAAGCCCATTTTCTATCATATTTTTTTGTCATAGAAGTAGGAGCCCACCACATCTAAGATGACATGTGTTTTTCTCACAATTATCGTCATACAAGTGTCATAACCATGACAGGGGAAAAATTTGTTTGGGCCAAAATGTCACGGATGTGTCTTTTTGTAGTGCATGCAAGTTCTTATTATAAGCACGTATGACTATATACGGAATACATTCCTACATTACATTGATGAATTGGAGCTAGTTCTATGTCGCTCTAGGTTGTTACTGTTATATCATGAATGTCATCCAACACAATTATCCATCACTGATCCAATGCCTACGCTTTTCACATATTGATCTTTGCTAATTTACTTTCGTTGCTGTTGCTGTTACAACCACTACAAAACTGTTACTCTTACTATTGTTACCGTTACCACTTTATCAAACTATCATATTACTGTGCTACCAATCACTCTATTGCAGATATTTAGTTCTCCAGGTGTGGTTGAATTGACAACTCAAGTGCTAATAATTGCAAATATTCTTTGGTTCCCCTTGTGTCGAATCAATAAATTTGGATTTAATACTCTACCCTCAAAAACTGTTACGATCCCCTATACTTGTGGGTTATCAGAAGTCAACCAGTCCCTCGAAGAATAAAAGGGGGCGGTGGCAACATGTGTAAGGGAGGAATATAGAGGAAAGACATATTTAAGTAGGAGTGGGGTACTACACTGCTACGGTGGCCTAAACCTACCTAAAATCTCTTTTCATGTCTATGTGGAGTGACTGAAGTGAATAACCCTTGGCCGAACAACATAGGAGTAGCATTGTAGCTCTGATCTCGACGATGATCAGTAGACACCTGCTAATGGAGGAAAGTTGTGGTGTCACAAGCAAGTTAAACAATGTAGTTCCTCCCGCTAGTCGCATGAATTTCAGGCTGTTTCCCCCCATGAACTTATGATGGTATTTTGAGGTTGGATTGGCTGGCTTCACATAGTTCAATGCAAGTGGATTGGAAGCGGAAATGGATATCCTTCCAACTAAAATGAGAATCTGTTACATTTCAGGGTGAACTGCCAGATGAGTGTGCTTGTACTGTCATGGCAATCTTTGCTCACTGATGAAACTACAATGCATAAACGCGAAATACAAGCATTGCTAGATCGATTCAGTACAATTTTTTTTGCCTCATCAGGCCTACCATCCAAGAGGGAATATGATCAAAACATTTAACTAGTGTGTGGGCTAGAGCAATATCTGTCAGTTCTTACAAAATAGATCCTCACTTACAAAAAAATGGAAGAGCATGTTGCTGATTTTTTTTATAGAATAGAATGATACAAATTACCCACAGTCCTTTGTCCTCTCCACCCTTATGGTTAAGAAAAAGGAAGAAGGGGCATGGAGAATGGTCATTGACTATAGACATGTTAAAGCACTAACTCTTAAGGGCAAATATCCTATTCCAATAATTGATGAATTATTTGATGAGCTGCCAGGAGCTTGTTGGTTTTAGAAGTAGGACCTCGAAGTTGGTTATCACCAGATAAGACTTGACCCAGGGGAAGTGTTTAAAAATGCCTTTCAAACTCATTCTGAACATTATGAGTTCATTTGGATTTTGTGCTCATAGGTGATCCTGGTACTTTCCAAGGAGCAATGAACAAGGATGTGGCCCTTGTCTTAAGGAAACCTGCCTTGATTTTTTGGGTGACATACTTATCTACAACAAAACATTTGAGGAGCATCTCTAACATGTGGAACAAGTCATCAAAATATTGCATCAGGAGTAGTGGAAGGTTCAACTGAGCAAGTGTGACTTTGCCAAGTAGGAGATCGCTTACCTTGGCCATATTATCGATGATAAAGGAGTATCAATTGATGCCAGAAAGATTGTTGCAGTCCAGAATCACCCCACTCTAATAAATACCAAGTAAGTTAGAGGGATTTTAGGCCTCACAAGTTATTACTGTAAGTTCGTAAAACACTATAGCATAATTAGTAGGTGCATGACCAAACTTCATAAGAAAAGTGTGCCTTTTCATTAGATCCCGGCTATTGAAACTACCTTCCGAAAACTTAAACAGGCATTAGCTAACTCCCTAGTCTTGGAATCACCAAATTACTCCCAATAGTCATCAACATACCTGTCGGTGTCAAAACCGAAAGATCTCGGGTAGGGGGTCCCGAACTGTACGTCTGAGGATCAATGGTAGCAGGGGACAATGGGGACACGATGTTTATCCAGGTTCGGGCCCTCTTAAAGGAGGTAAAACCCTACGTCCTGCTTGATTATATCCAATGAATATAGGGGTTATAAGAGTTGATCTACCTCAAGATCGCAATGGCTAAACCCTAGTTGTCTAGCCTATGAGAATTTTGATAGCCTCTACGGACTAAACCCTCCGGTTTATATACACATCGGAGGGATCTAGGGTTATACAGATTCGGTTTGCAGATGAAGGAATAGTACATCCGGACACCAAATATGCGGTCCACGCATACAGGAGTCCTACGCGGACACGGGGGATAGTCTTATGCTTTTATCTTCATGGACCATCAGTCCGGCCCGAGTAGAATATGCCGACCACCCGAGGACCCCCTAATCCAGGACTCCATCAGTAGCCCCTGAACTTGCCTTCAATGACGATGTAGTATCCAGTTTATGTCTTCGGCTTTGCAAGGCGGGTTCTTCTCCATACTTCGGATTGATGACAGTCCGGCCCTCACCTTCATGTTCTGCCTTTATGACTCCTCCCAGCCGTCACCTCGGTTCCCACGTGATGGGCGAATGCAAATGGTCCAAATTAATTTTTTACAGATATGCCCATGACCACACAAGGACGACACCAATATAAAGAGGCTAGATCCCAAAATGCCATCTTCATCGAGTAGAGAACATCAAGACAAGCCATGAAAAAACTTAAAAATATGGCCAGCGCTCCTAGCTCTTCTTTGCGCCCTCATGGCCCTCAAGAGGGTGATTGGCAGAGCTGCTCAGTGCCTCATCATAAGTTGTGTTGACTTCAGACGCAGGGATATCTCCCTCTCGCAGATCTAGTCTCTGTGCGACCAGGATTAGCCTTGATCGCTAATGACGTGCTAGCAAAAAATTTCCCCAACCCCAAAAAGGAGGAGAGGGTGTGCTTCATTTCGTTTCTCATGCGGGGCTAAGTATTCCCGATCCACCCCTTCCTCAGGGGCCTGTTAGAATTCGACGGGATCCTGCTGCACAATCTCACTCCAGGTTCTATTCTGCACATCTTGGGCTTTTCTACTCTTTGTGAACTGTTTCTGGGCTGCGAGGATCACTTTGAACCATGGAGAAAGTTCTTTTGCCTCGTTTCCCGTCATCGAGGGGGTTCCATATTTCAAGTGGGCGGGCGCTGAAGTATGCTGCATAGCCGGATCAAGCCACCCTATTGGAACTCCAAAGGTGGTATCCCTAGAATGGTCTTCGGAATGGTTTTCTATTAAGGACGCCCCCCTTTCGGACCCAATTCGGTTTGGCCTCCCCGAATTCTCTAGTGCTCCTTTGAAGAAATGCCTCAATTGGCATCCCCGGAGTCCCAAGCAAGAAGACAGTGCGGAAGTAAAAAGGTTGGTTAGCAAGGTCAGATTACTTGCTCATTCCGAGCTCTCAATAATTGAAGTTATGGCCATCGCAATAAAGCGATGTATTCAGCCTCTCCAGTCCAAAAGTGACCCCTTTATGGTGTTACAACGGAGAGGACGATGCATCTCGGTACAGACGGAAGGGCCCGGATACCCCAGCCGAACTGGCTACAATCCTAGTCGATCTGTATAAGGGGGAGAAAGAAGAGTTCCTCTGCTTAAACTGCCAAGAAGACTATTCCATGTACAACCCCATCGAATGTGTAAGTATTTGACTATCAGCACTGTTTTTCCTCGTTTTCGAGGCATGCTAATCAAATTGTCCTTGTTGTTAAAATAGTCATGGAGGAAGATGGTGGAGGGTGTTCATTGTCCCTCTCCACAGCCAGAGGATCACGCTCGCATCAAAGACCCCGGCTTCTGCGAGGATCCGGATATATACATAGAGTTCGATGATGGAGTATTTCATCAGGCGAGTCTTGATGGTTCGGAAGTGCCTATTACGGCCGACTACCCCCGCCTTTAGTGGCTATTACGGCCGACTACCCCCGCCTTTACCCTTTCTCCATTGTAAGTATTCAAAATGTTTCCTCAAAAAGAGGTCCCTACATGCACCTTATCCATTATAATAAGCTGTACTTTATAAGATCGGCGCTCGGCAAGCCGCACTCCCTTGAGAGCAGCCTCTACGCAGGGCAATCATTCGAAACAAAAGGAAACCAGGAATGTTGTCGAGCCCCATCCCTCTTCAAAGAGGTATGTCTGTTGATATGCGCCTAAGTATGAGTTCAGATGTTAAATTTTCCCTCTGCCTTTGGTTCAGGAGGAGCACATGACAAACCGTGGGAAAACGCCCTACTAGACGAATGCCAATCCAGTGCCGGACTCGTCAACCAGGACAAGAGTTGATGCAGTGCCAGATCCGCCCCCTCATGAGGATTTGGATGACGTATCCGTCATGAATTCCGAGGTGGAGAGTGTGATGAATCATCATCGACTGAAAGAGGCCATGCGCGCTCCAGTTTTTTCTGAACAGGAATTTACCGCACTCAGCTCTGTGGATGCATATATCCGAGCCGCCCGGGATGGACTTGCTGGAGTTACTCAACTGTTCTGAAAGGATATGCAGGTAAGAGTTTGTGCAAATTTAATAGATGTATGCCAGTAGCCCCCGAGACTTGAAGCGGTTTAGGACAACCGATTTAAGGATCATTATGACCTGCAGGTTCTAGGAGAAGAACAACGCGCTGTCCCAGGAACTGAAAACAAAAAAGACACAGCTGAATGCCATCACCTCAGAACTTGCAAAGATGAAAAAGGCAACAATGATCACTAGTCAGAAGAACAAACTTGAGGAGGAAAAAGACAAACAAGCCTCGGGGGCGTCAGTGGGAGTTGAAGAGAATATGAAGTTCAATTACCGGCCGCGCAAAAAGAGAATATGAAGTTGAAAGGCGGCGTATTCGGTATGACCTTTTGAAGCATTAGAGACACTCATACTATCCCATAATTTGGATTATCACAACTCTTTTGCTACAGGTCTATTAACTAGTCGGCCTGAAGAGGAAGTATCCGGATTTCGAGGCGACATGCTTAAGGAGCTGTCCGTGGTGCATGAGCGGGCCCGAAAAGCCATGAGAAGTATGGTCAAGGCTTTATGGCCATCCGATACCCCTCCATAAAGTATGGAAGGGTTGGCAAGCTTGTTAAAAGGTGCCCGACGCCGCTTTGAGCTATGGAAGGTGTTCGCATGTCGTGAAGGTGGACGAGAAGCATGAGCGATGCTGAAAACACGCTACACCAAGCTCGATCCAAATCATATGGCCCGAGTTGGATCTCAAGGACCGGACGGGAAAGAGATTTCGGTGAACTTGGTATATGACCAAGTAATGATAGCTGGGAAGTATTCGCAAGAAGACTGTAGTTTAGACAGTCTTATAGATGGCATAGATAAGGCGTAGGCATTTGATTTAATGTATCAGTGTACTTTATTATCAACCTTATCTCCAACCGAACATGTCAAAAATTGTCATCGCAGGCCTTCGGCTTCACCCTTCGAACCAAGAAGGTGGAGTGTTTCCGGATACCATGTTGGAATGTAAAAAACATTCATTATGTCCGGAAACCAGGCAATCCGGCCATATTGCTCAAACAGACAAAATTTTGTTCGGGGAGTTGTGTTATATTACTTATTTAACGTAAGAAACATCTTCCAAGGAAAATAGTTCCTTTACAAGTTCCTTTCCTTGGGTTGGCATGCTTAAGTATGCGTGCCTAGTCTTTAATCCAAATTATGGGGAGCCTACCCCGTATATTTTTACTTTTTAGTAGAGTTACATAAATGTATACTTTCTGTCATTGCTTGCCGGCCAATTATTCCCTTAAGAACGCTAGCTTTCACCCTCACCCGTCTGAGGTACAAGTCCAGATTACCCGGTTGTAACAATCGCAGAGGTGCTCCCTTTACACCTTGGCCGAACAATCGGGAACGTAAGGTAGAAACACAGGAGCGAGGCAACCCAGCTTGGCAAAAACTTAAGTCATAGAGGTGCATATAATGGCAGAAAATTGTATATAACAAATGACATAGATACTGCAAGCTACAATCTTTTAGTAAGAAGCTACGTAAAAGAGGCCCCCAGTCATAGTGAGGTGTATACATTTAAAGATGTGTACCCCGAACAGTTTGGCTGATCCAAACATACCCTCGGATGTATATATAAAATAGGTAAAGCTAAAAAGGAAAAGAAGAGAGAGAAAAGATACTAGAAAAAACAAAAAGGATGCAGCCGAACTAGCCGTAGAATCGTCGGAGCCGAGCAGCGTTCCATGGATTTGCCTCAAGGTGATTATCCGATGCATCCCGAAGGTGATAGGCTCCTTGTGTGAGAACTTTGTCTATAATGAAGGGGCCCTCCCATTTTGGTTTGAGCTTATCCTTCTTCTCCGGGAGGCGCAAAACAAGTTCGCCAACGTTAAAAGTCTTGGCCCGCACTTCTCTGCTTTGGCGCCTAGCCTGTTGTTGATAAAATGTGGAACGGGCTCGTGCAATATCACGCTCCTCTTCAAGGACATCTAGATCGTCCTGCTGATCAAGCTTGGCTTCTCTCTCTTCGTACATGCGCACTCGAGGTGAGTCACGTATAATATCGCAGGGCAAGACAGCTTCTGCGTTGTACACTATGAAAAAAAGGTGTGTATCCGGTCATTCGGTTAGGTGTGGTCCGCAACCCCATAGTACAGAATCGAGTTCCTCCACCCAGTTCTTATCGGACTCCTATAGGGAGCACACTAGTCTGGATTTAATGCCGCTCATTATCAGGCCATTGGCCCGTTCAACCTGACAATTTGTTTGAAGGTGGTAGATGGATGCATAGTCGAGCTTAATTCCCAAGTTAGCACACTAGTTTTTTACCTCATCGGCTATAAAATTGGAGCCATTATCAATGATGATGTTGTGCGGGACACCATAACGGTGTACCATGCTGGATATAAAGTCGATCATAGGCCCTGCTTCGACCGTTTTTACTAGTTTGGCCTCTATCCACTTACTGAATTTATCCACCATGACCAGTAAATATTTGTTTTTGTGGCTTCCCCCTTTAAGGGGTCCGACCATGTCTAGCCCCCGGACCGCGAAAGGCCAAGTGATAGGGATTTTTCGTAAGGTAGTGGGAGGGATGTGACTTTGATTGGCGAAAAACTGACATCCTACGCCAACGTTGCACAAGGGCTTGTGCGTCTGCTCGGGCCGTTGGCCAGAAAAAACCTGTCCGGAAGGCATTGCTTACAAGGGCCCGAGCTTCGGCATGATGACCGCCCAGACCAACATGTATTTCAGCCAAGAGTTGCCGTCCCTCCTCATCGGAGTTGCAGCTTTGAAGGACTCCAGTAGTGCTTTTCTTGTACAGTTCACCTTCGTGAACTTTATAGGCTTTAGAACGTCGAACTATGCGACGGGCCTCATTTTGATAATCAGGAAGCTCCTGCCTATTAAGGTAGGTCTGGAAGGGTTCAGTCCATGGAGCAATAACAACCATGATTTCATGGGCGGAGGGTGTTACTTCGGTATCCGAACCCCCGATGATACCTGTATCTTCGGCTGCTGGGGGCACGATCAGGTCCGGACTTGTATTTCTGCTCTCGTCGTGCCACACCATGAATGGCTTAGAGAGCCTTTCCATGAAGGTATTAGGTGGGACGGGATCGTGCTTGGTGCCCATTCGAGCAAGGAGTCCGATGCCTGGTTACTGTCTCAAGCAACGTGATGAAACTCGATCCCCTCGAACCGAGCCGATATTTTCAACACGGTGTTTCCATACGATGCCATTTTGGGATCTCTTGCATCGAACTTTCCATTTATCTAGGATATTTCAAGGTTTTAATCACCGCGCACCTCTAGGCATTGTATGCCCATCGAGACAGCAATTCGGAGACCATGTAGAAGTGCCTCGTATTCGGCTGCGTTACTGGAGTCCGTATACCTGATTTGCAGCACGTAGCGGACCGTGTCCCCCGTTGGGGATGTCAAGATGACACCAGCTCCCAGTCCGGCTAATATTTTAGAGTCGTCGAAGTACATATGATCCAGTTGGAGTATGAACTGTAGTCATTGGGAAGCTCGGCTTCTGTCCACTCGGTGATGAAGTCGGCCAACACCTGAGATTTAATAGCTTGGCGTGGCTTGTATGTGATTTCGAATGGTAAGAGCTCAATGGCCCATTTAGCTATGCGGCCGGTGTCATCCCTGTTATTTATAATGTCATTGAGTGGTACTTCGGATGCCACCGTGATCGAACACTCTTGAAAATAGCGCCGGAGCTTGCGAGATGCCATAAAGACTGCGTCATCTATCTTTTGATAGTGAGGGTATCGTGATTTGCATGGTGTAAGGACCGTCGTTACATAGTATACTGATTTCTGGATGGGGAATCTATGTCCCTCTTCCTCTCGCTCGACGACGAGTACGGCGCTCACTACCTGGTGAGTCACTGATACATAAAGCAACATAGGCTCGCCAACACTTGGGGCGGATAGGATTGGGTTGCCTTCAAATAAGGTTTTTATTTCTTCCAATCCGGCTATAGCAACCTCCCTCCATTCGAAGTGGTCGGTGCGTCTGAGCAGTCTATAAAGTGGTAATGCCTTTTCTCCTAATCTGGAGATGAAACGGCTCAAAGCTGCCACACACCCTGCTAGTTTTTGGACCTGCTTTAAGTCCATTGGTATGGCCAATTGTGACAAGGCTCGGATTTTGGCTGGGTTCGCTTCAATTCCTCTATTGGAAATAATGAACCCCAACAGCTTTCCGGCTGGAATGCCAAAAACACATTTTTCCGGATTAAGCCATATGTCATATGTTCGGAGGTTGTCAAATGTGAGGCGGAGATCGACGACCAATGATTCAACGTGTTTAGTCTTGATAACCTTGTCGTCCACATATGCTTCCACTGTCTTGCTGATTTGTTTTTCCAAACATGTTTGAATCATGCGTTGGTAAGTGGCACCAGCGTTTTTAAGCCCAAAAGGCATAGTGTTGAAACCGAAAGGCCCGTATGGTGTAATGAACACCGTTGCGGCCTGGTCGGACTCCTTCGTCTTAATCTGACGGTATCCGGAA
Source organism: Aegilops bicornis (assembly GCA_021605145.1). NCBI lineage: Eukaryota > Viridiplantae > Streptophyta > Magnoliopsida > Poales > Poaceae > Aegilops > Aegilops bicornis. The sequence goes on along the minus strand of CM038671.1, from coordinate 350,653,107 downwards.
TAAGTATCGAGGAAACACAAAGAGTTGTGTCCTGCGGCCCCGTCAATAATTTGGTCAATGTGGGGCAATGGGAAATGGTCTTTGGGGCAGGCCTTATTGGGGTCTTTGAAATCAATGCAAAGGCACCAAGACTTATCCTTCTTCGGCAACAGACTGTGTTGGCCACCAATCTGGGTGTTTGATTTCTCTGATGAACCCGACTTCGAGTAGTTTGGCTAGTTGTTCCCCCATAGCTTGTCGTTTGGGTTCGGAAAATTGCCGTAGCATTTTTTTGACTGGTTTGAACCCCTTGATTATTTTGAGGCTATGTTCGGCCAGTTTGCGTGGGATCCCGGGCATGTCAGAAGGGTGCCAGGCAAAAATATCCCAATTTTTGCGTAGGGAACACTCGTAGGGCGGGATCAACCGCCGGAGCCAGCTGCGCTCCAATGGATGCTATTTTGGTAGGATCCGTCGGGTGCACTTGAAATTTGATTATTTCATCTGCTGGTTTGAAAGAGGTATATTTGTGCCTTTTATAGAGGATCACGTCGTCTTTGTCCACCGTGGATCGCAGGGTGGTTAATTCTTCGGCCGCAAGGGCTTCAGATGGTGCCTCAACGGCCAGGGATGCAGTTTTGCTTTTGGCACGGAGTGCTATATCCGGATCACTTGTGATCATGATTACTCCATTGGGCAGTGGCATTTTAAGCTTCATGTACCCGTAATGGGTTATGGCTTGGAAGCGTGAAAAAGTGTTCTTCCCTAAAAGGGCGTGATATCCGCTATTGAAGGAGCCATGTGGAAAAGCAACTCTTCGGACCTGTAATTCTCAGGCGTGCCGAATACTACATCAAGTTTGATTTCCCGAGAAAATCGTGCTTCTCGGCCGGGGATGATACCTCGAAAGGTGGTACTGCTTTGCTCGATGCATGCTCTGTCAATATGCATTTTGTTGAGAGTGTCCTCATAGATGATTTGAGCCCACTGCCGCCGTCCATGAGCACTTTGGTAAGTCAAAAGTCGTCCACAATTGGGTTAAAGACCAAGGCGGCAGGTGCTCAGACTGATCGGGCCCTTTGTTCATCGTCAGCGGTGAAAGTTATTGCCGCGTCGTTCCATGGGCACATTGTGGTTACTTGGTTAATTTCGACGAGGTCGCAGAGTGCCCTTTTACGCCGATTATTTGAAGAGAAGGTCTCGAAGACCGTGAAGACGTTAGTGTCATCATTCTTCGGAGAATGCCTCTCTAGAGTAGCGATGGTGAGGATAGCCTCACCGCTTTTAGCCACCCGCCGGAGTACCCGACATGCCCGAAGGCTATGAGTTGGTTCAGTGCTCGGTGTTGCATGTATTAGACATGGCTTGTCGAGGAGCTCGTCAAGGACGGACCTGTGTCCTGTAAAGGGTTTTTTGCCGGCGGGCTTGTGATCGGATGCCTTATAAGGGTGTATCCGTTTTGCCCGGGTAGTGCATTTCTTAAAGGCAGCAGGTTCCAATTTGGTTTTTTGGGCCTTCCATGTACTTTCCATCGAGAATTACTTCCGTACTATGTGCAATAGTTCCGTGAAATTATGTATGCGACGGCGGTCGAGGGCATTTCGAATTCTCTCATCGATGCAATTCTGATGAAAAACCGAGACCACATCGTCATCACAACAATCTTTGATCTTGTTTTTGACAAGTAGAAACCTGGGCCAAAAGTGATGGACTATTGCCTGAGGTTGTTGTCATACATACATAAGGTCGTATATGTCAGGAGGACCTGAATTGCTTGGAGAGTATTGATTGTGGTGGGCGGGTGGGTTAAAACTTGAATCCCTGCCCAAGATTGCGTTCGGAGTTTGTAAAATCTCTGAGGTCACCTGTTTGGGTCCGGGAAGATCCAAATGCTCCCCGGAACCTAAGCCGGACCCTTAGCTCGGGGGAGGTGGGGTTTCATCCAAAGGAGGAATATCCGGTTCCATAGGTTCGGAAATCCGAACATAGATGGTTTTCAACTTAAAGGAAGAAGTGTTCTTGTCTCGTTCCTCGACAACCGCCACCAGGTGAGTGACCGGGGGAGAGTAGATTTCCCTGTGGTCTGGTTTAAGCCCGATCTGATTATAATCTGTTGAAAGCCCTAGGGCGGAGATGCAATCTAACAGCTCGTTTAAGGACGAGATATTCGCAGGATCCATCTTTTCGGAGTTTTTGAGACCGATGCAGAGGTGATGTTTAACAATCGCGGGGGGCGCCATCGGCTTGACGGCCGTGTGGGCGCCCATGGTGAAACCGCCAATCTGGAGGACCTGTCCTGAAGTTAGGCTCCTTCCAGAAATGATATCATTGTTGATGACAAGGCGAGCCATCGGTCCCTCTATCGACAACACAATGGAACTCTCAATGAAAGCACTAATGTCGGTTTCAAAACCGGCAGATCTTGGGTAGGGGGTACCGAACTGTGCATCTGAGGATCAACAGTAGCAGGGGACAATGGGGACACGATGTTTACCCAGGTTCGGGCCCTCTTAAAGGAGGTAAAACCCTACGTCCTGCTTGATTATATTCAATGAGTATAGGGGTTACAAGAGTTGATCTACCTCAAGATCATAATGGCTAAACCCTAGCTGTCTAGCCAATGAGAATTCTGATAGCCTCTACGGACTAAACCCTCTACTCCCTCCATTCAGAATTATTTGTCTCGAAAATGGAGTATCTAGAACTAAAATACGTCTAGATACATCCATTTTCGCGACAAGTAATTCTGAACGAAGGGAGTAGTTTATATACACACCGGAGGGATCTAGGGTTATACAGAGTCGGTTTGCAGAGGAAGGAATATTACATCCGGACACCAAACTTGCGGTCCACGCATACAGGAGTCCTACCCGGACACGGGGGATAGTCTTATGCTTTTATCTTCACGGCCCATTAGTCCGGCCCGCATAGAATAGGTCGGCCACCCGAGGACCCCCTAATCAAGGACTCCCTCAATACCATCTTGAGACTGCTGGTCAAACAGAGCGATTGAATCAACATGTGCAGTGTTACCTTAGATGCATCATAAGTTCTCATTCAAAAAAGTGGGTAAAATGGCTCTCCCTTTCTCAATTTTTGTACAACGCCAATCGGAACTCAACTCTAAATAATCTCCTTTCGAGGTGCTCTGTAGCCATAGTAGTAGATAGTTTGGCACATCTCCTTTAGATACTTTGGCCCCTCCCGACTTGCAATAGTGGCTGGACTCGAGAGAGCTAATTCAGAAGTCAGTGCACCAAAACCTCTTATGCACACAATATTGTATGAAACGCCAGGCAGATAAAAACATACTGATCGTGTGTTTGCCATAGATAAACGTGTGGTCCTGAAGCTACAACCCTATGTGCAAGCTACGGTTTCCCATTAGGCAGATCACATCTGGCCTTCTAGTACTTGGATCCATTGTTGATCTTTTTTTAGGCTGGAAGGACAGTGGGAGAGGCTCCCACTGACTTATATTAGTGTCGAGGGACACAAACAGGGGTGTATGTTTCCCCTGACTTGTGCACGGACACTGGGCCTCCGTCCTAGCAGCCAAAGCTCGACAAGGAAACAACTATACCAACATCCAAAACAAGACCAAGCCAGAGAAGAAGCTCTTTGGGAGATCAAAGAGCGGATCAAGAAGACCAAGACAAACCAAGACGGCAAGATATGACCTTGGGAAAGCCTCCCTTGCTAGGTAGGAGAGCCTAGCCGGGTCGAGGCCGCCCCAAGGACAAGTCCAAGATTTTCCCCGGTAGGCTTTACGGGTTCGTCAAGGTCGAATCTCCCCGCCAAAGCGCCGCCGCTTGACCGCTCCACCGTACCATGACACAAATCACCTATCAATGCGATGTCAAGCCCTCAAGATTATTAAGTGGCTTCCACTAAGCACATGACAACCATTTGGGAAACAAATTACCCTCGTGTGACACCCGTCCAGAGGCATGTCAAGCAGATAAGCAGAAGATGATTAAGCGGCACGATAGGCTTGCCGGGCTGCATCCTCAGCATGACACCTAGCAGTGCATTTAATGCAATTTGTCCTAATTGCCAGAGTTAGGTATGATAGCACTGTTAGCTATCTAATCACCAGATAATGATTGTTTTGCCACTTTGGTTACCCCCTTGGGCTATAAAAGCAGGTCCAAGGCAACGTAGCAAAGGATTTCAGACCCTGGCACACTTGTACACCGTAGTTGCTCTCACCAAGGCGACCTTGCCGGGCTTGAGCGCTGCGTACCCACCATGTTCCTCCCCTCAATCCAGCAAAGCAGGAGTAGGGTTTTACGCTTCTCAGCGGCCCGAACCTGGGTAAAAACCATCGGCGTCACCACCGTCGTGTTGTCTCATGGATTCGGTTCTTTGTGCAACGTGACCTTTCCCCTACCGAACCACAAGGAGTCGATGGCCCCATAGGTGATCGTGTTCCACCATAACAATTAGTATGAGTCAAAATAAGTTACAACTATACATATGGAAGTTAGAGGGGCGGAGGGGAGAGGAGAGTAGCCAATCTAATACATACTAAGAGTAGTCAAAAGTTGGTAGCAAGACAATTATATAGAGGCTACAAAATTCTTAATGAAGGGATGGAGGCTATCCTTTGTGATGTACACCATCATGGACAAATCATTCTTGAATATTTGCAACCAGGATCCATGAGATGGTGCGATGCCTCTGAAGAGAAGATTGTTTCTCTCCTTACAAATCCCCCAAGTTGCAATGGCGAAGATCTCCATGAAAAATGGTCTGGTCCAATAGTTTTTGCCAACATGAAGCAGTGCCAACCTACAATCAAGATCTGGCCAATGGTATTCCAGCATTCACCACAAATGGACATTTAAAGAACACGTATGACACGGTTTCCTCACGTGGACTCGAGCACAACAAACAACTTTAAGTGTTATTGGCTATCACATAGTGGCGCGTGACATATTTGTAGTGTTCAATTGACCGACCAACAACAACCAGACAAAAACCTTCCGTTCGTTGGTGCATTTTGGCTTCCAGGCTCATGTGATGGCTTCATCGACCTGCATATCCTTGAAGCAGAACTCATAATCCATTCTTGACCATGGACAAGATCGCGGAAGTTCCTTACAAGTTACAATTACCGAAATCAAGCACAATCCATCCCGTCTTCCTTGCTTCGCGGCTCAAATAATTTGTTCGCCCACACCATCTGGTATCTGCCTCCTTGTCTTCCTCTGAAGCTCATCTATGGTTAATTGTTCGGATACTACAAGTATCCGTTAGCCCATTCAAATAGACGTGTGTGTGTGTGTGCGCGCGCGCGCGCGCGCGTGTGTGGAAGTTGGTGGCTTCGGCCAACAGTTATGTAGCTACTCTGCTGTGTGGGAGGTTGGAAGGTAAAATCCATGGCGATGAACTGTATTTCGCATTAGAGATAAGAGAGTAGCTCATAGACTTGGACGGTGATGCGGCGGTCAAACCTGCCCGACGTGCCAACGTTTCGCAAAACCGTCAAAGCGGTTTGAGGGACTAAACTTGTACGGTTTGAAAAGACGAGGGTCTAAGATTTGTTGATTTTGAAGTGGAGGGATTGTTTCTACGCTATCCGGAGAGTTGAGGCACCAAAAATATATTTTTCCCTGTAGAAAGAGGACTATTAGTTGATCCACTAAAACTTACTTTTTGTTTTGTTTCTGATGAAGAACTTATCCATAATTTTAGTTGGATAATCCAAACAAGTTTTTAGGCTGTTATAACATATTTTAAGTTCAAATAAGACCGCTTGTCTAGAAACTAGTTGCTACCCAAACAACATGTAAAGCGAACCAACCTGTGGTTGAATAATTAGAGAGACACAGTATCCTCACCAGGGTTCAAGTTCTGGTGCTCAAATTTATTTTTGAATTTATTTCAGGATTTCTGGCGATGCGCATTCGGTGGAAGGAGACGTTCTCGTCGACGACGAGGTGCCTACGGTGACTTCGTAAATTTCAAGATGATATGTCAGCTCAGTTTTTCGGAGATGCTCATAGGGATAGAGTGCGTGTGTATGCTCATAGGGGGTGAATGTATGCGCGTGTATATGAGCACTTGTGTTTGTACTGTGTTCAAATAAAAAATCTGTAAAGAAATACTCTGCACTGTCTGTGAATCGTACATGAATGGCTGGCTCCCCTTGTGAGTGCATCATTACCGCCACATGCCCGCATGTTGTAGACTGTAGTTAGGCACGAGTAATGAGATTGACACAAAGATTAGTGATTACACGGTTGAAAGCGGCAGCCATGCACGTAATAAAAACGAGCTTAATTATGCCTCTGTCTGTTCCTTTGCAGCGAATCCACATAAAGTTGAACAGCTCCGGGATCGAGCAAAAGAGGAAACCAAAATGCTCTCCAAATCCTGGACACTGAGATACGTCTGGGCCCGCATGAGCGGCTCGGAGAGCTTTGAATTAATTTTTGCGGAGCAAGAGGTAAGGATCCATATGATTACTGGAGTATAGTAGTGATCACTACTAGTAGAACAGCCACAGCAAAGAGGGCATTACCAAAAGTTCAAAGAAAATAAATACTCCTGCTCCTGCCATGCCATGCACGGTGGCACAGTTTCATGTAGTACAAGAATGAAAGAAGCAGCTCCCTAGGGGCTGGATTTGCTTGATACGCTGCAGGTCTGAGCTCTGACGACAGACTGAAACGGGAACTTTGAGCAGGAGTATATACCTTATAAAGGATGAAGTAGTCGGTAGTTACAACCGCGGCGTCCACGTGGCATGAATAGTGCATTGCATGGCATGAATAATGCATTGGATTGGGCGAGTGCGTGCGATGGAACCAGAAATATCTATCTCCCTCGTCGTCCGCTCTCCCATCCCGCTGCCTCCGCTTCCCCCCTTCGTCTCGCTCGCCTCCGTCTCCACCTCCTCCTTCCCTGCCCCCGCATCGGAGCAGCAGCCCCCTTCTAGATGGCGCCCCGACCTGGCAGATCTCGCGAGGTTAGTCCGCTCCCCTGCTTGATGCGACCTCGAAGGCATTGATTTGATTCGAGTTTGGTTCGTGCAGCCAGCGGCGTGCGGTGTGGTTCACGGCGTTGGTGGAGTCCAAGGCCAAGGACTTGCGATCAGGAGGACGACGGTTCGTCCGTACATCGTGTTCGTCCCACCCTGAAGGGCGGCGGCGCGGGCGGCGACAAGCTTCAGCTCTGCATCAGGAGCAGCGACGCCGACACAGGCTTCAGTTCATTGCTAATCTTGTCCGGTGGTTTCGTTTTGTCTACGACATCAGGTCGCTTTCTGCTCCGACCAAATCTGCACCTTTCCAATGTGATTCTTGATGAGCATGCTTTCGACATGCTCCACCCTCTCAGGTTTTTATATTCCTGCTCGAGCCAGCTTGTGGGTTTGCATATCCTATATTCAGAGCTTGTGCATGGCGATTCACTTAATAAATTTCTTTGATTTTTTTGCTGGGTTTAATGTAGTATCTACCACGTGTTTACATGATGACTCCTTTTATCTTTGAAGGCATTGGGAGTTCTTGAAGGGAAATGATGAAAATGGTGTATGAAAAGGTAATGCAAAAGTGTGTGGTTCTGGACATTATTACCTATGACTGAAGTTTTCTTCTGTTGTCATATTCAAAACTATAGTGCTTTGCGTGCAGTATCTTAAAGGCAACAATGTTTTGGTACTTATTTTCTGATGATTTAAAAAGTTCTTTGCATTGCCAACCTGAATTTGAGAGCACTGTTTTCTTATGTAGGAATTCTATTTCTTTGCCTAGAACCTGTGATTTATTATGGCTGATGTAAATTTTGCCTTTGTACGTCCTTGTCAAGTTTAGGTGGACAGCTTGATATGGGGGGAGGCACATAGGTTTGCTAATTCTGTTTCGGCTGGCCTATGAGATGGAGACCAAGCAAACTTCAGCAGGTTTCAGGTACGCATCCTCTTTCCCTTGTGTTTGTCTTCCTAGCTAATCTGTACCATTGTACATATTCATAAATATACTTGGTTATTATTTTCTGGCTGTTGTGATAGTTAGAGCACATAAATGCTTACTTCATTTAGTAGCTGACATTCTAATTTGTGAAATTACGCATGAAGAAAATGTGTTGTTTTGTGCAGGTACCAAATTAAGTAGACTTATGCACATAAGCTTCTTCATTGTTTCCCTTCTGGAAACAAAATTGTTCTCGTGTTAATTGGTTGGTTCGCATGCATGTGCAATAACTGCGTGCCAAAGCACTGGTCCTAATTTTCCAGTGGCGCTCCACATAAGCAGGATCTATACTAATTGTTCCGTTGACTGCTCTCCGGTGAGTTTTTACTCATTTCCCTCTGATGCTTTTGTGTCCATATGTCTAACTTGGTCTTCTTTCAAAATTTCTCATGGTTTATGTGGTAGTGTGGTTGTCTGACGGCTTATAACTTTCTGTATCCTCTATCTATGATATTCTGTAAGGCTAGGCACATTTCTTCCCTTCATAATTCAGTGTTGAATTAATTATCTTAGCTACATGGTGAATCTCGATAATCCCTTTAGGACCAGACTATAGCTTATGGTCCCTGTTTTTTTTTTGCAAAATGTATTTTTGAAAAACTATTGTTCATGATGCTAGCTACACTGCTTTGTATATAAAATTCGAACTATAAAATAAAGGCCATTATATGAAAATATCTTTTGGTTTAGATCCAATTATTCACCCATGTTACCTGAATAACATAACAAATTATGCATGCTGGAGTATATATTTTGAAAGATAAATCTTTTTTATTTTTCCATATAAAAAGGGTTACATCGTGTACCATATTTGCTTGTTCAAACCTAAAGTTACTAACAAATACAATATGGGCATTTGAAAATATCTTCGAATTAGATCAGGTGTGAGAAAAATGTCGAAGATGGTGATGTTCTCTATTGTGGCTAAGGGTGCCAAATAGCTATGTATATCACTTGATAAAAAGCAAGATTAGTGTTTTCTTTTTTAGTCCATTTCTTCTCCCTTTTCCAGATCTTTGTGTTTAGATTCCACTGCCACACCACATGCTAATGTAAAGTTCTCATGCTACAGAGCTTTTCAGGAGCTATATGTACCAGTTTAAGATAACAGAGCGAACGACAGCACGGCGAGCAGGGTTATTCAGCCCGCGCACATTCCAGACGAGGAAGTTGCAATCCATGCGAAAACAAAATCGACACGCACAAAGGGCAGGCGACGGCTAAGCCATGCCTGCGGCCTTCTTCCCCTGCTTCTTGCCCGCGTTGGAAAGCGCGGACAAAGCAGTGATCTGCTCCGGGGACAGCGGAAGGTCGAAGATCCGGCGATATTTCTCAAGCTGCTCCTCCTCTGCTTCGTCCCCTTTCTCTGCTATGGCCAGCCCTCTCTTGGACATCACTAATTTTCTGGCAAGCCTCATAGTATTGTTTCCGCCGCCGGAGGCAGAAGCACTGCGCCCCTGCAGTCTCCGGCTTCTCCTCGATGCAGCGGCAGGAGTCCTCGCCCTAGTGATCCGCTGGGCCGGTGTGGGCGCAGGCAGGAGGCCTGGAGTGATCTGCAACGTGGCTAGCTGCAGGAAGGCCGCTGGAGTGGTAGGCTCATGCGTGCATTGGATGAGATCTGGCCCATCTGTAGCGATAGCTAGCTAGGCCGGCGCCGAAAGGAGCAGCGCGATCGGGCCCGCGTTGCATGGCGAGGGCAGCTCCACGGCATCCCCGGGGGTCCCGTGAACCTCACGGTCAGAGTTGACTTGTTCTTTGGTCATGTGCGTCCCAGGGTTCCCTGGCCGCGAATTCTTGAACCTAGGTATGCTTGAAGAGGAAGCCGACAGAGGAGCCTCCGAAGTGTCAGGAGCCAGGGCTAGGCTACCAATCATGGCAGTGGCAACCTCGCTTCCAGAGCCAGCAGCGGAAGCCAGAACGGCAGGTGCATGCACCGCAGTAGTGGGCGCCGATCGAGTGCTGAACCGGAGCATCATGCATGGCAGGAGCGCATGCGCCAACGGACGAAGCCTCCAGCATGGCGCTTGCCGTAACGTCGTGCCCCACGGCTTGCCTTACAGCGTCCACAGCCAGCACGTCACTCCCCGTTGGCCCCGTCCGCACTGCCAAGGAGACGTCGAAAGGGCAAGCAACGGCGCCCGTTTCCCCGGACGGGGGATCCTCGAGATCGGCGGCGACCATGGTGACGAACCTGCTCCAGCGCTTGACGAGGATCGGGGTGCCTCAAAAAATGCACGAAGTCGCGCTCCGCCACGGAAGCGAAACAACGGCTGTCTGCAAAGCGGACGAAGAACGCCTCGGGATGCATGAGGAAGACCTGGAGCGCGTGATCCGGCATGTCCGGGAACTCGGTGGTGATGGCCTCCTTGATGTTGCCGGGAACGAGGTCCGGGCGAGAGCCGGCTACGATGAGCACCAGCGCAGATTCTTTGAGGAGGGCTTCCTCCGAGGCCATCTCCTGATCGAAGTCGACCAAGCAGCGTGTCTTCCTCGACCGGCACAGGTCCCCCATGCGGAACACGCCAGCAGCATCAAGGGAAGCCATATTCTCTGAAGCTTGCCGGGAGGGCAAGCTGGTGGCGGTGCGGGGGGCGTCTTGGGGGAACACAAGCCGTGAGCGCACCGGAGCATGGTTGGCGACGGGGTGCCTGTAAAAAATTCCCTTTCAAGTACCTAGGAATGCCGCTTTCCGACTCCAGACTGAAGATGGTTGATTATGAGGAATATATAGACAAGATACTATCCAAAGTTCATTGTTGGAAGCTTGGACTCATGGGCCTGGACGGGCGGCTTATGCTTGTCAAGCAGGTCCTGTCTGCGATGGTGGTTTTCCAGATGATTGCCCTGGCGCAACCGATTTGGTTACATAAACTTATTGACAAAATAAGAAGGGGCTTTCTTTGGGAGTGCAAGGGGGTTGCCGTTGGGGGCAAATTCTTGGTGAGCTGGAAGCTTGTGTGTCGGCCAAAGATGTATGGGGGACTTGGGATCTCCAACCTGCAAGCTTAAGGCATGGCACTCCGCCTTCGCTGGCTTTGGCAATCCTGGAACGAGCCGGACAAGACATGGGCATGCCTACCTATGACAGTGGACAAGAAACTTAACGACCTCTTCAATGCATCCGTCAAGTTCGTTCTCGGAAATGGGGAAAGGATTAAGTTCTGATATGAGCCTTGGCTGAATGGGGTTTCCTTGAGTTGTGCAGCGCCGACCTATTTGCTTGCTGCACTCGCAAAAACCTCACGGTGTCCCAAGCCCTACAAGATTGCCGTTGGATCAGACACCTGCGTCGCCCTCTTACGCCAGCAGCTATTATCCAATACACAAAGCTCTCGGAGGCGGTTGCTGATGTGCACTTGCTGCTGGGAACTCCCGACTCAGTGATTTGGAGATGGACGCCGAATGGCGCCTACTCTTCGGCCACTGCATATGCCGTGCAGTTCGAGGGGTGTACTCGCCTCGCCGGTCAGCGACACATATGGGCGGCTGATGCTCCGCTAAAATGCGGAATTTTCGCTTGGCTTGCGATCCTAGGAAAATGTCTTACATCGGATAACCTGCAGAAAAGAGGATGGCCGCACGACCCAATTTGTTCTCTCTGCCGGGCGGCGGACGAGTGTGCTGATCACCTCCTAGCACGCTGCTCCTACACCCAAGCTCTATGGAGTCTGATGCTCAACCGCTGCAACCTCCCCACCACTCTTGCGCCGACGGCGGGCGACAACCAGCCTTTGCCGACCGGGTGGGAGTCCAACGTGGTGAACGCTAACCTGACCAACTCAAAGGGCTGGGGCGGTCTGGCAGTGGCAATCTGGTGGTTCACGTGGTGCGAGAGGAATGCCCGGGTTTTCCAAAGCAAGGCGTCCACCGTCAGTGCGGTCTTCAACTTGATGATTGATGAATTTAGGATATGGAACCAGGCTGGGCGTCATAGGTTTCAGCTGTTTTTGGACAGACCTCGAGAGCCAGAATGAATTAGGTGTTGATGTATGTTGCTGGGTTGCCGGCTGTTGGCATAGTTGATGTATAGCGGCCTGCTCCGACCACATACTTGTAACACCTTTCCTCTTATAAATGAAAAAGAGAAGCTGCTCCGACGGCGTTTCGTCAAAAAAAAATATGTACCAGTTTTGTCTGATCAACCATGCACTCTATTGTAATCATCTTTGACACATTGTTTAGATTTCTGAATCCCCGCTGAATCTTTGTGTTTCGTCGTGCCCATGAAAATCGGCCTAACTGACAAAATCTTAAGCTTGGTCAATGATGTTCCAACCTGTGTCTGAATATTTTTATGTGGACTCTTCTAATACATGGCTTGCTCTCGCCCTTTGCACCATCGGCACAACTGGTCATCTAGTATATACAAGATCTGCTGGATCCAAACTATTGGTGTACGCGTGCAAACTTTGAAATTTCGTTTTGGTTTTGTCTGCACCGGCCTGGGTTTAATCTATGTTCTGATGGTATATTTTCTATTTGTATATTGTGATGGTCCGTTGTTAGAGAGGGTATTTTCTCAGAGAGGAGAGTGGAGTTGTCACTGCGTAGTTGTGGTGTTTTTACATGCAGTGGCCTAGCCAGGAATAAATGATGGGTGTGCACACTCCAATATAATTGACTGGGCTATTGGGGGCCACTTAAAAGGATTAATTTAGCAGAATTCCTATATGGTAAAAAGTATACCTCAAAATTCTGGGTGTGCCATGGCACACCCGGCACATCTGCTAGCTACGCAACTGCTTACATGTTCGACAGTGGTGTCAACCAATGATTGTTGTGTGAGCCTCTCGGGAGCTTATTTTTTTAATCATCTTAGAACCTCCTATTCTACATTGAAATCATGCAATTATTGCTAAAACATTCATATCGTCAGCCCATGGAGCTATGGTTCGCTTAGCTTGGCTCGCTGCCCCACTCGCTCGCCTAGTTCGTTTTCGCTCGTTCCACAGGCTAGATCATAAAAAGGCAGCTACCTTTTCTTATCCAAAAACATGCGTTAAACCAAAATATGTTCACATATATTTTTACAAAAAATCTTGAATTTGAAACTTTTGTAAATTAAAAACCATTATTTTTTAAAAAGACATAGATATCAGAAAAGTAATTTTTAAATAAACTTAGCAAATTTTAAGATGTACGCAAACCTAAAATTATTCACGAATGATTTTTGCGCTGATAAACATGATCCACTTGAAAAGAAAATACCCCAGCTCTCCGAGGGCTTCAAATCCTGGGAGCTTAGTAACTTATTACTTAGTACCCAGCCGACTGCTCGTGTAGAAGAAGCGTCCGGTTGCTTGCTGCCAACAGACGGACAAAGAGAATAAGAAAAAAGAATCAACTTCAATAAAAAAAGACAAAGAAGTCACCGGAAGATCCGGCCCGACTGCTCAAAAGTCGACACGAATCCCGGGGGCTACATCCAGCGGATGCGCTGACGCGCCCCCGCGAGGAAGAAGACGAGGTAGTTGCCGGGAGATCCGGCCCGACTGCTCAGCAGTCGGCCCGAATCTCGGAGGCTACACCGATGGAGTCTTGGCGCCACGGAAGATTGCAAGAAGCAAAAATAAGAAGAGTTTTGTCTGCCGATAGCCGTAAGAGAAAAAAGAAGAAAAGGTCTTGCCAGACGCCTCACCGCTGGGCCGGTAAGCCGACTCGGCCGCGTTACGCTGTACGCTTGGCGGTCAAGCCCGAATTTGGATCCTCCTCGAGCGCCTAGAGGCTTGAGGGCTATATACCAATGTTATTGCACGGCCAGCTCTCATGACGTTGAGCCGCCGGTATCTTAAGCGATAATGGAGGACAAGGAGGAGGAGAAGCGAGGCCAGTGCGAAGAAGAAGAAGGAGCACATGATCGTTTTATAGCTCGAGATCGGTGTACGGTGGGCGAAGTCCACAGCGCCGCTTCGTCGCCCGATCGCCCGGTGTTCGGAGGCGAATCCATGAGCAGAGCCGACATCAGTGACTGCCCTTGAGGTGAGTGCACGCCGCCGGCGGCTTAGCACGCCACAAGACTACCGCAAAGACGGCCTAGATGCCCTCTGGCGCTAGGCGTCGCCCGGTGGAGAAAGCGCGGGAAAGCGCGGGAGAGAGAAAGAAGAGAGAGCGGAGGAAGAAGGAGGCGGCGGTGGGCCTGGGTCCACCTGTCAGCCAGAGGGAGCACTGTGCTCTCGGGTGCGACCAGCGTATTTTAGAAATTTAGATATATGGTAACCAGTGTAGAAATTCCTCCACCGTAAATTTTTCCATGCAGCGCTAGTGTCCCACACTGTAGTTTTGCACCACTTATTGTCCTCCCACTGTAGCTACGTTTTAATTACAGGAGCAGAATGGTTATTTCTGTAAATGGTAGGAGTAATGGTAGGAGTAATGTTTAACAAATCTCGAGGACGAGATTTTTCTTAAGAGGGGTAGTGTTGTGACGCCCCAAAAATTTAACCATGTTTTGTTTATCAAAACTTTGCCAGGAAACTTAAACTTTTAATTTCTAGAATTTCTTTTGATTTCAGAACCATTCTTTCCTTTATTTTTATGGAGTTTTTACCTCTAGTGAAAAACATTCCAAATATATTATTGGACTTGGTTGCCCTTTCAAGTAAAACATTTCTTTTTTTTCCGTGGAATTTATTTACATAATTATTTCTCTCTGAGCTTTATTCCTTAAAGTGATTTTCATTAGTTTTGGAGCTATTTTTGAACTACAACCATTTGATAAATTTAACTAAAATTCCAACCAAAATTTGGGGATGTCATGTGATGTTTTTAAATCACTTTTATGCAAAAATCTATTTCATTCATTGAATATTTTGAATTCTACACCTAATTTTCAAATCTGGTCCAGTGGGAAATTTCGCACTACAACCTATTTAAATATTTCTTTAAAACTTCCACCACAATTATGGGATGTCAATATGAGTATATTACTCAACTTTATACAAAAACCCAGTTATGTCCTTTGAAAATTTTGAGTGAATCAACCTCATCTTTATTCTGGTCCAACTGGATTATTTGTACATCAACCACTTTTTAATTTGCTCCTTTACCCATGATTCCTTTTCCTGCTTGTAGTCCTTCCTGCAAAACCCTTAAGACCAGGAGCATGAACCCATTGGGATATTTTTGGTCCATGAAATGATAGCCTATAGGTTACATCCGAATTTGTTTTCTCAAATAATTGCACTAACAAGTTTCTCTGTTTGGCAAACTAACACGACCACCACCACCTTCACCTAAAGATACTAGGATCTGGAGACTTTGGCCACACCAAGAGTTGCCTAGGAGCTCCTGTCATTACATCGAACACCTTGAGTTCATGAGCAAATTGACATGCTCATGAGTTTACATTGCAGACTTGCCACAACAGCCAAACGAGCATGTCCACTAGCCTCACAGCTACCACTAGCCTAGATCTATTGATCACCAACTCCTCATATGCCCTCTAGCACACGCTGGCATTTCACCGAGCACCTAGCGTGCGTGCTCTGGGCGCGCCCAGAGCGCACGTTCTGCAGCGCATGCACCGAGCCGCGTCGCGCCCGGCCTTTGCCGCTTGCGAGCCGCGCCTCGCCCTCGACCACTCGTCGAGCAGCGCCAAGTTGACTGGTGCCCTCTGGCGCGCCGTCAGAACCCTCTTGGCGGCACGCCGACGTCCATGATGCGCCTCTGCCACGGTCGGCGCCGCCCAAGCCGTAAGGCCCGGTTTGCCCCTCGAGCAGTCCAAGCTTATCCGCGCTTCGTCTGCGAGCACTCGTCGGCGCCACGTCGCCCTGCAACAACAGAGAGGCGGTTCGCCGCCGTTCTTATCTCTGGCCGCCTCGGGACCGACCTAACCGCGCTATAAAAGGGGGCTCCTGAGCATGTTCGAGCCTCAGGCAGCCTCGCACCACCCCTCTGGCGCGCCCCACGTCCAGCAAGTATCGGTGGGAGGCCTTCTTCCTCGCCTCCAACCGATTCGGCCGCCGTGTAACGCCCTCGATGCGGCTATATCTCCCACGTGTCGAAGCACGACTTAGAGGCATAACCGCATTGAAAGCAATGTCGCAAGTGAGGTAATCTTCACACAACCCATGTAATACATAAGGGAAAGAGATACATAGTTGGCTTACAGTCGCCACTTCACACAATACATAATTAAACATCCATCATACAGATTACACTCAAGGTCCGACTACGGAACCAAAATAAAGAAGATACGCCAAATGCTACACAGATCCTCAATCGTCCCAACTGGGCTCCACTACTGATCATCAGGAAAAGACACATAGTAACGACCACGTTCCTCGTCGAACTCCCACTTGAGCTCGGTTGCGTCACACTGCCGGCATCGTCGGCACTGCAACTGTTTTGGTAGAATCTGTGAGTCACGGGGACTCGACAATCTCACACCCGCGAGATCAAGACTATTTAAGCTTATAGGAAGGACAGAGTTGTGAGGTGGAGCTGCAGCAAGCGACTAGCATATATGGTGGCTACACTCGCAAAAGAGAGCGAGAAGAGAAGCAAAGCACGCTCGTGAAGCTAGTAGCGATCAAGAAGTGATCCTGAACTACTTACATCAAGCATAACTCCAACACCGTGTTCACTTCCCGGACTCCGCCGAGAAGAGACCATCACGGTTACACACGCGGTTGATGTATTTTAATCAAGGTCAACTTCGGATTTTCTACAACCGGATATTAACAAATTCCCATCTGCCTCATAACCGCGGGCACGGCTTTCGAAAGATATTACCCTGCAGGGGTGTCCCAACTTAGCCCATTATAAGCTCTCACGGTCAACGAAGGATATTCCTTCTACTGGAAGACCCGATCGATCTCGGAATCCCGGACTACAAGACATTTCGATAGCAATAAAACAAGACCAGCAAAAGCCGCCCGAATGTGCCGACAAATCCCGATAGGAGCTGCACATATCTCGTTCTTAGGGCACACCGGATTGTCCAAGCTTAGATAGGCCATCTTAGAGTTGCCCTGATGGCCACCGTGGTGACGAGTTGGACCAACACTCGAGAGGAGAAGCGGCCGGGGTTAAAATAAAGATGACCCTCGGGCTCGCGAAAACCCGGGGGAAAAGGCTTAGGTGGCAAATGGTAAAACCAAAGTTGGGCCTTGCTGGAGGAGTCTTATTCAAAGCGAACTGTAAAGGGGGTCCCATAAATCACCCAACCGTGTAAGGAACGCAAAATCAAGGAACACAACACCGGTATGACGGAAACTAGGGCGGCAAGAGTGGAACAAAACACCAGGCATAAGGCCGAGTCTTCCACCCTTTACCAAGTATATAGATGCATTAAGTATATCAGATATATTGTGATATCCCCAACAAGTAAACATGTTCCAACAAGGAACAACATCTCCATGTTCCAACAAGGAACAAACTTCATCTTCACCTGCAACTAGCAACGCTATAAGAGAAATTTGAGCAAAGCGGTAACACAGTCAATCAACGGTTTGCTAGGAAAGGATGGTTAGAGGGTTGACATGGCAATATGGGTGGCATGATATAGCAAGTGATAGGCATCGTAGCATAGGCATAGCAAAAGAGCGAGCATCTAGCAAGCAAAGATAGAAGTGATTTCGAGGGTATGGTCATCTTGCGCAAAGTTCTCGTGAGTTGTCGAAAGCTTGATCCTCCTAAGCGTTCTCAACAGGTTCCTCGTTCACGTACTCGTCTCTCGGCTCTACCCAAAGCAAGAACACAAACAAAGGAACCACAATAAATCACGGTGCAATGCACAAGCAACATGATGCAATACATGGCATGATATGCGAGATGTGATATGCAATGCGTATGCGTGCTCGGAAGGAAATGACGAACCAGGCATCAACTTGGCAAACCAAGTATGCCGCTGGAAAGGTGAGATGATTTCGGTTGAAATCGATATAAAGATCACCGGAATCGGATGCACGGTTTGCAAATGGCAAGCAAAACAAGAATGGCACAAATCTGCCATTAACAGCATGATACCACTTAGCAAGCAACAAGAAATTAAGCTACTGCACCCAAACGTACCAGAAAAGCATATGACAGTGATATACACAAGATGCTTGACAAAAGATGAACACTGAGCTACGGCTAAATCACACCATAACAGGTCCAAACAAGCATGGCAAAAGTGCAAAATATATCAGTTTCACAGACTTAGAGAAAATACTGAACATGGCAGAATCAGCATCAGGAAGCAATGTTCAGAGCAAGCAAACGACATGCTACAGGAACTTATAATAGCAAAACAAGGCATGGCATGAATCTACTCAGAGCATAGAACAAAAGTCCCTTACTGACCATGAGCCAAAAGGGATCAGAAAATATAATAACACCCATGTCAACATAGCAAGTTTCGTTAACAGATTCAGCAACAGGGCATGACAAAAACAGATAACAAGTAGGCATGTTTAAGAGCTCGATGCACTCACTACAGAGAATTTCATGATAATCTAAGCATATATCCATCAAGAAGACATGTCATAGAAGCTACACATGGCAATAACAACATCATACCATACACGGATCAACTACAACAACCTTGGCAAAATTGAATAACATGTAAACAATCTGCCAGGAAACATTTTATAGAAAAAGTAGAGCTTGATTGACTCAAGCTATGGCACTCCATAATTGCAACCAAGGGCATGGATGTATAGAGCATAACCATTTGTTCAAAACATCCTTACTGAAGTATCTCAAAATATGCATCGATCTCTCGGTAGCATCAAGTGAACATGGCATACAAATATCAGCAAAACAGGGGCTGAAATCAGCAACATCATGAAGCCTAGTTTGCATGCTTGTGCTAGTCACCACACAGATCACAAAAATACATGGAATATACCCCTGTAAAGATGGCATGGCATATTACAAAACACATGTAGGGCTCAAGATCATAGGGTGCACACATCAATCATGGCAAAAATGACAAAAGTGCATGTTCTGTTAAGTAACAGAAACTAACATCACATAGCCCTCTTTCAATAGAATTTCGGGCATCAGGATGAACTCAAATGAAAATGATGCAATGGAATGAAATGATCTACTCTTCGAGGCGAAAAATTTGGTATGCCTTACGCCCGAAACGGAGCCACGGGTGCAATGTTATGGCATGATGAAAATGCAACAATATAATGACAGAATAAAAACTTAAAAAGGAAAATCGGGGTAGAAGGAAAGTCAACCGCCGTTTGGATCTAGATCCGGCTCGCGCGGATCGAGGTCGGCCGGCCGGAGAGAGAGAGCGAGGGCGCCGGAGGAGGGAGGCGCGGGCGGGGGACCTCGGGGCGGCGGGCGCTTAGGGCGGCGGTGGGTCGAAGCGCCGGGCGCGGAGGCGGAGATGGGCGGCGGCGCGCGGCGCTGGCAGGGCGGCCAGAGGCGGCGGCGGCCGGCGGGCGCGCTGGCCGAGCGCGGCTGTGAGGCGGCGGGCGATGGTTGCTGGGGCCCCGTGACGGGCAGCGGGCAAGGCGGGCGGGTGGCCGAGCACCACGTGGCGGCCCCCGATTCGCCGGGCGCTGGCGGCGGACGCGTCTGCCCGGTCCGGACGTGTCCGGCGGCGCGGAGAGGAGCGGGGCTAGGGTTAGGGATGGAATTGATCCGGGATTTCGGGGAGGGTGTGTTTTTATAGGTAGAAGGAGCTAGGAAGCTCCAAATGGAGTGTAGTTTTCGCCCACACGATCGTGATCGAACGACGGAGAGCGTGGAAGTGACTTAGATGGGTTATTGGGCTGTTTTGAAGGGGTGTTGGGCTGCAACTTAAAAGAGGCCTTTGCGGATATCACGGATAACCGTTGGAGTACCAAGCGAGCTCCAAATGACCCGAAACTTGACAGTGGTCTACGGTGGTGTACCCAGGCCACTGACAAACCTCGGTCCATTCCGAGAAAGTTTAGTACCCGCTCACGGAAAAATGTAAAAGGGGACGCCGGGGACATAGGAGTGCCGGATTGCAAAAGCAGACAACGGGAAAATGCTCGGAATCATGAGGCGAACACGTATGCAAATGAGATGCACATGATGACATGATATGAGATGCATGACACGGAAAAAATGCAAAATGAAGAAAAACCCAACCACGGAGGGAATATCATATCACAATGCCGAAAATGGCAAGAGTTGGAGTTACAAATATGGAAAGTTACATCCGGGGTGTTACAACACTCCACCACTACAAGAGGATCTCTAGGACTGAAAGAACTCCGGATATTCGGAACGGAGGTGATCCTCGCGCTCCCAGGTGGCTTCTCGGTCGGTATGGTGTGACCACTTCATTTTCAGGAATTTGATTGACTTGTTGCGAGTCTTCGCTCGGTTTCTTCAAGAATAGCAACGGGGTGCTCATGATAAGAGAGATCTTCTTGGAGGTCAATCTCTTCGAAGTTGATGGTGCGCTCAGGAGTCTTGAAGCACTTGCGAAGCTGTGACACATGAAACACATCGTGCACGTTTGCAAAATTGGATGGAAGCTCAAGTTGATAGGCGAGATCGCCTCTTTTGCCAATGATCTCGAAAGGACCCACGTATCTAGGGGCAAGCTTCCCTTTGATACCGAAGCGACGAGTGCCTTTCATTGGAGAGACGCGGAGGTAGACATGGTCTCCGATTTCAAAAGCCACATCACTGTGCTTGTCATCATAATAGCTCTTCTGGCGGGATTGCGCGGCTTTGAGATTCTCACGAATGACTTTGCACATTTCTTCGGCTTCTGTGATCAAGTCATTGCCAAGAAGTTGGCGTTCACATCTCGGACCAATTGAGAGGAGTACGACACTTTCGCCATAGAGAATTTCGAATGGGCGTTGCGAACTCGCTTGGAAGCTGTTGTTGTAGGAGAACTTCGGCATATGGAAGACAATCTTCCCACTTCATACCGAAGGAAATAACACAAGCCCCGAGCATGTCTTCAAGGATTTGATTGACTCGCTCGACTTGGCCACTTGTTTGAGGATGGAAAGGCTGTCTTTGAAAGCAGATGTTGGTGCCCATGGCCTTCTGAAAAGAATCCCATAACTTGGAGGTAAAAATGTTGCCACGGTCTGAAGAGATCAATTGTGGAATGCCATGCAAGGAGACAATCCTGGATGTGTATAGCTCTGCCAACTAAGCTGCTGTGATAGATTCTTTGATAGGAAGAAAATGAGCCACTTTAGTAAGCTTGTCAATGACAACGAAGATAGCATCATTTCCACGCTTAGACTTAGGAAATCCAGTCACGAAGTCCATTTCAATATGATCAAACTTCCATTACGGAATAGCAAGAGGTTGGAGGAGACCAGCTGGTCATTGGTGTTCGCTTTCACTCTTCTGCAGACATCACACTCATTCACGAATTGAGCAATTTCTCGCTTCATTCGAGTCCACCAATATGACTGCTTGAGGTCATGGTACATCTTCGTACTTCCAGGATGAATGGATAGAAGGGAATTGTGCGCCTCGTTCATAATGACTTTACGTAGATCACCCTTTGGAACCACAATCCGGTCCTCGAAGAAAAGAGTATCTTTGTCATCAATGTGGAAGCACTTGTACTTGGAAATGCCCTTGTTGATTCCACGTTTCACCTTTTTCACCATGGTATCCAGGAGTTGAGCCTCACGAATTTGATCTTCCAAAGTAGGAGAGACTATGAGGTTGGCAAGAAAGCCTTGAGGAACAACTTGAAGATTCAGCTTGCGGAAAGCTTCACAGAGATCCGGTTGGAAGGGCTTGAGGATTAAACTGTTGCAGTAAGCCTTCCTGCTCAAAGCATCTGCAATCACATTGGCCTTGCCTGGAGTATATTCAATACTTGGGTTGTACTCTTGAATCATTTCGACCCATCGAGTTTGCACGAGGTTGAGGTTGGGTTGAGTGAAGATATACTTGAGGCTCTTGTGATCGGTGAATATGTCCACTTTCCTTCCCAACAAGAGATGTCTCCATGTTATCAATGCATGGACAATCGCCGCCAACTCAAGATCGTGAGTGGGGTAGTTCTTTTCGTTGAGCTTCGGTGACGAGAGGTATAGGCCACAACTCTCTTCTCTTGCATTAACACAACACCGAGACCTTGAAGAGAAGCATCACGAGAAAACTTCAAATGGCTTGGATTCATCGGGAGGAGTTAAGACAGAGCTGTGACGAGTTTCTCTTTGAGAGTATTGAAAGCAACGTCACACTCGGGAGACCGGACATACTTCACATGCTTACGGAGGAGGTTGGAAAGAGGCTTTGCAATCTTGGAGAAATTCTCAACGAATCTTCGCAATAGCTTGCAAGACCAAGAAAGCTGCGAAGTCGCTTGACATTCGAGGAGGTTCCCAATTCACAACTGCAGACACCTTCTCGGGATTAACAGCGATGCCCTTGGCGGAGATGATATGACCAAGGTAAAGAACTTCATCAAGCCAAAATTCACATTTGGAAAACTTCGCATAGAATTGATACTCTCTGAGCTTGTCTAGCACCAATCGCAAATGTTTGGCATGATCCTTCTTATTCTTGGAGAAGACCAAAATATCATCAAGATAGACCAAGACGAATTCATTGGTGTAGGGGTTGAAGATGAAGTTCATCATTAGAGAGAATGTTGGAGGAGCATATACAAGGCGAAAGACATGACGGTATATTCATAAGAACCAAAGCTTGTTACGAATGCTTTGTCTTGGGAATATCTTGTTCACGAATGCGAATTTGATGATAACCCATACGAAGGTCGAGCTTGGAGAACACTTTAGCACCTTTGAGTTGCTCGAAAAGCTCATTGATGTTGGGAAGTGGATACTTGTTCTTGATAGCCTTCTTATTCAATGGACGGTAATCGACGCACAGTCGGTCCATACCATCCTTCTTCTGGACAAAAAGAACACCACAACCCCAAGGAGATGAACTCGGTCTGATCAAACCCAGACGCTCTTGTTCATCGAGCTGCTTCTTCAATTCCTTCAGCTCATTAGGTCCAAGCTTGTATGGACGCTTGCAAACGGGTTCGATGCAGGGCTCAAGATCGATAACGAATTCAAGCTGGCGATGAGGAGGCATACAGGAGCTCTTACGGAAAGACATCTTGGTACTCACAAACGATCGGAATCGAGAGATAGCATTCAATTCGCCCTTCTCATTGAGAGAAAACAACCGAATGGTTTCATCACGAGCGGCATAGATGATCACATCCTCGTAAGAGTGAGTCAATTGAATTTCCTGGCAGCACAATCAAGCTGAGCTTTGTGCTGAGAAAGCCAGTCCATCCCAAGAATAAGATCAATATCCGAGTCACCAAGGACAATTGGTTTAGCCAGAAATCTATAGTCGCCCATCTTGATAGAAACATCCGGAACCATGTAGCTTGCGTTCATGCATTTACCCGGAGAGACAATTGCTAATGGTCTAGGCAAATCTTGGAAAAACAACTCATGCTTAGATGCAAATGGTTTTGAGATGAAACTAAGCGATGCACCAGTGTCAAAAAGAACTTTTGCAGGAATATCATTAACTGGAAGATTACCCATTATCACATCAGAAGAATCCTCTGCCTGCGCTGCATTCATCATGTTGACCTTTGCAAACTTGGAATTATGCTTGACCCTTGCATTGCTTGAAGATTTCACGGAGGAGGAGGCGGAAGGGCCTTTGGT
Organism: Aegilops bicornis; assembly: GCA_021605145.1. NCBI lineage: Eukaryota > Viridiplantae > Streptophyta > Magnoliopsida > Poales > Poaceae > Aegilops > Aegilops bicornis. The sequence continues at coordinate 350,629,544 of CM038671.1, read as the reverse complement.
TGAAGCATTTGTTCGCATAGTGACCTTTTCTGCGACATTTGTTGCAAGTCACCTCGAGAGCCGGACGGTGATAAGGAGCATTTGACCTTGGAGCTTGAGAATTAGACTTGTTACGATAGCACAGGTTGGGCGGGTGGGAAGATGCACGACCACCTGAGTTCTTCTGTGATAAGGCCGACGGAACGGAGGAGGAGGAAGGTAGAACTTCTGCTTAGCTGCCACTTGAGAGGAAGAAGAAGACTGAACTGCATCCCGATTCTCTTCTTAGAAGCCTCACATTTGAGCTGGGCAGCTTCTTGCTTGATGCCATGTTGTAGAATTCATCATACTTTTACGGCTCAAAAAGCACGAGAGCTAATTGCAGATCTTCTCCGAGACCACCCACGAATTGATAGATCATACTCTTTTCATCGTGGACGTCTTGCTTAGCAAAGCGAGCGAAGTTTCTCGAACTGGATATTGTATTGGTACACGAGACATGTTGCCTTGCTTGAGATTGCGGAACTCCTCACGCTTGCTCTCAACAACACTTTTGAATGTGGTGAGCTTTGAAGTCTCGGCGGAACTCATCCTGAGTAATGACACGACCTCCTCTGGAATCTTTGTATTCTGGTACCACTCGGTGACTTGGTCCTTGAGTTGAAACGAAGCAAACTTGACAAAGTCCTCGTGTCGACATTGCTACATTCAAAATGTTTGCAGATGTCCACAAGCCAATCGTCGGCGTCTGTGGCCTCGGCTACGTAAACCGAAAGACTTTGGCTGATTAGCGAGGAACTGATTGAGGGTAGCAAAGTGCGGCTGGTTGTTGCCTTGGCCTTGATTTCCTTGATTGCCTTGCCCTTAGATGCACGCTCTTGCAAGAGTTGCAAAATCATCGAGCATTGGCATTGGTGGCTGCCATGATAGCTTGCCATGCCTCCGGAGGTAGAGGTGGAGGTGGCAGGTTCGCCTGACTCCCATCATTGCGATCCGGATTCAGACGCGTTGGCGGAGCCATCCTGAAGAGGGTGACATCCGTTAGCACTTTGATAGACAGATAGACAAGTTGAATCAACGGATAGAAATTGCAACATATAGTCTTCACAATAAACATTCGAACAAGGATGAACGAATGAATTCCCAAAAGCTGACATCACACGTCCATTAAGGTGAGAAGCCACTTGATAAAGGGTCGATGAAAAAAATAACAAGGTACGACTGGAACAAATAAGTGGTAAGGATTACCCAATCACAAACCAAATATCTGCGGGAAGAAATGCTAGGAGCTACTTGAATCCCAACTATAAACTCCCGAAACTTTCTGGTTATGCAATCTGGTGTTGGGGATACAGGGGACACAAAATATATCACCCAAACTAATAATACCTAGATCCAGCTATATCCATCCGTCAACACATAACCAAGAAACCTACGGAAATCGTGTACCTCGACCTTCGAAAAGCATCCGTTATACGGGTCATGGCAATACTCCCGAGCTTGCCCCAGTATTGGGTTATCGGGGTTATCTCACCAACAACTGCACAAAAGAGATTTTCAATGTCGGCAAAGCTCAGGTATTCCAAAACTGCTACGATAAAATTGTGACGACAACACCTCGGAGCTCAACTCCCCGGGACACTGCCACAACCCCTAAATGTCAGGAGGCACCAAGAACAATGTTCTCGTCACAAAACCATCGGAACGATCCCAAGATACCGGCGTGATCCTAAAATTTTTTTTAGTGAAATTTGAGGAGAGGAGAGTCAAAACTTCTACGTAAGGAGACCTCACCAGAGCGACGAAGGGACTAGGGAGTAAAAAGAATCCTACTCTCCGATAAATATAATCCTAAGACTCAAAACATTTTTGTTCTAGACTCAACAAAGCCAGCAAACAATCAAGAGGGGCTCCTAAGTCGGGGATGGCTCTGATTACCAACTTGTAACACCCTCGATGCGGCTATATCTCCCACGTGTCGAAGCACGACTTAGAAGCATAACCACATTGAAAGCAATGTCGCAAGTGAGGTAATCTTAACACAACCCATGTAATACATAAGGGAAAGAGATACATAGTTGGCTTACAGTCGCCACTTCACACAATACATAATTAAACATCCATCATACAGATTACACTCAAGGTCCAACTACGGAACCAAAATAAAGAAGATACCCCAAATGCTACACAGATCCCCGATCGTCCCAACTGGGCTCCACTCATCGATCATCGAGGAAAAGACACATAGTAACGACCACGTTCCTCGTCGAACTCCCACTTGAGCTCGGTTGCGTCACACCTGCCGGCATCGTCGGCACTGCAACTGTTTTGGTAGAATCTGTGAGTCACGGGGACTCGGCAATCTCACACCCACGAGATCAAGACTATTTAAGCTTATAGGAAGGACAGAGTTGTGAGGTGGAGCTGCGACAAGCGACTAGCATATATGGTGGCTACACTCGCAAAAGAGAGCGAGAAGAGAAGCAAAGCACGCTTCGTGAAGCTAGTAGCGATCAAGAAGTGATCTGAACTACTTATGTCAAGCATAACTCCAACACGTGTTCACTTCCGGACTCATGAGAAGAGACCATCACGGTTACACACGCAGTTGATGTATTTTAATCAAGGTCAACTTCGGATTTTCTACAACCGGATATTAACAAATTCCCATACGCCTCATAACCGCGGGCACGGCTTTGAAAGATATTACCTGCAGGGTGTCCCAACTTAGCCCATTATAAGCTCTCACGGTCAGCGAAGGATATTCCATCTACCGGAAGACCCGATCGATCTTGGAATCCCGGACTACAAGACATTTCGACGCAATAAAACAAGACCAGCAAAAGCCGCCCGAATGTGCCGACAAATCGATAGGAGCTGCACATATCTCGTTCTCGTGGCACACCGGATTGTCCAAGCTTCCGATAGGCCATCTCAGAGTTGCCTCGATGGCCACCGGCGGTGACGAGTTGGACCAGACCGAGAGGAGAAGCGGCGGGGGTTAAAATAAAGATGACCCTCGGGCTCGCGAAAACCCGGGGAAAAGGCTTAGGTGGCAAATGGTAAAACCAAAGTTGGGCCTTCTTTGGAGGAGTCTTATTCAAAGCGAACTGTCAAGGGGGTCCCATAAATCACCCAACCGTTTAAGGAAAGCAAAATCAAGTAACATATCTCCGTTATGACGGAAACTAGGGCGGCAAGCGTGGTACAAAACCCCAGGCATAAGGCCGTAGTCTTCCACCCTTTACCCAAAGATATAGATGCATTAAGTATAGCAGATATATTGTGATATCCCCAACAAGTAAACATGTTCTAACAAGGAACAACATCTCCATGTTCCAACAAGGAACAAACTTCATCTTCACCTGCAACTATCAACGCTATAGGAGGGGCTGAGCAAAGCGGTAACATAGCCAATCAACGGTTTGGAAAGGATGGTTAGAGGGTTGACATGGCAATATGGGTGGCATGATATAGCAAGTGATAGGCATCGTAGCATAGGCTTAGCAAAAGAGCGAGCATCTAGCAAGCAAAGATAGAAGTGATTTCGAGGGTATGGTCATCTTGCCCGCAAAGTTCTCAAAGTTGTCGAAAGCTTGATCCTCCTAAGCATTCTCAACAGGTTCCTCGTTCACGTACTCGTCTCCCGGATCTACCCAAAGAAAGGACACAAACAAAGGAACCACAATAAATCACGGTGCAATGCACAAGCAACATGATGCAATACATGGCATGATATGCGAGATGTGATATGCAATGCGTATGCGTGCTCCGGAAGGGAAATGACGAACCAGGCATCAACTTGGCAAACCAAGTATGCCGCTGGAAAGGTGAGATGATTTCGGTTGAAATCGATATAAAGATCACCGGAATCGGATGCACGGTTTGCAAATGACAAGCAAAACAAGAATGGCACAAATCTGCCATTAACAGCATGATACCACTTAGCAAGCAACAAGAAATTAAGCTACTTCACCCAAACTTACCAGAAAAGCATATGGCACTGATATACACAAGATGCTTGACAAAAGATGAACACTGAGCTACGGCTAAATCACACCATAACAGGTCCAAACAAGCATGGCAAAAGTGCAAAATATATCAGTTTCACAGACTTAGAGAAAATACTGAACATGGCAGAATCAGCATCAGGAAGCAATGTTCAGAGCAAGCAAACGACATGCTACAGGAACTTATAATAGCAAAACAAGGCATGGCATGAATCTACTCAGAGCATAGAACAAAAGTCCCTTACTGACCATGAGCCAAAAGGGATCAGAAAATATAAGAACACCCATGTCAACATAGCAAGTTTCGTTAACAGATTCAGCAACAGGGCATGACAAAAACAGATAACAAGTAGGCATGTTTAAGAGCTTGATGCACTCACTACAGAGAATTTCATGATAATATAAGCATAAATCCATCAAGAAGACATGGCATGGAAGCTACACATGGTAAGAACAACATCATAGCATACACGGATCAAGTACAACAACCTTGGCAAAATTGAATAACATGTAAACAATCTGCCAGGAAACATTTTATAGCAAAAATAGAGCTTGATTGTCTCAAGCTATGGCACTCCATAATTGCAAACAGGGGCATGGATATAACCATATGATCAAAACATCCTTACTGAAGTATCTCAAAATATGCATGGATCTCTCGGTAGCATCAAGTTAACATGGCATAAAAATATCAGCAAAACAGGGGCTGAAATCAGCAACATCATGAAGCCTAGTTTGCATGCTTGTGCTAGTCACCACAGAGATCACAAAAATACATGGCATACACCGCTGTAAATATGGCATGGCATATTACAAAACACATGTAGGGCTCAAGATCATAGGGTGCACACATCAATCATGGCAAAAATGACAAAAGTGCATGTTCTGTTAAGAAATAGAAACTAACATCACATAGCCCTCTTCCAACAGCATTTCGGGCATCCAGATGAGCTCAAATGAAAATGATGCAATGGAATGAAATGATCTACCCTTCGAGGCGAACAATTTGGTATGCTATACGCGCGAAACAGAGCCACGGGTGCAAAGTTATGGCATGATGAAAATGCAACAATATACTGACAGAATAAAAACTTAAGAGGAAAATCGGGGGAGAAGGAAAGTCAACGCCGTTTGGATCTAGATCCGGCTCGCGCGGATCGAGGTCCTCCGGCCGGAGAGGGAGAGGGCGAGGGCGCCGGAGGAGGGAGGCGCGGGCGGGGGACCTCGGGCGGCGCGCTTAGGGCGGCGGTGGCCGGGTCGAAGGCGGCTGGCCGAAGGCCGGGCGCAAGGAGGCGGCGACGGGCGGCGGAGAGCGGGCGGCGGCTGGCGGCGCTGGGCGTCGGGCGGCTGGGCCGGAGGCGGCGGCGGCGGCCGGCAAGGCGGCCGAGCGCGGGCGGCACGGGAGCGCGGCAGATGGGTTGCTGGGTGACGGGCCAAAGCGGGCCGGGCGGCGGAGGTGGTCGGAGCCACGTGGCGCCCACGATGATTGTCAGGCGCTGGCGGCGACGTGTCCGCGGGGCGCGGAGAGGAGCGGGCTAGGGTTAGGGGTGGAATTGATCCGGATTTCGGGGAGGGTGTTTTATAGGTAGAAGGAGCTAGGAAGCTCCAAATGGAGTGTAGTTTTTACCACACGATCGTGATCGAACGACGGAGAGCATGGAAGTGGCTTAGATGGGTTATTGGGCTATTTTGAAGGGGTGTTGGGCTGCAACTTAAAAGAGGCCTTTGCGGATATCACGGATAACCGTTGGAGTACCAACGAGCTCCAAATGACCCGAAACTTGACAGGTGGTCTACGGTGGTGTACCAAGGCCACGACAAACCTCGGTCCATTCCGAGAAAGTTTAGTACCCGCTCACGGAAAAAATGTAAAAGGGGACGCCGGGGACATAGGAGTCTTGGGATTGCAAAAGCAGACAACGGGAAAATGCTCGGAATCATGAGGCGAACACGGATGCAAATGAGATGCACATGATGACATGATATGAGATGCATGACATGGACAAAATGCAAAAATGAAGAAAAACCCAACCACGGAGGGAATATCATATCACAATGCCGAAAATGGCAAGAGTTGGAGTTACAAATATGGAAAGTTACATCCGGGGTGTTACACGCCGCCATGCTCTGGTTCAATTCGCCGCAAGCAGAGCTTCTTCCACCTTTCCAGCACCACCACCCGAACCATCTTCGTCTTGCGGAGCCGCCCAAACCCTCTGTTGCGACGGAGAGCCACCGTAGCCCCCAACCCACTTTGCTACCGAAGCCGCCGCGAAGCTCGTCGACGGCGCCTCCCTCCACCCCCGGCGACCCAACGACCACCGGGAGGACCGCTCCGGTCTGGCGGGTCCATCCCCGCCCTCGGAACCTCGCGAGGAACCACCAATCCTGCGGCGATCGCCGGAGTCCCGCCCCCCGCTCGGGTAGAGCAAGAGGAGGGGAGGTCGACGAGTCAAACGACCCGATGGGCAGGCGGGCCTTGTCGATGATCCACGCCAGTCCACGCTTTGGATAAGTGGAGACGTAAACTCGGAATTCGCCTTCGACGTGGTCAGTTCGAAACGTTTTTCCTCTTTATTATGTTTTATTTTAAAAACAGATTTTTGACCACAACTTAGACTGGCTATAACTTTTTAAATAAAACTCCAAATGAATTGATTCTTTTTCCTACCTCTCTCAAATATTGTCTAGTTTATTTTAAGATTTATTTCAAAAAAATCAGACAACTTTTTGGTACTGTTTTTGAAACGATATATTGATCCAATAATATTTTAAATAGGATTTTTGGAGAGAGGTGAAAGCTTTCAAAAGTTTTGGAGTGCACCTTGCCTCCTCGCAACTTGAAGGCAAGCATTCTGAACCCTGGCATAATATTGTGTGTGTTATTTGACATGGTGACAACACCACCTCGACACGTGGTATATGTCATTTTATGTGATGATATGTTCCTACTCATGAGTGCATATTGATGATTTCATGCTATTGGAGTTTGATATGTTTGTGATAGTAGTCACAATCATATGCCTTTCATGCATACTGGAAGGAAATCCAGGAAAGCCTCTGTCTCGGGTAGACACAGTCTTGTCCCTAGTCCTCTGTTGAGACGGTCGTGTCCGGTATGGCATGAGGAGGTATGTCGCGTGGTGATTCATGCATTGGTTGAAGTATAAATTGTTATGCTAACCATGCAGGGAATACTAAGCCTCTGAGTCGACCATAGATCGTGTCTTGTTCCGGTAACCCCCATACTTGCCCGTACTACCACTTGTCCCCGCCATAGGTAGGTGCAGTTCGATAAGTTGTCAACCCCTTTCCTAGCACACACCGTACAGAGAGGCCATGGTGGAAGATACCGGAGGCATCCGGTAGGCATGCCACCTGGCCCGGGGGCATGGGTGTTTTTGGTTGTAGCGGAAGGGATAGCTTCCCTAGTTCGCACGCGGTATAAATTTTATGATCCCATGCTAAGTCGAGGTTGTAGCCTCCCCACTTAGAGTTTCGCTTAACGGGTGTCGTGGGTGATTCCAGACACCGGTAAGTTAAATTTGGCGTGTGCGGATAGGTGTGTTTTTTAATCAAAAGGTCAGAAGCGGAATTAGTCCGGTGGACTAAAGGAATCCGTTACTCGTGGGTAAAGAGTACACCCTCTGCAGAGATTAAACATCTATTGAATAGCCGTGTCCATGGTTAAGGACTATGCCTGGGATGGGTCAAGTACCGGTCTTAGTGTCGGTCTTGGGAGGAGAAAACTGTTAAACCAGAACTTGGATCGTGACTTGTGACTTGTGATGATCATGATTATTATTTGTTATGGACTAACCCGTTATATTATTAAAATTATCAAGTATCCCTGGGCTGGTTCTAACTCCTGGATATTCACTGTGATTATTTATAAGCCCTTTATGTGGTGTCGCTGAGACGCCCGACTGTGGCATGCTTGTTATTTATTTACCTTATAAGCCCTTTATGTGGTGTCATTTGACGCCCGACTGTGGCATGCTTGTTATTTATTTACCTTATAAGCCCTTTATGTGGTGTCGCTGAGACGCCCGACTGTGGCATGCTTGTTATTTGTTTACTTGATAAGCCCTTTATGTGGTGTCGCTGAGATGCCCGATTGTGGCATGCTTGTTATTTATTTATTTTATAAGCCCTTTATGTGGTGTCGCTGGGACGCTCGACTGTGGCATGCTTGTTATTTATTTACCTTATAAGCCCTTTATGTGGTGTCGCTCAGATACCCGACTGAGGCATGCTCGTTGTTTACTAACCTTCCGAGGCGTCGCTTGCATAATTCGATCGGTGCATTTCATTAATACTCTGTTGTTGCAAATTAATGTTTATAAATAACCTGCTTGCATGCATCAGAGATTTTATTTTGTGACTGACGCTGTGATCATAAAATATTTCAGAACATGATTATCGGTTGTTATATTATACCCGGGTTTATAATGTTTGCGAGTACATTCAAAGTACTCACTGGCTTGTCCTTGGCTATTGTCTTGGCCAGATTTCTTGCATGGAGAGGAGCGATGACAGCCCCGGAACCTACGCATTGATGATAGCAGCCTCGCGAAGATAGGAGTTACCCTGGTCAGCTGTTCCTGTGGAAAATGGAGCCCCACAGACGCTGATGATCTGCAAACCGCTTCCACCATCAACCACTCGAAACCATTTGTTGTACTCATAGGCCAGAATGGTCTTGTACTACATATTTTTCTATTTGCTTAGAATTCCTATATCAAGTTGGTGCCTCATCAGCTAACAGTAATCCTGGGGCTGGTGAGCACAACGGCCATTTTCTGGGAAATCAATACCCGGAAAACCGGTCGTGACAACGGTGGGCGCCAAATGTCGTGGTATTCTCACGGGGGGTGCTAGACGACATATGCCACAAGGTGGCTTCGTGTGGGGGCAAGACTGCTGCCGGAATATCCAGGGACGGGTATGCGAGTAGCACGCGCTAGTTTACCTGTGTTCGGGCTCTCCGGAGAGATAACACCCTACTCCTGCATGTCTGAGTGTATGTGGTATATCTGCAGTGCAGTGCTCTCGAGGCTGTATCTAAGCTGGGTGCCATAGGCATCGGCTTTGCATATGTATGTGGCATGGTGGCCTTTGCCTCTGGCCATATGGGTGTGCTTGGGCATACTTGCCCGTGGGAGTGGATAGATGGATGGCTAGCTAGCTCTCTTGCTAGCCAGCTTGCTTGTGGGTGTGTGCGTGAGAGTCCATCCTCCATGGATGGATGGATGTGTGCCCATATATATAGGCATGGCTAGCTTAGAGAGTAAGCTATGTGGTGGCATGGGCAAGGCATGATGGGGTGTCATGCTTGTCCCCTAGGTAACTTCATAAATAGTGCCAGGGGACAGGTGACACTGTACATGATGGCTGGGGTGACACGTGAATAGTGTCGGGTATGGTCACGCCGTCGGTCGTGTCGAGCTCTGATTGACTTGGCGTACGGTTTGGTTGGGCGGTCGGCTGACCGGCCGACTTTAGTGGGCAGTTGGCAGCCGATGGTCGGCTGGTGGAAGCGATCGGCGACAGCCGATCAGCGACAATGACCGACTGGTGGAGTAGTCCAATGATCGGCTGGTGGAAGCGATCGGCAGCAATGATCGGCAAAGCGGCGAGAATCGGCTGACCAGCCGGCTGGTGGAAGCGATCGGTAGCAATGATCGGCTGGTGGAAGCGATCGTGATCGGCCCGGCTGGTGGAAGCGATCGGCTGACCGGTATCGGCGAAGCGGAAGAAATCGGCAGCCGGCCCTGGTGGAAGCGGTCAATGACCGGCCGATCGGCTGGTGGAGCGATCGGCCAGCCGTGATCGGCTGGTGCGGTCGTGACCAATGACCAATGACCGGACGGTAGTTGGGTGAGGGGCTTTGCTAGCCCCGATGTCTTGAAATATCGTCTTGCCGTCTTCGGGATACCTGTTGCCAATAACTCAGACAGTAGCCCCCGAGCCTCTGGGCAACTTGGCAAACTTGGACGGAGGTTCCTTGGCAGGTGTTGATGTAGTCTCCGAGCCTCCGAGCGAGGAGGGGGGTTCCCCATGAAACTGATTATAAAAAATACGAAGTTAGTCCACGCAGATATATTAAATGCTTGCTTTAAGCATTGCAAGTTTTATGCAGAGGGTGCCGACTCGGTTTCGTCCGAGCCCCCTTAATCTTTTTCGTGTTCCCTCCGCTTTTTGGCTTGTGCTCTCGCTCGCCGGACAGCCACTCTGCAGTCTGTGGCTGAGAGTGAGCCGCGAAGTGGAGTGTATAGTACTCAAAGTCTGGGAGAAGATTCAACCGAGTAGATACTCATAAAGGAAACGGTCGGGTCGCCCGAAGCATTTCTCTTCCCGGACGTTTTTCGCGTGAGGTTACCTCTAGCTTTTTCTCTTGCTAGCCGGACAGGCGCTCTGCGGTCTGTGGCTGAGAGGTAGGCCTTTGGTACTGCACACGCTACTAAGCCGTCTGCGGGAAAAAAACGTCTCAGGCCAAGCGGCCAGCCCCCGGGCCAACTCTGGCTGGCACCGGTGTGAACAGTGATGCAGCTGTAATAAAATGCAGAGATATCCCCCAAGCATTGCTCAGGGTTATCCTTGCTCTCGCGGTGCAAAAATATGCGGGTGAGGAGCTCACATTGATTTTCGTGTAGCCGAGGCGGGAGCTCGAGACGAGGCTCTAATGGCGGAGGCGGTGCCGGACTGGTACGTGATCCTGGTGTGCGGAGGGCTGGCGGCGATCTTTGGGGCTCTCCGTGCTCTGTCGCGATGATCCTCGATGATCGTCGTGATCTTGCTGCCGGTGTTGGCTCTCCGCGGTGGCGGTGATCACGAGGAGTAGGTGGGGTGTGTCGGTGCTAACTGTTGTTGGGAGGTGTTGATTAGATGCAACACGGTTGCAAGGTTTTGCAAGCGATGTATGTGTTCGAGTGATTGTGGTTGTGAGTCTGCTGCCGTGGTGTTGCGTGAATAAAAATAATCCATGTCGTGAGGAGATATACGATGCAGCAACTCAGGGGAAAGAAATCTCACTCCAGGATTTTTCGCGAGAGAAATAAGTAAATTTTTGAGTCAAACCGCAACAAAAACTACTCAAACGAAAGAAACTAAATAAAGTTACTCGCCGCACAAACTCGGGGTACCACGGATTGGTTACAACATATAAATGTAGCCACAATGGTTACAACAGGGACGTCTATAATGCAAGCGGTAATTGGATGGGGTCCCGAGAAAACATCTCTGGTACTGGGACACACTCCGCTTCTATCGGGGGAAACAGATTGACCAGCCGATGAATGTGTTTCTCCTGGTCGGGCCTCAGTGGTCTGCCGATGGTGATCTAAGGATTTAAATCAACGAGGCTCTGGAGATAACACATTACCCGCTGGGTCAACCGTTCTTGAGCGATGACATACTGGACCAGGTTGGCCAGTACTGGGTCTCTCTCAATTCGTCCATCGGGAAAAGATATTACTAATCCGGGTGCTGCACGGCTCGGGAAGTAATAATACCCTCTTTCACTGGCATAGGGTACTGCGAATCAAAGTCGGACAAGCGCTTCGTGTGCAGCCGCTTCTATGGCCATTTGTAGAGCTGGCATAGATTTTCCAACGAAGGAGATCTCCGTTGGGTCTTGGTATGAGTTTACGGGAGGGATGTGTACTGCTGCCCAATATTTCGAGGTGGAAGGGGTGATTCTCGATTTGAACAGCTCAGTCTTTGGGGTGGTTGGGTAGAACCCATGGTACTGCAGGTAAAGTCCCACAATATTTTGACAAAGCTACCCGGGGTTGCATCTGGGGTTCTCAGATAAATACTAGGGCTCGGCATGGCAAGAAATGGTTATGAGGATGGTGCACAAGGTGAGGGGTGCTCGGCAAGGTCACGAGGTGGCCTTTTTATATAGCATCCGGGCTGGGTTACTTACCGCGATGAGGGGCACTAGTTTGTCAGTTCTGCTCTCATGGGGTTGGGGTCAAAGCCACAGATACACATATCTCACAAAAGTGACGTGTTACTATGGGTGTCGTCGGGGTGGTTTTGGTAGCTGTGCCCGGGATAAAAATGCAACTGCAGGCTGGCATACTAATGCAAGTTTACTATTTAAAACAGAGGCAGAGCAACAGGCGGCGTTTATTTACAAGGTCACATGATTATAAGATGTGGATACACTGAGACCAGGCACTACTCGAGTGGCTTAGTCTACCTCGTTTATGTCCAAGCGGGCGTGCCTTGTGGATGTCGAGGCTTCTCCACGGGTCTCACTGTCGGGATTAGCTGGAGGTGGTTGAGGAACTGCAGGTTCGGGGTGGCGATGATGACCATCGCGGGGATTGTTGGCCACAATCCCATTGGAGTGTGCTCCCAAAAGGCGACGAAGCACTTCTAGGGTCATCAAAGCACCTTGGTTGATGGCTAGGGCTGACCTCAGGGTCTCGATCGGGTGTCCGAACAACACGACTGGGTTGTCGGCGTCGGGCTCGTCTTCCCTTCTTGCCGGGGCTCGGCGAACTAGCTCTCCACGAGCTGCGATCAGATCAATGGTGATTTGATCGACCAGTTCTTCTAGCGCACCTACATAGCGCACTAGGTGCAACAACGCAGGATCCGTCTCGTGATCTCCGTTGGCAACCTGGGGTGGTCTACCATACCCTTCACGTCTGGGGTAGTAGTAGAACGAGCGACAGTTAACTCTGGGCGACAACTGCCGGAGTTGAACTATAGCCTCTCGCGCCGCTAGCTGGATGGCTTGTGGCTCAAAGGAAGTTGTTCGTCCGGTGAACCTGTAGGGGCGTTCTCGCGACAGACCCCTATCGTAGATGTGTACAGTGGCCCAGAATTGATGGCTCTCACCGCTCATGGGTCCTTGGTACACAACATATTCTGGGGGCTCTTCTAACGCATAGGCACGACGGGTGAGGTTTGCGAGTATGGTCACAAAACCTCCAAGGTTGGTTGTTGTGGTCTCATTGTGCACTACGGGGCCAGGCATTATGGCTTGGTTCGGGGTAGAGGCTGTGCTGTGCTGGGTTGAGGCTAGCGTGCCCTTTTTATAGTAAAAAAGGGGACGAAGTCTTCCTTCGCACGCTTGTGGATGAGACATCTTAGGTGCTGGTCACTGGCGTGTGATCGACAGGCTAGGTTGATAGGTTGGGCACCGACTGCCAAAAGGTATCAGGCTCACTGTGTGGCTATCTTGCACAAGAAGCTTGGTCGGGGTTGGTTAAGGTCTGGTGGGTTGGTTTACCTAGGTTTTTCGACCTGGCTAAGATATGATTAGCCAATGGTCAGCCTGGCTCTGATACCAAGTTTGTCACGACCGGTTTTCCGGGTATTGATTTCCCAGAAAATGGCCCTTGTGCTCACCACCCCCAGGATTACTGTTAGCTGATGAGGCACCAACTTGATACAGGAATTCTAAGCAAATAGCAAAATATGTAGTACAAGACCATTCTGGCCTATGAGTACAACAAATCGTTTCTAGTGGTTGATGGCGGAAGCGGTTTGCAGATCATCAGCGTCTGTGGGGCTCCATTTTCCACAGGAACATCTGACCACGGTAACTCCTATCTTCGCGAGGCTGCTATCATCAATGCATAGGTTCCGGGGCTGTCATCGCATCGCTCCTCTCCATGCAAGAAATCTGGCCAAAACAATAGCCAGGGACAAGCCAGTGAGTACTTTGAATGTACTCGCAAACATTATGAACACGGGTATAATATAACAACTGATAAACATGTTCTGAAATATTTTATGATCACAGCGTCAGTCACAAAATAAAATCTCTGATGCATGCAAGCAGGTTATTTATAAACATTAATTTGCTATAACAGAGTATTAATGAAATGCACCGATCGGGTGTCTGAAGCGACGCCTCGGAAGGTTAGTAAACAACGAGCATACCTCAGTCGGGCGTTTGAGCGACACCACATAAAGGGCTTATAAGGTAAATAAATAACAAGCATGCCATAGTCGGGCGTCTCAGCGACACCACATAAAGGGCTTATAAAGTAAATAATTAACAAGCATGCCACAGTCGGGCGTCTCAGCGACACCACATAAAGGGCTTATCAAGTAAATAAATAACGAGCATGCCACAGTCGGGTATCTCAGCGACACCACATAAAGGGCTTATAAGGTAAATAAATAACAAGCATGCCACAGTCGGGCGTCTCAGCGACACCACGTAAAGGGCTTATAAATAATCATAGTGAATATCCAGGAGGTAGAACCATCCAAGGGATACTTGATAATTTTAATAATATAACGGGTTAGTTAATAACAAATAATAATCATGATCATCAAGTCACAAGTCACGATCCAAGTTCTGGTTTAACAGTTTTCTCCTCCGAAGACCGACACTAAGACCGACACTTGACCCATCCCAGACTATAGTCCTTAACCATGGACACGGCTATTCGAATAGATGTTTAATCTCTGTAGAGGGTGTACTCTTTACCCACGAGTAACGGATTCCTTTAGTCCACCGGGACTAATTCCGTCTACGGCCTTTTGATTGAAAACACACCTATCCGCACACACCAGCCTAACTTACCGGTGTCTGGAATCACCCACGACACCCGTTAAGAGAAACTCTAAGTGGGGAGGCTACAACCTCGACTTAGCATGGGATCAGAAAATTTATACCGCGCGCAAACTAGGGAAGCTATCCCTTCGTCTACAACCGAAAACACCCATGCCCCCGGGCCAGGTGGCATGCCTACCGGATGCCTCCGGTATCTTCCACCATGGCCTCTCTGTACGGTGTGTGCTAGGAAAGGGGTTGACAACTTACTTAACCGTACCCTACCTATGGCAGGGACAAGTGGTAGTACGGGGCAAGTATGGGGGTTACGGGAACAAGACTCGATCTATGGTCGACTCAGGAGGCTTAGTATTCCCTGCATGGTTAGCATAAAAATTTATACTTCAACCAACAGACAGAATCACCACGCGACATACCTCCTCATGCCATACCTGATACGACCGTCTCGACGGAGGACTACAGACAAGACCGTGTCTACCCAAGACAGAGGCTTTCCCAAATTTCCTTCCGGTATGCATGAAAGGCATATGATGGTGACTACTATCACAAACATATCAAACTCCAATAGCATGAAATCATCAATATGCACTCATGAGTAGGAACATATCATCACATAAAATGACGTATACCACATGTCGAGGTGGTGTTGTCACCGTGTCAAATAACACACACAATATTATGCAAGGGTTCAGAATGCTTGCCTTCAAGTTGCGGGGAGGCAAGGTGCACTCCAAAACTTTTGAAAGCTTTCTCGTCTCTCCAAAAATCATATTTAAAATATTATTGGATCAATATATTGTTTCAAAAACAGTACCAAAAAGTTGTCTGATTTTATTTGAAATAAATCTTAAAATAAACTAGACAATATTTGAGAGAGGTAGGAAAAATAATCAATTCATTTGGAGTTATATTTAAAAAGTTATAGCCAGTCAAAGTTGTGGTAAAAATTTTGTTTTTAAAATAAAATAGAATAAAGAGGAAAAACATTTCGAACTGACCACCTCGAAGGCGTATTCCGATTTTACGTCTCCACTTATCCAGCGTGGACCGCGCGTGGATCACTGACAGTGGGCCCGCCTGGCCCACTGGTCAGGTTTGACTAGTCGACCTCCCCTCCTCTTCCTCTGCCCGAGCGGGGGGCGGGACTCCGGCGATCGCCGCCGGCGATTGGTGGTTCCTCGCGGGGTTCCGAGGGCGGGGATGGACCCGCCAGACCGGAGCGGTCCTCCCGGTGGTCGTTGGGTCGCCGGGGGTGGAGGGAGTCGCCGTCGACGAGCTTCGCGGCGGCCGGCGGCTTCGGTAGCAAAGTGGGTTTGGGGCTACGGTGGCTCTCCGTCGCAGCAGAGGGTTTGGGCGGCTCCGCAAGACGAAGATGGTTCGGGTGGTGGTGCTGGAAAGGTGGAAGAAGCTCTGCTTGCGGCGAATTGAACCAGAGCGTGGCGGCGGCCGAATCGGTCGGAGGCGAGGAAGAAGGCCTCCCGCCGATGCTTGCTGGACGTGGGGCGCGCCAGAGGGGTGGTGCGAGGCTGCCTGAGGCTCGAACGTGCTCGGGAGCCCCCTTTTATAGCGCGGTTAGGTCGGTCCCGAGGCGGCCGGAGATAAGAACGGCGGCGAACCGCCTCTCTGTTGTTGCAGGGCGACGTGGCGCCGACGAGCGCATACAGACGAGCGTGAGCATAAGCTTGGACTGCTCCAGCGGACAGCGCGGCGAGCTTTGCGGCGGCGCCGACCGTGGCAGAGGCGCACTGCGGACGCCGGCGTGCCGCCAAGAGGGTTCTGACGGCGGCGCTGTAGGGCACCAGGGCAACTTGGCGCGTTCTGGCGAGTGGTCGAGGGCGAGGCGCGGCTCTGCAAGCGAGCAAAGGCCAGGGGCGCGACGCGGCGGCTCGGTGCATGCGCGTGCAAAACGTGCGCTCTGGGCGCGCCCGAGCACGCACGCTAGGTGCTCGGTGAAATGCCAGCGTGTGCTAGAGGGCATATGAGGAGTTGGTGATCAACAGATCTAGGCTAGTGGTAGCTGTGAGGCTAGTCGACATGCTCGTTTGGCTGCTGTGGCAAGTCTGCAATGCAAA
Source organism: Aegilops bicornis (assembly GCA_021605145.1). Classification (NCBI taxonomy): domain Eukaryota; kingdom Viridiplantae; phylum Streptophyta; class Magnoliopsida; order Poales; family Poaceae; genus Aegilops; species Aegilops bicornis. The sequence goes on along the minus strand of CM038671.1, from coordinate 350,612,934 downwards.
CCCATGAGCATGTCGATTCTGTTCATGAACTCAAGGTGTTCGACAGAATGACAGGAGCTCCTAGGCAACTCTTGGTGTGGCCAAAATCTCCAGATCCTAGTCTCTTTAGGTGAAGGTGGTGGTGGTCAGGTTAGTTTGCCAAACAGAGAAACTTGTTAGTGCAATTATTTGAGAAAACCAATTCTGGACAGAACCTATAGGCTATCATTTCATGGACCAAAAATATCCCAATGGGTTCATGCTCCTGGTCTTAAGGGTTTTGCAGGAAGGACTATAAGCAGGAAAAGGAATCATGGGTAAAGGAGCAACTTAAAAAGTGGTTGCTGTACAAATCATCCAGTTGGACCAAAATAAAGATGAGGTTGATTCACTCAAAATTTTCAAAGGACATAACTGGGTTTTTGTATAAAGTTGAGTAATATACTCCTATTGACATCCCATAATTGTGGTGGAAGTTTTAAAGAAATAATTAAAAATAGGTTGTAGTGAAAAATTGCCCACTGAACCAGATTTGAAAATTAGATGTAGAATTCAAAATATTCAATGAATGAAATAGATTTTTGCATAAAAGTGATTTAAAAACATCACATGACATCCCCAAATTTTGGCTGGAATTTTAGTTAAATTTATCAAATGGTTATAGTTCAAAAAGAGCTCCAAAACTAATGAAAATCACTTTAAGGAATAAAGCTCAGAGAGAAATAATTATGTAAATAAATTCCACTGAAAAAAAAGAAATGTTTTACTTGAAAGGGCAACCAAGTCCGATAATATATTTGGAAAGTTTTTCACTAGAGGTAAAAACTCCATAAAAATAAAGGAAAGAATGGTTCTAAAATCAAAAAAGAAATAATTATGTAAATAAATTCCACTGAAAAAAAGAAATGTTTTACTTGAAAGGGCAACCAAGTCCAATAATATATTTGGAAAGTTTTTCACTAGAGGTAAAAACTCTATAAAAATAAAGGAATGAATGGTTCTGAAATCAAAAGAAATTCCAGAAATTAAAAGTTTAAGTTTCCTGGCAAAGTTTTGATAAACAAAACATGGTTAAATTTTTGGGGCGTCACAATCATGGGGCGGTATTATGCTACTGCGCTGCTGCTGGTTTCGCAGTCCGGGCGGGACCATCTTCGCCATCGTGGCGTCGCGTCGTCTCCCCGGTAGCGCTTGGGGGCTCGACTTCGACCCGCCCTCAGAGCGGTCGCGCGGGACGGCGCGTCCTCGTCGTCGGCCTCGCCGCCTTCGTCATCATCACCGTTGCGACTCCGGCCGTCCGTCTGCGCACGCGCCGCATGTGCGGTGCCTCGCTTCGGTCGGCCGCATCCGTAGTGCGCCGTGCCGCGTCGCTCGCGTCTGCTCCCCTCCGCGTTGCGCCTTGCTCCGGCCCAAGCGCGCGTTTGCCATTCCATATCTCATCTATGCAAGCAAGCTCGATACAAGTCAAACCATGGTCAAACTATTAGCCAAACACCACCTATGCATTAGTCAGACACTGCCCATACACTTGCCAGACGCAAACTATGGATGCCTCGTTACATGCCTTGGATAATAGTCAGATATTCCTCATACACGAGACAGACAATAGTCAGATGGTGGAAAAAACATCCCGAGTCTGCTCTTCTCTCCCTACGCGCGTGCGGCCGTGCTGGCTCGCCTCAGATTCTTAGCCGCCGGCCTGCTCCGCCCCTGCTCGCTGGCTCTGCCCTCCGTCTTTGCCAAGTCCGCGCACAAGACCGGCTCCGCCCTGCTTGCCACCACTCGTGCCCGAGCTCCCCCGAGCTGCGCTGGCCCCAGCAACTCTTCTAGTCGAGCTGCGCTGCTGAGGGTCTCCCTGCACTGCCGCACCGCACCGTCATCACGCATCCCGCGGGTCCGCGAACTCACCCACCCGCGGAGCGCCCGCGTCTCCGCGCCCAAGCGCCTCCACCGCCGTCACGCCTCGCTGCTCCATCGCGCCCGCAGCATCAGCGTCCGGCGCCTCCACCGCAATCTCGGTTGACGGCTGCATCGCCCCGCACCGGCTTGCCTCCATCGCCGGTTGCCCAGCACCGCTCGAAGTCTCCCAGCGTGGCCTGGCGGCCGGCCGCCCTCCTCCGCCACCCGGCCGCTGACCCGGCTGCCACCGCTCGGCCCGGCCCGGTCCGCTCGCCCCCTCGCTGGCCGGCGCGTCGCCCTCCCACATCTCTGCTGGCGCTGCGGCTCCGCGGCCGATTGCTCGGCCGCCCCAGCAGCGTTCGCCCTGCTCGAACTGCTTGCCGCCCTCCTCCGCCGGCTCCCACCAGCGCCCGCGTCGTGCCCGGCAGCTCGTGCGCCCTGCGGCTGCTTGGCCTCGCGCTGGTCCGGCCCGTGCCCGCGGCTTGCCGCTCCAGCCGGCGGCCGGCTTCCGCTCGCTTCCCGGTCGGCCGGCTTCTGCCGCAACCCGGATGCCGGCTGCTGCCGTCCCGGTCCTGCCGGCTGCTCAGGCAGTGAAGGAAATGAATGAAAAGTCAAGAGTTCGGCCGGCGGGTTGGCCAAAAAAAAGAAGAAAAAAAAAGGAAAGATGCGAGCCAGCTGCTCCCATCAACACGGCCACAAGTGGCAGGACGGGTTCCTAGGCCGCCCAAAGGAGAGGGGCCGATTGCCCGAGAAAGAAAAGGAAAGAAGCGTCCGGTTGCCTGCTGCCAACAGACGAACAAAGAGAATAAGAAAAAAGCATCAACTTCAATAAAAAAGACAAAGAAGTCGCTGGAAGATCCGGCCCGACTGCTCAGCAATCGACCCGTATCCCGGAGGCTACATCCAGCGGATGTGCTGACGCGCCCCGGCGAGGAAGAAGACGAGGTAGTTGCCGGGAGATCCGTTCCGCCTGCTCAGCAGTCGGCCCGAATCTCGGGGGTTACACCCAGTGGGTGCGTTGGCTCGCCCCCATGGAAGATTGCAAGAAGCAAAAACAAGAAGAGTTTTGTTCGGCTGCCAGCAACCGGCGGAAGAGAAAAAAAAAGAAAAGGGCGTTGCCAAACGCCTCACCGCCTGGCCGGCTGTGCGAAGCCGGCTCGGCCGCGTTCTGCTTGCTGCCTGGCCGGTCAAGCCCGACCGGCTGGATCCTCCTCGAGCGCCTAGAGGCTCGAGGGCTATATACCCAGCGGGTGCACCGACGCGCTCCGCGAGCGTTGAGCCGCGCCGGCTGTCTTCGGCAAACTCCGCCTCGGCTACACGAAAATCAATGTGAGCTCCTCACCCGCATATTTTTGCACCGCGAGAGCATGGATAACCCCGAGCGATGCTCGGGGGCTATCTCCGCATTTTATTACAGCTGCATCAGTGTTCACCCCGGTGCCAGCCAGAGTTGGCCCGGGGATGGCCGCTTGGCCTGAGACGTTTTTTCCCACAGACGGCTTAGTAGCGTGTGTAGTACCAAAGGCCTACCTCTCAGCCACAGACCGCAGAGCGGCTGTCCGGCTAGCAAGAGCAAAAGCTAGAGGTCACCTCACGCGAAAAACGTCTGGGAAGAGAAACGCTTCGGGCGACCCGACCGTTTCCTTTATGAGTATCTACCCGGTTGAATCTGCTCCCAGACTTTGAGTACTGTACACTCCACTTCGCGGCCCACTCTCAGCCAAAGAACGCAGAGCGGCTGTCCGGCGAGCGAGAGCACAAGCCAAAAAACGGAGGGAACACGAAAAAGATTAAGGGGGCTCGGACGAAACCGAGTCGGCACCTTCTGCATAAAACTTGCAATGCTTAAAGCAAACATTTGATATATCTGCATGGACTAACTTCGTCTTTTTTATGATCATTTTCATGGGGAACCCCCCTCCTCTCTCGGAGGCTCGGTGACTACATTGAAATCTGCCAAGGAACCTCCGCCCAACTTTGCCAAGTTGCCCGGAGGCTCGAGGGCTACTGTCGGAGTTATTGGCGACGGGTATCCCGAAGACGGCAAGACGATATTTCAAGACATCGGGGCTAGCAAAGCCCCTCAGTCCAACTACCCGGCCGACTGCTGGCTGCTGACTGCTCCACCAGGCCGACTGCTGGCTGCTGACTGCTCCACCAGGCCGACTGCTGGCTGCTGACTGCTCCACCAGGCCGGCTGCTGGCTGCCGACTTCCCGGCCGCCCCTGCCGACTGCTGGCTGCCGACTGCTCCACCAGGCCGACTGCTGGCTGCTCCCACCAGGCCGACTGCTGGCTGCCGACTGCTCCACCAGGCCGGTTGCTGGCTGCCGACTTCCCGGCCTCCCCTGCTGGCTGCTGGCTGCCGACTGCTGGTTGCCGACTGCTCCACCAGGCCGGCTGTTGGCTGCCGGCTGCTCCAACCAGCCAGCTGCTCGGAGTCAACTTTAGCCTGACGCGACCCCGACGTGACGACCGTACCCGGCACTGTTCACGTATCACCCCAGCCTTCATGTACAGTGTCACTTGTCCCCTGACATTATTTATGAAGTGAACCAGGGGACAAGCATGACACCCCATCATGCCTTGCCCATGCCACCACATAGCTTACTCTCTAAGCTAGCCATGCCTATATATATGGGCACACATCCATCCATCCATGGAGGATGGACTCTCACGCACACACCCACAAGCAAGCTGGCTAGCAAGAGAGCTAGCTAGCCATCCATCCATCCACTCCCACGGCCAAGTATGCCCAAGCACACCCGTATGGCCAGAGGCAACGACCACCATGCCACATACATATGCAAAGCCAGATGCCTATGGCACTGAGCTTAGATCTGACTCGAGGAGCACTCTGTGCAGATATACCACATATACTCAGACATGCAGGAGTAGGGTGTTATCTCTCCGGAGAGCCCCGAACCTGGGTAAACTAGCGCGTGCTACTCGCATACCCGTCCCTGGATATTCCGGCATCAGTCTTGACCCCACAAGAAGCCACCTTGTGGCATATGTCGTCTAGCACCCCCCGTGAGAATACCACGACACTCTGCCATGGTGCGCGGTGTTCTCTGCTATTTGTGCAATGTGCTCATCCCCCCTGCGAACCACAAGGGGCTCATGGCCCCATAAGTGGTTGTGGTTTCCCACGACATCTCGGCGTGCCAGGTAGGGGGATGCACTTGCACAAACCGGAGAAGTGTACGTAGCGCGTCATCTTCGTCGTCAATTTCTTCATCAACGGCTCCATCATTCATGGCGCCCAAGAAGAAACCCGGTGCCGCTGCCCAGCCGTCCTCGTCGAAGGCCCCACTGCATGCGACCACCGATGCCGCGGGGGCTACGGGGACGCCTGGGCACATGTACACTGCGAGGGATGTGGTCGACGCAGGCGACGTCATCACCACCTCCCCTGTGGCCGAAACAGGAGCAGGAGGCACCGGAGAAGGACAACACCAACAGCATCCCAGCGGCCATGCTCCAGGGGGTACGGTTGGAGAGATCATTCCGTCTTCACCTCTCCGCCTGGCCGAAGGGCACAACCACAGTGGTGGCTCTCGCTCTAGGGCGAACCGCAATCCTCCAGCCGCCCCCGCTGCGGGCGCGATCGCAGGACATATGCCACCCCCAGAGCAAGCCGATCCAGCCAATGCACCAAACGGAGCCGCCGGTCCACAAGCGCCTACACCTCGTCACCACGCCATCTTGGCGACTGGCTCGTGGCGATGAGAGCATGGTGCGACCACTGTCGGCACCATCAGGAGCCGAGCGACGTTACGATCTTCATCGACATCCATGCCAAGCACCGCTTTGGAGGCCATGGCGCGGGTCCAACTGTTGTTGAGATTTCCGCCTGGAGCCGATCAGATGGATTTGTCGAGAGTCACCATTCAGAGCATGCTTGGTTTTGCCAAGATGGGTAGATCACAGCAAGCTGCCCCCCACGGCCTCCCCAGGCGATGACAACGACCTACACAGCTGGTCGTGCAGAAGGAGCCACCCCTACCGTGCAGTCTCCTAAGCGGCAGCCAGCACAGCAGCCATGTGACGAAGAACCCGACAACGTCTCGGAGGCTTTGTCTGACCCTCGAGCGTGTCAAGGCCAACGACGAGTCCTGGAAGATAGGCATAGGGAAGGCGCGCGTGTCACCATCGAGCGACGCTGCGACGCCCACCACGAGTCCGACAGGCGCGATGACCCCAACGTCGATGAGCCTGCACTTGCCGAAGGCAGGTACCTACCTTTCAAGGCTGGGTGCCCGGCCATGACCCGTGACTTGCGGCAAGTCTGTTGGCCATCCACTCGCATGTTCAAGCCAGAGATACCAGAGAAGTATGATGGGAGACTGAACTTGGTAGAGTTCTTGAGCATCTACACCATCGTTGTTCAAGCTACCGCAGGAATAGATGAGAAGGTATTTGCTAACTACTTCCCTTTGGCACTCAAGCCAAATGTCAAGTCTTGGCTGATGCACCTGTAAGATAACTCCATTTCGGCCTAGTCTAACTTGTGCCATGAGTTCATTTGCGCCTTCATGGGCGGCCATCAAGAACCAGGGCAAACCAGCGATTTACATCTCTGCAAGTGTGTTATATCAACTAGAGGGGGTGAATAGGCGATTTTTATGAATTCTTCACTGAGGAATTTGGGGGTGAGGAAATTCCTTAGCGAAGAACTACTTGCAGTGGAATAAGTACTCAAAAGGAATCATAACAGAACACAAGCATGGTCATCATGATGAAATGAAGACAAGCACAGAGTACAGAAAGCATAACCACAGGATAACACATGATGAAGACAAACAGACTGAAGAAATTGAACTGAAGAATTGAGAAAGTCTTCAGTCAATGTCTTCAAACACAGATATGAACAAGTGCACAACACAGTTATGAGGAAACGAAAGAGTTGAGGAAATAGAACCAGTAAGCTTGGTGAAGACAATGATTTGGTAGATCAGTTCCAACTGCTGTCTCAGTTGAACGTCTGGTTGGAGCGGCTAGGTATTTAAACCTGAGGACACACAGTCCCGGACACACAGTCCTCACCGTATTCTCCTTGAGCTAAGGTCACACAGACCTCGCCCAATCACTCGTGGTAAGTCTTCAGGTGACTTCCAAACCTTCACTGACTCGGTCACTTGGCGATCCACAATTCCTCTTGGATGCCCTAGAACATGACGCCTAACCGTCTAGAAGAAGCACAGTCTTCAAAGGTAACAAGCGTTGGATCTAGGCAAGATCAATCTCTTCAGTGATGCTCAATCACTTTGGGTTTGTAGGTGTTTGGGTTTGGGTTTTCCTCACTTGATGATTTTCGCTCAAAGTCCTCGGAGGATGGGATGCTCTCAAATGACAAGTGTCAGTTTCTCTCGGAGCAGCAAACCAGCTAGTAGTTGTTGGGGGCGGCTATTTATAGCCTAGGGAGCAGCCCGACATGATAAGACATAAATGCCCTTCAATGATATGATCGTTAGGTGGGTAGATATTTTGGGACAGCTGACAAAAGGCACATCAACGGTCGGAAATTTGAGTATCAAATTCCTCAGGGCTATCATATTCCTCGCTGTGTAGGCAATCCACACTGGCGAATTCCTGACTCCTCAGTCAGAACAAATTCCTCAGAGACCAGAAGAACTTAGTCTACATCCTTTGAAGAATATGGTGAACTGTATGAGATTTCCAATGGATTCACTCGAAGGGATTGGTAGGTGTAGGATTTTGAGTTGAGCATCACTTGGAAAATTTTCCTTATTATTTCCTCGACCCCCTTTAACAGTACGGTGTTTCCTATGACTCAAGAAAGAGAAAATGAAACTACGAAAACAAAAGTCTTCACGCTTCATGTTCCTCGAATGGATACCTAGTGTTCAAGGTCACACCAATTTCTTCACTTTCAAAATCTTCAGAAATCCAAAGTCTTCAGTCGAAGAACTTCATTTTTAGGGGTCGACTTTCTCTGTAAATATCAAACTTCTCATAGACTTATAGACCTGTGTACACTCATAAACACATTAGTCCCTTAACCGATAAGTCTTCAGTACACCAAAATCACTAAGGGCACTAGATGCACTTACACTCTCCCCCTTTTCGGTGATTGATGACAATATAGGTTAAGTTTTCAACGGGGATAAACATATGAAGTGTAAATACTGAGATTGAGGAATTTGATTGCAAGATATAGAAGAACTCCCCTTGAAGATGTGCATAGTGAGGAATTTGCTTTTGAAGCTATGCACACTTGACGAGTAGAATCATGGAGATCTCCCCCTATATCTTGTAATTCATTCACGCATTTGACATATAGTATGAAGAATTTGAAATGCATGATGAAATACGGTGATTGAAGTAATTCATCATGCGTGCATTAACATTAATGAGGAATAAGCATGCAGAAAAACACAGCAGAAGTATCAGGCCACCATATAGTTTAAGTTTACAACTCGATCCACCAAAATCATCAGAAGAACGAGAGTTGTAGCTTCGCAAAAAAAACGCCCATATAAGATAGACCCGCTTGAAGACTAACTCAAATTTCTCCCCCTTTGTCATCGAATGACCAAAAGGATCGAAAAATGAGGACTAACACCCCTGAAGAATATCATGTTGATGAAGGAGCGCCAACGTTGTTGTGGTCATTTGTTGTTGTAGGGCCTGCTGCAGTGTCGTCCAAGTCTTCTTGCTCGTCGGTTTCGCCCGATGAAGAATATGAGCTAGCCACCAAGGAAGGAACCTTGACCTTCTTGTATTTCTTCGGTGGAGGTGCAGACCAGTCAAAGTCCTCCTTGAGACCCATTCGCTTCAGAACTTCTTGTCCATATACATGTGACAGAATAGCCCAGGTGCGACCGAAGATTTCATGGAGGTAGTAATGGTTTTTCTTCACTTCATTATGTGTAGCAGTCATGTTGTGAATAATGGAACCAAACTGACGCTTAACCATTTATGGTTTCGATCCACCTTCTGGTGAAGACTAAGAAGCAGCTCACGGTCAGTCATCACTCTTGGAGCTGTGGCTTGAGGATTTGGCTTGGATGCATTAGCAGTAGAATCATGAGTGGCAGAGTCATCATTGGTGGAATAAGATGCAGCTTTGCGAAACTGACCATCCAATGGACGAATGCCTTCATGAATAATAGCTGGTGCCTTGCCCTTCTCATCAACTGAGGAATATGTCCGCTTGAGGACTTCGATTGGGGGCAAGTATCTGTGGTGATCCTGAAAATCAGCCTTGTAATTGAGTGAAGACCTTGTTCTGAGGAATCTCATAATCCAAGGAGCATAAGGCTTCAACTCAAACGGAGAGAGTGCAACATTGGCCAGAGTCCTCATGAAGAAATTATGATAGTTGACAGGGATGCCATGCATGATGTTGAATAGCAGATTATTCATGATGCCAGTGACTTCTTCATCAGACGAGTCGTGGCCTTTGATCGGACTCATTGTCTTCGTCAGAATGCGATAGACAGTTCTTGGCACATAGAGCAATTCCTTCACGAGAAATTTGGTCCTTGGGGCTTGACCGGGCTTCAGAGGCTTCATAAGTACTTGCATATAATGGGCAGTGAGTTCAGGCTCTTGGTACAGACAACGAGCACCTTCAAGGGGAGGACTGATTGGCAGGGCGTGAAGTAATACAGAGGCCGGTGCTTTGAAATGAGTGTTTTCGTTCATCCAGTTCAAAACCCAAGAGTTCACATCGTCAGCATCTCCTGTAATGTGCAGCATTGTGTAGAATTGAAGAATAAGTTCTTAATTCCAATCAACAATGTCAGAGCAAAAGTTGAGGAGGCATGCGTCATGAAGCACACTGAGGACAGGGTGAAGCAAGGCAGTGATTCCATGTCCACGTGAGGAATATGCTCATGGTCGAAGACATTATCCTTGTTGAAGAGCAGTGAAGAATAGAAGTTGGCCTGGCTGGCAGTCCAGAAGCGCTTCCTTGTAAGACGAGAAGAGTCATAAGGATTATAGTCAGTGAAGAACACGTGCTCGCTGAAGAAGTCATTAGCCTTGAATTTCTGCTTCTTCAAGAATGAATCCTTTGGCTTGGGCTGAGGAGTATTAGTCAATTGCATTACTACCTCAGGAATTGTAATCTCAGGTTCCACAGGCTGAGAAATTTCAGCTTCTTCTTCAGTGGCAGCCTGGGTCTTCAATTCTTCATTTACATTTTCTTCAGCACTAGTGGCTGGAATCTCTTCATGTACAGAAGGAGTTGCACGAGGTTCTTCAGATCCCATTTGTACTTCAGTGTTGAATGGGGGACTGAGGAATTTGTTGAAGTGGTGTTAACAGAGGAGAGTTGGGGTGCTAAATTTCCCAAAAGTCATCATACAGCACTGGTGTTGTACACCCAATGTCCACATCTTCATCTTCTTCTTCAACGTCGGCCTCTTCAGCAGTGAACTGAGGCATGGGCGATGAGACTTGTGGGGTTGAAGGGATTGCATCCGCTTCAATTTCTTCATCCAGCTGCTCTGACGAAGCAGCAGAGGGAATATCATCATCAGATTCACTTGGAATCACATATTCTTCATCAAAAGGAACAAGGTCCTTTGATGGCATGGAGGAGACTGGAACAACATCAATTGGATTTGCAAAAGAGCTGGTCAATGGCATCATCTTCTTCGGAGCTGAAGAATCTGATGAAGTTGATGCCTTCCTTTTCTTCACTGCTGCACGCTCTACAGCCTTGGTTTTCTTCACATCTGTTGCAGATGGAAGGATCGAAGTTGGTGTAGGCGCAGGAGGAGCAGAGGAATTTGGTTCAAATTCTTCACGCACAACTGATGCAGTTGCCCTGACTTCTTCAGTTTCTTCAGGCGCAACACTTGTGGTTGCCCTGGCAATCTCTTCAGCGGCTGGGATGCAGTCATCAGCCCTGGTACTCTGAGTTTCTTCAGCAGCCTGATTGTCATCAGCGGTTCTCGCATTTTCTTTAGTCGGCTGAGCAGATGTTTCAGCCTGAGGATTTTCTTGTTGCGTTGGGGCTGCAACATTGGAAGTGAACTTTTCAGTCAAATTCACAAACCTGACTTTGGATCCAAGCCAGTCAGCACGGTATACATCAAATTCATCACTGAGTTTCTTGATCTCAGATTGAATAGTGACAAGTTCTTCAGTTGTCATAGAGACAACGTTTTTCTTCAAGAAGCGCTCCTTCCTGTACTGCGCTTTCTTGATCTGCCTGGCCTTTTAAAATTTCCATTTTTCTTCTTGGTTGAAGGCAGTCAGCATATGACTTTGGCCAGGAGTCATCTTGAAATCAGGCATAGGAGTGTTGGGGTCCTTGTGCCAGAGATCAATGTAATCAAGGATCAACTTTGGATCCAAAAGTAGAGGCACATTTGTGCCTTTGGCTCTAGCGGCCTTGAGCTGCCTGTCTCTGATGATTTTGGCAAGTTCCTCATCATCAGCTTCGTCTTCATCTGACGGCACTTGGAAAGCGACCTGCTTCTTGTGAGGACTTGGGCGACAGGATCATCCAGCAGTGGCCTTTGTCTTCAGCACAGAGGGTCCAGTTGAAGAATTTGGTGCAGCAGAGGAGCTAGCAGAAGCTCCTGAGGCAATAGAGATGCATGTTGTCCTTTGGCACGTGGCGAGATGCACATATGCTGAGGATTTGGACGGAGTAGATGAGGACTTTGGCGGAGGAGCGGGAGCAGTTTGAGGAGTTGGCCGTGAGGGCTTTGAAGAATCTGGAGGGCATTGAGGGTGAAGCACTTAGCTTATGAGCAGGCTTCTTTGCCATGGCCTTCTTCGGCTTGCTTGCAGAGGCCTTAGCAGTGGCAGCAGCAGCAGCAGAGTCTTCATTAAATTTCCTCACTGCTTCTCTTGCCTGTTTGGCCAGTTTGGCCTGGCGCTTGGCCCATTCGTCAGGATAGTCCTCACCGCGCTTGAGGCTGGTGGGATCTGCTACTTGGCCAGGTGCCAACGGAGGTTTTGGGCATTGAGGATTTAGAGCGAATTTCTTCATATACTTGGGAGTAACATACCTGTACTCCCTCCACTCCCTTGCCCATCTCCTCTCTATTCTTTGGATGCGCACCTTGCGCTGATTTTTGTCCTCCTTGCCATACTTGGCCTCATCAGGAGTGCAATAATCCTTGTATATGTCATCAGGGATCTCAAAGGCAGTATTGACCTCAGGCCTCTTTCCTCCATTCCTTGGCTTCTTTCCATCAGCCATTTTCTTCAGCTGAGGAATATGAGCAACTGAATTTTCTGAAGATGTGTGCAACTTTTCTTCGAGGAATGCTGCAAATGAGTTAAGTTGATGAGAACCTAGTGATTCAGCAACGGACATGAGTACCTGTGAATAGAGTATAGTTGCGAGGAATTTGGAGAGGTCATATGTGTTCTCGGAAGGTTTTGCAAAAAAGGAACAAGTTTGAGGAATTTGACCAGATGAGTCTTGAAGAATTTCACTAAGCGTTCTTTGTCTTAGTTTCCAGAGTTGTATAGATCAAAAAAATCCACACAATTGAGGAATCATGAAGAATAGTATTGCTTAGAGAAACGAACCAAGAACAAATGACATGTGAGGTGTTTTAGTGTGTGAGGGTTTGAAGAAAAACACCTTTGAAGATCTTGTAGAAATCATTTGAATCAAAGAGGGCAGTAAAAGTAACTTTTAATTACCCTGGACGAAGAACACGATGAACTGGGAAGTGTAGATGTGAAGTTCGTCAGTTCAGATCTTCCACGCCCTAACTCGGCTGAGGAAGACAACTACGGCAGCGACGAAGTGAAGAAATCTGCAGCTGGCGCGAGTACGACAACGATGAGGTCGAGGCAGTTAAGCTCTTCCTCACCGGCGATGATGAAGTAGCAGCGACGCTAGGGTTTGAGAAGCTCGAGCTGGAGTGAGGTCGAGCGGAGTAAAAGAGAAGTGAGGAAGGGGAGGGGTATTTATAGCCACGGTGAAAAACTGTTCGCCTGAAGAAATTTGGACGAACGTGCCCCTGACCTTTCTCATTCGCTTGACATGTGTCACCCATGTACTGAGAGGTGGCGATCGTGTGAGGTCGTGGGTGAAAAGATAAGTGTTATCATGGAATGTGGAATGGTTTGAGCTGCAAAGCCGAAAATTTAGATAAGATAAGTTAAACGCTTCGTTCGCAAATTCTTCAGCTGACAAGGACATAGTGAAGATTTTGAACGAGTTTAATAGAACACACACGAAGAATTTGTGAATAGATTGGGTTGAGTATAGCATAGAGGGAGAATGGTCCGATCACATTCACTTAGCAGAAAAAGCAACTTGAAGAATTAGCAATAAGTGAATGTTGTAGAGGACATAAACACAAAAATATATATATAGCCAATGAAGAAAAACGACGGAAACATTGTAGACAATGCAAAGTTGAAGCAAATGAACAACTGAGGAATTTCAAAAATGAAGAAGAACTCGAATTGAAGATTTTCAACTTTTGGTGGTGGCGTGACCCACCGTATAAGAATGATGATTTCAGACACCGCGTACAATTGTCGTAGGGCTCTGAGAGTCAAATTCTTCGTTAATTTCTTCACACTTAGAGTGTTAGTCTTCATTGATTGAATAAAAATGTTTCTTTATGTGTTGCACATCTAAGTCATCAATTTTGCATAAGTGTTAGGATGAGTGTCCTTTTCAAAGAACATTCGAAGATTCTAAGATATTTAGCTCACACTGCAACTTGCTAAATCTCTTCTCATCCAAGGGCTTTGTGAAGATATCGGCTAGCTGTTCTTCAGTCTTCACATGCTCAACAGAAATGTCGCTCTTCAACACATGATCGTGAAGAAAATGATGACGAATCTGAATGTGCTTTGTCTTGATCTTTGAACTGGGTTATGAGCAATCTTGATGGCACTCTCATTGTCACAGTAGAGAGGCACTTTCTTCACGTTTACGCCGTAGTCCTTGAGAGTTTGCTTCATCCAGAGCAATTGAGCACAGTAAGAACCAGCAGCAATGTTGTCGGTGTACTAGAGTAGGGGTACCCTAGTATCCCGAACTTGTGCACGCAGGCGATTCAGACCCTCCGCGGGGCCTCACGGGTGACCGCCAAGGTCCTCCGTGGTTCCTTTGGAGCCATTCAAGAACAAAGTATTCAAGTCGGGAGACAAGGCCCGGCAAGAGGAGCTTGCGGGAAGGCCACAAGGCACATAGGGAGACAAGGCCCGGCAAGAGGAGCTTGCCGGGAAGGCCACCAGTGCACTTACAAGACAAGGCCTCGGCAAGAGGAGCTTGCCGGGAAGGCCAGTGGCGACAAGCCTCTGGCGCGACAAGATAACAACCGACAAAGGCGCTTGTCGACAGACCACCTCTCTACTCCACGCTCCAGCACAACCACTAACGTGTCGCCCTGGGACCTTTCCAGGCGCGCGTGGCGAGAGGCTGTGCAGCCAGCGGTGCGAGGTGGCAAGCAACGCTGACAAGTTTGCCATCGTGGCAGACGGTGGCGCCCCTGACGGTCCCTGTTTGCACTGTTAGGGCGACTAGACGGGCATTTAATGCCTTTGTCCCCTGCCGTCAGGGTTAGGTATTATACACTATACACTGTACAAGTAGGTGTACCAACCACTATTTTTCCATTTGTACCCCCGTCTACGTTGCCACCTGTCGGAGCCCCTTGAGCATATAAAAGGAGGCCCATGCGCAACGTAGGAAAGTGGGTCGATCAGTTCCCTCCACGCTCAGTCTTGTTAGCAGCTCGTGTGTACTGTAGCACTCAGCGCTCCTGAGCAAGAACGTAATACACCTAGACATGCAGCAGTAGGAGTGTTATCTCTCCGGAGAGCTCCGAAGCTGGGTAAACCTCTCGCGTGCTTCGCCTCGATCTGCTCTTCGTGCAACCTCCGCTCCTCGCCGAACGAAAGGGGCTCGGTCCGCCCGGCCCCATAGGTGTTCGTGGGCGAGATCAACCTGCCCCGACATCTTTGGCGCGCCCGGTAGAAGCGTCGAGGTTGTGTGAACCTGATCCGGCGTCCACGCAAGCTCCACCATCATCTTCATCAACATGCCACCGAAGAAGAAGGCTTGGCGGCGAAGCCCGTCCGCGTCGAACCCACACCGCCACCGGAGCAAACAGGTGGTGGGGTAGACGCCGGCGGAAGAATGGATGGCGACGGGGGAGCTCACGGTGCTGCCAAGTCCAAGGACAAGGCTGCGCAGACCTCGGCGTCCGTACATGCACCGCGCCCGTCTCAGGAGGCGCGGGACCGACAGCGTCATGGCATTCACAATGCCATACGCTCGTTGGACCGAGATCGAGCTGGAGGATCTCGGGATGCTCAAGACCAGCATGCACGCCAACATCTTTGGCGCGAAGCGAGCACGGTCGCCCGGACGGGATATCGCTCCTTCTAACATAGTTAGAAGTCCGAGCATATCCGCTCCTCGCGCCGTTCGCCACAGCCACCCACCACTCTAGCGAAGCTACGGCGAGAGCTCAACTGCTCTGGATTACCCTCCAACGGCCCGACAAGGTCGATGAATGGAGGAGCCACCATTGAGTCTCTATCGGCTTCGCTTAACGGCGGCAGCTCCGCTGACAACCGAGTGTATCGCTGCAGCGGCAAGACTGCAAACACGAGCCGGTGGCGGCAGAGACCGTGGGGTGCAACCACCATGCACTCTCCGCCCGAAGGCCAAGATCGCCGACTCGTCGGATCCACCTCGACAGCGACTCCGCTGCGTCATCAGATCCGCGAGCTCATCGCGATCAGCGCCAAGTTCTTCACGAAGCAGCGGCAAGAGGGGACGCTTCGAACTTCGCATCGAGCGCCCGAAGAGAAGCGCGGCGTCAATCTGACAAGCGCGCTGGGCCTTCTGTCGACATGCATGCGCCAGAGGAACCAGGCGACTTGCCGTACGCGGTAGGTTGCCGTGCGTTCACTCGTGAGCTGCGGCAAGTCTAGTGGCCCAGCAAGAAAAACTTCAAGCCAGACATACCAGAGAAGTACGACGGCAAGACGCATCCGTCGGAGTTCCTCAACATCTACACCATCGCGGTGCAGGCTGCGGGGCGAGACGACAAGATCCTTGCCAACTACTTCCGCTGGTGCTCAAGCCCAATGTCGAGATCTGGCTCATGCACTTGCGGACAACTCCATATCTTCTTGGGCAGATCTATGCCATCGGTTTGTCGGCGCCTTCTGATGACCACAAGCCCCATGGCCAAGAAAGCGACCTTCATCTGCTCGCCAAGAAGGAAGGAGAGCCCTAGCAAAGTACATTCAAAGATTCAGCAGCGTCTGACAACATCGGACGCCCACCACCCGCGGTGATCGGTAGCGTTCCATCGGAAACGTCGAAACCGCAGGATGCAGGGAGGAGATGGCGATGTGCAAAATAAGAGACGTCGATGAGCTATCATACTGGCCGACAAGTGTGCGTCTTTGAGGAAGGGAGGAGATTCCGGAGAGAATACCGAAGCGGGAGGATCGATAGTGAAGAGACCGCCCGGCAAAGAAGAGCCGTGGCAAGGGCAACAGGAAAAAGAAAGGCAGAGATGTGCTAGTTGTTGAGCAGTCCGGCAACGGAGGTGGCGACAAGAAAGCCAAGGCTGGTAGCTCTGGCAAGGAGGTTGCCGCTGGCACCAACTACCAGTCTGTGGCGGCCGCCGACAAGCAGGACGGCTCCGGCAAGCAATACTGCAAGATCCACCGCACCAAGGGCCATGACCTCCAGAGCTGCAAAAAGGTCGAGCAGCTTGTCGAGCAACAGAAAGCTGAATACGAGCGACGCGACAAGGAGAAGGCCAGGGAAGGTGCTTTGGAGGAGCTAGCAAGAAAGCGTCCCGGCGGGAGGCGCGCGGCAAGGCCAAGCAGCGGCAAGGAGACAGGCCTCCAGCGGCGCGACAAGGACTGACGGCGATGGCGGCAGCGAGGACATGGATGATGACGAGGCCGATGAGCAGTATTTACAGAACGCCACAGATGTACTGTGAGTTGATGGAGGTGCTTCTCTGCATACTTCAAACCTCCAACTCAAGCAGTGGATGCTGGAAGTCAATGCAGCAGAACCATCAAACGAGTCACGCAAGCCTACGAAATGGTCCAAGACGCCTATCATATTTGACATTGAGGACCACCCTGATAGTGTAACTGCGGTCGGGTGCTTGCCGATGTTGTTTTCACCAACTATCCGCAACCTCAAGGTCACGAAGATGCTAGTTGACGGCGGGTCCGGCTTGAATCTGATCTCCTCGCGGTGCTCGAAACTCCAGATCCCTGATGGCGAGCTCGAAGAGACCGGCAGTTTTCAAGGAATCAATCCGGGAAGGAGCAAGCCGAAGGGAAAGATCACGTTGCCGGTGAAATTTGGAAGCGAGTTGAACTTCAGGACTGAGAGGGTCACCTTTGATGTTGCTGACTTTCCATTGCCTTACAATGGAATACTTGGCCGTCCAGCACCTCGCCAAATTCATGGCGGCCTCTCACTATGCCTACAACCTCCACGAAGATGCTTGGGCCCGATAAGTGTCATCTCTGTCCTGGCGACAAGAAGGATGCTCTTATCTGCGCCGACAAGATCTACCGGGAAGCAAAGAGCCGCAACAGATTACAAGCCACTTGTCATTGAAGCTCCCGGGGGGAAGAAGAAGACCAAGTCCGGCAAGAGCTCTGATGCCCACTCCGGCAAGCGCACCTCTTCGGAGTGATGCGCTACCGTCGAGGAGGCACCATCAAGCTCCACCGGCAAGTGTAAGAAGACGATGACAGCTCCACCAGAGACCAAGAAGGTGTCCGCCAAGGAGGACGGCACTGGTGGTACCTTCACCATCAGTGCCTCTCTCAACCCTAAATAGGAAGGCGCTTCGTTGCTTTCCTGCGGGCGAACGTCGACGTGTTTGCGTGGCAACCGTCTGACATCCCCGGTGTTCCCAGGAAAGTAATTGAGCACCATCTTGTCGTTTGTCCTCATGCGCGGCCCGTCAAGCAGAAAGTCAGGAAGCAAGCAGTGGAGCGCCAAGAGTTCATCGCAGAAGAAATCAAGAAACTGGAAGCAGCAGGCCTTGTCAGAGGAGTGCTCCATCCTACGTGGTTGGCCAATCCTGTAGTTATCGCATAAGGCTAACGGGAAATGGAGGCTTTGTATCGACTTTACCGATGTCAATAAAGCTTGTCCCAAAGATCCATTTCCTTGCCGCGCATCGACCAGATTGTTGACTCCACGGCGGATGTGATTTGCTTTCATTTACGGATGCCTACTCAGGATATCAACAGATCTTCATGGCAGAAGAGCATGACGAGAAAACTGCAATCATCACCCCAAGTGGCACAAACTGTTTTGAACGGAAGCCCATCGGGTTAAAGAATGCTGGTTCAACGTTTGCAAGAGTAGTTCACGACGCTTTTGAGCCGCAAACGCACATAAATGTGGAAGCATACATGGATGACATAGTGGTCAAAAGCAAGGACAAGGCGACCCTAGTTCAAGATTTAGATGAAACCTTTACAAATCTGCGCAAGATCAACCTCAAGCTCAACCCGAGAAGTGCGTGCTCGGCGTCCCTTCCGCAAGCTTCTCGGGTTCTTCGTGTCTCGGCGGGCAATTGAAGCCAATCCCGAGCAAGATCAAGGCCATTGAGCGGATTGAAGCACCAAAAGCGCGTCAAGGATGTCTGAAGGCTTGCGGTTGCGTAGCTGCTCTCGGCGAGTTTATCTCTAGATCTGCTGGCGCCTCGCCATTTTTCAAAATCTTGAAAAAGGCGGGTCCGATGCAATGGACTCGAAGCGGAGGCAGCTGCGAGACTTGAAGAGATACATCCTCCACTCCAATACTTGTCGCACCTAAGCCACAAGAGAAGTTGCTGCTATATATAGCAGCAACCAATCAAGTGGTTAGTGCTGCGTTAGTAGCGGAGAGGGAGGCGGATGATGAGCTAGCAACCATGGTAGACGCATCCAGTGACAAGCAGGGGGCTTCACCGGCAAGCTCTGGTCCCGACAAGAACGGATCTGCGTAGACGCATGAGAAGATGCAGAAAAGGATGGTGCAGCGCCCAGTTTACTTTGTCAGTTCCCTTCTGCAGGGGGCTAGGTCAAGGTACTCTGGTGTGCAGAAATTGCTTTTTGGCCTCCTCATGGCCTCGAGAAAGCTGCGCCATTACTTTCGAGGCACATGAGATCACAGTTGTCACCGCTTTCCGCTGAAAAGGATCTCGCAAAATCCAGAGGCAACAGGCGGGATTGTCGGTGGGCACTGGAACTATCAAGCTTTGGCCTCAAGTTTGAGAGCACTTCAACTATCCAAAGCGAGCATTGGCGGAGTTCATAGCCGAATGGACACCAACACGGATGAAGAAATTCGAAGCGAGCATCCCTTCAAGGAAGCAAGCAAAGAGTGGCTGATGTACTTTGATGGTGCCTTCTCGCTGCAAAGGCGTCGGTGCCCGGCGTGCTGCTTGTCGCACCCACGGAGAGCACGCGCGTCAAATCGTAGTCCAGATGCACTTTCCCAAGGAGCAAGCAACAAACAATACGGCAGAGTATGAAGGTTTGCTTGCCGGTCCAGATCGCATGATGAACCTTGGTATCAAGAAGCTCATTGTCGGGGTGACTCACAGCTTGTCATCCGCCAAGTGAACAAGAATTATCGAGTCCGTTGATGGAAGCTTATGTTGATGAAGTGAGGAAGCTAGAAGAGCACTTTGACGGCTGCAAATGGAATATATTCCGAGAGCTCGAGCGACATTGCCGATGGCTCGTCAAAGTGCGCCGCACTTAAGTTACACAATGGAACCAGGTATTTTTGTGCTCAAGCTGACTCAACCGTCTGTAACACCACCAACTGGACAGAGCAAGAAGAGGAGGTTGATCTCTGGTGACTACTTTCCGGCAGAGCTTCCCGAAGCCGCCGCCACGAAGGTCCCCAAGATCGACACCAACAGTGCTGAGGGGCAGTCTGCTCCGACAAGCCCCAGGGTTTGTTTCGTTGAAGCAGACGCTCCCGACAAGTTTTGCTCCGGCAAGCTTGCCGGGAGAGCGATCAAGCTCCCGGCGAGCGAGGTTCTCGCCATGGAAGCAGATATTCCGCGGCAGCAAATGTGCCTTTAGTCCTTGTTGTCGAGCCGCAAGCTCCAAAGATGGGCGCAGCAGATTGTCCATTTCCTTGAGACGGAGAACTTCCCAAGAGCAAGAAGAAGCGGAAAGAGTAGCCCGGCAGTCAAGTATGTACCAGTTTGTCGACAGACACTGCTATGTAAGAAGACTCAACGGTGTGAAATTGAAGTGTATTCCCCGGGAAGACGGACAAAAGCTGTTGGCAGAGATACATGGAGGCATATGTGGTCACCACATTGGCGCAGGAGCACTTGCCGGCAAAGCGTTCCAGCAAGGTTTCTTTTGGCCGACAGCCCTCCAGGATGCAACTGCACAAGTAACCAAGTGTGAAGCGTGCGAGTTCCATTCCAAGCAGACACACCAGCCAGCTCAAGCTCTCTAGACGATCCCTTTATCCTGGCCATTTTCAGTCTGGGGCTCGACATCTCGGCCCCTTCCCGAAGTTGTCGGGGCTTTGAGTACTTATGCGTTGTAATCGACAAGTTCACAAAGTGGCGGAAGTGGAAGCGATGAGGAAGGTGACATCACAGTCGTGATCAAGTTCTTGAGTTGATTGTTTGCGTTTCGAATCCCTAACAGGATCATCACCGACAACGGCACACAGTTCACAAGCCGCACCTTCATGCAAGACGTCCAAGATCTTGGCGCCAAGGTTCGCCGCTTACATTGCTCATCCGAGAAGCAACGATCAAGCGGAGAGGGCAAATCTTGAAGTGCTGCGGGCTCAAGACCAGAACTTTCGGCTGTGCTGCACAAGTGCGGAAGAAATCGGATTGAGGAGCTGCCGGTGGTTCTTTGGTCGATCAGACTGACGCCAAATCGAGCCATCGCCGACACCTTTCGCTCTAGTCTATGGAGCAGAGGCAGTTCTCCCCACGGAACTTCGTATCACGAATCGCCTCGAGTGCTCCCTTATGATGAGCTTGAGCAAGAGCAAGCTGCGACAAGATGACGCTGCTCCTTGAGGAAGATCGTCTTCAGTCAGCTGTCACGAGCTGCTCGGTACCAGCAAGCTTTGCGCGCCGCTACCATAGCCGCAAAGTCAATGCCGAAGTCTCGAGGAAGGCGACCTTGTTCTTCGCGTGTTCAGTCCGCCAAGAATTCCAACAAGTTGGCCTTGAAGTGGGAAGGCCCTTATCGGGTGAAACGATTCACTAGGCCTGGCGCTGTCCGCCTTGAGACCGAAGATGGCATTCCGGTGAGCAACTCCTGGAATATTGAGCATCTTCGTAAGTTTTACCCGTAGGGCGCGGTTGCCGGACCTGTTCCGGCAACCACCTTTTTGTACAAGTCTTGCCGCTAATGCATGTAATCATTTGTACAAAGCCGGGCGCAGTCCCCGTGCATCAGTAAAGCTAGCGTGCTTCGCACACCGTGTCAATTTCATGCTTTTTACTTCTATTTTGCATACGTTATCTGACACTTTGTGCAGCACCTACCCCTGGTAAGTGATAACGAGCCACAAGGCTCCATATCTTTATTTTTCTCTTCTTTCTCTTTCTCAAAGAGAGGAAGGTTCCCTCGCACACAAGTTTGCCGGGGGGAAAGGAGAAGATAATGGTGTGTACCAAGCGTCGCTCAAGGAAGTCTAGCCTTACCGGGAAGCAAACGACAGGAAAGCTAAGTTGCCAAAGTTTGAGCAATCAGTTTTAAAATTTTTAAGTTATCTTCCTTGAACGACCGAACTTTGTATGGAAAACCTGTACGAGAGGAACCAACTCGTAGCTAGTTGCGCCTTACTTTGTTTCGAGTCCGGCTCAACAACATAAATGAGCTGCGACTAGTTGCGACAAGGTTGCTTGTCGGAAGCGGCACCGCCGGCACTTGACGTTCACTTTTCGGCGCTTCATGGCTCGAGGTGCCAGCGCCGACAAGTTCCCTAAAAGCGTAAGGCAAAAACATACAAAGGAAGGAATCAAGTAAAGGAAATAACATAGCAATTGATACTCAAAATAAAGTTATATTACAAGATAGCTTGCCGCAGCTCTAATGGATTGTTCCTATGACATGACCAGCAGCAGCAAGAGAAAGAGAAAACGGGTGGACTAGTCTACGCGATCGCCCTCAACCCTCTTGATTCCGCTCACCCTGTCCACAATGGGTGCGACAAGGGTCTTGAGCGCCTCCACATCAGCATCCGGCGGCAGGGACTTGAGGACGTTGGTGAGGTTGAGGCCTGGGTTGCGGAAGGCCACCTTCATCAGCACCTTTTGGAGGGCTCCCGCGCAGATCTGGCGCGACTCCTCGGCCAGCTGTTTTGGGACCTCTTCCCGGAGTCGCTGGAGAGCCGTCACCACGCCCTTGAAGAACAAGCTGAGCTTGGCGCTGGGTTGGAGATGCTCGTCGGAGGAGTATCCAAGATCCACCATCCCCAGCTCCATCGGCTCCTCGTGGATGGCTGCAGCAGTATCCACGAGACCCTCGGTCCAGTGCTCCACAATCTCCCTCAAGGCACTCTGGGCGGCAACAAGATTCGCCACAGCTCCTCGTCGGCCTTGATCTTCTCCTTCAAGGCCACCTCCTGCTCCTTGGCGCCTGGCCCAGTGTCCCGAGTCAAAGTAGTTAGCTTCAACTCAAGGTCTGCATTGGAGTCCCCGGCGGCGCTGAGCTCCTTGCTCTCTCGGCGAGACGGCCCTGCAGCTCGCCAAGAGTGTAGGCATCCTTCTCGCGCTCGTGCTTGAGTGCAGCAAGCTCCTCGCCGCTCTTCTTGAGGCTGGCCTCCAATCGCGCCACCTTCTGCCTCCAGCTCCTTCTTGGCGGCCTCGGCAGCTGCGGCAGCATCCTTTGCCTCCTTGAGAGCCCCGCCAAATGTTTCCTCGCGCATGGCGAGATCCTCCTCGTGGCTGTCCAGGTTAACCTTCCGCTGCGCCAACTCGCCTTCCTGCGCAGACAACTTCTCGGTGGCAAGCCGCTGTTCCTCCTCAGCTGCAGCCTCCTAGAGGATGAAGGCCTTGCGCTCCTCGGCGAGTTGCTCCCGCTCCTCCACCAAGGACCGGAGAGCTTCCTGGTTGCGCCCCGGAGCTCCTCAGCAGCGCATCTCGATGTCTGCTCCCGCCTTGACAAGCGCCTCCCGGGTTGCCGCTTTGGCTTGTCGGGCGCGGTAGAGCGGCAGCGGCAGCTCGCAGCGGTTGCTCCTCCTCAGGCTCGCATTGCTTGTTGCTGGCGCGCGTCAACTAGCGTCAGCCCAGCGGAGGCGAGCAGCTCTTCATCGAAGGTTTCTCCTTCGGCCGGCGCCCTGGAGCTCGACTCCCATGGGAGCTTGATGAAGACGCCGTCGCCGGTCTTCAAGTAGGCGCCGGGCTGGGCCTCTTCGAACTGGCAGCTGCAGGCCAGCGGAGGGATCGACGGTCGGTGTAGCGCTGGCGCTCCTGCGGCCTCGTGGTCGTCAGTCGCGATCGCGGACCCTCGCTAGCTTCTGCGGCGGCACCGGTGGCCTCTTATTTGGCAGGCTCGTCGGCGCCCGGCTTCTTCTTCCACGGCGGCGTCGGTGTTGCAGCGCACAAGACGTCCTCCTCGCCGCGACCTCGGTCTCCATTGGCTCTGTGGCAGATGATGAAGAAAGTCAAGCAAATATTCAAAGACAAAATCGAAGAAGAAAAACACAAGGGAAGTACTCAGGCGAGAAGGTTACCGCACCGGGGCTGCGGTCATGGTCTCCGCCGCCAAGGGATCGCTAGTGCCGCCCCTTGCCGGAGAGCTGCCCTTGTCGGAGAAGGCTCCCTTGCGGAGAAGGCTCCCTTGCTGGGGAACGCCCCTTGCCGGGGAATCCACCCATGGCGGCGTAGTCGAAGCAGAAGGAGGCTGCTCTGCTCCTACACAAGTCAACAGTCAGATATCAGCAAAGGAAAAAGCACCCATGCACGCCGAACAGCAAGAAGTAGACCATATACTTATGCTGGGGGCTGCTCTGGGGGCTTCGATGAAGGGGAGTTGCCTCATCCGGCAAGAAGGTTGTCTCGACGCGCCTCCTGCCCGTCGCAGAGGTTCGCCCTCGACGAGAATAACGAGGTCTTGGCTCTCTTCGACATCCTCTCGGGCCAGCGTCCTGAAAAAGGAATGGATTCTGAGTAAAGCAGATCAGATACAAGACAAGGCAACAAATCGAAGAATTACAAGTACAACAAGGAATCTTACTCTTCCTCTTCCTCGTCGGAGCTGAGCGCGGAGAGGTCGAATTCTGGCCCGCCTCCGGTACGACGAGGCGGAGGAGTGGGCTCCCTTGGACGCTTGGCGGGAGCGGGACCGGTAGCCTATGAGGGCCCGCCCAGATTACGCAGCGGCGTGAGAACTCCAGCTGCAACAGTGCTCATGGTGGAAGCGTCGCCTTGGCAGCGCGGCTGTTGGCCCGTCTGCCCGCCCGCCACGTCTCCGGCCTTGCGAAGACGCCTTCTTGAGTGGAGCCGTGGCTCCGCTCGCGGCAAGCTTCTTGGAGGTGGGAAGGATGCGCCCTCGGCGGCTCGCCGACTTCGGCTTGAGTGTTCGCAAGCTCTTCCTCGCCGACGAATTCCTTTCGCTCGACAAGGCTTGCCGCCTCGGCTGCCTCTGCCTCCTCCACAGTGAAGCCAACCGCTTCACGGGCGGCGGCTGCCGCCTCTTCTAACTCGGTGGCGATACGTTGCATCTAAATGCGTCGGTAGTGTCATGGTGAGGCCCCTCTGCTTTCGTCGGAGCGGTGGCATCTCTACCAGATTGTCGAAGAACTGCCGCGACGACGTCATCTCGCGGCTCTTGCCAAGTGGGGACAATTCCGTGGGAGTCGCACAACGGCATCATTGCACGGATGCGGTCAAGCTGACGAGTTGTTGCACAGCCGAACGACGCCTCGACAACCTAAACATCTACGGATGATCAGGATCGAGGCTTGAACAGCTCTAAGAGCATTGCGTCAAGCTCCAAGACAGTGAAGTTGAAGTTGAGGCCTGGGCGCAGCCTCATGATGTCTCTTGCATTCTGAAATTCCTGCAGGTCTCCTTCTCTCCCGCAAGATGGCGTCGGGCGGCGAAGAAAGTCCGCGCCAACGGTGCCTACAGTGAGTCCGGCAAGTCCGAGGCGGAGGATTCGGGTAGCTGCGATCTTGACCTAAGCGTCCTCCGGGGCCAGATTGCTCCAATCATTGCTGCGTACTACTGGGGTTTGGCGCTGGGCGGTAAAAGGCTGCGGGTTCTCCTCAACAATCCAGCACCAATCTTCCCTCCACTCCTCCCATTTGCTATGGAGCTCTCCCTCCAGATAGGCCTCCTTCTTGTCGACCCTGGAGACCCAAGCAATTCCTCCGGCAAGGGGCTCTCCTCTCTCGGCTCGGGGTAAAAAGAAGTGACGGAAAAGAGCTACATTTGGGTGGACTCCGACAAAGTTTTCGCAGAGATGTGCGAAAACCGCCATGGTCAGAACGGCGTTGGGGGTGAAATCAAGGAGGCGGAACCCGTATGTGTTCTTAATGTCACAAAAGAACTCAGAGAAAGGCGGGCAGAGCCCGCAGTAGAAGAAGAGCGCGAAGAAGGGATACCCCGTCGGGGCCAGTTCTGCAGCAGCGGTGGGGAGTACCTTCGTGCGCGGATGCGCCCGCGTCTCCGTCGACCAGAAGAGGTAGTAGTTCTCCCTCAGCTCCCTCGCGGCGAGCTGAGGGGGGGAAGATGGCCCGCTCCTTCCATGGCGCCGAAGTCAAGCATGGCGCCTCGGCCGACTTCACGGTCTTCCCTTGTCGGCTTCGGGCCCATGGCGGAGGCGGTGGAGGAGATCGACGGCGTTGAGTGTGCTGGTGGCGATGAAGTGAGCGCTGCTCTCTTTTCAGCCTTGAGAAGAAGGGGGGAGCAGCGGTGGTTTTTCGATGGGACAGCAACTGGCAAGGTAGGCGACGTGCCCATGTTTCCCCTGCATATAAAGAGGGAGGGGGCGGACGTTCCGATTTCCCGAATAAAGAAACCCCCACGATCTCGCCCACGATCTCTCACACGACGCCACGTTCGATGCGTGCCGTTCGTGGGGGCGTGGTGGGTCCGGGTGAGTTATGGTGTGACCCGACGCGTGTGCCCGTGCCTGCTTTTGGGCCTGGCCCAACAGCGCTGCACCGGTGTGTGGCCCAGGCCCGGGCTCTGCCGGTGTACTAGAGTAGGGGTACCCTAGTATCCCGAACTTGTGCACGGGCGATTGCAGCCCTCATGGCGGGGCCTACCGGGTGACCGCCAAGGTCCTCCGTGGTTCCTTTGGAGCCATTCAAGAACAAAGTATTCAAGTCAGGGAGACAAGGCCCTGGCAAGAGGAGCTTGCCGGGAAGGCCACCCAAGGCACATAGGAGACAAGGCCCCGACAAGAGGAGCTTGCCGGGAAGGCCACCCCAGGCACTTACAAGACAAGGCCCCGGCAAGAGGAGCTTGCCGGGAAGGCCCGGTGAGCGACAAGCCTCCGGGCGCGACAAGATAACAACCGCGACAAGGCGCTTGCCGCGGCAGACCACCTCTCTGTACCTACGCTCCAGCGCATCCACTAACGTGTCGCCCTGGGGCCTTCCCAGGCGCGCGTGGCGAGAGGCTGTGCAGCCAGCGGTGCGAGGTGGCAAGCAACGCTGACAAGTTTGCCATCGTGGCAGACGGTGGCGCCCCTGACGGTCCCTGTTTGCACTGTTAGGGCGACTAGACGGGCATTTAATGCCTTTGTCCCCTGCCGTCAGGGTTAGGTATTATACACCCTTTAATCGTACAAGTAGGTGTACCAACCACTATTTTTCCATTTGTACCCCGTCTCACGTTGCCACCGTCGGAGCCCCTTGAGCATATAAAAGGAGGCCCATGCGCAACGTAGGGAAAGGGGTTCGATCGATTCCTCCACGCTCGATCTTGTTAGCAGCTCGTGTGTCTTGTAGCACTCAGCGCTCTGAGCAAGAACGTAATACACCTAGACATGCAGCAAGAGGAGTGTTATCTCTCCGGAGAGCTCCGAAGCTGGGTAAACCTCTCGCGTCGTCGCCTCGATCTGCTCTTGATGCAACCTCCGCTCCCCGCCGAACCGAAAGGGGCTCGGTCCGCCGCCCCATAGGTGTTCGTGGGCGAATCACCGCCTGACAAATGTACTCGGCAGCAGATGAGATCGTGATATGCAGTTCTGCTTCTTGAGGACCAATAGACCAAAGACCGTCGAGGAAATGGCATGTGCGGATGTTGACTTGCGGTCCACACGATCACCAAAGATAGTCAGAGTCTGAATATCCAATGAGATGAAAAACCGAGCCCTTGGGGTACCATAATCCAAGTGTTGGTGTGTGAGCTAGATATCGAAGAATATGCTTCACAGCCTTATGGTGTGATTCCTTCGGTGTAGCTTGAAGTCGGGCACACATGCAAATACTAAGCATAATATCTGGCCTAGATGCACATAAGTACAATAAAGAACCAATCATGGAGCGGTATACCTTTTGATCAAAGTCAATACCATTTTTATCAGTGCATAGATGACCATTTGTGGGCATTGGAATTTTGACGCCTTTGCAATCTGCATGCCGAATTTCCTCAGTACATCCTTGAGGTATTTTTCCTGAGATATGAATATGCCATTGCGCTGTTGACAAATTTGAAGACCTAAGAAGAATTTCAATTATCCCATCATAGACATTTCATATTCCTCTCTCATCATATAACCAAATTCCTCAGTGTAACGTTGGACAGTGCAGCCAAAGATAATATCGCCAACATATATTTAGCACACAAACAATTCACCATCATAAGATTTAGTGAAAAGAGTAGGGTCAAGTGAACAGGGTTTGAAGCCTTCATGAGGAATTCCTTCAAAGTATCATACCACGCCCGAGGGGCCTGCTTGAGGCCATAGAGGGCCTTATTGAGTTTGAAGACTTTTTCAGGATGCTTTGGATCATCAAAATCCGGGGGTTGAGCAACATATACTTCTTCCTCAAGCTTACCATTGAGGAATGCACTTTTCACATCCATTTGATATATCATGATGGTTAGCATAAGCAAGTAATATGCGAATAGCCTCAAATCTAGCAACAGGTGCAAAAGTTTCATCGAAATCAATTCCTTCAACCTGTGTGTAGCCTTGAGGTACAAGCCGTGCCTTATTCCTCACGACAAGGCCATTTTCATCTTGCTTGTTGCGGTAGATCCACTTTGTGCCAATGATATTGTGCTTGCAAGGATCAGGACGTTTGACCAGTTCCCAGACGTTGTTGAGCTCGAACTGATGTAATTCTTCTTGCATAGCTTGAATCCACTCAGGCTCCAGAAATGCTTCATCTACCTTGGTGGGCTCTATGATAGAGACAAAAGCAAAGTGCCCACAAAAGTTAGACAAATGTGAAGCTTTTGAGCATGTGAGAGGACCTGGTGCTTCAATGTCATCGATGATTTTCTCAATCTGCACTTCGTTTGCAATGCGAGGATGAGCTGGTTGTCGTCGAGGAATTTGATCAGCATTTTCTTCAGCACCATTTTCTTCAGGTGCATTAGTTCAATGTTGTTCATGTTCTGGAATGAATTCTTCAGCAGATTCTTCGGTAGGAATGACATCCTTAGTAGCCTTGAACTTGATAGTTTCCTCAGGTGCTGGTTCATCTATCACAGAAGGTAGGTGCTCTCTTTGCGAGCCATTAGTTTCATCGAACCGCACATATACAATTTCAACAACTTTGTGAAGAACGTTGTTGAAGACTTTGTAGGTGTGCGAGTCCTTTCCGTAACCAAGCATAAAACCTTCATGTGCTTTCGGTGCAAATTTTGAGTTGTGATGAGGATCTCTAATCCAACATTTAGCACTGAAGACTTTGAAATAACTCACATTGGGTTTCTTGTCAGTGAGGAGTTCATAAGTAGTCTTCTTGAAGAATTTGTGAAGATATACCATGTTGATGATGTGCCACGCATTATCAATTGCACCAATCCAGAAACGATGAGGCGTCTTGTATTCATCAAGCATAGTGCGAGCCATCTCAGCAAGGGTCCTGTTCTTGCGCTCCATGACGCCATTTTGCTGAGGAGTATAAGGAGCATATAACTCATGAGTGATACCGAGTTCATCAAGATAGTCATCAATGTTGGAAATATGCCCTAGAGGCAATAATAAATTGGTTATTATTATATTTCCTTGTTCATGATAATCGTTTATTATCCATGCTATAATTGCATTGATAGGAAACTCAGATACATGTGTGGATACATAGACAACACCATGTCCCTAGTAAGCCTCTAGTTGACTAGCTCATTGATCAACAGATGGTTACGGTTTCCTGACCATGGACATTGGATGTCGTTGATAATGGGATCACATCATTTGGAGAATGATGTGATGGACAAGACCCAATCCTAAGCCTAGCACAAAGATCATGTAGTTCGTATGCTAAAGCTTTTCTAATGTCAAGTATCTTTTCCTTAGACAATGAGATTGTGCAACTCCCAGATACCGTAGGAATGCTTTGGGTGTACTAAACGTCACAACGTAACTGGGTGGCTATAAAGGTGCGCTACAGGTATCTCCGTAAGTGTCTATTGGGTTGGCACGAATCGAGACTGGGATTTGTCACTTTGTGTAAACGGAGAGGTACCTCTGGGCCCACTCGGTAGGACATCATCATAATGTGCACAATGTGACCAAGGGGTTGATCACGGGATGATGTGTTACGGAACGAGTAAAGAGACTTGCCGGTAACGAGATTGAACAAGGTATCGGTATACCGACGATCGAATCTCGGGCAAGTACAATACCGTGAGACAAAGGGAATTGTATACGGAATTGATTGAGTCCTTGACATCGTGGTTCATCCGATGAGATCATCGTGGAACATGTGGGAGCCAACATGGGTATCCATATCCCGCTGTTGGTTATTGACCGGAGAACGTCTCGGTCATGTCTCGCATGGTTCCCGAACCCGTAGGGTCTACACACTTAAGGTTCGATGACGCTTAGGGTTATAAAGGAAGTTTGTATGTGGTTACCGAATGTTGTTGAGTCCCAGATGAGATCCCGGACGTCACGAGGAGTTCGGATTGGTCCGGAGGTAAAGATTTATATATGGGAAGTCCTATTTTGGCCACCGGAAAATGTTCGGGATTTTTCGGTATTGTACTGAGGAAGGTTCTAGAAGGTTCCAGAGTGGGGCCCACCTGCATGGGGGACCCACATGAACGTGGGTAGTGGGGGCAAGGCCCCACACCCCTGGTCAAGGCGCACCAAGATCCCCCTTAGAAGGAATAAGATCATATCCTCAAGGGATAGGATCAAGATCCTAAAAGGGGGATAACAATCGGTGGGGAAGGAAATGATGTGATTCCTTTCCTCCCACCTTTGCCAACGCCCAATGGACTTTGAGGGCAAGAAACCAGCCCCTCCACCCCTATATATAGTGGGGAGGCGCATGGGAGCTTCACCCTTGCCTCGGGCGCAGCCCTCCCCTCTCCAACTCCACCTCCTCCTCAAGAGTGCTTGGCGGCCGTGCAGGATTGCCACGCTCCTCCATCACCACCACGCCCGTTGTGCTGCTGCTGGATGGAGTCTTCCTCAACCTCTCCCTCTCTCCTTGCTGGATCAAGGCATGGGAGACGCCACCGGGTTGTACGTGTGTTGAACAGCGGAGGCGCCGTCTGCTCGGCACTAGGATCTCCGGTGATTTGGATCACGGCATGCACGGCTCCTTCAACCCCGTTCTCTTGAACGCTTCCGCTTAGCGATCTACAAGGGTATGTAGATGCACTCTCCTTCCCTCGTTGCTGGTTTCTCCATAGATAGATCTTGGTGACACGTGGGAAAATTTTGAATTTCTGCTATGTTCCCCAACAGTGGCATCATGAGCTAGGTCTATTGCGTAGATTCTTTGCACGAGTAGAACACAAAGTAGTTGTGGGCGTTGATTTTGTTCAATATGCTTACCGTTAGTAGTCCAATCTTGATTCGACGGCATTGTGGGATGAAGCGGCCCGGACCGACCTTACACGCATACACTTACGTGAGATGTGTTCCACCGGTGACATGCACTTGTTGCATAAGGTGGCTAGCGGGTGCCGATCTCTCCCACTTTAGTCGGATCGGATTCGATGAAAAGGGTCCTTATGAAGGGTAAATAGCAATTGACATATCACGTTTTGGTTTTGCGTAGGTAAGAAACGTTCTTGCTAGAAACCCATAGCAGCCACGTAAAACATGCAAACAACAATTAGAGGATGTCTAACTTGTTTTTGCTGTGGTATGCTATGCGATGTGATATGGCCAAGAAGAATGTGATGAATGATATGTGATGTATGAGATTGATCATGTTCTTGTAATAGGAATCACGACTTGCATGTCGATGAGTATGACAACCGGCAGGAGCCATAGGAGTTGTCTTTATTTATTGTATGACCTGCGTGTCATTAAACAACGCCATGTAATTACTTTACTTTATTGCTAACCGTAGCCATAGTAGTAGAAGTAATAAGTTGGTGAGACAACTTCATGGAGACACGATGATGGAGATCATGATGATGGAGATCATGGTGTCATGCCGGTGACGATGATGATCGTGGAGCCTCAAGATGGAGATCAAAGGAGCAATATGACATTGGCCATATCATGTCACTATTTGATTGCATGTGATGTTTGTCATGTTTATACATCTTATTTGCTTAGTACGACGGTAGTAAATAAGATGATCCCTCATTAAAATTTCAAGAAAGTGTTCCCCTAACTGTGCACCGTTGCGAAAGTTCGTCGTTTCGAAGCACCACGTGATGATCGGGTGTGATAGATTCTTACGTTCACATACAACGGTGTAAGCCAGATTTACACATGCGAAACACTTAGGTTAACTTGACGAGCCTAGCATGTACAGACATGGCCTCGGAACACAAGAGACCGAAAGGTCGAGCATGAGTCGTATGGAGGATACGATCAACATGAAGATGTTCACCGATGATGACTAGTCCGTCTCACGTGATGATCGGACCACGGCCTAGTTGACTCAGATCATGTAATCACTTAGATGACTAGAGGATGTCTATTCGAGTGGGAGTTCATGAGATGAACTTAATTATCTGAACATAGTCAAAAGATCTTTGCAAATTATGTCGAAGCTCGCGCTTTAGTTCCGCTGTTTAGATATGTTCCTAGAGAAAATATAGTTGAAAGTTGACAGATTATGCGGACAGAAAAAAGCTTATGTCCTTAATGCACCGCTCAGTGTGCTGAACCCCAAACGTCGTCTGTGGATGTTGCGAACATCGGACATACACGTTTTGATAACTATGTGATAGTTCAGTTAAACGGTTTAGAGTTGAGGCACCAAAGACGTTTTTCGAAACGTCGTGGAACATATGAGATGTTTCGAGGGCTGAAATTGGGATTTCAGGCTCGTGCCCACGTCAAGAGGTATAAGACCTCCGACGATTTTCTTAGCCTGCAAACTATGGGAGAAAAGCTCAATCGTTGAGCTTGTGCTCAGATTGTCTGAGTGCAACAATCAGTTGAATTGAGTGGGAATTGATCTTCCAGAGATAGTGATGTTTCTCCAAAGTCATTGCCACCAAGCTGCTAGAGCTTCGTGATGAACTATAACAAATCAGGGATAAATATGATGATCCTTGAGATATTTGCAATGTTTGACACCGCGAAAGTAGGAATCAAGAAGGAGCATCAATTGCTGATGGTTGGTGAAACCACTAGTTTCCAAAAGGGCAAGGGCAAGAAGGGATACTTCATGAAACAGCAAATCAGCTGCTGCTCTAATGAAGAAACCCAAGGTTGAACCCAAACCCGAGACTAAGTGCTTCTGTAATAAGGGGAACATCCACTGGAGTAGAATTACCCTAGATACTTGGTAGATGAGAAGGCTGGCAAGGTCGATAGAAGTATATTGGATATACATTAAGTTATTGTGTACTTTACTAGTACTCCTAGTAGCACCAGGGTATTAGATACGGTTCGGTTGCTAAGTGTTAGTAACTCGAAATAAAAGGCTCTGAGAATAAACGGAGACTAGCTAAAGGTGAGTGACGATATGTCTTGGAAGTGTTTCCAAGTTTGATGTGATCAAACATACGCTCCCTCTACCATCAAGATTAGTATTAAACCAGAATAATTGTCATTTGGTGTTTATGCGTTGAGCATAGACATGATTGGATTATGTCTATCGCAATACGGTTATTCATTTAAGGAGAATAATGGTTACTCTATTTATTTGAATAATACCTTCAATGGTCTTGCACCTAAAGGAATGGTTTATTGAATCTCGATCATAGTAATACACATTTTCATGCCAAAAGATATAAGATAGTAATGATGGTACCACTTACTTGTGGCACTGCCATGTAAGTCATTGGTATAAAACGCATGAAGAAGCTCCATGTTGATGGATCTTTGGACTCACTCGTTTTTGAAAAGTTTGAGACATGCGAACCATGGCTATTGGTGTATACACATGAAGAAACTCCATGCAGATGGATCGTTTGGACTCACTTGATTTTGAATCACTTGAGATATGCAAAATCATACCACATGGGCAAAATGACTGAAAAGCCTCGGTTTCAGTAAGATGGAACAAGATAGCAACTTGTTGGAAGTAACACATTTTGATGTGTGCAGTCCAATGAGTCTGAGGCATGCTGATGAATATCGTTATGTTCTTACTCATGGATGATTTGAGTCGATACTGAGTGTATTTACTTGATGAAACACAAGTCTGAATTATTGAATGGTTCAAGTAATTTCATAGTGAAGTTGAAGATCATCGTGACAAGAGGATAAAATGTCTATGATATGATCATAGAGATGAGTATCTGAATTACGAGCTTTGGCATGCAATTAAGACATTGTGGAAATTGTTTCACAATAAATACCGCCTGGAACACCATAGTGTGATGGTGTGTCCAAACATCATAGTTGCACCCTATTGGATATGATGCGTACCATGATGTCTCTTATCGAATTACCACCATCGTTCATGGGTTAGGCATTAGAGACAACCACACTCACTTTAATAGGGCACCACGTAATTCCGTTGAGACGACACCGTTTGAACTATGGTTTGGAGAAACCTAAATTGTCGTTTCTTAAAAGTTTGGGGCTGCGACACTTATGTGAAAAAGTTTCAGGTTGATAAGCTCGAACCCAAAGCGGATAAAATGCTTCTTGATAGGACACCCAAAACAGTTGGGTATACCTCCAGTCTCAGTTCCGGAAGCAAAAAGTATTGTTTCTAGAATTAGGTCCTTTCCCGAGAAAAGTTTCTCTCGAAAGAATTGAGTGGGAGGATGGTGGAGACTTGATGAAGTTATTGAACCGTCACTTCAACAAGTGTGTAGCAGGGCATAGGAAGTTGTTCTGTGGGCGCCTACACCAATTGAAGTAGAAGCTTATGATAGTGATCATGAAGTTTTGGATCAAGTCACTACCGTACCTCGTGAGGGTGACAAGGATGCGTACTACTTCTGAGTGGTACAGTAATCCTGTCTTGAAGGTCATGTTGCTAGACAATAATGAACCTACGAGCTATGAAGAAGCGATGGTGGGCCCGGATTCCGATGAATGGCTCAAGTCCATAACATCCGAGAGAGGATCCATGACTTTGGAAGAAATACTTGATGGTCGTAAGGATGTTGGGTAAAGATGGATTTTAAAAGGAAGACAAACAATGATGGTAAGTATCACCATTAAGAAAGCTCGACTTGTCGTTAAAGATGTTTTCCGACAAGTTCAAGGAGTTGACTACGGTGAGGCTTTCTCACTCGTAGCGATGCTAAGAGTCTGTTGGAATTGGATTAGCAATTACTGCATGATTGATGAAATCTTGCAGATAGGATGTCAAAACTTTGTTTCCTCAACGTTATACTTGAGGAAAGGTTGTATGTGATACAACCAAAAGGTTTTGTCAATCCTGAAAGATGCTAACTAGTATGCAAAGCTCCAGCAATCCTTCTAAGGACTGGAGTAAGTATCTCGGAGTTGGAATGTACGCTTTGATGAGATGATCAAAGATTTTTGGTTTATACAAAGTTTGTGAGAAACTTGTATTTCCAAAGAAGTGCGTGGGAGCACTATAGAATTTCTGATAAGTATATGTGAATGACATATTGTTGATCGGAAATGATGTAGAATTTCTGGAAAGCATATAGGGTTATTTGAAAAGTGTTTTCAATATAAAACATGAATTAATCTGATAGAACATTGAGCTTCAAGATCTATGATGATATATAAAAAACGCTAAATGTTACTTTCAGATTATCACATACATTTACATTATTTTGAAGGTGTTCAAGATGGATCACCAAAGAAAGAGTTCTTGCCTGAGTTGTAAGGTATGAAGTTTAGAGTTAAAGCTCGACCACGACGAAGAGAGAGAAAGGACGAAGGTCGTCCCCTATGCTTCGGAACATAGGCTCAGTAGTATGCTATCTTTGTGTACCGCACCGGAAGTGTGCCTTGCCATGAGTCTGGCAAGGGGGTACAAGAGTGATCTAGGAATGGATCATTGGACAGCGGTCAAAATTGTCCTTGGAGTAAATAAGGACATGTTTCTCGATTATGGAGGTGATAAAGAGTTCAGCGTAAAGGGTTACGTCGATGCAAGCTTTATCACCTATCCGAGTGACTACGAGTAGCAAACCGGATACGTATAGTGGAGCAACCATTTGGAATAGCTCCAAGTGGAGCGTGGAAGCAGCATTTACAATATGACATAGAGATTTGCGAAGTACATACGGATCTGAATGTTGCAGACCGTTGACTAAAACCTCTCACAAGCAAAACATGATCAAACCCCGTAACTCATTGAGTCTTAATCACATGATGAGGTGAACTAGTTTAGTGACACTAGTAAACTCTTGGATGTTGGTCACATGGAGATGTGACCTATGAGTGTTGATCACATAGCGATGTGAACTAGATTATTGACTCTAGTGCAAGTGGGAGACTGTTGGAAATATGCCCTAGAGGCAATAATAAATTGGTTATTATTATATTTCCTTGTTCATGATAATCGTTTATTATCCATGCTATAATTGTAGATAGGAAACTCAGATACATGTGTGGATACATAGACAACACCATGTCCCTAGTAAGCCTCTAGTTGACTAGCTCGTTGATCAACAGATGATTACGGTTTCCTGACCATGGACATTGGATGTCGTTGATAATGGGATCACAACATTTGGAGAATGATGTGATGGACAAGACCCAATCCTAAGCCTAGCACAAAGATCGTGTAGTTCGTATGCTAAAGCTTTTCTAATGTCAAGTATCTTTTCCTTAGACCATGAGATTTTGCAACTCCCGGATACCATAGGAATGCTTTGGGTGTACCAAACGTCACAATGTAACTGGGTGGCTATAAAGGTGCACTACAGGTCTCTCCGTAAGTGTCTGCTGGGTTGGCACGAATCAAGACTGGGATTTGTCACTCTGTGTAAATGGAGAGGTATCTCTGGGCCCACTCGGTAGGACATCATCATAATGTGCACAATGTGACCAAGGGGTTGATCACGGGATGATGTGTTACGGAACGAGTAAAGAGACTTGCCGGTAACGAGATTGAACAAGGTATCGGTATACCGACGATCGAATCTCGGGCAAGTACAATACCGTGAGACAAAGGGAATTGTATACGGGATTGATTGAGTTCTTGACATCGTGGTTCATCCGATGAGATTATCGTGGAACATGTGGGGGCCAACATGGGTATCCAGATCCCGCTGTTGGTTATTGACCGGAGAACGTCTCGGTCATGTCTGCATGGTTCCTGAACCCGTAGGGTCTACACACTTAAGGTTCGATGACGCTAGGGTTATAAAGGAAGTTTGTATGTGGTTACCAAATGTTGTTCGGAGTCCTAGATGAGATCCCAGATGTCACGAGGAGTTCCGGAATGGTCTGTAGGTAAAGATTTATATATGGGAAGTCCTATTTTGGCCACCGGAAAATGTTCGGGATTTTCGGTATTGTACCGGGAAGGTTCTAGAAGGTTCCGGAGTGGGGCCCACCTGCATGGGGGGACCCACATGAACGTGGGTAGTGGGGGCAAGGCCCCACACCCCTGGTCAAGGCGCACCAAGATCCCCCCTTAGAAGGAATAAGATCATATCCCGAAGGGATAGGATGAAGATCCCTAAAAAGGGGGGATAACAATCGGTGGGGACGGAAATGATGTGATTTCTTTCCTCCCACCTTTGGCAACGCCCCAATGGACTTGGAGGGCAAGAAACCAGCCCCCTCCACCCCTATATATAGTGGGGAGGCGCATGGGAGCTTCACCCTTGCCCCTGGCGCAGCCCTCCCCCTCTCCAACTCCACCTCCTCCGCAGTAGTGCTTGGCGAAGCCCTGCAGGATTGACACGCTCCTCCATCACCACCACGCCGTTGTGCTGCTGCTGGATGGAGTCTTCCTCAACCTCTCCCTCTCTCCTTGCGGGATCAAGGCATGGGAGACGTCACCGGGCTGTACGTGTGTTGAATGCGGAGGTGCCGTCCGATTCGGCACTAGGATCTCCGGTGATTTGGATCACGGCAGTACGACTCCTTCAACCCTGTTCTCTTGAACGCTTCCGCTTAGCGATCTACAAGGGTATGTAGATGCACTCTCCTTCCCCTCGTTGCTGGTTTCTCCATAGATAGATATTGGTGACACGTAGGAAAATTTTGAATTTCTGCTACCTTCCCCAACAATCAAGACAAGAATTCTTGTACTCAGTTCCATTGTCACTTCTGATGTGCTTGATCTTCACACCTAAGTTGGTTGAAGCCCTTGAAGAAAATCGTTTGAAGACTTCCTGCACCTAATGTTTGTAAGTGACAATATGCACCCATGTGTAACGAGAGTAATCATCAACAATAACAAAGCCATATAGAGATGCATCATTTGAAACTGCAGAATAATGATTAGGACCAAAGAGATCCATGTGAAGCAAATCAAATGGTCGAGTGGTAGTCATGATTGTCTTCACTGGATGCTTGGCCTTGGTCATCTTTCCAGCTTCACAGGCTCCGTGTAAGTGATCCTTGAGGAATTTGACATTCTCAATGCCAATGACATGCTTCTTCTTCGCAAGCATGTGCAAATTCCTCATGCCTGCATGACCAAGTCGTCGATGCCATAGCAAGCCTTCTGAAGCTTTTGCATGTAGGCATACGGCTGGTTGTGATCCTGTAGAGAAATCAACAATATACAAGTCTCCTCTCCTAAAGCCTTCAAAAACTTTGGAATTGTCATCTTCAATAATCACAACACAACGATACTTGCCAAAGACAACAACCATATCAAGATCGCAAAGCATTGAGACACACATCAGGTTGTATCCTAAGGACTCGACAAGCATGACTTTGTCCATGTGTCGATCCTTTGAGATCGCAACCTTACCTAGACCCAATACCTGACTTTTGCCTTTGTCAGCGAAGATGATATGCTTCAGATGCGATGGAGATAAGGGAGCATCCATCAATAGATTCTTGTCACCAGTCATGTGATTTGTACATCCACTATCGAGGACCCACTCATTGGCTTTGGGTTGATCATCCTGCAGATGAATTAGTGCAACTTACGAACTCATATACTTCATTAGTGAACAATATGTCATCAATTCATCAGATCAATTTCATCAACCAATAGAACAGAGAAAACAGAATGAGGACGTGAGAAATGAGAGTTCATTTCTTCATGATTAGCTTGCGTCCTTTCAGGCAATTTCAGGTCTCCAACAAATTCTTCAGATGATTAAGTACGTTTGGAGACCTGAACCTGCATAAGATATTAGTTCTTTTTCTTCACCACACACATCTCAAGTGGTGGCAAAGAGTTCATCACTCTGCGAGCTCCATATGAGAAAGGTGGCATAGAAGCCAGTCCACTTTGTTTCACATAAGAGGAGTTAGGGTAAGAATATGAATAAGCAGAGAAATTCTTTGATGACTTATGAACATAATGATTAGAAGAATAATTCTCATATTCATATCCCTTAGCTCTTTCTTGCGAAACAGAGGTGTTAGAACGATGATGATCATATGAGGACTTTGATCCTTCTGAGGAATTTGATCCACTTGAGGAATTTTGTCCATATGAGGACTTGGATCCATATGAAGAATTTGATCTGGGGTTCCTATTCTTCACAGGTGGTGTCATGAGAACATTCACGTGAAGACTTTCAAGGCACTTTTTGGGAACCTAGATTTTCTTCATAGGGGAACCGTTTTTGTAGTTAGTGCCAACATATCTAGCAAATACTTCACCATTCTGATTTTTGAACAGTTTATAGTTGGAGACAAATGATGCATCAGAAGAATGAGGAGATTCACATGTAAAGCCAGATAGATTAGATGGATCTACTGGAGGTCCCTTTGCAGCAATCTATGAGGTTTTCGGGTACTTCTCAGGCTTCCAATAAGTTCCATCAGCATTGATTTTCCTCTCAAAGGCAATGCCCTCTTTCCTTGGGTTCCTGTTGAGGATCTGCTTTTTAAGCACATCACAAAGAGTCTGATGCCCTTTGACGCTTTTGTACATGCCTGTCATGTACAATTCCTTCAGCCCTGCATCATCAGTGATACTAGCAATATCCTCAGATGAGGAATTAGTGATAGCAGAGACAGGTGAAGAATTTGTAGCATTAGAAGCATTTGAACATTCAGGTGAGAATTAGCAGATTCACGTTTAATGCACATCAAACATGGAGGAACAAATTCTTCCTGAGTAGCGCTGATTTGTTGAGCAAGTAATGAGTCGTTCTCCTTTTGAAGATCTTCATAACTCACCCTTAGCTTTTCAAGATCTTGCTTTCTTTGAAGAAATTCATAAGAAAGCTTCTCATGATCAGATAAGAGAGTGTTATGATGACCTTGAAGGTTGTCAAACCTAGACTGAAGTCTCTGAAGAATCTTAGCCAAAGTTTTCGACTGATCCATTTCTTCACCCAACATATCATCGCTCTTATTTAGCATGTATTGAACTTTTTCCAAAGCTCTTTGTTGTTTAGTGGCAAGGGAAGCAAGTTTGACATAGGTGGGTCCAAATTCATCGCCAGATTCATCATCACTGGATTCAGATAGATATCATTCAGTTAACTATGCATCTTTTTCCATAAGGCATGGTGTAGAAGATGATGATTCAGGTTCGAATGTCATCGCTTTGAGAGATTCCTTGGAGTCCTCATACCAAGGATCATGACGGGTTCGATGACCTTCATAGACCTCAGAGAGACGGTCCCAGATAAGCTTCGCATGATCGAGATGCATGATGTTCCTTAACTGATGTTGGGACAGACAGGAGCATATGACGTCCTTTGCTGTGAGGTTGAGAAGGGTGAACTTGCGAATGTCATCAGCTTCTGCCATCTTGCACAGGTCGGTACGACCAATCTCAGTGACGGTCCACAGTTCACTGTTCGTCGCCATCAGACGCTTCTTCATCATGGCCTTCCACTTGGGATACTCGTGACCGTGACAGATGGGGCATGACACGGTCTTCATTCCTGTGGTCGACATAACTAAAACTCCAGGCGGTTAAACCAAAATCACATAGAACAAGGGAGTACCTTGCTCTGATACCAATTGAAAGTGCGTTATATCCACTAGAGGGGGGTGAATAGGTGATTTTTATGAATTCTTCACTGAGGAATTTGCGGGTGAGGAAATTCCTTAGCGAAGAACTACTTGCAGCGGAATAAGTACTCAAAAGGAAACATAACAGGACACAAGCACGGTCATCATGATGAAATGAAATCAAGCACAGAGTACAGAAAGCGTAACCACAGGATAACATAGGATGAAGACAAACAGACTGAAGAAATTGAACTGAGGAAATTGAGAAAGTTTTCAGTCAAAGTCTTCAAACACAGATATGAATAAGTGCACGACACAGTTATGAGGAAATAAAAGAGTTGAGGAAATAGAACCAGTAAGCTTGGTGTAGACAATGATTTGGTAGACCAGTTCCAACTGTTGTCTCAGTTGTACGTCTGGTTGGAGCGGCTAGGTATTTAAACCTGAGGACACACAATCCTCACTGTATTCTCCTTGAGCTAAGGTCACACAGACCTCGCCCAATCACTCGTGGTAAGTCTTCACGTGACTTCCAAACCTTCACGGACTCGGTCACTCGGTGATCCACAATTCCTCTTGGATGCTCTAGACCATGACGCCTAACCGTCTGGAAGAAGAACAGTCTTCAAAGGTAACAAGCGTTGGATCTACGCAAGATCAATCTCTTCAATGATGCTCAATCACTTTGGGTTTGTAGGTGTTTGGGTTTGGGTTTTCCTCACTTGATGATTTTCGCTCAAAGTCCTCGGAGGATGGGATGCTCTCAAATGACAAGTGTCAGTTTCTCTTGGAGCAGCCAACCAGCTAGTGGTTGTACGGGGCGGCTATTTATAGCCTAGAGAGCAGCCCGACATGATAAGACATAAATGCCCTTCAATGATATGACCGTTAGGTGGGTAGATATTTTGGGACAGCTGGCACAAGGCACATCAACTGTCGGAAATTTGAGTATCAAATTCCTCAGGGCTATCATATTCCTTGCTGTGTAGGTAATCCACACTAGCGAATTCCTAACTCCTCAGTCAGAACAAATTCCTCAGAGACCAGAAGAACTTAGTCTCTGTCACTGAAGAATATGACTGAACTGTATGAGATTTCCAATGGCTTCACTCGAAGGGATTGGTAGGTGTAGGATTTTGAGTTGAGCATCACTTGGAAATTTTTCCTTAGTATTTCCTCGACCCCTTTTAACAGTACGGTGTTTCCTATGACTCAAGAAAGAGAAAATTAAACTACGAAAACAAAAGTCTTCATGCTTCATGTTCCTCGAATGGATACCTAGTCTTCCAGGTCACACCAATTTCTTCACTTTCAAAGTCTTCTGAAATCCAAAGTCTTCAGTCGAAGAACTTCATTTTTAGGGGTCGACTTTCTCTGTAAATATCAAACTCCTCAAAGAATTATAGACCTGTGTACACTCATAAACACATTAGTCCCTTAACCTATAAGTCTTCAATACACCAAAATCACTAAGGGGCACTAGATGCACTTACAAGCTCCTCCCGCAGAATGAAGGACAGACTTTGCATAAGTACATGCAGAGGTTCAGTCAAGTCCACAGAAACATTCAAACATCCACCCGACAGCTATGATCGCTGCATTTTAGTCCAACGTGCACAATCATCGGATACGTTCCAAGACGAACATTCGATTACCCAAGATTGTGAAGGAGCTCTACACTTTAGTGGATAAGTGTGCTCGAGTAGTGGAGGGGAGGAGGCTCCCATGAGAGGAGGATGGCATCGACATCAACTCAAAGGATGATGACGAGGCCACCAATAAGAAGAAGAAGAAGAAGAACAAGAAGCGCAATAAAAGGCGCAATGGTAAGGCTATGATAACCGTTGAAGAATCAGGCACACCTAGTACCGGCAAGAAGGCCAAGACGAAGGTAGCCGGCAAGGAGGTTGCCGCGTGCACTGACTGCCGAGAAGGAGCAGCTGCCGAGAAGGCTGGGAAAGGTGATGGGCCGTACTGTGAGATTCATCGGACCAAGGGCCACGATCTCCAAGAGTGTCATCCGGTTGAGCAACTTGCCAAGAAACAGAGAGCTAAGTATGAGAAGTGGGATAAGGAGAAAGGCCAGAATGGCGCTAGCGGGAAGGGCCGAGGCGGCGGAGCAAGCCTGCCTCGGCAAGGCTCCTCAGAATCAAGGGAAACCTGCCAAAGGCCATGAGAAGGAGGATTGCAATGCTGAGAGTGATTTAGGGGATGAAGAGGAAACCAGCGAGCAGGAATTCTAGAAAGCCACTGACGCCCTGTGCATTGACGGTGGTGCATCCCTGCACTCCTCTCACCGCCAACTTAAACAGTGGGCACGTGAAGACAATGTTGTGGATCCAGCGGCAGATTCTTGGAGGCTCCTCAAGTGGTCCCGCACGCCCATCGTCTTCGACGAAGAGGACAACCCTGACCGCACCACTGCGGTAGGGTGCTTGCCGTTTTTGGTCTCACCAACAATCTGCAACCTCAAGGTCACAAAGATGTTGGTTGACGGCGGGGCCGGGTTGAATCTGATTTCTCCTAAGATCATTAGCAAACTTCAGATAGTAGAGGAAGAGCTCAAGGTCACTGCTACGTTTCAAGGAATCAACCCCGGCAGGAGTCGTCCTAAGGGGAAGATCACGTTGCCAGTGATGTTCGGGGGAGAGTTGAGTTACCGGACTGAGAAGATCGTGTTTGATGTGGTCGACCTCCCGCTGCCGTACAATGGAATCCTTGGTCGCCCACCTCTGGCCAAATTCATGGCAGCATCCCACTATGCCCACAACACCTTGAAGATGCAAGGGCCAATTGGTGTCATTTCCATTCCATCAGACGAGAAGGACACAATCATTTGCATGGACAAGATGTACCGGGTAGCAGTCGCGGCAGAGGCCGCTGTTCCCGCCAAGGAAACTAAAGGAAAGAAGAAAGCTAGCAGTGACACCAGGAAGGAATCCGGGAAGCGTACCTCTGGGGAGTACGTTGTGCCTGTTGATGACTTGTCGGAGAGTTCCAATAGCAAGAGACCCAAGGCTATTGCACCTGCTGTGAAAAAGGTCCCGACAGGGCTGGCTGGCGCTGATGGTACCTTCACCATCAGGGCCATCCTTGATGACAAACGAGAAAGCACGCGCGTTGCCTTCTTGCGTGTGAATATCGATGTGTTTGCCTGGCAACCATCTGATATCCCCGGTGTTCCCAGGGAGGTAAATGAGCACCACCTTGTTGTCTGCTCACATGCCCGACCCGTCAAGCAGAAGGTCTTGAAGCAAGCCTTCTAGCGGCAACAGTTCAATGCCGAGGAGATCAAGAAACTTGAGGCAGCTGGTCTGGTCAGAGGGGTATTGCATCCAACATGGTTAGAAAATCCCGTGGTGGTACGCGAGGCTAATGGAAAATGGAGGCTGTGCATGGATTTTATGGATTTGAACAAGGCATGCTCGAAGGACCCATTCCCCTTTCCGCACATTGATCAGATTGTGGATTCCACCTCTGGGTGTGACCTGC
Organism: Aegilops bicornis; assembly: GCA_021605145.1. Taxonomy (NCBI): domain Eukaryota; kingdom Viridiplantae; phylum Streptophyta; class Magnoliopsida; order Poales; family Poaceae; genus Aegilops; species Aegilops bicornis. Next base: position 350,569,012 of record CM038671.1, on the reverse strand, counting down.
TTTCTTTTCTGGGTGCCTACTCTGGATACCACCAGATCTTTATGTCCAAGGAAGATGAAGAGAAGACCGTGTTAATCACCCCGTGTGGCACGTACTGCTTTGTATGGATGCCTTTCGGGTTGAAGAGCGCAGGATCCACTTTTCCAAGGGCAATCCAGATTGGTTTTGAGTCATAGTTGCATAGAAACATTGAAGGTTACATGGATGATATTGTGGTCAATACTAAGGACAGATCAACCCTCATTCAAGATTTAGAAGATTCGTTTTCTAATCTGCGCAAGGTCAACATAAAGCTAAACCTGGATAAGTGGTGTTTGGCGTTCCCTCCGGCAAGTTACCTGGCTTCTTTTTGTCCCACCGGGGGATAGAGGCCAACCCCCACAAGATCAAGTCTATCAAACAGATTCAAGCACCCAAGAGGGTTAAGGACATAAGGCGTTTGACTGGATGCATTGCCGCGCTTAGGAGGTTCATCTCCAAGTCTGCTGTCGTGGGATTGTCACGGCAGATGTCCTCATGAAAGGACTTAGTCGTAGGGCCATCGTACGGGTTTACCTAGAGAGGTTAAAGCGGACACAAGACACGGGAATTATACTGGTTCGGCCCCTTCAATGAAGGTAAAAACCTACGTCCAGTTGTGATGTGATTGATATGGTTTCGGCGACTAGGGAGCAATAGCTTTGCCTTAGCCTCGAAATCCCTGTCCCTAACTTATCTCGCCACCGGTCGCCCCTTATATACATGGATGGGCCTTGGGCTGGTTTCTGAAGTCCTAATCCGGCTCATACAAGAGTCGGCTTGATCTCTCCTTTCTTGTCTTACAACACAAGTTACAATACTAAGGCGGTTTACATAAATGGACCTTAAGTCGCCTCTGGGCTCCGGGCCTCCTTCGTGGGCTGGATCATGGGCGAGGGTAAACCGGCCCCTCGTAGGCGGTTCACACTTTCGTAGTTGTGTGTCCCCAACATTAGGCCCAGATTGACTGAACGGTTCAAGTCAATCTTCAACACCTTCAGGAACCTCTTTGATCTCCTTTCATATTTTGTAAACCGCCATCCGCTTGAACCGCCGTGACGTCATCCTCCGATTTCCATGTCAGAGCACCTTGACGTCATCTTTAATAAAGAAATCCAAACAGTAAGATTCCCTTCATTTAATGCTATCCCGAAAATCGAGGCGGCCGCTGCACCGTCCACCGCTTTTGACTCCTTGATTCTCGCGCCCGTTGATTGCTCCGGTCCCTTATAAATAGACCGGTCACCCCTTTCTCTTCTTCTTCCGCTCTTCTTCTTCCTCGCGACGCTCTAGCCCTGAAGCTCCATCGTCGCGCCCGACCTTCGAACGACGCTTCGTCGCTGGGCCGCTGCATCAACCTGACCGTATTAGAGTTTTCGGCGCTCCTCCGCGGTTTCCGCTCGTCAGGTAAGGTTCCTCTCAAGCCCTAGATCCCATCTCAGATCATGTTCGTCGCGCAGTTCATATCGATTTCCTCTCACTTGCTCCGCCATGGCCGTGACGCCTCAGCCATACCGTGCATCTTGTATAAGTGATCGCTCCGCTGTTCATTGAACTCTTTATGCACCCTTCCTTTTGTTCGGATCCTCAAGTTTAGAATATCTGAACCCTCCTGCTCTTTATGAAGGTTTGCATAGGTCGTAAGTTTTTCTTACTAGAGCTTCGGTAGATCCTGATTACCTCCATTCATATGTGAAAACTGTTTACATCCATACTTAGTAGACTTCCCAACTCTGCCTTTTTTCGGGCGGTTTAACTTTTCGACAGCTAATCCGTCCTCCATTAGTCCTCGATCAAACCGAACGGGAAGCCGGATGCTGAATCACCGGTTTAACAATGTATGATATGCCTGAACCGTTTAATGGTAAACCGTCTCTTGCTTTCTTCGCAGCTTAGTCGTCCGAATGGCTCCTCAATTTGCTGCTTGCAACCGGGTCCGTCCAAAATCATCGAGACGCAGCTCAACGGCTACGTTACATTTGGGCGGTTTGGCTCCAAAAGACGTCCTCCATTGGCGTGTTCCGAGGGCGAAGTTTCCTCCCGAGCATGGCGGGGAAGTAATTGTGTTTATGCAGCACTTGGACCGGGGTTCTGCACCTGGTTCAAAGTTTTTCCGGGACGTCCTTGCCAGTTTGCAACTCCATCCGCAGGATATCGGTCCGAATTCCGTTTCAAACATATGCAACTTTCAAGTCTTCTGTGAAGTCTATCTTCAAGAAGAACCGTCTGTGGAGTTGTTCCGGGATTTTTTCCATTTGAACCGTCGCACAGAATTTTCTGATGGTCCCAACACGGAGCTGGGCGGCGTTTCAATTCAGAAGAGGAAGGAAGCCGATTTCCCTCACGCCAAGCACCACAGCCATCCAAAGGATTGGAACCAAACTTGGTTCTACCGCCGTAACACCGCTACCGCCAATGAAAACCCCTTGCCGGGTTACCGTCCTCACCGCTCAGCAACCATCATCCACTGCCTTCACGCTTAACCGCCGCGGAACGGAAAAACTTCGCGCCACAAATAATCAAGCTCCGGCTCTAATGGCCAATGGCTTAACCGCGTGGATCTTGTGCGTTCTCGGGTCTCTTGGGGCGTGTTGCCACTGAGCCGCCGCCCGGATTGATGCACGAGTACACGGTAGCCTCAAAGATCCTCAAAGGCGCCACGAGCTACCCATAACCGAACAGGAGACCACCGAGATCGTCAAGAAGATGCTCGATGAGCCAATCTCCGTCTGCAGCCTCACCGGGTTGGCTCCATTTTGTGCCGCCAACAAACCGCCGGGCGGTAAGCTCTTCTTCTTGTCTTCGGGCTCGCAATACTGTTGACATATGCTAATGCTTGCTGCTTCCCAGGCTGAAAGCTCCTTCTGGAAACGCACCAGACCGGTCCGGGCGCCACGTGCAAAATCCAAGGCCACTAAGAGAACTGGCAAGAAGAAAACCGCCGAGTCCTTCCGAATCACCGGAGGACGAAGAATCGAAGCCGAGGTAAAATTTTGACATTTACTGAGGGAGCCGCCATAAACCGCCTTCCGCTTTGTATTTCTTCTTGCATATGCTTGGCCTCTTTACTTTCTTTTACCGACACTTTTTCTTCCCAGGATGATCTTTGAAGCCGGTCATGACAATCTGTTGAGGTAATCCTTCTTTCTTCCGAATCTGAGCTTGCGCTGTTAAGAGAATTAAATCGCGCCGTCCGGAAAGTTAAAAATACCATTCTGTGCTTATTCGAACCCAAATCTTTTCTTGAAGACACAGCAGATCGAAGAGCGCCCGTACAACCCGGCACGTGGTCAACAGTTACCTCGGCCGGTTTACCAGACACCCCGATCCGGAAGCGTCGTCGAGGTGACTTGTTCTCTGAAAAGCGTTATCCCTTAAAAGGTTTCTTCCGATGTTCTCTCAATCCGTCGACTCGAATTATCAGGCCTCTTCCAACTCGTCTGGCGGTTCATCCACCACACAGCTGCCTCCACTGAACATCGCCGCGAAGTGCGTAATTACCGTCATCCATTCGATTCCCTATTAATTTGGTCAATTTGTCTTGATCCCGCTCTGAATATTGCAGCACCAAGGCTCGTTTGAGCAAGAAAGCGAAAACTCTTGATCCTACTCCGGATGGTGATCCAGAAAAAACCCCAGAACAGCCACATGAAAATCCTGAAGCCGCCAAGGAAAGCTCTGGCGAGTTGTACAAGGATGATACTGCTGACCCGCCAGAAGCTGAACCGGAGGTCCAAGTGGAAACCTCACAGCCTGCTCCACCAAACCCGTCCACCGAGCGGATCGTGACCATTGAACCGCCGAGCCAAAGCAAGACGACATCAAGCCCAAACAAGACCGTTGAAAATGACGATGTTCTTGTGACAGTATCGCTACACCGCTCCTAGCCAACCGGTCGCTTTAGCCAAGCATAGCATCAAATAAAGTTCCGCTACTATCGGCAAAGACAAGGGAAGGCCGACATATGCGCTACGACAATTTCTCCGCCCAAGAACTTCATTCCGGCTTTCTGAACCGGCTTTACACAAGCCGTGACCTTGAAGCCGGTCTAGTAAATCGCATGAAGGACCGCTATGAGGTAATAATTTGACCTTTCTCATCTTTTCACTGCATATTAGCCCCCAAGGGTCGGTTTAACTTTGCAAAGTTAAACCGGGACTTAAGTTGCATCTCCTTAGCAAATTTAGATCAACTAGCCATTAGCCCCCAAGTGCCAAGTTGAATACTTGTATTAAGCTTGGGACTTGTATAATGAAACCACTAATATGCTTTATTTGTCATCAGAATGAAATACATCAGCAAGCTGTGCAACTCAAGGACCTCCAAACACTGGAAACCCAAATAACAGAAGCCACCAAAACCAAGGATGAGCTAAAGACCGCCCTGACCACCATGGAACAGCTGAAGGAGTGGTACAAATCCGAGCGGGTCAACTGGGACACCGAAAAAGCCGGTTTAATAAAGCGGGCGGAGGAAGCGGAGGCAGCCCTTAAACCGGTGATCAAGAGCTTATCGGACTCAAACGCCAAGTGCATGCCATGACCTCTGCCGTCTTTGGTAAGTAAATTTATCTTGAATATGCTTGTGCTAACGCTTCCGCCGGTTTAACTTGGGCTGTCTAAATCTGGTGCAGTAAACGTATTGCTCATCACGGGTTACGGCGTGCGAAAAAAGCTCAAGGCTTCGTACACCTGATTGAACAGCTTTATACCGGCGCCAAATGGGCCATATGCGCCACTTCATATGACAACACGGGCGCCGTCCACGATCGAGAGATGCTTTGGACCGGCTGTCCATGATTCCGGGACAGCTTGAAGAGATGAAGCGATCCGCAGCCAGCCGGGCGCCCTGCTGGCTCGACTCGTGCCAAAGGCATGGATAGCGGATCTTGATCCGGCTGACATAGCTAAAGGTTTTCCCAGCGCTCAAGAAAACGGCGAAGCCTTCGATAACGATGCCCTGAAACGGATTACAAAGGAAATGCGTCTGCTGGCGAGTCAACTGGCCGCTGAAGCCAATCTGGAAGTTCACCGATCTTTTTATGACGCAAACAACAAACGGGTGGATTTTGTCATCCGGAAGTGCAGAGCCTGATTCCTCCAATCCGTAAGCACACTTACGCCTCGACAGCGTTGATCCGGCTGGTGATAAGTGAAGAAGCTGTCTTTCAGGCCTTAACCCGGATTGACCGGTCTACCAATGACTTCGGGCTTTGGGTGAAGAAGACGAGGAAGCTGAACCGACGCCAGGCGCCGTGCCCTCCACCTCGCGCCAACCCGGGGAAGCAGCGTAATCCGCCAAGCCGGGCGACATACTCACATTTTCAAGGCAGAACTTCGCGTGAAACGCCGGGCCTCAAAAGGCTTTGTAATAGGATAGCAGGTGTCTTTGTTTGAACAATGCCGGTATAATCGCAGTCTGTAAACTTTTGCATGACAGTACGGGACCCGTTGGCTTTCGTAGTAAATCCTGCAACATATTTTGCCTGCAATCACCAGTTCTTAAACCGCCTTGGCGGTTGACGCCGCTAGCCAAACTGATACCGATATATTGATATGAGATAATACCGAGGTATATGATCAAAGCTATGTGATACGAACATACCTGCCAGTATTAGGCACACAGTTGGCTTTAATCAAACGCGAAGTGAAAACCTTCTGCGTATAAAACCGATTTACCGTGTAAATCGTGTCGGGCATGATAAGCCCCCTGTTACTCCATAATGGGATGTTAACAGCAAAATCAAACCGGAACAAAAAATCGCCAACTTTAAAAAAAGGTATTGAATGCGGAACATAAATCCGGTTTAAAGAATTTTGTCGGTTTAAGAAGGCCAACAAAAACCAAATGACAGGCCTAAAGACCCCATGGAAGCAAAATCAATGAGGAAAATCACTTTGCAAGGAAAGGCTGCACCGAGCGGATCGAGATGGCGTTACCATGGTCGGACATGACCAAGCCCCTATACGGTGTAGCGGTGGTTCAAGTCAGCCAGGTCCCCAATCGAACTTCGTGGCATGACGCCGATCAAATGGCATTGCGATGGTTCGGGTTCGACCAAAGCCCCAAGTGATTCTATGGCCTTAGGCCGACCAAGAGGTGTATTTGGTTCAGGCGTGACCATGCCCCCAAATGATCTGGTGGCTTTAGCCAAGAGGTGTTGCATTGGTTCGGACACGACCAAGCCCCAAATGACAAAAATTTCTAACAACAAGGCCAAGGGTTAAACCGGAGGCCGCTTTATTACATTTATCATCTCCATGTACCCCAACCGGTCCTTTTATGTAAGCAGATACCCCGCTTTAGCCGAGGATCCGGTTTATTGCTTTTATTCATAATATATACATCGTCTTGATATGTACATAAGTGGAGCCAATGGCTCAAGTATAATAAGGCCGAAGATGAGCTATGTTCCATGGCCTGTTGGTCTCCTCCTCTGACGTGCGTGAGTCTTTTCGCTCTCGAACATCAATCAGATAGTAGGACCCGTTATATAGAGCCTTACTGACCACAAAAGGCCCTTCCCAAGGTGGGGATAACTTGTGCATATCTGTCTGATCATGAATGAGCCGTCGCACCAAGTCTCCTTCATGAAAGGTTCGGGTTTTAACCCGCCGGCTGTGATACCGGCGAAGGTCCTGGCAGGTAAACCGCCCGGCGAGCTGCTGCCATATCGCGCTCTTCGTCGGTCGATCCAAATCATCTTGCCGTGCTGCCTTGCTATACGCCTCAACATAAGCTGCTACTGGGCGAGTCGTGACGGATATCATCGGGAAGGACCGCCTCCGCTCCATAGACCATAAAGAACGGCGTGTATCCGATTGGATCGGTTGGGGTAGTATTTATACTCCATATCGCGATGGTAGCTCTTCCACCCAACACCCCGGCGTCCTTTCTAAAGGGACCATAAGCCGGGGTTTGATACCTTTCAAAATTTCCTTATTAGCTCGTTCCGCTTGACCATTGGATTGCGGGTGGGCTACGGAAGAAACATCAAGCCGGATGTGCTCCCGTTCACAAAATTCCTTCATAGCTCCTTTGGACAAATTGGTGCCATTATGCGTGATGATCTTGTGCGGAAACCCAAACCGGAAAATCACCCGCTTGATGAACTGAACGCCGTGGCGCATCACACTTGCTAATGAGCTCTGCCTCGACCCACTTTGTAAATTTATCCACTGCTACCAACAGGTGGGTCTTTTTGTCCTTGGATCGTTTGAAAGGTCCAACCATATCCAGCCCCCAAGTCGCAAACGGCCAAGTAATTGGAATCATCCTCAATTCTTGGCCGGCACATGAGCACGCTGGAGAACTTTTGGCAACCATCACACCGTCGACCAGATCCTCCGCATCGGCATGGGCGGTCAACCAATAGAAGCCATGGCGGAACGCTTTGGCCACGAGGATTTTGAACCGGCGTGGTGACCACAATCCCCTTCATGAATCTCTCGTAATATCTCACGGCCCTCTTCAGGGGACACACAACGCTAAACGCATACGACATCGCTGCGACGGTGCAACTCGCCGTTAACAATGGCCATAGACCTAGACCGCCGAACTATCTGCCGGGCCAACGTCTCATCCTCCGGTAACTCGCCTCGATTCATGTATGCCAAGTAAGGGACCGTCCAATCCGGAGTGATGTGCAAGGCCGCCACCAATTGAGCCTCTGGATCAGGGATAGCCAAATCAATTTCATCAGGCAGCTTAACTGACGGCTTATGCAAAGACGTCAAGGAAAGCGTTAGGCGGGACCGACTTACGCTGAGACCCCAGCCGGCTCAAAGCATCGGCCGCCTCGTTCTTCCGACGATCCACATGGTCCACGGTACCCCTTAAAATGTCCTGCAACAACATCCACTTCCCGACGATATGCAGCCATGAGTGGATCTTTGGAGTCCCAAGTGCGGATACTCTTGGGCCACTAAGTCCGAATCACCAAAGCATTTAACCGGCTGAGGTTCATTTCTTCCGCCATCCGGAGGCCATGGAGCAAAGCCTCATACTCGGCTGCATTGTTAGTACAAGGGAACATTAGGCGGAGAACATAACAGAACTTATCACCTCGTGGGGAAGTTAATACGACTCCAGCCCCGAGCCTTCAATTGCTCGGATCCATCAAAATGGATGGTCCAATAGGTGTGATCCGGCTTCTCTTCCGTGCTTGCAACTCCGTCCAATCATTAATGAAATCCACAAGTGCACGAGACTTTATAGCCGTCCGTGGCACATATTTTAAACCGTCTTGACCCAAGCTCTATAGCCCACTTAGCAATCCGCCAGTTGCTTCCGGTTCGGTATGATATCGCCTAAAGGAGCCGAATCGACCAGCGTGATGGGGTGCCCTTGGAAATCTTGCTTGACTTCCGGCTTGCCATAAAAACCCCATATACCAGCTTCTGCCAATGTGGATATCTTTGTTTAGATTCAATGAGGACCTCACTGATGTAGTAAACCGGTCGCTGAACCGGATACTCCTTCCCTGCCTCCTTGCGCTCCACCACGATGGCCACACTCACTGCCCTAGCATTAGCAGCAACATATAACAGGAGCGGCTCCCTGTCAATAGGGGCAGCAAGAACAGGCGGGTTGGCCAGCTGCCGCTTTAAGTCCGCCAATGCCTCATCGGTGAACTCCGGATGAATTGATCCGTCTTCTTGACATCTGGTACAAAGGGATGGCCTTCTCTCCTAGGCGTGATAAACCGGCTTAGCGCGGCAATCCGCCTGCCAAGCGTTGGACATCGTTGATGCACTTTGGCTTGGCTAAGGAGGTGATAGCTGTACTTTTCTCGGATTAGCCTCAATCCCCGGTTAGACACGAGGAAACCCAACAATTTGCTCTTTGGAACACCAAAGACGCACTTGGCAGGGGTTGAGCATCATCTTGTACCCCATAAGTTGTCGAAGGTTTCCTTAAATCCTCAATCAATGTTTCCTTCTGCCTTGATTTCACCACGATATCATCCACGTAAGCATGCACATTACGGCCGATCTGTTTATGCAAACAATTACATGCATAGCGCCGATAAGTTGCACAGGCGCTCTTGAGCCCAAAAGGCATGGACACATAGCGAAGGCTCCAAAGGGGTGATAAACGCCGTTTTCTCCTGGTCTGAACCGCCATCTTAATCTGATGATAACCGGAATACGCATCCAGAAAACTCAAGCGCTCACAACCCGCCGTCGCATCAATAATCTGATCAATGCGGGGAGGCGAAAGGATCTGCTGGACAAGCTTTGTTAAGATCTGTGTAATCTACGACATGCGCCAAGTGCCATTCTTTTTAAGGACCAGAACCGGGTTGGCGAGCCACTCTGGATGAAAGACTTCAATGATAAACCCTGCTGCCAACAGCTTAGCAACTTCTTCTCCGATGGCCTTGCGCCTTTCCTCATTAAACCGGCGCAGAAACTGTTTTACCGGTCTGTATTTCGGGTCAACATTAAGAGTGTGCTCAGCGAGCTCCCTCGGTACACCTGGCATGTCAGACGGCTTCCATGCAAAAATGTCCCGATTCTCACGGATGAACTTCGATGAGCGCGCTTTCCTATTTCGGATCGAGTTGGCGCGATGGTGAACTGTTTGGACGAATCGCCGGGCACAAAATCAACAAGCTTCGTCTCACCCGCGATTTGAACTTCAAGTCCGGATCACGCTCTGTAGTTGGCTTCTTCAAAGGGGTATATCTGCCGGATCAACATTATCTTTATAATACTTTAACTCTTCCGTGGCACAAACCGACTCCGCGTAAGCCGCATCACCTTCCTCGCACTCTAGAGCGATCCGGCGGCTCCCATGAACCGTTATCGTTCCTTTGTGACCCGGCATCTTCATTGTAAATAAACATAACAGGGCCGTGCCATAAATTTAGCATAAGCCGGCCGCCCAAAGAGGGCGTGGTAAGGGCTTTGAATCTTTACCACCTCAAACGTCAACGCTTACGTTTCGAGTCATGTTCGTCCCCAAAGGTCACCTCCGTAACAATCTTACCGACCGGGTACGCTTGACTTACTGTGCACTACTCCGTGGAACACCGTCTTGGACGGCCTAAGATGCCTATCTGTTAACCCCATACGCCGGAAAGTCTCGTAGTACGTGATGTTGATGCTTTGCTTCCTCCATCCATAAGAACCTTGGTAAACTTGTACCCTCCTACCTGGGGTGCCACCACCAAGGCTAATTGACCCGGATTATAAACCCGGGGAGGATGATCCTCTTTGCTCCACACAATCGGCTGCTCGGACCAGCGTAGGTAATGCGGCGCCGCCGGTTCAACCACACTGACCGCCCGCCTCTGGAGTTTTCGGTCCCGTCGGTCCAAACTGGTGGTAAAGACGTGGTATGCGCCCCCATTCAACTGCTTTGGGTTGCTCGATAACCCGATTGCTGCTGCTGTTGATTGTAGCCCCTTGGTTCGATCGCTACGATTACCACGATTATTACGATTGGCTTGCCCGCCGGATTACCACCGAATCCCGGCCGGAATTTCCTCCATCGTAACCGGAGCGGATCCGGAACCGCCGCCGGTCCCTTGATCATACCGGAAAGAGTTGGAATTTTAAACTCCTGCATAATATAACAATCCTTCCAAAGGTGGTTCGCGGTACCTCCTTCGTCCCATGCTTCGGACAAGGTTGATTTAATATGAAGTTCAAGCGATCCGGATTATGACCGCCCGGTTTGATCGCCTCGCCTCGCGCCGTGACCCTTATCCTGCGCATTGGTGTTGGCCACGAAACCCGTGTTGCCGTTAAACTGCGTTTGTTCCCTCCATTGCTGCCGAATGGTGCTTCTGGATCTGGAGCTGCCGTTCTGTTTTCCCTTCCCCTTCATCATTATCGATTCGGGATCCTTGGTACTATCGAATCAGCGTATTTTACCAACACGCCCATTAGAGTGCCCATGTCATGGCAAAACGCTTCATGCGACTCCAGCTTCAATTTCAATGGCTCGAACCGCAATTGGCTTCCAAGGTCAAGATCGCGGAATCGGGGTTGATCGATGCGAAGAATGTAAAACTTCCGAAACGCGGCGCACCCAATGGGTTGTTGATTCTCCCTCTGCCTGGACACAAGCTGCTAGATCCACCACCGACATGGGCTGCTTACAGGTGTCTTTGAAATTTTGGATGAACCGGGTCCGCAACTGGGCCCACGAGTTGATGGAGTTGGGCGGTAAGTTTTTTAACCAAGTCCGGGCTGTACCTTCCAGCATCATTGTGAAGTACTTCGCACATGCGGCTTCATCCACGTCCAGCATCTCCATGGCCATCTCGTAGCTTTCTATCCACGCCTCTGGAGCCAAGTCGGCAGTATAATTCGGCACCTTGCGTGGCCTTGAAGTCCTTGGGCAATCGTGACGTTGCGCAAAGCGGGACAAGGCAAGGCACCCCAAAGAACCGGACGTGACCCTGGTTGGCGGTTAGTCGAACCGGCGCGGGCGGATGATCCTCCGCTTGTGCTACTAACTCGGCCTCCTACGTGCCTGGCGCGGTCCACTACCACTTGAGCGTCTTGAAGCCGCTGCCGGATTGTTGCCGCTGGCGGACCACGCTGCGCATTGCTCGTCTGGCGGTTCATCGACAGGTCGGCTGTAGCTCCGGCTCGGGCGGGGGGTGGAGTGGATCCGATCTCGACTGTACGAGTACGCTTCTTGCTGAGCCAAGGCCGTCCTGAGGAGCTCCTTAACCCGGCGTGTCTCCACTGCCTGCGGTGAATCACCTTCAATTGGAATCGCCTCCAACCGTGCCGCGGCTGCCACGAGGTTATCCATCGGGTTGGAGTAGTGACCCGGAGGTGTCTGCACGGTCTGGGGCGCAGCGGTTTGACGGCGAGGTAGATCTATCATGCGGGGCTGAACCGGTGCGGCTGTCCCAGGTGCTTCCGGCCGGCTTACCAACGGCGGCGGATTACTGGTCCCTGCCCCTGGGGTATTGAAAAGCTCCCTTCCCTCGAAAACAGAAGGTAAACGGGACCTGTACTTCCTCTTCATGACTTCTGTGACGCGCTCTGGTCGGCTGAGCCTATAAGCTCGCGCATCCAAAGCGGCCCGTTCGCTGCCATCCTTTCGTCGCGGCTGCCAGGTCCGCTTTAGCATTAGCGATCTGTTCCCTCACCTTTGCAATCTCCGCGTTGTGCAGGTCCTGATCCGGCGGATTAGCTTCCGCCAAGAGCACAGCTAGCGCGTCGAAGAGCTCTGATAAAACTTGAGCCGGCGGGCGCACAGGGCCTCCTTCCCCGGCTGCCATCACTGCTGTTGAACCGGCGACCGGCGCGCTTCGTCGAGGTGAAGCGTCGCTGCGTGCCGGCCATGAAGATCCCAACCGGTGGGGTAGATCGTAGGGGTCCGGAATACTCTCTCCGTCGTAACAACCCCGATCTGGCCATCTCGTAGCTGGTATAGAGACTTCGGTTTCTCCGGCCGATTAAATCGTCGCCGAGTAGACAACGGTTCGTCACGGATGCTGATCCGTCCTCGTAGTCTCCGTGGGCGACTCCCAAAAACATGCTTGACCGCCGGTTTAGCCAGGGCAGGACTCTTCTTCGCCCGTTGAGCCGTCTCGGCGAGGTCGGTGCAGACGTCCGGCCCGAGCTCCGGCTTCGCCCGATCTTGCCGATAAACACATGTATGCCGCCAAAGGGGACCCGGTACCCGTACTCAACCGAGCCGGCCTCGGGCCCCGATCCGCATCGTCGATGTAGAGTTTGCCGCGACGACTCTTAGTCATCCGGCCCACTGCATAGCCTTCGAGTCCTTCGAACTTGCCCTCTAAGATCATCAAACCATCGTGCGATAGCCCCACGGTGGGTGCCAACTGTCGTGGGATTGTCACGGCAGATGTCCTCATGAAAGGACTTAGTCGTAGGGCCATCGTACGGGTTTACCTAGAGAGGTTAAAGCGGACACAAGACACGGGAATTATACTGGTTCGGCCCCTTCAATGAAGGTAAAACCTACGTCCAGTTGTGATGTGATTGATATGGTTTCGGCGACTAGGGAGCAATAGCTTTGCCTTAGCCTCAAAATCCCTGTCCCTAACTTCATGGCCACGGGTCGTCCCCTTATATACACGGATGGACGCCTTGGGCTGGTTTCTGAGTCCTAATCCGGCTCATACAAGAGTCCGGCTTGATCTCTCCTTTCTTGTCTTACAACACAAGTTACAATACTAAGGCGGTTTACATAAATGGACCTTAAGTCGCCTCTGGGCTCCGGGCCTCCTTCGTGGGCCTGGATCATGGACGAGGGTAAACCGGCCCCTCCAGGGCGGTTCACACTCAGTAGTTGTGTGTCCCCAACATCTGCCGAGCGTGCCTTGTCGTTATTCAAAATCTTGAAGAAGGCAGGACCCGTGGAGTGGACTCTAGAGGCAGACACTGCACTACAGGATTTGAAGGCCTACTTGTCCGCTGTGCCCACTTTGGTCGCTCCCAAGCCACAATAGCTGTTGCTGCTATACTTGGCGGCAACTAATCAAGTGGTTAGTGCAGCACTAGTGGCACAACGGGAAGTGGAAGAAGCGGCAGCCACAGCCAGTGCCCCTTCCAGGGAGGAAAGTGAGCACACCCCGGCAAGGTCAGATACAGATCAATTCAGAGAAGGGGAAGGCAACGGAGATAGCCCCAAGGTTGCGGTGAGGAAGAAGGTGGTGCAGCGCCTAGTATAATTCGTCAGTTCCCTATTACAGGGGGCTAGATCTAGGTATTGTGGCGTGCAGAAGTTGATTTTTGGCCTTATCATGGCCTCAAGGAAGCTGCACCACTACATCCAAGCCCACGAGATCAGAATCGTCACCCATTTTCCTTTGCAACGGATACTCCGAAACCCTGAGGCTACCAGCAAGATAGTGGAGTAGGCCTTGGAGTTATCCAGCTTCACTTTGAAGTTTGAGAGCACATCAACTATTCAGAGCAGAGCATTGGAAAATTTTATTGCTGAATGGACGCCAACTCCTGATGAAGAAGTATTGGAGACACTTGTCCACGGCAAGGAAGCGCCCCAAGAATGGATCATGTATTTTGATGGTGCCTTCTCCCTACAAGGTGCAGGGGCTGGCGTGCTTCTCTTTGTACCCAGTGGGGAGCACCTGAAGTACGTCATCTAGATGCATTTTCCCTAGGAGAAGGCTACCAACAATACTGCAAAGTATGAAAGGCTCCTTGCCGGGCTCAGGATTGCAATAGAACTGGGGATCAAACAGCTGATCATCCGCGGAGACTCACAACTTGTAGTGAGACAAGTCAACAAGGATTACCAAAGTCCATTGATGGAAGCATACATTGAGGAAGTGAGAAAGATGGAGGAGCGCTTTGACGGGTTGCAAACAGAGCACATGCCCCGTGTAGAAAACAACATTCCTGACCATCTGTCAAAGTGCGTTGTGCAAAAGTTTCCTGTGGAACCAGGAACTTTTGTTCTCCATCTGACTCAGCCCTATGTATCCCCGACAACAATGGCTAGAAAGAGGAGGAAACTAGACTTCGGCAGGCCTTTCCCGGTAGAACCTCTCGAGGCTCCCGGCAGAGGGCTTGCCGGGAACAACTCTCCTTCGGATGCTGAGCCACATCCTCCCGCTAGACCACTAGTCCATGCGATCAAGGAAATCACTCTCACGAATGAGGAGGTGCCGCTAGTCCTCGTTGCCGAGCCTCAGGATCCAACTTGGGCGCGGCACATAGTCCATTTCCTCCAAACTAGAGAACTTCCCGAAGAGCAAGAAGAAGCTAAAAGAGTAGCCCAGAGGGCCATTATGTATCAGTTAGTTGACGACACGTTGTACAGAAGGACGCCCAACGGTGTGAAATTGAAGTGCATTTGTCGGGAATGAGGAAAGGAACTATTGGTAGGAATACACAACGGTATGTGCGGCTCACATATTGGATCAAGGGCTTTGGTTGGAAAGGCATTCCGGCAAGGATTTTACTGGCCCACAGCCCTCCAAGATGTAGTTGAGTTGGTCACCAAATGTGAATCCTGCTAGTTCCATTCCAAGACTATCCACCTGCCTGCCCAAGCTCTTCAGACAATCCCTTTGTCATGGACGTTTTTGGTCGGGGGGCTCGACATCTTGGGCCCTTTCCCCCGTGCTACTAGGGGCTTTGAATTCTTTCGACAAGTTTACAAAGTGGCTGGAAGTAGAGCCCGTGAGAAAGGTGATTGCTCAGTCAGCTATCAAGTTCTTGAAAGGATTGGCGTGCCGCTTCGGAGTCCCTCCTCGGATCATCACCGACAATGGCACCCAATTCATGAGCCACGCCTTCATGCAATACGTTCATGCCCTTGGGAGCAAGATCTCATTTGCCCCTATTGCTCATCCAAAGAGCAACGAGCAAGCCGAGAGGGCGAACACTAAAGTGTTGCGAGGACTCAAGGCAAGAACATTTGATAAGCTATAGAAGTGTGGAACGCGGTGGATCGACGAGCTGCCGGTGGTTCTTTGGTCCCTCAGAACGACACCAAATCGAGCTACCGGGCAGACTCCCTTCTCCCTAGTCTATGGGGTAGAAGCAGTTATCCCCACGGAACTCATTTACGGGTTCCCTCAAGTACTTGCCTACGATGAAGTAGCACAGGAACAACACCGGCATGACGATGCTGTGCTACTCGAGGAGAACCATCTCCGGGCTGCTACACGTGCTGCACACCACCAGCAAGCCTTGCATCATTATCACAGTCGCAGGGTTCATGCCCAGTGTTTTGAGGAAGGCGACCTTGTCCTTAGGCACGTTCAGTCCGCCAATGGTACAAATAATTTGATGCCGAAGTGGGAAGGCCCTTACCGAGTAGTACGAGTCACCAGACCTGGCGCAGTCTGTCTGGAGACCAGAGATGGAATTCAGTTGCAAAACTCATGTAACATTGAGCATCTCTGCAAGGTGTACCGATAAGGCGCAGTTGTTGGGCCCTGCCCCGCAACCACCCTTTTGTACATGCTTGCCTATGTTGCATGTAACCCCTTGTACAAAGCCAGGCGCAGACCCTGAGCAACAGAGAAATAAATGAAGCGCTGGGGGCCCCCCAACAAATTGCATCACTACTAGGGATAAGCCTAGTGGTAGTGCGGGTATTTGACGTATCAGAAGCGCGGTTGCCCACGCTACTGATACGGCGCTACAACTAACATATAGCAGTAGTGCAGGTGGGCCCATGCTACAACTATACATGGGTAGCAGTAGCGTGCTTTGTAGCAACGCGCTACTGCTAATAGCTGCAGCACTTTTGGTAACTTTATTCCCCTCGTTACTGCTAGTTTTATTAGTTTCTGTTTTTTCCCCTGCATATTTGTTTTGTATTTGAACAAGCTTTATACAATAATCTTTAGCATATCATATACATACAAATGTAATCATAGCATATACATACAAATAGTCTCATCAAATCATGTCATCATCATAATCATCATCCAACACAAAAGTGGTCTCTCATCATCATCTCGAAAATAGCGATACAAATCTCAAATACTAGAAACTACATCGTCATCCATCTAAACAAATGATATACGCGAGAAGAGCTATCACTATGAGTGAGAGCGGAACTATGCAGTACATGTGGCGGCGGTTATGAGTACTCTCTCACGCTAGCGTGAACCTAAAGTAACTAGCTTCTGCTTCCTGTCTGCTTTTGAAGCCTTTATGGCTGGCGCCCGAGACCTCCTCCACTTGCGCCTGACACTCAGGCCACTCATCATACACTCCCATAACCTTCCCTTTGTACACGACATAGCACTGCTTCTTCGCCATCAAGAATCTTGTTACCTGTTAGAGATGCATCTTCATCAAGAGAATGTACAATCATATGCAACAAAATATACTTGAGCAACACAAAAAATAAAGGGTTAGCAACTAGATGCAACATATAGTAAACACACAAATATTCAACTGTTTCATCATACGCAAACTAATTAACTAGAGTTACGCATGTCATCATACCCAAACTAACAAAGTAGCGTTACGCATGTTCAGTAGGGACAGTGGACATCACAAAGTTTCATCGCTACAGAAACTATACAAGTTCAACCGACACATGTCATCATCATCGGCATCGTAAATCACTAGAAGTTCCATCTTTCCATATCATCGAGGATGGACCCTAGCATCTTGAATGGTGTGAGGTCCTGGCGTTGCATGCATATGTGCGTTCGGACGTCAGCTCGCGATATACACTACTGGAAACTGGGAATTTTCCATCAGCCAGCTCTTTGCCATCTGCCAGCTGATGGCAAAGAACGTCTTTGCCATCTGCTTATAAAAAACAGATGGCAAAGAACTGCCAGACGGCAAAGAACATGGTTGCCATCAGCCAATTCTTTGCCATCTGCTAGTGGATGGCAAATAATCTTTGCCATCTGCCAGCAGATGACAAAGAGGTGGGTAGGGGTCCAGTGCTGTAACGGCCTATCAACCCACCTCTTTGCCATCTGCCAGCAGATGGCAAAGAATCTTTTCCGTCTGCTGGCAGATGGCAAAGAAGTGGGTGGGGCCCAGTGGATGACGGCGCTGTAACGGCCCAGTAGCCCCACCTCTTTGCCATCTGCCAGCCGCTGGCTGATGGCAAAGATATGGGCCTTTGCCATCCGCTGGCTGATGGCAAAGAAGTCGGACTATCTCCTCCCCTCTCTTCTTCTAAAAAAAATCTCCTCGCCTCTCTCCCAGCCCGGCCCCAGCCCTCTCTCTCTCTCCCAGCCCGGCCCCACCCCTCTCTCTCTCTCCCCACCTCACCCACCCACCACCGTTGTCTCAAAAAAAAACCCACCCACCACCGCACCCGCGCTGACCCAGCGTTCGGACGATGCCAGCACCGTGCTGCCCGCCACCGCCAAAGACCACCGGCTGCCCGCCCCTCCCGCCACCGCAGCCCTCCCCGCCCCTCCCGCCACCGCAGCCCGCCCTGCACCCGTCCCTCCACCGTTCAGGCCGTGGCGCCGCGCCCTCCCAAGGGCGCCGCCCCTCCTCGATGCGCCGTCACCGTCGCCAGCTGCGGCCTCCTTAGCCCGCCGCCGTCGACCGCAGCCTTCTTAGCCCACCGCCGTCGGCCGAAGCATCCTCGACGCGCCGCACCGTCGCGCCATGGCTGCAACCTCCGTCTTATCCCTAGCCTGGTAAGTCACCATCTCCCCCAAATGCTGCTCGACCCTCCGGCCTCCTTGGTTCATCAATACCGCGTCTCCACCTCCGGAAGCCATCTCCAACATCTTGGCTGCCCCTGTGTTCTGAAGCTCTTTCATGGTCATTCTTTGTTAGCACCACGACCGATTGTTGCACGAACCAGATTAGATAGCCCAAAGAGAGTATGTCACTTGGAGATTACTTTGCTGACCTTCAAAATATTGTCTTATGAACAGATTCATCCGGAGGGGTATATTGAGTCTTGAATCTACTTATTCTCGGTGCAGTGGATGTGGAAAAATTGTGAAGGTACATTTCTGCTTCAGAGGCATATTTTTGTCTATTTGTTCTTCCAAGCTCAGGTTTTATGGTATTATTGTCATATGAGGTGAAGTTGATATCCATTACGATACTCAGTTACATCACTGTCATAAGAGGTGAATTAATATCTTTGCTTTAAACAAGTTGATATCCGCCTCGTCCTCCCTGGCGAGCTTGCCTAGCATGCCGTCTCCGAGGGCACCAAGGCCGTCACCAATTTCACCAGCTAGATAGGCCGTGTATTTTTATCGATAGTTAGCTGCTGGATTGTGCCCTGACTAGATGTTGTCTTTTCAATGGAACAACACAGACATGTAATTTCTGGTCTGAAGAAAGACATGTTGATGCTTGGATGTTGGACGTGTTCTGATGGTTTGATTGATGTTTGTTGAATGCTTGTTGATGCCGTTGGTTGTGAGAACTGAATTCTGCGCCGAGCTGTTCCTTCGGAGTGAAATGGCAGAGTTGCCTCGAGGTATCTAAGGTAAGCTTTCTTGGACTGAACCTTTCATGGAGGATACATCAGTTCAATCCAATCTCTTGTGACATTTTGCCCCACTTCATGAAAACTAAGATTGTTGTTCTTGCTCCTGTGAACATCTACTTGATAATATAATATGTCATGAACCTAGTGTCACTATCATTTAGCACTCCCTCATGGTTTCTATTTTATAAATAATGAATGTAACAACACTAGCGATCTTTCAATTTTGTCGAGTAAATCACGTAAGATAGAAGTGTGCCTACTTGTATCACATATTGGAGTGAAGTGCTGTCACTACCAAGTACCAAATGCAGCTTAGGTTCAGATAAGCTTTTCCCAAAATTAAAATACTACCAAGGGATCACTCCTTGGCATTTATTTTGTATTTTTTATTTATAACACATCTCATGCCTTGCAGGATCGACTTCCTTCTCAATAGTGAAATTGCTTCTGTTGTTCAAGTGAGAGAAACACGCAGGTATCTTAATGATCCACAAAGTTATTTTCGGTAAAAGTTTGCTTCACATCCATTGTGTAATATAAAGAGAAATCATGGTGCTTTTCCTTTCGTCGTGTACAAAATTGTTTCCCGTCCATTACTTAATTTGTAGATGAATAATAGGGTACATATTATTTGCGTGCATGGATTTCATTCAAATAGAATTTTCAAAGAAAAATTAAATGCCATACCTTACTAAACATGATTAGCGCATCCAAGAGAGAAAAGTTGTGTACTTATTCCTAACTGATACCAAATAATTTAAATTACGAATGGTTTTCACAAGAACTATTGTGAGTCGTCTTTGCAATTCCACATAGTAATTAGTTATAATGTCATACCTTGCACCATTTTCAGAAATCAACAGTTTACCCTTCCTGGTGCTTTATCCCTTGGAAGAAATCTTTATGGTGCTTCCGTGCTCTCCTAAAAGCCAGTTTAAACAGACTTAAAGAGTAGTGTTATCAACAGATAGTAAGAGAGCAACCTCATCTTGCTTTCAACCACTTGCTTCTGGGCTTCACTTATATTTTTATGTACTGAACAATCTCCAAGAAAGTTCGCATTCTCCTACTGAATTAATAGTGCCAAGTCATAAGTCTGCAGCTAAATTTCAGGGAGAAGAAATTATCAAAAGATAACATAGGATAAATGTTACATATTCGTAGATTATTAATATTATTATAAATGCACTTTTGCATACTATTTGGTGCATTTTGGTACTCATGTGTCTATTTCCTTCATGACAAAATAAACATGACCAATTTACGCATTTTTTTATTGGCCATGGGTTCTGAAAATAAATATCTGAAAAGCAAGATAAACATGACTCTGAATCTTTGGCTAGGTTGACTGGGTTCATCTAACTTTTAGAGGGCGGTACTAATTATCTTGGTAAAGTTATTAGAAAAGGAGAAGTTGGTAGACCTATCATGTTTGTCCTGGTGGCACTTCTACTTGTGTTCTCATCGTTATCCTAAGGTGCTAAAGGATAAAGATTCCTAAATGTGAAGTGCATTCTCATTGTAGACATCAGTTGTGTTGTCCTTTTGGTAATATTGATGAATGTCTGTGAGGTCAATATCCATGCATGTAATGTGGTCGTTCCTTGAAAGTTGAAACTTTGAACTCTTTGCCTCTTTGGTCCACTTGGCATAATCTTGGCTTATTTCTGCTGATAAATTTGATGTCACCAAAAATCCGTCGACTATAGTGTTCATCATCTAATGTATATTCTTGTTGTTTTCCTCATGGCCCTGTTTTAAATGTTTTGTACATGATGTCCCTGAAAAAACTGGAGTTGATATACCCAGGCCAAGTATCACTTTCTTTAGAAATAAGGCTAGGATACCTGATGTTAAAATAGAGACCGTGCCAATGAGTAATTCATCAACGTTTTGTAGCTAGCATTCCTATTGTTCTAGAGAAGCTGCTTATGCTTCTTAGAGTAAGGGGCCATACCATAATTAGTACAGTTGCTTCCAAGCTCTTGGTGACATATTTTTCCTTCCATTCCATTTCCAACATGTAAGTACTAATGCAACTTCCTACCAAGAGCAAACTTGTCAAATTACGCAAAACAATTCCCGCATAATGATGTATCTTCTCATCTTAATAGGGAGTTGTTTGAAAACAACATCGTCGCCGTCGGGAGGTTTATAGCGGGGAGTTTGGGGTGACCTACCTCTGCATGGACCATACCACCAGGGAGGCCCTCGCTCTGCGAGGGTGGGGAGCTCTTCGACCGGATCGTTGTGAGGGGGCACTACACGGAACGCGCCACCACTGTGGTCACCAAAACCATCGCCGTGGTCGTAGGTAAGAATGGCCCCTGGATTCCTTCATTTGCCATTTGGTTAACACTGTCCTAACATTATGCTGGGACACATTCATTCTGTGATTCATGGTAGAAATATTTGGTTGGCTATATTCCATTGAATAGGTTATGATCTAATCTGTGAAGCAATTAATTTCTGCGTTTTCTGTTGTTCATTCATGTTGTTAGATTATCCAGGATCACATTTAACTTGGTAGTACTTAAATTGCTGCAACTTCACTTTTTTGTCCGTTTAGTGAATAACGTGTGTACATTTGTTCTTTCCTATACAATATCAGATCTGCCATATGCATGAAGTGGATGCACCGGGACCTCAAACCGTAGAATTTCTTGTTTGCAAACCGGAAAGAAACGGCTGCACTGAAAGCAATTGATTTTGGCCTGTTTGTTTTGTTTTCACTCCAAGTAGAGTCAATCCTAATATCCTATAAGGCTATCGTTGAAGCTTTCCATTTTGACCCGTCTGTCACTTGTCGATGATATGGTCAGAGGACAAAAGCGAGCTGATACAAGATGCTCTGTCTTATGCTATATTTAGTTTTTGTTTGACCTTGTGAAACTTGCTACCTATGGATGAAACTGTGTAATATTGATGAAACTATGTATATGTACGGATGAAACTTGCTACTATTGGTAACATGTGTTGGATATATATGTGTTCATGACTACTGGTAATATGTGTTGAATATGCTATATTGGTCATATAAATATATTTGTGTTTGATTTTCTGTGAAAATGAATTGATATAAGAAAAAACAAAATTAAATGGGGCAATATACTCACTTTGCCATCAGCTGGCAGATGGCAAAGAGCTTTGCCATCAGCTGGTAGATGGCAAAGAGGCCACGTGTCATCTACATGTAAAATTTGGGCTGGCTTATTTGGGCTCTTTGCCATCTGCCAGCAGACGGCAAAGCATGCAGCCTTTGCCATCTGCTGGCAGACGGCAGAGAGCCTGCAGCCTTTGCCATTTGCTGGCAGATGGCAAAGTATGCCGTTAGCCTTCTAACGGGGATAACCCCGTTAAGAGGCTTTGCCATCTGCCAGCAGATGGCAAAGCCACAGGCTCTTTGTCATCAACTAGCAGACGGCAAAGAGGCCTTTACCGGCAGGGTTTCAGACAAACTGTTTGCCATCCGCCGACCATGCCTTTGCCATCTGCCATGGCAGATGGCAAAGTGCCAGATTCCAGTAGTGATAGGGCCATGGTGGAACATCCCCTTCTCTTAGACGACTTCTTTCATGATGATCATCGCAATGTCCCTCTGGATGAGAAAGAAGTCATCTCTAAGTTTATAATCCGCTTCTTCATGAGATTCTACCCACTTGCGAATATGATCATTGTTTCTGCTTGTCATGCAAAGCTTTTGGTGATCCATTCTGAACTCCATCATGAGATGGAGGAGGTAGAATTCATCGTTCTTTCTTGGTTTTGGGACATGGATGCAGCAGAAGTTAGTTTATGCAAGAAACCGTCTTCTTGTTCCTTTGTTTCCTGATCTGCAGGTTGACACCCCTCAAGCTGAAGCCTTCGAGAGCATCATCTAGAATATTAATTACGTGGGTGTAGTCCTTCTTCTCGTAGTTTCTGGTTGGGTCAAAATACGTGGCATGGGAGACTTGCGGGTAAAGAATGATAAGGATGGCGTGCCCATTGCTGCGGGGAAAAACACCTCACATTATTCTCCATATGAGCAAGAAGGAATGATTGAAATGTACGAAAGGGTTTTCCGACACTAACTTACTTTGGATGATAAGGCAGGAGGACAATTTCCTGGTCCTTATTCTGTAGCATGAAGTTTTTGAGGTATTCCCTAGCAGCTTTACGCTCAAAGTCGCCGAGACTCAAGAAGGACTCGTGCATGGGGTCTGGATCCACCACACATATTTGCGAGACTTCTTCTCTCTTCATGAAGGAGCTCATATGTAATGCAAAAAGGTGGAGAATTGTACAATCGAGCCGCCTTGTCAGAAACATCTCGAAGATATGCTCAAACAGCAGGAAGAACACCTCCGTGGGCCGTGTGTCGACGTAGCACTTCCCCTTAGGCACACGAGCCGCATATGTCGGATATCCTGGATCCTTCGTGGCTAGTAGGATTTTCTCAGTCGACAGCACATGGTCGTGTAGTCGCCTGAGATCCCCTGATATTTCCTCCACCGGTTTCGGCGGTAGCATCGGCTCGCCCGTGACATGGAACATCAGCGCACCTTTGATAGGTACACGCTCTTCAAAATCCTCCTTCTGGCTGCTATGTGCTCTGGCTTGTTTGTAGGCAGCAGAGCCTTTCTTCGCCGGTCTCCTCCTCTCCTTTTTCTTGGGTTGACCGGCCAGACCCTTCCTTAACCCCTACCCCTGTGTTGTCTGGCTAAGCACTGTACAACCCTCGACTACTTGAGGCTGTGTTGGGGTGGCATCTTCAGGCATGTCCTATGAGGACTGCATGAAGAGAGACTTCTTGCAATCCCTGCTAGGACGTTCCTGCCCGGGCAGATCATCCATATCCTCATCAGCATGCTGATAGCCCAAGTTGTCATATGGCTGACTCATCATATCTAAGTAACCGTCATAGGCGCCTCTATTGAGGAACCGAAGAGGGTCCTCCTCCATCTCATAATCCATTCTTTGTTCTACAGGGGGCGATTACATCGTCCACTATAGTACCCCCTTCATCACGTTGTCCGCCGCTCTCTCCCGGCACTACAGGCGCTGGTAATTGCATAGGCGGGGTGGTGGTGTTCATACCTACTTGTTGATGTGTGGTTATTGGTGTGCACTTGGCCGGCTCCAGACGAAGAAGATTCTTTGGCCATAGCAACACCGAACCCTTATAGTTTCCAATTCGCGGCGGGGTCTCATCGTCCTCTCCCCCTAGCCGTACTGGAGGAGGCAAATCCTCATGCCCCGATTTCACACTCGACAAGGTAACCCTGAAGTGCCCACCGGGCATTGGCTGGCCATGGAACATGAGTTCCAAGGGCTTTGTTATCACCCCATTTCCCACGTCCACCTTCTGGCCATTGATCAAGTAGAGTACGCTTCATGGGGTTTCGTCGGACTACAAACACATGTCTGCGGCGTAAAACATCCGAAAGGTAACGAAAATGGAATATTCTAGATATATGTTGGTGCGACATGTAATTACCGTGAGGGCGTCGAACTCAGCCAAAGACGAAGGCCCGCCTAGCACACCAGAGACTGAGGATGGGCTGCTATGAGCGGGTGCGGGTGCGGGAGCAGGCGCGGTTGCATGAGCAGGTATGGTGCAGTGGTGTTGTTCACCAAGTTGCTCCCGACGAAACTGGGCATGGGGAAATCATCTCCGTCTTGTCTGGATTTTCCTTCGTCTAGTTGATGATAGCCAGGATCAAGTTAGTAGAAAAATCCTTTAAGCAGGCATGTACAGCTGCATCGACTGCCTGCTGTAGCAACTCATTTTTCTCCTCGGCTGCTTTTTTCGTGCCCTCAGCTGCTTTTCTCTCGTGCACAAGCTTCACCTTCTCATCGATGTCCACCTAACTAAACTTATTTTTCTGCTTCTTGGCCTCCGGGCCCTCGTTGTAAAAGACCTTCCACGTGGTGCCGTCTCTGGCGCCGTGCACACGTCCACCTTCTGGCCATTGATCAAGTAGAGTACGCTGCATGGGGTTTCGTCGGACTGCAAACACATGTCCGCGGCGTAAAACATCCGAAAGGTAACGAAAATGGAATATTCTAGATATATGTTGGTGCGACATGTAATTACCGTGAGGGCGTCGAGCTCAGCCAAAGAGGAAGGCCCGCCTAGCGCGCCAGAAACTGAGGACGGGCTGCTATGAGCAGGTGCGGTGCGCGAGCAGGCGCGGTTGCATGAGCAGGTGATGGTGCAGTGGTGTTGTTCACCAAGTTGCTCCCGACGAAACTGGGCATGGGAAATCATCTCCGTCTTGTCTGGATTTTCCTTCGTCTAGTTGATGATAGCGAGGATCAAGTTAGTAGCAAAATCCTTTAAGCAGGCATGTACAGCTGCATCGACTGCCTGCTGTAGCAACTCATTTTTCTCCTCGGCTGCTTTTTTCGTGCCCTCAGCTGCTTTTCTCTCGTGCACAAGCTTCACCTTCTCATCGATGTCCACCTAACTAAACTTATTTTTCTGCTTCTTGGCCTCCGGGCCCTCGTTGTAAAAGACCTTCCACGTGGTGCCGTCTCTGGCGCCGTGCACACGTCCATATTGTGACCGCTGGTCCAAATGGAGTCCCTTAAGTTAGTTCAAGTCCCGGTTGAGAGGGGTGTCCCACTTGGGCCTCATCGACGAAGACTGGCTTTCGGCTGCAAGATGGTGTAGCTTCTCATGCAGAAGGAATGCGAACTGTTTACGAATGTGTAGTCGACTTGATCAGAAGCTAAATGTAAGGTGGTAAAAGAATAATTACGAGTATTCTAATCAATTTCCTCGTGAACGGGTCCGTTTAAAAAACCTTCTTTTCCTTGTCCCACTTGTAGCGGGCCCTGATGAAGTCACGCTCCAAGGGGTTGGTGAACTTCACGAAGGGGTCTGGGAGACCTGGCGCTTCACGTTCCGTGTCCTCCTTATCCCATATGGGCCTTTTGCCAAGGTAGCCACGGCTTCTGCGGCGATGCCTCCACGCGTTCCTTTGCTGAAGGCTCTTGAATTTTGCAGCCTTAGCCTTGGCTGCCTCGGTAGCGCAAGTGTCCTTGAACTTTTGGAACTCCTCTTCCGTAAGTGTCGGATTTTCCTCTAGAATCTTGGACAGGGGTTCCTCAGCCTCAATTGCTCGTTTGACCCTCCCTTTCCTGGAGGCCAAATCATTGTTGAACATGGCCATGGCTTGATTGTTAATATTTTTCATCTTCGGATCATCCCATGGTTGTTCTATGCTATCATCCTGGTCGGGGAACTTGAATCTCTTATGCAACTTCGTCAGGAGCAACTGCCTCAAATGTTCTTTACTCCTTAAGTCATCGTCGTTGATGCTCGCGCATTCCCGTAGGGTGCATCCTACTTGGTTCCCATAGCACTTGCGAGGTTCTTCCGGCTCTAATGGCTCAAACTTGCCAGGGGCCATCTTTGTGATCACTAGTCGTCCGATGCCGAGTGTGTTAGGTTTTCGTATCCTCTACTTCTTCTGCTTCTTCTTTTCGGTAGCGACTTCGGTGCTGGTACCTTCGCCGTCGGTCTCGGCGCCACCGTCGGTGCCGATGTCGGCATCAGTACCATCATCGAGGCCGCCCTGCAAACCTTGACTGTGCATAGCAGAGAAAAAGTTGAGGTACTGTTGTTCACCCTCATAGTCCATCTCGTCTGCACCTTGGTGAGAAGGCCCGGTTTCTTCGTTGTTCGACATGTTTCCTATGATTAAGTCTCCTCGTTTAATTCTAAATCTATAATAAAATGAGAAATGACATAAAAAAGGTCTATGGTTTGCCAGAATGTCGTTTCCCAGCAAATCCCGACACTCCATATGCCTACTTTCTAGCACAAATCATGCCAAAATTCGCGGGAAATTTCGGCATGACCTTTGCCAAAAAGTGGACATATCGAGCGCCTGAAATTCACCGGAACAGAAATGAATCAACATTCCGGCGAAACATCAGCCACTTGGATCATTTACCCTGCACATAATCATCATTTTCCAAATATGACATGTCCAAAACATCACATGTCCAAATATGACATGTCCAAATCCCAAATATGACATGTCCCAATCACATGTCCACTTCAAATTTGAATATAAAAGGAAGAAAAATATTGAACTTGAAGAAAAATGCATGTCATTTTTCTTCACAATATTTGAAACTAAATTCAGCCTACCTAAATTTGAAACTAAAAACATTTGCTTTAACTAGGGTTCATACTAATTCTATTTTTTAAATAGCAACAATTGCTTAAACTAATAAATTTAAATAGCAACACTTGCTTTAACTAATCTGCCCTAGGTTTCATACTACTTCTAATTAAGTAACTAGCACTATAAAATTTAAATAACAACAATATATCAAACTATAAAGTACAAGAAACCTATATAATCAATTCTATTTTTTCTTTTAACTACACTTAAAACACCTAACCCTAAATTTCTGTCCTAGTTTGAAACCTATATAAAATTATGTCCGAATTTCAAAACCTGGCTAAATTTTTGTCCTAATTTGAAAGCTAGGGTTCATACTAACTAGGGTTAATCCTAACTAGGGTTCATACTAACTAGGGTTCAAATTGCAGCTTGGGGTTCATCATATAGCCAAATTAACCTACTAGTTTGATACCTAGCTAAATTCATAACTAAATTCATCACCACAAAAAAAATAACTACCTACTGCCGTAACTAAATAGATAACCTAATTAACCTACTGCCCTAACTAAATAGATAACCTAATTAACCTAATGCCCTAACTAAAACCTAAGTAAATTAACTGAAGAACCCTAGCTAGAACTCTAATGGCAGAGAGAGGAGGAGCGGTGGGGGTCTTACAGAGGGTGCATGGCAAGGAGGCAGGCTCGACGACGGCCGAGGTTGGGAGGGGAGGAAGCAGAGGAGGGAGGCGTGGTTCGTCGAGGTCGGTGCCGGGGCCTGGCGACGACGATGGAGGCGTGCGGCGTTGTGGTCGGGGTCGGGGCCAAGGGAGGAGGCACGCGGCAGTGGGGTCGACACTCGGGCTCGGGTGATGGCGAGGGAGGTGTGCGACGTCGGGGTCGACGCTTGTGCTCCGGCGAGGGCGAGGGTAAGGGTGATGAGGGGAGAAGAGAGTGGGGGAATTGGTGAAGGAAGGAGAGGATGGAAGCCGCACGGGGAAGGGGGGGGGGTATGTGAAAATAGCAGTAGCGCTTTTCTTGAAAATGTGCTATAGCTTTAGATAACCTAGCTATAGCGCGTTTTCAAGAAAAGCGCTACGCTATATGAATTAGCTATAGCATGTTTCTGGAACAGCGCTACTGCTACAGAACGTAGCTATAATGCTTTTACTCAACCAGCGCTCCTGCTATTGTTATCATTTTTTATTTTCCTTTTCTTTTCCTATTTGTTTCTTCTATTGTCTTTTCCTTTTATTTTCTTCTATTTTTTTCCTTTTTTTCTTCTTTTTTCCTTTCCTTTTCTTCTTTTCCTTTTCTTTTCTTTTCCCTTTTTTCCTGAGAGCTGGAATGAAGGGAAGGTGATACAATGCATATAACTAAGGCGATATATATTGCATCATTTGACCCACAATGGTTAAGTGTGCTATACAAAATAGGAACATATATATTACATCATCTGACCCATAACGGTTAAGTGTGCATACAAATAGGAACATATTTATTACATCATTTGACCGACAACGGTTACTCAGTGTCGACGTTTTCGTTTTTGAGCAAGCTTCTTTCCCTTCTTGTTCGTTGACAAATAATTGAGCCCCTCATTGTTACTTTTCCTTTTCTAGGGAGTACGATCTTCTTTAGGTAATGTAGTATTTATTCTTCTTTTGACGTATACTTCATCTTCATCGTCATCTTCCCACATCGGGTTCCGTACTGGTCGTAGTCTGCCTCATTGGCGACTCCATCCATTCCAATGATGTTCCTTTTGCCTCTCCTCATGACAACACGGCTGGGATTGCACGGGTCGGTTATGAAGAAGCATTTTGTGACGTGCTTAGCATGTACCCATGGCTCATTTTTTGCGATGGCATTCACGGTAGCGCTCTTGGCGTCGGGTATAGTCATGGTAGTGAAATACCAGTTTTCTCTTTCGACATTCTTAGCCCATCTGACATGGAACATCGTCGCGTTGTGCATTCAAGAGTAGTCAAGTTCCCAGATCTCCTCGACCCTTCCGTAAAATCTCTCAGTCGTCCCTGAGTTCTGATCATCACTATCCATAGCTTTGGCCTCCGTGTAGAATGTATATCCGTTGATATCGTATGCCTGATAGGTGATGAGGTTGGGCAGAGACCAATAAGCGTGTCATGGACGTGCTTGTCCATTATCCCTCTAAGGGTAACAGGTACTACTATCTGCGTCATCATCACATGACAGTTATGGGACTTCATCCCGCTAAACCTTTTCTTCTTTCTGTCCAGAAATCTGCTTATCTTCCCACAGTAATCGGAACTAACTTTGATTCCGGTAAGGCACTTGAAGAATTGATCGATCTCAGCCGTTCTTAAGGTGAAGCAAGAAGGGGGGCAATAATCCTGTTCCTTTACTTTTTGCCCTTCTTCTCCTGCGCCTCTGTCTCCATCTCTGTCTGCTCTGACTTTTTATGGTGCAGCATGTGCAGATCTTCCCTGATTTTCAAATCTTGCAAGTCTTTTCTTGCCTTCGGCCCATCCTTTGTCTTATCCAGCATGTTCATCAGTGTCACAAGTAAGCTCTCAAGGAAATTCTTACAGATATGCATTTGATCAAGGCAATGAGGCATGTCGAGTTTATGCCAGTACTCCAATTCCTAGAAAACATACCTCATCTTCCATACCATCAGCAGCAGCTCCGGCACCTTTTTCATCGTCTTTCCCGGCATAGGGCACTGTTCCCAGTTTTTCAACAGCTCATCAATTTCGGCGCCGCTCTGCTTACGTGGAGGTCCTCGATGCTCAGCCTCACCATTGAATCTCCACGGTTTCTCCATGGGCCGTCCTTCTCAAGCCATCTTCGATGCCCCATGTACACAATTTTCCCAGACCCGCCATCTTTCCTTGAAATTAGCTGCTGAGACATCGTATCATCCATGCACCGTGTGCATCCGCAATATCCATGGCACACCTGGCCTGCGACAAATCTGTAACCGAGATAGTCATGCACCGTCGTGATCAGCGTGGCTCTCATATAGAAATACTCGCCTTTGCTGGCGTCCCATGTCTTGGCCGGTGCTTTCCATAACCTGTCTAACTCCTCTTGAAGTAGCTCCAAATATAGATTAATATTATTTCTCGGTTGTTTCGGCCCTTGAATCAGCATGCTCATGGGTATGTACTTCTACTTCATGCACAACCAGGGGGAGGTTGTACATCTATACATACACGGGCCATGTGCTATGGTTGGTGTTCTGGTTGCCAACCGGATTCATGCCATCGGTACACAGCTGAGCACGAGGTTCCTTGCATCACATGCGAAATACCGATATTCGCCCTTGAACACTCTCCACTGGCTTCCATCCACGAGGTGTATCAGCTTCGGATCATCTCCATCGTCGGGCTTTGTCCTCTCCACATGCCAACGCATGAGCTTTGCTTCCTTGGGATCTACAAAATAACGTTGCAGACGGGGAGTGAACGGTAAGTACCATACGACTTTCTGGGGAGATTTCTTCCCGGCCTTCTTGTATCGAGAAGCATTGCACGGATAGCTGTTTTTTTTGCGTGCTCCTTCCGATAAATTATGTAATCGTTGATGCATGCATGGTATCTAACGTGCGGCAGATCAAGAGGGCACATGATCTTACTGGCCTCATCCACACTAGTAGGACATAGATTCCCCGCCGGAAGAACATCCTTTAGGTACTTGAGAAGCTCATCGAGGCTAGTGTCGGTCCATTTGTTTTTGGCCTTTGTCTTCAGGAGTTCGAGCGTGAAACTCAAAAGGGTCACCTCGGTTTTGCAACCATGATACAATGGAGTGTTCGAGTCTACCACCAGTTGCTATATCTTGGCCTTCTCTCTAGAAGTAGCTCCGTCGGTACTCGTCTCCTTGCGAAGCAGTGCTTGAACATGAGGGCCCCACATGATTGAACTTAGTACCGACGAATTCTGCACCATCGAGTCCATGTTCCGCCGCCATGTCCGGCCCCTTCTCCGCCGCCATGTCCGGCCCCTTCTCCGCTGCATGTCCGGCCTCTTCCCTGCCGCCATGTCCGGCCCCTTCTCCGCCGCCATTATCGATCATCTCTTCGTCTTGCCCCCTGTAATCATTGCCTGCCACGTCGGCATCCTCAACATCATCATCCTCATCTTCAATTGTCCACCGAGTATAGCCATCCATGAAACCAGTCATGAGGAGGTGCTCCATCACACGACCATCGTCATAGGGGTCAAGTCAAACTTGTCCTTTGCATCTTCGACACGGACATAAAATCTTTGCCAGGTTATTTAATTTCATATCCTGCACCGCCAAACGCAACCACCTGTCCACCATCGTTCCACTGACCATCATGAACGCCTGCACGGTAATAATAAACAAATTGATTATAAAAATTGCATGCATGCATCAAAGTCATAAAAAAATTCGGCATGACCTTCCCTAAAAATAGGACATATAGAGTTTGCCCGGAATTCGCCGAAACGCAAATAAATCGACATGTTGGCAAAACATTGGCAACTCACAAGCACAATTCGGCGGCAACTCATGCCACACACACAATTCCCATCATATCGCCCGATTATCACTACAAGAATCAGGAACTTTGTCGTATGCCATTGCAGATGGCAAAGGCATGCCTGTCGGATGACAAAGGTCTTTGCCGTCAGCCAGCAGACGGCAACAAATCCGGCTGAACAAACTACGACAAAGGACTCTTTGCCGTCTGCTGGCAGACGACAAAGATGCAAAGGCCTTTGCCGTCTGCCAGCAGACGGCAAAGAGCCTGGACGACGCACGTGGCATCTTAGGTCTGTTAGGGGGTTAGCGGCATGTTTTACCGTCTGCCAGCAGACGACAAAGACCTTTGCATCTTTGTCGTCTACCAGCAGACGACAAAGCGCCCAAATAGGCCAGCCCAGGTAGCTGCCACGTGGCATGCTATGCTGGCTGCTGGCAGACGACAAAGATGCAAAGATCTTTGGCGTCTGCCAGTAGATGACAAAGATGCCAAATAGGCCAGCCCAGTGCACCCTAGGTTGCACAGGTAGCTACCACGTGGCAGCTTTGCCGTCTGCTGGCTGATGGCAAAGCTCTTTTCCGTCTGCAAGCAGATGGCAAAGAGCCTGTACAACCCCTATTTTTTATGTTTTTTCTTAAATTCATTCAATTTCACAGAATTTCATAGATATATATATATATATATATATATATATATATATATAACAAGTTTCCAACAACATATATATAACAAGTTTCGAACAACAAGTTATGCAACAACATATCCAACATAAAATGGTTTCATACATACATACATATCCAACAAGTTTGCAACAAGTTTCTGAAAACATAAAAGAAGCACAAGTAGAAGAGTAGACTCCATGAATGCAAGCTCCTCCTCTAAAGCAAATCTGCAAATTGGGAAAGAATAAAGTTAGAAGAAGAAGACTAGCTAGAAGAAGAAGAAAAAAGAAGAAGAAGAAGAAGAAGAAGAAGAAGAAGAAGAAGAAGAAGAAGAAGAAAAGAAGAAGAAGAAGATAACTAAGGTAGGTAAAAATGCCATTTTTAGCTAACCTAGGTAAAAGTGCTAAGTGTATGTAATTTTAGAGCTAAGCTAGGTAAATAGGTCATTTTGGAGCTTAGTAAGGTTATTTTGTCATTTTGGAGGGAAATAAGCTAGTCCATGTCGTTTTGGAGCTAAACCAAGGTTATCATGCCATTTTTTACCTAAGTATGCTAAGTATGTCATAAATGAACTAAAGAAGTTATGTATATGTCATTTTTGAGCTAACCTAGTTAGTTATGCCATTTTTTTAGCTAACTAAGCATATTTTGTCATTTTGGAGGAAAAATGCTAAGTATAGGTCATTTTATAGCTATCCTAGGTAAAGTATGTCAGTTTGGAGCTCAGTAAGGTTATTATGTCATCTTCGAGGAAAATTAGCTAAGTCTATGTCATTTTGGAGCTAAACCTAGGTTACTATGCCATTTTTTACCCAAGTGAGCTAATTATGTCATAGATGAACTAGCTAAGCTAAGTATAGATCATTATTGAGCTATCCTAGGTAGTTATGCCATTTTTAGCTAACTAAGCATATCAAGTCATTTTGGAGGAAAAAATGCTAAGCATAGGTTATTTTATAGCTATCCTAGGTAAAATATGTCATTTTGGAGCTAAGTAAGGTTATTATGTCATTTTCGAGGAAAATAAGCTAAATATAGGTCATTTTGGAGCTATGTAGGTCCTTTCTTAAGCTAAGTATGTATTTCTTAAGAAAACACTTGGGAATACTTACCATCATCACGGAGGTGAAGGACTGGTCTGGTTTGCGCTAGTGCGAGACAGAGAAGGACCGGCTGGGGTTGCGCCAGCGCGAGATGGAGAAGGATCGGTCGATGCTTGTCAGGAGGCATGATGCACCAAAGATCATTTGCAATATCTCGTTAGCATGATGCAACTGAAATATGAATACTAGTAACTAATAACCATTCAAATGAAACTCACCATGTTCACTTTACCAATCTGGGGCATCGGCGGAGGGGTCTGACCGTTTTTCTCGCACACGGACTACACATTTTGTTTTCACGAGTCAGTCATATTAGTTAGTAACGAAACAAACATTATGTGCATGATTTGGCTAATATGTAGGAGAAACTTACCACGAGGAGCTCGTATAGGGCCCGGTGAGATGCGCCGTTCCGGTCTCTCTCTGCCTCCAACAGACTAGCCATCCTCTCCTCCAACGCCCTCTCCCTCTGCGCCGCCTGCCTGTTTGCCTCTGCTAGAAGCTCCCGGGACCTAGGCTCGATGGTGAGCTCTATTGGCCGTGTACGAGGCCTTAACTCAGGAAGAGACCTCGTCTAGCGCTTCTTGATCTCCGGGAGACTTCCAGGACAACGTATTAATCCATCCCCATTGGCTAGCGAGCCATGTTTCCTCCCGTCACCAGATAGCATCACCAGCTCTGGATCAAAAGTACTCTGGCTTGGGTTGAGGTCCTCCCCTTTCGTCGCCTTCCCAAAGTCTCTGTACCTCACGGACTTGTTGTGGGAGGAGATGTTGGTGAAGTTCTCTGGATGATCGAGGTCATCCTCAGAGAATGCCTTGGCCTTCTTGTACAGGGCACTATGGGCCATGGCATAGAGGTCGTATAGCGGTGGCATATCCTACTTGTCGTGTCGCGCCTAAAAGAGAGGAACAAAATATTAGTTAAGGGCTCAAGCTAGCATGAAGAATGAAATTGCATGAATCGTTAAGGGCTCAAACCACATACCCATTGATCGCCGTACTCTAACAGGTTGGAGCTCCCTTGATGGTGTGGCAGACCTTGCATTTGGTCACGCTTATCCCTGGCCTTGTTGTGGACGGCTAGCCATTGCGGAGAGCACCACTCATCCAGCAACGCCTCCCAACAGTCCATCCTATCCGCACACCATCTCGGAGGCACCTAAGTTAGGCAAAGAGAAATTTCAGTGCTACGCCTACAAATGAAATCAAGGAAACTAAGTACAAGGCCTTAAGAATTGGTAATTACCTTCATGTACTTCTCCTTACTCAGATACTTGGCGCGACACTTCTTCTTGGCCCTCCTAATGTTAGTCGAAGCATAGTAGTATCGAACAGCCTGCACCCTAGCCTCGTGTTGTAAGTTCTAAAGTAGGCACTTGCACTCGGCTTCAAGAACCATAGCCGCATCCGCCTCTTGTTCGTCAAGACACCTGTAGAAGGTCTGCAATCGAACAAGACAACACTGATTAGTACAATCACTAGGTACTATTGATTTTTAATTCTGTAAAGGAGAAATTACCAAAAACTGCCGCCTCACAATGTCGGCCACCGTCTCGCACAAGACACCATCGACCCTCTCCTCCGGCGGGGCCTGGGAAGCCACGTACAGCTCCCAACTCAGTGCTAGCTGTGGAACCTGACCCTCACCGGGCAACGCGACCCACCCCGGGAAGTGGTGCCGGCATTGCGCACCAAGGACCTAGTTGGGCCTGCGGACACCATTGCCGTATTTACAACCCCTGCAGTATGACAAGGCCAACACATTAGATATTAATTTAAAGAAACATGAAGGACAAAGGTTAAAAAGAGTAAATGCACTTACTTCTCCCTGTTAGGCTCATTCAACCACCTATGATCGCGGGTCACCGGCACGACTGGGAGTTTCCTACCACCACACCGGTAGACCTTCTTGCCCCCTCAACCAACTCGCCCTCGCTATAGCTATCGTCACAAAAGGTGTCCTCGCCACCAGAGTCTGGGACCGGAGTCTCGTGGGACGAAGACTCTGGGCCCGAGTCTCATGGGACGAAGGCTCGGTGACCCGAGGCTCGTGGACCGGAGTCCGAGATGGGTCTAAGTCAGACGGGTCCATCTGAGATGGAGCACTTTGGTGGTCCAGAGAATCAGCTGGGGGTGGCGGCGAGGAAGGCGCAGCAGCCTTCCTACCTCTCCCGCCGCCATGTCGACCTCTAGCTGGACCCCTCTTCGTCTTCCCCCGAGCTCTCCCGGCCGAAGAAGAAGCGCCTGCCGGTGTCTGCATGCTGTCTACCAGCGCTCTCCGAAGGTGCTAGGGTGGAATAATAGCACCCCTCCTAGCACGCGCTGAGGAAGGAGGCTCGGAGCGCTCTCGACCCACGCCCACTATCAGTCAACACCTGCAATGACGAAGAGTAAACGAAATTAATACAACATAAACATAATAAAATATTTAAGTGTATATCATCATCATGAACGTAATAAAAAATTGAATACCTAATAACATGAACTAATTGAATAATAGCATCGGGGTGCTGTGTCGGGGTCGGGGGTGCCATGTCGGGGTCTCGGGGTCTCGTGTCGGGGTGTCGGTGGTGTCGTGTCGGGGTAATGTGATGGGGTCGGGGGTGCTGTGTCGGGGTCGGGGTGCTGTGTCGGGGTCGCGGTGTCAGGGTGCCGAGGCAGGGTCGGGGTGTCGCGTTGGGGTGTCGGGGTCAGGGGTGCCATGTCGGGGTCTCGGGGTTTCGGGGTGTCGTGTTGTGGGTCGGGGTGTCGGTGGTGTCGTGTCGAGGTGTTGTGTCGGGGTCGGGGGTGCCGTGTCAGGGTCTGGATGCTGCGTCCGGGTCGCGGTGTTGGGTGTCGAGGCGCAGTCGGGGTGTCGTGTCGTGGTCAGGGTGCCGTGGTTGGGATGGCAAATCCTCGAACCCTCGACCCCTCGGCGACCCTCGACCCCTCGGCGACCCTCGACCCCTTTTCCCCTTGACCCAGCGACACCTCGATGCTTGACCCCTAGACCCTCGACTCGTTTTCCTCTCGATCCTCGACCCCTCGACACCTCAATCCTCGAACCCTAGACACTCGACTCCTTTTCCCCTCGATCCTCGACCCCTCGACCACTTGGCGACCCTCGACCGCTCGGCGACCCTCGACCATCGGCGACCCTCTTTTTCTACGTTTCCTACTTCTTTTGGCATCTTATTCTTTTCTTCATCTTCTTCTTTCTTCTTATTCTTCTTCTCCTTCTTCTTCTACTTATTGTTCTTTTTTTCATCATCTTCTTCTTCCTCTTCTTCTTTTACTTATTTTTTTCATCTTTCTTATTTAGTCTTAAAAAACAAAAAAACTAAAGTAATTAAACTAAACTAAGGCCCCGTTTGATCGCTCTATTTTTCTAAGTATTTTGAGAATGCTACTATATTTGATATTACCATAGTTATATTTACTATGGGGTGTTTTGCTGCCACTAAAAATGATGCTTTTAATACTGCAGTATTTGCAAAACCTAGGTATTTTCTCTGTTAAAAAAAAGAGCTGTGATGACAACTCTTACATGATGTGTATGAATTAATGCACCCCGTCCCTTCTCATATAACTGACGTAAGAATGATGAATTTGAAGCTACTTGCAGCAAAATATGACTACTAGTTTTCTTACTGTAAGATATGACTAGTTTGTAAATCATTACCCCCAAGAGATTTAGTCATTTAGACAAGATGAACTCAAATTTATGATCCATTCAAGCAAGAGATAACCCTGCGCAATATTTCCCCAAAATGAATGCAAATGAACATGGAAATTGGCACATTTAGCCGTGTGAATGAACCAGTAATCAAATCAATATCTTAATGCAATCCAAGACCAACAAGTCGTTCAAATTTTCTCTTCATGTAATTAAGCTCACAATGCCCACTATGTTTAGGATCATGAACATTAATATAGTACTCTACTGGTTTAGCAAAAGAAATAGTTTTAC
Organism: Aegilops bicornis; assembly: GCA_021605145.1. NCBI lineage: Eukaryota > Viridiplantae > Streptophyta > Magnoliopsida > Poales > Poaceae > Aegilops > Aegilops bicornis. The sequence continues at coordinate 350,531,743 of CM038671.1, read as the reverse complement.
TAATTTTTTCATCCAAGATGACACTAAAACCCCAGCTCCTGTTAAGCTAATTAAAACTAAACTAAGTAAACTAAAAAAACCTAAAATAATTAAACCTAAACTAAAAAACCTAGACTAATTAAATGTGCATGTGGCATTTGATTAATTAACTAACCCCTGCTTCCTAAACTAATTAAACCTAAACTAACTAAGCTGAAAAATCTAAACTAAAAACCCGAAAGTAAACAGAAAAGAAAAACAAAAAAACAGGAGAGGGGGTGGCAGGGCTCACCGTGGGGATTGGCGATGGGTCATGGAGGGGGCGGCGATAGGGTGGGTGGCGACGGGGCGGGGAAGGGGCGACGACAGGCGGCGCTCCTCCGGGGCGGTCGAGCCGCGATTGTGGCGGGGAGGATCAGGAGGGGGCAGCGATGGGGCGGGGAGGGGGCGGCGACGGGGCGGGGTGGCAGGGAGGGGGCGGCGACCGGGTGGGGAGGGGGCGGCGACAGGGCAGCGACGGAGCGGGGTGGCAGGGAGGGGGCGGTGACAGAAAGGGGGTGGGCCGGTGGGGCGACGGAGCGGGGTGGCAGCGACAGAGAGGGGGTGAGCCAGTGGGACGGTGGGGCGATGGGGCGGCAGCAGTGCTCGTCGGGCGGGGAGGAAAGAGGAGAGGAGAAAGAGAGATGGCGACGGCGGGGGCGCGGCCCGTTAAGTTAATTTTAAAGTTTGTCGTCCGCCTCGCCTTTGCCGTTTAGAGTTTAACAGCCAGTGGGCCAAACCCCCTCTTTGCCGCCTGCTAGGAAACGACAAAGCCTCTTTGCCACCTGCTGGCTGACAACAAAGAGTTGACTGATGGCAAAGCCTAACTTTGCTGCCCGCTGACTCTTTTCTGTCTGCTTTCTGGTGGCTGATGGCAATGCCTACCTTTGTCGTCCACTAGCGGCAAATCTGCTGATTCTAGTAGTGTATGTCATATCGCACACATACACATATTAGGGAGCTACATAGGTCACTTTACTAAATGCTAGATCTACCTAGCTAGCTAGTTTGGGAGTAGACAAGTTCAACTAGTGCATGGGGAAGGAAAAAGTGAAATGAGATGCATTAATGGAGGTGGTGTAGTTAGCTAGGAGTAATAAAGAGAGATAAAGATAAGTAGAAGAAGGAGTGTAATGGGGGGAAGAAGTAGTGAGGAAGAAGCAAAATGAGGGAGAGAGCAGGTGGGAGATAGGGGAAAGTGAAGGAAGAGAGGATGGGGAGGGGGGAGGGCAGGGAAAAGGTCGTATGGTTGCGGTTTAGCAGTAGCGCTGGGCATAAAACGCGCTGCTGTTAATAAGATATCAGTAGCGCGCTTCTGGCAGAGGCACTACTGGTAAGTAGGGCCCGCCATGTGGCCAGCTTCAAAATTAGCAGTAGCGACCTGCAAAACAAATCGTGCTACTACTATTACATTAGTAGTAGCACAGTTAACATGGCCACGCTACTGCTAAACCTAGCGTGGTGTCAGGACCCCGATTCCAAGTCACATCGATCTAGCCGGTAACACCTGATATCACTTTGCGGCCTCACACACGGTATTCCCACGGGTGTCGCCTTACCATGGCCCGGGACCGTTTGCGCCTTTTGGCTCACGTATATGATAGTGTCGCTAGCACCCATATGACAGAGAACCCGGTCCGACATGGCTAGTCGTGAACCCAAAGCGGCACTAACCCATGGGGACAGGCATACATGAATCACATCGAGCATGTCGGTCGCCACTGCGTGAATCTAGGCTGTAATCGGGCTAACAGGACTCGGGAACCCAGTGCTGTAGCAGGTTAGGCAAGACTCGGATGTCACCGCGTGACATTTCCCGAAGGATGACACGTGAACGAAGTGAATCACATGCCGCCACCAAGTGTTCAAGCAAGAGTGTCAGTAGCGGATCAGAAGGACTACTATGGCTCATGGAAGCACAAGACTACATTTCCCCATAAGAGAGGCTGCCAAGGATAAACAACTAGATTGTCGGATCCCACACATACCAAGCATTTCAATAACATACAAATAATATGCTCGATATGTGCAAATACAACATGGCATCACAACATGACTCTACGACTCCAGTATTTATTCATTAGGCTCCGAGGAGCGAGATATTACAAACATGGGTCTCATGACCCAACATACAGAGCATACAAATCAAAGCACACGCGGAAGCTTAACATGTCTGAGTACAGACATCTACAAATGAAAAAGGCTGAGAAGCCTGACCATCTACCAGATCCTGCCGAGGGCACAAGATCGTAGCTGAGGTAACAAGCTAAACGTCGAAGTCCACACGGAACTACTAGTGAGATCAAGTCTCTGCAAAAACATAAAATAGGCAAACGTGAGTACAAATGTACTCAGCAAGACTTACATCATAACTAACTACATATGCATCATTATCAACAAAGGGGTGGTGGGGTTTAACTGCAGCAAGCCAGCTTTGACTCGGTGGCTATCCTGAACTATGACTGCAAATAACTCTTTTGAGGTGGCGCACACGAGTCCACATATTCACCATATCAATACACCACTATGGACCCGCTCCCGTCTCCCTACGAGAACACCATCCATAGCACTCACGCTTATCTTGCGCATTTTAGAGTATCCACTTTCACTTGTCTATGAACTGTACAGGCAACCCAGAAGTTCTTTACATGACACGGCTATTCGAATAGGAACCCTGCAGGGTGTACTTCTTCATACACGCTCTCGCCACTTACCACCATGTACACGTCGTGTATCTCGGCAACCTTCAAGCGGAAGCTTTGGCGAGGGAGTCGGCCATGACCTGACTAACCACACAAGTCTCTAGTCCAGGTTTATCGCCTATTCGAGTTCCATCCGCAAGGAGATCCGACCGGGGTGCCGCTCACGGCCCCAAATTATGTGTGCAGGGTTCCCGAGACACCGAACGGGCGCTCGGTACACCGGGCCACGGTGTATCTACTGCATCATAGCCCACCCCTAGGGTCAGCGTTACGCACGGCCTCAAACACATATCCTACAAACACCAGAAACTAGTTGCAACTCCTGGACAGAGATCGAGGCGATTAATAAGCCGACAGGCCGAAGTTACGGAACCCAATGTGTGGTAGTAACTGCTTTCATGGATCACAAACACGTAACTCGGGCCTCGAGGACGGCAGCAATGAGACAACCCACCATGTACTCCTACATGGCCTCTCACTGCTACCTTTACCAAATCGTGTTCACACACTTAGCTCACACACAAGAGGACATGTTCACACACCTCGATTCATCCTCGATGAATCGCACCGACGCAACTCTAAGCAATAGCAGGCATAGCAAACAAGCATGTATGAGTAGGCACATCAGGGCTCAAACAACTCCTACTCATGCTAGTGGGTTTCATCTATTTACTGTGGCAATGACAGGTCATGCAGAGGATAAAGGGGTTCAGCTACCACAGCAGGTAACAGATGAACCGTTGTTGTCCTAATGCAGTAAAAGAGAGCAGGAGAGAGAGTGGGATTGTATCGAAATGAACAAGGGGTTTTTGCTTGCCTGGCACTTCTGAAGATAATATAGTTCTTTATCGGTGTCATCAAACTCATAGTCGAACGTCATCTACTGAGAGGGGACAATCACCGGCAAACAAGGAAGAACACCATCAATGCAATGCACAATATGATGCATGATAATGACATGGCAATATGCTGTTGATTGGGCTAATGCAACTAGCACCAAGGTTAAATGAAGTTGGTTTGAACCTTAGGTTCAAATTCAAACTTCATATGTGAAGGTTTAAATGCCATTATATGATTTGTCCTAAACAACAGCTATAATTTGTTCTAACATGCATGAAAACAATACAGATGGATAGATTATTTTTCATATATAAATTATTTCATTCTGAGTTACGGTTAAATTTATATGAATTTTTGAAGTTTAGGACATTTTCTGGAATTTCCTGAATAAACTTAAATCCAAAAAATCAATTACTGCATCAGCGTGATGTCACAGAGGCGTCAACAGGGCTGACCAGGTCAAACCTGACGTGTGGGGGCCACACGCCGCTGACACCGGGTTAACCCCGAGTCAAACCTGGGCTGATTAGCTTTGACTAAGCCATGGGGCCCACTGGTCAGTCTCAGGGGGGTAATTAGAAGGGGGGTTAAGCACTAATTAAGCCGCCACGTAAGCGCCCGCCGGAGTTGGCCGGTGGCGACCAAACCGCACGGCGGTGTTTCACTAGAACGCGCAACAGGCGCAGAAAAGCGCGCGGAGACTACCAATCGGCAGCCCGCGCTCGACCGCATCCACCTGGGCATAGGGGAGGTCGCGGGGACGGCGGAGCTCGCCGGAGCTCGGTTGATGCGGGTTTAGGCACTGCAGGGCACTAGGGGGCTGCGGTTAGGCGCGTTGGACTCGTGGGGGTGCGGTGAGCTCAGTGGTAAGCTTGGACACGTACTTGCACGGCCGTAGCCGCGGTGGCGACATGGCCGGCGGCGAGGAGCAATCGGCTCCGATGGCCACGGTGGCTAGAAGGCACGGACGAGCACGGGGAGAGAGGGGAAAGAAACAGGGGCTCACGGCGAATCCAGCAGAGTCAACGGCGAGGCCGGGGAGGGTCTTGAGTCATAATCCACGCCAAGCGAGCCTTCGTGGCCGACGATGAAGAAGATGGAGATGGCGTTCATGCAGAGCTTCTCGGGTCGCTTGGCTCGTTGAGGATGTAGCAGGCGGCGAGGCGGAGCTCTCGGGAAAGATGAGAGGCCCAGAGGGGCACCGTGGCTACGGTGAACGGCTTCGGTGGTGACGAGCGGGTTCGGGTCTGGTCGGGAGAGGGGCTAGAGGCCAGGGGAGAGAGCAGAGAGTGAAGGGAGAGTGAGAGAGAGAGAGTCGAGGGGGTCTGCGTGGCGTCTCCAGGGGTCGCGGGAGCAAGCAGGGAGGCAGGAGGAGGTGGAAGCAGGAGGTGTAGCTCGGGCGCACGCTGCCGACACGCCGGGCGCCCTTTCCCGGCGCAAGGAGGAGGGTGACTGCACGGCCGTGGGCCGCCCAGCTGTAAGTGGCCTCCTGGCCTTTCTCTCCCTCTCTTCTTTTCATTTAGTTTGCTTTCTATTTTCCTGTAAATGTTGGGCTTCATTAAAAATACTATAACGTTTCCAAAAATCCTGCAAATAATTGTGGGCTCTGTTGGGATTATTCCTAATAGCCCACACTTAAATTCAGAATTAATTGAGCACTTAAAATAATATATAGAATTTAAATGCCCAATTGCAAATACTAAATGATTTAATTCAGTGACCAAATATATCACGGAAAAATGTGCAACACCTCTAGTTATCGCTTCCAGCATTTTCCAGAAAAGATGAACATTTTTGAAAGCCATTTGGATTCACTGAGAATTTTGGTTGAACCTAGTGAATTCCTTTAATGCTAGGGTTTAGGCAATCCCCATTTCAAGTTTCTTAGGAATTTAAACATGATGACATGATGAGCAAGCAAAGTCAAGCAAGGGCTGATCTGGGTCAGGATACTCACCCCACTAAACAAGAATCTCGTCCCGAGATTCAAGACGTGAGGTAAGAAGATAGAGGGGACGCAAAGCTATCACGATCTTGTCGATCCAATTTCCCTTCCGGAAGATGTTGGTTCATTGCTCCAATTGATCTTGACGTCCTTGCTTTTGTGATCTTCATCCAACACGATGGCGACAGAAAGAAACTCTATAGGAAACGATCTCCTCGAAGATCGAGCACTCAAGATCAACTCGTGGAATGAGATGTTGAAACATCTCGAGTTGAGGCAGAAAACACATCGAGAGGGATGGAAGAAAAAACAACGAGGTTTGATTTGGTGGGAAACAATTCCACGCTTAGAGAGATGGTGGATGGTGTCAAGGTGGCGAGGAAATAATTGCCATGATGCAATAACGGGGCACCTTGGGGGAGGTGACTCGTAGAGTTATTACCTTAAATGGCAAAAAGAATTACTTTTGATATCTAGATCATTGAAACTCTTTATACCAGCCTAAGGCAATCACAAACGATCGTGTGAACGAATTCGAAAGAATGGCATACTCATACCAGAATAGATGATGTGGACTACCTTGTTGAAGACAACACAATGGATGATTTTGCTTATTATCGGGGATGGATGGGATCCATGGTAGGACCACTTTTGAAGATGATCCTAAACATTAATTACTGAGGTGCAAGCTGGGAATAAAATGCCAATGCTGGGAATGACCCAACCATCATATCTTCCTGAGATTCAGATCTGGTTGGTGTCGGGACATTCCAGACACATCAAGTCTAGAAAGAGAAAGGAAAGTTTGCAACACAAATCGACAAGATGACGTTGCGAGATTCTCGGGAAATGAACTACGATAGCAAGCTCCAAAACATGAGCTGGTTCTGCTACAAACCCGTGAACACGCTGTCCAAGACAAGCATGACCACGTAGTAGTCTTATAATAAAACACTACCGAAGTTCGTGGGGAACCATCATCGTGACATCAAGTCCTTATGTAAGTCTAGCTCTTAAGAAGAAACTTCTTCTCCTTGAACAAATCAACCAAAGGGCTTGGGGTGCTAGGGAATACATATAGAGTGGAGGTAATTAATCTTCCAAACCATAGAATACCTTGCACGAATGCATGACTGACTTGGGATGATTCCGAAGGAAGCAAAACAAACCTTTCTCAAATTCATGGCGGCAACTTGCACCAAATGCACATGAATCCGAGGAAGTCACTTCTTCCATCCAAGCATAAGCTTCATGAACGGAACACGAAGGCATTGCTTACAAAATTTCCAGCACTAGGTTGGTGTTCAACATGACTCATGGGGGAGACAGAATGCTGCTGATGGACTCAACAACAACTCATCGAAAATTTCCATATCACTGGACTTCCACCATCATGTGAACACGGTGATAGCATTGGTCAGACCCAAGGAGTATAATGGTGCATGCTCGAGGAATCAACCACGAGTAAGACAACATTACGAATATCGTTGGTTCTGATTTGACTTGACAATAGCCCGTACTCAAGTCAAAGTTTGATAAGACAATAGGTTCAACAACTGATCACGGGATCATTCGATGAAGATATCATCTTTCTTCAAAGACACACTCAAAAGGATATCCCTTAAAATGAACTAAGTCGGACAAGCTTTCATCTTCCAACTCTCCAAGTTGTTGTTTAGCTTAACCAACTAGCTCGTGGGTATCTGTGACAGATTCTTGGAGAATGGTTGGTTTAGAGAAAAACCAACTTGATCACGAACTCAACATAGCGGTCAGGTGACAACCTGGTGATACTTCCGAGAAGATAATCGGAATATCACGAACCACCGGTATGTTACTAAGCTCGAGAACAATCTTGCTTTCCAGAGCAAGACGATACGATCAAATAAGCAAGGGATTGAATAATCCTAACTCATTGATCGAAGAGTGCACCAGGAAAATGGACTAGGTGGCACGATCAACCTTAGGGTGATGATTCAATAATCAACACGCTAAGAATGTGAATATTGTCCATTAACTACCGAGCAACGGAGTTACTAGGAGTATAGATTTAACACATCACAGTTCACTTGTCGGCATTCCGGTTACAACAAAACGGGACCGAGGAATGAATAATGATATCGAGAAGTATCACTACGTCAAAATTGATAAGAGATGGTGCAATTGCTATGATATTATTGGCATAAATAGAGTAATACTCCAAGGTAGAGTAGAGCAGAAGCTGGATTGGCATTTTGATCTGCGGAATACAATTGCTTTGACCCAATCCTAGATATTGATGAGGTTCTGGAGTTTGTTTCTCCTAGTCATTCTGAAATAGAATGGCTTAACGGGCCACAAGAATATTAGGCATCGATGAACGGATGCACGCATACTCTTGATTATCAATTGAACATATATCTTTCTGAGTTGTGGATGCATAGATTAGTATGTCGAGTGAAGCTCAACATTTCTTCCGGATAACCCATGCGGAAAGGGGAGAACTGGCAAATTCACAATTATGAATGGAGAACTCCTCAAGAGCACTATGGTTGTGATCTTTCGGTTCTGAGAGGAACTTCTGCCAAGGATAGTTCAATGGTATTTGGAAGAACGATATACCATGGACCTCGAGGACTATCGCAAAGTTACTAATATCCTAAAGGAACTAGCAAACACTATCAACATGAAGTAGGTAGGGTGAATCTCGGGTCAGGAACCCAGGAATAGAATACCTACTACTAAATGGCATCACAGGATGCTTTCGAGCATAATGGCCGTAATCATCACACCGGGAACACGTAACATGGCTAGATTACTGTGTGATACTCTAGACACCTAGGGTCATAATAATAGCTCCAACATAAATGCTGAGGCAATGAAATACCTCAATACACTAGTTAGTGTGGTTGATCTGGCACGAAAGGATCTTCAGAACGGTAAAAAGGAATTTGCAAATGCATCAGACTATTTAGAAACCTGGGATGACTCGGACAGCAGAACGACTGTAAATGCTCAAAATGATTTGAGACATCCTGCAAAATAGTGGCATGACCACTCAACATCACAATATCAAGGTTCTGAGACCAGCTATGATGATACGGAAGTAGTAGAAAGTGAACTGAGATTTGAAACTATCAACTCTATAAGTCTATGTATTAGTAACACGTCATCCTGATAGATAGATGAGAAGGCCTAGTTCTTAATCCCCATAGAAGAGAAAAGGATGACTCAGATCAGAAGGCCATGAGGTATAAGGAGTAAAAGAGCCCGACGCTCCTTCCACAATCAATTCCCTTATGTAACTAAAGCATTTCTAGACACAACTTCGACCAGTTTGGCTTGGTAATCCTATAGGCAGTCAGGCTCTGATACCAAAGCTATTAGGACCCCGATTCCAAGTCACATCGATCTAGCCGATAACACCTCATATCACTTTCCGGCCTCACGCACGGTATTCCCACGGGTGTCGCCTTACCATGGCCCGGGACCGTTTGCGCCTTTTGGCTCACATATATGATAGTGTCGCTAGCATCCATATGACAGAGAACCCGGCCGACATGGCTAGTCGTGAACCCAAAGCGGCACTAACCCATGGGGACAGGCATGCATGAATCACATCGAGCATGTTTGTCGCCAGCTGCAGAATCCGGCTGTAGCACTGGCTAACAGGACTCCGGGAACCCCGGTCAGAAAGGTGTTAGGCAGGACTCGGGATGTCACCGCGTGACATTTCCCGTAAGGAAATGTATTGTGAATGAAGTGAATCACATGCCGGCCACCAAGTGTTCCAAGCAGTAGTGCTGGGCTAGCAGGACACCGTGAACCGAAATAGAAGGACTACTATGGCTCATGGAAGCACAAGACTACATTTCCCCATAAGAGAGGCTGCCAAGGATAAATGACTAGATTGTCGGATCCCACACATACCAATCATTTCAATAACATACACACAATTTGCTCGATATGTGCAAATACAACATGGCATCACAACATGACTCTGCGACTCCAGTATTTATTCATTAGGCTCCGAGGAGCGAGATATTACAAACATGGGTCTCATGACCCAACATACAAAGCATACAAATCAAAGCACACGCGGAAGCATAACATGTCTGAGTACAGACATCTACAAATGAAAAAGGCTGAGAAGCGACCATCTACCGTGATCTGCCGAGGGCACAAGATCGTAGCTGAGGTAACAAGCTAAACGTCAAGTCCACGCTGAACTACTAGTGAGACGTAAGTCTCTCTCGCAAAAACATAAATAGGCAAACGTGAGTACAAATGTACTCAGCAATACTTACATCAGTAACTAACTACATATGCATCATTATCAACAAAGGGGTGGTGGGGTTTAAGCTGCAAGAAGCCAACTTTGACTCGGTGGCTATCCCGAACTACGATCGCAAGTAACTCTTTTGAGGTGGCGCACACGAGTCCACATATTCACCATATTAATACACCACTATGGACCCTCTCCCGTCTCCCCACGAGAACGCCATCCATAGCACTCACGCTTATCTTGCGCATTTTAGAGTATCCACTTTCACTTGTCTATGAACTGTACAGGCAACCCAGAAGTCCTTTACCGCGGACACGGCTATTCGAATAGATCATTTATAACCCTGCAGGGGTGTACTTCTTCACACACGCTCTCGCCACTTACCACCATGTACACGTCGTGTATCTCGGCAACCTTCAAGCGAAAGCCTGGCGAGGGAGTCAGCCACGACCTGACTAACCACACAAGTCTCTAGTCCAGGTTTATCGCCTATTCGGGTTCCATCCGCAAGGAGATCTGGCCGGGGTGTCGCTCACGGCCCCAAACAATGTGTGCAGGGTTCCCGAGACACCAAACGGGCGCCGCAGACACCGGGCCACTTGTATCTACCGCATCATAGCCCACCCCTAGGGTCAAAGACTACGCATACGGCCTCCAACACATATCCTACAAACACCATAAACTAGTTGCAACTCCTGGACAGAGATCAAGGCGATTAATAAGCCGAGAGGGGCCAAGTTACCGGAACCCAATGTGTGGTAGTAACTGTTTCATGGATCACAAACACGTAACTCAGGGCCTCGAGGACGGCTGCAATGAGACAACCCACTATGTACTCCTACATGGCCTCTCACCGCTACCTTTACCAAATCGTGTTCACACACTTAGCTCACACACAGTAGGACATGTTCACACACCTTTGATTGATCCTCGATGAATCAGACCTGACTCAACTCTAAGCACTAGCAGGCATGGCAAACAAGCATGTATGAGTAGGCACATCAGGGCTCAAACAACTCCTACTCATGCTAGTGGGTTTCATCTATTTACTGTGGCAATGACAGGTCATGCAGAGGATAAAGGGGTTCAGCTACCGCAACAGGTAACAGATGAATCGTTGTTGTCCTAATGAAGTCAAAGAGAGCAGGAGCGAGAGAGTGGGATTGTATCGAAATGAACAAGGGGGTTTTGCTTGCCTGGCACTTCTGAAGATAATATAGTTCTTCATCGGTGTCATCGAACTCATCGTCGAACGTCGTCTACTGAGAGGGGACAATCACCGGCAAACAAGGAAGAACACCATCAATGCAATGCACAATATGATGCATGATCATGACATGGCAATATGATGTTGATCGGTCTAATGCAACTACCACCAAGGTTAAATGAAGTTGGTTTGAACCTTAGGTTTAAATTCAAACTTCATATGTGAAGGTTTAAATGCCATTTTATGATTTGTCCTAAACAGCATCTATAAGTTATTCTAACATGCATGAAAACAGTACAGATGGATAGATTAGATTTTTCTGATCATTTTTCATATATAAATTATTTCATTCTGAGTTATGGTTGAATTTATATGAAATTTTGAAGTTTACGACATTTTCTGGAATTTCATGAATAAACTTAAATACAGAAAATCAATTATCGCGTCGGACGTCCTGAGAGGCATCATCGTGGCTGAGCAGGTCAAACTCGACGTGTGGGGGCCACATGTCGCTGACATCGGGTTAACCCCGAGTCAAACCTGGGCTGATTAGCTTTGACTAAGCCATGGGGCCCACTGGCCAGTCTCAGGGGGGTAATTAGAAGGGGGGGGGGGGTTAAGCACTAATTAAGCCGCCACGTCAACGCTCGCCGGAGTTGGCCGGCGGAGACCAAACCGCGCGGCGGTGCTTCGCCGAAACACGCCACAAAAGTGCGTAAAAGCGCTGGGACTACTAATCGGCAACAAGGCCGACCGCATCCACCTAGGCATAGGGGAGGTCGCGGGGACGGCGGAGCTCGCCGGAGCAGGGCTCGGGGCGGCGGCCGGAGCTTGGTTGATGCGGGTTAGGCACTGCAGGGCACTAGGGGGGCTGCGGTTAGGCCAGGGGAGAGAGGAGAGAGCGAAGGGAGAGTGAGAGAGAGAGTCGAGGGGGTCTGCCTGGCGTCTCCAGGGGTCGCGGGAGCAAGCAGGGAGGTAGGAGGAGGTGGAAGCAGGAGGTGGAGCTCGGCGCTGCTGGCCGACACGCCGGGCGCCCTTCTCGGCGAAAGGAGGAGGGTGATTGCACGGGCCAGTGTGGGCCCAGCCTGTAAGTGGCCTCCGGCCTTTCTCTCCCTCTCTTCTTTTCATTTAGTGTTCTTTTCTATTTTCCTGTAAATGTTGGGCTTTATTAAAAATACTAAAACGTTTCCAAAAATCCTGCAAATAATTGTGGGCTCTGTTGGGATTATTCCTAAGAGACCACACTTAAATTCAGAATTAATTGAGCACTTAAAATAATATATAGCATTTAAATGCCCAATTGCTAATACTAAATGATTTAATTCAGTGACCAAATATGTCATGGAAAAATGTGCAACACCTTCCGTTATCGCTTCCAAAGATTTTCTAGAAAAGATGAACATTTTTGAAAGCCATTTGGATTCATCGAGAATATTTTGGTTGAACCTAGTGAATTCCTTTAATGCTAGGGTTTAGGCAATCCCCATTTCAAGTTTCTTAGGAATTTAAACATGATGACATGATGAGCAAGCAAAGTCAAGCAAGGGCTGATCTGTGGCTGTGACACGTGGCGGGAATAGTCGGTCAATTTTAGTAGCAGTGTGGTTCTACCCAGCCGTGCTACTGCTAAGTTAGTAGCAGTAGCGCCTGTTTATGGCCCATGCTACTGCTAATTAGCAGTAGGGCCCCTTCCTGTCCCGCTGCTGCTAAGTTTCTATGTATAAGGTTTTCCCTAGTAGTGCATGCATGCATAAGCATATCTTGCATGTTCATGTAGATAAGATCGCATGAGGCATCATTTTCATCTGCACCAAAGTGCAGGCTCCTACTGTGGATTCGATCCCGAAGAGGAGAAAAGAAGACAAGATTACATTGTGATCCTTGGCAAGCCGAAAAAGATAATTTCTCTCTTTATCCATACGTGTTTTGTAAGCAAAAACTTGTGCATAAGAAAAACTCGCCACTTTCGACAAGTGCTCGGCAAGGTTTATCTTTTTCATTATTATGCTGATGAACAGGTACAAGCCTTACAAAACACAAACATGGATAAAAGAGGTTACATAATTAGAACTGAAATTTGGCAACTGCCTACACATTTTAGAGTGAAAAAATACAAATGCCCCGTGATGCCCTTTCTTGTCCCTCTCCTCCTAGGCACTTCGGCAGGAGGTGAAGAGGGCAAAAGGGGCACCTAGGCAGAAGCCCAGCCTGACCCTGTCGGGATCCAGGAAAGGTAGCGAGACAAGACTGGTAAGGCGCGAGCAAAGGTGATGGTGAAGAGATCGGCGGAGGCGACCCGTCAACTGCCACCACGAGGGCCAGTAGGACGCGGCAGGTCGAACGAAGCCGCAGACCGCGAGGAAGCCTGTCGGGCCCTAGCTCGAAGGCTGTTGGAGGAGCCAGGCGCACCATCTCCACCCCTGCACCCTACTCCCCGGCAAATCACCCTGCCAAAAAGGATATGTAGGTGCAGATGGTGGTGCCGCCGCCTGACGGTGTCGGTGCGGCTGGTGCTCAGCCGGAGTCAGATTCGTCGCCCTCCTAGTTGAAAGTGCAACTATCCCTGGGTGGTTTTGGTAATTCCTAACAACATATAGCTCATTGAGCTAATGCTATTTCAAGATAAATACTTCAGGAAAGTTCAATGATTGGCATGGCATGGATCAGAAATGTGGACCCCTCAAAATTCTAAGGACAAAAGATTGGCTCAAGCTCTAAAGCTCAAGACTCTACATTTTACTTTTAGTGATCCAAGATCACGTGGAGTCCAGGAAAAGCAAAAACTATTAAAAGGGGATGAGGTGTTGCTTTCCCAAAATGCTTAGTGATATGCACCAAAAACCCTCAACTAGTTTGTCATATCCACATATGTCCCAAACAAAAAGTCAAACTCGGCCCCACCGAAACATTCTATTCGGCGCCACCAAGTTCTCTTGACATAGCCACTGGCACAGACCCTAGTCACTTCAGTCTCACTGATAGGGATCTCAGTCACACCGAGATGGGATTGCAAACTCTCTATTTCCCTTTGTAACGTTCGGTCCAACTGAGATGAGTGATTGGTCCCACCGAGTTTGCAATGCAAACTCTCTGTTTCCCCTTTGTAACAATTTGGTGTCACCGAGATGAGCGAATTGGTCCCACCAAGTTTTCCTGGCCAACTCTTTGGTTAGCTTATGACCAAAATCGGTCCGATCAAGTTTGTGTAATCGGTCTCACCGAGATTACGTTATGCCCTAACCCTAATAAAATCGGTCCCACCGAGTTGACATGTCGGTCCCACTGAATATCCTAACGTTCACATTTCAAAGTAAATCGGTCTGACCGAGTTTCATTATTTAGTCCCACCGATTTTGGCGATTTGTGTGTAACGGTTAGATTTTGTGTGGAGGATATATATATCACGCCACCCACTCTTCATTCGTGGAGAGAGCCATCAGAACAAGCCGACACTTCCAGCATACATTTTCTGAGAGAGAACCACCTACTCACATGTTGAGGTCAAGATATTCCATTCCAATCACATAAATCTTGATCTCCAGCCTTCTCCAAGTTGCTTTCCACTAAAATCATCTTCCCATCAAATCCAAATTTGTGAGAGAGAGTTGAGTGTTGGGGAGACTATCATTTGAAGCACAAGAGCAAGGAGTTCATCATCAACACACCATCTATTACCTTTTGGAGAGTGGTGTCTCCTAGATTGGTTAGGTGTCACTTGGGAGCCTCCGTCAAGATTGTGGAGTTGAACCAAGGAGTTTGTACGGGCAAGGAGATCACCTACTTCGTGAAGATCTACCCTAGTGAGGCAAGTCCTTCGTGGGTGATGGCCATGCTGGGATACACAAGGTTGCTTCTTCGTGGACCCTTCATAGGTGGAGCCCTCCGTGGACTCGCGCAACCGTTACCCTTTGTGGGTTGAAGCCTCCATCAACATGGATGTACAATAGCACCACCAATCGTAACCACGCCAAAAATCTCCATGTCTACATTGCGTTTGCTCCCTCCAAACTCCTCTCTTTACCTTCATGTGCAATGTTTTACATTCCGCTGCTATACTCTTAGACTTGCATGTGTAGGTTCATTGCTTGACTAGTGCTAAGTTGCTAAAATCTTCCAAGACTTAAAATTGGGAAAAGTCTAAATTTTTATTTGGTCAAGTAGTCTAATAACCCCCTCTAGACATACTTTCGATCCTACAAGTGGTATCAGAGCTACGGTCTCCACTTGCCTTGATTTCCATAGCTTTTGGTGATCATAGCCTTGGTTTCACAACCTAGGAGAGTATGGCGTCTAGCGAGGGAAATTATCACCATAGAGGTCCTTACTTTGATGGTACTAATTTTGCTAGTTGGAAGCACAAGATTAAAATGCATATTCTTGGACATAACCCTGCCGTTTGGGCTATTGTGTGTATTGTCTTGCAAGGTGAATTTTTTGATGGGAGAGAACCGAACCGTGAAGCTACCGCGGAAGAGTTGAAGATATTGCAATACAATGCTCAAGCTTGTGATATTCTCTTGAACAGATTGTGCCCCGAAGAATTCAACAAAATCAGCCGTCTTGAGAATGCAAAGGAAATTTGGGATACTTTGATTGATATGCACGAGGGTACCGACTCCGTCAAGGAATCCAAATTGGATGTGCTTCAAAGTCAACTTGACAAGTTCAAAATGAAGGATCGTTAAGGTGTCACTGAAATGTACTCTAGGCTTGCTCTCATCACAAATGAGATTGCCGGCTTCGGAAGTGTAGAGATGACCGATAGATTCATCATCAAGAAGATCCTAAGAGCCTTGGATGGAAAATATGATACCGTGTGCACATTGATCCAAATGATGCCCAATTACAAAGATCTCAAGCCAACGGAAGTCATTGGAATAATTGTTGCTCATGAGATGTCACTTAAGGATAAGGAAGAGCTCCACAACAAGTCAAGTGGTGCTTACAAAGCCTCAAGTGATGCTCCTACATCATCAAGTGAGAAACAAACCTTCAATGAAAAATTGAGCCTAATGGTGAAGAATTTCAACAAGTTCTACCAGAGTAGAAGCAAGGAAAGAAGTTCCAAGTCAAGGTCCCTACAATGACAAAAGATCTTCAAGTCGTGAACAAAATTGCTACAATTGTGGAAGACCCGAACACTACTCCAATGAGTGTACAGCTCCCTACAAAAGAAGAGAAGATTCTCCCAGAAGTAAAAGTAGAAGAGAAGAGTCACCACCAATAGAGAGAAGGAGTAGAGATGATCGTTATGAACGAAGAACCTCTCGGAGAAGCAAGGATTCGGATATGAAGGACAAATCATCAAAGAGCTACACAAAACGAAGACAATAAGCTCACGCTGGTGAATAGGTATCCGGCTCCGACTCCGGCCATCACTCCGACTCCGAATATACTCAAGATGAAGGTGTTGCCGGTCTAGCACTTATGTCAACCAACTCCAGCGACATATTTGACTCACCAAATGAAGGAATTGGAAGATGCTTCATGGCAAAAGGCCCAAAGGTATCACACCCCGAGTATGTTGATTTCAATAGTGATGAAGATGATTTACTTTTTGACAACTCTAGTTATGAAAACTATGTTGAACTTGCTACTAATTATGCTAATCATGATAAAACGAATGACGATGATAAGAAGGAGATTGAGCGTCTAACTAAAGAACTAAACACTCTTAACTTAGCTCATGAAACTACCTTGGAAGATCATCAAGAACTTTTAAAGACGCATGACAAGCTACGGTTTGAAAAGCTCAACCTTGAGCAAGAGCATGGGTTCTTAAAAGCAATCAATGATGATCTTCGCAAGAAAAGTTCTTCTTACATTGCCAAGCGTTTACTCTTGTCTACTTACATGCCACAAGTAAAATCTAGCAACAAGAGTAAGAAAGATTCTTCATCTAGTAGTAACAATAATCATGCTAAATCCAATGTTGTTGCTTCTAGTAGTTCTCTTGATTCCACTAATGATTCTCTTAGCCAAGTTACACTTGAGCAATAATATAGCTTATTGAAGGGAATTATAGAGAAAGGTGGTTACAAGAGCCTTGCCAGCAGTAAGCAATTTGAGGAAATTGTACGCAAGCAAGGAAGGCATCGGAAGAATCAAGGTGTTGGTTTTGAATGAAAATTCAATGCCAATGGAGTTGAGTGGGAAGAAGATCAATACCCCAAGACAAAGTTTGTTCCTCAACTAGAGAAGTATGATCCTACTTCTTTCCAAGGAACACAAGCTCAAGATGATCTTCCACCACAAGACCACAAGAAAAAAGGCAAGGACACGCATTAAGAGGAGATTGATGCATTTCAAGAAGCTCCCAAGGCCTTGGTCAAGTGGGTTCCCAAAACTACATCAAGTTCTACTACATCAAGTACGACTACAACTCCAAGGATTCCCATCGAGATGATGTGGATCCCGAAGAAGAAGAACTGGAGAGTTCTTGAGGGTGACTCCGCCAACATACTTCACTCATATACTTTGGCAAGGACATGTGCAAACAACTTCCACATATTGCACTAGTTCAAGGATTCACAAACCCTCTTGTTGGTAAGACAAGGGACAAGGTAACCTAATGCTTCCATGGACATCATCTTATGTCTATGGATATCCTTGTTTGTTCCTTGTGGGACTAACCCGTGTAGGTATTGAAAGTGCAACTCACTCCAATGGATTGCTCCGAATGATCTACATCAACATTGAGCGTCCACATCTTCAATACCTACATGAAGTCATCATCGACAAAACCCAAGGTTAGTTCATCCCTCTTAGGGGGGATATCACATCTAAGGGGAGCTTTACTCTAATAAATTGAGCTAAAGCAACTCTAATGGTGTGAACATAACAATGCTTTATGTGAAAGTGGTAACCCCACTTATGGTTAAACAATTAGTATGACCTAAGATCAAATGTTCTCATTTGACTCCTAAGTCAATATACTCATATACAGATGACCTAGTCTTCACCAATTGCTTGATAGATGCTAGAGAGTTTGTGCATGCTTCATCACATACTTTATTTGCCATTTTATTGTGTGAGCATGTTGATTGCATATTTTTACTCATTCGAGGACATCCATTTGTTGCTTTTATTGTTTGGTTTTCTCTCTTTGCCGAATGGATGGACAAGAATGCCTAAGAACTCCCTCTAGCTATCTATGCTTTTCTCGTCTCAAACTCTATTCATGCTACATCACAAAATTTTATCAAGTCAGATTCGAACCCCTCTATGTGAGGAGCACTCGGAGTACCCGATTTGTCATAGACTTAAACTTCCAAAACCTCTGTGTGCATTTCGGTATGACCGAGTCATCCACTTCGGTCAAACCGAGTTCACCAAGTTGATCAAGGTTTTCCATCTCGGTGCAACCGATTTGAACTTTTCGGTCACACCGAGTTGAAGTAACCACTTGCGATTCTGCATCTCGGTGCCACCGAGTTGTTCCACTATGTCAAACCAAGAGGGTCGGGATATATAAACCGACGGGTGAGATTTTGGAAATTTCTTCAAACTCCTCAGCCTGCGCGTGTCCTGCTCTGCCTTCTCGAGTCTCCGGATTGTCTCCTCGCCGCTGGTTTCCGTCGCCGTCAACGGAATTATGCTCCGCCGTTGTTGCCGTAGCGAACTCCCGCCGAACTAGGGTATGGTTTCGACCCTTTGTGCTATTTCCCTACTCTTATTCCTAGCACATTGCTTTGCCATGATTATTACCAGTTATGAAAACAATCTATCCAGAGAACATATCCTTTAGGTTAGATTTGATTCGAAAATTTAGGGTTAGGTATCCGCCGAACACATCTCGGACCGACTGAGTTGTAGAAATCGGTCTCACCGATTTGTCTTAGGACATTGCACATGCATTTACGGTCTGACCGAAAACTGCAAATCGGTGCGACCAAGGTTGACTCTCTGTGAAACCCTAGCAATGTCGGTGCCACCAAACTGTGACTCGGTCTGACCGAGTTCACTAGTTTAGGTTCCAAAAGTTGCTTCAGTATCACCGAGTTTAAAAAATCGGTAGCTCCGAAATGCTTTCTGTGGAGAACTAAAACTATGTTGTTGAGTCATCTGTTTTGCAAAACTTTGCACTTTGTGATGCTCATCTACACTACCTCATCTACATCTCTTAATAGAGTTTGTTGTTAGTGTGATTGCCAAGATGTCTGATCAAAGTGATAGCCAAAACAGATCTGAAGCGCAAGTGAAACTGAGTGAGGGCACTAGTCCCTCAAGCAGCTATGATGAAGGCAGCAGGAGCACTCCAAGTAACTTGCCCAAGGCAGCCACTAGAACAAGGAAGAAGTGAACCTCAGACTCTGAGGATGAGGACTTTTTGGCTGTTGAGGATGAGGCCACCTCAAGGAAGAAAGTGTTGAAGAAAGAGTATGGCGCAGCTGCTGCAACTAAGCCAGTGTTGCATAAGAAGGCACCAGCAAAGAAAGTCCCAATGTCAAAGCCAAGGAAAGTTCCAACAGGAGATACCATGAAATTCACAATAGAATCAGATGATGGTGAGGCAGTTGGAGATGGCAAGAAGAAGAGGAGGGCAAGAATCACATCTACAGAAGTTCTTGGAAAATCATCTACGGTAAGAGATTCAGAAGAAGAGGAAGAGGAAGAGGATGCTGCAGCAGCACCCAAGTCTCAGAAGCTTATGGGAGATGCCATCAAGTCAGGGGCTGCTCCATCAAAGCCCAAGACTGCTCCCAAAGCAACAACTCAAACTCAGAAACCCTCTAAGCCCAAGAGAAGCACCAGAAACATTCCTGCTGAAGAGAAGAACAAGGCCCCAACGCCTGAGGTTGAAGAAGAGGATGATGAAGCCTATGTATTCAGAAAACTAAAACCCAAGATTCGAGACCAAAGTGACACTCATCCAGTGGCTGAGGACATGCACATCAGGAAAGATGTTGGATTGAGACTTTGGAGACAGTCTGATCCTTATGCTGTGAGAAGGAGAAATGTTGTGGACTATAGGTTCCACACCAAAGAACAATAAGACTTCTATGAGAACATTCTAGTTGACAAGAAGCCAATTGTCTGTGATATGAAGTTAACACCAAAGAACAATAAGACTTCTATTGGGAATTCATTGATGAGAATGAAGATCACTTTCTAGGTGTACATGAAAGCTTTAAAGAATGTGGAGTTGAAAAGTTTGTAGGTTAGAAGCTCACCAAATGGAATGATGAGCTAATCATGCAGTTTTATTCCACTGCTCACTTCTATCCTGATGGGAGGATAGTATGAATGTCTAAAGGTACAAGGTACCAATCAACTGTAGAAGAATGGGCCAAGTTGATCAAAGCCCCAAAAGAGCACGAGGATGATTTGGATGTGTATGCCAAGAAGAAGAAAAACCACAACTCTATGGCAAATATGCACAAAGAGATCCCTGATAAAGCTTTGGAGACACACAAGCTTGGATCTGTGCTCTATTTGTTGTCTGGTCTACCCACTATCAACACCATCTTATGGCATACTCTGTTACCTAAATCTGGGGATCACAAGATAATTGACATTCCATCAACTTGCTGCAAATCTTTGATGTCCCTAAAAAATTCAAGGTCATGAGTCTGATTGTTGAGACAATCAAGAGGACAGCTGCTGACCAGAAGAGATCTTGTGGGTATGCTCCACACATTCAGGTGCTCATCAACTCAAAGATGGGCACAGGGACTTACTTGTTGGACAAAGATCATTTAACCTTGCTCCCAGATTTTGAAGATAATGAAGTTGTCATAAATGAGAATGAACCTTCATCAGCACAAGCACAAGAGAAGAGAGCTAAAGAAAAGGCAGAAAAGGCTGCAAGGATGCCAAGTGCTGAGGAAGCATCTCAGGTGTTCCTGAAGAGCAAACAAGATCAGCTTGGACATCTTATTCAAGCTGCATTGAGGATTGAGAAGGGCTTGGCCACCCTGACTCAGAATCAGGACAGCTTGGAGAGGACCATAGAGACCAAGTTCTATGAACTTGATATGAAAGTCATTGGGATTCAGACTGCAGTTGAGCAGCTTCTGGAGGAAGCAGAAGAGAAGAAGGGGAAGGCTACTACAGATGCTTTTCGCAGAGTGCCTAGAGGTCAGAGGTCTGCTGCAGTGCCAGTACCAGATAATAGACCTACATCGTCAGCACCAGCAGCTACAGCTTCTGTGCCACCTCCAGCGGCCACTCCACCAGCTCCAACTACATCAACTGATGCTTCCTCCTTGGAATTCTCTCTACACCACCTACCGAAGACCAAGCCTGAGAGATGCATAGCACTATGCATTTTCGAACATTTTGTTAACTTGTTGCCAAAGGGGGAGAAATGTATAGATCATAGGCTTCGAGAGAGAGTGTTTTGCTTCTTTGTCTCTCTTTCTTTTGGTTGAACTTTATTGTGTGCTTGGTTGATACTCGATGTTTGTGTGTGAGATACTTGTTTAATCACGTGTTTGTTCATATGCTACTTTAATGCTTGCTTGGATGATATTATCTCTTATATCATATATATGTTCATTCACTTTGCTTGGTGATGAGTGCATGCTTTTAATTTCCATCATTTTGAGCGCTCCACCAAGATGTATGTGACATGGAAGAGTAACCCATGATCCTAATCGATTGTGCATTTGCATTCAAAAGAGAATTTAAATAATGCACAAATTTAGGGGGAGCTCTTGCTTATCACATACTTCTCAAAGCAACGATGTATTTCAATCTTATGATCATTTGTCGAAGCTTTGATCTATATGTTGTCATCAATTACCAAAAAGCGGGAGATTGAAAGTGCAACTATCCCGGGGTGGTTTTGGTAATTCCTAACAGCATATAGCTCATTGAGCTAATGCTATTTCAAGATAAATATTTCAGGAAACTTCAATGATTGGCATGGCATGGATCAGGAATGTGGACCCCTCAAGATGCTAAGGACAAAAGATTGGCTCAAGATCTAAAGCTCAAGACTCTACATTTTACTTTTAGTGAGCCAAGATCATGTTGAGTCCATAGGAAAAGCCAATACTATTAAAAGGGGATGAAGTGTTGCTTAATGGGTGGCTTGCTCCAAATGCTTAGTGATATGCTCCGAAAACCCTCAACTACTTTCTCATATCCACATATGTCCCAAACCAAAAGTCAAACTCGGCCCAACCGAAACATTCTATCCGGCGCCACCGATTTCTCTTGACATAGCCACTGCCACAATCCCTAGTCACTTCAATCTCATTGATAGGGATCTCGGTCTCACCGAGATGGGATTGCAAACTCTCTGTTTCCCTTTGTAACGTTTCTGTCCAACCGAGATGAGCGATCGATCCCACCGAGTTCGCAATGCAAAATCTCTGTTTCCCCTGCGTAACATTTCGGTCTCACCGAGATGAGCGAATCGGTCCCACCGAGTTTGCCTAACCAACTCTCTGGTTAGCTTATTACCAAAATCGGTCCCACCGAGTTTGTGTAATCGATCTCACCAAGATTGCGCTATGCCCTAACCCTAATGAAATCAGTCCCACCGAGTTGACATGTTGGTCCCACCGAATATCCTAACATTCACATTTTGAACTAAATCGGTTTGACCGAGTTTCATTATTCGGTCCCACCGAGTTTGGTGATTTGTTTGTAATGGTTAGATTTTGTGTCGAGGCTATATATATCCCTCCACCCACTCTTCATTCATGGAGAGAGCCATCAGAACATGCCTACACTTCCAGCATACATTTTCTGAGAGAGAACCACCTACTCATGTGTTGAGGTCAAGATATTCCATTCCAATCACATAAATCTTGATCTCTAGCCTTCTCCAAGTTGCTTTCCACAAAAATCATCTTTCCATCAAATCCAAATCTGTGAGAGAGAGTTGAGTGTTGGGGAGACTATAATTTGAAGCACAAGAGCAAGGAGTTCATCATCAACACACCATCCTCATCATAGTCTCCTCATCATAGTCACTTTCTGCCATGCACCACGTGCATCCTCTACTTCCACTGCACCAGCACCTCCATTAGGTGCCACCTCCAGCCGTGATACAAGAAAGTAGGCACAACCAATACTATCTGCCAAGAGCACACCTTTCGGGCCTTCACAGAGCTCTTCTTCTTCCATGGCATCAATAGGGCACACAAGTGATATTATTTGTCGTCATTGTAAGGGAAGAGGTCATTATGCGAGAGAATGTAAATCTCAGCGTGTGATGATTGCTATTGAGGATGGTGGGTATGAGTCTGCTAGTGACTATGATGAGGAGACTTTGGCTCTTATTACACGTGAAGAACACGGTGGAGATAATTCTGAACATGAGACGCAATGCATGGCTCCTGAAGATGCTGACATGTATGAATGTTTAGTTGCTCAACATGTTTTTAGTGTGCAAGTAACACAAGTTGAGCAAAATCAGAGGCATAATGTGTTCCATACAAAGGGAGTTGTGAAGGAACGTTCTATTCGCGTCATAATAGATGGAGGGAGCTGCAACAAATTGGCTAGCATGGAGATGGTGGAGAAGCTATCTCTCACCACAAGACCACATCCAAATCCTTACTATATCCAATGATTCAATAACAACGACAAGGTTAAGGTAACACATACTGTTCGTGTGCATTTTAGTATCTCTAGATATGTTGATTATGTTGATTGTGACGTGGTACCCATGCAAGCATGTTCCTTATTACTTGGTGGGCCATGACAATTTGATACAAAATCCGTACACCATGGTAGAAACAATCAGTATACTCTTGTTCATAAGGATAAACATATTAGTTTGCTTCCTATGTCTCTTGATTCCATTTGAAAGATGATAATAATAGAGCTAATAAAGAAAAACAGGAGAAAAATAATAGTGAAAATCAGATTGTGGCAAAAGAATTTGAGCAACAAATGAAGCCTGATAATAAACCATCTAGTGTTGCTTCTGAAATTAAATTGAAAAGTGCATGTTTACTTGCCACCAAATATGATATTGATGAGCTAGATTTTAGCAAATCTATTTGCTATGCTTTTGTGTGCAAAGAGGTATTATTTTCATTTGAGGACGTGCCTTCCTCTTTGCCTCCTGCCCGTTACTAACATTTTGCAGGAGTTCACTGACGTCTTTCCACAAGACGTGGCACCGGGATTACCACCTATTCGAGGGATTGAGCATTAGATTGGCTTAATTCCCGGTGCATCGTTACCCAACCGTGCACCATACCGTTCCAATCCAGAGGAGATGAAGGAGATTATGCGTCAAGTCCAGGAGCTGCTCGACAAAGGTTATATACGTGAATCCCTTAGTCCATGTGTTGTTCCTATTATTCTAGTGCCGAAAAAGGATGGTACATCGCGTATGTGTGTTGATTGTAGAGCATTAACAATATTACAATTCGTTATCATCATCCTATTCCTAGGCTAGATTATATGCTTGATGAATTGAGTGGCTCTACAATATTCTCCAAAGTTGATTTGTGTAGTGGATACCATCAAATTCGTATGAAATTGGGGGATGAATGGAAAACAACATTTAAAACTGAGTTGGATTATATGAGTGGTTAGTCATGCCTTTTGGGTTAACTAATGCACCTAGCACTTTCATGAGATTAATGAACGAAGTTTTACGTGCTTTCATTGGATGATTTGTGGTAGTCTATTTTGATGGTATATTGATTTACAGCAGATCTTTGGAGGAACATTTGGAACATTTACGTGCTATTTTTATTTCTTTACGTGATGCACGTTTGTTTGGTAACCTTGGGAAGTGCACCTTTTGCACCAACTGAGTATCTTTTCTTGGCTATGTTGTTACTCCACAGGGAATTGAAGTTTATAAAGCCAAGACTGAAGCTATTGAGAGTTGGCCACAACCCAAAACGGTCACACAAGTGAGGAGTTTTCTTGGACTTGCTGGTTTCTATAGGCGTTTTGTGTGAGATTTCAGCACCATTGCTGCACCTCTCAATGAGCTTACAAAGAAGGATGTGCCTTTTGTTTGGGGTACCGCACAGGAAGAAGTCATCATGTTATTGAAATATAAGTTGACACATGCTCCTTAACTCCAACTTCCTTATTTTAATAAGACTTTTGAGCTTGAATGTGATGCTAGTGGAATTGGATAAGGAGGTGTGTTATTACAAGAAGGCAAACTTGTTGCATACTTTTTTGAAAAATAGAGCGGGCATAGTATGAACTATTCTACTTATGATAAAGAATTATATGCTCTTGTTCGGACCATAGAAACATGGCAACATTATTTATGGCCCCAAGAATTTGTTATACATTCTGATCATGAATCTTTGAAACATATTAAAAGTCAAGCAAAACTGAACCGTAGACATGCTAAATGGGTTGAGTTCATGGAGACTTTCCCTTATGTCATTAAACACAAGAAGGGTAAAGAAAATGTTACTGCTGATGCATTGTATCGTTGTTATACTATGCTTTCACAACTTAACTTTAAAATATTTGGTTTGGAGACCATCAAAGATCAATATGTGCATGATGCTGAATTTAAAGATGTATCGCATAATTGTAAGGAAGGGAGAACATGGGACAAGTTTGTCGTTAACGATGGATTTGCGTTTCCAGCTAGCTCCGTTCGTCTTTTGTTGTTGCAGGAGGTGCATGGAGGAGGATTAATGGGACACTTTGGCATGAAGAAGACGGAGGATATACTTGCTACACATTTCTTTTGGCCAAAGATGAGACGGGATGTTGAGCGTTTTGTTGCTCGCTGCACTACATGTCAAAAAGCTAAGTCACGACTCAATCCTAATGGTTTATATATGACTTTGCCTGTACCTAGTGTTTCTTGGGAGGATATATCTATGGACTTTGTTTTAGGGTTACCTCGAACAAAGAAGGGGAGGGATAACATATTTGTTGTCGTGGATAGGTTCTTGAAAATGGCACATTTTATACCATGTCATAAAAGCGATGATGCTATTAATGTTGCTGATTTGTTCTTTTGTGAAATTATTCGCTTGCATGGTGTGCCAAATACTATTGTTTCAGATCGTGATACTAAATTTCTTAACCACTTATGGAGATGTTTATGGGCTAAGTTGGGGACTAAAATGCTTTTTAGTACTACATGTCACCCCCAAACTGATGGACAAACTGATGTAGTCAATAGAACATTGTCTACTATGCTTAGGGCTGTTTTGAAGAATAACAAGAAAATGTGGGAAGAATGCTTGCCTCATATTGAATTTTCTTATAATCGTTCATTGCATTCTACTACTAAGATGTGCCCTTTGGAAATTGTGTATGGTTTACTTCCTCGTGCACCTATTGATTTGTTGCCTCTTCCATCTTCGGAGAAGGTTAATTTTGATGCTAAACAACATGCTGAATTGATCTTAAAAATGCATGAGTAAACTAAGGAGAATATTGAGCGCATGAATGCTAAATATAAACTTGCTGGAGATAAGGGTAGAAAACGTGTTGTCTTTGCACCTGGAGATCCTGTTTGGTTACATTTGCGTAAGGATAGATTTCCTAATTTGCACAAATCAAAGCTAATGCCACGTGCGATGGTCCATTTAAGGTGTTAGAGAAAATAAAAGATAATGCATATAAATTTGAGCCGCCTACAGATTTTGGGGTTAGTCTCACTTCTAAAATTGCAGATTTGAAGCCTTATTTGGGCGAGGAAGATGAGCTTCCGTCGAGGACGACATCATTTCAAGAAGGGGAGGATGATGAGGACATCAATACCATTGTTACACCCACATGCCCTACTACTACATATACTAGACCAATTACTAGAGCTCGCGCACACCAATTAAAATTTTAGGTACTTTTGTTTCTTGGTAATGATTCTAATGTTCATGAGAATATGATGCTGCCTAAATTGGATACATTTGTTTTGCTTACAAATGAAGGGCCTGGCATGGATAATAGGGATGAACACTGGAGCAAGACCAAGCATGGAGATGATGGCATGCGCAAGGGGAATAAGAACGGAGTTATAAGTGATGATTTCAGGACTTTGAAGCCACCATAATGAGTTCATGAAGCCTTGGACGAAATATACAAGATGACACTTCATAAATTTTTCCAGAGGCTATTCTAGGTGCTGCGTCACCTTATTATTGGGGCCCATGTAATTTCGAAATACTTAAGTATAGGCTGTTTTTGGAGTCCATATGTGTGGGGAAACAAGAGTTAGGGTTGGTTCCGGACCCCTCCTCCAAGGGCCACAAAATTCCCCCCTCTCCCTCCATATATACAGCCCTTAGGGCGTCGTTTAGACTTTGGGTTTTGTTTAGATTAAAAGTTCGCCATAGCTGCAACTTCGCGTACTTCATTTGTGTTCAACAACCAGACTAAGACGTCACAGAACCCCACGTTCATTAATAAAGCTTTCCTCTTATATTTGAAATATCCCGATTGCAATCTTAGTTTCTTGCTTGTTCTTCGTTTGCTTGCAGGAAATGGAACCTCGTGGTCAGGTTGATCGTGCTCCGGTGTGGTCAATGTCGGTGTCAAAACTGGGGGATCTCGCGTAGGGGGTCTCGATCTGTGCGTCAAGGCTGATGGTAACAGGAAGCAAGGGACACAGATGTTTACCCAGGTTTGGGCCCTCTCGATGGAGGTAAAACCCTACTTCCTGCTTAATTAATATTGATGATATGGGTAGTACAAGAGTAGATCTACCACGAGATCATAGAGGCTAAACCCTAAGAGCTAGCTTATGATGGTATGAATGTAATTGTGATTGGCCTTCTAAGGACCAACCTCTCCGGTTTATATAGGCACCAGAGAGGGGTAGGGTTTACATGGAGTCGGTTACAAGGAAGGAAATATAATATCCGGATTGCCAAGCTTGCCTTCCACGCCAAGGAAAGTCCCATTTGGACACGGGCCGAAGTCTTGAGTCTTGTATCTTCACGCTTCAATAGTCCGGACGTTATACACAGTCCGGCTGTCCGGATACCCCCTAATCCAGGACTCCTCAAGAGCCCCTGAACCAGGCTTCAATGATGATGAGTCCGGCGCGCAGTCTTGTCTTCGGCATTGCAGGGCGGGTTCCTCCTCTGAATACTCCAAGGTAATTATCGAACACTCAAACCGTGTCCGGATCCACAAGATGATCTTCGTATGCCACCGTAGAGAGAATAATGTTTTGCAAATGCAATCTGCTGACAACTTTTCAAGCAACGCGACGTGTCATTACGGTCGGGTCATTATTCGAACCGTCTTTACACAACCAGCCACAATGCATATTGCGAGGCGGTTTCCTTGCCACGTCTTATCAAAGCAGAGATCATCCTCCCTTATCACGAGATTATCATCAATACTGGCGTGGGTAATCCAACCGCACCATCAATCGTGGCGAGTGGGAGGCAAACGGGCTCAACCAGGCAAGTGGGGAGGCGCAAAAAGCACTTACCGCCCCTATAAAGAGGCAAGGTCTCCTTCTCTTTACCCACGCCTTTCTCATTCCGCTCGCTCATTCCTCCCTTTTCGAGCCGTAACGCCCAAGCACGCTTCCTTTCCACCAAAGCGAGGCTATCCAAAGATGTCCGGATCCGAAGCAGGAGGCAAATGGATGGCCTCTACTGTCCAAGAGAAGGATATTAAGAATCTCCGGGATGCCGGGTATCTGGCTCAGAAGATCGGCCACCGTCTCCCCCCGGCGGGACAGGTCGTCCCCACTCCGGAACCTCACGAGAGAGTCGTGTTCCTTCCTCACTTTGTCCGCGGGCTTGGGTTTCCCCTGCACCCATTTGTTCGCGGAGTCATGTATTACTACGGGATTGATTTTCACGATCTTTCCCCCAACTTCTTCCTCAATATCTCGACGTTCATCGTCGTGTGTTAGGCTTTTCTTCGGATCTCACCTCACTTCGGCCTGTGGCTAAAGATTTTTAATGTGAATCCCAAGGTGGTGAGTGGAGAACACGCAGAGTGCGGCGGCGCCATGGTAAGCAAGATGCCCAAGGCCGTTTGGCCGACGAGCGCTTTCAACGACTCCGTCAAGGAGTGGCAGCAGCAGTGGTTCTATGTCACTGAGCGACGCAGCAAAAAATGGGCGGCCGCTCCAGAGTTCAGATCCGGTGCTCCGCTTCGTCTTACATCCTGGCCCAAGAAGGGCCCGAACTCTTCCTCGTGTGACGAGCTGTCACTGCTCTAGACGCGCCTTCAGGGCGTGGTCGATAGGGACGTCAAACTTGTGGATGTAGTCCAGGTGATGCTAGTTCGCCTGGTTCTCCCTTGTCAGCGCCGAGCTTGTACTCTGTGGGAATTCGACCCCGCCGAGCACCAGACCCTTCGGGAGCTTTACGATTCCTCCCACAAGGATATCTGGAAGGTGCTCTTCAAGTTCGGCAAATCATGGCCGGACCCCACCGGGGATTGTGGGTATCAGCTATCCCATTCTCCAAGCTCGGTAAGTCACAAACAAGCTCTGTCTATTCATACTTCAGTTGGCATGTCATGCGGGAAACATCCTAATCGTGTTTCATCGTGACCTCAGGGATGGATAAAGAAAGTGGAGCGGATATATTGTCCGGCCCCGTTGCCGGAGGAACCGGCCGGACCTCTTCTGACGAAGATGCTGGTCCCCGCGACTTAGGAGGCGCCGAAGAAGGAGGCCTCCAAGAAGGTCAAGAAGACCCGGAGTGGCCTCCATCACCACGAGGCTTCGGACGCAAATTCCGAAGAATCAAGCAACGCTCCCTCTTCGGAAGAGGAAGAGGAAGAAGCAGAGGAGGGTGAGCCTCATTCTGGAGGTGGGAAGAAACGCATAGCTTCCTCATCCCTGGAGGCCGAATCGCCCAAGAGGAGAAAAGGTTCCCTCCTAGAAGCATCCACCACGGCTGCCGACAGCAGTCCGGAGTGGGATCCCAGGGCCCAGCCCCTGGAGAAGTCGTAAGTGTACATGCATATGCGTCCGGAATTGTTTTTGGGTATAATAGTTTTAACTGCTGCTATATTTTGCACAGTCCGACGGGATCCTGCACTGGCCAGTCCTCATCCGAGGATTCGCTGAGCTCGGACGCTTTGGCGAGCGAGACGCCTCCAGAGGCCCCTTCCCCAAAGTCCAGGCACGACATTGAGGTGTCGTCTCCACGGGGCTCGGACCAGGGGGGCGTATCACTGGGGCCGGACACACGGGAGCGATGGCCCCTGGAGTGTGTCGTCAGCTGGAGCGACCTTGGGTTCGGCCCACAGCCAGACAAGGTCCGGGAGGCCTCTAAGGCCCCCGGATCGAGAGAGCAACCACCTTCAACGATGGGGGGCCTGCCTACTCTGACGGCAACCTCTGTTCGGACGGAGCTGCCAGGCGGTCTATCGACGGCGTTAAAGAACGCGTCTATTGTCGATGAACATCGGACCCTTATGGGTGCGGTGGTTGAAAAGATTCAGTCCGCCGAGAGCGGGCTGAACGAATCCTGCCTTGGCCTTATAAAGGCCTTTGAGGTATGTTTTCAAAGAAACCTTTGAGGAATCGTCATTATATGAGTAGTAGCCCCTGATACACTGTCCGGCAAAGGAGAGGGAGCCGGGCAGGGGATCAAATCCTCCCTTGTCGTGGGTACTTATGTTAATAACATGTACCTCTTTATTTGAATACAGGCGTCTGCGGAGAGGACGACCGCTCATAATGCGGAAGTGTCCGAACTGAAGCGGAATCTGGAACGGGCCGAGGAAGAACTTGGCCGCGTGAGGAAGCAATTAGAAGAAAAACAAGGTATGATAGAACATTTTCTTGCATTAGGCAGAAATAAGTAATTGTGCTTATTGAAAAGTATTTGTGTTATACGCCCTAGGAGCGAGTGCTGAATACGAGGCACTGAAGAAGGCTGTGGATGATGCCAACAAGAAGGCTACCGCCGAACAGGCACTCTGTGAAAAACACGAGGCCAGGGTTGTCGCAGCTGAGCGGGAGCTCCAGGAGGCTGTGAAGAAAGGCGAGGGGTTGGAGCAAAGTGTAATAGAGAAAGAAGCCGAACTCGCCCAAGCACTCCAAGCTGCGGAAGATACCCGGGAGGAAGCCCGAGGTGTTGTACGGGACATTCAAGATGCCCGGAAAGTTGCAGCTGGTATGGCCTTCCGTATTCTTAGCCATTTGTTCATGATAATGGAAGAATTCTAAGCGGCAAGCTGAATTCTTATTTTTCAAGGGGCGTTTGCGGATCTTCCTCGCAGCATATCAGATGGCGCCCAATTCTACCGAACCGAGGAAAAGAAGTCTACGGAGAGGAATTTCTGGTCGCAGTATTTGGCACCGAACTATTCGGTGCCCTTTATCGATCAGCTGAAGCAGCTGGTCGAACTGCACTAGGCGGCCGAACTAGCCATGAAGGACTTGATTGTCCGGCTGTGGCCGGCGGAGCCAATTCCGAGCAGTTACTTCGGGCTCGTGAAGCGGATTGCGGGTGCTTGTCCTCAACTTGATGCTATTAAGCGATCGGTCTGCATAGAGGGTGTGCACGTATGGCATTCGCCCGTGCAAAAGTGCATTGGGGGAAGCTTGACGCGGATAAGCTGATGACTGAGGGGCCTCCAGAGGGTAAGGAGCATCGCAAGCCCGAACTGTACTATGAAGGTGTATTGAAGGGGGCCCGCCTTGCGGCGGATAAATGTACCAAAGACATTATACTTCCCTAAGGGTGGTCGTGCCATTTTTTGTAATATGGGATTATGGCGTTTATATATTGCCTGTTTTGTTTGAACATGTGTTCTTCCTGTGCGGCTGTTTAATGTATATAAATCCTGAGAGTTGGTCAGTCGCTTCATCCCCACGTAACAAGAATATCGGGTGTTCGTGATATAACTGAACGCTCTTTATCCCATAGTTGGGTCCCTTTATGAGGCGCTTTCACCACGAACTAGGCAATCGACTATAAGGCTTTATTACTCTCACTTAGCCATAGGAATTCGAGTATGGTCGGCGCAACCCCTAGTGTTCGAAGGTCAACTAGGGTCTCTATTGGCGCCTGATCGAAGATCGATCCGTCGCACTCAGCATTTATAATGGCGCCAGCGGAATAAATCTATAGGATTTTACAACCTCTCGAACAGCTGACCAGCTATCGCTGTATCATGATGATCGGTTTTGGCTTTCTCTCGAGGTGCTCGTCCGCAGATCCGGGACACAATCGCAGTAGTTCTCCCTGCGCTACCTTAGCCGATATAACGGAATGTAAGGTACCAAAACAAGGGATTCGGGCAAACCCAACCAATGACCCAAGACATGATTTGGAGCTAATGCATATAGTGCTATAAGTTCGGGGTGCCGAACGACCGAGAAGGTGTTCGGACTTTATTGCCGTATTATGAAGCCCCTGGCGTAATTGGGCGTAACACGAGGTGTTGATGAAAAGCGACGGCCGGTAAGTGTTATTTAAGTCTACGTATTATAGCAAAATGATATGTTTATGCATATGAGTACGATGTGTGATTATGAAAAGAGGTGTTTTTTTTGGGCGGAACCTGTGATGGCCGGAGTGAAGGGAGTTTGTCAGTGGATCAGGAGTGAATCCGGACCGCCTTCTTTTAGGGGGGGGGCTCCTTGTGTGTCCTGGCCGATTCAGCGTCACCTATCCTGTTCTGCATCAAAGTTAGTTTGTAAGGCAAATACTCGGAGGTAGCCGAGCATCCGCTTGTGGTTAGTCTGAGGCTCCTGATTGGGCCCTGGTAAACCCAGCCGTCATACCGGTGGGTAGCGCGGACTCCTCAATTGGTGTCCGGATAGTCGTATGTCATATCAAAATCTTGATAGGCATGCGTGACTCGCTACTCCGGCGGCTGTATGATATCCGCCCCAAGGGCGGGGTTCGGCCTTGCTCATAGGTGTGATTACATCACATGGTGTTGGCTCGAGTTATTTACCACGCCGGATCCAGCCAACGTGGTTCGTCTCTGCTAGCATACGGTAAACTACCGCATGGTGGGGAGGTGCCAAGATTTATTCTTTTGGCGTAGT
This sequence comes from Aegilops bicornis, assembly GCA_021605145.1. NCBI lineage: Eukaryota > Viridiplantae > Streptophyta > Magnoliopsida > Poales > Poaceae > Aegilops > Aegilops bicornis. The sequence goes on along the minus strand of CM038671.1, from coordinate 350,498,881 downwards.
ATTTGTTTGGTGATCCGAAGACAACCGTTTAGAGTGATGGGCCAGAAAAACTTGGCCTTTGCTCCCAGCATCCTTTAAGAGATGTTGTTGGTGATTTCCCACCTGCAGGGGTTTTATGTGTTTTGGAGCCCCTGGTTTACTATGTCCTTAGGTACTGCAACTGAGTTGATGTGGTTAGCGCAGTCTGGGGGGAGCGGCCGTACTTATATGCTATGGAGGGGGGAGATATCGTGACTAGAAGTCTCCCTTCATTGTTTCTGGCACGCGGCCAACCGTTCTGCTTTGAGGATCCGGCATTCTCTAATGGTATGCTTAGCCATCCTTCTAGGAGTACCATTAATTTCGCAAGGTTGATCTAGTGTGTGGCTCGGTCCGGATAGGTCTGAGTTCTTCTTTGTCCGTTGACCGGACTGGGAGTTGCTGAAGTTAGCACCGGCTTTCCTGACTTGGTGCTTGTGACTTTTGCGCCGGGGATTGAGTATGCTTCTTCTTGTGTCCTTCGTGTTGTTTTGGACCATAGCGATGTGTTGACGTTGGGGCATGTGCCTTGAGTTCTCCTGCTTAGGCTGGGGTGGCTGGTACTACCCTTTCTCGGGGCGGTCAGGTCCGTATCTTTCAATGGCCAGGACCTTGGTCCATCTATCTAACAGCGAATCTTGGTCAGCTTTAAGCTGCTGTTGCTTCTTTTGCAGGCTTTTTGCCGTGGCCATGAGCTGTCGCTCGAAGCGAGCTTGTTCCACTGGATCTTCGGGCACGCCGAATTCGTCATTGCCGAGACTTGCCTCGTCCTCGGAGGGGGGGCGTATAGTTGTCCCTCTCCAAGTATCCCACAGTGGCCAGTCCGGCCTTATGAAAGGCACGCCGACTAGGGTTATATTCGTCTTCGGTGCAATCCGGATTGTTTTCGACTTCTGGGCCGGTATTCCTGTGGCGGGGCTCGGAGCGGGGCCAAAGATTCCCATACTTTGCTTTTCCCACTGGGGGATTATCCTCCGATGCCTCATCGCCATTGGTTTCCTTCGGAGTGTCCACCATATATATATCATAAGAAGAAGTGGTTGTCCACTGCCCAGTGTGCAGTGGTTCCTATTCTTCTCCTGCATCGTCGTCCGTATCGTCGATGTCTTCGGAGCCGAAGTTCAGTACCTCAGTTAGGTCATCGACCATGGTAATGAAGTGGGTGGTGGGTGGGCAACGAATTCCTTCGTTGTCTGCCTCCCACTCGAGACGAACATAGTTCGGCGAAGAGCCTCCTGACAAAGAGAGAGACTTTAATGAGTTCAAAGATGTCGCCAAAGGGCGAAGTGCTTTGGAAGATATCCGCGCGGTGAACTCCATTACCGAGCCCAACCCGCCCGACGGGCTCGTGGAGTGTTCGGATCGAACCGACATCCGGTCACGAATCTGTGGGGTTCGTAGTCGCGGGCCACTGCAGAGGTAAGACCCGTGTTCGGCTCCACCGCCGATGAAGGCGCGACCTGGGGGGCGGGGTCCACCCCTCCGTCCTTAGGCAGCATTGCCTGCTTCGGATCTAGGTTCGGAGATACTACGGGGGCGATACCCCGAGCTTCGTTCGATGGCTGGTCTAAGCCATGCTCGTCGAGACTGTCCGGTGCTCCTGGCATGGGCCCAAACCCATCGAAGATCAAGTCTCCGCGGATGTCCGCCGTGTAGTTCAGGTTTCCGAACCTCGACTGGTGGCTGTGGGCGAGCTGTCGATCAGCTCCAGATGGCCAAGCGAGTTGGCCGGCAGTGCGAAGCCGCCGAATACGAAGATCTGTCCGGGGAGGAAAGTCTCGCCCTGGACAGCGTCGTTGATGATGATCGAAGGAGCCATCGAGCCTGACGTTGACGACACAGAGGAACTCTCAATGGAAGCACCAATGTCGGTGTCAAAACCGGCGGATCTCGGGTAGGGGGTCCCGATCTGTGCGTCAAGGCTGATGGTAATAGGAAGCAAGGGACACATATGTTTACCCAGGTTCGGGCCCTCTCGATGGAGGTAAAACCCAACTTCCTGCTTGAGTAATATTGATGATATGGGTAGTACAAGAGTAGATCTACCACGAGATCGTAGAGGCTAAACCCTAAGAGCTAGCCTATGATGGTATGAATGTAATTGTGATCGGCCTTCTTAGGACCAACCTCTCCGGTTTATATAGGCACCGGAGAGGGCTAGGGTTTACATGGAGTCGGTTACAAGGAAGGAAATATAATATCCGGATCGCCAAGCTTGCCTTCCACACCAAGGAAAGTCCCATCCGGACACGGGTCAAGTCTTCGCCTTGTATCTTCACGCTTCAATAGTCCGGACGTTATACACAGTCCGGCTGTCTGGATACCCCCTAATCCAGGACTCCCTCAGTAGCCCCTGAACCAAGTTTCAATGACGATGAGTCCGGCGCGCAGTCTTGTCTTAGGCATTGCAGGGCGGGTTCCTCCAAATACTCCAAGGTAATTATCGAACACTCAAACCGTGTCCGGATCCACAACATGATCTTCGTATGCCACCGTAGAGAGAATAATGTTTCGCAAATGCAATCTGCTGACAACTTTTCAAGCAACGCGACGTGTCATTACGGTCGGGTCATTATTCGAACCGTCTTTCCACAACCTGCCACAGTGCATATTGCGAGGCGGTTTCCAGGCCACGTCTTGTCAAAGCAGAGATCATCCTCCGTTATCACGGGATTCTCATCAATACGGGCGTGGGTAATCCAACCGCACCGTTAATCGCGGTGAGTGGGAGGCAAACGGGCTCAACCAGGCAAGTGGGGAGGCGCAAAAAGCACTTACCGCCCCTATAAAGAGGCAATGTCTCCTTCTCTTTACCCACGCCTTTCTCCTTCCGCTCGCTCGTCCCTCCCTTTTCGAGCCCTAACGCTCAAGCTCTTTTCCTTTCCACCAAAGCGAGGCTATCCAAATATGTCCGGATCCGGAGCAGGAGGCAAATGGATGGCCTCTACTGTCCAAGAGAAGGATATTAAGAATCTCCGAGACGCTGGGTATCTGGCTCAGAAGATCAGCCACCATCTCCCCCCGGTGGGACAGGTCGTCCCCACTCCAGAACCTCACGAGAGAGTCGTGTTCCTTCCTCACTTTGTCCGCGGGCTTGGGTTTCCCCTGCACCCATTTTTTCGCGGAGTCATGTATTACTACGGGATTGATTTTCACGATCTTTCCCCCAACTCCTTCCTCAATATCTCGACGTTCATCGTCGTGTGTGAGGCTTTTCTTCGGATCTCACCTCACTTCGGCCTGTGGCTAAAGATTTTTAATGTGAAGCCCAAGGTGGTGAGTGGCGAACACGCCGAGTGCGGCGGCGCCATGGTAAGCAAGATGCCCAAGGCCGTTTGGCCGATGGGCGCTTTCAACGACTCCGTCAAGGAGTGGCAGCAGAAGTGGTTCTATGTCACCGAGCCACGCGGCAAAAAATGGGCGGCCGCTCCAGAGTTCAGATCCATAGCTCCACTTCGTCTTACATCCTGGCCCGAGAAGGGCCCGAACTGGTCCTCATCTGACGAGCTGTCACTGCTCTAGACGCGCCTTCAGGGCATGGTCGATAGGGACGTTAAACTTGTGGATGTAGTCCAGGTGATGCTAGTTCGCCTGGTTCTCCCTTGTCAGCGCCGAGATTGTACTCCGTGGGAGTTCGACCCAGCCGAGCACCAGACCCTTCGGGAGCTTTACGATTCCTCCCACAAGGATATCTGGAAGGTGCTCTTCAAGTACGGAAAATCGTGCCCGGACCCCATCGGGGATCGTGGGTATCAGCTATCCCATTCTCCAAGCTCGGTAAGTCACAACCAAGCTCTGTCTATTCATGCTTCAGTTGGCATGTCATGCGGGAAACATCCTAATCGTGTTTCATCGTGACCTCAGGGATGGATAAAGAAAGTGGAGCGGATATATTGTCCGGCCCCGTTGCCGGAGGAACCAGCCGGACCTCTTCTGACGAAGATGTTGGTCCCCGCGCCTTACGAGGTGCCGAAGAAGGAGGCCTCCAAGAAGGTCAAGAAGACCCGAAGTGGCCTCCGTCACCGCGAGGCTTCGGACGCAAATTCCGAAGACTCAAGCGACACTCCCTCTTCGGAAGAGGAAGAGGAAGAAGAAGAGGAGGGCGAGCCTTATTCTGGAGGTGGGAAGAAACGCATAGCTTCCTCGTCCCTGGAGGCCGAATCGCCCAAGAGGAGAAAAGTTTCCCTCCCAGAAGCATCCACCACGGCTGCCGACAGCAGTCCGGAGTGGGATCCCAGGGCCCAGCACCTGGAGAAGTCGTAAGTGTACATGCATATGAGTCCAGGATTGTTTTTGGGTATAATAGTTTTAACTGCTGCTATATTTTGCACAGTCCGGCGGGATCCTGCGCTGGCCAGTCCTCATCCGAGGATTCGCTGAGCTCGGACGCTTTGGCGAGCGAGACGCCTCCAGAGGCCCCTTCCCCAAAGTCCCGGCACGACATTGAGGTGTCGTCTCCATGGGGCTCGAACCAGGGGGGCATATCACTAGGGCCAGACACACGGAAGCGATGGCCCCGGAGTGTGCTGTCAGCGGGTGCGACCTTCGGTTCGGCCCACAGCCGGACAAGGTCCGGGAGGCCTCTAAGGCCCCCGGATCGGGCGATCAGCCACCTTCAACGATGAGGGGCCTGCCTACTCCGCCGGCAACCTCTATTCGGACGGAGCTGCCAGGCGGTCTATCGACGGCGTTAAAGAACGCGTCTATCATCGATGAACATCAGACCCTTATGGGTGCGGTGGTTGAAAAGATTCAGTCCGCCGAGAGCGGGCTGAACGAATCCTTCCTTGGCCTTATAAAGGCCTTTGAGGTATGTTTTCAAAGAAACCTTTGAGGAATCGTCATTATATGAGTAGTAGCTCGATACCTTTGTCCGCAAAGGAGAGGGAGCCGGGCAGGGGATCAAATCCTCCCTTGTCGTGGGTACTTATGTTAATAACATGTACCTCTTTATTTGAATACATGCGTCTACGGAGAGAACGACCGCTCATAATGCAGAAGTGTCCAAACTGAAGCGGAACCTGGAGCGGGCCGAGGAAGAACTTGGCCGCGTGAGGAAGCAATTAGAAGAAAAACAAGGTATGATAGGACATTGTCTTGCATTAAGCAAAAATAGTAATTGTGCTTATTGAGAAGTATTTGTGTTATACGCCCTAGGAGCGAGTGCCGAATACGAGGCACTGAAGAAGGTTGTGTATGATGCCGACAAGAAGGCTGCCGCCGAACAGGCACTCCGTGAAAAACACGAGGCCAGGGTTGTCGCAGCTGAGCGGGAGATCCAGGAGGCTGTGAAGAAAGGCGAGGGGTTGGAGCAAAGTGTAATAGAGAAAGAAGCCGAACTCGCCCAAGCGCTCCAAGCTGCGGAAGATGCCCGGGAAGAAACCCGAGGTGCTGTACGGGACATTCAAGATGCCCGGAAAGTTGTGGCTGGTAAGGCCTTCCGTATTCTTAGCCATTTATTCATGATAATGGAAGAATTCTAAGCGGCAAGCTGAATTCTTATTTTTCAAGGGGCGTTTTCGGATCTTCCTCGCAGCATATCGGATGCCGCCCAATTCTACCGAACCGAGGAAAAGAAGTCTACGGAGAGGAATTTCTGGTCGCAGTATTTGGCACTGAACTATTCGGTGCCCTTTATCGATCAGCTGAAGCAGCTGGTCGAACTGCACCAGGAGGCCGAACTAGCCATGAAGGACTTGATTGTCCGGCTGTGGCCGGCAGAGCCAATTCCGAGCAGTTACTTCTGGCTCGTGAAGCGGATTGCGGGTGCTTGTCCTCGGCTTGATGCTATTAAGCGATCGGTCTGCATAGAGGGTGCATGTATGGCATTCACCCGTGCAAAAGTGCATTGGGGGAAGCTTGACGCGGATAAGCTGATGACTGAGGGGCCGCCAGAGGGTAAGGAGCATCGCAAGCCCGAACTGTACTATGAAGGTGTATTGAAGGGGTTTATGCGGATAAATGTACCAAAGACATTATATTTCCCTGAGGGTGGTCGTGCCATTTTTTGTAATATGGGATTATGGCGTTTATATATTGCCTGTTTTGTTTGAACATGTGTTCTTCCTGTGCGGCTATTTAATGTATATAAATCCTGAGAGTTGGCCAGTCGTTAGCTTTTGTCCCCACGTAACAAGAATACTGGGGTGTTCGTGATATAACTGAATGCTCTTTATCCCATAGTTGGGTCCCTTTGCGGAGGCGTTTCTCACCACGAACTAGGCAATCGGACTATAAGGCTTTATTACTCTCTCTTAGCCATAGGAATTCGAGTATGGTCGGCGCAGCCCCTAGTGTTCAGAAGGCCGAACTAGGGGCTCTATTGGCGCCTGATCGGAAGACCGATCCTTCGCACTCTGCATTTATAATGGCGCCAGCGGAATAAATCTTTAGGGATTTTACAACCTCTCGAACAGCTGACCAGCTCTCGCTGTATCATGACAGTCGGTTTTCGGCTTTCTCTACTGAGGTGCTCGTCCGGCAGATCTGGGACACAATCGCAATAGTTCTCCCTATGCTACCTTAGCCGACATAACGGAACATAAGGTACCAAAACAAGGGATCCGGGCAAACCCAACCAATGACCTAAGACATGATTCGGAGCTGATGCATATAGTGCTATAAGTTCGGGGTGCCGAACGACCGAGAAGGCGGTCGGACTTTATTGCCGTATTATGAAGCCCCTGGCGTAATCGGGCGTAACACGAGGTGTTGATGAAAAGCGACGGCCGGTAAGTGTTATTTAAGTCTACGTATTGTGGCAAAATGATATGTCTTTGCATATGAGTACGATGTGTGATTATGAAAAGAGGTGTTTTTTTGGCAAAACCTGTGATGGCCGGACTGAAGGGAGTTTGTCAGTGGATCAGGAGTGAATCCGGACCGCCTTCTTTTAGGGGGGGGGCTCCTTGTGTGTCCTAGCCGATTCCGCGTCACCTATCCTGTTCTGCATCAAAGTTAGTTTGTAAAGCAAATACTCAGAGGTAGCCGAGCGTCCGCTTGTGGTTGGTCTGAGGGCTCCTGATCGGGCCCTGGTAAACCCAGCCGTCATACCGGTGGGTAGTGCGGACTCCTCAATTGGTGTCCGGATAGTCGTATGTCATATCAAAATCTTGATAGGCATGCGTAACTCGCTACTCCGGCGGTCAGATGATATCCGCCCCGAGGGCGGGGTTCGGCCTTGCCCATAGGTGTGATTACATCACATGGTGTTGGCCTGAGTTATTTACCACGCCGGATCCAGCCAACGTGGTTCGTCCCGTTAGCATACGGTAAACTACCGCGTGGTGGGGAGGTGCCGAAGATTTATTCTTTTGGCGTAGTATTTGTTTGGTGATCCGAAGACAACCGTTTAGAGTGATGGGCCAGGAAAACTTGGCCTTTGCTCCTAGCATCCTTTAAGAGATGTTGTTGGTGATTTCCCACCTGCGGGGGTTTTATGTGTTTTGGAGCCCCTGGTTTACTATGTCCTTAGGTACTGCAACTGAGTTGTTGTGGTTAGCGCAGTCTGGGGGGAGCGGCCGTACTTATATGCTATGGAGGGGGGAGATATCCTGACTAGAAGTCTCCCTTCATTGTTTCCGGCACGCGGCCAACCGTTCTGCTTTGAGGATCCGGCGTTCTCTATTGGTATGCTTAGCCATCCTTCTAGGAGTACCATGAATTTCGCAAGGTTGATCTAGTGTGTCGCTTGGGCCGGATAGGTCTGAGTTCTTCTTTGTCCGTTGACCGGACTGGGAGTTGCTGAAGTTAGCACCGGCTTTCCTGACTTGGCGCTTGTGACTGTTGCGCCGGGGATTGAGTATGCTTCTTCTTGTGTCCTTCGTGTTGTTTTGGACCGTAGCGATGTGTTGACGTCGAGGCATGTGCCTTGAGTTCTCCTGCTTAGGTTGGGGTGGCTGGTTCTGCCCTTTGTCGGGGTGGTCAGGTCCGTATCTTTCAATGGCCAGGACCTTGGTCCATCTGTCTACCAGCGAATCTTGGTCAGCTTTAAGCTGTTGTTGCTTCTTTTGCAGGCTTTTTGCCATGGCCATGAGCCGTCGCTCGAAGCAAGCTTGTTCCACTAGATCATCGGGCACGCCGAATTCGTCATTGCCGAGACTTGCCTCGTCCTCGGAGGGGGGCGTATAGTTGTCCCTCTCCAAGTATCCCACAGTGGCCAGTCCGGCCTTATGAAAGGCATGCCGACTAGGGTTATATTCGTCTTCGGCGCCATCCGGATTGTTTTCGACTTCTGGGCCGGTATTCCTGTGCCGGGGCTCGGAGCGGGGCCGAAGATGCCCATACTATGCTTTTCCCACTGGGGGATTATCCTCCGATGCCTCATCGCCATTGGTTTCCTTCGGAGTGTCCACCATATATATATCATAAGAAGAAGTGGTTGTCCACCGCCCAGTGTGCGGTGTTTCGTGTTCTTCTCCTGCATCGTCGTCCATACCGTCGATGTCTTCGGAGTCGAAGTTCAGTACCTCGGTTAAGCCATCGACCGTGGCAATGAAGTGGTTGGTGGGTGGGCAACGAATTCCTTCGTCGCCTACCTCCCACTTGAGCCGAACATAGTTTGGCGAAGAGTCTCCTGACAAAGAGAGAGACTTTAATGAGTCCAGCATGTCGCCAAAGGGCGAGTGCTGGAAGATATCCGCGGCGGTGAACTCCATTACAGGAGCCCACCCCGGCCCGACGGGCTCGGGAGTGTTCGGACTGGAACCGGCATCCGGATACGAATCCAGGGGTTCAGAGTCGCGGGCCACCGTAGAGGTAAGACCTGTGTTCGGCTCCACCGCCGATGAAGGCGCGACCTGGGGGGCGGGGTCCATCCCTCCGTCCTTAGGCAGCACCGCCTGCTCCAGATCTAGGTCCGGAGATACTACGGGGGCGATACCCCGAGCTTCGTCCGATGGTAGGTCTAAGCCGTGCTCGTCGAGACTGTCCGGTGCTCCTGGCATGGGCCCAAATCTGTCAAAGATCAAGTCTCCGCGGATGTCCGCCATGTAGTTCAGGTTTCCGAAGCTGACCTGGTGGCCAGGGGCGTAGCTGTCGATCTGCTCCAGATGGCCAAGCAAGTTGGCCCGCAGTGCGAAGCCGCCGAATACGAAGAACTGTCCGGGGAGGAAAGTCTCGCCCTGGACAACGTCGTTGATGATGATCGAAGGAGCCATCAAGCCTGACGGTGACGACACAGAGGAACTCTCAATGAAAGCACCAATGTCGGTGTCAAAACCGGCGGATCTCGGGTAGGGGGTCCCGATCTGTGCGTCAAGGCTGATGCTAACAGGAAGCAAGGGACACAGATATTTACCCAAGTTCGGGCCCTCTCGATGGAGGTAAAATCCTACTTCCTGCTTGATTAATATTGATGATATGGGTAGTACAAGAGTAGATCTACCACGAGATCGTAGAGGCTAAACCCTAAGAGCTAGCCTATGATGGTATGAATGTAATTGTGATCGGCCTTCTAAGGACCAACCTCTCCGGTTTATATAGGCACCGGAGATGGCTAGGGTTTACATGGAGTCGGTTACAAGGAGGGAAATATAATATCCGGATCGCCAAGCTTGCCTTCCACGCCAAGGAAAGTCCCATCCGGACACGGGCCGAAGTCTTGAGTCTTGTATCTTCACGCTTCAATAGTCCGGACGTTATACACAGTCCGGCTGTCCGGATACCCCCTAATCCAGGACTCCCTCAGTCAATAACCTCTCCGAGTTGGTTTAGCGATTGCTAAGGCGCAACGTCCTCGCAGGTTCGTAGTCGGATCGTCAAAGTCTACTCCATAAAAAACGATAGCCACCATCTCATCGAAAGACGGGACACCTTTTCCTCTATCACGTGGCCACCGTACGGGCCCTAAGAAGCGTTTCCACGGCGTCATATTTGCAAGAAGGAGTTGCGGGATTGGGGATCGGGATCCTTGGATTCGGGGGTTGCCGACACTAGAGCAGACGAAGTCGGCGAAACTTAAGGAGGAATTCTTAAATAGACCCATGAATTTTCATCACAAATGGTTCCTACAAAAATACTATGTGTGATGTTGCTGATATTTTTATTAGCTATGAGAGACGAATTTGGAGTAATGTGGCAACGGATGGTGTTTTAAATGTACAAGAAAATATGTAGTACTAATACAACTGTCATGTCAAAATTTGGGAAATTTCAGGGGTCATTTGAACTTTTAAGACATCTAAGTGATTTTCTAGCCATTTAATGACCATAATTAAAATTTGAACTACATGTACATGCAACAGCTAACCATAACGGTTTGAAAAGGCATATTTGTGTACTTGTGTGCGAGTTAATTCCATTTGCAGTAAATTTGACGGAATTTTCAAAAATATTTGTGTCATGGCTATGACACAAAGCATGGACTGCCATGGCATTTAAATTCCAAAAAACTAAAAAAATGATCAGAAACACATGAAACCTTGCTTGACGTAATGGCATGGAAACAAGATGGTGTGGTAAATAAATTGCCAGGTTTGGCGAAAGTATGGACACACACCCCTCACAAACCGGAGCAACTCACTAGAAGGCTCGTGGTTCCAAGAGGGAACAATGGATGTTTGATGACGAGCGGGCGATAGCTTCCTCTTATGGCCTTCAAAAAATTTCTATAGTTAACGTGTCTAATACAACCGTCATGTGAAAATTTGGAAAATTCCAGGGGTCATTTGACCATTTTAAGACATTTAAGTAATTTTCTAGCCATTTAATGACCGTAATTCAAATTTAAACTAAATCTACATGCAACAGCTAATAACAGTTTGAAAAATCATATTTGTGTACTTGTGTGCGAGTTAATTTCATGTGAAGTAAATTGGAACAAATTTTGAAACATATTTCTCTCACGGCCTGGACACATGCATGGAGTGCCATGGCATTTAAGTTCCTAAAAATTAAAAAAATTATTAGAAACACATGAAACCTTGCTTGATGTAATGTCATGCCACCATGATGACGTGGTAAAATTTTTGGCATGATTGACGAAAGTTTGGACACGCACCCCTCACAAACCGGAGCAACTCACTACAAGGCTCGTCATTCCAAGAGGGAACAATGCATGTTTGATGACGAGCGGGCGATAGCTTCCTCTTATGGCCTTCAGAAAATTTCTACAGTTAAAGTGCACTAATACAACTACCATGTGAAAAGTTGCAAAATTCCAGGGGTCATTTGCCTTTTAAAGACATTTAAGTGATTTTTTTAGCCATTTAATGACCGTAATTCTAATTTTAACTACATCTACATGCAACGGCTAATCATAACGGTTTGAAAAATCATATTTGTGTACATGTGTGCGTGTCAATTCCATGTGCAGTAAATTGGAAGGAATTTTCAAACATATTGGTGTCACGGCCTGGACACATGCATGGAGTGCCAGGGCATTTGAATTCCAAAAATATAAAAAATGACTAGAAACACATGAAACCTTGCTTGATGTAATATCATGCCACCAAGATGATGTGGTTAAAAAATGGCATGTTTGACGAAAGTTTGGACACACACCCCTCACAAACCGGACCAACTCACTAGAAGGCTCGTCATTCCGAGAGGGAACAATGCATGTTTGATGACGAACGGGCGATAGCTTCCTCTTACGGCCTCCAAATTTTTTCTACATTTAACATGCACTAATACAACTGTCCTGTGAAAATTTGGAAAATTCCTGCGGTCAGTTGACCTTTTAATACATTTAAGTTATTTTCCAGCCATCTAAAGACCGTAATTCAAATTTGAATTATATCTACATGCAACGACTAACATAATGGTTTGAAAAATGTTATTTGTGTACTTGTGTGTGAGTTAATTCGATGTGCAATAAATTCGAATGAATTCTGAAACATATTGGTGTCATGGCTTGGACACATGCATCGAGTGCCATGGCAATTAAATTCCAAAAAAAATATGACCAGAGACACATGAAACTTTGCTTGACGTAATGTCATGCCACCAAGATGATGTGGTAAAAAATTGGTCCGTTTGACGAAGGTTTGGACACACACCCCTCACAAACCGAATCAACTCAGTAGAAGGGTCATCGCTTCGAGAGGGAACAATGCATGTTTGACGACGAATTGATGATAACTTCCTCTTATGGCCCTCAAAAATGTTTTACATTTAACGTGCACTAATACAACTGTCATGTCAAAATTTGGAAAATTTCAGGGGTCATTTGAACCTTTAAAGACATTTAACTGTTTTTCTAGCCATTTATTGACTGTAATCCAAATTTGAACTACATCTACATGGAATGGTTAACCATAACGGTTTGAAAAATCATATTTGTGTACTTATGTGCGAGTTAATTCCATGTTCAATAAATAGGAGCGAGTTTTCAAACATATTGGTGTCACGGCCTGGACACAAGCATGGAGAGCCATGGCATTTAAATTCTGAAAAACTAAAAAATGATCAGAAGAACATGAAACCATGCTTGATGTGATGTCATGCCACCACGATGATGTGGAAAAAATTGGCCTATTTGACAAAAGTTTGGACACACACCCGTCACAAACTGGAGCAACTCAATAGAAGGCTCGTGGTTCCAAGAGGGAACAATGCATCTTTGATGATGAATCAACAATAGCTTCCTCTTATGGCCTTCAAAAAGTTAATGTGCACTAATACAACTGTCATGTCAAAATTTGGAAAATTGCAGGGGTCATTTGATCTTTTTAAGACATTTAAGTGATTTTCTAGCCATTTAATGACCGTAATCCAAATTTGAACTACATCTACATGCAATGGCTAACCATAACGGTTTGACAAATCATATTTGTGTACTTGTGTGCGAGTTAATTCCATGTGCAGTAAATTGGAACGAATTTTCAAACATATTGGTGTCATTGCTTGGACATATGCATGGAGTGCCATGGCATTTAAATTACGAAAAATTAAAAAATGATCAGACGATATATATATCTAGTGTTGAAAAAAGAAAATGTAAAGATCTGGCAAAACAACTGAGCCCCACACGACTGTCACTCTATTTCACGCCTCGAGGTTTGGAAGGTGAGTGGCGCGGGTTATTAATCAAACACGGTTCTGTATTGGAAACTGTCAGCTATTAAGTTCACACACGGCTTTTCCTCCGGGAATCATGTGTAATTCAAACTATACTACTCGTAAACTCCGGCGACCGGCGTGTGTACTATTCCTATCGATCTAGATTCTGGCCGCCAATATATACTACCTTGCTCACGCCATCCCGCCTGCATTCTCATCTACATCCTCCCCTCGCTCTCCCTCTCTCTCTCTCTGATGTAGGGTGGAACCCTAGATGGCCGATCTTTCACGAAAGGAGCGGATCCCAATGAAGAACACGAAGAAAACAAGGGGAAACACGAGGGAAAACACGAGAGAATCACTCAAACCAACCAGATCGGATTACACGTGTGCTAGATCCTTGAAACACAAGGGAAGATACATGATCCAAAGTCAACAAGGGACGATAGAAGAGGTAACCGGTTCTTCTCCGTGAGGAGGTCTTGATGGGGCCACCCAAGAGGGGTGTCTTTAATCCAACGTGGATCTTGTCCGTAGAGGGGCCGTGGTCTCTCTCAAGGAGCAGATCCATATGGATGAGCAAAGCTCTATCTCATATATGAGCTAAACCAATGCTAACCCTAACTAGGAGGAGAGAGAGGTCTATTCATAGTATTAGTGCAAATGGGAGGCGATGTGAAGGGGTACATGGGCCTCAGCCCGTAACAGGACACAGCCAGGGATCATACATCCGTAAGGTGCCGGTCGTCCGGAGGCTCGTGGAGGTCCGAACGTCTGTAGATCTTCAGATTTCCGTAGATTAGGTTCTTTTGCCACGGCATCAGACATCTGTAGGTGTCCGGTCGCCGGTCGTCCGGTCTTCCTCGGACTTTCGCTAATTTCATTCTGTTGGCGTAGCATCGGTCGTCCGGAGGGGTTCGGTCGTCCGGAGCCTGGGATTTGTCGGATGTCTGGTCCTGGTCGGATGTCCGACCGCTGTATCATTTGCTGGCCTGGTTTCCTTGGGCTGTTGTGACCTCCAGGGGTCGGACATCCGGGCTGGGCTGGTCGTCCGGTGCCTGTAGCTTCTGTGGCAACTCTTCTTCTTGTCATTCGCGCTTGGTGTCCTCGCCGTCTTGTCCAATGGATGTAGATGTTCCATGGCTTTCCTCCGAGTACCTAATCACACATGGTGTTTCCGCTTGAGGTAGCAGCCATGTCTCATGCATAGAAAGTGGTAGTTCGGAAAGGAGCGAGTTCAGCTTATCTTCGATAGCCTTCTCTCTAGCTCTTGTCATTGGTCCATGTGGTGTCATTGGAGGTGTAGATGCGTCCATGGGGATGATCGTGGGATGCTCCACATCATCTTCCCTCCCTTGGTAAAGATCTGACCTCGGATCGACATCTTCATCACCATGGTAGGGCGAAAGTTCCTTGACGTTGAAGATGTCGCTCACGTTGTACTTGCCATGCGGGAGGTCGATATTGTAAGCGTTGTTGTTGTAGCGTGCTATCACCTTGAAGGGTCCATCGGCTCGTGGTAGAAGTTTGTACTTGCGTTCGTTGGGGAAGCGGTCCTTGCGAAGGTGTAGCCACACAAGATCTCCAATGTTGAATATCATGGGTTGCTTATTGACATTGAGCTTGGTCGCGAGTCGTTGTACTTGGCGCTCGATGTTGTGCCTTGTATCTTCATGCATCTTCTTGAGGTAGTTCACTCGGGCACTCGCGTCCATGTTGATTCGCCCTAGTAGTGGTAGAGGAAGGATGTCCAATGGGGACAACGGGTTGAAACCGTAGACAACCTCGAAAGGGGACTTGCCGGTAGTCCAATGTCTTGCACGGTTTTAGGCGTACTCGGCGATAGGTAGGCACTCCTCCCACTCCTTGATGTTCTTCTTTATCAACATGCGTAGTAGAGTGGAGAGTGTACGGTTCGTCACCTCCGTTTAGCCGTCGGTTTGTGGATGGTATGCATGGAGAATAGTAGCTTGATTCCGAGCTTGGCGCACAAAGTCTTCCAAAAGTAACTCAAGAAATTGACGTCGCGGTCCGAGACAATCATCTTTCGTACTCCATGAAGTCGCAAGATTTCCCTACAAAAGAGATTTGCAACATGTGAAGCATCGTCTTTATTGTTGCATGGAATGAAATGAGCCATTTTAGAGAATTGGTCCACAACAACAAAAAAAGAATCCATGCCATTTCTAGTTCTAGGCAAACCAAGCACAAAATCCTTGCTAATATCTTCCCATGGTTGGTACGGAATTGGAAGAGGCATATATAGGCTGTGAGATTGAGCTTTAGACTTAGCTTTGCGACATATAGAGCATCGGTTGGTGAAGCGGATGACGTCACGGAACATCTTGGGCCAAAAATAGTTCTTGGAGAGCGTAGCAAGTGTCTTGTCGCGTCCAAAGTGTCCCATTAGTCCTCCATGAGATTCTTGCAAAAGTAACAAATGAAGAGAAGACTCGGGGATGCAAAGTTTCTTAGGTCTCGTAAGATAACCCTCTTTGATGTAATAGCGTTCCCAAGATGGATGCGTCAAACACTTTGCATAAGGAATAGAAAAAGTAGGGTCATGCGCATACAAATCTTTTATGTGCTCAAAGCAAATGACATTCAATTCAAGTTGAGTAACAAGCATGCATATACGGGAAAGCGCATCTGCCACAACATTTTCCTTATCTTTAATATACTTGATGACATAAGGAAATGACTATAAATTCACTCCACTTAGCAGGACGCTTGTTCAACTTAGTTTGACCTTTAAGGTATTTAAGCGTTTCATGATCGGTATGGATGATAAATTCATGAGGGAGGAGATAATGTTCCCATTCACGTAAAACTCGCACTAAAGCATATAGCTCTTTGTCATAGATGGGGTAATTGAGTTGCGCTCCAGAAAGTTTCTCACTAAAGTATGCTATTGGGCGCTTCTCTTGCGTTAACACACCTCCTATGCCATTACCACTAGCATCACAATGAATCTCAAAGGGTTTGCCAAAGTTGGGTCATGCAAGCACGGGAGCATGAGTAAGCAAATTCTAAAGCTCATTGAGTGCGCTATCTTGCGATGGTCCCCAAACAAAGGGTGCATTATTCTTGCTCAAAGCATGTAAAGGAGACGCAATAGTGCTAAAGTCCTTCACAAATCGACAGTAGAAACCGGCTAAACCAAGGAAACTACGCACTTGTTGCAAATTGGTTGGTTGCGGACAAGTTTGAATAGCATTGATCTTAGATTCATCAACATGGACACCCTTAGAAGATACTACAAAACCCAAGAAGATAAGCTTATCTACACCAAAGAGGCATTTTTCCATATTAGCATAGAGACACTCTTTTCGAAGAGTTTGTAGCACGGTGTGAAGTTGGGTGACATGCTCTTTGAGAGATTTGCTAAACACAAGGATACCGTCAAAGTAGACAACAACAAATTCACCAATATAAGGGCGAAACACATAATGCATAAGACGCATGAAAGTACCGGGTGCTTCCGATAAACCCATAGGCATGACTAACCACTCATACAAACTAAACTTTGTTTTGAAAACGGTTTTCCATTCATCACCCTCTTGTATGTGTATTTGATAGTAACCACTTTCAAGATCAATTTTTGAAAAAGTGGCGCCTCTAAGTTCATCTAGCATATCATCAAGGCGCGGAATGGGGTACCTATAGCGAACAGTGATAGCATTGATTGATCTACAATCGGAACACATGCGAAAGCTACCATCTATTTTTGGCACAAGAATGACCGGCGGCACAAGGACTCAAACTTTCAGGCACATGTCCATGATATATGAGATTCTTTACTTGCCTTTGTATTTCTTTGGTTTCTTCAGGGTTGACGTGGTATGGGGCCTTCTTTGGAAGAGGTGCTGCAGGGATGAGGTCGATGCGGTGCTCGATGCCTCGTAGTGGAGGTAGACCCGGAGGTAGCTCGTCGGGGAAAACATCTTAGAATTCCTGCAATAAAGAAGATAACACCAAACGAAGGTTGTGAGAGGTGTTAGTTTTTGGTGCCTCGTCCTTGCGCAATAGGACATAGTGTAGGACACTTGATGGGTTCTCACACACTTTTCTCATCTCACGTTTCATGGCAAATATAACTAAGTTTTTCTTGTCGCCCATCATGGAGGTGCTCAATTTGGGCTTGTGGCGCTCACTCTCTTTTTGGTGGTTTGCTCTCTCACTATTATCTCCACGATGGGTGGCTTGCTTCTCGGCGATCACTTGGCTTGGAGACATAGGTCGTAGCACGTACTCCTTTCCTTTCATCTTGAAGCTATAGTGGTTTGTACGCCCGTTGTGAATGACACCTCGGTCAAATTTCCATGGCCGTCGAAGAAGGAGGTGGCAAACGGTCGTCGGAAGGACATCACACTCCATAGTGTCTTCGTAAGCTCCGATCTTGAAAGAAACTTGTACTCTATGCTCGACTTGGATGGTGCCGATGTCACTTAGACATTGAACTTTGTAGGGGTGCGGGTGCTTCATCTTCACCCAATTGAGCTTCGAGCATAGTTCATCACTCGCTAAGTTATGGCAACTCCCTCCATCGATGATGACCTTGACGGACCTTCCATTGATGCTGGCCTTGGTGTGGAAGATATGGCATCTTTGGTCTTCCTCTTATTGACGGTGAAGAGTCAAGACCTTGGAGACAACGAGAGCGGGGCTCGAATCTTCGTCACAAAAGACTTGATCATCTTCGTCTTCATTCACTTGCCAGTACATGGCCACTTGGTCAAGGGCTTCCATTTCTCCTTTACTCATGGCGTCATAGGTTCCGTCGTCGTTGAGGATCATGGTACGCTTTTTGTACACTCGAAGGACTTGTGGCCTCGGCCGCCGCATGTGAAGCATTTGAAGGAATTTGTCTTGATGGTCTCATCGGTTGGTGTAGATGATGATGAAGCTCTCGGCTTGAAGTTGCTTGTAGCAGGAGGAAGACTTGAGGTTGTCGAAGTTTTCTTGTAACTCGACTTATCGCCGTTGCTTGTAGATGGCTTGGTTGAGGTAGAAGTTGTTGGAGTCGTTGCAGCTTGGGAGTTGGAGAAACCATATGACTTGGATGAGAACTTGGCATTTTTTAAGTCATCTTGCACTTGATGTTCCGCCTCGGTAGCTTGATGCACTAGCTCGATGAGGTTCGAGTATGGTTGGCAGTCGGCGATCTTCTTGATGGGATGATTGAGTCCATTCAAGAAACATGCCATAGTTTGCTCATCATCTTCCGTGACATTGGCTCGTATCATGGCGATCTCCATTTCCTTGTAGTACTCTTCAACGCTCTTTGTTCCTTGCTTGAGGAGTTGGAGTTTCTTGAAGAGGTCGCAGTTGTAGTAGGTTGGCACGAAACATGCTCTCATGACATCATTCATTTGCGCCCAAGTTGTGATGGGTGGTTCACCTTTTGCCTCACGGCGCTGAATGACTTGCTCCCACCAAATGAGGATGTAGTGTTGGAACTCAAGGGAGCCATCGCGATCTTCTTCTCTTCTTCGTAGTTGTGCAAGCGGAAGATTTTGTCAACCTTCAATGCCCATGATATGTACTCTTCGGGGTCATTGCTTCCGGTGAACTTGGGCATGGTGAAATTTAGCTTGTCATATCATTGCTCTTCATTGTGGTGGGGTCGGGGATGATGATGCCCATGTCGTTGAGGATTGACAAACTCATGTTGCTCTTGGCTAGGAGGGTTGTCGACCTCATGTTGCTCTTGTCTTGGAGAATTTCCATTGTCTTCATGCTCTTTATGAACCTGATGTTCTTTTCTAGCGTGAGGAGGCTCTTGTCGATCTTGACGAGGAAGTTGACGATGCCCAGGTGATTGATAAATCCTTTCTTGAACTTCATCGCGAAGTGCTTCTTGTTGTTCACGAGCTTGCCAGTTGCGTGTTGCTACGGCTCGAATTGAATCTCGGAGGGCACGTTGGGCCTCAAGTGCTTGAGCTTCATGAAGTTTTTGTGCTTGGCGTTGTGCCTCGGCATCTTGTGCATCTTGGTGTTGACGCGCTCGCTCTTGTTCTTGTTGTCGTTGGCGTTGCCGTTCTTGTGCTTGCGTGAATGTAACTTTGTTTTGATGATGTCGATGCTCTTAAGAGTCGGAGTCGTGTAGAGGATTGAGGTTTGCTAGACGTTCTTGACGCGCGGCTCATCAAAGAGTGTTCGATATTGCAGTACTTGAGCTAGAGATAGTGTCGTCGGAGTGTCGACTTGAGCGGCTCCTTCTTGAGTAAGACGAAGTGGTAGAAGAGCAGTTGACCAACAAGGCACGAATCTCTTCCATCCTTGCGTCATTCTCATGCTTGTGTTCATCGAGATTGTTGTTGAAGTAGCCTCTTGTACATTGGTCGGAGAGTCGCAAGTCAGTGGCGAGGTTATCGATGCGGTCGCTCATTTCTTACTGCTCTTCATGCAAAGCTCATTGCATACCAAATAGGTGTAGCTTGGTGACGTAGTTGTTCGGGTCATCGTCTTGCTCGAGGAAGAGTGGGTTTTTGAAGTACTCGGCCTATCCATCATTCCAAACAAATATGTGAGTGGGAGAAAGATAAGAACTTATACCAAATGTACCTTGCCCAATGTTGAAGATGGATCAATGATCACTCCAACGTGGAAAAAGGAAATAGCACAATTGGTACCAATTCTTGTCAGTTTCTCACACCTACACAAGTAATAGCTTATGGTGGAGCTTGGTTAGGATGGTGGCACAAAATTTGATGCAATTGTTAGTGAGACTCAATAATGTTTGAATAGATTCACAAATTTGCAAATGCAACAAATATACCAATAGCAAGATGTGGTACAAGGAAACACACACGCAAATAGATAAGTGGGGTCGTGCAACCAAGGAATGAGCCAAAATGTGGAATCCACAAAAATGCTCTTGTTGCACAACACTAGAGAGACGCTAGCACGATTGCACAATCAGCGGATACGAAACTTGTGCACAAACTACTAAGGAAAAATGCAACGACTTCTATCCCAAGTATGCTATATGTATGGTATTCCGATGATATGATCCAAGATGATCGAGTATGACAATCTTAATGTTGTATGATGCTATGGTTCTTGCTTATAAGCTCTTTGCTTATCCTTCCCTTTTGCTTAAAAGCTTGTTTGGCTCTTTGTGTGTGAGCTCTTTTCTCATGCAATGTTTCACGAACCAAGATAGCAATTGAGTATATGCGATGAGAACTTTGTGACACAAGAGATGATACCAAGATATGCACCACGATGATATGGTATGTATGCTATGGGAAGTATGATCACTAATGTGCATAAGTCACGTTGACGGCAATACTCAAAGGCTAGTCTCGATGGGTAAGCTACGCAAAGTGGGCTATGTGGTTATCAATGCAATTGCGAGAATGTATGATAATAGCATGATACCGAGATGAGGTTACCGTTGATGATGAGTCCGTTGCGAAAATGAGCGGCGGTGATGTCGAGGTCGAACTGTACGTAGATAGCCGAAACACAATAGGAGACGGGAACTGCAAGTAAAAATTCTCTAAGCAAAAGTG
This sequence comes from Aegilops bicornis, assembly GCA_021605145.1. NCBI lineage: Eukaryota > Viridiplantae > Streptophyta > Magnoliopsida > Poales > Poaceae > Aegilops > Aegilops bicornis. The sequence goes on along the minus strand of CM038671.1, from coordinate 350,478,341 downwards.
TTAGAAACGTCGGAGTTGGGTAGCGGAAAAGCTATGGTGGTGGTATGCGGAAGTGGTGGTGGTATGCGGATGCGTATGCGGAAGTGGGGCGGTGGTTGAAAATTTGGGGGGGGATTCAGTTTCATCAGAGAAGTACGGATGTCCGAGGGAATTATGGTCGTCCAGTCGTTGGACGTCCGGAGGCTGTCGGACGTTTGGTGCCTGTGCGATTTCGGGCACGGGATGAACTACTAGGGTTCGTGGTGGAAGTGGCGAAATTGGTCAAATTCGTGTGATTTTGTGGATGGAAATGGTGGAGATGATGGGGGAAAGCTAGATCCACTCAAGGCAAAGCAAATCCATGGATCAAATCCAACAAATCTTCATCACACCAACAAATCACAAAAAAAAAATTGGGGCTCTTTTTGTGGGGAATTTTCGAATTGGGGAAGAACACAACAAAATCAAGCTAGAAAACAAAGAGGGGAGGCTCCGAAATCGTGATCAACGTGGCTCATGATACCAAGATGATGTAGGGTGGAACCATAGATGGCCGATCTTTCACGAAAGGAGCGGATCCCAATGAAGAACACGAGGGGAAACATGAGGGAAAACACGAGAGAATCACTCAAACCAACCAGATTCGATTACACATGTGCTAGATCCTCAAAACACAAGGGAAGATACATGATTCAAAGTCAACAAGGGACGATACAAGAGGTAACCGGTTCTTCTTCGTGAGGAGGTCTTGATGGGGCCACCCAAGAGAGGGGTCTTGAATCCAACGTGGATCTTCTCCGTAGAGGGGCCGCGGTCTCTCTCAAGGAGCAGATCCATGTGGATGAGCAAAAGCTCTATGTCACATATGAGCTAAACGAATGCTAACCCTAACTAGGAGGAGGGAGAGGTATATTTATAGTCCTAGTGCAAATGGGGGGCGAAGTGAAGGGGTACATGGGCCTCAGCCCATAACTGGACACAACCAGGGATCAGACGTCCGTAAGGCGCCGGTCGTCTGGAGGCCCGCGGAGGTCCGGACGTCCGTAGATCTTCGGATTTCCGTAGATTAGGTTCTATTGCCACGGCATCAGACGTCCGTAGGTGTCTGGTCGCCGGTCGTCCGGTCTTCCTCGGACTTCTGCTAATTTCGTTCTGTTGGCATAGCGTCGGTCGTCCAGAGGGGTTCGGTTGTCCGGAGCCTGGGAGTTGTCGGACGTCCGGTCCTGGTCGGACGTCCGGCCGGTGTAGCATTTGCTGGCCTAGTTTCCTGGGGCTGTTGTGACCTCCAGGGGTCGGACGTCTGGACTGGGCTGGTCGTCCGGTGTCTATAGCTTCCGTGGAAGCTCTTCTTCTTGTCCTTCGCGCTTGGTGTCCTCGCCGTCTTGTCCATTGGATGTAGATGTTCCATGGATTTCCTCCGAGTACCTGATCACACATAGTGTTTCCGCTTGAGGTAGCGGCCATGTCTCATGCATAGAAAGTGGTAGTTCGGAAAGGAGCGAGTTCACCTTATCTTTGATAGCCTTTGCTCTAGCTCTTGTCATTGGTCCAAGTGGTGCCATTGGAGGTGTAGATGCGTCCATGGGGATGATCGTGGGATGCTCCGCATCACTCTCTCTCTCTCTCTCTCTCTCTCTCTCTCTCTCTCTCTCTGTCAAATCTCTGCCATTGTACCGCTGATCTTCCCACGCGCCAACAAGGAAGTGGCACCCCCGAGGATACTCAATCGAAGAGCAGCGACGAGGAGGACCCCTATGCACCGCCGGACGAGGTTGCGCTGGACCCGCCAACTTTGGAGTGATTTTGGGGACAGTACAATCTTGGTCTGTGGTAGTCGCTCCCGCCGGCTGAGAAAGCCAGGTAAGTGGCGTTCGAGAAGGAGATGACGGAGGAGGAAGCTAGGTACCAGGAAGCCCATGAAGCCTGTGATGCCGTCAGGAAAAAGGAGGCGGTGGAGCTTTCGGGGCAGGCGCGTCATCATGCGGAGGAGGTGTACGAAGATGGGTACTTCGCGAGGAAGGTCAAAGGCGCTAGGCGCCTCATTGCTGCGTGGAGGTGGCCGATAAGCTCCAGTGTGCCTCCGAGGAGGAGCTTCAGTGGGCGCCCAACGAAATGGCAAGATCATTTGCGCTCGTCCGCCAGTAAGAGGTGCATCGCTATGTTAAGCGTCGTGAGCCAGAGGAGGTGGAGTACTGCCTCCGCGCTGGAAAGACGCCACGCACCAGGGAGCTGCTGGCGAGGGGCTGCCGGAATACTGCCCCCAGGAGGGATTATTAGTTTTAGTATTGTTCGTTTTCAATTTTATGCATTATAGCTAGTAGTTAAGTATCATCACGTACATGTGATGATATTATATGTATTTTGTGATGAACTAATGAACAATTAATATTTATTATGAATTCCATTTTCTCTCTGTGTTCGTATACTAATTTGTATGTAGCTGTTATCATCCACATATACAGAATGGAAAGCATATATACACACATTGAAACAGAACATATAAGAACGGAAAACAGAGTACACACATTGAAACAGGGCAACAAAATAAACGAGTCCGTGAGACCATGACCAGGAGCCCCTGCCTACGGTAGCTCTTGGCTCTACCCGAACTCGTGCAGGCATTCGTCCAAGTGGTCAACACACTCGTGGTACATCTGGAGCGCGATCTCAAGCTCCAAGTTGGCTATTTCATCGGAGATCACCAGCTCGAGGATGCGACGGCCATGTTCCTCTACCGTGCCCAGGTGGTCACCTGGGCCAAGGAGGCGGTCGAGCCTAGCGACTAGGGTGTTGGCATCGAGCGGGCCGCGAACAAGGCGAACGGCGTGTCCCATGCGAATGGCGCAGCGGGCGTCTGATGCAAGTACGGCCCGGCCGACCTCTGGTGCAAGTATTATGCAGATGGCCTCTTTCCACTCCTAGCGAGGAATGGGGGTACTGACAGGACGTGTACGCAGCTGTGACGCCCTATCGACAGCAGGCAATCATCGTTGGATCCGCTCTTGCTATGCGGCATGCCATGCCTCTCGCTGTGGCGCTCCAACGGTCTCGCTGTGTGGTGAGCCGAAGCCTATCAGCATGGTCTAGCTTGCTCTACGGCACACCATCGACCTTGTTTTGCAGCGAGCTGCAGCTTCTAAGCACTAACATGCCTATCCTGATTTGCGACGCTGAAGCGCCATGCGCCAAGGGTCTTCTCAACCCTGGCGATGACGCGCATCATGACATCGTCCATCGTGTTGCCAGGGAGCACCTCGGCCTCGACGGGCCGTGGCTCCTTCTTGTTTTCCTCGTTGACGAGTTTGATGGCAAAGGTGGCGCTTTGGTGCATTGTCATGCTTGGAAAAGGTGGATGGGCTACAGGCTGCGCTTGTTGCCTCAGTGCGTCATGTGTCGCCTAGGTATATGTGCAATATCACTTGGTGGCGGCGGAAAACTGGTGAGCTAATGGCGGGAAACGGTGGCCTGTTCGTAAAACGCCATCAATTAATGGAAACTTTGCATAGAAGGAACATCGAGCTGGCACGACGCGTGCGGGCACATTGCTCGCCCAAATGCTATGATCTATATACTTGTGTGCCCAATAGAGGACACTATTCATAGCAAAGAATATTGTTCCGTATCCTGGTAGAGTAGTGGCGGCAAGCGTCATAAGAAGTAGATGATTGTTTATCCTAGTTAATTATGCATGTCATAGTTTACTTTGGTGTGTGGAAATGTCATGTGTGTACTAGCCACCTATGTAATTGGATGTTTGTTGCGTATCACACACATCTTGTTTACACGAAATGTTTCTGTTCTCTTGGCTCAACACAAATAGTTTCTCGGAATGAACTGTATGCCCTTGATTGCACACACCTTGATCTGGCTGAACCATTTCTGTTGCGTTGCCTAATCGAAAACAGTTCATCCGAGTGAACCGTATGCCATATATCACACACACCGTCATCTGGCCTCCCGTTTCTGTTGTTCCACCTCATCGCAATTAGTTCATTCGTCTGAAGTGTATGCTGTCGATCGCACACACCTTGATCTAGCTGACTGTTTCTATTGTGTTGCCTAATCACAAACAGTTAATCCGAGTGAGCTATATGCCATATATCGCACACACCCTCATCTGGCTGCCCTTTTCTGTTCTTCTGCCTCATCGCAGACAGTTCATTGAACTAACCCGTATGCCCAGCATCGCACATCCAACTAAAATCCAACCGTGTTTGATGTATCTTCCATCGCAAATGTTTTGCATCTTTTTAAACGTTTTTTTACATCACCGTTTGTGATTAATGCATCGCACAGAGTTTCATCGAAGGGTCTCTAATCGCGTTAGCAGGATCCTGGAGTAGTGCACCCCAATGCCCCCTCTCTCTTCCTCTCGCAGTGGCGACAGAGCCTGTGCCCCCGTCACCGTCTTCCCATGCCCTCATTTATCTCGTCAACATTACTTTGCCCCCCCATCTCTGGATTGTCCTATCCCTGACGTTGGCCACATCTTGGTCCAATTGATGGTGCCGACTAGCACAATGAGAGGAGGATGGTGTCGCTCCAGATATGACAGTAGGAGCACATAGGTCGGAGCACAACAATGCTCTCCATTAGTTACTGTTGCTCTCTCCTCCGAACAACAACACTCTCACTCTCACTTTTCATAGGCAGAGAATGACAGTGCCTTCACTTCCACCTCTCATCATATCAAGTTTGTGAGGGCTTGAAAACCTAAGGTTGGTTTTTCTTTATGTGCGATCGATTTTCTACCGTGGTCCAGCGACGCCTTCTTTGCCGCTCCCGCACAACTGCACAGTCCAAATATGATGTTGGTTTAAGAAGGAGTCCCGCCCCCACTGTGTAGTTATCTTAGCCACAACAAGGAGATGGTGCCACCATCCCCGCCCCCTCACCACCCCGGGGACTAGCGGCGACCGGTTGCTTTTAAGGTGGAGTCGTCCTCTTCAACGATTTCCAAGGCGCACAAACACGTTAGCTACTACCTAGGCCGATGTGGCTCGTGCTCCTCAATGGCAGCGGACAAACAAATGTCTCCCTGTCAGCAACATAGGGGTAGGGTGTCAGTGCCAAAACCGGTAGATCTCGGGTAGGGGGTTCCAAGTTTGGTGATCATAGCTAGATGGTAACAAGGAGAGTAGGAACACGATGTTTTACCCATGTTCGGGCCCTCTTCATGAGGTAAAACCCTACATCCTGCTTCTTATATATTGATTGTGATGGGGTACAAAGTAGAGATTGATCTACCTTGAGATCATATGAGTTTTTCTAAGTTCTAACCTCGTGAATGAGTATTTGTGTCTATACGGACTAAAGTCCATGGCTTATATAGACGCCGGAGGTACCTACGGTTTACAAATAGCCAGTTACAATCATTAGAGATAGGCATGCTGGTTTAAGTACGCTTGAAGTTGTCGGAGGATGATCCCCAGACACTAGGGTTCAAGGATGTTGCGTATTTGTTAGTTCGGCCAGGGGCTAAAACACCGCTAGAACACAAAGTCAATCAACTCTAAAAGATCGCGAAGGAGAGCATGATCACAGACAGATTTATACAGGTTCAGCCCGCCCTCGTGGCGTAAAATCCTATGTCCTATTGATATTTCATATAAGCTTGAGAGTAGAAGTGTTGGGATGTACTAAAGAGGTAGTCGGGGTGAGATAAGTGGTGGTCGAGGTACTAGCTAGAGTTCCCGAACTCTCCTCTCTGTATCTCTACCTTCTCTCATCTAACTATTCTTGAGCATGGAAGTGGAGTTGTTGGTGTGTGCAAAGTTGCTTGTCCTCTATTCGACCACGACCCTCCCCTTATGTCATGGTTTTGTCACAAGAGATGTCCCCAAAAAAGGACTTAGTCGGTAGGCCATCGTAGCTAGGTAGTAGTTTGAACGGGATTTATCGGAATCGAGAGACACGAGTTTACCTAGGTTCAGCCTCTCACGACAGAGGTAAAAGCCTACTTCTTGCTTGTTTGATTATTACTTGAGATTTCGATTACAAGGATGCGACTTTGGCTAACCTAGTACTTGAGAGCCTGTAAGTTATTCCTTTCTACCTCAGGCACTCCCCTTTATATAAAGGTTCAGGCCCCGAGGTTACAACAGAGCCTGGGTCGAACTATAATCCGTGCCCTATTGTACTTGTCCTCCAAGTATTCTTTGTTACTGGGCCTTGTTGAGCCGCCCTGTTAGTTAAGCCGGCTCTTACCTTTATTCTTCCGGGCCTTCATTAGCAGGCCGTTAGGATGAAGTGACCCACGAACAGACATGTTCCAGGTCGGTTTAGTTTTCCTGCTGTGTTAAGATGCCAGGGACATATACACCGTGCAGGCTCGACGGGACGCGTGCAAGCAGTCCGCCACGCAGACTCGACGAGACGTGTGTGACCTGTGTGCCGTGCATGCTCACCTAGAAGCAAGCTATTTGACCTCCATCCACCAGCTGCCTGCCTCGCTCACAACTTCTCCCTTAATGGCGGCCGAGCCGCTATTTAACATGTGGTTAATTAAAGAACCTGGTCGGAGGGTGTTTGCCTGTGATACCATGGCCCCGCTCAAAGTTAGCATTTGCTTTGTTCGTGCCTTGCTGAGAACGTGATTTTATCTTGTTTTCAACTCGTATTCTAGATAATTTAAAATTCCACATGCGACAACGGATAATACGACAACAAAATAAAATGGCAATGGATAATACGAAGACAAATTTATAATGGCGCGGATAATAATTTTCTTACATATTCCATATAATTTAAAATGCCACATGCGGCAATGCCTAAAAGACACAGGGGCAAGAGAAGAAGGAAATCGCAGACAACGATCTGGGTCGCTGCTCTCTCAACTCCTCGATGGATTGCCGGGTGAAGAGTTCCTCCAGCTCCTTCTTATAATCATCACGATCTTGCTTGGCAGCAGCCATGGATTCCTCCACCTCTAGCTCGCGCTCGATGTGGAGCTTCCTCAAGTCACCCATAAGTTCCTCGACGACCACTTTCAGCGCCATTGCCGAGGCACTACTCTGCTCATGCGACTTATTCTAGTCGACGACCTCCTCCTCCTTCTTGGCAAGATCCTTGAGGCATCGCTAATCTCGTGCGGCTTCACCAAGCCGTCGACCAGCTCCTGCTCCTTAATTAGGCCAGCGAGACTGCCGTCATCGCTGGCAAAGGGCTTCAGCATCGCCAGCTTGTCGTGATCACCGATGCAGTGAGTGCACTTGTGAGAGCCCTCGTCTGTCGTTGAGAGCTCGTTCGAGGGCTCCAAGACGTGCCAGGACATCACTGTTGTGGCTGCCGCGTAGCGCCGGGGCATCTCTAGTGCTTCCGCGGCCTTGGTCTTTGCTCTCTGGTTATATGTCAACCCGAAACTCCTCCTACGGTCACGCAGAACGACTTGACAAGAAAGTCCTGTTTTTCGGGTGACGGGGAAAGGAATTGTGAAGTAATTTTTGAGTGGGTAGTTTTTATAGACTAGTGCTAAGTGGGAACACGTTTAGGTTTTATCGGCGTTAACAGATTTGCAATTACTTATTGCATGCTAACCTGGAATGTGACGAGAAACAAGCTCAATTCTTTTGATGGTTCTGGGCTCGATGCCCGAAACGGTTCCTGGATGGCTTATGTGGGCTCGCGTTCTCGGATGTGTACGTGTGTGCCCACTGTTACACATGGTCCAGATATCACCATCGTGTCTGATAGATGGGCCGTCGCGCCTCCCACGGGGTGCCAAAAGGTTGATCCGAATTGCAATATGTAGGTGTGGTTGCTCGCCGTTGAGGTGCCCGCGCGCCTCGCTTGCCCTCCCAGCGTGCTCTCTACGCTCTTGAAGTGGCATGGCCTCCACTCGTGGTGCTTTGTGCATTTTGCTCGTCATTGAGGCGGCCGTGACGCGCTCCGCTCTAGTGTCCCTACTCGCGCTCTGCTTGCTGTTGATGCCAATTTACAATGGAAACAGTTAATAATTGCCTTACATATTCAGGATAATTGAAAATGCCACATGCAGCAACACCCAAAACACATGAGCTGCAGATGCTTGGTGACATAAAATGTCGGTATACGACATTTGCATACAGTTATAATAAAATATAGGATAAAAAGGCTGAGCTGGCAGCCTTCAGACGACGATCTTCTCGGACTCCATGATCAGCATAGCACCCTTGCGGCCATTCATTCTGAGTGTCCCGACCTGCGGCCACGGTACTCATCTCCGCCTATGAAGCTGCTGGCGTTGGGAGGCTCTTGGGGCTGCTGGGCCTCTTCCAGTAGAGCTTGACAACGTGCAATCGCGCACATGACACACCCACGGAACCGCTCAATTACCATGTCTCTGCCCTGGTAGCAAATTCTGTCAATCACCTGCATCCTCAAGATATAACTTTCGTGATGGTCTACTTCATCAGGGACATCAACTCTACCAAGGATGCACTCGAGCCTACCACCACATCGTCGAGATCAAGGTTGACACGGCCGCCGCTGACAATGATGAAGCCGTAGACTGGTTGTCTCATAACTGAATCACCGAGGTCCTCTGCCCATTCCTGGTGGGGCATCAAGCTCTCCATGAGCACCAGTGACGGTGGCTCTTCGGGTGGTCGTCGATCATGCCGCTGCTACTATAAGATGCTCCTAACGTGACACTACAATCAGAGAACCTTCGACGAAACTGTCTGGGATGCATTAATCGCAAACGGTGATGTAAAAGAAACCGTAGAAAATAATACGAAACATTTGTGATGGCGTAGACATCAAACACGATTCACATTATAGTTACATGTGCGATGCGTGGCATACGGTTCACTCCAATGAACTGTTTGTGATGAGGCAGAACAACAGAAATGGACATCCTGAAGAAGGTGTGTGCGATATACGGCATACAGTTCACTTGGATGAATTGTTTGTAATTAGGCAACTCAACAGAAACGACCAGCCAGATCAAGGTCTATGCGATAGAGGGCAGACAATTCACTCGGATGAACTATTTGCAATGAGCCAAGAAACCAGAAACGGTTCAACTTAACAAGATGTGTATGATAAGTGGCAAACAGGTCTATAACCAGAAATGTGTGCGAAGATCGATAGTAACACAGATGATTGCCGCTAATAAGACATTTGTGTTGTGCGATGTGATTGCATACAAAACAACAACATATATATACACACACTTATAAAGACATGGTTGTGTAACCAAATTAAGCATCCAATTACATAGGTGGCTACTACAAACATGACATTTGGACACACCAAAGTAAAATATTACATGCATAATTACATAGGTGGCTACTACAGACATGTCATTTGCACACACCAAAGTAAACTATTACATGCATAATTACATACGTGGCTACTAAACACATGCAAGGAGCCACTACCTCATATCAATGATCCGCCTGTGCATCTCGTAGCATGTGTACATGCTCTTGGCCGTGAACCTAAGGTGAGGTTCATCCAGTTGACGCATCTAGGCCCCGTGCTAGGATACGGGACATGTTCTGTTGGCATCCTGCTTCATCCTTTCTTAGTAGGGGTCGATGATGGCCGAGGCGAGTTCAGCTAGGGACTCCTTCTTCATGCTGCCCCAGGCCATGTAGTGGTCATGGATTTCAACAAGGTTCTTGCAGACCAAGCCTGTAACCTTGAGTGCTTTTCCATTGTTGGAGGTTTCCACCGTAGCAAATTTGTAGTCGGTGTTGTTGACAAACCTGGCGAAATGGTCAGAAGGCTCTATGGCCATCTAGTAGTGGTAGACGAGGACATGATGGCGCACACACAATTGGGCAAAGGAAACCTTCTAATCATTGTCGGGATGACCGACGGTGTACTGGAGGTCGATGCCGACCACCTTGTACTTGTCTCGAGCAAGCAACTTTCCCACGGTGTTGATGTAGTCCTCCACCACGGCCGGGTTGATGGTGTACACCACCAAGAGATCCGTCTCCCTCACGTCAGTCTGCACTTTATGCTCGTCGAACTCCATTGGAGCGCCGCTAGATATCCTCTATGTATGTGTCATCGTGGGTGTGCTTGTTGTGTTGTGGGGCGCGATCGAAAGGTTGAAGAGACTAAGCTTATAATGGCCGCGAGAATTAGTGGGGAAGCCCGACGGCCTAGAATATCCGCATGTCCGGATGGTAGTTCTAATTTGCTGCGCAGAACACCATCGTGGCAATGCGCGCAATGCAAGCACATGTATATGGGGCCCCCAATGTGATCGTGGGCAGGCCCCAACCGCTGGCAGAGCGCATGCACAGGGGCGCGATCGGCGCTCTGCAGTCGCCTCAACGACAAGCAACCATATATATATGCATATAGTAGTTGAACATGCAAGATAAAGTTGTCCATAAGCCTAGCGCGTGAAGGTACGCGAGCAGAGCGGCCGCACGCCTAATGACGAGCAAAGCATGCCAAGGGACGTGAGTAGAGTGAGCCGCGGTACCTAATAGCGAGTAGAGCGCATCGAAGGACGCAAGCAGAGCGCGCTGCTACGCCTAACGGCGAGCAGAGCATGCAGATGTACGCGAGCAGAGGCCGACACAGTGATACGTGACAAATAAGACGAACTGTACGAGCGATGGCAGAGACATCAAGCACAACTCATATTAGAGTTGCCTGTGCGATACATGGCATACAGTTGATCCATCCAAGCTGTTTGTGATGGAATAAGCCATGTGTTTTGTGGGCAAATGCTTTCTGGTATACAACCGTGTGTGATTAATGAATTCATCATCGACGGGTTCCCTAGTGTGGTCCCTGTGCGATGTGATATGCTCTCTCTGCACAACATCTATGCTCTGTGTACAGAAGAACAACATATATACTTATAATAGGACATGATTGCAAAACCAAATTAAACATCCAATTGCGTTATATAACAAATACCATCAATATTGCAAGGTTCAGATTCCAGCATTACAAGGCCCAAATTCAAATATTACAAGGTTCAAACTATTCTGACACATTAAATTCATCTTCTTCACAATCTTTTTCATGCATTATTTCTACGAAAGGATCAGCCACCGAGAAGTCATATAGCGGCTCAAGATAGTGACTTCCGAATAATCAGTCGTATGAAGTTACAAACTGAAATTCAGCTTCTGTAGAGCCTTTTCCATTCAGCTGTAGATGCGTGCACTCTTTAGCAACCCATTCACTTCTTCCCATTAAATATAGGGCAAACCTCATTACCTTGAGCAACCTTGCTTTCTCAACAAAGAACCTGGCAAATTTAATTTTTGGTGTGGTGCCTCAGTACTCATTAAAATTAATTTCTGTGAGATGAAGACCAAGGTATTCAATGGGATTGTTATATTCCCCAACATTTTCTACTTTTGGGTCTCCGAGTATCTGCAAACCAAGACAACATATTAGAGCCTACCTGCAGATTTGAACACTTCGGGCCTCTTTGTTTTGTAGGATTTCTAAAATACACGAAAAGAGTGAAATGCCACCTTCAATCTTTCATGATTAACGCCTCAAAAAATATATGTATTGAAATCCTCCAAATTTCCATTAGAAATCATTCTACATTTGTCATTGTAATCATGGGTAAAACTAACAACAAATTGAGCTCCGTTGTGGTCAATAATTAACAGGAAAGGAGTATCACCTCGATGTATAGCTTCTCCGTGCAAGGAAAGCATCTAAGGAATCTAACAACTTCATCTAGATCGGGGCTGATAGATTGTACTGCCGAGATCCTCACTATGCACAGAGGCCGTGTCAAGCTTATGGGAATCATTTTTTGGATGACAGGCGAACATATAGATCAAAAAAATGTAGATAAAATGTGTTGTCCAATAATATATAAGAAGGAGAAGAAGGAGAAGAAGAAGACTGTTGTACATGAACGGATAATGATCCAGTAACAAGTTAGTTGAATTTAGCACACGAATAGCCCAACACTATCAATTTTGGTGTGTGAATGACCCTTATTCTTGGTGGACCTAATTTATCAAGTACATACATCTCTAGAGGAAAGGCGCATTCTCAATGACCATATTGTAAACACCTCAACTGACAGCCTTGCATTGGGCGGCGGCAACAATGAACATAAATCACATAGACATTCGCATGAAGACAAAGGTACTCGAGCGCTGTAGAGCCGACGACCAGGCGCTTCAAATCCACCTTCGAGATGCGAACGGCAATGCACTCGAGGTGCTTAAGTTTAGGGAGATGAAGAGCACGCACGACATCAATCGGGGGGAGAATGCACTACCTGAATGTAGCGCATCACTAAATGGGCGCGAGGCGGAGCGTGGACGACAGCAGCGAGCGCAGACGCCTAGCATGAAAGTTGAGCTCCTCTAGCCGATCTAGGGCTGGGTATAGGAACCAGTAGTGAAACCTGGTGTCAGCCTTTGAAAGGATCGAGAAGAGGTGTCTAGACGGGGGGATAGACCATCAACAAAGAAAAGTAGCAGTTTTAATTTCTTCAAGTTAAGGTGGAGTTTTAGCACAAGTTTAAACATACACAATACATTTCAAGCAAGCATGACAAGTCTATATGAGCACTGGAAACTAAAGCATGTAATTTGCAAGAATATAAAGGGATGTGATTGGAGTGTGCAAACGCAATTGGAGACACGAAGATTTTTTCCATGGTTCGGATAGGTGGTGCTATCGTACATCCACGTTGATGGAGACTTCATCCCACAAAGGGTAAGGGCTACGCGAGTCCACGGAGGGCTCCACCCACAAAGGGTCCACGAAGAAGCAACCTTGTCTATCCCACCATGGCCATCGTCCACGAAGGACTTGCCTCACTAGGGTTGATCTTCACGAAGTAGGCGATCTCCTTGCCCGTACGAACTCCTTGGTTCAACTCCACAATCTTGACAGAGGCTCCCAAGTGACACCTAACCAATCTAGGAGACACCACTCTCCAAAAGGTAATAGATGGTGTGTTGATGATCAACACCATGTAGCGACCCGACCTCAGACAGTCAAGTCTCTGTGCTTAAGTGTCATCCCTGGATCGGTATGCTGACACACACAGTACTCAAGGATTTATAACAGAGGTAAATCACATGTATAAAGTAACATAAATACTATTACCTCAATCCAAATAGTGGAAGTAACAACAAGGTTGTGGATTCCCATCAACACCAGCGACAAAGTTGAGTGTAGAAATCATAACCCTAACGTATCACTTACTCGTCGTAAGAATCTTGCAACATGAGACGTTGCAGCCATGTAGGTCAGTACATTGAATGTACTGGCAACTTCACACTGTAGAGCAATGTTGAATAATGGCTAGCACTACATGCATATTTGGCTGGTGGAGGCTCTAAGTTTAATTTTGCATAAAGCTAATTTTTCCCTACAACAAAGGAATATATTTTATTTAACTACAAAGTTTGTTGGAAATATTGAGAAGGTTCCTCCAACTCAATCCCAAATTAACATCAATAACCCAACTCAATCCCAAATTAACATCAATATTGAGGAGGAAGAAAACACGGGGCCCGCCTCTTGGCATCCGGGGAAGAGAGAGGGAGGGAACGGGCAACCGAAACTTAGCGCTTCGGCGTTCTCACGGATGGAGGCTGGGCCGTGGCTTGGCTGACTAGCTGGGCCGACCCAGTTAGGCGGACGTAAAACCTTTTTTTTAACAGAGAGAGAAAATGAAAAGAAAGAGAAATAAAATAAAATAAAATATTATATAGGCATATAATATATCTAAATTTTTAGAAAAAGATTTTCCACAGCATGAACATTTTCCTAGCGTAAAAAAAATCCACAAAAATTTAAAGAAAACAAAAGTGCTACTGATTTATTTAAAACCCAATAAAATCATTTTAAAAATACCAAACTGATTTCAAATTTATTGCTCTCCAATTTTCGAGCGTAGGGAATCATTTTACCCTAATTTCTGTATATTTTATTTTTGGACAAAAACAATTTGAATAAAAACACTACAATTTGAAAATTATTTCAAAGGGACTTTAGATTTGATCCTTTTAAACTTCCAACTCATATTTCATATGTTTTGAAGAAGTCATTTTATCTTCTCTCATGAAAATCATTGAGTTGCTTGATGTTTCTGAATTTGAAATATTTCCAAATGGAATTCAAATATTTTCAAAAGCCCTTATCATTTGATTAAATGGAAGAAGTCATATCATCTTCTCTATAGGGTTTTGTATTTGAAAAGAATTTGAATTCATGGAGATCAAAAAATGCAAGATGAACGTTTGGGGGAGTCCTTTTATTCCCTCTCATTGAACTTTCAGAAAGTTTTAGATTCCACTTAGTTTCGCACAATCAATCAAACAATCAATCATAACTATCTATTTAATATAACATTCCAAAATTTAGAATTTTGGGATGTTACAAACCTACCACCCTTAAAATGAATCTCGTCCTCGAGATTCGGAGAGGCTAGCAAGAAATAGGTTAGGTTTGAGGTCTCCTCAAAATCCATCGATCGTCACTGGGGGGTCTGGGGTGCTACCACCCTTAGCAACATGGTTACGGTTCCATCGAAACTCATATACTCCATCCTTATTATTGACAGTGTCGGTCTTCTCAGATTCTCGAGAAATTCCTTCTCTGGGCTCTTCCGGTAGTGGCATAACCTTTTCCTCAATTCTTTTGTCCTATCATCTTGATAAGGTTCTTCCATGATTGGGTCTTCATAGCTGACGGGTCTGGCGCCAATACAAAACAACTATCGATATCTCATGGAGGTCAACAAACAATTTATAGTGTCTCCTGCAGGAAATGGGTCTGGGCTTCATTCTCTCCGTATAACCTACGATTGGCAACAGCTGCCTTGTACAAGGGGAATAATTGTCATACCATTCTAAGGTTCAAACAAGGTTTAATATCGCCGTCGCTCTACTATGGGTAAGTCACTCAGATTTACCATCCCATATAGCAAAGCGAATAATAAGAGTAAGTCGGTATGGTGATCAATCCATCCCGCACCTAAATCATTACCTTGTATATGGTTTAGCGAATCTCGCATTCTAACACTCGGTCTTCCTCACCAGCATTGGAGAATTTCTCTTGTCGACGAACTATTTTTGGATAAATCCATGGATTCTGCAAGCCAAACAAACATCTATCATTTCTTCACATCTCTCAGGTTTTGCATAAACTCCTATAAGATCGTCTATTGATAAAGTCGTAACTTCTTCCAGGGTTTTTCCTTCAGCAAGAGTGTGCTTGCTTCTTGGCAGGTCCTGGAGCCTGTGGGTTATGGCCCATCTCATCACTTGTAAACCTTGAACTCATCATCGGGGCAACAGATCATTATTCCAACATCAAGCTTCCTAGCATTCTTAAATCCATCCAATTGTACTGTCTCCCTTCCTTCTCTTTGTACCAAACTAAGACGTGTTTACTTAGACTCATCATCGGGTTACATAGGCTCCATGTTACCAACATTATACCTCCTTTATATTCCAATAGTACTTCATCCCTTGATACTCTTGGGGTATCCCACATATCGAGACAAAACTCGTACTTATTTTGTCCGAAGTCCACTCCGTGGAATATCATTATATTTTCCAGGGGTCAAGGGTCCTCACAGGGCACTACCACCCTTGAATTGCACAAATTCATCCATAGACCATATTTCTCTTGTCCTCGAAAATGGTCAGAATCTTTCTTCATAAAATCCAAATCAGTACCAATGATGCTAACTTTATTTATTCTCAAATTATTACAATCTCCTGTATTTCCATTATATGCCTCAACTCAACACCTCAATATAAAAGAATTGTTCCCACTACTACTACTATATTTCTTTTGTTGCAAACTCAAGTATCTAGCACAAGCCTCCTTCTCATTTGGACAATCTCTGGCGAAGTGCCCTGCTTCATTACATCAAAAACATATTACTTCTGACAAGTCTCCAGGTTTCCTTTTTGGGCAACCGATGAAGTAGTGTCCTGACTCCTTGCATGTGAAACAGGTGATATGACTCAGGTCCTTCCTGGAATCCAATCTACTTCTCTTCCTAGACTTTACCATTCCAATCAGGGATTCTATTTCCTGTGGGTCATACTCTACTTCCACTGTCGAGAATTCTACTAGATCCCCATTCAAAAAATTCTGGGAGATGTGTCCTTCTTCCCCACATGAATAGCAAGACTTGGTGCAAGGTCTAATTGGTTCTTCTTTGGGTGTGTCCTCCACCTATTCCTTCATCACATGTTCTTCTAAAATTTCCATGAGTGCTCCTTTCATTGCTTCTTTCTTCTACTGGATGGTTCTTTGTACCATGGGGTAAAGGTGACACTGAACAGGGTAGTGGGTAGTTCCTTCACACAAGAAACAAGTAATCTGACTAGTTGGGCATTCTTCAGCTGGGTGACTTCCTTCACAATTAGGGAATTCATCCTTGAGTTCTTTATGGTTGTGTCCTATTTCTCCATAGAGCTTGCATGCACAAGGTTTCTTCGTATCATTTCCATAAGATTTCATCTTCTAGGACACAAACCGAGACTTTAGCAGAGTTAACTTAAATTCTTCCCAAGTGGTTACTCCTTGCCATCCATTGATGGTTTGGCACATCCTCCACCAAGTAGCAGCATCTCTTTCAAAGCACTGAAGAGCATGCTGGGCCATATCCTTTCCGGCTATAGTGTTATTCTTCATGTGGCCTTCCATGTTCTGAATCCATCGGTCCGTCTCCAATTGACTTATCGGTCCCGAAAATATGAGTTCATCTCCATTCATCCTCAATTGGGACCATTGGTTTTGGGTAAGATGAGAGATAGAGAGGGATACACACAATACACACAATAGTTTTGGAAAGACAGATTTTATTTTGTGGCTGTCGAAACAAACATCAAACAAATGACAGCTCACAATCGTTGCATCTAACGTAAGTGTATAACAGGGGTTTAGTCTTCTAAAGGTCAATGAATCTTCCAAATCGCCAAACTCTTCAAGTCTTGTTCATGTCTCCGATGGCCTCTTCCGATCATGCTTGCTGATCTTCTCTCGTTCTTTTGCCAGATCATCTCTGTTGACGCGATGTCTCTTTTTACGACTTTAATATTTCTGGAGTTGCGATCCAAACTTCTAGGTTTCAACATCCTTGGCATGAACCATGGTCCTACTGTCCTTTAGTTCTTGTCGAATCTATGGTATCTCGAGGTTCCGCTCCTCCAGCTTGGTAACTTTCAGCATCTGGGTCCTGAGTTCCTCACAAAATGCTTCCTTGTCAAGTACGGCTTCCTGAAGGTCCATCTAAAAATTCTTGATATAATACTCCAGATCCTGGTGATACACCAGCTAAGCTTAAATCTTCGTCCTTTGCTGATAAATGCTCCATTAGCCCTTTTGTCATCCAATCCTTTCGAAGAGATGCATGCTTAACTCAGCACGGTGACAATAGCATAAGCGGGCGATAACCTCATGGTTAGCCGTGTTTGTGCCCATATCTTTGCCATGAGCTATCCTTCCATAGTTGATATCTCCTGTCTTGGGGTTTTTCTTGACAAAACTTTGAGTTTTCACGCTCCATGTTCCGGTCTTTCTCTGACACACCTTGATCTCGGGTATTGACAACTTCAATAGTCTGTCAAATTCCTTAAGGGCAGCCGTCCTAGGTCATACCAATCTGGAAATTCTTCAGAGCCTTCAAATTCTCCTAGCCTTCGGCGTCTTCAACCGTTGTAGTTTCCATTATTCTAATGCACGGTATAATCCTCTTCATTTCGAAATGGTCTTAGTTGTCCGGTATCTTGTAATTCTTAGGGTGGTCTCATTAGTCGAATCTTTGTGTGGTCAAAAGGGCAAAGGGGTATAGTCTAACTAAAACATAATATTTGATAAAACTCAGAAAAGAAGAAAGGTAGAAGATATTATTGAAAATAAAACTTTTAGATAAAATCCTTTTCCTAAGTGCTTTCCGGTTTCTAGGGTCACGCCCTACAGTCAACATGTGCTCTGATACCATCTTGTAGCGACCCGACCTCAGACGGTCAAGTCTCTATGCTTAAGTGTCATCCCTGGATCGGTATGCTGACACACACAGTACTCGAGGACTTATAACAGAGGTAAGTCACATGTATAAAGTAACGTAAATACTATTACCTCATTCCAAATAGTGGAAGTAACAACAAGGTTGTGGATTCCCATCAACACCAATGGCAAAGTTGAGTGTAGAAATCGTAACCCTAACATATCACTTACTTGTCGTAAGAATCCTGCAAGATGAGACGTTGCAGCCATGTAGGTCAGTACATTGAATGTACTGGTAATTTCACACTATAGAGCGATGCTGAATAATGGCTACCACTACATGCATATTTGGCTGGTGGAGGCTCTAAGTTTAATTTTGCATAAAGCTAATTTTTCCCTACAACAAAGGAATATATTTTATTTAACTACAAAGTTTGATGGAAATATTGAGAAGGTTCCTCCAACTCAATCCCAAATTAATATCAATAACCCAAAATTTTATTTAAGTAACGTGATGAGATCAACATGATAATTCAAGAACTAGATACTCAAGATGTCCATAACCGGGGACATGGCTAATCATGATTAGTTTGTACACTCTGCAGAGGTTTGCGCACTTTTCCCCACAAGACTCGATCTCCTGCGTTGAATTTCTCGCACTACATGATGTTTGAGAAACGGATGATCGAGACACAATCTTTCCGAAGTATTAACTCTTTACTATGGGTAGACAGTACCACCTACTTCCCCCTACATCTGCTAGCCTACCACTGAAAGAGGTCACACAACATACTCAACTATGCTAGAGCCCATAATGGCTTGTGGCTGCACACGAAAGTTTCTAGCATGAATAATCTTATGATCCCTTTGAGCCTGGGTGGCATTCCATAGGGTGATCACACGGGTACTCCGGGATTCCCTTGGGAAAGCACTGGGTTCTCCAGGTGCCCGGGCAAACCACTAGGTGCTCCAGGGTGCCCCAACCATTCCACCCAAATGTGTATTAAATTAGACACCTTAAGTTAAACCCTTAATTAACAATATCTCTCACATCTTTCATGAATTCTCTCAAACCAATCCACGTCTACGAGCATAACATAGCAGTATAAGCATAACGTAGTAACTTACTGGGTTTGAAAGTAAGACAATAGGTTCCTACCTCATCAACTACTTCCCAATTCCCACATGTTATCAAATCCTATTCATGCAATGTTTGAGGGTTTAAACTAATGCATAAAACTGGGTATGAAAAGTATGATCAAAGTGTGAACTTTCCTTGTACTGTTGATGAAGATGATTCGCACTCATAACTCCTGATAGTTCTACTCATCACACTCCGGTCAATTTATCGTAAGCAAGCAATAGTACACACACATAAGCAATCATGTAAAAGAATCGAAGAAAAGATCTCGAAAACTTCACAAATAGACAAATAACACTTGTGAACAGCAAACACTTTCTAACAGTACCAAAATTGGGTGAATTTGGTCTTATCAGAAAGTTTAGGTTCGATTTTCAAAAAGAATCAACTTAAACAAATCTAGGAAACTCAAGTTACGATCAAAAGAAGATTGAATATGAATCTAAACAAATTTCAAAATTTGAAAGTTGCAAAAAGTTTATTTGATAGATTCACTAGATAGGTTGAATCAAGACGAAAATATAGGCGTTGGTTTCGTTGAATTTGGACAAGTGAGTAAAAAGTTGTGAGTGTTTGAAACGAGGGGCTATTTTGTAAGAAAACAAAATTGCAACCGGGACCCTGGCTACGTGGCAGAATCCTACTGACTGAAACCGTTCGCTTTGGAGGTTTTAATGAACGAACGTTCGTTAAGTCAAGAAAAATTATTCAAATAAAAAACACAAACTAATCTAATCCTACCCATCTAACCTAGAATGGACGGACGAGGAGCACCGGCGGCTTACCGCGGTGGTGGACCTCGACGTCGCCGGAGAAGGAGACGGCAACGACATCGGGGTCATCGGGGTGGCTGTTCCGGTGGTCCTCAGGCATGGTCGCAGGGTCAGGGAGAAGCAGCGCAAGGTTCCGGAGCCGATGGTGGTGGCGGCGTCGGGCGTAGGCGGCGGCGGAGCGCGGGGCAACGACGGTGGATCTCGGCGGAGCTCGCAACTCCGGCGAGGTTTTGCGCGGGTGTAGGGGTGGTGGTGGCTGCGGTTTGAGGGGGAAAACGGGGCTGGGGTCGAGGGTTTATAAAGGGGGGCGAGTCGTGGGCGAGGGGCAGGGTGGAGAGGAGAGTCCAGGGCGGTCTCGACGTCGGCCGGCGTCGGCGTACAGGTGCAGGACTCCTGCTGCCTTGCGGGAGGAGGAAGAAAACGCGGGGCCCGCCTGTCGGCGTCCGCATAAGAGAGAGGGAGGGAATGGGCCACCAAAACGTAGCGCTTCGGCACTCGCACGGCTGGAGGCTCGGCCGCGGCCTAGTTGACTAGCTGGGCCAGCCTAGTTATGCGGACGTAAAACCTTTTTTATAACAAAGAGAGAAAAGGAAAAGAAAGAGAAATAAAATAAAATATTATATAGGCATATAATATATCAAAATTTTCAGAAAAAGATTTTCTACAGCAAGAACATTTTTCGAGCATCAAATAAAATCCAAAAAAACAAAGAGTGCTACTGATTTATTTAAAACCCAATAAAATCATTTTGAAAATACGAAAATCATTTCAAATTTATTTCTCTCCAATTTTCTAATGTAGGGAATCATTTTACCCTAATTTCTGTGTATTTTATTTTTGCAGAAAAATAATTTGAATAAAAACCAAATAACTCCAGTTTGAAAATATTTTCAAAGGGACGTTAAATTTGATCCTTTTAAACTTCCAAATTGTATTTCATATGTTTTGAAGAAGTCATTTTATCTTCTCTCATGAAAATCATTGATTTGCTTGAAGTTTCTGAATTTGAAATACTTCGAAATAGAATTCAAATATTTTCAAGAACCCTTTTCATTTGATTAAATGGAAGAAGTCATATCATCTTCTGCCTAGGGTTTTGTATTTGAAAAGAATTTGAATTCATGGAGATCAAAAAATGCAAGATGAAAGTTTAGGAATGTCCTTTTATTCCCTCTCGTTTAACTTTCAAAAAGTTTCAGATTCCACTCAGTTTCACACAATGAATCAAACAATTAATCATAACTATCTATTTGATATAACATTCCAAAATTTAGTATTTTGGGATGTTACATCTCCCCAACACTCAACTCTCTCTCACGGATTTGGATTTGGTGGAAAGATGATTTGAGTGGAAAACAACTTGGAGAAGGTTAGAGATCAAGATTTATGTGGTTCGAATGGAATATCTTGATCTCAACACATGAGTCGGTGGTTCTCTCTCAGAAAATGTATGCTGGAAGTGTAGGCATGTTCTGATGGCTCTCCTCACGAATGAAGGAAGGCTGGAGGGGTATATATAGCCTCCACACAAAATCTAATCGTTACACACAATTCACCAAACTCGGTCAGACTGATTTAGTTCATAATGTGACCATTAGGCATTTCGGTGGGACCGACATGATCAACTCGGTGGGCGGAAGTGCTAGGGTTAGGGTAAAACCTCATATTGGTTTGACCGATTACACAAACTCGGTGGGACCGATTTTGGTAATAAGCTAACTAGAGAGTTGGTCAAGCAAACTCGGTGAGACCGACTACAAATCTTGGTAATACCGAAATTATTGCAACAGGAACTAGAGAGTTTGCAAGCCCATCTCGATGAGACCGGGATCCCATCGGTGAGATCGAATTGACTAGGGTTTCTGGCAGTGGCTATGTCAAGTGAACTCGGTGGCGCCGGATAGATCAAATCTGTGGGGCGAGTTTGACTTTTGGTTTGGGACATATGTGGACATGAGAAAGTGGTTGAGGGTTTTGGAGCATATCACTAAGCACTTTGAGCAAGCAAGCCATTAAGCAACACCTCATCCCATTTTAAGAGTATTGGCTTTCCTAAGGACTCAATGTGATCTTGGATCACTAAAATGAAAATGTAGAGTCTTTAGTTTTAACCAATCCTTTGTTTTTAGCATCTTGCAGGGGTTCCACATCCTCTTGTCCACGCCACTCCATCTGTTGAACTTATCTGAAGTATACTAGATAAAAACATTAGTCCAACAAGAGATATGTTGACATTAATTACCAAAACCACCCAGGGAGAACTTGTGCTTTCAATCTCCCCCTTTTTGGTAATTGATGACAACATACATCAAAGCTTTAGATAAAGATATATAGAGTGTAGCAAGTAAAGCTTTGGAAAGACATGTAACATGCATAGGCTCCCCCTACATGTATGCAATCATGTAAGTATAGAATGAAAGAGCATGTGATAAGCATGACAGAGCAAGCAATGAGTTACATGTATCTTTGCTATATGCATCAGAGCAAAAGATGTAGATATAGAAATTCTAACTTTATGTTCATGATTCCTTATTGTAAACAATATGTACATCACCAAGAAATCATCATGCACATGAATGTGATGCATATACTTACCTTGCGGTCTTAAGCTGGCTTAGAAAGAGATGAACCTGAGTAAACAAGGTTAGATAACACAGATATATCTACTAAACAGAGCAAGAATTGCAAACCACAAGAGTACCAAGACTAGGAGGACATGTTGAGAATGAGTAACAGGTACTCCAATTGGATATAGACATGTCCCTAAGGGTAAAGATATGCAATGAATTCAAAGATTTCCTTCCCTAGAAGTCTTTCTCCCCGTGAATCTTATATTGGATGCTTGGAGAAAATAGGGAAAAGAAAATCAGAGCAAACCATCAGACCACAGAAACATAACACAAATTAACATGTCTTTCCCTCTAAAGACATGTGAGTTCTCTCCTCCTGAATACCAACCATCTGGGGTCTCTCCCTCCGTTTGATGTGGTTAAGCATTCTCCCCCTTTGAAGTAATATCCCTCTTTTGAAGTGATTAAGCTTTGATGTGATCTCTCTCCCCCTTTGACATCAATTTCCAAGAAGGGATATTCTGGATTGTGAGTCAGAATAGGTTTGGTCCTTGAGTCACAGAGCAAAGAAGCATATAGAATGTGATGCCGGTAGAGTACATGGATCATAGAGTGGAGCTGGAACAAATATGCAGGATGCAAATGGCAAATTGTCTTCTCTGGAGTGAAATCGGTAACACTGAGTTATATACTTCGGTAGCACCAAAATGGTTCGGTTTGACCGATAGTGACAATCCGGTGTGTCCGAGTTCAACACAGAGATAACATTTTGTCACCTCAGCTCACTAGGCAAATAGGATCTCACAAAGATTTGCAAGGAATTAACTGAAGGATTTGCAATGAATTAGATGCAAGGAATGCAGAACAAAGAGAAGAAATCTAGATGAATTTTTTTTTATAAAAGAAGGGAAACAAGTATGCAAGAAACAAATGCAAGAACACAGAGAAACACTAGAGAACTTCATCTAGAGTTGGTCGGCGGCAAAGTCACCTATGTTAGAGTATATTGACTGAGGATTCAAGTGAGAACACTTGATCATAGGTCATACTCATCGTTTAAGCTCAAAATGGGGTTACCATTTTTGTTCAAGAATTTTGATGTATTCACATCTTGTTGAGCTGCTTTGACCCATGACTTGGGGTGAAGCTTCTCTAAGATGGAATAACATACCTTGGGTGGTGGTGTTGAACTTGATCATGTAGTTGAACTTGTGTGGAGTGCTCAAGGTTGATGTAGCTCATCGATGGTTGGGAGCTCCACTTGTAGTTTGAGTTCATCTACCTATAAGAGTTAGTCTTGCAACGAAGAGCACTTGTGTATCCAAAATGACAATCATTGTCCAGGATATACCCCGCGGTATGACCCGGCCGGAAGTATGACCCGGCCGGACTTGGTGTTTCACTAGTAACCCGCCGGAGGTTTGGCGACTTACGAGTCTGGCGGCTCACTGGTCTGACGACTCACGAGCCTGGCGACTCACGGATGGCCCCGACGGCGGGTCAAACGGACGACAAGGCCCAATGCCCAGTAGGCCGGTTCATGTGATGGTGGGCTGATTTAAGAAGAAAGGTGTGAGGAATATTTCCCTTACAAGGAATCAAGACCCGGACTTGTATCCGGCTTGTAGTAGAAGATAGGCTACTCCTAGTCCTACTAGGACTCCACATGTAACCCGACCCTCTAACTTATATAAGGAGGGGCAGGGCTCCCCAAAGAGGAGGAAGGAAGAAGAAACAATATCTAGGGCTAGACACAAAGGGTGAGCTGGCTTATACGGCGACTCCCTCATGAGCATAATGAGACCTAGCCACAAACAACATGTAGGGTTATTACCAGATGATGTTTCCCGGGGCCCGAAGCTGTCTAAATCCTTATCTTGTGTGTTGATTGCCTCGCGTCTCTCGATTCCGACCAACCCCTTCAAGCTACCGCATAGATGCGTTGGCCTCACGACTAAGTCCTCGCACTAAGGACATCTGCCGTGACAATTCCACGACAATCATGAAATTTGATACCAAATGAAATTTGATATGGAGAAATTGTCAAAGGATATGTGAAAAGGTTTCATGCTCCCTTGTCTTCAACCACCATGGTGTAGAGACATGGTGATGTAGGGATTGTTCAAGATGTGAGTGATTTGAAATCTTATAGATTTAGATTCATCCAATTACCTACAAGGGTTAGATAGCATGCAAGGGTGCAAATATATCCAAGACATATGATCATCATCATAAGAGAGATATCAGGGATTAGTCAAAGGCTCATGCCTTGCATGTATCCATATGGAGTATCTACTCCAAGTTTGAAGCATCAATGCTGTTCAATTCACCTCTCAAACGGCAAAATAATTTCTCATCAAGCAGTTTGGTGAATATATCCGCTAGTTGCTTATCGGTACGAACATGCTTAAGATCAATGTCTCCTTTAGCAACATACTATCAAATGAAATGATGACGAACTTCAATATGCTTAGTTCGAGAATGTTTCACGGGATTATGAGCAATCTTAATAGCACTTTCATTGTCACAAAGCAATGGAACATGTTTCACATAGATCCCATAATATTTAAGAGTTTGGGTCATCCAAAGTAATTGAGCACAACATGAACCGGCGATAATGTATTCCGCTTCGGCGGTGGATAAGGAAACCAAGTTTTCTTTCTTGGAGGACCAAGACACAAGAGATTTACCAAGAAATTGACAAGTACCCGAAGTGGACTTTCTATCAACCTTGTCACCGGCATAGTCCGAGTCGGAGTAGCCAACAAGATCAAAAGAAGACATCTTAGGATACCAAATGCCAAAATTTGGTGTATGTATTAAGTATCTCACTATCCTTTTCACAGCCTTAAGATGACATTCTTTGGGGGCCGCTTGATATCGTGCACACATGCACACACTTAGCATAATATTGGGATGTGGGGCACATAGATATAAAAATGAACCAATCATAGAGCGGTAAACCTTTTGGTCGACTGATTTGCCATCTTTGGTCAAGTCAAGATGTCCACTAGTAGGCATGGGTGTTTTCATACCTTTGGTTTCTTGTATGTTGAACTTCTTGAATAAGTCCTTGGTGTACTTTGTTTGAGAAACAAAGGTGCCATCCTTAGTTTGCTTGATTTGTAAACCAAGAAAGAACTTGAGTTCACTCATCATAGACATCTCAAACTTCTTCGACATTAGCTTCCCAAACTTTTCACTAAAATGAGGGTTAGTCGAACCAAATATGATATTGTAACATCCCAAATTTTCAATTTGGAATGTTATACATTAAGTCATCATGCATATCATATTTTCTTGCATTTTGTTGATCCTAGAAATTCACGCAACTCAAGGACCCTCGGAGAGAGTTGTAGATTTCGAAATTTTTATTTGAGTTCTCTCAAAACTATGAAAAAGAGGATCATTGGATTTATTTATTTTGTCTTCAAATATTTTTCCAATATCAAAAATAAGAGAGGGAATAATATGACTTTCCCAAAATTTAGGAAAAATGAAGATTTAATAAATAAATCAAATTTTGGATTTTTCTCGGAGTTTATTTGCCTTAGGGAAAATGCGTGTTTTCAAAAATTGCATTTTAGGCCCCGAGTAAAAGTTCATTTTGTTCGACTCATTTTAGGAGTCGGGAAAATTTACTTTGTAAATTTTGGAGTTCGTTTAGATTTTATTTTATTCGCTTTTCTGCACGCTATCTTAAAAAACAAAAAAATCCGGCGCCACCGGGCCAAGGCCGAGCCGAGCCCACCCTTGAGCCGTCTCCCTCCCGGGAGACCTGGTCGCTGCCGCCGCCCGAGTCCCGCTCGGGGACGCCGCCCCGCCGCCGTGACCCCTCCCCCAAGGCAGCACCCCCCTCCCCTCCTTAAAACCCGCCGCCCCGCCGCCTCGCCTCACCCCGCCACCCCGAGTCGCCCGAGCCGCCCACGCCACCCGAGCCGCTGATGCCGTCAGCCGTCGCTGGCCGTGCGCCGCCGCCGCCCGCCACCGACCCCGACGAGCCCCGCCGGAGCCCTGTTCCGCCCGCCGGAGACCTCGCCGGAGGTATAGCCGCCGCCGTTCGCCGCCCGGTTTTTTTTCAAACCTAGATCGTTATTTTTTCGGTTTAGCTAATTAGTGAACGTTCACCGATTCGTTCGTTTTAACGAACGTGTTCACCGGTTAGTTTCTATTAAAGAACGTTCGTTCGTTAACGCGTTCGTCGTTTTTCTTTTTCTCAGATTTAATTCGCGATTTTTCTGATCGCGATTTCTGATCTGATTTTCGTTTTAGTTTTTCTTTTCGCTTGTTTATCGGAATCAGGCGATTCAAGCGCCTGGAGTTTCGTCTCGAAACCCTCTTTCCGAATAATCAACTTGAACAAGTTTTGCTACAGTAAAATTTGACCTAGATCCAGATTTGTAGAACGGAGCTATTTTCTTTCGCCGTTTTTTCTCCGTTGCTTTGATTGCTTTGCTTCTTTTTGCAAACCGGAGTTCTTAAGTTGAACAATCTGGTTAGATCTTTTATTCGAGATTTACCCGTGCATTAGATGAGTACTTATTGTATGTTTGTTGTTTGTCTGCGATAGATCACCGGGAGTGCGCCGCTTGTTATTTCGAATCTCTAGGTTTCGCGGATCATCGCTAAAGGCAAGTAACACTTGATCATACTTTTTCTACTACCCAGTTTTATGCATTAGATCTATTCCTCAAACACTTGCATGATTAGGATCTAATTAAATTGTGGGATGGGAAGTAGATGAGGTAGTACCTATTACCTGTTTTATTATCAAACCCTTGGGAGTTACTTCTACATTTGCTTATTTGCCATGCTATGCTAGTAGACGTGGATTGGGTGAGTGTATCCATGACAGATGTGAGAATGTTAAATTAATGGTTTATTTAAGGTGGCAACTTAAACACACATCTGGGTGGATTGAGGCACACAGGGTATCCGATCATTGCACTGTTTTTTTTGGGACCGCCACCCAGGCTCAAAGGGATCATGAGATTATTCAAACTAGTAACTTCCGTGTTCAGCCACAAGCCATTATGGGCTCTGGCATAGTTGAGTAAGTCGTGCGAACTCTTATAGTGGTGGACTAGCAGATGTAGGGAATGTAGGTGTACCGGTCTACCCGTCGTAAGGTGCTAGTGCTTCTGAAAGACTATGTCTCGGTCATCCGTTTCTCAAACATCATGTAGTGCGAGAAATCCAACGAAGGTGATCGAGTCTTGTGGGGAAAAGTGCGCAAACCTCTGCAGAGTGTATAAACTAATCATGATTAGCCATGTCCCCGGTTATGGACATCTTGAGTATCTAGTACTTGAATATCATGTGAATCTCAACATGTTACCCTAATTAATATTGTTGGGTTTTTAATGAGTACTCTTAATTGGGATTGAGGATGCTGTCAACCATTCTCAATGTTTAACAACCACCATGATAGTTAAAAAATTTTATTCCTTTGCAGTAGGGAAAAACTGGCTTTATGCAAAATCAGAATCAGAGAGCTTTTTCCACCAGCCACACATATGCATGTAGACAGGCTTATCATTCATTACTCTCTATGTGTTACATTGCGGCATATTCCATGTGCTGGCCCGTTTCAGGCTGCAACCTTCATGTTGCAGACTTTTCGCATTTACAGTAAGGTGCTTTAGGTCGTGGTTCTATACTCAGTGATGCCGCTGGAGTTGATGGACTCACTTATCTTCCAAGTCTTCCGCTGTTATCGTTATTAGATGGCCTTAAGCCATATTTATTGTAATAAGTCCTCTTTTGGGCAATGATGTAATAAGTGTGTGATTGCTACTCTGTTATAAATCCTTCAAAGTACTGTGTGGTGTCAGCATTACTGATCCAGGGATGACGCCTGAGCACAGAGACTTGATCCATTCGGGTCGGGTCGCTACAAATATCATCAACATAAATTTGGCACACAAATAATTCACCATTAAACCTTTTAGTAAAAAGAGTAGAATCTATTTTTCCAATCTCAAAGCCTTTTTCAATAAGGAACTTAGTCAAGCATTTATACCACGCTCTAGGAGCTTGTTTAAGACCATAAAGAGCTTTGTGAAGTTTTGTAAACATGGTCGGGTTTCTTAGGACTAACAAATCTGGGAGATTGTTTAACATAAACTTCCTCCTCAATTTCACCATTTAGAAAAGCACTTTTAATGTCCATTTGGCATAAGGTGATATCATGGTGATTAGCATAGGCAAGTAAGATGCGTATGGACTCAAGTCTAGCAACGGGGGCGTATATCTCAAAGCCTTGGGCGACAAGACGTGCTTTGTTGCGAACAACTTGTCCATCTTCGTCTTGCTTGTTGCGAAACACCCATTTGGTACCAATGATGTTGTGATTGTTGTCGGCCTTCTCGACCAATGTCCACACTTGGTTTCCCTCAAAGTTGTGTATCTCTTCATGCGTGGCATTTATCCAATCCGGATCTTCCAATGCTTCTTCGACCTTCATAGGTTCAATGCTAGAGATGAATGATAATGTTCCCAAAAATTAGCCAAACGAGTTTTAGAGCGAGTGATTCTCCCGGTTTGGATATCATTGAAGATTTATTTGACGGGATGGTCTCTTGAGCCTCTTGCTTGAACTCGTGAGAGCTTTTGCTTGGGTCGGGGTGGAACATCTTCTTCATCAATTTGTTCTTCTTCTTGGCCTTCTTCATTGTTGACGTTGTCGTTCTCTTGTCGTGGTGGAGAAGGAGGTTGATGAGGTGCATCTTGGTGTACTTCCTTGTTTTCTTTATCTTGGTGTGTCCCACTTGTGGATGCTTCCATGTTAACTCTTGGTTCACCTTGACGTGAAGTAGAAGCTTCCACTTGGACGGACGAGGTACTCTCCATCACTGCCGTTGGACGAGTCTTGCCAATAAACAAGTCTTGGATTGCTTCCGAAGGGTCTTTATCTCCTACATGAATTGGCAATTTCTCTAGTTGCGAGCCGTTAGATTCATCAAACTTCACATCTACCGTCTCTTCAACCTTCCGGGTGAAATTATTGTAGACACGGTAAGTGTGAGAGTTTGTGTCAGGGGAAATCAACACCTATGGGATCACTGGAATCCCTTCTACGGTTGGCGGGCGCGAGGTTGTGCAAAGAGCGGGTGTGACAGGAAGCACACGGATCGCTTAACCAGCTTCGGGCCGCGGAGACGCGTAAAACCCTTGTCCTACTTTGGTGGATGTATTGAGGGTTCTTGTGTTCTTGAGGTCTCGAACTAGCTACGGTGGCTGCATAGTCCCAAAGAGCCGAACCCCCCTCCAGTATACCTCGGGCCTCGTTTTATAGTCGGAAAGGGGTTGCCACAGTGGCACACAGGAGGTGTAAAGGTGTACAGTGCGCGAGCTTATCGCCCAGCATTACGGGACAAAGCGCATTAAATGCACTACTTAGGTGTCCATTAGCTTTATCGGGGACGGGAACGAGGCCCATCCCGTCTGTCGCCGCTTCGCCTCGCTTCGACACGCTCCCAGGCCAGCGATGTGCGCGGTGCCATGTAGGCAGGCAAGCTGCTGAGGTGGGGCAGTGGTAGGGCCTTCACGAAGATCTGCATGCCACCACGCAGGTTCTTGCTGAATCGGTGTAGTGGCCGCCCGTCACCACGCAGGTGCCTGCCCAGCTGGTTGAGCTAGCAGCAGCTCTTGGATGGCGGGGGAGTCTTGGCTGGTGCGGGCCTGGCAGTGGCCCTGCTGATACCCTCGGCAAGGGTCTTGCCGGGGGCCCGGCAAGGGTCTTGCTGTGGCGTTGCAGTCGTCCCCGGCAAGGCGCTTGCCGGGGGTCTCGTGGATTTCCTCGGCTAGGATCCCGCCGAGGGTCGTCGTCTTCTGATCCTCATCTGATCTTGTGTGTTTATGATCTTGATAAAGATCTGCATGCCACCATGGAGGTTCCTCCCGAGCCCTGGTTCCAATGTAGTTGTTGATGGCGTTTGGAAACCCTTGGGCTCAAGGGTGGCTCGCTCTGCTGGCGTTGGGCAAGTTGCCTCGGCAAAGCTCTTGCCGGGGCCGCGGAGGCCGCCCCGGCAAGGGTCTTACCGGGGGGTGGGGGGTCCACGTCGCCCTCTTGCTCGTTGTGTTTCTGATCTTGGTGTTGTCTTGGTTGTCTTGTGCTTCGACTTCTCTCCGGCTTCCCTCCTCTGCCCTACTAAGTGTGGCCGCTGTGCGCAGCTCTGACTGCCCGTGCACAAGTAAAGGGGTCAAAAGGAGGGCCCCTACTTTTGTACACCGCTGCCTCTGGCTCCGGCAGGTATCTGAAGGTGAGCGATACGTTTTCGTCCACCTTCCAGGGGTGTCGAGCTCCAGGGCGCCCATCGAGGGAGAGGTGTTCGACGAGGAGGTGCTTGCCGCCGCCGGGCTCGAGGTTGTTGACGAGACAAGCGCCGGTGGTGATGGTTCTCAGGAGGAGCGGCTTCTCCAGGCCATGGGCGCCAGCTTTCAGAAGCTCCAGGCGCTCCACCACGCCCGCCTGGATAAGGCCAAGTCCAGGATGGCAACGGTGGACAAGGTGGAGGTGGACCTCAAGGGACGCGTCGCCGAGGCGCAAACTTGGTTCCGCCAAGCTTGTGAGGAGTTGAAGGCCGGCCAGGGCGAGCTGGCCAAGCGTGAGGTGGAGCTCACCATGAAGCGGGCCGACATCGAGAAGGCCCAGGAGACGATGAAGAACCTGGCCGCCAAAGCCGAGGCCGCTCAAACCCAGCACCAAGCTGCACTGAACTCCCAGGAGGAGGACCTTGCCGCGCATGAGGAGGAGCTTGCCGCAACGCTCCGCGGAAAGGATGAGGAGGTGGAGAAGCTCATCGTGCAGCGGACCCAGGAGCTGGAGCAGAGGCACGGAGAGGCACTCAATGCCCAGGCTCTGATTCACGCCGACAAGGTGAAGGAGCTGGAGGTGGAGCGGGACGTGCTGAAAGACCAAGTCCTGAAGCTGTCCAAGTAGAAGGACACGCTCAACAGCGCTTTGGTTGAGGCGCATTGCGCGGCCCTCAGTAGGGCTGGGGAGCTCTCCGACGCCAACAACTCCATCGAAGACCTCAAGATGAAGCTGGAGGGTCTCGAGGGGATGCTGTTGGAGGGCAAGGCCCGGGAGGAGACCCTGGCCAAAGATCTGGAGGCCGAGAAGCAGTAGCGGAAGAACGAAGCCACCAACCACAGGGATTTTGTGGATGGTGAGAATCGCTGGATCGGCCGCCTCGAAGACGTCGCCGGCAGGATCACCATGCAGCTTGCCACCATGGGGATGCCAAATGTGAGGTACACCCCGAAGAGCAACGTTAGCCCCAACGCCAAGCTGACCCTGTTCTTTGAGGGTGTCTTCGGGGGCGTGGAGCAGCTTCACTCCAGCCGGGCGACCTCTATGGCCGATGAGGCCCGGAGGCTTTTCCAGGATGCTATGACCAAGGTCCTCACCAAGATGGTGTACTGGAATCGCAACCTCGATTTCGACGCTGCGCTGGATAGCTTGCTGGAGCGTGCGGACCTCGCGGCGCTCAAGGAGCGTATCAAGCCCATCATCAGCCGCATCGGCGGAATTTAGAGGGTAGAGGGCCAGCGCTGGGATTAGGCACCCCGTCCCTCACTACCGCTGCAGATTCATGACCAAGATAATTTTTATCTTTAGTTAGAACTGCAGCAATACTTGATGTAATATAACTCTGCAGTTATTTTGATATTATGCACGTTACTTTCCTGTTCAATCCACCCTTTGTATGTTCACCCTACATTAATCGGGTAGGCTTGCCAGCGCGTAACCCAGGCTACGGCGCCTTGAGGACGGATCCCAAATGGACTGATGGGTTTGCTTGCTACCAAGCGAGCCACCTTACCGCCCTCAACGCGGTCGCTCGAACTGTCGAGCTTGACTCGAGTCAGAATCGAGAGCGTCGCTAATTGCGGAAGGCTACTCTGCCGCTCTCGACGCGGCCGCTTGAGCTGTTGAGCGGACTCGAAACAGAGCAAGGGTGTTGCCAATCGCGGAAGGGCCCCCTTGCGTACAGGTTTTCCATACATAGGGCAGGACCTTCGAGGATAATAACCTTATATGTAAAAAGAGATTGCTTAAAGTTTCGCACAACTTAGATTTTCTGTCATTGCATGGGCGTCCACCGCATCTGCAGATGGTGCCGTCAAGCTTGGTCGTCTTCTTCCTTGGAACGACAGCCGCGATGAAGCCGCCGCTTTGATCAGACCATATTTCCACCACTGCGCCCCCCTACCTGGCACGCCAAAGATGTCGGGGGATATCGACACCTATGGGATCACTAGAATCCCTTCTACGATTGGCGGGCGCCAGGTTGTGCAAAGAGCGGGTCTGACAGGAAGCACACGGATCGTTTACCCAGGTTAGGGCCGCGGAGACGCGTAATTCCCTAGTCATGCTTTGGTGGATGAATTGAGTGTTCTTGTGTTCTTGAGCTCTCGAACTAGCTACGGTGGCTGCATAGTTCCAAATGTCGAATCCCCCTCCAGTATGCCTCGGGCCTCCTTTTATAGTCGGAAAGGGGGTGCCACAGTGGCACACGGGAGGTGGAAAGGTGTACAGCGCGCAAGTTTATCGCTCGGCATTACGGGACAAAGTACATTAAATGTGCTACTTAGGTGTCCATTAGCTTTATCAGGGACGGGAACGAGGCCCGTCCCGTCCGTCGTCGCTTCGCCTCGCTTCAACTCGCGCCCAGGCCAGCGATGTACGCGGTGCCATGTAGGCAGGCAGGCTGCTGAGGTGGTGCGGTGGCAGGGCCTTCACGAAGATCTGCATGCCACCACGCAGGTGCTTGCTGAGTCGGTGTAGAGGTCGCCCGTCGCCACGCTGGTGCCTGCCCAGCTGGTTGAGCTAGCAGCTGCTTGGGGACGCCGGTGGAGTCTTGGCTGGTGCGGGCCTGGCAGTGGCCCTGCTGATGCCCTCGGCAATGGTCTTGCCGGTGGCCTGGCAAGGCTCTTGCCGTGGCATTGCAGTTGTCCCCGGAAAGGTGCTTGCCGAGGGTCTCGTGGATTTCCTCGGCTAGGATCCCACCGAGGGTCGTTGTCTTCTGATCCTCATCTGTTCTTGTGTGTTTATGATCTTGACAAAGATCTTCATGCCACCACGAAGGTTCCTCCTGAGCCCTGGTTCCAAAGTAGTTGTTGACGGCGTTTGGAACCCTTGGGCTCAAGGGTGGCTCGCTCTGTCGGCGTTGGGCAAGTTGCCCCGGCAAAGCTCTTGCCGGGGCCGCGGACGCCGCCCCGGCAAGGGTCTTGCCGGCGGGTCCACCTCGCCCTCTTGCTCTTTGTGTTTTTTATCTTGGCGTTTTCTTGGTTGTCTTGTGCTTCGGCTTCTCTCCGGCTTCCCTCCTCTGCCCTGCTAAGTGTGGTCGTGGTGCGCGGCTCTGACTGCCCGTGCACAAGTAAAGGGGTCAAAAGGAGGGCCCCTACTTTTGTACTCCGACAGGTTGAGCCATAACCAAGTAGGAAACCCTCATGAAATTTAGGAGGAAATTTATAACGGCGATGCTTATCAAGAATGTTGCACTTTGAGCCGAATACCCGAAAGTATCCAACTTGGGGTTTGTTACCGGTGAGAAGCTCGTATGCCATCTTGCCGAGTAGCTTGTGAAGATACAAGCGATTTGTTGCATGGCAAGCCGTCTCAACCTCTTCCGCCCAAAAGTGTTTTGGAGTCTTGTACTCATCAAGCATCGTTCTCGCCATCTCAATAAGAGTCCGGTTCTTCCTCGCAACAACTCCATTTTGTTGAGGTGTGTACGTAGCCGAGAACCCAAGTGAAATACCTTCTTCATCAAGAAAGGTATCCACATTTGCGTTCTTGAACTCCATTCTATTGTCGCTATGAACCTTCTTGATCTTCACTTCAAATTGATTTTGGGCCTTCCTAGCGAAGTTCTTGAAGATCTTTTGGACCTGCGATTTATCATCAAGAAAGAACACCCACGTAAATCTTGAAAAATCATCGACTATAACTAGACCAAATGAGTTTCCACCAAGACTTTTGTACGCATTGGGACCAAAGAGATCCATATGAAGTAGCTTGAGTGGTCTTCTTGTGGTCATGATGTTCTTCACGGGGTGACTCCCTCCAACTTGTTTTCCTGCTTGACAAGCACTGCACAATCTATCCTTGCCAATTATAACATCTTTTACTCCAAGGATATGATCACCTTTAATAAGCTTATCAAGATTTCGCATGCCCACATGACCTAACCTTCTACGTCACAACCAACCTTTAGAAGATGTAGCAATAAAGCAAGTTCTACGTTGAGCCTTTTCAGTGAAATCGACAATGTAAGGATCACCTCTACGTATACCGGTAAAGACCATATTTTGATTATCTCTATGAAACACTTGGCAATCTACTTCAGTAAATAGGACATTGAAACCAAAGTCAGCAAGTCTAGATACGGAAAGTAAATTATAGCTAAGAGATTCAACGAGCATAACATTTTCTATGGAGCTATCAAGTGAGATGGCCACCTTACCAAGGCCAATCACCTTACACTTTGAGTTATCACCAAAAGTGACATACTTTCGAGGGTCGTCATTTTCAGCAAGCTCACGAAACATATCCTTATCTCCGGTCATATGATCGGTACATCCACTATCAAGGACCCATTCCTTTCCTCCAGCCATGTAGCCACGAAGATTAGCTATAAGACCAAAGTGTGTCATCGCATCATCAAGGTCACT
Organism: Aegilops bicornis; assembly: GCA_021605145.1. Lineage (NCBI taxonomy): Eukaryota > Viridiplantae > Streptophyta > Magnoliopsida > Poales > Poaceae > Aegilops > Aegilops bicornis. The sequence continues at coordinate 350,443,281 of CM038671.1, read as the reverse complement.
ATCATCATCCTCATCATAGTATCCATGTTCAACATCATCTTGTAATTGATCATTTCCTAGAGAAGGTGATTCATTAGAAGTATGATCGTAACAATGTTCATCTCTATGGATTCTAATGACTTCGGAAATGATATTGCTAATAATTCTGACATCTCCTTTGGCACGCATGAGATCACGAAGCTCAAATAGGCAATCATCAAACTTAGGATCACTAGTACTCATCCTATTCAAGGCAATAGACTTATGGAGAATCTCATCTAGATTTTTCAAGGAATAATTTGGGAATCGTTCCTCAAGAAATCTCCATATGGTGTAAGCACAATCAAGAGTAGGCAAGCTAGCAATCAAGTTTCTAGGTAATCCTCTAGTAATAAGATTGACAGCTCTAAGATTGCGAATCATGTTAAGATCCTCATCGGGAGTAGGATGCAAGGGATCACTAAGACGTGCACAAGGGGTAGTAATGTACTTTCTCAAGTGATATTCATTGAAAATCTCAAGCATCCTATTTTTTCACTCATGAAAAAACTCTCCATCAAGTATAGGTACTCTATGTCTAAGATTCCCCACCATAGACTCATCCATCTTCCTCCAATGGTGATTAAACCAAAGAAATGGAGACCAAAGCTCTGATACTAATTGAAAGGATTGAGAAGCGGTGTCTAGAGGGGGGGATAGACCCTCAACAAAGAAAAGTAGCAGTTTTTAATTTCTTCAAGTTAAGGTGGAGTTTTAGCACAAGTTTAAACATACACAATACATTTCAAGCAATCATGGTAAGAGTATATGACCAGCGGAAAGTAAAGCATGCAATTTGCGAGAATGTATAGGGATGGGATTGGAGTGTGCAAACGCAATTGGAGACACGAAGATTTTTTTCGTAGTTCCGATAGGTGGTCCTATTGTACATCCACATTGATGGAGACTTCAACCCACGAAGGGTAACGTCTGCGCGAGTCCACGGAGGGCTCCACCCACGAAGGGTCCACGAAGAAGCAACCTTGTCTATCCCACCATGGCCATCGCCCACGAAGGACTTGCCTCACTAGGGTAGATCTTCACGAAGCAAGCGATCTCCTTGCACGTACAAACTCCTTGGTTCAACTCCACAATCTTGACGAAGGCTCCCAAGTGACACCTAACCAATCTAGGAGACACCACTCTCCAAAAGGTAATAGATGGTGTGTTGATGATGAACTCCTTGCTCTTGTGCTTCAAATGATAGTCTCCCCAACACTCAACTCTCTCTCATGGATTTGGATTTGGTGGAAAGATGATTCGACTGGAAAGCAACTTGGAGAAGGCTACAGATCAATATTTATGTGGTTGGAATGGAATATCTTGATCTCAACACATGAGTAGGTGGTTCTCTCTATGCTGGAAGTGTAGGCACGTTCCGATGGCTCTCCTCACGAATGAAGGAAGGTTGGACGGGTATATATAGCCTCCACACAAAATCTAACCGTTACACACAATTCACCAAACTCGGTGGGACCGAATCAGAAAACCCGGTCAGACTGATTTAGTTCATAATGTGACCGTTAGGCATTTCGGTGGGACCGACATGATCAACTCGGTGGGACCGATGTGCTAGGGTTAGGGTAAAACCTCATCTTGGTTTGACCGATTACACAAACTCGGTGGGACCGTTTTTGGTAATAAGCCAACCAGAGAGTTGGTCAAGCAAACTCGGTGAGACCGATTACAAATATCGATAAGACCGAAGTTATTGCAACAGGAACCAGAGAGTTTGCAAGCCCATCTCAGTGAGACTGGGATCCCATCGGTGAGACTGAATTTACTAGGGTTTCTGGCAGTGGCTATGTCAAGTGAACTCAGTGGCGCCAGATAGATCGAATCGGTGGGGCCGAGTTTGACTTTTCGTTCGGGACATATGTGGATATGAGAAAGTGGTTGATGGTTTTGGAGTATATCACTAAGCACTTTGAGCAAGCAAGCCATTAAGCAGCACCTCATCCCCTTTTAATAGTATTGGCTTTCCTAAGGACTCAATGTGATCTTGGATCACTAAAATGAAAATGTAGAGTCTTCAGCTTTAACCAATCCTTTGTTCTTAGCATCTTGCAGGGGTTCCACATCCTCTTGTCCACGACACTCCATCTGTTGAACTTATCTGAAATATACTAGATAAAAACATTAGTCCAACAAGAGATATGTTGACAGTAATTACGAAAACCACCTAGGGAGCACTTGTGCTTTCAGCCTTATAGTTGAGACGGAACTTCTTGATAGCAATAGCAAGGCGTCTGACCGGCCCAGGGTGCGTTTGAAGGATGTGGGACGATATGTCCAGGCATTGGCGCTGCCTGCTGTAGAGCTCATCATCGATGATGAGGTCCAATGGGTGGAGTGCCGGAGGGGGCACCACTGCCGCGATAGGATAGTGGTCCACATGCCAGATTCTATGGGGAGGTGGGATATGATGGTTACCAACATCTCGTCGGGTAGGCTGCTGATGAAGTCAACGCTCGTTGGAGGTTCTTTCGGTTCTGGCTCGACCCGCCCCTGCTTGTTGGCCTGCTCGTCCTCCATCTCGCAGCAGGCGGTGATCCTTGATGATGGTGCTTGTAGATGAGAACGGAGGACTATTCTACATACCTTCCGGAGGCGGCCGAAATAGAAGTCCAAAACCAGCAACAAATTGAAGCGCTCACAGCTTGCTTCCCTGTACAGTGAGCGTGGGCGGCTGACTGCTCGTAGTCGTCCCGTCTAATCGAACAGCTGCCCGCGGTAGTAAATGGTTAGTTGAACACCCACAGTTGTAATAATATGACCGTTTGCGATAATAATGTGGTGGCTATTTGTTGAAAAATGCCAAGGAAAATAAATTAATAAAAAGGCAAAATGAGCCCCGGATAATTTCATATTTTTAGCACGACACTCCTATAGTTGCATGTTGCCTCTGTAAAATAAATCATGGGGGAAGAGACAACATATGTTCTTTCACACACAAATCAGGTGACCAAGTTCCCGCTCGGAACCCTGAGGCTTCTTGAGAGAAGCTTCGGTTTGTATGAAAGAAAATATGTGTCAAAGCCAAGTTGTAAAGGGCAACATATCTAACTCTAGCTTACAAAAGGTCCAAAAGCACAAGGATTAATTGTTCATCAGGTTTACACAAAATCTAGATTGAACAGGACAATAACATCTAACTTAACCAAAGTTTTCGGCAGTCACAATCGAATGGATCGGTTTGATCAATAAATTAAGATCCCAGCACTACTGGGAAAAGGCCTACTAATGGCGCACCAGTTTTGCCTACTAATGGCGCACTACTGGTGCGCCATTAGTCTAGGCCACGGTGCGCCATTGGTATTTTTTAATTTTGAATGCGGGAAAATAGTAGTGGCGCACCGTCTAACCCTCCCCCCCCCCCCCGTGCGCCATTGCTATTTTTGAATTTTGAATTTGGATCTGGATCCCGATTTTTTTGCCCATTTTTTGCTCTTTTTTTGCACAATATTATTTCAAAAAAATTCCTGTTTTTGGATCTTGTACGTTCTTTTGCCGTGTTCTTTTGCCGTGTTCTTTTGCCGGAGAGGAGTTCAACGGAGAGGAGTTCGCCGGAGAGGAGTTCTCCGGAGAGGAGTTCGACGGAGAGGAGTTCGCCGGAGAGGAAGAGGAGGAGGAGGTGACCGCAAAGGCGCTCTCCTACATCGCCGGAGAGGAGGAGGTCGCCGAAGAGGAGTTCCGGAGCATCGGAGATGAGGAAGGAGAAACCATGAGGGGATGGGAGGAGAGGAGGGAGGAGGAGCTCACCGGAGAGGAGGGAGGAGGAGCTCACCGGAGAGGAGGGAGGAGGAGCTCACCGGAGATGAGGGAGGAGGAGCTCACCGGAGAGGAGGAGGAGGTCGCCGGAGAGGAGGAGGAGGAGGTCGCCGGAGAGGAGGAGGAGGAGGTCGCCGGAGAGGAGGAGGGTAGTATGGTGGAGGAGAGAAGGGAAGATGGAGTGGAGGAGTTGAGGAGAGGTGGAGTGGAGGAGAGGTGGAGTAGAGGAGAAGAATGAAGAGGTAAGGAGGAGAGGACACGCCTAGCCATATATAGGGCATAGTAATGGCGCACCATGGGCAGGTGCGCCATTAGTAAAAAAATTTTTTTTTTTATTTATTTTGAATTTTGAAGGCGGGAAGATACTAATGGCGCACCATGGGTAGGTGCGCCATTACTAATTTTGTTTTATTTTTTTGATTTATTTTGAATTTTGAAGGCAGGAAGATACTAATGGCGCACCATGGGCAGGTGCGCCATTAGTAACTTTTTTGTTATTTTTTTGATTTATTTTGAATTTTGAAGGCGGGAAGATACTAATGGCGCACCGTGGGCAGGTGCACCATTAGTAAGTTTGAATTTTTTTAATTTTTTTTGCCTCTCCAGATCTTAAAAGCCTCATATCTTTTTTTCTGTTAGGTTTTTGAGGATTTGGAAAATGTTTAACGGGGTTCCCCCAGTTAAATTCGGATGTAAATTTTTGAGTAGATGATTTTTCATATAAAAAACTTTTTCATCTGAGTTCGTATGCAAAAGCTATGCCCATTTTTACAAATTTTCGAGAGATTTTGCAAAAAAGTCGAAAATTCATGTTTGTAAATTTTGCTAACAACTACACCACATATCACATGGGAATCTTATTTTCTTTTATGTTTTTGACATTTCTATCATTTTCTTTTATTTATTTTTTTGAAACTGAAAAGGCGGTCCAGGGGGGTGCATTCGGGGGAATGTTTGGGCCAAAATACTAATGGCGCACCGTGGGAGTGGTGCGCCATTACTGCGCCATTAGTAGTTTTGGAAAAAAAAAATTTTTTACTAATGGCGCACCGTGGGATGTGGTGCGCCATTGTATTTGCACACTAATGGCGCACCAATACATGGTGCACCATTAGTATTTAGCAATGGCGCACCACATGTACAGTGCACCATTAGTGTCCATCCCATCTATAGCCCTTTTCCTAGTAGTGCAGGCTAGAAAATCTACTGGTACATGAAGACAAGTTGTTGTAAATAGAAGCGGAGCATGTTCAGAAGCCCTTTTATCCACCTGAAACTTCTTTGTATGTTGTTCAATGTGTCCATCCGTGAGAAAGTTTTTGTTAAAAACCTTAATCCTCACAGACAATAGTACCCTTGCATTTAACAGGAAGAATGTGACAAAGCAAGTGTTTGCATGGTTGGATGCATATCCTTCCAACATTATTGCCCTCAAATGAATGTCATGAGAACTGAAAATTCCACGCTTCTTATGCCACCAATAGGTTATATCTTTTTGTCCATGTGCTTTTGCCAAAATAGACATGAAGAATGAAAACAGTTAATGTCTAAAAAATGGTATGTCGAAGAGCGACAACTGAACAGTTAATTCTAGTAAATTATATATGGGCTTTCAACGTGCTTGAAATCATCACCTCTATATACAAATTGTCCAGACATGGAAAGCATCGCAGCAAGCCGATAATCGTGATCAGATCAAAACACCACATACTGATATGTAAGGTCAAGACAGAATCCAGCACCATTGATACGATATCCATGGAAAAGCTCTTCATTGAGCATAGAACATAATATTAGTACCCAAAAAGTACTCCAAGATGATATAAAACTTATGCGCACAAACGAAAAATGCAACTTATGATTAAAAAAGTGTTTATGATATAAAACTTATGCGCAGAAATGAAATATGCAGCTTATGATTACAAAAGTGTTCATGATAATATATTGTACGTGAATAACTGTGGAGCCAACCACCATCTTGTAACCTTCAAGTGGATCAGTTATTACACCCAAGGTCTCTGGTATAGGCGCAGAGACCACAGTTATTTGCGAAGGTGCCTAACAATAATCAAGGAGTAACCTTTGGAGTGAAGGGGCATCTCTGATGATGAGCTCCTCTGCTTTAAAGAAAATTCCAATGCTTACAAGGTGAGGCAACTTTATTTGGAGACAATGGATATGGATTTCTTTTCCAAAGACAAGTAGAAAGCGCTCCAGGGCAAGGCGGCGGGAGTGGATGATGCTGTGTAGTGAGGCCTCCGATAGACCGACACCACAAGCGCGAGTTGTTTTAGCAGTGGGGGTCGAAGCATTCGTATCAGATTGTCTGCTATATGGCACCGGGCCAAGGTGGCGGTGTGGAGAGAGGAGGAAAACCATGAGATGGACATCGGTGGTTATGGCACAGCTACACCGCTTGGAGGGAACCTATTTGCGTAGTAATGGTAGAACTCAAGATGCTGGAGTTTTATGAATTGACGGGATGTCAGCCAGGGCGTCTTGCGTGTAGGGTTTGTGCAGCGGGCTGCAAGCCAGGATGCATAGGCGTTGAACGGAGCCCTGGAGGGAGGAGATGATGGCTCCGTGGAGTTCAAAATCATGAACGACAAATAGCAGTCGACAGTCGAGAAAAGCCGCGGCGCGCCATAGATTGCACCACCGAGATGTGAGGACCTGTGTGCGGTAGCCATCCTTGGTGGGGAGATGGAAGATGATCTCCCCAAGGATGGCATCCTGTAGATCGCTGATGCGGTCCACCCGAGATTCTACGGGTTCCCCGGATCCAGGGGCGTTGCCGCTTATGCCCGCGTTGCCAGCTGCAGGATCTACAACCGATGGCGCCGCTGGCCGGAGCCTCGTCAATGTAAAAAAAGATATCAGGATGTTCAGAAAATAGCACCTACATTTGCATGTAATTTTTATTCTTGAAAAAAGTGTTTTCATACCCTTTTTATTTTTAATAATGTTAGTAACATTAATAACTTCGGGTAGTTTAAATGATACTTTTGTCCTTAATGCAAATGATATGCACGTAAAGGTAATGTTTGTCTGAACATTTTGATATCTTATTTGCATATTTCTTAGTTCATATGAATTTGTTATGAATTTTCAAAGTATCGGTCAGACAGTCAAAGGGCATTCGGGTGACCTCGGGGGCAAATCTAAGGGAAAAACTGAGCAGAGTCGAAAAGTAAGGGCAAAACCGATGGGTAGGTTCCAACTGAGGGCAAAAATGCAATTGTCCCAACAATGAATCACTAACCATAGAAACCATTCAAACAATCAATACACTACACGGATCTAATGAATCTTACTCTGATTTCATGGACTGGGTGAACTTAACCATACAATTTTTATTCCAAGAAAAGAAGGGGGTTGGACTAACCGGATTTCCATCGGAGTCAGAGTCGTTGTGGGAGTAGCGACGGATTTCCGGCTCCGACTGGGGAGGCACGACAACATCGACGAAGTCAAGGTTGCGCTGCTGCCCGCGAGACCTCGATGGCTGCGACCACAACCTCTGTGCCCAGCTTCATGCACGACGCGGGTGCTTCACCGGCCCCGGCGACGCCACTCCCTACGATGGTGCGCTATAGCTGCATCCTCATGCACTCTAGGCGGCGGTGACAACTGTGGACGGGGGGTGCGGCCGCCTATTATGACCAGCAGATTGGGCGTGCCATTAATATGGAGCATTAGGAGCAAGTTGGGTGGTGGTCAATGGGCTGGCTCACCTCCCGGTGAACCTGCACAATGGACTACTGGCATGCCTACCGTCATTTCACACAGCTACTAGCACGCGCCCCGGTGACACTGCATAGCGAACATGCGGATGCCTCGGCCTCTCGGTCTACCTACTCGGCACACGGGACGCCTGGCGGCATGTATTTTTTTGATTTTACTTTTTGGTGATTAATTATGCCGCTTTATTGCTTAACTGAAGCACAACACGTGCATTGTAGGTCTAAAGCACACGGTTCGAATAAAGATTTCGTTTGCGATATTGGTTGCTAATTATTGATAATTTCCTGTATGTGAGAACATTATATCAAAACTTGTCTCAAATTTGACAACAATAATAGAATATCGTAGTCTATTGGTGTCCATATGTCACCACGATAAGTTCCATAAATTTCAATTTAGTTTTGGATTTACTGGATTTTAAAATCAAGATTCTTGATGTTAGAAATTTCTTGCATGGGGACTAAACATGCACCCAGGGACACATACACATATGATTTTGCAATCCATTTTGGTGCACTATCACGGGTCTCATGTAGCTCAAACTTGATTTTTGCATTAAATCCCTGCCAAATCAATCAATGTGTAAAAACAGATGAATGGTATCTATTTTTTTTAATTTTTAACACTGAACTCATTTGATCGCATGTTCACTGCAGAAAAAGTTTGACATGCATCTTTGGGCTACAATGCACGCGGTGGTCCTAGGACACTCACTACCGTGTGACGCTCTTTGTGGGCCCGTGAGGTCATCGCCCATCATTATGACCTATGGCGAGAGAGGTTAATTTGACCAACAAGGATGGTCATTTTTTTGGTTCGTGTTACATATGGTATGAGTATATATATAGTACGTATCGAAAGGGTGGGAGCAAAATATACTATGCGTCATATAGGACAGTCACTCACGTGCGATGCTTCCATCCGTGGGCCCGCGAGGTTGTCCTCCATCACTTTGACCCAAAGAGAGGGGTTAATTTGACCAACAAGGAGGTTTCTTTTTGGTTTGTGTTGCGGTAGGATTATATAGTACATGTCGAAGAGGGGAGAAGGGGGCCAACACATACTACACACACGTCATGAATGACCTCGTTCCATATGGGGACTTTTCAGATTCCAAGGCAGGTGCCACATCGAAGTTGTGCATATTGGGTATTCAAACATCACCAACACCTCACGTGCAGAAGATGGTTGTCAATCACTCGCCTGCGACGCTTCCCTCCAGGGGCCCGTGAGGTCGTCGTCCATCTAATTTGACCCAACGAGAGAGGTAAATTTGACGAACAAGGAGGATTATTTTCGTGTTGTGTTACGGTAGGTGTATATATATCTATAAGTTTGTCAAATTTATGTCACCACATATGTTCGGGGCATGCATGATGTGGTTGTATACATCTAGTGTGATGAACAATAAGAATCCACCCTTTAAGTCCCCACATATGTTTGGGGCATGCATGAAGTGGTTGTCTTTGGACACTCTCCCTCGATTGGTTATCATCGATGACCTATATATTCGTGGGCCGGTGTGGACGTCCATCACTTTGACCGACAACGAGAGAGGTTACCAGGGTGGATTCTTTCTTTTGGTTCGCGTTATCGTATAGCGTACATCGATCATGGTGACATTCCAGAACTATGTTTGAGTGCGTGCATACACATGAATCCCTATATATACTATACAAGTCATGAACCCTCACACCATGTGGGTACTTTCCGGTTCCAAAAGTACGGTGCCACATCAAAGTTGTGCATTAGGTATATTCAAACACCACATAACACTTCCAAACATATGGTTGGGCCACATGCATAGTGGTTGTCTTCAGGCACTCCCTCACGTAGTTATCGGCAAGAAGCTAGCCTATTTGTGGGGCCGCGTGTGGACGTCATCCATCACTTATACCCAACAATGAGAGAGGTTATATGACCAAGGTGGTGATTCTTCTTTGTCAGTGTTACAATATGTTTGGTGAGATGCCCCCCCACCCACCAACACAAACTATGTGTGTGTGTGTGCTAGGGGGGCAACTTCACACTTGCTAAACCTGCGTGGGGTTGGGGATGTCCGGTGAATTTGCCAGGCACATGTTCCAGGTATATTCAAATTTGTGAATTGGGTATTTAAATATCACACCACACATTTTCACACACACACACACACACACACACATTGGGCCACCGCAGGTGTGGTTCATATGTGGTCTCACCCATCTCGCGCCACAAGCGAACATTTGTGGGCCCGCACATGGTCCACATTTGAGGGGAAGCAAAAAGGGGGTGGGGGGTTGACCATGATGTACTCCTTTCGATTTTGTGTTATGGTAGGGTGAGATGTCAGACCTAGCTATTTGGGGCCATGCGTTCATAGATACGATTCCCCTCCCGCCAACATGAAGTGGCCCCGCACATGGTCCATATTTGACCGGAAGCAAAAGGTGGGGGGGGGGGTTGACCATGATGTAGTCCTTTAGTTTTTGTGTTATGGTAGGGTGAGATATCAGACCTAGCTATTTCGGGGCATGAATTCATAGCTAGGATTCCCCTCCCGCTAACATGAAATGTGTGCGCGTGTGGGGGGGGGGGGACTAGCAATAATAACGTGCGCTTTGTGCGACAGGTGCCACATTCAAGTTGTTTATTGGCTATTTGAACATCAAATCACCCTTTTCATACATATATTTGGTCCACATGCAAGTGTGTTCATGTTATGACCCTTTCACGCGTTCTTTTTTGCCAAATTTATAAACAACAGACAAGTCGGATGCAACACCTATTTGCGATCGGGTACGCAACAGACATGGTTCCCTCGGACTACCCGTGTGTCGTGCCCGTGCCCCTATCGCCCACATCATCACAGTAGACTGGGCTCCACGAGGCTTCCCTCCCTCACAATCTTGAAAATATCAACCTGCCTAGAGCATTTTTCTGTTTGATATCACACGATTTGTATGTGTGGACCGTGTGCGATGTCTATTACTCCCGCTCTGGGTCAATCAGTTGATAAAAAATTTCAGTAGCCCCGGCATTTCACTCCAGCCTCCATCCCTCGCAATCTCAAAAATATCTACTCGACTGGATTATTTTTCTGTTTGATAGCACACTATTATTATGTTTTAACCGTGTGTGATGTTTGTTACTCACGCCCCGCTCTGCTTCAATCCCTTGATCCAAATTTTTGGTCGCCCCACCATTTTACTCCCACCTAGTAAAATTTTGAGTACCCGTGATATTTCCTCAAACACGACCTTGGACCCCCTCCACACACACACACCCCAAATCCTACGCTCACCTCAAATACCCCGCTCACACACACACACACCACCCCTCCCTCGCTTGAAACCCTAGTTAGGTCGCCACCGCCACCGTCGACACGCCGCCTCCATCGTCAACCTCTGTCGGTCTTCCCGTGCAGGTTACCCACCAATATACATACACTCGCCACCCTGAGTTTCTAAGATGACGCCTGCGAAACGCCCCCTTTCTAACAGATCCTCATCCCCATCCCCCTTCCCCAGTCCAGAGCGTTGCAGCCTAAGTCCGGCTACGCTTCCCGAGGAGCTCGAGGAGCGAATGGCCCAAGAGAGATTTACCGCGACCTCTTCGCCTAGTGTCGACGAGCTGGCCCCCGAGGAATTTGACGTCCATGACTGGGCGTAGGATTTCAATCAGCCGGCTAGAGTATTCTGGCATGTCGCGGACACCGTCTATGACATCGAGGTCATCGACAGCAACGACATGACGCGGGCTATGTCATAGGTTAAGTTTCGCACCCCCAACCCATCGGGTTCTATAGCCGTCGATCTCATCGATGGCCCTGCCGCTGATCTCCTACAGCTCGTTATGAACAATTTCCCATCCTTCATCGCCATGGAGCCCCTTTTGTCATTTCTGAAGGACACGTTCTTTGATGCTAGCTTGGGAGCCTCAGCTGCCAAGTCAGACCTCATCGACGGCGACCACGAGGAGGAGCCCATCTGTGACAAGTGAGGAAACCCATGATTTGTTTTGCCGGCTCTACACCGAGGGAATCCCATGATTTGTTTTCTCAAACCCCTTTTGTAGTGAGAACCTGTCCAGTATTTATTGCTATATTTGGTTGTTTGCATTATGCCTTGTTTATTTCTACGGTTTTTGGTTGTTCGGTTGTTGGTAGTTAGCATATGTCTTGTTTCAATTGCCATCTTTGGTTGTTCGTAGTATGCCTTGTTTATTTCAGTTATTCACAACGTGATGTTCTATATGTGCTAGTATGAACTATGCATTACAATTTCATCAATACCAGTTTTAACAATAGCTCTATGAATTACTATATTTGGTTGCTGTTAAGCATGTTGTATTTAAAACTCCTTTCCATTTGATTTAAGAATAACCAGTGTACTTAGACCGGCACAATACACGTTTGAATGACTATGTTTGCTTGTTTTTAAAATGTTAGGCCTGTTGTCGTTAATAACACACCTTTCCACTTCTTGTTTTTCTGAACTAGCGTGCTTAAACCTTCGCCATAAACCTATCATTTGGATATTATGTTGTCTACCATGGATATATTTGGTTAATATTTAGCATGTTGTGCTTAACATGCCTTTAGATGTACTTACACAGGATAATATTGGGAACATCTGTTGTTTATCTTCGAGGTTAGTTTCATCCCATGGCTTACATATACTCATTGTTTAGGATATCGGTAGCTGGTACCATATAGGCCGGGGGCAGATAAGGGATTAATCAGTTATATGGACTTTTAACTGAATATATCTGTAATCCATTTATTGGTAGGTTAACTAGGGTCATATCTAATATATGTGAGGCTACATAGCATCATGCACTGTACTAAATGTTTGAATATGCAATCCTAGGCTACATAGCAACAAGGAAGAGTGTTACCTTAATGTTTTGCTCGTGTCTAGATATACGTAGAAGAGCAGCAGCAACAACGACAACACAACAACAGTTAACTGCAGTTAATCGGCCGATAATTTGTAAATGCAATAAACTCTGTCCGGCCCATAATATAAGATGTTAATTCATCCAATGTGTGAGTATATTGGATGTTATAAGATATTATATAATGGGACGGAGGGAGTGTTGTACTACATCATTGTGCAATACTACAATTGTTGTTAGCTTCTAATGTTTACTTGGTTCTTTTAGGTACATATGTAATTGGTAAAGATCTGTGCTTCGACCCTTTCTGTGTATGGGGCAATGAGATATTGATGAACCAACATCAAGTGAGGAAGCTGATAAAGATTGTTAGTAAAATGGGTCAAAAGATGGCAATTAAACTATTTGTTTACACTTTATCCAAGACAACAGCAAACTGCAGGATGGTAAGTAAGAACTCTACAACCTTCTTTTTACTGCTCATAATGAGTTGTGTTAGATGAATATGTCTGAATCTTTTTCCTTTGCAGTGGTTCCCAAAGCAGTTTACTCAATATTACCTCTCAAACTACATGATTGGTGGGCATGCAAAGGTTAAAGTATTTCTACCAGAACATGATGACTATCTAGTTGTGTTCATGAAGACAGTGAAGGATGGGCGGTCGGCTATCACAAGGGGTTGGACTAGAGCCGTGTGTGCCTTCCGCGTGGAGGAGGGCACAATATGGGAATTCTGCTTCACATTGGTCAGCAACCATAATGTCTTTCGCCTCTTGCTTTATCGTCTTTTGTAGTACAAGTATACAACTGTGGTTCATCATTCTTTATTTGGTGCTTATGTAATTCTGGAACATATGTACCTGTGAATTGAATAATGCATTGGTTGTTTGAACCTGATGGATATGAATAAAGCTATAACATACTTTCAAATTCAAATTTGGTACAATTTTAAATAGCAGCAATTAAATTAGGGTGAAATTACGCTTTGTGGGTCGCTATAACGCACACGGTCGGCAAAACACAAATGTGTGTTATATACACCATAATCCGAACGGTTCACAGAGAGGAAACGTGTATGAGCATGCACACAGTTGTCGTTTGCAAAGCGTGTATGATGTTAGAAAATATCACAAATGGTGCAAGCAAACTAAATGGTTGTGATAGTCACCTTATCAAACACGATTTACAATCATGAACTGTTTTTGATGTGGTACGCATCGTAAACATTGCACCAGAGAACAACGCATGCGATAGTTATCCTGTACGACACTGTTACGATGGTCCAACGTTTCATAATCCTATTCGACACTCGTACGATGATTAGCTAATCTTCTTAATTAGTTATCGCATACGGTTCAGGAAAAGTGAATGTGTGTGATTGTCTGCTTGTCATACATGTTCTATAATCGTGAACTGTTTGTGATGGGCTGCACATTGTAAACACGGCACCACAGAATACCGACTGCGATGGTAATGCCAGCACACACGACTAGCAAGGATGGAGCGTTTTGGATATTATATGTATCCCAACACTATTTTCTGAAGAATCGCTTTTGGGATAGGTGCGGGCATCGCATACGCTTTGTTCTGGAAAATGTATGCATTCCTACTCCCCATCCCCGACGATTTATGGGTTGTGTGGGAAGGACCCCCCTATTGCCAAGACTAGCAAGGCGACGGTTTAAAAGGCCATCACGGAAAGGGGTTAAAAACCGTTTGTATAGCAACTCGCTATACCAGTGCGCCTAGCAGCTCTGGATCTTTTGCACGATGGATGGCAAACTGCTGATCACACTTCCTCTGCAATATATCCATTGTGCGCAAAAGTACTGGCACGGTGATATCACTACCGATTGGCCATGCCGCCTACACCGGCCGATGAAGCTCTTGCTCCCCGACCTGCTCCGGCTCGTTCTCCTCGATGAAGATGTAATGCAGGAAGGGGTCGACGTTGAAGCATTGATCGTTGCCTGGCATGCTTGGAATAACTAATGGTAGATGGGTGTGGACTAGATTTGCGCAAGTGTTGCGATGGTGCGTTGCCGCCTGGGTCATCTGGAGCAAGCCACTACCTGGTGGCGGGAAACCGATTAGGAAGACGCGGGAAGCATTGGCCTGGATTGCGGTACATGTGTATAACATCATTAATTTCTGCATTGGTCGTCTGTATTGGTATAGGTACTACCACCATCATGGTTTATTGGCCCCCTTTGTGTTTTGTAGTTCCAAAATTTCACCTTACATTAAACTAAGAATATATTAATGCATGTCATCAAAAATAATATTGTCGGAAGGCTATTCCCGACTATGTTCAACTGCTATATGCCATAATTATGCACGCGCTTGCTCGTTGTTTAGGCGGCCGTGGCTTGCTTTGCTCGCATCTCTCCGCACGCTCTGCTCACCGTTTAGGCACCGAGGCTCCTTTGGGTTGCGTCCCTATGCATGCTCTACTCGCCGTCTAGGCGCCAAGGTACGCTCGGGTCGTGTCCCCGCTCGCGCTCTGCTAGCTGTTGGGGCCGGCGCATGATCACGTTGTGGAAGCTTTAGTTATTTGAGCTCATATTAGTTATACCTCCAAAGCCGGAATCATCCAGCTCTGGAGGTATAATTAATTAACCTAAACTATGATCTCTGACGCTTGCTCCCATCGCGTTGCTCCATCATGTCGTCGGCAATTGGGGGTATGCCGGTATATGTGGGTATGCTGGCAAGTGGATCAGTAGCGAGTCCATGCCGCCGGCCATTGCTGTGGTTATTTGTAGGTAGAAGTTGGCTAGGGCATTGGGGATTTTACAATTCACCTATGTGGAGCGCGGGAAGCCTCCGCTGGAGCGTGGGAAGACTAAGTGGAGCACACAACCTAACAATTGTATGTCATGTCACGTGTTGTCACACACGTGTTAACACAAGGAAACATATGTGTAACTTACTAATCATCGCACATGAGTACTAGCACACACATCGTGTGCGATACTCATAGCCATCACAAGCAACAAGTTTGCATTTTTCAAAGTTTTTTTACACACAGAATCGCACATGAATTAACTGTAGTAACTGTCTATGTTATATTTACTCATCGCAAATAGTTCATCCGAGTGGGCTATTTGCCGCGTATCACACACATATTGTTTACATGAATCGTTTTTGTTCTTTTGGCTCATCCAAAATAGTTCATCTATGTGAACTATATGCCGCATATCACACACATCTTGTTAAGTTGAACCATTTCTATTGTGTTGCCTAATCGAAAACAGTCCATCCGAGTGAGTTTTATTCGTATGTTGCACACACCTTGATCTCACTGACCATATCTGTTGCGTTCCCTAATCGCAAATAGTTCATCCAAGTGAACTATATGCCGTATATCGCACATACATTGATATGGCTACCCATTTATGTTGTTCAGGATGATCGCAAATAGTTCGTATGGATTAACCGTATGCCACACATCACACATGCAACTACAATCTTTATGATGTCTCCACCATCGCAAACATTTTGTATCATTTTTATAGTTATTTTACACCACCGTTTGCGATTAATGCATCGCACACAATTTTGTCGAAGGGTCTCTGATTGTACTATCGCGTTTGGACCATCATGCAGTAGTGTCATCATCATTCTAGAAGTTGTACCACCTCATCATCGTCATCATCGTAATCATAAAACAACTCAATCATCATCCATAGTCATGTAATAACTGACAATCAATATAGCACATGACAAGTTAACTCGTTTAGCAGATGGTAAATAATTCATCATCATTCTAGCACAAGTACTACCTAGGACCTACTCGTCTCTATCGGGTAAAATATCATAAAATAGGTAAACCCCTCCGTCTCCAAAATAGACAATAGAGATCCAGATGTCTCCAACTTGTGGCCTGCACACGTTCATGTTGTCTCCAATTGGTTGTCTGCACGCATTCATTGCTTTGCTCCATCGTTTGATATCGAGCCTTTCATCCTTTAGAAAAATCGAGTATGCACTCTGGAAAGCCTCCGGATCTAGCCGTAAGCTAACCATACTCATCTGACCTTCAGTATACATCAGGTCGGGCACAACATCCTTCGGGATCTTCTGTTGAAGAAAATAATAGTTACTCGGTTAGCAATGTAGTTTACTTAAGAAGAGTGTATACAACCATAGTTAACAAAATCTTACCATGTTATTTGCACTAGTGTTACCCTCGTGCAACTCGTGGACAAGTGGCACGTATCCACTATAATTTTGGCCAATTTGATATTTCATCTCAAAAGTCTCAACATCATTTGTAAATGAGACAAGAGATTTTTTCTCCTGCGAAGTTAGCTCGGAGCGATAACTGTAGTAGATCTTGTCTACAGCCTTCCGTGTATTTCTTGGAGAAAAAAATAAGTTGTGAATTATAAATAAACAAGTTTATTAGGGATGATTACCAACTAAACATTATAAATTACTTAAAAATTTATTAACAAGCTCGCATAGAGGTAGAACTGGAAACATGTCAACATCCACCCAAATGTCGATATTATCTTCACGGTTATCTTCAAGAACAAGATCGAAGGTTATTTTCATATCCTCCTGAAATCCATAGGCCTTGCATAGTCCCCTCCAATTTGATCACCCAAAATTTGAGTGATTTTACTACATTGTACACTAAAAAAAGACACATCCATGACATTTTGGGCCGAACGAAAAAAATTCTGACACTTCTATGACGATAATTGTGACAAAACCCGGTTGACAAAAAATCATGACAGAAAGTGGGCTTTTCTTCCTGGGCGGGCCAGACGCAGATGCATGACATTCTTTGGGCTGTCCATGACGGAAAAATTTGTTGTAGAAGCGAGGGCGAGGAAAATATCACGGAGTTCCAGGTTACGGTGGGTGGTCGGGGCCGAGCGATGACCTGTGGTTTGCGCGTTTCTCTTGTGTAGGCGCGTGTGTGCGAGGCATTGCCTAACTGAACCCGAGTGATCGCACGTTACCAAACCCGAGCGATCGATCCCTTGGTTGTTAACTAAACCCGAGCGATTCATTTACCGTTGACTGAACCCGAGCAGTTCCTTCGCTGCTACAACTAACTTAACCCGAGCGATTGATCACTCCTGCTTCTTACTGAAGCCGATCGAGCCCCCATTCGAGATGTAGCCAGCCAGTGTTGGGTTTCCTCTCGATGAACAGTGACCGTTGCTACTGTGTATGCGGTACGTAGAACGAGTCGAGACGTGGTGAGTCGAGGCGGTTGGTTGGCTGTGGATGAACAGTTCCCTGTGGGGATTGGATGAGCATGACCCCATGGTAGTAGGTCGTTGCCGCTGGATGAACAGGACCCCGAGGAGGCTGCCGCACCCCAGCCGGTTGGAATGGATGAATAGGACCCCCATGGAGGCTCTATGAACAGCAACCGGTGGAGGCTAGATGAACAGTATCCCGTGGAGGCTGGAGGAGGTCGACGGTGGATGAACAGTAGCCCGTGGACGCTGGAGCGAGGCAGTAGACGGTGGATGAACAGGACCCCGTTTTGACTGTAGGTGCTCCAACACAAGTCCGTTTCCTCCGTTTTGCAGCACGTCGCGCCTATCCTGATCTACAGGACCTAGTTTGGACTGTAGGTGCTCGAACACAAGTTTGTTTCCTCCGTTTTGTGGTATGCCAGACCCCTCCCGATGAACAGGATCCTGTTTCGACCGTGGCCGGTCGAGCAGAAGGCCGTTTCCTCTGTTCTGCGATATGCCAGACCTCGTTTCTGTTGCACCGTCCAAGTCGGTTGGCTCCCGTTGAAAAGGATGCAATCCGACCTATTCATTTGCCTCCCGACGAACAGGCGCTGTTTCACCGTCCGACCCAGCCGGTTCGCTGCCCGATGAACAGGACGCCGTTGTTGCCGCCCGTTGCCTCTCCATGTACACAAGCCCTGGCCGTCCGTATATATGCGCGAGTACGCGCTCGAGACCCCGCCCGTATGTACGTACGTGGCCGTATTTTTTGCCCTGTGGCTATACGTACGTGTACAGGACTTAGATGGGACCGCGTGAACTGCTATGCCGGGTGCTCTACAACGACACGTGCCGCTACTTACTCGGCCACGATTCATACTTGGAGAGAGACCGATCGACCAGTATGTATGTACACGTGCGTGACCAGACATACGTACGCTTTGACTGGGTGGGTCCCAGCGGTGAGGGAGGATAAGGACGCACTTCCTTGCGGGCGAAGATATAGCTGGTCGGTCCCAGCTGTCAGGGGGAGGAGTCGTTTTTATTTTGCGAGTAATAAGGAGGCTCTTCCTTGTGTTCGAAGATGTAGCTGGTGGGTCCAACTGTCAGCCTCACCGCCTAAAGTCCTCTTCTGATGGTTGTCCTTCCTTGACCACGTCGACCATGCTGCGCTCAGAGGACCAAGGCGATGGACGACGGCAAGGCCTAGGAAGGAAACGACATAGAACCGGGGAAGACGCGGTAGTGGATGCCCGCACGGAGGGGAGTACGTGGGTTGACTGCTTCGGGCTGCGATGTGAGGCTGCTGTCGCTGGAGAATAACATGAGGAGCCGGGCACAGAAGGCAGGACCAGGCGGCACGGC